>CM066035.1:385439600-386800935 GCA_033557465.1 Ichthyophis bannanicus | reverse complement strand
GGGAATAGCCAGATAGGTTGCCATGTCAAGGTGGAATGTCTGAGACGGAGTTCATCCATTATGGAAAACATCCATGGCAAAGGTATGTTTGCAGTAGCAAGCCTCAGCACCAGAGGGTGCCGTCTGGATTGATGAACACAACACCTATTGTTGGTGTGGAGGCACTTGCGATCAGGAGACAAATTCAGGAGGTACGCCCTTGTGCCTCACTTCCGGGTATCAACTCCACACTGTGTCTCAATATGTACAGCCCGTGATGTTGTCCATCGGTGGCTGCTGAAGCTGAATCTGCCCAGGACAACTGGCGTGTCATAGCAATTCTGCCGTAGACGTGCGTATCCTGAAACAACAATGTGCAGTTTCAAAACACATTCGTGGAACCACAATCCTCAGGAGTCCATATCGTTTCATGGAGTATGCATCTAAGAGGGTGAGCGATCGAAGTATGACTTGAATGGTACGGGGACATCGGGTATCGAGCAATGCCCACACACCCAGAACCCTTCTGAGTGTTATCCATTGTTTTGGACGGTAACACGTGACATGCAATGACATGCGTCTGTGGAGGGAGAGGCACTACATACCAGTTTCTAAGCTAGACACGGATATCGGTACCTGCTCGAAGCGGATATCTTACGGAACAGCAGGGCTGTGGTATGTTTCTGGTGAGGGGTGAGGGCCCTGGAACAAACTGCAACCCCTGTGATGCTTTGGGGCCAGGTGGCTCCCCGCAGCCTATGTGAGGGCAATGTTTGTTTGCAGGGTACGGACGGAGCCATCCCCATGCTGGCCCTGAGGCGTACCACGCAAGCATTACACTCGTCCTCAGAGATGTTGTGTGGGTTACACTGGATCCTGTAGAGTGGGGACAGCTTTGTTACCACTCATGTTGCATGGGACAAAGTTATCGAGGGAAGAAAACGGAGGACGTCATGCTTTCCAGCACCGGTGTTTGGACAAGGCAATGCAGGCGGGAGGGGAAATGGTCATGACCTATACTGGTTTTGGACGAAACACGTAAATTGGAGTTTAAGAAAAGGGAACGTTGTTTCCACCGTCCATAGCATCCCCTCAGTGAACGTTTGGCTCCATGAATGCACAGGCCCTTGGGCCCCAAGAGGTTGGTGGGACATGAGGCTGGCGGACAATGTTTTATCACGATTCTGGACATACACCCCCAGGGGTTACCTGTGTCGGTTGGCACATGACAGACGCACACACACGATTAACAAGGGAGATAGGTGTTGACAATCATTTATCACCCCCCCCCACCCCACCCCCACCCAACCCCCAGCCCCCCCCCCCCCCCCCCACAAAGGTTTCTCTGCGGTGAAAGGAGGAAACGTCCTTCCGGGCTCCATGGAGGCCTCAAACACTGAGGGAGGCTCTGGAGAAGGAGGCAGTTCACAGCGCGCATAGGCGCAAGGGATGGTTGCCAAATACGTTATGATCGTTAGCCTGGGCAGCATTCCCGTGGACAGGCTCTGTCGCGTACTGACAGTCACATTATGTGATGGTCTCATTCCTGCTTGTACCTGTAGAATGCGTCTCGGCCCCAGATAGCAGACAATCCCAACTGCCACTCACATAAAATATCTACACAGATGGTGATCCCATGGGGGTCATGAGTCGTAATGGATTATGGCGTAGCATACATACCTGCCTGTGTGTGTGCGGTTTGTCCAGGGCCGTAGGGCAAGCCCATATGTGGTAAACAGGACCGAAGTCTCTGTGCAAGCTGCTGGCTCCAGGGGGCTGAGCATGGTTGGTAGGGGGCCGCCGCCACCTGTGCCACGTGCATGCTGTTCGTGCCTCACACATGTGCTGGCGCGCACACCTCTTTTGATGTCGGAGAACCTCTTTCTTGAGGCTCTCTATGTCCCCCGCGGGTGTCCCCCTGCCGTTCAGCCACGCTGTCTGCTTACCCATCCGTCCCACTCCGCATATTTCCGCCCTGCTGTTGAGATGTCCGTTGTGCTCAGCCTGCAAGAAAGAGAACCTCCCGTATTGCTCTAGCAACCAATGGATAGGAGGTTGTGGTTTCTCCCCATCTGTGGGAAACCGTGTGGGGCCCTCCTTCTCAGGCTTTCAGGCACAGGGACCCTTCTTCCTTTTCCCAGGGTGTCTGCTGGGAGCAGGCTGGCCCCGTTGCTGATGGCTCACCCTCCATAGGGCACTGCAGCGGTCCTGGCCCCAGTGGCAATGTTGGGCCCACCTCCTCACCCTCACCCTCCTCCCCAAACTCGCCCTCTGCCCCCCTGAATAACCTCTCTCTATCCCTCCCTCTCCCCCTCGTCTCTCTCCACTCCCTCTCTCTATCCACCCTCTCCCCCTCTCTCTCTTCCCTCTCTCTATCCCTATCATCTATCCCTCCCCCTCTCCCTCTCTCTGTCCCCCTCTCTATCCCTCTCTCTATCCCTTTCACTCTGCCTCATCCATCACCCTCCTCTCACATGTCCGCTTCCCCCCATCCCCTCCTCACCGCACCATCATCCCTTCTGCCTCTCCTACACCACGTACAACACAGACACAACAGCTATATACTCAATAGCAATAAACCAACACAGTAAACGGAACAATACACCCAACAGTACAGAGACAAATGACAACAACAAACTATTTGGCTACAGATACAACACACCTCCTACTATGAACCCTCACCAACCTATTCCTCCACAACCTATCTCTCACAAAACTATACATCCTCCAACAACCCTCAACGTTTTCCAGGCGTGTAGTGTTTTTATATTTGTTTTTGCATGTTGGTTACATTGCGCATGCGACATTGTGCGACGGTGCTGCTTGTGCGCGGTGCGTAACTGCACTTACGCATAGGCGTTCGTTGGTGGGTTTGGTTGTGTGCGAGGCACGCATTTGCAACTCTTTGCGCATGTTCGTTTGTGTGTGCATCGTCACGCACAGGCAACGCATCCGGACAGGCATAACGGAGATGCACATGGGGCGCCGTGCACAAACCAACAAACATAAGCATCAAATTGCACATGCGCCTCGCACACATCCACACACGAACAGGCGCTATCATTTGAACGTGTGCGGCGCGCACAGGCAAACGCCCATGCGTAACGGATTGCACATTCGCAAACTGTTGTACAGGGGCGCCGCGCACAAGCGGCGAAGTCGCACAACGGCGGCATGCCCTCTATACGGACATCCATTTACCTATATACAATGATGCCGATCATTTGGCCACATTGAGGGCTGTTGTGTAGGCGCGGCGAGTGTTGTTTGGGAGATAGAGAGAGCTGAGAGCAGGTGTTGTTACTAGTGTTGTTTGTAGTGTATGTAGTGTTTTGGCTGTTGTCTGTTGTGCTTGTAGTGCATGTAACTGCTGATTGTAGTGGTTTCTGTAGCGTTTGTAGTGTTGTATTGTGGTATGTAGTGATTGTAGTGCTCATTGTAGTGTTCTTTGTTGTGTTGTCTGTAGTGTCTGGTCTTGTGTGGCTAGTGTCCTGTATTGTTTTTGTAAGGTGTCCAGTGTTTCGGGAGGTGTGTGTGTGTGTGTGTGTGTGTGTGTGTGTGTGTGTGACCACCGTGGAGGGATTGATGGCGGAGATATATGTTGTTGCATGTGCCCGAAGACGTGGGGGCGGATGCTGCGGTTGCTGGACAGGGGGATATGGTGTCCATGTGGCTTTGGCACAGGGCATGGGTGTGGACCCGCAGCAAATCAGACCTGCTCCTGTGGAGGCGGCACAGAGATGTGCTGTGCGTAGACGGCGCAGATGTCGTGCCGAGGTGCAGGCTCGGCAGACTCGCCTCTACAGGCCCAGGGCCCAGCTCCAGGGCATGCGTGAGGACCAGGTCATCTCCCTTTACCGACTAGCACAAGGGCTATTAGGGGGCTCTATGAGGATCTAAGACCTGACCTGGAGCCCCTGACTTGACCTCGGTCCCATGCCATACCGGGTTTAGTCAAGCTCCTTGCTGCCTTACATTTTTTTGCCTCTGGCTGTTTCCAGTCATCTGTGGCCGCAGTGGGTGGCATTAGCCGCCCACCTTCTCACGCTGTCTTCACCAGGTACTGCGTGCCATGGTCAGCCGGGTGGGGAATTACATAGGCCTTCCCCACAATAGGCAACAGTGGGGACCCTGAACCAAGCCTTTGCGGCGTTAGCCGGGATACCACACGTGATGGGAGCTATTGATTGCACACATGTTGCCCTGGTCCCGCCCAGAGACAGGGAGGTGGTGTTCTGCAACCGCAAAACACTACCATTCCCTGAATGTTCAGGTTGTGATGCTAATCTGCATATTCTGAATGTGGTCCCAAGGTTTGCAGGGTCCACCCACGACTCCTATATCCTGCATCGCTCAGCACTATTTCAGCTAATTGAGGAGGGACAGTATGGGGACTGTATATTGCTGGGTGAGTATTTCCAAATAGATCATGACATCATGCATATATGTGTGTGTATGAGTAACATCTCTCATATAGTGCGCCGTTTCCTCTATGATCATTTGGATATTCAAATCACATACAGCAGACAGAGGAAGTTCTGAGTTTACATCCTTAGGGGGTTGTACACGTTGAGTAACAGGGGACATGATTGGACATGTAACATCAGTTGTGAAACAATATCTGTGATAAACGTGCTGATGGTGGTGTTGGAACTATGCACCTCTGCAGATGTGTATCCTGGTTGTAGTTTGCTACCTGTGTGTGTATTTCATGTGGCCACAGGGAGGGGGAGGGGGTTTAGTGTCCTTCTCACCCAGCTGTGCATACGTGGCTTTGGATTAGAACTGCGGTATGTCCTGTAACATTTATGTCCTTGACAATCAATGCACCTAACACTTGTCATGTGTGTGTGACGGCAACACACTCACTCAGTACTGTGGTTGTTAGCCATTTCATGTTAGCTAATGGGGGGGGGGGGGGGTTGAGACGTATGATGCATGTACATGACATTTGCAAATGGTATTACATGTTTGCATCGGAACGTTACTGGTATCGGCCGGCGCCCTGGCAGGGGGGGGCAAATAGTCTAGGGTTTGCATTACCTTGGGCCACTGCAGATGTGTGGTACGTAGGCATCATTGTATGTGATTATCCTGCTGTTATTCAGCATTTGGTAAGGGTGACAGCAAGGGCAAGGGGCCAACTTGGGGCCATACAGAGAGGTATTGGTAGCACATACACAGGAATGTAGTCAAACTCAGTAACTGTGATATTGGTAGGCTCATGTGGGCTACAGTGTGCAAATTTCTGTGGAGCGCTGATCAACACGGATGGGAACATGATGGGGACAATGCCCAGGGTGTCTACTAACATGGTTGGTGGTCAACAAGCACAGCATATGGCGTCAGGCTGCTATATGTAGATATGTAGACCTTTCAGGACACGGGGTGTGGAGGTGAGCTTGTGTTGATCTTGTCAGACCTCCAGGTCAGACATGTTGTGTGTTGGCACCTACATTGCCTCACAACACATTATTGTGGTGTTTAGTTTGCTAACATATACATTTCACATGTTATCTGTGTATTGGTGGTTTAGTCTAACCTTGGTGGTGGTAGTGCTTATAACATTAACTGCATAACAAGACGCATGTGCTACACATAGCGTATCTGTGGAGGCACAAATGGGACTGTGGTGTTGTTTGGCATGTCTGCACAGAATCAAGAGGCCCTTTGTTCCATTTCTATCACCAGAGGTCTTATTTTGGCAAATGTACATTTCTGCTGTCAGAGCTTTCTGTCATGAGGTGTTATGCATTTGTTTCTTACGTCTATACCTGTGTCAATTTGTGCTGGCATGCGTCCATGTATTCACCTGTAACATTTTGTTTTGCAGGTGATGCAGGGTATGGGTGTTGCCCCTGGCTGCTGACCCCTGTGCGTCAGCCACGGACACGTGCAGAGCGGATGTACAATGAGGCCCATGCCTCCAGCCGCTCTGTCATAGAGCGCACCTTTGGCGTGTTGAAAAGTCGCTTCAGGTGTCTGGATAGGACAGGTGGGGCCTTACAGTAATGAGCCAATGACTGTTGCAGAGATAATCCTAGCCTGTTTGCATCCTGCACAACATTGCTCTCAGAGCATGATATTCCTGCAGAGATTAATGAGGATCTGGAGGAGGATCCACCGTGCCCCCCTGTTACATGGCAGTGGTGACACACAGGCGGCACAGCGGTCAGGCGGAGGTTGATTGCAGAGATATTCACTGGTATGTATTGCATATATTCCCACATATATGTGTTGTTGTGTGCGTGTGATGGTTATCACGGGTGAGGTTTCTGACCATGTAGCTATCTGCTGCAACACTGGCATTGTCATTACACTGAACATCCAATGGTAAGCATATAGCCATGAGTGTGTGATGGACACTGTGCACAGGGCACAACAGCAGCTGTTGGGTGTATTGTGTGGGTCGGTGTGGATACACCTTTCGGATCTTTTTGGGCTGACAGTACCAGTCAGTGGCTGTTTGTGTTAACAACTGCTGTGCTAACCCAGTTATGTCTTTTTCGTGTGTGTGTGGAGCACGGTGTCAGGCATATGGTACGGGGTTCACTGTGGGAGGGAGGCACATGTTTGTGGAGAGCTTTCCTGTGGGCTCTTTGTTCATCTCCTACAATCTGTAGGTGCTTGTGTGTGTGTTATGCTCCGGTGCGCTGGCTATGTGTGTATGTTTGTTAGGTATGGTGCAACGTGTCAGACATAGCCCAGTACACATGCGCATGACTACGTTCCCATGATGTGATTGCTTACTTGGGACGGGTGTTGGTGCAAACACACATTGTCCCGTACGAAATACCTCCTCACGTAGCACAGACATGGATATGGTGAGTCATGTGGACATGTGCAGTGTGGAGCCAGGGGTCCATATCATTGCTACTGTTTTTTTTGGAGATGAGTCATTCATTGCAGTATTTTACATGTCGACACATTCAGAGGTTCAGCGGGTCAGATCACCAAGGGGTGAATGACTGTAGCCAATGGTGACACTGCATGTGTGGGTGATGTTTGCGGTTTGCAGTTTTTTCATTTGCCGCATGGCATATGTAGGTGATACTATCTCAACATTTGCCTCCTGGCTCTGGGACATGTTGTGTGTAGGGCAGGATAGCACAGTCCACATCCACAGATACCTTGTGGACACTAGCAAGGGATGTTATGTCCGCATACACACCCCGACCTAGATGGGAGTTATTTAGAGGCAGATGCATATATAGCCTATCCATGGTTTAACATTCTCACTGTCACACAGTGGGATGAGATGTAGCCATCATGGTCAGGTGACAAACAGACATGGGGGTATTGTTTGACAGGCATGGTGCTTACATTGTCATGTTTGTCAACACATGCGCAGCACACAACTGTCAGTATTATTTGGTGTAGGAGATGTACACTGCAGATGATGCATTTGCACAGTGGATACAGGAGGTGTTGATGCATATTTCCGGGTGTCACAGCTATTTAGACGGGGATGACACAACATTTGGAGAACACTACACATGGAGATGGGGTATTGGTGTCAACATGGGTGACACAGTCAAATAGTGTCACCTTGGGATGCGCCCCAAACATGGTGGGTGCAGACACGTCTTTGGACCAGTGCGCGGAACAACAGAGGGGGAGGGGAGGCGAAAGTGGGATTCTGGGGACCGTCACTTAGCATCAGACATCTACATGCTGCCCTCCCATGTGAGATATCAGTACAGTGTGAGAGTGAACAGTCATTCGGCAGGCCATGTTGTGGTGTCTGACAGCTGGGGACAGTGATTTGCAGTGTGGGATTCACAGCTAGAACATGTCATATTGTTTCTGTCTGGTGTTTTGTCCACTCCACAGGACATCATTCCTGAGGATGCTGTTCCTGTGTGGCATTTGCACGTGACGGTACATCAGCCAAGATGCTGTGGTCCAGGGTATGTGGATCTTCAGCTACATTGTATGTGTGTGAGGTCAGGGGGAGAACATGTCATCTGGGATGTGTCATATTGTGCAGATGTTGTTGTTCATTTATTTTCCTTGAGCCTCCCTGACCCATATCTTGCTGTTGTCACACATCTCCCCATGTGTTTGTGTACAGTATATCCACTGGACAACTTGTTCAGCCATATTTACAGCAGAGCTACATGTGTGTGTGTTTAATCTTGTTTGCTGAATCCAACACTTGCTGCCTCCAGCAACATAGTTCGATCAGACATCAATAGGGTATCTATGCATGTGACTGGGCGGTTATGTGCACAATGTTGCACTTGTGCACATACAGGCCATGTATTACAGCTGTCCCGCTGACCTACGCATACTGTGTGGGTGTGTGTTTCTGGGTTAACTAAGTGGTGATGCAGTGTCCTGGCATGGTACATTATCATGTGGGTTGAGGGGTGTGGGTACCCGGGGGGCATTGTTGGGTATGCTACCTCTACCGTACTGCTGTTTACCTTGTCATCATGGTCAACATGTGTTGTGGGCTGTGAGCAGAACTCTGTTGTGTGTTTGGTGGGACGAGTGTTGAACAACTTTTCTTTCTCTCATATATAGGCATAATGTGGAGATGCATCACGAGTGACTTTACATGCTGATTCTACATGTTTGGCTGACATTGTCTCCCTTCACTGTGACCAGATGTGGCTATGGAGTAGCTGAAGGAATTGATGACATACACATGATGCACAAACGGGGTATGTTGTACCTTTCTTATTTGGGGATTAAATCTGGCTGTACCTGTTGTTGGGTTTCGTTTCATCTAATGGACATGTCATGTTGCATCTCTGTGGACACATACAGATGCATATAGTGTGTTGCTGTGAAATGGCTGTGTGACATGGAATTGTAACTAACCATAGCCATGTAAGACCCGTGTATGCATTGACATTTACTGATGGCTATAATCTGATTTAGATTTGATGTCCATATCCTGTAATGTTTGCCTTTGCATCCCTTTATTCCCTATTTTGTGCGTTTTGGATTTTGGCAATTTGTGGTGTTTTTGCACAGTGTCTAATAAGACCATACTTATCCTCTTGTGACACAGGACAGGAGACATAATGGACCCCTTTCCTCCGGTGCACCTGGGCTCGCCATCCAACACCTGTTGTGGGACAGACCACCATGTACGTGTTTCTGGAGATATCTGCCATTGGATGTTTGACGTTTGAGAGTGGAACACAGGCCTGTGATGGACATTTTTCCTCTTGGACTGCTGGTTTGGCCATGACTGACCTGTACAACACACAGTTTGTGCCATGCTGATTGCAGGGACACAGATGACCTTTCACGGAGTGTGTCATATTGGAATGTGCCACCTTATTATGCATTCCCATGTTTGCAAGGGATGTTTTGAACTGCTCAGTTGGATTGCAGAGACACCTTGCTTTTGGGACACTGTGCGCATCAGGGACTGACATTCACTATGTATTTTGGACATTTCTCCACAGTTGGTTGGTGTATTGGTTTTGGCCATGTGTGTGACAGGGCACACAGGATACGCTCATCTGTTTGTTTTAACTAAAGCATACAGGCATGTTTGTGGCATAGAGGCACAGATGGAGCAGTCCTTTTGTCTATGTCCAATTGCCCTCCACCTGGACATGATACAGGCTTTGACACAACCACATGTTCATGGCCACCACCATCCTTGATTGATGTTTGGGGTGGGCAAGGGTGATTACATGCATGTGTGGCATCACTGTATCATGTTTGTGTGCGAATGGTGATTGTGCTTGTGACTAACTATGTTTGTGAGACACAGAATGTGGATCTATGGCCTCTGTGTGGTTCATTGTAAGATGTTTGGCCATCATTTGCTTATGAACATGCTGGTTATTGTGTTTGTTTACTGTGCAGACGTGACACTCTGCATGTGTGTACACACCTTGCATTGCACGTCTGCACAGTCCTGTTTGTCCCCTGCAGTAACGTCAATCTCATTGCACCATTACATTTGGTGTGTGTCAGTGTGGGTGTCCATTGTCCTCCTGCACTTCTGCAGTCCATGTACCATGCTATATATGTCCAGACACTGTCTACCCACATAAACATGCAGGGTGTACCTCCTGCATGGTATTATGTCTGTAGCTTTCTGAAGGGTTTTTGATGTCTAGTCTCTCTGTGTTCATGTGCCTCTGCTACCTGTTAGCATATGGTCATTCTGCTTGTGATGATATTTGGGGTGTGCATTGTAGCATATCTGTCTTGAGGATCAGCCATTATGTGGTTCTGGAACATTACGTTCTGAGCTTTTTTTGTCACATTACAACATTGCCCCAGCATCTGTTTTCTTCATTTGTGTGCCTCCTGTGTTGGGTGATGGCTATGTTTCGGGGTTCCGGTGATTTTTGTCGTTTCGTCATCATGCAACGCCTACAGTCTCCATGCACTGATATCTGCGACACACAATTGAGCCATGCTGCAACAAGTGGGGTGTGTGGGCCTGTTACCCAGGGCATAGCATGCACCTGATGCACATTATGTCTCATGTCTTTCATGTGTGCTCAGGGCAGTGACCTTTATGTTGCATGTCGGTTTTTAACCTGCTACATATGTTTCCATCTTTCACCATGGAGGGACTCACCTTGATATTATGATTGCAGTGTCTAACGTATGTGTGAGGAGCGACCATAATAAATATGTGTATTTGACAGACATTTGTCTCTTTTACTACTTGATCATGGTGACAATCATGCAACACAATGGGTGCCTTTGATTCAATCATGACTCCTTGTGCCCCAGGGACTCCATGGTTTCCTTGACGGTGTCCCTGCAGTGACTTGAACAAGGCACATGTAGTGCCAGTGTGAGATGAGGCCTGTTTGGTTTGTGTCCAAGACAGCTTTGTGCGCACTAGGCTACTCCTCCACTCTTTGTGCACATTTACACTTGTGTCTACTGATTTGCTGGTCATGTCCACAGCCCACCTGTGCTCACATCCTTGTACAATGGCAGCTGTGTATGTGTCTGCTGTTTGGCACATCACTGGGTATGATACGTTCCCATATAGACCCTCCCTTTGGACTATTACTTCTGCCTTGTGCTCATTGTGTTCTTTGTGGGTGTGTTTGGAGGCATGTGTTTGAACTCATTGGTTTGCAGGTTTTATCCCCACATTTGTATTTATAGTTTTTCGATTATGATAACTGAGCCATCATTAAGCAGCAGGTTCATCACCTATACACACACCCTTGTCTGTCGTCATTGTACAGCAAGGTGTGCACTCAGTGCTCCCTAGCCATCATATATTATCTGTTACATAGGTCTCTTTCGTGATGGTCTTTACAGTGCAGTGCACCTGGGGGTTTTGTTGTGTTGCGGTTCTGGTGGTGTGTGTTAGAGTTGTCGTCATGTTGAGTTGTCTCCTGTCATGCCCGAGATTGCTACCCAGCTCCACCAGGCATCCTCTGCTACCCTTGGGGTTTGTTTTCTTTCCTCTTTTGCATGCTTTATCGACTGCATAACATCTCATTGTGTGTGTGTGCATGTGCCCATGGAGCCAAATACAGACTGGGATCTGATCTGTAAACACCAGATCTGCATGTGCATTTGTTCATGTTTCTTCTTGGGGGGATTCCTGTCCTTATAACCAGCATGCATCTTGTGTGATGGCTTGGACTATTTCTGTATGCAGCCTTTGCTACTGCGCTCACGTTGGTGGTGTGTCCTAGCGTTTTTTCCATTTGCATTTGTGGTAGTGGTCGTAGGTGTGATCCCTCTCTGTTCCCTTGGATGTGTGTGCTTGTCCTGCAGATGTGGTTTCGATTTGTTTTACGGTCATATGTCAGCAGATTGGTGTTGTGAGCACATTGTACCCTCATCTGAGTTGTGAGCCATGCTTCTGTCTGCCAGCTGTTGTGCCATCCTACCCTGATGTGCATGCTGCTACGACACGTCCTGCATTCCTACACCTTCCTGCATTTCATGTCCCCATGGTTGCCTCTCGTGTGTGTGCTGTGCATAGCACTGCTACTCCACTGTCATCCAGATATTTCACCTATCCTGCCATTTCAGTCTCCTGTGCTGGACACATCTTCCCATCCTATGTCACACACTCTCATTACAGCATGGTACATTGCCATCACTCTGTACATAGCTACACCTATCTCCAATATGTTTGTCCATTTGTGTAGCTGCCACATGGACTGGGGCTGCTTTTTGTAGTTGAGCACCTGTGATCTCTGTTCTTGTTTTACTTCTGCATTGCCTTTCCTTTCAGCTCTGTGACGTGTTTAGGTTACATATGTGTTTGCCACATACCTCTGCTGCCCCTCACATTTGGGGAGCTTAGTGCTTCTGGGAAACGTTTTTGGGTTGACCTATACATGATTGAGCATCTTATGGCACACCTTCCATTCAGTCAGTTTATGGGGGATCTACTATGCTGCCCTGGGAGTTGCCAACATGTGAACATGGACGATGGATAGCATTATAAATCACCTTTGCTGACGTGGTTGTTTATGATGTGCATTCTGGTGCACCCTGATAGGTGCAATACTCTCTGGTGGGCTTCTGTTTAGGTGGCAGCACAGATTGATGTACAGGTGCATGACGTAGACAGACTTACCTGAGCCAACGGTAATCACTGCTCATCTAACACCATGACGCCTGCACCATCAGTCACTGTCCTAACCATTGTGCTACACTGCTGTTCCTTCTTGCACGTCTGCTCACCTACTTACGATTTCGATGCGTTACAATGCACAGTGATGCCAGCACAGACAGTGCTTCGACCTTGCCCTGCCACATACGTCACCCTGTAAAGCGCCCTATACGCAACATTGTGGGGTGCCTTGGTGGAGAGTGCACCTTCAAATGTGATCTTTAAGGTACATTGTAGGGCGCCTTATGCATCACCTTATATTACAGTGCTTTTTGATAGTGCATTTGCTAACAGTAGAAATTACAATAAAATGTGACATGCCTCCTAGATTGCTATTCCTCATAACAGGTAATGGCTCAATCAGCCTTATTCATTGTGCACAGCACGGGATTGAACCCATGATGCCAGCACTATTGGTCAGTGTTTTCAGCATTGTGCTATGGCTCTGTTCCTGTGTCTGGACAT
Source organism: Ichthyophis bannanicus (assembly GCA_033557465.1). Classification (NCBI taxonomy): domain Eukaryota; kingdom Metazoa; phylum Chordata; class Amphibia; order Gymnophiona; family Ichthyophiidae; genus Ichthyophis; species Ichthyophis bannanicus. The sequence goes on along the minus strand of CM066035.1, from coordinate 386,787,911 downwards.
TTGCGCACCGCCTTATGCCCTTCACAACTGACAGCGCACCGCCTGATGCCGGCCAAAACGCACAAGATGGACAGCGCGCAAAATTAACAGCGCAACGCCTAATGCCGCACGAACTTAATTACTGCCGCCCACAATTAACAGCGCAACGCCTAATGACGCCCAAAATTATTATGCCTCCTAAAGCAGTTTTAACCATGAAAATTCATGCCTCAGCCAGCCTTTTTCCTGGCGCACGATGGGGGATTGAACCCCTGATCCTTGCACCACTGGTCAGTGTCTTCAGCATTGTGCTACAGCTCTGTTCCTGTGTCTGGATGTTTGCGCACCGCCTTATGCCCTTCACAACTGACAGCGCACCGCCTGATGCCGGCCAAAACGCACAAGATGGACAGCGCGCAAAATTAACAGCGCAACGCCTAATGCCGCACGAACTTAATTACTGCCGCCCACAATTAACAGCGCAACGCCTAATGACGCCCAAAATTATTATGCCTCCTAAAGCAGTTTTAACCATGAAAATTCATGCCTCAGCCAGCCTTTTTCCTGGCGCACGATGGGGGATTGAACCCCTGATCCTTGCACCACTGGTCAGTGTCTTCAGCATTGTGCTACAGCTCTGTTCCTGTGTCTGGATGTTTGCGCACCGCCTTATGCCCTTCACAACTGACAGCGCACCGCCTGATGCCGGCCAAAACGCACAAGATGGACAGCGCGCAAAATTAACAGCGCAACGCCTAATGCCGCACGAACTTAATTACTGCCGCCCACAATTAACAGCGCAACGCCTAATGACGCCCAAAATTATTATGCCTCCTAAAGCAGTTTTAACCATGAAAATTCATGCCTCAGCCAGCCTTTTTCCTGGTGCACGATGGGGGATAGCACCCCTGATCCTTGCACCACTGGTCAGTGTCTTCAGCATTGTGCTACGGCTCTGTTCCTGTGTCTGAACGTTTGCGCACCGCCTTATGCCCTTCACAACTGACAGCGCACTGCCTGATGCCGGCCAAAACGCACAAGATGGACAGCGCGCAAAATTAACAGCGCAACGCCTAATGCCGCACGAACTTAATTACTGCCGCCCACAATTAACAGCGCAACGCCTAATGACGCCCAAAATTATTATGCCTCCTAAAGCAGTTTTAACCATGAAAATTCATGCCTCAGCCAGCCTTTTTCCTGGCGCACGATGGGGGATTGAACCCCTGATCCTTGCACCACTGGTCAGTGTCTTCAGCATTGTGCTACGGCTCTGTTCCTATATGTGCCCAGCAGCGCCCCACTTAGCCTTCCCACGCGCTAATGTCGGGCCCGCAACTGTGCGCGCCGCGCACACGTACGGTCGGGTTTTTTCCTTTTTCTGCCTGACCCGCCCACTCCTTTTATGGCACAGACACACTACCGCGGACCCGCACGATACGAATGTTTAGTAAACATGCCCCTAAGTATTTAAAGATCCATATTATATCTCCCCTCCCCTCCTCTAGAGTAACATATTTAGGTCTTCAAGTCTCTTCTCATACGTCTTCTGGTGCAGGCATCAAATCATTTTGGTCGCCTTCCTCTGAACCGCTTCCAGTCTTTTTATATCCTTTGTGAGATATGGTCTCCAAAACTGAACACAATATTCTAAGTGAGGCCTCACCAGTGGCTTGTACAGTGGCATTAGTACCTCTTCCTTTCTGCTGGTAATTCCTCTCTGTATGCAACCCAGCATCCTTCTCGCTTTGGCCACCACCTTGTCACACTGTTTTGCTACCTTGAGATCCTCAGAAACAATCACTCCGAAGTCCTTCTCCTGGTCCATGCACACCAACCTCTCGCCCCCTATTGCATACAATTCCTTGGATTTTTGCATCCCAAGTGCATGGCACTGCACATCTTTACATTAAATCTTAACTGCCAACAAATGTATAAGGATGTGCAGGAGTGCAGACATATCAAGTGACACATACAGCCGAAGAAGCTATTTTTACAAATCTAGACCTGGGAAAAATCAATGGAAGCAACTCAGCAACTTCCATGTGCAAGTTGATATATTGAAACTTACACATGTACAATGGTATTTTGCTAACCTATATGTCTAAATGGGACCAATTAACTACAGAGACCACTATCTAATTCATGCCAATTTGGAGGGGGATTTAGAGGCACTATCATCTCCTTCATCCTGCAGGAATGGCCAGCAGGACAAAGGAGATGATAGTGCCTCTGTACAAGTCCTTAGTGAGACCTTATTTGGAGTACTGTATGCAGTTCTGCAGACCACAACTTCAAAAAGATATAAACAGGCTAGAATCTGTGCAGAGGATGGCTACCAAAATGGTCAGTGGGCTTTGTCAGAAGGCATATGGGGACGGACTTAAAGATCTCAATATGTATACTTTGGGGGAAGTCAGGAGAGGGGAGATATGATAGATATGTGTGAGATATTTAAATACCTCCATGGCATAAATGCACAGAAGGAGAGTCTCTTCCAGTTGAAAGAAAGCTCTGCAACGAGGAGGCATACGGATGAAGGTGAAAGGGGATAGATTCAAGAGTAATATGCGGACATATATCTTTATGGAAAGAGTGATAGATGCATGGAATAGTCTCCCAGTGGAGGTGGTAGAGATGAGGACAGTATCTGAATTCAGGAAAGCATGGAACAAACACAGAAGATCTTTAAAGGAAAAAAAGAAAATAGTAGTTGGTATGGAAGGGTAGATTGGATATGCCAAATGGTCTTTATCTGCTGTCATGTTTTTATGTTTAAATAGACAATGGGGCATAACCTCCTTAATCCCTCTTCTAAAAGACAAGCCAAAGTGAACACTTTTTAAAATGTATATATGTCAGGGAGCAGCTGTAAATCCCGAAGTAGACAATTTTGGACAAACACATGCATTCTCTAAATAAAATGGGGAATACATTTTAGATTTTTGACCCACCCAGGTCACACCCTAACCCCAACATGTCTCCTTGCAATTTCTATGTATTATGGAAATCTGTGTGTAAATATAGCCCTTTATAAAATTGCCATTTCCACATGTAAATGCCAAATTTACCACATGGAAATTGCGAATAAGACCTCTAAAATAAACACATTTGGTGGTTTGTTCATTCAATTTGTTTGCCTTTGGAAAGCATTAAAAAAAAAAGCATTGCACAAATGCAAAAAACTAAAACAAAGTCAGGCAGAGGGAGATAAAAATGGACAAAAGGCTAGAGAAGGAGGGGCAGACATTATATCACATACTAAAACAAATTCAGACAGATGGAGATAAAAATGGGTGAAGCCCAGAGAAGGATGGACAGACAGACTTACTCCAGAGAGGCGGAAAACCAAACAATGCCACAGCTAGTCCTGGTAGTGACTGACAAAAAGCATCTAGTCTATTTTAAAGTCTATTAAATAAAACAGTAATATGGAGCCATTTAAAAGTGCTTGAGGATCTGTGTTATTCAGAAGGGCATTAGCAGAAGAAAACTAATGGGTCGTAATTCAAACGGTCGCAAGTTCTATCATTTGGAGAACATCATCCTTTCAAGCTAAGTACAAGGGAGGACACCATTTCTAGACTGGAGATTCTCTCCAATACTGCAAGTAGCAGTAGAAGGAAAACCTCAGATAAAAAGAAACCTGCTTCCCAAGCCAAGGACCCAAGTTCTTCCCCTATTGAGGCTTCAATATAATAAACCATTCTTACACATGTGCTGAAAAAAAACTTTTATTCCCAATGTGGTAAAAATAATAATATGCAAAATACTATGCCATTAAAAATGAAGGGGTGTGCAGACCAAAAAATTTTGTTTTGTTTAGTTTCCTGTGTTGTTTACAGGATTTTTGTTGTTGTTTTCTTCAGGTTTTTACTATAAATCAACAATGAGCAACTGGGCGCACTATTGATAACACAGGAAAAAAAATCTGTTTTTCCCTGTCATTTTGGGTCAAAAAGACTTGAAACAATATAAGAAATGTCGTTGACATTTTCCATGTTCTTTCAAATGAAGCCACCTCTCTAGTATCCTTGGATACAGATTTATACCAGCAAAACTTAAAAGAAGAGCAAAGTGAGAATAATGGAATGCTACTGTTCCATTCACACTTTGAATGAAGATATTCTCTTTGTGTTACCCTGGATAAAGTCTTCACATGAGAGTTCTGACTTAGAATATTTTGTTGCAGAATAATGTATATCTTCTTTTAAAGAGAACAACATATTTATAGATGACTGACTTCAAGCTCCATTTTACACAGAGCGTCTAAGAAATGGAATTAAGTGGGGGCATTCACAATTTCTAGCCTATTTTACAAAAGACCCACTAAACATGGAGCCTTTTGTAAAATACATATAGGGCCATGGGGACTATATGTGTAGTTCCTTAAAAATACAGTGGGAGCAAGCACTTTATAAAAATACATGTATACAAAAAGAGGGCATCATACAGTGCCTTGTACACTGCAAACACTAGTGCTTACATGTGTAAGTTCTGATTTTTGCTACTTATGCTTGCAATTGTATAGCCTATCCAGTCTGTCCATGCATAAGAACTATTAACTTCTAAAATCTCTTCCTTTCTCTCAGAGATCCTCTGTACTTGTCCTGTGCTTTTTTTGAATTCATAAACAGTTCTCGTTTCCACCACCTTCACTGGGACACTGTTCCGTACATGCACCATCCTTTTCATAAAACATTATTTCCTCAAACTGCATCCTTTCACCTTCATCCTATCATACGGCTAAGCATAATTGCTCCCTCAATCACTCTTTTCAAGCACTAGCAGAAAAGCATAGTTACTCATCTGTAACAGGTGATCTCTGGGAACAGCGGGAATTTAGTCCTCACGTATGGGTAACATCATGTACTGACGGAGCCCACGTGGGAAGCTCGTCAGCTGCCAACAGAAAGCCTTTGGGAGCTGCCCACCACACCTGCGCTGCTGCCTTCTCGTTCTTCTAACTGACTCTCCTCAGTTGAGTGTATAGCTAAGAAAAGAGAGCAAGAGAGAGAGAGAGAATCCTACAACTCCATGGGGAGGTGGGTGGGTTGTGAGGACTAAATTCCTGCTGTTCCCGGAGATCACCTGCTACAGGTGAGTAATTATGCTATCTCCAGGAACAAGCAGGAATGTAGTCCTCACGTATGGGACTCCCTAGCTCAGAGATCTCAAGGGGGTGGACCTGGGTTAGGGTCATTGACCTCAACTTCCCCGTCACCGAGATCTGGTTTGAAACAGGCAGGGGGTAGGAGTTGTCTTATGTCCCAAAGAGATATTGAAGGACCGCTTGGCCAAAGGCTGCATCCCAGCAGGCGTCCTTGTCCAAGCAGTAATGGGCCGCAAAGGTATGGATGGAGGACCATGTAGCAGCTTGGCATATTTCAGAGATGGGTTCTGCCCATAGGTTTGCTACCGAGGCGGACATTGCCCAGACATTGTGAGCAGTGACGTGACCCATAAGGGAAAGTCCTGCTTTGTTGTAACAGAAAGAGATGCAATTCGCTGTCCAATATGATAGGGAGGTTTTTGACACTGGTAGGCCCAGGTGAGCCAGGTCAAAAAGTTGAGAGGACTTCTGGAGGCTCTGTCCTTTGTATATAGAAATCTCAAGCCCTTTTGCAGTTGAGGGTATGCAAAATTGCTTCTGCTCAGGAGGCGAGTGGTTTTAGAAAGAAGACAGGCAGGATGATTGACTAATTGATATGGAAAGGGGAGACCGCTTTCGGAAGAAAGTGCAGGTGGGTTCATAGGACCAACTTGTCGTGGTGAAAGTGTATATATGGAGCTTGAGCTACCAGGGCCTGTAGTTCATTGACACATCTCCCGGAGGTCAGGGCTATGAGGAATAACACTTTCCAAGATATGTAGCAGAATTGTGTGTTGCCAATGGTTCAAAGAGCGGTTTGAGCAGTTGGGCTAGAACCACTTTGAGATCCCATGCCGCTGGGGGTGGGCGGATTGGTGGTTTGGTGAGGAGGCCCCTCATAAATTGTGCTACCAAGGGAGCCGTGGAGATGGGTTTACCACTCATGGGGGTATGGAAAGCTGAAATGGCACTAAAGTGCACTCTTATCAAGTTAGGCTTAAGGCCCAATGAGGATAAGTTACACAGATAGTGTAGCAGCATAGGTACTGATGCTTCAAAGGGATTATGAACATTCTGCAAGCACCATGAGGCATATCTACGCCATTTGAAGGAATAAGCTTTCCTGGTGGATGGTTTCCTGGAGGAAAGGAGGATAGTCTTGACTTCCGAAGAAAGGGAAAGGTCACGCAAGACTAGGCTCTCAGGAGTCATGCCGTCAGGCGAAGGGATCGTACATTGGGATGGAGGAGCATTGTGTCGTTCTGCGAGAGGAGACCTGATTTGAATCCTAACTGGATCGGTAGGGTCTGTGACAGCTGGAGCAGGAGAGATGACCATAGTTGACGGGCCCAGTGAGGGGCTATGAGAATCATGTATCCCTTGTCCTCTTAATTTGAGGAGGGTCTTTGAGATTAGGGGGTGGGTGGAAATGCGTAAAGGAGACCCCCCCCCCCAGTGAATCATGAAGGCGTCTGACGCTAATCTGAGTTTGGATGGTAGTTTTGAGCAGAACCGGGGAAGCTTGGTGTTCAGTTGAGTGGCAAAGAGGTCTATCCATGGAGTTCCCCATATGTCAAACAACCTGTTTGCCACTGTCTGGTCTAGAGACCACTCGTGAGGCTAGAGAACACAGCTGAGCCTGTCCATCTGGAGCTTGTCCTCTCCTAGAATGGAGATTGCTCTCACTTGCATGTGGTGCTGAATGACAAAGATCCATAGTTCGCAAGATTCCTGACATAGGGGAAGAGAGCCCGTTCCTCCTTATTTGTTTATGTAAAATATGGCTACATGATTGTCTGTTCAAATGAAGATTGAACTGTTGAAGAGTTGATCCTGAAAGATTTGAAGAGCTCTCAAGATTGCTCAAAGCTCCAGGAGGTTTATTTGTTGTTTGGATTCCTGAATAGTCCAGTGGCCCTGTGTGGAGAGAGACTCCAGGTGACCCTCCCCCCCCCCCCCAACCCTGCTTGGAAGCATCCGTCATGAGGGTATGCTGCAGTTGGAATGATTGAAATGGTGACACTGCGAGGAGATTTGCTGGGAGAGTCCACCATTGAAGAGAGAGTGCCATGGGAGGTGTTACTTGGATGTAATCCTGTAGATCTCCCATGGCCTGAGTGCATTGGGTTGAGAGAATCCATTGCATTTTGTCGCATGTGAAGTCTGTTATATGGGACTACATGCACTGCGGAAGCCATGTGTCCCAGCAGTCTTAAGAAGGAATGTGATGTTGCCCTTTGACTTTGCCGCATGCTCTCTGACAAGTATATTAGCCTTTGCATGTGGTCTTGTGGGAGAAAGACCTTGCACTGTTCGGTGTCTAGGATAGCTCCTATAAATTCCAACCTTTAAGTAGGAACTAGGTGAGATTTGGGGAAGTTTATTATGAAACCTAGAGACTGTAGAAGTGTTATAGTTTATTTTAGAGCTGAGCAGAGTTCTCCAGGGGAGTCTGCCTTTATGAGCCAGTCTAAGTAAGGGAAAACAAAAATTTTGTTTATCCGAAGGTGAGCTGCCACAATGGTCATGCATTTTGTGAAAAGCCTTGGTGCTGATAATAGGCCAAAGGGAAGAACCCAGTATTGATAGTGTCTTCTCTGATAAGTGAATCTGAGATATTGTCTGTGGCTTGGGTGGATAAGGATGCGAGTGTAGGCCTCTTTGAAGTCTACAGAACAAAGCCAGTCATTCTGCTGTAGATGAGGAAGAAGGATCCCCAAGGAACTCATCTTGAAGTTTTCCTTTACTAGGAATTTGTTGAGATTCCTAAGGCCCGGGATGGGCCTGAGACCTCCGTACTTCTTTGGAATGAGGAAGTAGGAGGAGTAGAAGCCTTTGTGGCATTCTAAGGAGACCACTGATTTCACGGCCTCTTGGGTAAGGAGTGATGCTACCCCTTCCTGTAGAAGGGTATTGAGGGAAGCCTTTTGTGGAACGTCCCCTCTGAAATGGCAAGGGGGAAGTTCCTGGAAATTGAGATGGTATCAATTTTGAATGATGGTGCGAGTCCATCTTTCTGTGGTGATGGCATTCCCCTGACTCATGAACTGCGAGAGCCTCCTTGGAATGGGGAGTGAGTCTGATAGAGGTTGGTGGTGATTGGCCTGGGAGTCAAAAACACGGGATGGTGGTTGCTGGAACTGGCTGTGGCTGCTGCTTTGTTAGCTTAGCTTCTTGGCCTGTTTGGGCCCCTGTTGCTTTTGTTGAGTTTGGTAGGCTGGCTGGGAGTAAGACAGGTAAAACCTCCTCTTCTTGGGATAGAAGGCTTTTTTAGATTGAGTCTTCTTTTTAGAGGTGTCAGATGTTTTTCTAGAGAGCCTTTTAAGGGTAGTATTGTCTGTCTCTATTTCCCCTGCCTTCTTCTGCCAGTTCCTGTCAAAACAGGTTCTCACCTGTGCAGGAGATGTTTGCCAGCTTGTCTTGGACCCACTGTTCCAAGTCAGAGGCCTGAAGCCAGGCTAGTCGTCTTGCCCCTATAACTATAGATGAAACTCTACTAGATGACTCAAACACATCAAAAGCTGCTCTGTTAACAAATTTTGACACGTTCTGACTATAGGACAAGACTGCCTGAAAAGCTGGTCATTTTTCCTCTGGGAGGAAAGGAAGAAAACCCTCCCAGTCCTTATTCAGTTCCTTCAGGAACATTCCCATATAAAGGATGTAGGAATTAATCCTGATAACCAGCATCGAGCCCTGGAAAGTGCAGCGAGGAAGGAATCGAGGTTCCTTGGTTCCTGACCCAGAGGTACAGATGCATGGTTTTTCCCACTTTTAATGCAGCGCATCGTCAATTCCACCACCATAGAATGGTGAGACAACTGTGTTTTTTTAAATCCCGGGCAGTCAGGAACTCAATACATCATATTGAATAGATGACTTATGGGGGAAATAGTGAGCGACGTTTCCCACATCCTCAATATTAGGTTGTGAAGTATATGGTGCACCAGAAGGATAGTAGCCTCTTGAGGTGCAGTGGGGTACTAGAGTATCTCCAGCTCCTCCTCCCTGGGCTCTGGTTCTGATGACACCTGGATGGACAGGCCAGCCACCATGTCGCTGATGAATTTTTGAAATGACATATCTTCCTGAGGGGATTTCCTCTGGGTGCTGGTTGTTGGAGGTGAGGTAGACTCTGATGAGAAGTCTCAGAGGTCATCGGAGTCTAAGGACTGATGGTCCGAGTCAGAGGATGGGGTATCGGACTCCGGAGAGTATCGTCATTTTCAATGTTAAGTGTCTCGATGATGATGATCGATGTCCTCTGGTTCCAAGTGATGCATTGACCATGAAGGATCCGCGGATGATGGCATCGAAGAAGGTATCGGTATCAGAACCGGAAGCTCTGAGCTTCGAGGTAGCTACATCGATGACATCAAAACCGTCTGTATGTTATGGCATTGAGGGCGAAGTCGATGGCAATGCCTCCGGGTCCGACGGTGTCACTTGCACCGAGGCTGCCAGTATAGCTACCAAGGTCCTTTCCAATGTTAACATGCATTGGTCCTAAGGAAGTAGCTTGTGCCTGGTCTCCAGATGGAACGGGGCTGGATGTCACCATACTAGTTCACAGCTTCGAGGATTCAATGAAGACCGAGGCTCCAGGTACCTCTCGAATCCCCACTGAGGCTTTGGAGGACAAGGTCTCCCGCTGGGGATGCCTAGACCTGTGATTGGAGTCTGACAAAGTCCTGGATGACTCCCGGTGTGAGCGGGACTGCTCTCTGGACTGCTCACTCGATGTTCGAGACTTACTGAAAGGGTCTTTGGACTTCTGGCTCGATTCCTTCAATGTCTTTGATATGTTCTCCATGGAAAAAGAATAACTGAGGAGAATCAATTAGAAGAGTGGGAAGGCAGCAGCGCAGGTAAGGTGGACAGCTACCAAAGGCTTTCCTATTGGTAGCTGGGGAGCTTCCCACCGGTGCTCCGTCAGTACCCGATGTGACCCATACGCGAGGACTACATTCCTACTTGTTCCTGGAGTGTGAACATTTCATAGCCAATTATACATGCCTCAGGAGAGGTGCCAAAGCGGACAAGGACATTAAAAATAAAATTATGTACACTACTGTGCAAGCCTAGGAATACACATATAGAGTAGAATTTTACAAATGATGTCCAAGTGCATTCTGGGACATCCAAGCCAGAACATCTGAAAAAAAGAGCAGGCACGTCCAAGTTCAGGTACATTTTCATAAATGTGGACGTGCCCAATATGGATGTTTGTGCGGACATCTACATAAAAGTTCCCAGAATAGTATTCCAAACCACTGATGTCTAGGAATAGCCTAATGGTTAGAGTAGTAGACTAAGACTGAGGAAGCTAGGGTTCAAATCCCAGTACTGCTATTACTGTGAATGTGCAGAGTATTGAGAATGGTGGTGTGTTGTCTTCTCTATACCCTTTGGATGTTTTACTGTTCAAAACGAATGCTTTCTCGATACCTATTTGTGAGGTTGGGGACATCCACAGGCCCAACTTCTAAAATGTCTCTGGAGATGTCGCTTTGCTTGGGATGTCTCTATGCTCATTCTCAGACATCCAAAGCACGAATAGGGCTTATAAAATAACTCCCATAATTATTTGGACTACCCACAGCATGCCAGAAACACACCTTTTATGCTGCTGTGCATCCAGTGGCATTTGCTTATGTGAATAGTTCAATATGGATTAAATATAAAAATTCTATTTATATCACAAAAGAATTTTCAAATAAAAGATTCTGTTTTAAAATGTTTCACCAGAGTCTTTGGACTTTGGATTCTTGATTAATACTGAGATTCCCCTCTCCAAAGAAGCTATAAATGGTGAAATAATGGCCTAGACTGGAGGGAATGGCTAGCTCTGTTCTTAGGATCTGCCTTTATAATTCATAAGCCTTAGAAGATTTTTTCTTATAAGTTAGATGTTGTCACATTTATTTACATTGTATATTGAAGATTCAATATATGTTTATGTCAATTGTTTATTAAAATCCTTAATATACCTCTGTTGCTACATCACAGTGGTTTACCATTTAATATTACAATTTAAAATATCAAATGAATTAAATAAAACTAGTTTACTTTTGTTTTTGGCTTACCTAACTGACAAATAAATTAAAAATGAGATAAGTGGAACCAAAACAAAAATAAGCTGAGAAGAGAAAAGAGAGAGGGAAAGCTGGTCTGAGAGTATCACCAGTCTTCAAAGGCCTGTGAAAAGAAATAAGCTTTTAAGCCTGGGCAGGTCCCAAAGTTGGTTCAAGATGTTGGTACCTAGGCAGACCTTCAACTTTGCACTTCTCTTCAGCTTTCAAAACACATTGTTTAGCTTTGAATGGCCTTCTCTTTGCCACCCCTCAGAAATTGCCGTTCTAGAGTCACCTAGCTTGCCTGATGTCCCGGCCCTGTTTTAAGTCAGATTTGAATCTAAGAAGAAGAGTTTCTAAACATAAATACTTTGAAATAGTATAGTATTCCAAAGTAATGCTACAAGAATGTAGGAAGCGGAGGTATGAGTGGATTCATGGCTTGCCTTGACTGTGATAGAACACAGAGAAGCTTGCCGTCACAGGAACACAGAATACTGGAAGGCCAATAAGGAATTAGAACATTACACAATGAGGCAGGGAAACCAGTATATATACACTTAAAAGCAGAATGATAATTTAAAACTTTATTTTATAGGGCACTAGCAGCCTGTGGGTATCTTTGGGATGGGATATGTGGTCTGTGGGCTTAGCAGAATTAAGCAGACAAATAGCAGTGTTCTAGTTGATCATGTTAAGTACGCTCACAAGAAACATCATATTAAAGGTTCTTTAGACTCTCATAACCATGCTTTCATGACTATCCAACATACCCACCATGCACACACTCCTATGCACAATCATCAATGCCCGCTCGATCAGAAACAAAATTCCAACCATCAGAGACCTACTTATGTCCCAGCACCTAGACATACTATGCATAACAGAGACATGGATCACGGAAACTGACAACACAGTCCTGAACTAATTTACACAAGACAGATACACCCTCTCCCATTGCCCTCGATCCCAGAGAAGAGGTGGGGCATAATGATCATAGCCAAAACACACCTAAAATTCTGTTACCAAACAATGGAGAGTACAAACAAAACCAACTCCCTCACAATAACAAACAACTGACCATCAACCTTTTGTACAGGACACCAACCACCACATCCACCTACCTACACAGAGTACTCCTAACCACCAGCTAAACAAAGACCTCCTAGTCTTAGGAGACTATTTATTTCACCAGGCTTATATACCGCTTTTCTACCAGTCAAAGCGGTGTACATTCAGGTACTGTATATATATTTTTCCCTTGTCCCCGAAGGGCTCACAATCTATAATTTTTGTACCTCCCATCAATACAACTGATACATGTCTACTCATTCCTAGAGGGAATGTCAGCAATGGACCTCAACCAGCTTGTACAAACTCAGATACATAAAAAAGGAAACACACTTGATCTGATATTCTTCAACAAACATACAACCAACACAGACCCCCCACCCTTCATTCAGACCCACCCGGTATCCTGGTCTGACCACAAGTTGATCAGCTTCTCCCTCCCTCATGCCAACCTCAACACACATAAGAACATAAGATATGCCATACTGGGTCAGACCAAGGTCCATCAAGCCCAGTATCCTGTTTCCAAAAGTGGCCAATCTAGGTCATATGTACCTAGCAGTTTCCCCAAAAGACACAGGTTCCACAAAGCTGTTACTGGGTCAAGCATTGATATCCTGGGTCCCTTCTTAATAATGGTTTATGGAGCTTTCCTCCAGGAACTTGTCCAAACCTTTTTCAAACCCAGCTACACTAACAGCCTTTACTACATCCTCCGGTAACAAATTCCAGAGTTTGATTACATGTTGAGTGAAAAAATATTTTCTTTTATTAGTCTTAAATAGTTTACCCTGTAGCTTTATTGCATGTCCACTAGTCTTTCTATATTCTGATAACGTAAACAATCGATCTACGTTTACCCGTTCCACTCCGTTCATTAATTTATAGACTTCTATCATATCTCCCCTCAGCCGTCTCTTTTCCAGGTTAAAGAGCCCTAACCTTTTTAGCCTTTCTTCATAGGAGTATCCTTCCATCCCCTTTACCATTTTGGTGGCTCTTCTCTGAACCTTTTCTAATATCGCTATATCCTTTTTAAGATACGGCGACCAGAATTGCACACAATATTCAAGGTGCGGTCTCACCATGGAACGATATAGAGGCATTATAATATCTTTTGTTTTATTTTCCATTCCTTTCCTTATGATACCTAGCATTCTATTTGCTCTCTTGGCCGCACACTGGGCCAAGGGTTTTAACATGTTATCCACAATGACGCCTAAATCTTTTTCCTGGGTGGTGGTTCCTAATGTGGAACCTTGCATCGTGTAACCATAGTTTGTGTTGTTCTTCCCTAGGTGCATAACTTTGGACTTGTCCACATTAAATTTCATCTGCCCTTTTGATGCCCAGTCTTCCAATTTATCAAGTTCCTCTTGCAATTTTCCACAATCCTCTTGCGTTTTAACAACTTTAAATAGTTTTGTGTCATCTGCAAATTTGATAACCTCACTCGTTATTCCACTTTCCAGGTCATTTATGAATATGTCAAAAAGCAGCGGACCCAGCACAGATCCCTGGGGTACACCACTATTCACCTTTATCCATTGGGAAAATTGGCCATTTAGCCCTACCCTCTGCTTTCTATCTTTTAACCAGTTCCTGATCCACAGTAGTACACTGCCTCCTATCCCATGACTCTTTAGTTTTGCCAAAGGTCTCTGATGAGGGACCTTGTCAAAGGCTTTCTGAAAGTCCAGATACACTATATCAACCGACTCACCTTTGTCCACCTGTTTATTCACACCTTCAGAAAACCATAACAGATTAGTAAGACAAGATCTTCCTTGTCGGCCATGTTGGCTGTCTCCCATTAGGCCATGACTATCTACATGCTGATTAATGTTATTCTTTATGATGGTTTCTACCATTTTTCCCGGTACTGACGTCAGGCTCACCGGTCTGTAGTTTCCCGGATCACCCCTGTAACCCTTCTTAAAAATTGGTGTTACATTGGCGATCCTCCAGTCTTCAGGTATTAGAGATGATTTTAATTATAGTTCACAGATTACTAATAGCAGGTCTGCAATCTCATATTTTAGTTCTTTCAACACCCTTGGATGTATACCATCCGGCCCAGGTGATTTGCTACTCTTTAGTTTATCTAATAGTTGTAATACATCTTCCTGATGTATCGATATTTCCTTCAATTCTTCCGCACCTTTAAATACCACTTCAGTCATGGGTAACATCCCTACATCTTCCTCAGTAAAGACCGAAGCAAAGAATTCATTTAGTCTCTCCGCTATCGCCTTGTCGCCTCTTAGTTCCCCTTTAACCCCTCTATCATCTAATGGGCCAACTGACTCACAGGTTTTTTGCTATGAATGTACTTGAAAAAGTCTTTATTTTGCATTTTTGCTTCCGCAGCAAGCTTCTTCTCAAAGTCTCCCTTTGCCTGCCTTATCAATGCCTTGCATTTGACTTGCCAGTGCTTGTGCTGTTTCCAGGTTTTGTCATTTGGCTCTTTTTTCCATTTCCTGAAAGATGCTTTTTTAGCAACAGCTGCCTCTCTGACCTCACCTTTAAACCATGCTGGCAGTTTTTTGGACTTCCACTTTTCTTAAAGCGTGGAATACAGCTGATCTGGGCTTCCAAGATAGTATTCCAATATATTCAGGGGGTTATTCTGTGCTGCGTTTAGTGGGGATGGGCGTACTTCCCAGCTAAAAGCAAGGATCCTATTCCCGATCCACAGCTCCTGCATTTATAGCAGAGATGTAAGGGGAGCTCTGGGAGGGGGCGGGCTGGGGGCATGATCCTGACCCCGGACGTAGAGGGCCAATTCTGGTTGCGGCTCTGTACATTTGAGGTTGCCAACATAGATGGGGGGACTTATTACACCTCCGAGGTGGAATAAGGCCCCCCCAGAGATAGGGGATTGCCACCCATGGGCCACCAAAACCAGGGGAGGTACAGCAGGGGTTCCTTGCCGCTTGATCCTGGCCATGGCAGCCAGTCAGGGTTGGGAAGAGGGGAAATGTGCACTTAAGAAGATTGCTGGCAATTGGGACACCTGCATAGCATCCCAGTGCCATGGCGATGGGATGCCACAGCACCGGTCTCCATGGAGGAGCTTTGTGTTATGTGTACAGGGAGCAGGCTGGATGTACAGTGGGCCTGAAGTATGGCACATCCTGCCTGTCCAGGCCTGTTGCAGCCAATTCTGCTCCTGTGGGAGCATCTAGCTCCCGAAGGTGCAGAATCGGGTGTACATCTGACCCATCCAGATTTTGGAAATCCGGACATGCCCAGATGGGAATTGGCCTCTCAGTGGACAACATACATATTTAGCAGGTAAGTCCTTGCTCAGGCAACTCTGGGTACACTTACACACGCCCTTAGCCATCATCAAATAGCTGAGTACTTTAACAGTTCCACACTCCCATTCCACTCCTTCCCTCTCCCGCTCCCCACAACCCAACCCTAGCAGCTACGCTCCATCCACTATCTTTCACACTCATACTTTGACAGTCTAAGCCTGTTCCCCGTCTTCCCTCAGTTGCCTTGACTGGAGAAGCCCTCTTGCATCCCTATGGAGAGTATAGCTCATTACGGACGTTGGGGGTCAAGGTGTCAATGTATACCCTCCCAAATCTCAAGGAAGCTGGTCTTTCTCTTGGGAGAGCCCTTAGCCACCTGTCTCTCCATTAGCATGAGTTGATGAAAGCAGTTCTGACATTCCCAATAGGAGGGGGGACTCCCCTCCCATCAGTGCCACAAAATTGGTTGTTTGCACACTACACAGGTTTTGCGTATCAACACATGCACCCACTTCCCCTTTCGGCATTTCAACCAGTAGGCCCGACCATTCCAAAGATGATTTCACCAGGGTGCTTAAATCTCTCTGTATCCCCTCACTCTTTCGCACCTCTACCACATATGACCTAGGTCAGCTGATGGGGATCCACACCAGGGGCAATCTCCCCCAGCGGCCACTCCACTTCTCTGTGCTCAGGCCGTGGAAAACTGTGCTCTACTTGATGCCCTGAACTGAATATCCCACAAGTGGGTGGACCCCACAAATCTCGGAATATACTTATTGGTGCCTTGTAGCTCCCCGGCGGGGGGGGGGGGGCGGATCAAAATACCCAATTTCATTGCCCATTTATTCTCCACAGTATAGTAGTCTGCCTCTTCTAATTTTTGTGAGCAGTCTAAGAGTCTGTTAAGGGATCTGAAAGGGCAGTAGGACGCAGGAGTTTGCAGTCGCAGCTTGGGGGGGCAGGAGTTGAGGTAGCCTTCCTCTCAGTATCAATAGATGATATAAGGGGGACTGATATGGACAGTGATGAAGGATTCATGGTTAGTATGCATCACTATTGCAAGCTATGGGGGCATAGCTTGGTATCATCGCAGGCTATGGGGACTGGCTGGTAACCTTCCATAGGGTTCTTCACAAACCTCACGATGGCTAGGTCAGCACTAACTAGATGAGTGGCTGAGTGTGGTTGTAGAATAGGAGGCATATGAGGTGGTCAAGATGTAATGAGGGGTACTTGGAGGAAGGCCACTTTGGGAGATGATGAACAGAGATGAATTGTATGCATAGAAATCTGGTTACGGATATTTTGGAATAAAGCTGTGGCCAAGATTTTGCCCAACCAGTGTTTGGGAGCTTTTGTATATATTGTGAGTGATGCAAGGAAGTTGTGTCAAAATGCTGATGTTATGCAAAAAATTCTGGATTACTTTAAGGATGTGGTGTGCCCAGAAGAATACAACAGACTGGCTTGTTTTGGATATGTATTCAGAAGATGTGCACTGGTACACAGCTTAAGAAAACTTTGAAATAACCAAAAAGACAAAGCTAATTCTTCATTTATTTTTGCAAGTTATTAAACGTCCATTGACTGATAATGTTGCAGTAGACATTAAAAGATGGTTTGAAAGAGTTGTCATAGACAGATCTTTAAAGACATGGTTTAGTTATGCTTTGGCTTATACTTTGTTTTTATGCTGCCTCATGTTGACATTACTGCGGAGGTTCCTGATGTAAAACGTTTGTGCCTTTCTTTCTCTGTTCTCTGACATTCCTGTCACTTCCTAATACTTCTTACACATGATCAAAATGATCTTCCATTCAGATCCTGCCAACCATGCTGTTAGTTTGCATTCTCTGTGATCAATGTCTTTATACAAAATGCCATTCATCCTTCTCTGCCTGCTCTTGTATCTTTCTAGGTGCCTTGGCTCTTCATTTTACAGTTGCTGGTGATGCTTTATCCCTTCTGTGTTGCCTTGGGAATATTCTAACCCTTCTGATATAAGAGGGTTCTCAACCCAATCCTCAAGATACACCTAACCAAACAGGTTTTCAGGATAATCACAATGAATATACACGATAAACAAGGTATGACAAAAAAGGAAACAAGACTGTCCCATAAATGTTTTATTAAAAAATTTACAGAGAAATTACGCATTGTCCCCTTCAAAGTAATCCCCCCCCCCCCGAGTTAATGCACTTCTGCATTCACTTCTGCCACGTATGGAAGTACTCGATAAAGTCCTCCTCCTTGAGGTCCCTCAGATTCCTCATCACAGTGGCCTTGATCTCTTTTACAGAGGCAAAATGAGTTCCTTTGAGCACAGTCTTCAGCCTGGGGAATAGTCAGAAGTCGCACGATGCGAGATCTGGGGAATAAGGAGGGTGGTCGAGAGCTGTGATCTGTTTGTTGTCCAAAACTGCCTCACGCTGTCGTGGTGGAGCAGCCATGACTTGCCTCTCCACAGAGCTCGCATGCTGAGCCAAACCCGGTCATGGAGGCAATTGAGGACCTGCTGGTAGATGTTCTGGTTGACTGTCTGACCCTCAGGCACAAACTCATGATGGATCACTCCCTTCTGGTCGAAGAATGCGATCAGCATGACCTTGATCCTTGATTTGGACATGCACGCCTTCTTGTGTCTGGGTGACTGTCGAGTCTTCCATTCTTGCTTTCAGATTCGTACTGGAAGACCCAAGTCTCATCTCCTGTGATGACTCGGCCAATAAACTCTGGATCTTCTCCGATCTTCTCTAGCAAGTCTTGACAAACATTGACCCGGTGCTCCTTCTGGTCGTCCGATAAAAGCTTGGACACCATCTTGGTGCACAACTTCTGCATCCCCAACTCCTGTAACAAGATGGTCCATACTGACTCCATGTTCAGGCTGAGCTCCTCAGCTATCATCCACACCGTCAATCTGCGATCACTCCGCACCAGCTGGTTCACTCTGTCAATGTTCTGAGCCGTCTTTGTCGTGGAAGGCTGTCCTGACTTTGGGTCATCCTCCACCTCCTCGCGGCCAGTCTTGAAGCGTTTGTACCACTCGAAGACTCACAGCCTTGACTTTGCTTCTTCTCCATAAGCCTTTTGGAGAAGTTGGAGACACTCAGTTGGACCTTTCTCCAACTTAACCAGAAATTTCAAGTTGATTCTTTGCTCCATATTTCTTCCACCTCCAGTTGCGTGACAAAGTGACAGAGCAGTGTGCTACAAAAAAAATCCAAAAAAGAAAAACAGAGTAAGAGAGATGAAAAATATTATAGCACAATAGTGGCAAGATGTTGCACAACGCAGTGACATAAGCGGTTAGCCAATTGGCATTGAGTCATGGGTGAGACTGTCACAACCTCGTTTCTTTGTTGTCACACCTCATAGATTTGCATACAATGGAGGCCATGTATGCAAATCTCTCTCATGTATACTCATTGTGGTTATGCTGAAAACCTGATTGGCTAAATGTATTCCAAGGACTGGGTGGAGAACTACTGTGGTATAGAAGGGAAATGTTTGTTGCACCTCCTGACCCTAGCTACCAAGTGCCTTCCAGAATAATGTTTCTTAAATTAAGAAGTTTCGTGCACCAAGGTACATCAGGAGATCTTTGGTATGAAGACCTGCCCACTATGGGCCCGATTCAGAGACACGGGTTGTGGGGCTGCATGTTCCTGTGGGATGTGCAGTCCCGTAAGCCGTCGGATCCATATTCCCCCCTCCTGCTCTCCCCACATGTCCTGAGCAGTAGGACGGGGATAGCTGGCGGGGGGGGGGGGCGGGATATGGGCAGAGCGGGGGTGTACTGAGCCAGCAGGACATACCGGTCCCAGGACCGATCCCTGGGGCAAGCCACTAATCACCTTCCTTTCATCTGAGTTTGTTCGGTTTACCATCACCTTCTGTCGTCTGCCAGTCAACCAATTTCTGATCCAGTTCACCACTATGGGACCCATCCCCAGGCTGTTCGGTTATTGATAAGCTTCCTCTGAGGAACAGTATCAAAGGCTTTGCTGAAATCTAGGTAGATCACATCCATCGAATGCCCTTGATCTAGTTCTCTGGTCACCCAGTCATAGAACTCAATTGGATTTGTTTGGCATGATCGTCCTTTGGTAAAAACATGTTGTCTCGGATAATGAAATCTATTGGTTTTGAGAAAATCCACTATTCTCTCTTTCAGGAGTGCCTCCATTACTTTTCCCACCACAGAGGTAAGGCTTCAGGAAGTGGTAAAACGGAACTGGAAGATCGGCCAAGGTCTGGGCGTCCTGCCTCAGCCACCAGTCCAGACAAGTGGCAGCGTGCTGATGACATTATTCGTGTGGATCGGCGCATCATGAGTTGGGAATTGTCCGTACAGCTTTCCGTCAGTAGAGGTAGTGCAATGGCAATTATTGACTCTTTGGGATATTCAAAGGTGTGTGCAAGATGGGTTCTGTGAAGTCTCACAACCGAACACAAACACCAAAGGAAAGACATCTGCTCTGATTTGTTGGAGGGGGAGGCCTTTTAGTCCCGGATCGTCACCTTTACTGCCTTTACTCTCTTCACCCATCATCCAATGGTGCTCCTATCTACCGCAGAACTTCCATACACAGCACACAACCGTTTGTGAATGTTTCTGACACTTTCTTAATCCTCCACCAAGAATTCAATTACAGCTCATTGTTTGTACCATGTGTCACTCACAGACACCATTTGAAGGATCACTACTGCCTCGCTATTTGTCGGACAACTGTAAAATTACACAC
This sequence comes from Ichthyophis bannanicus, assembly GCA_033557465.1. Taxonomy (NCBI): domain Eukaryota; kingdom Metazoa; phylum Chordata; class Amphibia; order Gymnophiona; family Ichthyophiidae; genus Ichthyophis; species Ichthyophis bannanicus. The sequence goes on along the minus strand of CM066035.1, from coordinate 386,767,681 downwards.
ATGTCCTTTGAAGTTCCAAGTTACTACCCTTTCAATTTCACACCTCTATCTTCATTCTGGACTGAGAAAACATGTGGGACATTACTTTGTTACTATGTATTTCACTGAGTGGGTCTGATGTGTATTGTATGGTTAGCAACTTGCTTGGAAGGGGTGTATGAGTAGGTGGGGTGCATGTCTATGTGTGATTGGTTTGGTTTGAGTGAAGGTAGAAGGCATGCATTTTTTGTGTATATCTGTGTAGTGCATAAATGTAAGTGAATGGTAGGGCTATACACATGTGGATAGGTCAGTGGATAGGAGGGTGAATGTGTGTTTATATAAGGTGCATGATGCACTCACAAATGAATTGTTCATTAGCTACCTCTACCCTCCCAGTGTCTTCTAAGCACCCTTCCCCTCTTCATTCATGCGCCCTATCCCCTCACACAATTTCCCCTCCTCTTCTGTCCCCTGCATCCACTTCCCCTCCCTTTTAAAGTAATTCCTATTCACAGTGCACCCCTCCCCTCTCACCTTTTGCAGACATTCCTCCTTCCCTTCCCCCCCTCCTCTCGCCTTATTTGTGGCAGATGGCTTTTCTATCCCGCCACCACTTTGGGAGCTGCCTCCAGCTATAAAGTCTGCAAGAGATGGGGCCTCTTCAAGCTCTCTTTTTCATTTGCTGTTGCAGGAATCAGCCTGTTATTCAGCAGAAGGGGAGGGGTGGTCCCTGCCTGCATACCTAAGACTGTACCACCATTATTGCTGATTTTCTTTAGGGTTTGTGCCATGCAGCTTGGGCCCCCATGGCATCAACCTCTCTCTACCCCAGCTCTCATATTTGGGTAGCAGGGGCTCAATCCCCATTACTATGCTGCTTCCTGCTCTCCTCTTTATCCTTATACATGCAAGTAACATAGTAAGATAGTATATGACAGCAGATAAAGACCAGTATGGTCCTTCTAGTCTGCCTAGTAAGGTGGCCAGATTGGTTGTACCCACCCATTCCATGCAATTCACCCCACCCTCTATGCCTTTGGCACTCCATGCAGGTCACCCTCCTCTATTTATTGAAGTATAAAAGATATTTAAGTTTGTTTTAATTTCATCCTCTTGCTATAAAGGGATCCACTGTACCTGTCCCATGCCATTTTGAATTCTGTCACTGTATTTGCCCTGCCATCACTCCAAACATCCATGTGTCCATGCATGTGCAAACAAACACATGTTCAGACAGATGATCTAATAGACAGAGAGACCCTCCCTAATAGGTGATATCACCCTAGTAAAAAAACATGGTGAAAAACTCATTTAGTAGTTCAACCAATATTGCCATGTCATTATTTAGAAGGGAGAATCAGACATGCTTTAAGAAATCTAATTGTGTGCATAGGTAAGACTGTCACAGATGCTATAATAAAAACTCTACTGATAAATTAGATCCCTATCTGCTTTAAATAAGAGGTTGCTCTTGTTAAAAAGATGTTTCCGTTGAAGAGCTGAAGTAAAAAAAATAACTTCAATAACACAGAAGATGGGGTAATAGTTTGAATTCACTGTACTACCCCTAAAGTATTTTGAAAATGCCTGAGGCACGGCAAGTGGAGATTTCTTTGTTATGCTATGTTGTTCCAATTGTTTGGAAAGTCATATTTGCACAAAATGAACTGTATTTTTAGCAGAAGATTGGAATCTGAATTCATTAAGGGCCAATTTTTACAGCTCTTTGCATATGGAATCTCATGGTTCACTTACCCAGCTTAAAGCAAAAGAGGCAGAAAGCACTCCCGAAGCTTAATAAAATATTTTACAGAATGTTATATTAAACATTTTGTAGGCTATTATTTATAAACTTCTCTTTTAAATCCTTCAAGAATGGACTTTTCAGTGAGGAGTCCATGAGTTTTTCCTAGCCTCATCAAACCTGAGAGAGTTGAATTCAAGATACATTTTATCAGACCATTGGAGAGTGACTGCATCCCACACGTTCTCATTCCTGCTTTCGTTCTGAATCACCACTTGTTTTTATCTTTTTATAATTCTTTCTCCCTCTTTTATCTTGAAGTTATTGCATGTTAAATTCCTTCATGCTTTGGACAATGGCAATGTTGCTTAATGGACAGGTTCAATGCATTTACTCTGAGAAATGATAATACATCATGCATTTTCGTGATAAATTAGCCTTTCTGTATTGTCAAGGTACTCAGCAAGTAACTTCCCTTGGCAATTATGCTTTCAAGCAAGCAATGCTTGATTCAAACCATATCATATTCTATTTGCTTGGAATCACTCCTGTGGACCCTATTGTTTATAAATGAATAACCAAATAAGAGAATCAGGCCCGTGTTTCTTCTTGTACTGTAGAAGGAAACCAAAATAGAAATAGCTCATCTCTCAACATCGACCAGCCTTGGGGAACGAACCAGCAGATTCAAAACAACTGATCATCTGGGTTTGTGGGGCTATGAAAACTGAGAGCCTTCTGCAAAACTAATTAGCTTTGGAGAACATTTAAAGGTACAAGCAAACATTAGAACATGTTTACTAAAGTGCAGGAGCAAACTGCGTGTTTAGCCCCAAATATTAGCATGGGGGTGGCACTGGACCCATGCTAGAAAATGAAGGCATGTCCAGCATGTCCCCATGTAGTTAGTGTGGGTTCCACACCATCCTCACATCAAACTGTTTTCCGCTGTTAATGTGGATAAGGTTGAAGGCTCTCTGGCTTTGGGTCAGAAGGTTTCTGGCTCAGAGGACCTGTGCAGTTTCAATGGTCCCAAGGCAGTGGCATTCTGACTCTGGGGTCCTGTGGTTAAATCAGAGAGTGTCTCCAATTCTTTAAATTTTGAAATGATAGTAAAGTTATATTTTCTTTTTAATGCTGCTACTATTTTTAACACACTACCCTATGTAAAGCTGAGTGCACATTTTTTACTTGTTTTATAGGATGAATTTTATTTTAGAATGAATGTCTTAATATACTGGACATTCAGATGTTGTTTGGGTTTTTTTATAAAAAACATTTTCACATTACAAATCCAACAGCAGATTAAAGAAAATATGCAGCTTTTACATATAAACCAAAAATCAATAGCAAACAATTATACTAAGAAATACTGCAAATAGCCCCCATCAAGGGAAGAGAAGGCTGATCAAAAACAACTACACAGGTAGTAATAGAGGATCAAAGGGAAGCAGAGACCCTCATAACAAAAATGAGCTCAAACATCATTGTTAACAGTTATATCTCCTGCAGATCCCACAACTTGTTTATCAATCAGAAATTTTTCCAAGTGTGATGGATCACAGAAGGAAAATGTATTACCCTATATCGTGACAACGCACTTGCAGGGAAAACACAAGAAAAAAGCTGCACCCAGTCCTAACACCCTAGATTTCAAGGCTAGAAATTGTTTCCTCCTAAGTTGACTATTCCTGCAAACATCAGGAAATACATTCTTCTTATGTCCACAAAAAGTGTCCTCCTTGTGTCGAAAGAACATCCTCAAAACCTTGGCTTTATCAGCCTCAGACAAAAAAGTTACCATAAAGTAGACCTTCGAGATATATTACCTGTAGAATCTTCAAAGAAAATGAGTTAAATTTGCACCAGGTGATAATATATCAAGAGCTCCCTCTCCTGAGACCTCCTTCTTAATCCTACTAAGCAAATAGTAACATTTCTGAAGTTGCACAGTGTCAGTTAACTTTAAAACTTCCTTGAAATACTTCTCAAACAACATTTGAGCAGAAAGCAGGCGGGTGATTGGGAAGTTCAGAAATCTTAAATGATTAGCCCTAGAACCATTGTCTAGGGCCTCCAATTTGTAATGACTTGATAAAGAAGAATGTATAAAGGAAACGTGAGTCTGTTGCAGCGACTGCAACTGCCCTTCTACTTTGGTAATAGAATGAGCCAAAGCCAGTGACCTATTATATGCTTCCTGCAACTTACAGTATGCACTGTCTCCTGAGAAAAGAAACAAATTGAAGACATGGTGGAAGACTTTTTATCTATATGTGATATTGCACACCATAAATCTCATAGTAATTTATTCAGTGGAACTTCAACTAGACACTCAGCATCAGGTAAAATAACTGGATTCGGAAGAGGACCAGGGGTAGGGCAGGGAACCTCTAAAACCACTACAGAGGCACCTATAGAAGATAGCTGAGGGAGGGGACAAGGGGGAGGAGACCGTTCAAATGAACTAATAGATGCAACTTTGGGGGAGGACTATGCAACAGCAACAGTAAAATGCTTATCAAGAGGACCAATCACCCTGCTAGATGAAGACACCATAGGCTTGGTTTTGGGCACAGTCTTAGCCTTCGCCTTCCTTTTCCCCATGGCACAGGGAAAGTAGGCCAAGAAGATCCATTGTGGCAGAGTGCCTAATCTTTACACCACCACTCAAGTGTGCAATCCTTGTCCGTGGTCAGTCAGTGCTCTGAAGGGGCTCCAAAGGGACGTGCCTGTCCCTTTGGGCATGCCAAAGGGCCTCCCAGCTGGCTTTTCAGTGCCGTCGGGAGGGGAACCCTCGTGACGTCAATGAGGTGGCCGCCAAGATGCCTGCTGCGGTATAGATAGGCTGGCTAGCACTCCGGTTCTTCCCTGCACGGGCTGCCGAACGGAGGAATGTGATAAGTGCAGCTCACACAAACACCTCCTGTCTTCCCATATGTTTTTTTAACAGGATAAGTAAAGCAAAATGTATGCTAAAAATGTGTGTTTATTTTAACTCACACTTTATAAAGCCGAGGTTCAGGTGTGCACTTTCCAACTTGTTATGCTTTCTTGTGATCTTCTTGAGATTAGGAATGGTATGGTGGGGGGCGGAGCCTGATGTCCAGCGGGATGGTCGCATAACGCTGTGGCTCCCGAGAGGCCTACTCAGAATCCTGAATTAACACCGTAAATACTTGGAACTTCTACTCTGATCCTGCCGGGGCACATTGGTGAGATGGCGGGGACCAAACCCACGCGCCTGGAATTTGGATCTCCAGCGGCTTCTCACGGCAAACGATCCAAAACTGAACCTCCGTCCCCGCAGAAGGGGCTGGCCTTGTGCGAGGGCCCCGAAATGCAGCAGGAAATCCTCGCAGAGATTAGAGGGGTCAAAGACCTCGTGCAGTCAAACGGTGAGGCACTCCGAGCGCTGCGGGAAGATCTTGGTGTGCTGCAAAGCAAGCTAGAAGGGCTTTCTTCGCGTCAGGACAAAATGGAGAGCATATTGGACTCCCATGCGGCCCGGTTGTCCAAACTCGACAAAGTTGAACGCCAGGTGCGGGCCTTGCAGAAAGAAGTGGAAGATGGCAATAATAGAGCGCGCCGCAACAACATTCGACTCGTGGGCATACCGGAGGGAGCGGAATCGGGAGACATGAAAGAGTTTTTATGCAGAATCCTCCCTTCCCTGCTCCAAACCACTTTTACCAAAGATTTGGAGATCGATCGCGCTCATCGTGTGCCCACAAGCATAACGCTCAACAGGAAGACCCCGCGGCCTATCATTTTTCGACTTCTGAGATTTCAACACGTTGAGCAAATTCTCAGCGCCTCTCGGGCAAAGGGCCATATGGAGTTTGAGAGCCATAAGATCTCCTTCTATCCCGACTTGGCTAAACCCACGGTCGACCGCCGAAAGCGCTTTCTGGAATTCCGGCCAAGGCTTCAACAACTACAAGCACGCTATGGCCTGATGTACCCGGCCAAGTTCCGAGTCACGCTTCACAATCAGACAAGAACATTTGAGGACCCTGATCTACTAGCGGAGTTTTTGGATTCCAAAGAAGCCGACTTGATGCGCTGACTTCCAGAATATTTCTGCAAGTATTCTCATATCCGCTACACCCGCCATATTGGATCTGCCGCAACCCAACAAGGAGTCTGGCGAGGGCAGTTTGTTGCCCTACTTTTGATGCTATCTGTGACCCGATTCCATCTACCCACAGTAACCTCGATGAGTATCAGAGACAGTGTTAACTATGGACTCCGGTGTTTCTTTTCCTTGTTTCATGTCTTTCTATTCCCTCTCTAGGGCCTCCTCCCGCAGACATATGGTCGCCATATTCTTTGGGGGTTTTGCTTCTTCTCTAAGATACATTGGTACATACTTTTCAATATGGGGTGTATTAGTCAGACTACTTGGTGATTATGTCATTGTTGCACAGATTCTGATTATGTTGTATGTTTTCAAGCACCCTTACTTCAAATGTTTATTACCGATTGATGGCACCATGTAAGATTTTCTCATTGAACGTAAAAGGTATCAATAATCCGATAAAACGGAAGAAAATCCTAAGCTACCTAAGTCAGGAAGCCGCGGATCTGATCTTTCTCCAAGAAACGCATTTAAACTCGAAGGAAACTCTTAAACTCAATATTAAACCTTACATGGTGGCCGCCTATTCCCCAGCCGTTTCTAAGAAATGTGGGGTCGCCATACTGGTTAGGAAATCTTTGCATGCTACTATTATTGCGACTAGCTCAGATACAGAAGGTAGATGGTCCAGAGTTCACCTCAAGATAGGTAGCCTTGAAGTTACATGTATATGCCTTTACGCTCCTAATGTGGATGACCCTGCCTTTTTTGCTACCATTGCTCAGGTTGCACAGGCCTCTGCTAATACTTCCTTGATAATTGGGGGGGATTTCAATCTAGTCCTTGATCCCCTGATTGACAAACAGCCGCCTAGGACAAGTGGTCCACCCAAGAGTCACACCACGCTTACCTCCCTGATCAAAGATCTTGCTTTAGTTGATCTATGGAGGTTACTACACCCCAATGAGCTTGACTTCACCTTCTTCTCTTCCCCTCATAAATCCCAGTCTCGCATAGACTTCTTTCTAATATCAAAACTGTTAGTTCCTCAGGTGGATACTGCAAAGATTCACTCCCAACATATTTCAGATCATGCCGCCATTTCCTTTCAATTACACACTACTGCACCCCAAGGGAATACGGGGGCCTGGTTCTTTGATAGAGCCCTGTTAACTCAGCCAGAGTTCCAGGTAGAAATTCGAGCAGCCATACAGGATTACTTCCATTTTAATCTACCCCAGGATACTGCGAATTGGGCTTGGTGGGAGGGCTTCAAAGCGGCCATTCGAGCAACGATCACTAGCTATCAAATTCGCCTGCGGAAACAACGCAAACAGCAGCTATTCACACTAGACCAACAAATAAAAGCAGGCGAACGAGTTCTAACCTCACGTACTGATCCATGTGTATTAATTCGATTACAGCGTCTCCGTTTTCAATATAACTCAATCCTCTCAACTGCAGCTTCTAAGAGTATTGAGCTTCAGCGAGGGACCTATTATCGTGAAAATAACCGAGCCGGTCGACTCTTAGCCAACGCCTTGAAAGGTCAAAAAGAAGCCAAACGCGTAGCGGCCCTTCGAGCTCCACAGGGAGGGGGCATAGTAACCACAGACTCCGACATTGTAGAGCTCTTTCGGGATTTCTATACCCGCCTATATCAATCTGAATGTGAGTTCTCGTCAGAGACATTCGAGCGATTGCTTTCTGGCATTCAGCGTCCGACCCTCTCTGAAGATGATAGGGATGCGATGGATAAACCCTTCTCTACTTCAGAGATCCAATCTGCCCTAACACGAACAGCCTCGGGCCGTGCCGCAGGGCCCGATGGTCTCCCGACCGAATTCTACAGAACGTTCAGTGCAGATCTAGTTCCCTATTTAAAACTTTATTTTACTGCCCTTGCGGTAGATACATCCTCTTTGGGATCCTTTTCTGCAGCTAATGTGGTAGTATTTGAGAAAGAAGGCAGAGACCCGCTACTAACCGCCAACTACCGTCCAATCTCCCTACTTAATGCCGATTATAAGATCTTCGCAACGATCTTGGCCACCCGGCTATCTGACAGGATGGCCACCCTAATTCACCCCGACCAATGCGGTTTTATACCCGGCAGATCAACTGCTGACAATGCTCGGACCTTATGCCATGTGCTATCCAGTGCTGCCAATCTAGATCTTCCATGGGTGGGTCTTTCCCTGGATGCCGAAAAAGCCTTTGATCGTCTAGAATGGCCTTTCTTATTTGCAGTTCTCCGATGGTATGGCTTTGGGGAGGGCTTCCTCCGATATCTCCAAGTCATGTATACTCAACCCGTCGCTAGTATTTGTGTTAATGCCATCAAGTCTCAGCCATTTAATCTCCAAAGAGGCACGCGTCAAGGTTGCCCCCTATCACCAATGCTCTTTGATCTAGCTCTTGAACCCCTAGCCCTCCTTATTAGACAATCCGCACGTATTCGAGGTGTCCCCTTCAGTCGTAGGGAGATTAAACTATCTGCATATGCAGATGACCTTATGCTTTTCGTATCCCTCGACTCGGTTCCAGCTGTCTTGGATCTAATTGACGGATACTCACAATTATCGGGCTATAAAATTAACTGGACCAAATCTGTAGCATTCCCACTCAACCGCTGGGTACATGAGGCTGACATGCAGGCCTTTCCCTTCCTTTGGCAATCCCGCATGGTGAAGTATCTTGGGGTCCATTACTGTTCTCCTTTAGAAGACACTATTAGTTTTAATGCCAAAGAGGTAGTCTCCAAGGTCCGTGAGCTCACGAATCGTTGGTCTCCCTTATCTCTAACATGGTGGGGTCGCTTAGAAACTGTGAAAATGATGATAGTCCCCAAAGTGAATTACATTTTAGAAATGTTGCCATGCTTACTCCCGCTACATACTTATAAAGATATTGAGGGCCTTCTCGTCCGTTATCTCTGGCAGGGCAAGCCACCAAGGATAGCTAAACAAAAATTACAGTCTGCAAAGGAAAGAGGGGGTACCAGATTTCCTGATTTTCTAAGATATCATCAAGCCTTCCTACTTAAGCAAGGTGCCCGATGGCTAGATACCTCAACAGACAGCAGACCAGTTTGGCTTGACATCGAAGAGGAGCTTAGTAGCCCAATTCCGTTGACCCATCTCCCCGGCATGTCCTATCAAGTAGACACCCGCCATCCACCAATGATTGTCGATACTCTTGCGGCCTTTAATACTCTTATTCTATCACTGGGCCCGAACGTATGTCCTCCGGACGGACTCCCGCTATGGAATAACCCCAGAATTCAAGTCCTACATAGAACTATAGCATGGAAACCCTGGTACTCAAGGGGGATCTGGACACCCCAACAGCTTTTCTCCGCAGCTTGTTGGAAAACCTTTTCTGATTTACAAAAGGAATTTGCGTTACCAGCGAAACACTACTTTCAATTGATGCAGCTTCAACACTGCCTCAAAAGTGCTCGAATCATGCCGCCCTCTGTCCCTACTGAGGACGGGCTATTAGAGATAGTTCACTCTATTGGTAGTACGCATGGGGTAGCCTCTAACTTTTATAAAATATTATGTCAGGGTACAGACACGGCCATTTTTAGAGCCCAACAAGCCTGGGAGCGCGAACTGCAAACCACTTTAACCCCTGTGCAATGGAGCGTTTTCTGGAGCAAAGTAGTGCAGGTCTCCCGGTCTGCCTCGGTTACCCAAACTCTCTTCTTCTTTGCACACAGATGCTTTTATACCCCAGAAAAAATAGCCAAATGGAACACAAATGCTAGGGACCAGTGTTGGTCTTGTCATACTGCTGTGGGAACCCTCGCTCATGTTATTTATGAATGTCCTCAACTACAGGTTTATTGGGGGCGGGTCTGGGGTCGTATTCAGTTTATCTTACACCTTCACGAACCTCTCTCTTGGAAGATCGTGGGACTCCGCTCTGTGGCGGAGATCCCCTCTCTTCCTAAGAAGGGTCACTTTCTCCTTGATTTCATGCTGGGTATTGCCATATGCTTAATCACGAGGAACTGGAAGGATAGCTCTCGACTTACTGTCAATGAATGGTGGAACCTTGTCTGCTTATATAGTAAATATGAGCAGATACCTCGGAGAGCTATTCCCCATGCCCAACCTCACTCTCGCTTGTCTAAATGGCAGATGCTTAATGATTATGTACAATCTGCTCATTGCTCCAACATGCCTGTTTAATGTGCACTCATCATGTTTCCGGTCACCGTTAGATTTGTAACACAATAATGTAAGTACACGCCCGCTTCGGGAATGATTAGTTTTCTAGAGAAGAAGCAGGGGGGAGGGGGGTGGTAGGGGTTTACTTTGGTGTATGTATTACATTTTGTATTTGTCTTTTAGCTGTATGTCTTCCTTTTCCTTTGTTGTTATAAAACGAAAATAAAGAATTAAAAAAAAAAAAAAGGAATGGTATGGCATTTAAGAGTTCTATTTTTGCATAATTAACACTTTGAATTCAAAAATTCAGCCCTACAAAATTATATTCCTGGCAATAATCATTCTCTCCTACCTCTGGTTCCCCCTTGACCTGAATCTTGATATCCATCTCAGAACACTTCAGTCTACATATGTTACTATGTTACATTTCTCAGATGTCATAATTTTGATTTATGGAGGAATAATCTTTTTGCAGATTTAAGAACAAGAGCAATAAAAGGTGGAATATTTATCTTTACATTCAGTTAGGATTTTTCTGAAGGCTGCTGTTTCGGCTATGAAGTTCAACTAATGTGTGAACATACTACATTTGAACCATTTTCTAATTGCTTTTAATCGTTTTTGGGCTAATGATATTGCTAAATGCTACCATTTAGCACAGTTTTTCAGTTGATGTCTCAAAGCCAAATAAAACCTGGGAAGAGATTGAAAATCCTGAGTTATTATTTTCTCTTTTAGTCGAGATACTTTCTTACAGAATTGCCAGACAATAGGCCAATTTCTTAACATTCAGGATGTATGTAGAATCTTATATAATTACACCTAGCAGTTGACTGAAATGTCCAGAACTATTTTATGGAGTATTGATGGAGGTCTGTACATTCGATACAATAATTTATATGCAGGCAGCTGAATGCTGCAATTTTTATTTTCAGAAAACTGAATGTCGAAACGTTTCCATTACAGGTTTTAGCTTTTCTAGCCAAACTGCAGTGCCTTTGACATGCTGAATTAAGACTTCTTGCCTTCACAGTCTAAGGAAAAGGCTCCACTGTCTTAAAATAGAAAGCAACAAATGTCGGTTGCAGTATGTCTTGCTGTTTTGAAATCTTGACTTGTGGAATGATCACTCTTCGGGATATCACAAAGCATAACGTATTACATAATACATAAATGTGTTTTGTGTAATATTCCTATGGTGATAAATGGATCCATCATGCTATTATGGGCTCAGAGAGGAATGATGTTTAATAAGATGTGTAACCTTTGTAGTAGTCATTCCTGTTGATGTTGAACTAGAGATTTTGGAGGTCTGTGTCTGTCTGTCTCTCTGAAGACCTTGTCAATGGTTTGTTTTTAGTCTTTTGAGGGCTGTAAGGACTGGAATTCTTTTACCTTTGGAATTAAAAGAGCCTGTGATCATTGTCCTTATTGTAGTCTTGCAAAGACATTCTTGATCATAGATTGTGGCTAGACCTCTTGGAACAGTGGGCACTATATTATGCCAACCCCAAACTGTCATGGCACAAGATAGAGGTATTAAGTCCTTGAACGTATCCCTAAGAATAATTCCTTTTCAGAGTTTTGTCCTACATTCTATGTAGATGCAACATAATGAGAGTGACACAGGATCTCACTCTCTTGGAACAATTACCCTTCCTTATTGCTTTTATAATATGTAATTTATCTAAACCACAGATTGGCATTATAGAATCATAAATGCCAGAGGTGGTGGAAAAGCTATATCTACAGAGTTTTATATACATATGTGTGTGTACACACACACACACACACACACACACACACACACACACACACACACACACAAGTGCATGTTGGAAATGTCAAAACTTGCTGTGAAATAAAACTTCAGTGCTGGTGGTTACTGTCTGTAGAATCTACCGCAAATTGCAAAGCGAGTCCTCATGCTATATATCCTAGTCTCTGCTCTATTGCTCATCTGTAAAGCAAACATTTGCCATGAAGGCATAACTGCCAATTTATCCTAACTAAGACAAATGAGATAATGAGGCCAGTGGCAGCTATGAGTTGATAAATCCAGCAGAATGCCTTGCTCTGAGCAGAAAGCGCCCCTATTCTGCCAGAAGGTCTATATGCTAATACTAACTAATTTGCCAGAGTTGGCCCTACATTGTTGGACTGTAGCTGAGCATCTCAATTTGTTACAGATGTGACATTAATTTGGATATAAACTGGATCTGGAGTTGCTAATCTATGCAACCTTTTAACCCACAAAGCAATCACACATAAATGTACACTTTGAGCTAGGGAGGGTGAAAGGAAGTATTTCTTAAAACAGGAAAGACAGTGAGGAAAGAGAGGGAAGAAACAAGAGTAAAAAAATGTGCACTTCTCTAATCTTATGATTTAATTTACCTTCACAGACATCAATGGAAATACTGGCCCTGATTTTCGAAGGCATTTACATGGTTAACAGCGCATGTTAACTGTATAAATGCCTTAATCAGAGATTTTTAAAGGCACCTACTCGGCTAGTGCCTTTGAAAATCCCCATTTAAGTCCCCTACATGCCCCAATGCTATCTGATTAGCATCTGGGCATGTTGGGGCATTGCAGGGTGGAGCGGAATGTTGCTAACCAGGTAGCAGCGATTTTGGATGCTGCCCAGTTACTGCTCTGCGCCTTAAAGAGAGGGCTCGTATATGTATAGCAACTAAACTTATAAACACTTTTGAGTATCAGGATGAACATTGTCAAGTAAAAAGAATAACCTTTAAACACCAATCTAACTAATACAAAATTGTGTGGAATAGAATAAATATTTAGCCCTATTAATCTAGATCAATCATAATTACCAAATTTGAGATTGTTGTTTTTGTCAAGTGCCGTTGAGTCGGCCATCTCAAGGCGACCCTCTGGATAGTTGATCTAAATCTAAATTTGAGATTACCAGAATCCATAATACATCACATTATTTTGTTGTTGTTGTTGTTGTTAAGTGCCGTCGAGTCGGAGTCGACTCATGGCGGCCCTCTGGATAGCTATCCTAAATTGTCTTCGGTCTTGAGTCAGGCGGCTCATTGTTGACAGACTGGTACCCGTAGCTGCTGTTATTGTATCGATCCATCTCATTGCTGGCCTTCCTCTTTTGCATTGACCTAATCTTGCCAAGCATGATGTCTTTCTCTAATGATCTCTCTCTTCGCATGATGTGTCCAAAGTATGAAAGTCGAAGTCTTGTCATCTGAGCTTCTAAAGAAAGCTTAGGTTTGATCTCCTCTAGTACCGACTGGTTTGTTCTTCAGGCAGTCCATGGTATACACAGTATTCGCCGCCAGCACCATAATTCAAAGGCATCAATTTTCTTCCTGTCTATCTTTTTCACTGTCCAGCTTTCACATACATATGATGTTATTGAAAATACCATGGCTTGAACAAGTCAAATCTTTGTATGGAGAGAGATATCTCTGCTCTTGAGAATCTTATCTAGGTCTTTCATAGCCATTCTGCCAAGAGCAATGCGTCGTCTGATTTCTTGACTGCTTGTTGCTTCTTTATTGATAGTTGATCCAAGTAGGTTAAAGTTCTTCACAATTTCAATTTCTTCTCCTTCAACGATGAACCTGTTGATTATGCCAGTTGTCATGATCTTTGTCTTCTTTACATTAAGGTGCAGGCCCATTTTGAGACTATGTTCTTTGATTGTGAGAAGCAAATGTTTCAGATCATCTTCACTTTCAGCCAGTAATGTGGTATCATCAGCATAGCGAAGGTTGTTGATGAGTCTTCCACCAATCTTCACTCCTCTGTTGTCTTCATACAATCCTGCTTCTCTGATGATTTGTTCTGCATATAAATTAAACAGGTAGGGGGAAAGTATGCAGCCTTGTCTTACACCTTTGCTTATTTTAAACCATTCTGTTTCTCCTTGATCCATTCGAACTGTTGCTTCTTGATCAATGTACAGATTGTGCAAGAGTACGATCAGGTGTTCTGGTATACCCATGCTTCTTAATGTGACCCAGAGTTTCTCATGGTTTACACAGTCAAAAGCCTTGCTGTAGTCTATAAAGCACAAATAGATATCCTTTTGGTATTCTTTAGTCTTTTCAAGGATCCATCTCACATCCGCAATGATGTCTCTCGTTCCTCGCCCTTTCCTGAACCCTGCTTGCACTTCAGGTAGTTCTTGTTCCAGGTATGGTTGTAGTCTCTTTTGAATAATGTTCAGTAGAATCTTGCTGGCATGTGGGATCAGAGCGATTGTGCGATAATTTCCACAGTCAGTTGGATCACCTTTCTTTAGTATTGGTATAAACACAGATCTTTTCCAGTCAGTTGGCCATGATGTTGTCTTCCATATTTCTTGGCAGAGCTTTGGAAGTACGGTAACAGCTGCATCAAATTGCTGTAATACTTCTATGGGAATGCTATAAATGCCTGGTGCTTTGTTCTTTGATAAGGCTTTCAATGCTGCTTTAACTTCTTCTTTCATCACCAATGGTTCCCAATCATAAGGTACAGGTTGAAACGGCTGTTGGTCCACTTGATCCTTATCATATAAAAACTCTGTATATTCCTTCCACCTTTTCTTGATCTTCTCAGCATCATTCAACATAGAACCTTGAGCATCTTGTAACATTCCAATTCGAGGCTGGAACTTTTTCTTTAACTCTGGTAGCTTTAGGAAAGCCAATCTTGTTCTTCCTCTAATAGTTTCTGCTTCTATTTCCTTGCATGTGTCATTGTAGTACTTTTCCTTGTCCTGTCTTGCTGCACGTTGGAAATCTCTGTTGAGTTCTGTTATTGTCTTTCTTTCTCCTCTGCCTTTAGCTTCTCTGCATTTCTGGGCAGTTTTCAGAGTTTCTTCCGTCATCCATTTTGGCCGTTTTTGCTTTTTCACTTTTTGTAGAGACTTCTCGCTTTTTTCCTTCTTGATGTCATTCCATAACTCTTCTGTAGCTCTTTCATTTGTATCTAAAGCAGCAAATCGATTTTGCAGGCAGTCTTTAAATTCCAGTGGTATATGCGCAAGGTCATATTTTGCTGCATTCATGAGTGGTTGAACTAATGCTCTGAGATTTCCTACTGCTAAGTACAGACACAACTGACATATTTGCCTCCGGTAGCATGAACAATTCTGTTCCACTGCTGAAACTTGTGATGTAAGTATTCAAAGGCCCTTATCTGGACAGCAGCACTTGCTACATGGAAAACTGCCACTATCTAGCAAAATTCAGCAGCACATTCTAGATAGTGCCATCGAATAACTTACAGACCAACTTGGCACTATCTGGATAGTACTGGGGCGGGCCGTGGGCAGAGTGGTGAATTATTCAGATTCAGCCATATCCATTCTGCCATCTGGATAAACTGTTGTATAAAGTTAGGACAGCAAAAAGGCTGAATATTGCTATTACTCGGAGAGGGACGCCAGTTACCATATTATGCAGCACCAACCACTCTGGAGATACTGGTGGTGAATATCCAATTGTTTTGGCCTACATGACCAACATTTATGAAAACCCCCAACAAAAAACACCAACCGTGGTGGCTGAATATTGGTGTATGATTGTAAAGTCAGACCTTAATTTATCCATGTAGATCCTCCATAATTTTGTGAGACCTGCCAGGCTCAACAGAGTTACAACTACAGAGAAAAGCTGGCAGAAGAGGAAGAAGCAGCAGGTAAAAAGAACTGCCTGCTGGAAAGGATCAGGCAGTAGATAATGAAGATGGTTACGGCATGCTAGGGAGTGGAGTGATGAGAAGGTTTAAAAAAGTATATTATGATGGGGGACCTAATGTGCAATATGGTATTCACCCAGGAAGGTGTAGAAAACGTGAGGAGGGATTCTATGAATCTTGGACAAGAATTTAGCAGCTCATATTTAATGCTAAAAAATGCAATGGAATGGTACCAGTAAGGGGGTAAAGAAGAGAAAGACCTGGGAGTGATTGTTTTTGATGATCTTAAATTGGCAAAACAGGTAGAAAAGGCGATGCAAAAGCAAGAAGGATGCTTGAGTACGTATGGAGAGGAAAGGCCAGCGGGAAGAAGGTGATCTGTGGTACTGTGTGTAATTCAGAGACCGCACCTTCAAAAGGATATAAACATGAAGGAGTCAAAGCAGAAGGCGACAACTAAAATGGTCATTGGTCTTCATAACAAAGCATTTGAGGACAGACTTAAAGATCTCAATATGTATACTTTGGAAGAAAGGCAGGAGAAGGGACATGATATAGAGACATTTAAATATCTCTGTGGTATTTAGGTGGAGAGTCTCTTCCAATAGAGAGAAAGCTCAGGAACAAAGGGGCATAATATGAAGAGGAAGGGGAACTGACAAAGGAGTAATCTGAGGAAATAAGGTACTTCTTTAAAGAAAGAGTAGTGGATGCATAGAACAGCCTCCCAGTGGTAGTGGTAGAGATGAGGACTATATCTGAATTCAAGAAAGCATGGGACACGTACAGAGAATCTCTGATGCAGAGGAAGTGATTGTAGAACTTAATAGTTCTTATGGATGGGAAACTGGATAGACCATGTGATCTTTGCCGGTCATCCATCATTTTTCTGTTTCTATGTTTGCCTGGGGCCTATCAAAGTGTCAATCCTGCCCTACATATATTTATAATAAGAGTAACACTTTGGACATGTCTAGGTTATTGGAAAAACTGGTGCTAACTTTATGAATAATTCATAAAGACCAGCTTTTAGAAATTGCAGAGCACTTTTAAGTCTCTGTTCATGTAACATATGTGAATCTGCTAAAGTATTAACCAGAGGATGTGAGAAAACTTCTTGAAAATAGAATATTGCATGTGTTATCACTTGGAATTTTGTAATCTATTCATACAAGATATAATATTGACAAATAACATCACCAAATACTGTTTCTATTAAAACTGGTGAACAAATATGGAATTCAGACTTTCCAGTTAAGCCCACAGGTAGATTTAAACCCAAAGTTAGTCAAGGGATACAAACAGGCCAGAGTTTCAGGAGTTTTCTATTGATTTGCATGCATACTATTTCCACTGAATCTAAATATATATCACACACATTTTTAAATCCCCTTCCAACTCCCCTAGCCCAGGAATTACAGTTATAGTGCTTCATCGTCTACAACATCCAAGGGGGAGCCCACGTCAGAAGGCTTTTTTTGTCACTGCAGGCTAACATTAAAATGAGTTTAACATCCCTGACCTAGTTGCACTACTAGTCTCCTATATATATATATATACCTAGAAGAATCTGACTACTTTCCAGTAGCAGTTCAAGGCAAGTTACCTGCAAATATAGTTTGCACCTGAGGCAGTGGAGAATTGACTTGCCCAAGGATAGAAACAGGATGGAGTCAGTACAGAGGGTGGCTACCAAAATGGTTAGGGGTCTTCATTATAAAGGATATGAGGACAGACTTAAAGATCTTAATATGTACACCTTAGAGGAAAGGCGGGATAGAGGTGATATGATTGAGATGTTTAAATACCTCTGTGGCATAAATGCACAGGGGGAGAGCCTCTTTCGACTGAAAGCAAGTTCTGCTAAAAAGGGACGTGTGATGAGGGTGAAAGGGGTTAGATTCAGGGGTGATATGCGGAAATATTTCTTTATGGAAAGAGTGGTGGATCCGTGGAATAGTAACCCAGTGGAGGTGGTAGAGATGAGAACGGTATCTGATTTCAAAAAAGCATGGGATAAACACAGAGGATCTCTAAAGGAAAAAAGGGGACTGTTGTAGTTGGCACACAATATTCAAGCAGTGGTCACACCATGGAGTGATACAGAGGCATTATAATATCCTTTGTTTGATTCTCCATTCCTGTCTTTATAATTCCCAGCATTCTATTTTCTTTCTTAGCCGCCTATGCATACTCGACAGAAGGATTCAACATATTGTCCACGATGATGTCTAAATCCTTTTCCTGGGTTGTAGTTCCTAATGTGGAACCTTGCATCCTTTATCCATAATGTTGAATTGTTCTTTCCTAGTGCATAACTTTGCGCTTCTCCACGTTAAATGTCATGTGACATTTTGACGCCCAGTCTCCCGATTTATAAAGGCCCTCTTGCAATTTTTTACAATCCTCTTGTGTTTCAACAACTTTGAATAATTTGGTATTATCTGCAAATTTGATCACCTCACTTGTTATTCCCATTTCCATGTCATTCATAAATATATTGAAAAAGCAGTGGGCCCACCACAGATCCTTAGGGTACTCCACTATTTACCAATGAGAAAACTGGCCATTTAGCCTGCTCTCTGTTTTACATAAGAACATAAGATATGCCATACTGGGTCAGACCAAGGTCCATCAAGCCCAGTATCCTATTTCCAACAGTGGTCAATCTAGGTCATACCTAGCCGTTTCCCCAAAAGACACAGGTTCCTCAATGCTTGTATTGGGTCAAGCAGTGATATCCTGTGTCCCTTTTAACCCTGGAATTACCGAGATTTTTTGCACACACTGAATACCGTTGGGGTCATAAATGACCCCACAACAAATTTTAATTGTTAACCATGAAAAATTTAAACTAAACAGACAAAATATTATTCCAAATTAATTATTTACTATATGAAGGTTAAATGTTTTGAAATTTAATGCTTTATCATAAAATTACATGAAGAAGAGTTGCTATGAAAGCAGTTTTTGCATGCACTTCATGAACACAGTAAAGTACTACAGTCATTTGCATGAGACACAGACAATTTCTGAATGTTCTTTGCAAACATTGCGCTTGCAGGAGGTGCAAACTATGTTGCTTTTCTTGTCTTTTTCTCTGGAACAGCAGTGACACCTTGCCCAAGTTTTCTTTGGGATCCCGACATTGCAAACAGCATCAGTGGCTTCTTCAATGGAAGAAGTCTCGCTGCAATTACTCTGAAGCAGCTGCTTTCCTAATTCCAAGAGGAATAGACTACGTCTGTGCTTTTACTTGGACTGCCATTCTGGATTTAGTGACATCAAAACAATGAAGGCGTTCAAAGCACTGATGTCCAACATGTTATAGAAGATTGTCACTGGCCAGCGTCTTGTCATTCCTTTTGTGGTATACATGCGCAACATTTGATCTGCTGTATCTACTACACCTTTACTAGAATTATAGTCCAAGATCATGCATGTTTTTTTTGTCTGGACATGTGTTATCTACTTCTTCTTGATCATGCAAACTGCTCAGAAGAACAATTACTTTTCCTTTCTTCGGGCAATAGGAAACCAGAGTGGCGTCATCGCGAAAGGCAAACAGTGAAGTGAATACCTCTCGGTCCTTTGCTGTTACAAATTCTGGAGGTAATTCTTTTCTGTTCTTTCGAATTGTCCCCAAAAACGTCATTTGTTTTTCTAGCAATTTCCATGACAGGGATAAACTGCAGAAGAAATTGTCAACAGTAACATTTCTGCCAGATCACCTCAATCCTTCAGTGAGTTGCAGCACAACCCTTTCACCCTGATTCTGTTCCCTGTTTTGTACGAGTTCCCTCCCTGTATATAAATGAAGACGCAGAACATATGACGTTGCACTGTCAAACGACATCCATAGCTTTATGCCATATTTCCCAGGTTTGCTGGGAATATATTGTCTGAATGGAACACGGCCACGAAATGTAAGCAGTTGCTCATCCACGGTAACATTTTCATCAGGAACAAAGGCATCACTTAGAGTTGCTTCCCAGGTATCAAACACGTGTCTGATTGGAGCAAGCTTATCCACGCCTCGTTGTTCACATCTGTTGGTTGCATCATCAAATCTGAGAGCACAAGAAATTTGCTAAAAATGGTTACGGGCCATATTTTTGCCGAAAACAGAACGACCATCTTCAAGGTTCCACAACTGAACTATGGATTCATTTTGTGACTTGTACACGCCTGAGAGGATCAGAAGTCCAAAAAAACGTTGAAATTCCCCATCTGTCAAATCTTTCCAGGTGTCATCATAAATGTGTCTTCCTTGTTTGCTTGTCCACATCATGATTTCATTCAATAAGTTCTTCTTCATGAACAAGTGGAATGCTGCGAGAGGGCCATCAACATTTCGTGCAGCATACCTGCAGGACCTTGTTGTACGGGCATGACATTAGCTCTGGCGTATCTTCCAGCAGCTTGCTTTATAGGTTTCCTGTTCCATGATGTGGCATCCTTAGATACATAGACTTCAATGGCAACATTTGTGCTTATAGTTGATGACCTCTTAGCTCCTTTACGATCATAACTAAGATTCCTCACAGATGATACTGACACCGAGGACTCCTGCCTTCTTCCCCGTCCAGCACAGCCTCGACCTTTGCCTCGACCTGTAACTTGACTGTTTGCTGCAGGCGATGTTACTGGCTCAACATCAGTCTCACCTTCACTTGGCAACCAACTGCTGTTGCCATCTGAATCATGACTGTCATCATCAGATTTATCGCCCGAACTTGGCTGGTATGCTTCTTTGCTTGCTGAATATGCTGCATCATCAGACGACTCAGAGCCGTCACTGTCAGCATCTCGTTGCAATATTTCTCTTGGGCAGCTGAATACTTTCGTTTTGACATCATAAATATTATTCCTCTCATAGCGTAATATGAAGAGAATATTGACTTGTGAAAAGTCATAAAAAGATTGCATTCTTGAACAACTAGTTTCCGAGATACGCGATGTGAAACTTGCAATGGGGTCATTTTTGACCCCATCGGTACTCCCAGGGTTAATAATGGTTTATCGACCTTTCCTCTAGGAACTTGTCCAAACCTTTTTTAAACCCAGCTGCACTAATATCTTTTACTACATCCTCCAGTAACAAATTCCAGAGTTTGATTACACGTTGAGTGAAAAAATATTTTCTTTTATTAGTCTTAAATAGGTTACGCTGTAGCTTCATTGCATGTCCCCTAGTCTTCCTATATTCTGATGATGTAAACAATCGATCTGTGTTTTTCCGTTCCACTCCATTCATTAATTTATAGACCTTTATTATATCTCCCCTCAGCTGACTATTTTCCAGGTTGAAGAGCCCTAACCTTTTTAGCCTCTCTTCATAGGAGCGTCCTTCCATCCCCTTTACCATTTTGGTGGCTCTTCTCTGTACCTTTTCTAATAATGCTATATCCTTTTTAAGATACGGCGACCAGAAATGCACATAATATTCAAGTTGCAGTCGCACCATGGAACGATACAGAGGCATCATAATATCCTTTGTTTTATTTTCCATTCCTTTCCTTATGATACCTAGCATTTTTTTGCTCTCTATCTTTCAACCAGTTCCTAATTCACAATAGTACATTGCCTCCTACCCCATGTTTTTTAAAATTTCTCCAGAAGTCTCTGAAGTGAGACTTTGTCAAAGGCTTTCTGAAAATTAAGATACACTATATTAACTGGTTCACATTTATCTACCTGTTTATTCACACCTTCAAAAAATATAAGAGATTTGTTAGAGAAGACTTTCCTTGGCTAAATCCATGTTGGCTTTATACCATTAAACCATGACTATCTACATGTTCAGTAATTTTGTTTTTGTAATGATTTCTACCATTTTGCCCGGTGCTGATGTCAGGGTCACTGGTCTGTAGTTTCCTGGATCATTCTTGGAGCCCTTTTTAAAAATTGACATTACATTGGCCACTTTTCAGTCTTTGGGTACTACAGGTAATTTTAATGACAGATCACAGATTACAAATAGTACAGTAGTTCTACTATCTCATATTTCAGTTCTTTCAGCACCCTGGGATATACGTTATCTATCAATTAGCTGTATTCTTGATTTATCAAGGTTTGTTTCAATTCCTCTGATACATCACCATTAAATATTTTTGGCATGGGTACATTTCCTACATCTTCTTCAGTAAAGGCTGAAGCAAAAAGTTCATTCAGTCTCTCCACTATGGCCCTGTCCTCTCTCAGTGCACCTTTTACCCCTCCATCATCTATGGTCCAACTGACTCTCTCAAAGGTGTTTTGCTACAAATATACTTGAAAAAGTGTTTATTATGCACTTTTACTTCCACGGCAACCTACTTTTCAAATTTTCTCTTTGCCTGCCTTATTAATTCCTTCCATTTAACTTGCCAGTACTTATGTTTTTTCTTGTTTTTGTTATTTGACTCTTTTTCCATTTTCTGAAAGATTCTCTTAGCTATAACAGCCTCTCTGACTGCACTATTAAGCCATGCTGGTTGTCATTTGGCCTTCCTTCCAACTTCTTTATTTTTTATTTATTTATTAACAACTTTTTACATTGCTTACAAACAAGCAAAGGAAGCAAAGGAAAACAATAAGGAAACATGTCTGAAAAAAAAGAAAATATACATCACAGGGGAAGATAAACCTTAACATAGCAAATAGATAATAAACTAAAATAAGGAATTGCCATTGCATCATTGAAAGTAAA
This sequence comes from Ichthyophis bannanicus, assembly GCA_033557465.1. Lineage (NCBI taxonomy): Eukaryota > Metazoa > Chordata > Amphibia > Gymnophiona > Ichthyophiidae > Ichthyophis > Ichthyophis bannanicus. The sequence continues at coordinate 386,745,335 of CM066035.1, read as the reverse complement.
CAAGCTTACCAAAAAAGAAAACAAAATATCACACAGAATCCAAATAATTAGGAAAAATAACACCCACCCATCCCAGTGGACATTAAAGAGGTATTTATCTCTAAGAAAGTTCTCAAGCAGTAAAGAATCAAAAAACACAGAAATTGATTCTTGTTCCCACACATCCAGCCACATTGGCCATGCAAAAACCAGACGGGCGGGAAATGTACCCAATTCCCTGTACTGCGGAACACGGACTTATCCGTGATGGCAGAATTGGGGACTTGGACATCCAGGCACTCCCCATATGCTGATGAGATCGCTGTAAGGGGAGCTGCCCATACAGGCACCAGAACCGCATGGCTGGGACATGGGAGCTGTGGTGTTCTGACGCCATGGCAATGAGCCATCTGTGTGATGGGTTCGGAATGCCATCACCCATGTCCACACCTGCAGACTGCGATCCTGCCAGCACCTGAGGCCCTCATGGGCTGGATCATGGCTGCAGGGGCACAGCGTAGCCAGGAGAATCGTTTTCTTGGGGTGTGTGTTGCCCCTGCCCCCGCTCCGTCTCTGTCCCACCCTGCCCAGTACATGCAGGGAGCGCAGGAACCGGAATAGCGTCCCGGGGCTGTGTGCAGGTTGTATATCCAAACTGGACGTACAACCCCGCTGTTCGGAGATCTGAATGACTGCCATACTGAATCCCCTGGTATATAACCAAACACTTACATGGAAATTTCAAGTAGAAACTAGCACCAATTCTACCACCTTTTTTTAAAGCATTGAATACATCTGATCTGAGCTTCCAAGATAGTATTTTTAAGTAACACGCAGACCTGACAAACGCTTAACCTTTTCAATTGCTTCTTTTCGTTTTTTCTTAATCATTTTCCTCATTTTATTAGTCTCCTTTTTGAAAGTTGAATGCTAATGCATTCAATTACCTTGCTATCCTCTCTCCATTTATTAAATTAAATTAAATGTGATCATATTATGATCGCTATTGCCAAGATGCCCCAAAACAGTTACCTCTCGCACTAGATCCTGCATTCCACTAAAGACTAGGTCTAAAATAGTATCTCCGCATGGCAGTTTCTGAACTAGCAGCTCAATGAAGCAGTCATTTACTTCATCTAGAAACTTTATCTCCCTAGCATGTCCTGATATACCATTGACCTCGTCAATACTGGGATAATTGAAATCTCCCATTATTACTGTGTTGTAAATATCCATCTGTTCATTCTGTGCAGGCGGATGGTAGTGCACCTCCACTGCTATTCCCTTCCCCTTTTACATTGGAATTTCTATCCACAGAGATTCTACAGTATATTTTGCTTCATGAAAAACTACACAGGTACACTAAAAACATTTTTTTTTAAACTGCCTCTAATGTTTCGATTGATTTTTACGTTTTTTGGTGCGCTGAATCCAAATCTGGTAACCAATTTGCTCCATCACGTACAGATTTTTTGCTACATTGGGTTAGCAGTTTGAGGTGAACGTTTCAGATTGAGTGCGATCGAGATAAAAGTTTCTTGGATGAATTCTTTATACTAATTGTTTAGTAGTTATTCAAATAAGAATAAAGAAAATTGTAACAAGACAGCACATAAGAATAGAGTAATGTCAACAAAACACACTGTGATGGTAGCAAAATTGTCTGCACTTAAAACAGCCACATACATGTGCACAAACATTGAGCATATAAGAGCGAGGTTAGACTCAAAGCAAAGCAAAGCAAAGTGCAAAAAATGTTGTACAGGTATGTATGTAAGAATAGAAAACGCAAACCGCACCATTGCAATACATGAAGACAAACACCCGATGGTGTGAAAATAAAATTCTAATAAATGAGATCCGACACTGTGGTAATAACTAGCAAATTTTTATTTCAAAGTTTAGTAAAAACACGATATTTGTCAACACAGTTTAGATTTTAAAGTCATTCTTGGGTCAATCAATCTCCTGGTGGGCCCGTTTCTTCTTCCCCCGAATGCTTCTCTTGGTGCGCTGCTTGGCGTATTTTTCATCTGGGGTTTCCCGCAGCAGCAACCAGCAGAAATCAGCCATCATAGTGGTGTTCCATCTTCCTTGGTACCTTCTCTCTGCATCCTTGATGTCCTGGTGAAACCTTTCACCTTGTTCTTCACTGTACGCCCCCAAGTTTTCGGGAAAGTAGTTCACATGGGAGTGCAAGAAATGGACTTTCAGGCTCATGTTACAGCCTTGTTCTTTGAAGGCATTGAGCATCCTGGCAACAATATCCTTATAGTTCTCATCCCGCCTGTTCCCCAAGAATTTGAGAACAACATCCTTGAAGGAATCCCAGGCTTCTTTTTCCTTCTCAGACATCATTTCAGCGAATGCTCCATCTAAAATGAGTTTCCTTATATCAGGGCCAACAAACACTCCTTCCTTTAGCTTTGCTTCAGAAAGTCGGGGGAACTTTGAGCAAAGGTACCGAAAGCACTCACCATCTTTTGGAAGGGACTTGATGAATTGCTTAATGAGACCCAACTTAATGTGGAGAGGTGGTAATAGAATTTTATCACAAGGTACCAAGCTCTCATGAAGAACATTTTTCTCACCGGGTCTCAAATACTCCCGAATTGGCCAGTCTCTTTTCCCCCAGTGTAGGTCGCGGGCCCGGCTATCCCACAAGTAAAGGAAGCAGGGATATTTGGTGAAACCGGATTGCTGCCCTAATAGCATGGATAGAATTTTAAAGTCTCCACAAATCATCCACTTATGCTCATCATAACGAATCTTCTGAAGAATCAGGGCCAAATTCTCGTGTTTTTCTTGGAGAATAACAGAGTGAGCAATAGGAACTGAAGCGAATGTTTTGCCATTATGAAGAAGAACACCTTTTATGCTGTCTTTTGACGAATCAATGAACAGCCGCCATTCAGCAGGATCATACTTGAGTTTAAACTTTTCCATCACTCCGTATATATCGTTGCAAAATACCAAATCTTCCTCTTTGCTGAAATACTTCAAAAATTGTGTCTCGCGGTTGCGGTACCAATAAAAAGTTGTTCCTGGTGACAATAGATTTTTCTGTTTAAGCCGAGAACCTAGCAGTTGGGCAGCATCTTTTGGGAGTCCTAAATCCCGGACTAAATCATTCAATTCAGCTTGAGAGAAAAGTTCAGGTTTCGGATCTGGTTTAGTTTCAAACTCGGAAGTACTGGACTCATCAGGAAAAGCCATCTGATGAGTCTCATCATGATCAGAACCGTCCACACAAATATGATCCAAAGATTTTGGTGGTTCAGGCACAGGTACTTCGTTGCTATGAGGCATAGGCCTAATTGCTGAGGGAAGGTTGGGGTAACTTATTACGCTCTTATTTTTTAAGTTGTATCCCTTCACAATGCAAGAGCAAAAATAGCAGTCACTGCTGTGGTCTCTTTGTTCACGCCACATCATAGGTATTCCGAAACGAAATGCTTGTTTTTTACCTTTCATCCATAAGCGTAGATCTTCCTCACATGTCTTGCACACTTTGTGAGGAGCCCACGGTTTGTCTTGATCGCCTAACTTCAAACCGAAATAGGCGAAATATACTTTTTTAATAAATGCAGAAATGTTCCTCTGCCGCTTTTTCACGGTATATTCCCCACAAATAAAACAAAAACTGTCCGGAGAGTTGACGCAACCTCTGGCTCTGTGAGCCATCACAAATACACAGCACTGCAAACTACAACTGTAGTGAACCACTTCGGAATAAAGCTGGATTACGACTGAGCAAACAAAAGGTAATAATGAACTTGCAAGAAACTGAAATTTGACAGGAACGTTCATGTCGCAACCACCGTGTTTGAGCGAGCGAACGAGGCGAGGCGAACAGGAAAGAACATGCGCCAGCGCGAGTACTGGATTTAGCCCCCCGCCTCCCAATTGTCCTGTTAATGTATAAAATGAATACAAAACACTCTAAAATATCATGAGGGAGTGTTTCTAGTTAGTTAACCATTACAACCTCTATTTTGGGCCAAGAAAATAAACTGCAGTCGGCTAAAAAGAAATTATGTGAACATTCCTTATATGGGTAAGAAATCTAATTTTGCAAGAAAACATGACGTGATGGAACATTTTGGCTATTTTTCCTGGATTCAGCACCCCAAAATCTATAGGAATCAGTTGCAAAACTGGAGGCAGTTTTTTGGTAGTGTACCTGTGCTATTGAACTTGATGTTGTCTTCAACATAGAGAGGCACCCCTCCACCACTGTGATCTACCTTATCCTTGCAATATATTTTGTAGCCTGGTATCACAGTGTCCTATTGGTCATCTTCCCCCCACCAGGTCTCTGAAATGCCAATTATATCTAACCTTTCATTCATTGCTATATATTCTAACTCATCCATCTTTTAGACTTCAGAATTTGCATACAGGCATTTTAATGTTTGTTTTTTGTTAATATTAACAGTTTGGCTATTTGATGGCAGGGTTAATTTTGAATCTTTCAACTCTGTCTGATTTTTACTTAGATACCTGGGTTACTTTAACCATTTTTGGAATCTCTCTATGCCCCGACTTCCCTGTTTTGCTAGTATCCTTCAAGAAGACATTATTGTGAACCATGTACTTTTAGGTGACTGTTGGCGTTCCCCCATTATCTAACTTAAAAGCACCATCATTTTCTTTTTAAAGGTTAACGTCAGCAGCTTGGTTCCACCCTGTTTAAAATGAAGCCTATCCATTTGGAAAAGCCTCCCATCCTCCCCATAATGTTGCCCAGTTCCTAACAAATCTAAAACCCTCTTGCTTGCACCATCATCTCATCCATGCATTGAGACTCCAGAGCACTGCCTGCCTCTTGAGTCCTGCATGTGGAACAGGAAGCATTTCTGAGAACGCTACTCTGGAAGTTTCGGATTTCAACTTTCTTCCTAAAAGCCTAAATTTGGCTTCCAGAACCTCCCTTTCACATTTTCCTATGTTACTGGTACCAACATGTACTGAGGCAGCAGGCTCCTCCCCAGTACTATCTAAAATCTTGTCTGAGTGGCATGTGAGGTCTGCTGCCTTTGTACCAGGCAGGTATATTACCAGGTGATCCTCACATCCATCAACCACCTAGCTATGTACATGCCTAGCCATTCCCTCATGGGCACATGGACGTGGAGACACATCCTCGGTGTGAGAAGATGGAATTTTTAAAAATGCAACACATGTTAAATAATGACCATCATTATTATACAGAATGAATAATGCAATTTCTGTTAAACTTCACAGGGGGTAGTTTCTCCAAATGGGTTAGTTTTGTGCATTTTATGGCAGTCGTGAACCTCACTTCTAAGCCAGGGTATGTGGAGTATGATCTTAACAGTACATTATCTCCTCTTTATCTGCAGAATTCCACTTAACCATAGTTAATCCTCTTAACTTTTTCATTAATTTCTGTGAACATAAGAACATAAGATATGCCATACTGGGTCAGACCAAGGTCCATCAAGCCCAGTATCCTGTTTCCAACAGTGGCCAATCTAGGTCATACGTACCTAGCAGTTTCCCCAAAAGACACAGGTTCCACAATGCTTGTACTGGGTCAATAATGGTTTATGGACCTTCTTAATAATGGTTTATGAACCTTTCCTCCAGGAACTTGTCCAAACCTTTTTTTAAACCCAGCTACACTAACAGCCTTTACTACATCCTCCAGTAACAAATTCCAGAGTTTGATTACACGTTGAGTGAAAAAATATTTTCTTTTATTAGTCTTAAATAGTTTACCCTGTAGCTTCATTGCATGTCCCCTAGTCTTTCTATATTCTGATAACGTAAACAATCGATCTATGTTTACCCATTCCTCTCCATTCATTAATTTATAGACTTCTATCATATCTCCCCTCAGCCGTCTCTTTTCCAGGTTAAAGAGCCCTAACCTTTTTAGCCTTTCTTCATAGGAGTATCCTTCCATCCCCTTTACCATTTTGGTGGCTCTTCTCTGAACATTTTCTAAAATCGCTATATCCTTTTTAAGATACGGCGACCAGAATTCCACACAATATTCAAGGTGCGGTCTCACCATGGAACGATATAGAGGCATTATAATATCTTTTGTTTTATTTTTCATTCCTTTCCTTATGATACCTAGCATTCTATTTGCTCTCTTGGCCGCCGCTGCACACTGGGCCGAGGGTTTTAACATGGTATCCACAATGACGCCTAAATCTTTTTCCTGGGTGGTGGTTCCTAATGTGGAACCTTGCATCGTGTAACCATAGTTTGGTTTGTTCTTCCCTAAGTGCATAACTTTGCACTTGTCCACATGAAATTTCATCTGCCATCTTGATGACCAGTCTTCCAATTTATCAAGATCCTCTTGCAATTTTCCACAATCCTCTTGGATTTTAACAACTTTAAATAGTTTTGTGTCATCTGCAAATTTGATAACCTCACTCGTTATTTCACATTCCAGGTTGTTTATGAATATGTCAAAAAGCAGTGGACCCAGCACAAATAACACTTATTAAAAGAGGGCTGCTACACAGTACCCTGTCTTGTGCTGCTGAGGTAAGCTATATTCTGATTTGATTTAAATTATAGCTCTTTGCTGCTGCTAGGCTCTAACTTATTGTGAAATTTAAACTACAAGCTCTCTGCTGGGTTCTAAATTTAATCAGAAAGCTCTCTTCTGTGTTTTAAATTTAAACTAAAAGTACTTTGCTGATGCTAGGCCCTGAGTGACTATTAAATTTAAACTACAAGCTCTCTGCTGGGTATGAAATGTAACCAGAAAACTCTCTTCTGTGTTTTAAATTTAAACTTAAACTGCTGCTACTAGGCCCTGACTGATTTAACAAAAAATAGTGGGTTCACAGATTAAGTAGCTTTAATACAAAGAATTCCTTTCAGAAAATTCCCAGAAGTATATAATCACAATTGGAGATTTCTCTCAAGAAGTAACAGTCCCCTTTTCTAGTCCTTCACTGTGGTATATCTCCTGCCACAGTGGGTCCATGAACAGGCTCGACATGGCCTTTATCTGTGGCAGGGATGTTATCTGCTTCTGCAGCACTTGCACTATCGCAACCACCAACATACTAGTGCATAAACTACGGGGGGGGGGGGGGAGGCATACCTTTTTATCCTGGGTGATGTGCAGCCAGTATGTATTTTTCTTCTTCGTTCCTATCATACTTCAATTGTAGTGCTGCCTTGATGAAATTTGGTACAGATGTTATACAACGGAGTCACCACGTGAAGGTACTCAGTAAGACTTGAGGAAAGAACTTTATTCTCTCCTACTAAGTGGTGCACATGAACAACAACTGTTGCATACCTGCATACCCCTGTGTTATTTATGAAGGTTTACAACACCTCACAAGGTATTGTTAATGGTCCTCCCAAAAGCATCAGGCCACTTCATGTAGTTGTAAAATCATCTGTAGTACCTAGAGATTGAAGAGTGGCCAATGTAATGCCAATTTTTAAAAAGGGACCCAGAGTGATCCGGGAAACTACAGATCGGTGCGCGTGATGTCAGTATTAGGCAAAATGGTAGATACCATTATAAAGAATAAAATTACTGAAAATGTAGATAGTCATGGTTTAATGAGAGAAAGCCAACATGGATTTAGCCAAGGAAAGTCTTGTCTTACTAAACTTGTCATATTTTTTTGAAGGTGTGAATAAACAGGTAGACAAAGGTGAGCTGGTTGATATAATTTGTCTGGATTTTCAGAAAGCCTTTGACAAGATCCCTCATGAGAGACTCTTGGCTTAATTGAAAAGTCATGGGATAGGAGGCAGTGTACTATTGTGGATCAAGAAGAAAGCAGAAAATAGAGCTAAATGGACAATTTTCTCAATGGAGAAAGGTGAATAGTGGAGCATCCCAAGGATCTGTGCTGGACCTGCTGCTTTTTAACATATTCATAAATGACCAGGAAATGGGAATAGCGAATGAGGTAATCAAATTTGCAGACGACACAAAATTATTCAAAGTTGTTAAAACACAAGAGGATTGTGAAAATTGCAAGAGGACCTTGATAAATTGGAAGACTGGACATCCAAATGGCAGATGAAATTTAATGTGGACAAGTGCATAGTTGTGAGCTAGGAAAAAACAACCCAAAACTTTGGATACACAATGCAAGGTTCTACATTGAAGCCCTCTGCCCAGTGTGCAGATGCAGCCAAGAAAGCAAATAGAATGCTAGGAATCCTAAGGAAAGGAATGGAAAATAAAACTAAGGATATTATATTATAATGCCTCTGTGTTGCTCCATGGTGCGATTGTACCTTGAATATTGTGTGCAATTCTGGTCACCATATCTTAAAAAGGATATAGCAGAATTAGGAAAGGTACAAAGAACAACCATGAAAATGGTAAAGAGGATAGAAGGATACTCCTATGAGGACAGGCTGAAAAGAATGGGGCTCTTCAACTTGGAAAAGAGATGGCTGAGGAGAGATATGATAGAGGTCTCTAAGTTAATGAATGGAGTAGAACGGGTAAACATAGATCGGTTTATGCCATCAAAAAGTAAAAAGATTAGGAGACACACACTGAAGCTACAATGTAACCCATTTAAGGCTAATATGAGGAAAATAAATTCACACTCAAAGCATAATCCAACTCTGGAATTCATTACTGGAGGATGGAGTAAAAGCTGTTAATGTAGCTGGGTTTAAAAAAGGTTTGGCCAAGTTCCTGGAGAAAGGTTACATAAAATCTTGTTAAAAAGGACATGGGAAATCCACTTCTTGCCCACACTTAACACGCATTGTGGAACCTGTGTGCCTTTTGGGAACCTGCCAGGTACTTGTGATCTGGATTGACCACTGTTGGACTCAGGATACTGGGCTTGATGGATCTTGGTCTGACCCAGTATGGCAGTTATGCTCACTAATGTGTGACCTGATGCTCCCAGGGAGGAATCTAAAGGGTAATAAAAAAATACTCCCCACTCTGATCCATGAAAATACAACAGCTGTTCCCCCCATCCACTCTTTACCCTGATCCATTTTCAAATAAACCACTCCTTCAAACCATCTGCTATTCCCAATCTTTTTTCAAATAACATCCTAGCTAGAACCCATCTACCACCCTGATCCACTTTAAAAAAAAAAAAAACACTTCTCCTCACCCCCCCCCCCCACCCCATCCCATCCCCTTGTACTTCTCCTGGCACATACTGGGAGTTTCCCTTATGGGTATTGGGAGGGAGGCAAAACAGATCGCTGCCCTGTCCCAGTGACTTCCTGAATCAAAATGGTCATCTCAGATACCCTAGCAGTAGCATAGCAAGTAGTTCAAAGAGGGTGGGGGGGGGGGGCTGCTGTAATTTCTTAAGGGATAGGAATAGGGCTTTTTTTCCTACCACTGAATCTACCCTCTTTAAAGACAGAGAACCTGATTTGAGATTCGCTGAATTTTGTTGCTGTGATTGGGATATTCCCAGTTGCAACAAGGGAAAAAGAAATTTACCACAGGATTCACTAGCTTGTGGTACCGAAGTACCATAGGTTAGCAAATCCTAGAGTAAAATAACATATCGGTGTGCTATATTACTGTGGAATACTAAAGAAAAGCCAAATTTTGTACCTGCAGCAGTGAAGGGTGAGTTAACTTGACCCAGTGTACAAGGAGTATCACTTCCTTGGCTTTTAGCCTATTACTCTAAGCACTAGGCTGCTCCTCCACTCTAGCTGTTAGCTTTCCAAATAAGTCACACATGGATTCAAAATATATCACAGGAACACCAACTTATTAGAGTACAAGGTGATCTATATTCCATCAAGCTAGGCCTGACATGATGAAGACAGCATAGATCTTGAACATTAGTGACAGGTACTTTGAGTTAGCCCAATAAAGAGGTGGTACCAACAATATCTTTTTTGACCTATCTCTCTATAATTTTGGTCAGAATGTCACAAGGTCATGGAAAGTTCTCTCCTATCTACAGATGCTCCTCTATTTTTGGAAAATACTGAGTTCCAATTGTTCATTTACTGCATTTTTCTTTAGTATGTATGTAGGTGTCAAGGCCAGATTTAAAATTATAGCACTCATAAGCAACGGACTGATGGGGAGAGAAGTTCTCCATAAATCAGAGAGACTGCTTTTTAGGATAATCCTAATGAATATGCATGAGATAAATTTGAATACAATGGGGCAGTGCATGCAAATATATCTCGTGCGTATTCATTAGGGACATTCAGAAAACCTGACTGGTTTGTTGCCCTTCAGGACTGTAGTGGGAGACCCCTGTTCTAGCTGTTAGACAAATTCATGATTATTTATGTTTAGGAAATTACAGAAAGCTTATTTATTCTCATCTGTATGAAAATGTCCAAGAATTTTTCTTCTGCATAGATTTTATATATATTTTTATTGTTTATTTACTATGATGGTCATTTTAGAAGCTCTAGTTGTGATCTGGAAATCTGAAAATGGGTATGTAAACATGCAAATCACAAAGATGTCCCCGGAGCCATTTTAGAAAGCCAGAAGATACACATGTAGGTGTGATCATGTCCAAATCAGATGTGGGCATGCCTGGGGGAGTGGAAGAGGCAGATCCGTGAAGATACACGTGTATACACAATTTCCAGCCAGCGCTGCATGCATGTCTGCTACTGCTATCGGGGACATCCACAGATATACTGCTCCAGGGCACAAACAGGATTTGTCAATATGCCCATTTCAGCAATGTAGCAATAGTACAATGAAAAGGGAAATGCCCATTCACTCTTCCGATACTCGTCTCTCATTCAAAGATACTCGCCAATATATAGGACACGCACTGCAACATGTCCTCGTTCGCAAAATGGCAGGCTGGGAGATGCAAAGGGGAGAGATCCATATCTGTTCTGCGATAGGTGACTTAGGGATGTAGGCTGCCCTATTTTGTGGATGTGCATATACAATACCTGCAAGTTTCTAAAATGCAGAGACTTCCTGCATATGGCTAGCCCATAACCCTGTGCCCCCCTGGTTTTGCTATTGCACAGCAGACACATGCATCTTTCAGGGTGGAGAAAAGTCAATTTTACAAATCTCTTGCATGTGAGCACCTTCTTAGCTGCCCCTCATGCTGTATCTCAGACGTTTCGACTTGAACATCCCATTTTGCAGCCAGACAATCTTTCTAAAATGTTCCTTTATATGTAATGTCATGACTTTTATATTACATATATATTATTGTAACCCACCCAGTAGCAAGGCGATAGGTGGGAAATAAATGTCAATACATTTATTTATTTAACATTTCTTATATACTGCCTTTCATGATATCAAGGAGGTTTACATTGATCAAACTGAAATTACACTGAATGGGCATTATAACTTGGAGATAACTATTTTACAGGGAACATGGGCAATGGAGGGTTAAGTGGCTTGCCCAAGACCACAAGGAGCACCTGTGGGACTAGAAACCCCAGTCCTTCCGGCCCAAGGTTGCTGTCCTCTAGTGGGATTTGAACCCCTGACCTTCTGGCCTGAGGTAACTTGCCCCAACCACTAAGCCACTCCTCCCTCCAATGAAATGAATACCCAGATATACTCAAGCACAGGAATGTCATTCTTTAAACAGACATGTCCCATTATTAAAAAGATGCCGGGTTGGTGGCTTGGAAGTAGAATATTTGCATTTGTGTGACAGGGCAAGTCAGTGTAGGCAGCAGGGGTCCTCAGTTACTGTTTAAATAGCTATTCATCAAAATGTGTTTATTGGAGCAGTGTTGGGACACAACTAAGCTTGTTTGCTAAGTGCATATATGAAAAGTCAGAGAAACTCCTGGGCTTTTGGTTGCATGGGTACTTACAATTTGCTATTTGGCGCAAATCCAGGCAGGAAGGACTGATGCAATGTACTTGACCCCGTATAGCAGCATACCTCCTCCTTTTCATCTGTCTAATTTCAACTGCTTTTGCTCTTGCCATCCTTATTTTTTGCCTCTTTTCTTTCTATTATTTGCTTGTTTAGATCTTTTTCACTTTTAAACTCCTATTTGGATACAAAGGGGGCAGTATTCAAAGCAATTTATCCACTTAATCTCTGATAATCATGTACTTTGAAAATGTGGAGCAGCTGATCACCTAAATTTGGATCAGAGATCTTGATCCAGAAGGATAAAAGGAGGAGCTATGGTATGAATGGAGACATGTCATGGACATGGCAGAAAGTTAACCAGACAGCTCTAAATTTTAGTTCCATAAAGTCAACTTTAACTGGTTTGGTAGGACCACACAAATTGTACGCCTAAATCAATCAGGTAAGGATATCAGATTAACCTTAACCTGCAATACTCATTAGCATCAACTTAATCACTTATCTTTTAGAATACCCAGTTAAAGACGCCTGGATAACTTCTACAGTTATTTTTAACCAGATATTGACCTCCAAGTGTTGCTTAGGTGACCTTCCTCAAAATGAGTTGCTATAAAGTGATGCTACTGGTTGGGGAGGAGTGAGGGAAGATGATAAATCTATTTTTGAAACTTCAGAGAACATGATATCTTATGGGAATGGGGTGTGCACTCAGAAACTTTTCATTTTGTGTCATTCGTTACATTTTGTTTTTGTCGGAGTCATTTATTTTGTTTAAATGAATGGAGAAGTGTGGTCGCCATGCTATTCAGAGAAACATGATGGCAGAAAAAGATCATATGGCCTATTTAATCTGCCCTTCAATATGAACTACTATAGACCTTTGTTTTCCCTTTAGAGACCTTTCTCTGTTTGTCCCATCCTTTCTTGAATTCAGATACTGTCCTCTTCTCTCCCACCTTCACTGGGAGACTATTCTACAGTTTCTATAAAGAAATATTTCTGCCTATTACTCCTGAGTCTATCCCCTTTCACCTTCGTCTATGTCCCCTCATTGCAGAGCTTTCTTTCAACTGAAAGAGGCTCTCTTCCATTGCATTTATGCCACAGAGATATTTGAATGTTTTTATCATATCTCCTTTCTCCTACCTTTCCTCTAAAGTATACATTTATTTATTTATCTGTATTTATATACTGCCTTTTGCTGGGTCAAAGTGGTTTACATAGAATATATGTAATAATACAACAAACAGTATCATGATAACTATTTACAACCATGCAACAGTAACAGGGATCATAACTATATACAATTAAGGGGTATATATAATGGTGGGAAATTAGTCAGTCCGGTTTTGCTCACAATTGTGGGGGGGGGGGGCAGATTAGGTAATATGGTTGAAATATTCTGAGAATAGGTGGGTTTTCAGATGTTTCCTGGAGGTCTTGAGGTCCGTTATGTTTCTGAGCTGGTCTAGTAGATTGTTCCATGTGGATGGAGCATACAGTTGAAAAGCTCTTTTGAATGCTTTCTGGTTTGATTTTGTTCTGATATGGGGAATTGTGAGGGTATTCATCATGGATGTGCATCTGGATCTGTGGGGTTGGGAGGTCACGGATGTGTGTCTGGATCTGTGGGGTTGGGAGGTCATGCAGACATATGTGGAGGAGGGGGGGGGGTCAGAGTGTAGTGCTTTGTGTGATGATAGTTTTCAATTTTATTTGGCTCTATAGTAGGAGCCAGTGGAGCTGTTTGAGTATAGGTGTAACGTGGATGTGTCTCGCTGCAGCTTGTAGGGTCCTGGCTGTTGAGGGTAGTGCTGTTTGGAGGGGCATGAGCGTGGATTGAGGTAGACGATGGTATATAGCATTGCAATAGTCTGGGTGAGGTATTGCAGGTAGTACAGAAGTCATGAGGTTCCAGAAGTGAGCATAGGACCTGAAGTGTCTTTGTATTTATTTATTTAATGCTTTTATATACCACACACTTTAAATTTTATAGATGATTGTCTTAATGATCTTGCTGATGTGGGATTTAAATGTGAGGTGTTGATCGAGAGTTATTCCAAAGTATTTAGCTTCATTCCAGGTATTAATTGTTATGTTATTCAATATTATTGAAGAGGGGATGAAGGTGGTATCTTTCATTATGTAGAGTGCTTCTATTTTATTGTAATTGATCTGGCGGTCATTGTCGTTTAGCCAGTTGGTTACTTCGGTGAAACATTCTTGATGAGCAGACAGATTGGGTTGGTTTTTGTCGATTGCTGGGTACATCATAAAGTCCACATCTACACCAACGATATTATGATTGAGCAGAGTGGTTGGAGGAAGAGGTTGAAGAGGATGGCAGAGAGTAGATCCTTGAGGTACTCCTTGTGTCTGTTTGAATGGGGTGGAGGTGTTTTATCCAATCTGTATTTGCAGGTGTCTATCTGTGAGGTAGGATGTGAACCATTTGAGCACTGTTCCTTGAATTTCTTTGGTGGATAGACGTTGTAGGAGGATTTGGTGGTTTACAGTGTCAAAGGCAGAAGAGATGTCTAAGAAGATTAGTAAGAAGCCTTGGTTGATTTGTTACATTCCTTGAATTATAGTATTTATCAGGGTGGTTAGCAGTGTTTCAACACCGTGGTGAGGGCGGAATCTGTGTTATTGAGGGTTCAGTAAGTTGTTATAATCTTTATAGATTTGAAGTTGGTGTTGTATAGCTTTCTCAATGATGTTGGCTGTGAATGAAAGGCTGGCAAAGGATTGGTATGATGATGGGTTTGCGGCATTTAGGGTAGTTTTTTTTTTTTTTTTTTTTTTTTTTAGCATTGGGCATATGGAATAGGCCGTCAAGGATATGGGCATGAAGCCTTGCTGTGGTATTGCCTGTGTGATTTTGGTGAGTGTTCCGCTGTGTTTCTTTTTTGGTCTCCTTAATCCATGAGATAGGACATGGGTCAAAGGGCAAGGTTATTGTGTTTAGGGATGTTGTTTTCAATTTGTCTTTTTCTGACAGTGGGAAGGAGGTCCAGGGAACTGGGTGTTCTTTGTCTTTGTTACGTGGTAGGTGAGGGTCGTCCGGTTGAGGATGGAGTTGTTTGTAGTGCAGAGCTAGTTGTTCAGGGGTGAGCTTGATTTCTTGGTTTCTGGTGGTTGGTATTTTTGACAGGTCTTTTACTATATTAAAAAGCTCCCTTGATCTGCTGATTGCAGAGTCGAGTATTTTAGTGTGGTGTTCATGTCTGGCTTTGTCTATGGCTGCATGGCATTCCTTCAGAAGTGTAGATAATGTATTCTGTCTTCATTTTATTTAATTATGAGCCATTTTCTTTCTTGCTTGTGGAGTTGTTGCTTTTGGCTATGGAGGGCTGGGGTGTATCAGTCAATTTTAAGTTGCTTTGTACACGTGGGAATGGAAGGGTTTGCTGCTATGGCTGCTTGTCTGATATTATTGTTCCAATTCTCAGTGAGGGTAATGGGATCTGTGGAGTCTTCAATCAGTTGTGCAAGGGTGCCTTTAATGAAGTTGTTTTCGTCGAATGGTTTGAATCTTCCGATTGATGGTTGCAGGTTATGATTCTTTTTGATGATGTTTTGTGGGAGGGAGACGTGTATTTGTTTGCGATCAGATCAAGGAACTGGGTAACTTTGAAGTGATTGAGGGGGCCCATCTGAGTTGACTGGTTACTGTAGAAAATTAGATCCAGGGTGTTGCCTTTAGTGTATGTGGAGGTGTTGATGAATTGGATTAGATCCATTGCTGCCATTGCCTGGATGAATGAGTGTGCATGGTTCTGTTGTACTGAGAGGAGGTTGAAGTCCCCTAATACTAGGAAGTGCCCCTTTCCAGTAATTGATACATTTATCACTCTGTCCAGGATGAGGGATAGGTCATTGGCATTAGGAGTCCTGTAGATAAGACAGGTGGTTGTCTGTTGGCGATGGTGATGGAGTCGGTCTCATAGGTGGTTTTGGAAGTTAAGGCTACTTCTGGCAATGATCATTACTACCTCTTGTGCTGTGATTTTGGGCATTGGTAGGTTCTGTAACCACTTGGCATTAGTTTAATAGTACATTATCGGTATCTGAGATACATGTTTCTGTTATAAATAGTGGGCCTGATTTTAAACTGGGCGGTGCTATGCACCGTGTCGGCGCATAGTCTGCACCCCCTTCCGCCTAATCCATATTTTCAGTGTCGGGGTCTTATGCAGTCCCATAATTGAAAATCTGTGTCTTGCTGCGCAGTCTGGAGGCTACAGGAGTTAGCCGGGTAGCACCTATTTTTGATGCTACCTGCTTAGCCCCTGAGCCTTAAAGATAGGCAAGGGTTTTCCACGCCTAACCTTAAGGCACAGAGGGGCTAAGTGGGTAGCTTCAAAAATCAGCGCTACCCAGTTAGCCCTTTTCTCCACCCTGCTCCACCTCGGAATGCCCCTAACACGCCCTGATGCTAACTGCATAGTGTTTGGACACATAAGGGACATATCTGAGATTTTTGAAGGGTACTTACCTGTGTAGATGCCCTTCAAAACACCCAGATAAGGCATTTATACGGGTAACTAGGGAGTTACTCGTGAAAATGCCTTCGAATATCGGGCCCAGTATGTCTATGTTTTGGGATAATAGCATGTCTGTTATAATCTGGGTTTTGTTTCGGACAGAGCATGAGTTGATTAGTGCATGGTGAAGAGCGGGGGTGTGAAGGAGATTGGATGTGGTTGTGGGGGAGATTTGTACATGTATTATGCATCTGGGGCTTTTGTATGTAGTGTGTGCATGTGGTATGTATGTAATTATATTGGGATGGGTGTGGTATCATGGTTGTGTGGTGGGTTGTAGGTTAAATATGTGCACTTTGGAAAGCAGGAGGATTGTTAGCATTATGAGGAGTAGGGGCAGCTCAAGGCAATCTGCTTCCTGAGGCAAAGGATGAGATGGCACCCCGCCCCCCCCTGTAGTGGGGGTGGGAGGCTCTCTCAAAACTCCAGTCAGGGACTGAACCAAACTAAAAAGCCGATTAGATAATGTGGAGGAAATGCAAGATGTTTACACACCAAGGAACTAAAAGAGATAGTGAGAACCACAGCACTGTTTATAACACCAAATTATAACTCGTTTATTTTGTTGCTATAAACTGCATTATGGTCTTGCTTCTTCTTTTTGAACATATATTTTGCATCCACGGAACTCCCTCCCTCAACAGTGGGCACAGAGCAGAACTAGAATATTCACCCACAGAACTTAATATCTAAAAAAAAAAAATCTGATTCCGATCATCTCACTAACAACATATTGTGAACTAATACAAAACCCTACAACAAAGTCACTGAGGATCTGTAGAGCAGACCTACCATAACACTAGTTGTTTATCTTATTGTTATTTGGTCATATGATGTTTTATGTAAAACAAACTCCGATTTGTTAACTGTTGTTTATTGTGAACCGCAACTGAACTATGGAAGATGCGGTATATAAATCATTGTTAAATAAATAAATAAACATACCATACCAGCTCAACTTCCAAAATGCACATAAGGAGTCTGTCTAAAAAAATCCATCACTGTAAATATTGCAGCTGGCACTGGAACATCCAAACACCTATTTGAAAAGCTGAACAATTCAAATACTACAGTACAGATCCCTACGTGCAAACTCCATGTTACCAGAACACCTGGCCTTGGCCACAAATGCAGAGCACAGACCCTCACCAAAGTGCAGAATAAGTGACCATAACCTAATAATAAACATATGTAGATAAAAATTAAACTACAACCCCCAAAAGTCAGATTCTGCATGCAATGCAATGCCAGAGAAATAGAAAGAAATGCATTTCCCTGTACTTTATAAAATATAAAGATAGCACCAAGACTGTTCATTAAATTGAAAATAAAATTCTCTTCTACCTTTGTTGTCTGACCATTTTATTCTTGATCATGTTGGTCCCAATTTGAGGTTTCTGCTTTCCTCCACCCCCACTGTCTACTTCCTCCCAAGGGCAACATGAGGGTGATGCAGGGCCATGTGCGGAGATTCATTGCAACATTATTTGCATACATTTAGTATACTTTATTTTAAAATTTATATGCCACCAATCTAAATTCTTAGTTGGCTTCTAAACATACACATGCAATTTAGTAAAATAGATGTTACAATAAATCAAACAATAATAAAACATTACATTTTATTATGAAAAGTAACTTCCACAGCCCCTACCCCCAATCAGACCATCACCAATCTGCACATCAGATTTATTTAGCTATGACCAGATTATTGATGAGGAGGGAAGATATAAAATGAGAAACTAATCCTGGTAGCCATGAACTCAAACACTGGATTGGATTGTGCTAGAGCTGGAAAAGTCCGGAACTCAGCAGCAGTGAAGCTATCAGGCTACTAAACAAAAATAAACGGAGACATTCCCTTAAAATTTGAAATATTCCAATAACCCCGCCCCCAACCAATACCCTAAAGTTGACCTTACAAGAATCTAGAGTCCAGGACCCATAAAGCAAATCTACTATTCCATAACAGCACTAATTTCCAAAACTCACACAATATGAAGCATACCCAGAAAGAGCAGCACCATAGATATTGCAGTGGGCCCTAGAACATTCAGAAAACTGAACAAGCCGGATTACTACAGCTCCCTACATAGAAACTCCATGCTAACAGAACATGTAGCCTCAGTCACACATGCAGAACAGAGACAGATCCTCACCAATTAGGGAATATATCAATACAAACTAAAAACAGACATGTATAGTCAAAAAATGCTTTTACCCATTACTCTTTAGGTTTACAGGATTTCTTTCCCAAAATTATACTTTACTGCAGAGTGAGGCGAGAGAAAGAACTCTCACATACAGGCATCTCCATTGTCAGCAGAAACAAACATAATGGCTCAGTGCAAATAGCACGAGTACAATTAATGCCACCTCAGTGTGTGGTCTTAGTTGCACCTGCAGCTGTTTTGCCACACTGAAATGCGGTAACTGCAAAGGGATATAACTGCCTCCCTGCAGTTAGCCTATGGCCCCACATAATCAAACTCTAGAATTAGTTACCAGAATTTGTAGCAAGTTGTTAGTGTAGTTGGGTCTAAAAAACGTTTGGACAAGTTCCTGGAGGAAAGGTCCAAAAACTATTATTAAAGAGGACCTGGGAAATCCACTGCTTGACCCAGAAAAAGCATTGTGGAACCTGTGTGCCTTTATGGGAATCTGTCAGGAACTTGTGACCTGGATTGGCTACTCTTGGAAACAGGATACTGGGATTGATGGAACTTGGTCTGACTCAATATGGTACAGAGCTTAGGAAACATGCTGCTAAATATGCCAAATAAGAGGAGCTCAACAGCACCCATGCAGCACCTTCCACTTCCACAAAAACAGGAGCAATTTGGTGCCCAACACAGTACTTCCCACCCTCTGAAAAACAAGAGAGACTTTGTAATTAAGGGGAGCTTGGCAATTCCAACATAACTCCTGAAACTGTGCACTGGACCAGCATGGCGTTAATGTAAATATATATTCTGCATAAAAAACAAAGGAAATGCAAGATGCTCACACACCAAGGAACTAAAAGAAAAAGTGAAAACTGTAGCACAGTTTATAGTACCAAATTATAAAATTAGAACTCATTTTATTTTGTTGTAAACTGTGTTATGGTTATATATTCTACATCCACAGAAATCTCTCAACAATGGGTGCAGAGCAGAAGCTTGACATTCACCCACAGAGCTCAATATATTAAAAAAATAAATCTGTTTCTGGTCATCTAACAAACATTCTCCAGTAACAGGCATATTGAGAACTAATATAAGACTCTACAAAAGTCACCGAAGATCTACAAGGTCAAATCTACCATATCATAACAAGATAAACTTATAAAACTCACATAAAGGACCTACCCAGAAAAACGACACACTATAAATACTACTGTAATTCCTAGAACATCCATACACCTATTTGAAAAGCTGAACAAGTCAAATTACTACAGTACAGTACAGATCCCTATGAACAAACAGAATACATGGCATCAGTCACACACTCAGAACACAGACCCTCACCGCGACTCCTGCCTTTTAGAGAGCTGTGGCTGTGCTAGTGATAGTCAGTTCAAATAAAAGCAAAACCAGTGCAGCGCCTTCCCACCTCTGTGAAGGAACCCGAGCAGCTGCGTCCCGCCCCCAACAGAAGTTACAGGAGGCAGGAGTATTGAGATCTTCAAGTCTGTCCCTATATGGCTTCTAATAAAGACCACTGACCATATTTGTAGCCACCCCTTTGCACCATCTCCATCCTGTTTATATCCTTTTGTAGGTATGGTCTCCAGAATTGCACACAATACTCTAAATGAGATTTTACTGAAGGCTTATACACAGGCACTATTACTTCTTTTTTCCTGCTGGCCATTCCTTTCCTGATGCAGCCAATCATTTTTCTGACTTTCACTGTAGCCTTTTCTACCTGTTTAGCCATTTTATGATCATCAGAAACAATCACATAGTAACATAGTAAATGACAAGCAGATAAAGACCAATATGGTCCATCTAGTCTGCCCAGTTAGATGGCAAGAGTAGGTGCACCTGCCGCTCCATACAGGCCACCCCTCCCTATATCTTTGTTTTAGGGGTGAACCCACTGCTCCGTGTAGGACACCCCTGTATGTATCATGCCCAGGTCCTGCACCTCTTTTGTGGACAGAAGTACTTCACCCCTATACTGTACTGCTCTTTAGGATTTTTTCAGGCCAAGTGCATGACCCTGTGTTTTTTAGCGTTAAATTTCAGCTGCCAAAATCACAAGCATTCTTCAAGTTTAGCTAGATCCCTCCTCATGTTATCTACTCCTTCCTGGGTGTCCACTCTATTGCAGATTTTGGTATCTTCCACAAAAATATGTGGACATAAGGGTCAACAAACTGCAGGTGAATCCTTTTTATTGAGCTAACAATGTATCTGTTGAACTCTTAATATACCTGTTAAGCTCCCAAAAGCTTGTCTCAGTTACAGTGAGCGGGTCCATTAAGAAGCTATCATCTACAGCTTGCCTGCTGACTTTATTTCTACATTAGAAAATGTGTAATGCAAAATTTGTTTTCATATACACATATAAAAGTATGCAAAGAGTATGATCCTATACTTTACATTATCATCCTAAAGTGGATATAATAAAAATATAGGGGGTAAATTCAGTGATAGAAATCAGCAATGTTAAAGCAGTTGGCCATCACCACTTTCATTTAGGACCAGATATTCTGTGCCAGCTTGACCAGATAGCATTTTTGCTAGTGATTCAACAGCGATATTCAGCCACTTGGCAAATAGCTAAAACGCCTAAAGTTAGGACAGCCTCACATTGAGAGATTAGATGTTGCTTTTTATTGAAGTCTGGTATGTTTTATAGTTTCCTGATGTTTTATGATTTATCATCAGTTGCTGTATGGTACTTTGTAGACTCTTGATGAAGGCTATGAGCCAAAACCTGGCCAAGTTGGGTGTTTGGTCATCATTCCATGGTTCACTTCCATTCTTTGTGATTGTGTTTTGTTTGTGGATTTGGCATTCCTTTTACTTTTGCCTTTGCCTTTTTGGATTTGGATTGACCATTCTTTATTAATAGATAAGATGAAGATGTTCGGTTTGGATGGTGGATCTTAGAATGGTCTGAGACATTCCTGTCCCATAGAAACACTAGGGTTCCAACTTGCATGGTTCTTCAAAGTGCGCCATCGTCATTGAATATGTATGTGCATGACAGGAACCTTGATTTTCCAGATGCAGGTAAATCAAATGTCTTATATAGTAACATAGTAAATGACAGCAGATAAAGACCATTTAAAAGCCGTGATGCCAGCCACCGGAACAAACTGTTTCCCCGCAACCTGACCCCCGATTTGGCCTCTCTCTGAGGTAGAATAACTTCCTTGTTCAAGTCACTGGCCCCGGATGTACAGGGCCGACATTAGAATCGCCCTAACGCCTCCCCCGACTCTTCCCTTTCCTGCCCCCTCTAGCCTCTCCGTATAACTGGCAGGGAAGCTAGATGCCAGCAGGAGAGGGTACGAATAGCGGGGATGGACGTCCTGATGTGATCTCCATCCCCGCTATTCGTGTGACAGAATAACCCCCTAACTGGATAGTGAAACCCAGTTAAAGTTAGGTCATCTATTGAAATGAGATAACTTTACGTAGCTTATGGTTAACAGCTGAATATCACTGATGACTGGATACTGACTGGTACCACCCTTGATCTACTCATAGATCGCCTTGGTTTTCATGGGCCATTTTTCACATGTTTTTTGGTGATATTCAGCACACTATCCATATCAGGATTGCCACATTTTAGCCAATTAGCAGGACTGTTAACTGGTTAAAGTGCTTTGAATACGCCCCACTGAGATTTTAAATTATTTTTGATGCCACGTTATCCATGGAACCTCAGGTCTCACAGGGGCAGGAGATGAACCAGGCATAGAAGTAAATCCAAATGGCAGATGGAAACAGAATCTACAAACAGGCACAAGTCAAGGCACGTAGAATAGGTTCATTGCCAATAGATAAGCAGATATCAGACACCAAGGATTAGCAGAGAACAAATAACTAATAGCTTCCACAAGAGACCTTTATACTGGATTTGATCAGGTAAACCTTTCCTTTCTTTTCAGGCCTCACACACCCTTCTTCATAATCTCGTCACTTCACGCCTTGTCTACTGTAACTCTATTAACTGGCTTTTGATCCACTAACCTCAAAAAATTAATTAATCCAAAATACTGCCATTCACCTATTAAGAAATGCTTCTAGATACAATCATGTCAACCCTCTTCTCTCCAAGCATCACTGACTCCCTCTCATTCATTGTTTCCCATTTTAAAGTACTCATCCTTTTGCACAAGGCTTATTATACTGGTTTACCTGTCTACCTTTCCACTCTGATTATCCGTTACTAACCAGTTTGTTCCCTTTGCTCCCAAATCACCGTCTTTCTGACTATTCCTTCTGTATCCCGTGCACTTCTGAAGGCATCACATCATGCTGCTTTTTATTTTTTGGTATCTTTGTGGAATGCTTTTCATACATGCATCAACATGGAATCCTCACAAGACCCACTTTTTTTACAATGGCCTTTCAGGGTTACTCAGGGCAGGGTAGGAGTTGGTTCAAGACTATTTCCCCTCTAGTAGGACTCGTTTTTTTCTATCACTATGTCTTTCCTTTTCCTGTTTTAAGTGGAGTCGTTTCCTTTATTTTTAATTTAATTGTAGTCTGTATACATCGTTGGTAGAAATTGATGAAAGGCGGTATAGAAAGGTTTATATTTACTTAAACCTATTTAATATGAGTGGACTGAGAGTTCCAGGGTATATGTATACAGTATGTGCCAATAAGTGAAAGCTTTCCAAAAGACCCAATCAGTCCAGGGAATCTTAGGAGGCGCCACTCAGGCAGCATTGCCTCATAGGGCAGAGACAGGCAGTAGCTTAAAAGCAGAAAGAACCCGGAACTTACTTCTTATCTAGGGCCCAGTTCCTATGAGGTTAGTTTCAACCAAGGATTGTAGCATCTGTTGAATAGTTGCTTTTAGACTTGAAGATAGAACAATTCTACCCGGGAGTTTAAGTTGATTTGTGAATTGCATATTTATTTGTATTCGTTTTTTATATTTGGTTGGGGTCTCTGGGTTTTTATGGTTTATTCATTTTTTTGTTCTTCTCATGTTTATTGCATACCACTTAGTTCTCCTTACTGTGCGAGTGAAAAATTTGAAATAATTTGTCACATATATAGGCCCTCGGGGTTACATGCATAAATGTGCACTTGGCACTAAGAAGGTTCAAACTTTTATGTGATCCATGTGTGTAAGCGTTTTAAGTGGTTGAGTTTTGGAACATGCACAGATTCACTATTTACATACTGCATGTGGGGGGAGGGGCATATTAAAAAGCATTTATGCATCATGCAGACCTGATGAATAGCCCCTTATACCCAGGGACAGCACTGGAGCATTCCATGGGCAGAGTGGGGGTGGCATTGCTGACCAATAAATCCAGTCTGTGGCAATTTTCAGCAGCTAACAGGGTAGTGAAAGCATATAGGACAGGTGCAAGGCCAATGTTACCATTAAGCAAACTAAGCATTTCTGCCCCCATACAAACAGGAAATATGCATCAGAGGAGCAGAAGCAGGAACAGCACCACAACGCTGAAGGTTTAGGTAAGTGCTACAGTGCTGTTTAAAGTAATTGCCACTCTTGCTGGTTCCGGAGAGGGGTGGCAATGGAGGCAGGGGCTGGATCAGAGGTGTACCAAGATTGAGGTTTGTGAAAGTGCTCGCTGGACGGGCAAACGTCTGTCCTAACTTTATGTAGTTTTGCAATCTGGACAAAATAGATATTCAGCACCATTTATCGGATATGTACCAGTACTGAATATCAATTTTCATTTTAAAGCAGCGGCGGTGACCAGCTGCTTTAGTGGCACTGGTTGTGGTCACCGAATAGGTCTCCCAATGTTTAGAAAATACACATGCATGCAAATACTATACACAAGAATAGTTGTAAATGTCAGCAGTGTCAATCTAGAAACAATTTCTCTCTCTTTGCCCTAGTATTTTATAGACACATAGGCTTAAATAGGCCCCTACTGAGTCTTCAAACATAGCAGCATACTATAAAATTAGCTTCTACATAGTTAATTTCATAAACCCATTTCCATGTGTATGTGGCCACATACATTTATTTATTTGAAGAGTTTATATACGGTGTTTCCAAGGATCAACACGGTTTACAGAACTTAACTTTACATGGAGCACATTAACATTGCAAGGAACAATGAATCAGACAAGTAACCATAAACTTTACAATAACCAGAAAATATTTCCAAGTGTTTACATTTTATTTAGACAGTTTTGTATACCACCTTATCCTTCAATCAATGTGTTCAACAACACAATTGTAGGGATACATTTAACAGGGAAGAGGCTAAGACGTACATACATACAGGCTATCATACAGACTCCCCCGGCACCATCATCAGCTCTCCTCTTCGGAGGATCGAGCCTCCTGCACCGGAGGAGCTGCGGCCATCTAACCCTGCCCAGTCGGGGCAGCCACGTGCAGCAGGGGCTTTAAATTTTCAGCGCGCCGGCAGGCGTGCCCGCGCCTGGCGGGCCCGCGCCTGAGGGCCTCGCCAGAGGGCCCTTTGGCGTGGCCCTTAGGCAGTGGCACCTCAGCAATTCTACAAATAAAGGCAGAACTCTCACCCAGAACAGAGCCAGCCGTCCGTATCAGAAAAAGACGAAAACAAAGCACCAGCAACTATTCAACGCGCCGCAAAGACCTGAACCCATAGAGCTGCCCAGATGATGCTTTCCGTGCAAGTATAACCCCGCAACAGCACTGCTACATTGTCATTACACTACTGCCTGTAGCTTTAATAACCACCTTTGTCTTGCTACCAGTACCTATATTGCAATTATATTTTGTCAATAGCCTAACTGATACTTATTTTCTACACTGTTGCTGTTATACTTTCGTCAGCTGCTTTAATACTATGGTCAGTAGCCTGCTTTATAGCTAACTACTATTTTGTTACCAACAGCCTTTCCAGTGTTATTTTATTATCGCCACTTGCCAGACTGCTACTTAAGTACTATACTGTTACCAGTAACTTTTACTAAGGGCATTAAATACAATTACATTGCAACTTGTTTCTGTTCTATCTAGCTGTATCTGTTTTCACACTCACACCATGATTTCACCCATAGCATTAACTTCACTACATATCCTTGCAGCTTACTGCATAATTTTCACCCTCATTCACCACTCTCAAGCCCTCACCTATAACTCTATCCCTGTTCTACATAATGCATGGAAGAGACATCACACACCTCCAAACATACAACCTCAAAGACATGGGCAACCACTACACTCCCACCTTCTCTACATATCCATCCAACAGTCCCTCCCACCCAAATCTGAGTCCCCCCCCCATAACCTGAAGTGCGCACTCATTAACGCCTGCTCCATCCGCAAGAAATGGCCTGCCATTACCACCATGCTAGCAGACCACGATCTCGACATCCTATGCATCACAGAGACGTGGATGTCTACCTCAGACTCTGTCCTCCTCCACCAACATGTCCCTCCCTATTTTGCCATACACTCCTGTCATAGGACAGACCGAACTGGAGGTGGAGTAATCATCCTCTCTAAGGAAAGCCTACAATTCCAGCCTATCTCCTCTAACAGTTCCACTCACCTTGATTATTTATCCATAGCAAATAAGAACCACACCATCAACCTGATATATAGAGCACCCTCCCCAATAGCTGATGACCTTTCAGTGATTGTTGACCTTGCATGCAACCCCAGCAATCCCCGTACAGCAAACTGGGTGTTAGGAGACTTTAACCTCCCTGTACTGCAAGACACACAAGCTAATGCCTTCCTTGATGCCCTCAAAGCATTAGGATACACCCAACTAGTTAACTCCCCCACTCATATTAAGGGAAACACCCTCGACTTGGTATTTGCACCTCAAATAGACAACTACCCCTTTCACAAATTCAATCTCTCACTGAGCCCAGTACCATGGTCTGACCACAGTCTTGTGAGATTCTCACTGCCTTCCCTTCGCGGATCTAACTAACTACCTCCCCACCACAATTGACAATACCATCACTACTCGGAAACGTTATCTCCCATTCAATGAGCAGGAGATCATTGGGAGAATACACCCTCTCCTGGAAACACCTGAACTCAACCTTGACGACATGTTAACATTATGGAACAAGTCCCTCAACGCAGTAATAGACGCCCCAACTACCAAGAAAAACCTCAGAGATAAGAAAAAAGCACCTTGGTATTCACCTGAACTAACAGCATCCCTCCGGCGGTTACGTCAACTCGAAAAACGATGGCGCAGATCAAGGACAACCGAGAGCCATGAAGCCTATAACACCCACCTTGACGACCATAGAACAGCAGTATCATCAAGAATGAAACAATACCATTCAGACGTCCTACTGAGAGCCATAAACAAACCACGTGAGCTATTCAATCTGGTCAAAAATCTGGCTAAGGAGCCCACCTCCAACCAAACAAATCTACCTGACGCTCAGGAATATGCGGACTACCTTCGCTCAAAGACAAGCCAACACATTGCTCCTGCAAATCACCACCCTCTGAAACATACAAGCCCGCTACCTCCCGACTCCCTCCCTCTAAATGAGACAGCAGATAACCACCACATTCTTAACTCCTTCTCCCCCCCAACAGCAAGGGAGATCCAAGATACCATCACATGCATTAATACCACCACAGCTCCGAGCGACCCATGCCCGGCACAATGGATAAAAGCGCTAAAATCAGACCTCAGCCCTTTCCTCGCCAAACTAATAGGATCATCCTTCACTTCGGGGATTTTCCCACAGAACCTGAAGCAAACTTCAATAAGACCCCTACTGAAGAACAAAAAGCTCGACCCCACAAAGATGGACTCTTACAGGCCCATATCGAGCATCCCGCTTCTAGCTAAAATCATCGAAAAAACAGTCCAACAGCAACTAACCCATCACATTGAAAACAACGCGCCTCTTGATTACTGCCAGCATGGATTCAGAGAGTCCCATGGAGTCGATACCCTTCTGACTACATTATTCAACTCCCTTACCATTGGGCTCGATAACATCAGGAAGGGTTTTGCCCTTATCTTTCTGGACATCGCAGCCGCCTTTGACTCGGTGGACCACAAGATACTCCTATCACGCCTCACTGAGAAGGGTCTTCGTGGCAACGCTCTAGCTTGGTGCGCCTCATATCTGAATAACAGATGGCAACATGTCCGCTCCGGATCCTCTTTATCGGACCCTTTCCCACTAGAAAAAGGCGTTCCCCAGGGCTCATCCCTCTCAGCACTTTTATTCAATATCTATATGCAGCCCATCTGCAATCTTATCCGGTCCTTTAACATCAACTGCCTAGTATATGCTGATGATGTCCTAATGTTCACCCCAATAGACACAGATCACCCAAATCTCGACCAGCTCTCCTCTTGCTTTAATGCCGTCACAGATTGGCTACACAACCAAATGCTCAGAATAAATCTGAAAAAGACAGAAGTTCTATTCATCGGAAGAAACCAGTCATTCACTCCCCCATCTTCAATCAAAGTGAACAACGCAGAACTCCTCTCCAAGACAACGATCAAATACTTAGGCGTAACACTGGACCAGCACCTGGACATGCATGCTCATATAGACAATACAATCAGAACAATATACCACAAATTACGGACACTACGCCTCATAAAGAACACCCTTGAACCAAACGACTTCAGAACAGTCTTCCAGGCCATAATCATGCCCCACTTCGATTACGCCAACCCCATCCTACTTGGACTCCCAAAGAGCTCGATAAACCCCTTACAGCTTGCGATGAATACCGCAGCAAGAACCCTCTATGGCGCATCTCGCAGAGAACATATCACCCCTATCCTGAAGAGCTTGCACTGGCTCCCCGTCCAGTACAGGATCACATTTAAGATCCTCACTTTGACCTTCAAAGCAGTCAACTGTATCACCGCAAATATATTGTCAGATATGATCCAACTTACTCCAAACAACAGATTAAGAAGAACCACATCCTGCAATACCATCCTCCTTCCAAAAGCCATCACAAAATGCAACAAATCCACTAGAAAGCGTGCCTTTGCCTTATTCGCCCCTTCTTGCTGGAACTCCCTCCCAACAGAAATCCGCAGCATAAATAACCTCCCCCAGTTCAGAAAAGCCCTCAAACTGCAATTATTTATACAACACTTTGGTAACTCCGACAGCATCACCTAGACAGTACCACATGATCTTATAGTCTAACAAGCCAACGCTGTCTAACCAATTTCCGATGAAAACTCGTCACCTCCCCCATCTATCCCCCTTAGGGCCTGTATCATAAACTTAGATGTGATGCAATCCCTGTGTATATAATGTATAAAGTTCACCTGTTACCCTTGTTTAAATCTCCCTTTGTTTGCTATGTATAAAGTTCACCTGTTATCCATGTTTAAACTCCCTGTTCTATGTAAGTTCAATGTATGGCTGTTCCTCATTGTACAAACTTGTTTATTGTAAACCGTGCTGATGCTGAATAGTGCGGTATAGAAAAACCTTAAATAAATAAATAAATAAATATAGTTCTAAATTAGATGTGGGTTGTCAGAGGGCCGTTTGCAGTGGAATCTAGTGTTTGGAAT
The DNA here is from genome assembly GCA_033557465.1 of Ichthyophis bannanicus. NCBI lineage: Eukaryota > Metazoa > Chordata > Amphibia > Gymnophiona > Ichthyophiidae > Ichthyophis > Ichthyophis bannanicus. The sequence goes on along the minus strand of CM066035.1, from coordinate 386,716,320 downwards.
CTTATATTACTTGTTTATAGGACTCTGTGAACAGAAGGGTCTTGAGCGACTTGCGGAAGACCTTGGGGTCATTTAGGGCCCTTAATTCCTTAGGTAGGGGAGTTCCATAGGGCAGGTGCCAACAGCGAGGGAGCTCTCTTAGATGTAGCCCGTTTCATCTTGTGATATTCTGCTGGTGTGCTGAGTCTATTACCACTGTTGGCTCTCCTAGGCCTGTTACCGATATCCTTGACTATTATATCCTGGAGTGCCTCTTCTGAGTGGTGGTGGATGATTTTGAATATAAGGATTGTCTTGAAATTTGCCCTTGCGATTATTGGAAGCCAGTGTAACTGTCGCAGAATTGGTGTGATGTGTTCAGATTTTGCAGTGCCCGTGATGATGCGCGTTTCAGTATCCTGTATCAGTTGAAGTGGGTGGATAGTCTGCTTGGGAAGGCCTTGATATAATGAGTTCCCATAGTCCAGAATTGGGGTGATGACTGCTTGGCATACTGTACGGAAGTGGTCTTGGTTGAGTTTTCTGATGATCTGCAATCGGTGGTAGGCTTTTGCTGTAGTTTTGCTAATATGTGATTGTAGGTTACGAGTTTTGTCCAGGATAATGCCCAGGTACCTTACTTTGTCCTTTATTGCTATCTTCTTGTTTAGAATACTGATTGCCTGGGGTGGGTTGAATGTGGAATCTCTAGAGATGAACATAACCTCTGTTTTGTCAAAGTTGACTGTCAGATTATTGGCGAGCCAGGTGTTCATGTCTTGGAGGCAGCTTGTTATCGGGGTCATGTCAGGTGATCGCAAGCGTAGAGGTGGTAATGTATTTTGTGGCGTTTAATGATGTTGCATATGGGTTGAATATATATGTTAAAGAGTATGGACAAGAGTGCCGAACCTTGTGGTATTCCTTGTGTAACGGGGAACTGTGTTGATTTCTTCTTGGCACATTTGACTTGTTGCGTTTGGTCACTCAGGTATGAGGAAAACCATTTTAGGGTATTTTTGCGTATTCCAATCTCCCTTAGGCATTGTAGCAATATGGTGTGGGACACAGGGTCGAAAGCCGCTGAGATGTCCATGAACACTAGTAGGAATCCATTTTTTATGTCATCTATGCCTTTTAGGAGATTGTCAAAGAGGGAGGTAAGCAGAGTTTCCACATTGTGCTGTGGTTTAAAGCCATGCTGGTGGGTGTCAAGTGGAGAATTCAGATCAATGTGATCTTGCAGTTGTCTTTGTACAGCTTTTTTTGATGATTTTTGTAAGGAGTGGAATGCTAGAGATGGGGGCGGTAGGATTTTGGATCGGAGGGGTTTAGTGTGCACTCTTGAGGATCGGCCGTATCGTGGCTTGCTTGAGGATTTGCGGCATATGTCCTTGCTGGAGGGACTCCTTTATGATTTTGTGGAGGTATTGGCTTAGTTGGTCTCTAGTGGCTTTGATTCATGCCACTGGGCATGGGTCAGATGGTGAGGTGGTTGTATGCAGGGCATCCACTATGTCTTCTATTTGTTGAGCTGAGGGTATGCTGAAGTCTTCCCAGGTTTTTGGAGTTCTGTCGTTTCCAGGTTGTATGCAAAGGAGAGCGGTGTGACCGTTTGGTTGGATTTCTTGGTTATTATGTAATTTGCAAATTCTTGTGGGGCTAGGTGGTGGGTGGAGTGCTGAGAAGCATCGTTGGTGAGCTTTTACACAATGTTAAATAGTTCCCGTGGTTTGTTAGCTGATTTCATGATTAGGTTGGTATAGTGTTGTTGCTTGCGCTCATTAATCAAGTTATTGTATTCCAACTGTTTTGATCTGTATTGGAGCATAGAGACATGTGACTTTTCCCGCCTCCATTTCCTTTCCAGCTTTCTGAGTACACGTTTTGCATCCCTGATAGTGTTTGATTACAAGGGAGTGCTGGATCTCCTGAATGCATGTGGTCTCTCTTTGGAGGTGATGCGGCCTCAGATATTGTGAGGTTCCATTTTTTTATGGTTTTGTCGAGGCTGTCACACTCTTGCAGGAGTTATGGAATTATTTCCTTTAGGAAAGCATCCTTGTATGCTCTGCATCGTCTGATTTTGCTCTCCTCTTTTGTGTGGTGAACTGGGTTATTCAGGAGCAAGGAGAAGGCAATTACATGATGGTCCGACCATGGGACTGGGGTGACTGTTGGGATTGTAACCCGTTCCAGTTCTGTCAGTTGAGTTGGAATGAAGACAAGGTCCGGGATAGTACCATACTGGTGTGTCGGTGCATCAATCATCTGGTGATAATTTAGCAATTCCATGGCTTTAAGAAACGCTGTTGCTCCTTTGGTGGATGTGGAGGTTAGGTTATAGTCTCCTAGGGCAATGAGCAGTTTGTGCTGTCTGCTATGTGCGCATATTAATTCAAGAACCGTGGAAACGTGTTCAGTCATGGTACTAGGGGGCCTATAGGTGAGGCAAATGCTGAGGTATTTATTAGATATGTTGATTGTGCTGGACTCAGTCGAGTTACTTGTAGAGATCAATTTAAATCTGTAGTCTTTTATGGCCAATATAAGGGTTCCACCTCCTCTCTTGCGCGCTCTGGTGCAGTTGAATGCCGAGAAGTCTGGTGGAGTAACTTGGTTCAAGATGACCTGATCTGTATCATTAAGCCAGGTCTCGGCGATGCAAATTATGTCCAGGTGTGAGAAATCATGTTGGAGGTCTACAGGGGAGCTATAATATTAGAAAATAGACTATGATATTAGACCATAGTGTGGGCTATAGCAGCGGTTGGGGTGAGATGGTTCAATTATCTTATGGGATTGTTTGTTTATGTGATATCCTGGAAGTATATTTGGAACAGGTGGGTTTTTAAGAGTTTTCTAAAGTCCTTAATACCAGTAGTTGTTCAGAATTTTACAGGGAGGGAGTTCTAGATTGTTGGAGCATATAATGAGAATGCTTGTACACACATGCCGATTGGTTGGATTTAATGAAATCTGTGTGGGATGTAAGGAGATGGTCCACAATACTTCTCTGTCAATTGTTGGAGAGTGTTTTTATTATAGATTGAAGGTAATCAGAGGATTGGTCATGGAGGATTTTGAATATTGTGGTGATGTTTTTATATTTAATTCTGTCTTGTAGATGTAGCCATTGGAGCTCTTTCATGCTGGGGGTGATGTGTGAGTACCTTGAAGTTCTGGTGAGAACCCTGACTGCAGTACGTTAGGCCAGCTATAAAGGAAGCAGTTGGGATTTTGGCAAGCCTTGGAGGATTGCATTGCAGAAGTCAGTGTGAGGAAGTGTCATCCCCTTGAATACAGTTTTATAGTCGTGGGTTTCAAGAAGAGGATAGAGTCTTTGGAGAGTTCTTATTTTTCCATGTATATTCTTTGTCACATTGTTAATGTGGGACTGTAAAGGAAGATGTTGGTCAATAGTTACCCTGAGGTATCGTACTTCTGGTTCTGTGTAAATGAACTCTTATAAAACACCAACAAGCATAAAAGTACATCAAGGTGTGTACTTTGCTGGTGGATGTGCATATGGGTGGAGTTTGGGTAGAGCATAGGCAAAGTCTATCAGAACATGCATATATTACGAATTACTATAATTTATGTGCGTACTTGAAAAATATACTTATGGACATTTGTTCTAGCTCTCAGGCTGGTATAAATGTCTACGCCTGCAATGAAGGTAGTATTTCATAAAGACAGGTAGGCGCCTACTTGTTTTCATAAAATAAGCTTAACACGGGTGCCTTGAAACGTATTTAGCTAGGTGCCCCCTTATAAAATTGTAGCACTACAAAACTCACTCTGTCTTTCAAGACAAAAGTTAGCAAGGCCTCTAAAATACTTTCCAAAGATAAGAATCTAGGTTTGAAAAGACAGGGATCATTATAAAAGTACAGACACACAGTCATTTTTAATCAAAAAACACATGAATGTTTTCTCTTCTTATCTGTGGCTGCTTCTGAATATACAATGGGATCTTATAATGAATATTATCTATGCAAAGATCACTCATTGATTTGCAAGGAGCAGCTAGGAGAGACATTGTAGCAACCTGTGCAATACCAGAGGCTGCTGAAAGTTTTGAACAGATAGGGCCTTTGTCTCAAAGCAATATTCAGCCCGTACGCCATGTCACATTGGACCTCAGTACCACGAATCAAATCCCAAAGCTTACCTGCACCTAAATAATCATAATTCCTAGATTAAAAAGATTTTAACACTTATTAATCTAGGAATTATGATTCTTAATTTCAATATTTCCCACCTTGGCAGTGGATCGATGAGTCTGCCAACCAAAGCATAAAAAAATGTGTTCTGGGAAATCTGAGCCAGCTTAGTCACACTTCGGAAACCTTGTCATGATGTCACACACCACAAGCAACAGCTAATTTGTATGTTAACATTCATTATCATATTCATTTGCATATAGACGTGCTATTTTAGGCACACATTTCTTACTCAGAATTGGCACACTTATTTATATTATAGAATTTTAACTTAAAAAGCGCAAATTTAAAAAAGTCACCAAACATTTGCTAACGGGATTGTAATAAATTAATCTATTAAGAGCATTGCCACCTGATGAAAATTGATTTGTGTTTTGTTTTAATATTCATCATGTTCAGAATGTATCTGTGCATAGAAAAGGGTTTTTATTCTGCAATGTTAGCACATAAAATTCAGGAATGAAATTCACTGATCCATACACTTTAGGTGCCGATAAGCATTGGGATTTGATGATTAGTGCTGTTTTTCTTAATGTTCAGTTTTTATCATTTTTGTTATAATGGGAGCTATAGGTGTTAAGTGATGTTACTGTAATTATAAGAACACTGATTCTGAACTCTCAGGGTCTGGGACCTCTGTACTAACGCTCCCTAAAACTGAACTCCTAGACTCAACATTTCAAAATCAGGTCTAGTAGACCGAGATTTCCAGACCTATCATCCAAGATGCTGTTGCCCCAGTACCCTGGACCTGCAAAACCTGGCCCAGGATTCCTCAAACTGAGATTCCCAGAATCAGTATACCCAAAGCCAACAACCCCAGATCCAGGACCTCCATATTAGAACTCAGCACTTAGGAACTTTCAACTTAAAACACTCAGTTTTGAGACCAAGGTCAGCTCAAGGAGTTGTGCTGCATATTAGTGACAGCAACACAAACACCCTTCACTGCCAGACACCGAGTGATGCAAAACTTAACCTTGTAAATAGACACTCGGAAGCTTGCCATACCATTACCAGCACAAATCCAAGAACTTAAACTGCACCAACCCTACCACGAAAATACATCACTGCAAATATTTTAGAATGCCAGCATACTTCCAGGTGGGAAAAGAGAACAAGCCAGACTGCTACAGGTTTCTAGACAGAACTTATATGTTAACACATCAGTTACATACAGAAACACATGCCGTCACCTAACAAAGAATAAGAGACCACAAATTAGAAACAAATATTCAGACAAAAAAAAAGAAACAGAAATACTATTCTTCCTGTATTGAACAAAATTTTTCAAATTGGCTTGGTCCTGTTTTTTTTTTGTTTTTTGTTTTTTTACTGTTTTCTTTGGTTGTTGTTCTCCTTTTTTCCAGGATTTTATGTACATATTTTTTTCTTTGCTCTCCCTGCCTTCTTCCCTTCTGCCCCTATAATTCTAAACCAGGTCTGACCAGGCAGCCGCCTAGGGTGGAAAATTCTGGGGGAGAAAAGGGCAAGGCATTCAAAGCTAAATAATAGATTCTGACAGTCAGGGGAGGCATAAGGTTTAAGGTTTGCCGAGGGCACAAACCCTTTGAGAACAGGGCTATCTCCAGAGTTGGTTCAATCAATATTATAATACCCCTGTATTGTTCCATGATGTGATGCACATTGAATATTGTATGAAGTTCTGAGTGACATATCTAAAGTGAAATTAGAAAAGGTATAGGAGGAGCAACCAAAATGATAAACTGGTAGAAGGAGACTCCTATGAGGAAAGGATTAAAAGTTAGAGCTCTTCAGCTTGGAAAAGAGATGGCGGAGGGGAGATATGATAGAGGTCTATAAAATAATGAGTGGACAGGTCCATTGCAAGGATTAAAGGTCTTCTAGGTGGGCTCCTCCATCCTGTCACTCCCATGCCCTCATTGCAGTAGCAAATGGAAGAACCACGACACAGTTCTTACCAAAGGCTCCAGAACTACATCACAGTTCCTAGATATTATTAATGGCGGCTTCCACCCCCCCCTCCAATGCAAACTTCTGGAGGGGTAAACACTGTCGCAGTTCCTTTGCTATTGCTGGCCCTGGAGAGGTGTGCCAATGGATGCACCTAGAAGGCTGAGCTCTAGGCAACCACCTGGTTCGCCTACTGGTAGTGCTGGCTCTGGGGATGGAATGGGCACATGTAGATCAGTTGTTTACACCATACAGTAGAAAGACTAGCAGACACGCAATGAAACTACATTTAGGACTATTTGGAGAAAATAATTTTTCACTCAATGAGTAATCAAATTCTGGAATTCATTGCCAGAGGATGTAGTAAAAGCTGTTAGTGTAGCTGAGTTTAAAAGAGGTTTGGACAAGTGCCTGGAGGAAAAGTCCATAAACCATTATTAAAGTGGACTACGGAAATTCATTGTTTACCACAGAATAAGCAGCATGGAATCTGTCTACCTTTTGGGAACCTGCCAGGTACTTGTGACCTATATTGACCACTGTTGGAAACAGGATGAACCTTTGGTGTGACCTGCTTTGGCATATCTTATGTTCTTATCATTTTTCTCAGCTACCTTTTTAATCTGCATATATCTGGATGTCATTCCTCCTCCACTGTCTCCTTTTCACCTTTCACCTGCCTACCAGATTACCATATCCTACCCTTGCTTTTAGTCCTCCCACTGCCCACCTGTCTCATTCTTTCCCCAGCCTCCTATTCCTTCTCTCTTTCACTCACTTTCTCGTTCTCCATGTCCAGTTTTTCTACTCACCTCCTTCTCAACCTTATCTATCATCTTCTGCTTCTCACCCCCTCATCAGTCTCAGCTCCTTCCCAAATCATTCATCCCTTTACCTCCGGTCCTTTTCTTATATTTAACCCCCATGCCCAACTTCCCATTTCTGTTTTTTACCTTTCCCATTTCTACCCTCTCTCTAAAGACCTGTCCTCTTTCTTTGTCTTGCACCAAGTCCATATTTCTCTCCTTTTTTAACTGTCTCCAAACCCTTCCCTGAAACCTCTAGACTCTGCAGACCATTTCATCTCCCCATATTCCTGTACTCGGCCTCCCAGCTCTACACCTACCTCTTACTTAATCACCTAGGGCCCAATATTTAGCACCTAAAAATTATAGCCCCGGCTCCAAACCTCCGTATGTGACATGTAACCCTTATAGTATGCTCATAAAAAACACTTTCTGTTTGTCGGAGTAACCAGCCACAGGAGGCAGGAACTACAACCCGTCCCTCGCCGTGGTCACTCCATTTTAATCATTTTAAATGCTTGAGAAAAATCTATAACTTTAACTTATCTTGCTTGAATCCAGCCAACAAGGAATTCAAAGGACACAACGTTTCACGTTTCGAGCCATCCAGCAGTCACTGGCTCTGCATTAGGTGAAAAACTAGAATCCCAGAAAAATGGCTTTTGCAAAACTCAACACAACGGTCAGGTTTAAAGAGATGGCGTGTGACGTCAAACGCACGTGAGAAGATCCGGTAGCCAATCAGTGATAACTCTAATACAAGCATTGAGAATTGGGGAAACCCACTGCTAGGGAATCCCAATAACAGTAGTGTGATGTAAACTCCCAGCTCACAGTAAAGTATACCATTCTACTGAGGCATTTAAACCCCGAGGGGAGACAGTATTTAAACGGAATATCCATTGTTGCTCCGTCCGTTGTAACTTTGCAACTCGGTCCCCTCCTCGGGGATCCGGTGGTATAAAGTCCAACACCCTCCAGCGTAACTGTTGAAACGAGTGATCCTCCTGAAGACAGTGGCTGACCATAGGCGCTGATACTGTTTTGGTCCGCAAACGGGACGCAAGTTCCCCCAAACGAGTCCTGGCACTACGGGTAGTGCGGCCAACATAAAATAACCCACATGGGCAGATAATAAGATATACAACATAAGATGAGTTGCAGGTGGTACGCCATTGAGAGCTGTAGACAATAGATGTAGAAATGTCCAACCAACTAGGACCCGTCAATGCCATGGCACAATAATTACAGGTGCCACATGCAAAATGACCCGGGTTATCATGAGACGTAGGGGGGCGATCCGAAGGCCATGTGGACTTCACAATGCGGTCTCGTAAATTTGGCGCCCGTGAGTAAGCCACCCGAAGCCGCTTGTTTGCAAAACAGGGGTGAACTGATAAAACCGGCCAATATCGGCGTAAAATGGTCACAACTTTCGGGACTCCCGCCAAATATGGAAAAATGCCGGTGAAATCTTCCCCCTCAGAGGCATTAGATGAAGAACGGGGAAAAAACAGCCACTCTCGGTGTATAAACCGAGCCCGTTTAAAAGCTTTCCTAATCAATGAAAAAGGATACCCTCTGGATAATAGCCGATTCTGCAAATCAAACGCATGTTTGTAAAATTCGTCCAGCGATGAATAATTTCGTCGAAGGCGTAAAAATTGGCCAAACGGGAGACCTCGTTTCAACGGTGAGGGGTGAAAGCTTGAAAATTGCAACAAAGTATTCCGTTGAATAGGTTTGCGGAACAGAGTAGTTGTAAGGCCCTCCGATGACAAAAAGACTGTAAGGTCCAAAAATTGAATGGACCGTCTATCAAAACTCGCAGTGAATTGAATATGTGGGGAATGTTCATTCAAAGAACTGACAAATTGCTGTAGGTCTTCCTGGGATCCGGACCAAAGAAAAAACACATCATCTAAGAACCGACGCCAAAAAGGCACATATTGAAAAAGTGGAGGGGGATACACAAATTTATCCTCAAAAATAGCCATGTAGATGGTGGCAATTGAGGGGGCCACCGTAGCCCCCATCGCTATACCGAATGTTTGTCTATAAAAACTGCAATCATGTTAAAAATAATTGCTATTCAGCACTAGATCTAACATAGCTATCAAAAAGGATCGCGGGATCCTCGTGGGGAGATCCAATGGATAGTCAGCTAAATAATGAAGCACTTCCTGCTGGTTAATATTGGTGTAGAGTGCTTGTACATCAAGGGATACCAAAAAAGTATATGTCGAATAGTCAGTACATGAAGACAACTGTGTAAGAAAATCCCCTGTATCACGAATGTACGAAGAGACCTTCGATGCCGCAGGCTGTAGAAATACATCACAGAATTTGGAGAGAGGTTCCAAAAGGGATTCCCTACAGGACACAATCGGTCGCCCTGGGGGTTGTTGCGCATTCTTATGCAATTTAGGAACGAGATAAAACACAGGGATCTTTGGAACTGGATTAATCAAGAATCTAAATTCACGTCCAGTGATCCATCCATTCTGTAAAGCCTGCAGCATTAAAGACCGAACACTCTGTAATACTGTTGGCGTCGGATCTTGTGAAAGCAGCTGATAATGCTCTCGATTCTGAAGATGAACCTGGATCTCAGTATTGTATTGGTCAGGGGACAACACAACAATCGCCCCTCCTTTATCCGCCCGGCGGATTATAAGGTCAGAGGCAGAGAGGTCCCGCATAGCTTGAAATTGCTCCCGTGACAGATTTGGAAAAGTTGCAGGTAGAGCTGTCTCCAGAACAGTCAAATCTCTGAGAACCAGATCTTGAAACGTTGAGATGACTGGATCCACTATTCCTGGGGGGAGCCACCTAGAAGGGCCCGAAATGACCGAGGGGTCCCCTCCACCTAGGTCATGTTGAGAAAAATAGAGACATACACGTAATTTACGAAAAAGGCGAAGTGCCATGCGAACCTGAAAACCATTGTACCGGGAAGTCGGGACAAACGATAACCCCAATTCTAACAATTGCTGTTGTGAAGGAGTAAGAGATCGCCCAGACATATTTTTCTCAACATGACCTAGGTGGAGGGGACCCCTCGGTCATTTCGGGCCCTTCTAGGTGGCTCCCCCCAGGAATAGTGGATCCAGTCATCTCAACGTTTCAAGATCTGGTTCTCAGAGATTTGACTGTTCTGGAGACAGCTCTATCTGCAACTTTTCCAAATCTGTCACGGGAGCAATTTCAAGCTATGCGGGACCTCTCTGCCTCTGACCTTATAATCCGCCGGGCGGATAAAGGAGGGGCGATTGTTGTGTTGTCCCCTGACCAATACAATACTGAGATCCAGGTTCATCTTCAGAATCGAGAGCATTATCAGCTGCTTTCACAAGATCCGACGCCAACAGTATTACAGAGTGTTCGGTCTTTAATGCTGCAGGCTTTACAGAATGGATGGATCACTGGACGTGAATTTAGGTTCTTGATTAATCCAGTTCCAAAGATCCCTGTGTTTTATCTCGTTCCTAAATTGCATAAGAATGCGCAACAACCCCCAGGGCGACCGATTGTGTCCTGTAGGGAATCCCTTTTGGAACCTCTCTCCAAATTCTGTGATGTATTTCTACAGCCTGCGGCATCGAAGGTCTCTTCGTACATTCGTGATACAGGGGATTTTCTTACACAGTTGTCTTCATGTACTGACTATTCGACATACACTTTTTTGGTATCCCTTGATGTACAAGCACTCTACACCAATATTAACCAGCAGGAAGTGCTTCATTATTTAGCTGACTATCCATTGGATCTCCCCACGAGGATCCCGCGATCCTTTTTGATAGCTATGTTAGATCTAGTGCTGAATAGCAATTATTTTTTACATGATTGCAGTTTTTATAGACAAACATTCGGTATAGCGATGGGGGCTACGGTGGCCCCCTCAATTGCCACCATCTACATGGCTATTTTTGAGGATAAATTTGTGTATCCCTCTCCACTTTTTCAATATGTGCCTTTTTGGCGTCGGTTCTTAGATGATGTGTTTTTTCTTTGGTCCGGATCCCAGGAAGACCTACAGCGATTTGTCAGTTCTTTGAATGAACATTCCCCACATATTCAATTCACTGCGAGTTTTGATAGACGGTCCATTCAATTTTTGGACCTTACAGTCTTTTTGTCATCGGAGGGCCTTACAACTACTCTGTTCCGCAAACCTATTCAATGGAATACTTTGTTGCAATTTTCAAGCTTTCACCCCTCACCGTTGAAACGAGGTCTCCCGTTCGGCCAATTTTTACGCCTTCGACGAAATTGTTCATCGTTGGACGAATTTTACAAACATGCGTTTGATTTGCAGAATCGGCTATTATCCAGAGGGTATCCTTTTTCATTGATTAAGAAAGCTTTTAAACGGGCTCGGTTTATACACCGAGAGTGGCTGTTTTTTCCCCGTTCTTCATCTAATGCCTCTGAGGGGGAAGATTTCACCGGCATTTTTCCATATTTGGCGGGAGTCCCGAAAGTTGTGACCATTTTACGCCGATATTGGCCGGTTTTATCAGTTCACCCCTGTTTTGCAAACAAGCGGCTTCGGGTGGCTTACTCACGGGCGCCAAATTTACGAGACCGCATTGTGAAGTCCACATGGCCTTCGGATCGCCCCCCTACGTCTCATGATAACCCGGGTCATTTTGCATGTGGCACCTGTAATTATTGTGCCATGGCATTGACGGGTCCTAGTTGGTTGGACATTTCTACATCTATTGTCTACAGCTCTCAATGGCGTACCACCTGCAACTCATCTTATGTTGTATATCTTATTATCTGCCCATGTGGGTTATTTTATGTTGGCCGCACTACCCGTAGTGCCAGGACTCGTTTGGGGGAACATGCGTCCCGTTTGCGGACCAAAACAGTATCAGCGCCTATGGTCAGCCACTGTCTTCAGGAGGATCACTCGTTTCAACAGTTACGCTGGAGGGTGTTGGACTTTATACCACCGGATCCCCGAGGAGGGGACCGAGTTGCAAAGTTACAACGGACGGAGCAACAATGGATATTCCGTTTAAATACTGTCTCCCCTCGGGGTTTAAATGCCTCAGTAGAATGGTATACTTTACTGTGAGCTGGGAGTTTACATCACACTACTGTTATTGGGATTCCCTAGCAGTGGGTTTCCCCAATTCTCAATGCTTGTATTAGAGTTATCACTGATTGGCTACCGGATCTTCTCACGTGCGTTTGACGTCACACGCCATCTCTTTAAACCTGACCGTTGTGTTGAGTTTTGCAAAAGCCATTTTTCTGGGATTCTAGTTTTTCACCTGATGCAGAGCCAGTGACTGCTGGATGGCTCGAAATGTGGCACGTTGTGTCCTTTGAATTCCTTGTTGGCTGGATTCAAGCAAGATAAGTTAAAGTTATAGATTTTTCTCAAGCATTTAAAATGATTAAAATGGAGTGACCACGGCGAGGGACGGGTTGTAGTTCCTGCCTCCTCTGGCTGGTTACTCCGACAAAAAGAAAGTGTTTTTTATGAGCATACTATAAGGGTTACATGTCACATACGGAGGTTTGGAGCCGGGGCTATAATTTTTAGATTTGAAGTTTCTCCGCCTTGAGCTGGGTGTTTTCTTTGACTGCAATATTTAGCACCAGCAGCTAGCACTGATAAAGTGGCTGGCTGCCGGTATTGAACTTAAAAACCTGGATAGTCACTGCTGGTGCTATATCTGGGCTCCAGAATTGAATATTTGAGCTGCCTGGAGTGCTGTGAAGCTAACCGGGCAGCAGGGATACTGATCTGCTGCCCAGTTAAGATAGGCCAGGGTTTCCTGCATCTGATGTTCGCCATGTATCGCTAACCAGGCAGTGGCTCAATATTGCCACTGCCCCAGAATGCCCTTGGCATGCTCCAATGCTAACTGGTTAGCATCGAGGTGTGTAGAGGCTGCACCCACGGATATTTAGCGACACTCTGTTAGTGCCTCTGAATATCCTGCAGAGCGGCATATACACAGTTTGCAGGTTTGCAAACCATGTAAATGAATAGTCCCCCCCCCCTAGTTTCTAGTTCCTTCTAATTCCTGCTCAATTCTTTTAGTCCCCACCACCCCCAGCTAAATCCCTATATCCTCACTCTTCTACTCTGTTCGATCATGGAGTCCATACTCACCATCCCTCCCAAGCCCTGAGTCCCAACTTACACTTCCAATACATAGCCACTTAGAGTCTGTCTTCTTCTGGCCTCCCACCCGATCTTAGGTTTTCTACCTAGATACAGGTCCCTGCCTTTCTGCATCTCACATGCCCTTAGTATCTATTCTCCTGCCTCCTTCTCCCTTTTCCCAGCACTAGCCATCTACTTCCTTCATCCATATTCATTGACCCTATCTTTCCACCACCCCAGGCTGATTTAAGGATAATCCTGAGCCTGAGAGGCACTAGCTTATGACAGTGAAACTTCATGGCACTAAAAGTCTGCCTCTTCATTTCTCCCCTTCGCAGAAACAGGAACTTGTGCCTTCACTCCTGCCACAGGTCTTCATGTCGGATGGTGCTGCAGCAGCACCACAGCATTTTTAAGAGGTAGAGACAGGCACTTCCTCTGTCTGGACCAGAAAGGGTCGGCTGGGAGTGGAAAAAAGCTGATATGGGGAATGGAGGGGATTCTGGGATGTAAAAATGGCTGATGCTGGGGGTTTGGGACTGGAAGGGGGCCTATGCTGGGGCTGAGATTGGGACTTGAAAAAAGCTGGTGGTGATGGTGGGGCTGATGGTGGGGCTGTGGGGTTGATGTTAAGGACTGGGGGGTTAGAAGTGAAAGACAGCTGATGCTAGGGCTGGGACAAGGGGTCTAGAGATAGGAAAAGGAATGAATGCTGACAGATGCTGGGGGGGGGGGGGTAGGGGGTAGGAGAGGAGTTTGGTTCCTGTGGTGTGGAAAAATCAAGTGCTTCCTGATCGTATCTCCAGTCTAGTCCCGGACCTCCGGGTTGTCCACCTTAATCAGCAGCTTGGAGACTGAGGAACTCCTCTTTTTTATGATGTCACCAGTATATCCTCTGAGGAGCCGCCCCTACTTCCCAGTTACCTCAGTCTCCAAGCAGCTAAAGAGACGGATAAGCCTGGGGGTCTAGGCTTCCTGGAGGAACAATTAAGAATAATTTTAGTTAGGTGTAGTGGTGTGATTCTAAGATAAATAAAAGAAGAGTAAAGAAGGAATTTAATTCTAGAGAGCTGTACCTTTAAATTTGCGCTGACGTCCTCCCTCCTCCCTTTGGGTTGCCAACAGTTGGGGGAGTGCTAGAGGCTCCGTTGCGAAGGCAGGAGCGGTTCCGTGCTGAATCAGGCAAGGCCTTGTTTTCAGACCGGGCTCCGAAGTTCCTCTCAGCCGGCGCTTTCAGAGGCTCTGCCTGGTAGTGTTTCCTGGCTGATTTCAGCAACGGACGTTTCGGTGTGGCACAAGTTCTTTCTCTGAGTCCGGGAGAGCCTCCGGGGCAGAAACCGTTGCGAGAACAAAGTGGAGCAGTGCCGTGTAGAGCGGAAAGACCGGCGCAAGTAAGTTGAGCTACCTAGTCAGTTCTGCCGAACGGCGTTTTTTGGCGCGGAACAGAGCAGCGGCCAGCCGCGTGGCAGACTCAGCGTTGGGCCGTGCAGGCAGTTGTTTTCTCTTTATTTTTCTGCCTCTTGAGCTCTGGTTAGGCGATTTCTGCATGGGGTTCTTAGTTTTTTCCGTTGCTGAGCACGTTGTGTGGCAGTTAGTGTTGGTTAAAAAAACAAACAAACAAGGAAAATAATATGAAATAGACCTTTGGACTGTCTGGCAAGTTTGGCTTGCTCCGGTTCTGTAGGTCTGGGGCTAAGCGGCTTGGTTCTGGGTCATTATGCCGTGTAAACCCCAATGTTTTGTGTGTGGGGCTAAAAGGAGCTCAGTTGCAGATTCAGGGGTATGCAAGAGCTGTGCAAGAGAGGCCTCGGTTATGGAGCAGGTAAGAGAGGACAAGGAAGGGGCGCTGGTGGCCGAAGCTGAGGTCTCAGCTGCCTCTTTGCCCTTAGTGTCCCTGGGAGAGCCGGTGGCAGGGCCTTCGTCTGCCCCAGACATGCCTCTCCCTCCTGTAGGGTGGCCTAAAGGTCTAGCATCTATCTTTTCTAAGGACTTTGTGGCACTCCTGCAGCACGTGGTGGGAGACGGCTCACGGGGGCAAGAACTGGGTGCACCAGAAAGGTGCGGAGCAAAGAGACTCACAGCCTCCGGGGGGGTGGATGAGTCTCAGGACGGGGTCAAGAGACCACGGCTCAGCGAGGTTCTTAAGGGTCCCTCCAGTGTATCAGAGGGTCATTGCTCAGATGAGAAGTGCCTCAGTGGGGATCTGGTGGAGTTAGAGGAAGGAGAGCTCGCTGAGAAGGAAGATCAGGCGAGAGTGGTGCGGGTTTTCCGCAGAGAGGACAGGACATATCCTTACTGGTTTTTACGGGGGATGCTGGTAGTCCAGCCACAAAGCATCAGAGGTTCTTGGATGTCAAACGGGCGTTGAAGTATCTATCTAGAACAGAGGGGTTTCGCAGATCTGAGAGACTTTTTATTCTCTTTGCGGGTCCGCCTAAGGGCGAAGCGGCGTCGAAGGCTTCCATTGCTAGGTGGATTAAGGAAGCGATTGAGTCCGCTTACGTTCTGAAGGGTAGAACGGTTCCAGATGGGTTGCGCGCTCATTCGGCGAGAGCACAGGCAGCATCTTGGGCAGAGGCTCGGTTGGTGCCACCATTGGAAATTTGTAAGGCGGCGACTTGGTCGTCATTGAACTCGTTTGTGAAACATCACCGACTAGATGTCCAGGCACAGCAGGACATGTGTTTTGGGTCGGCGGTGCTTCAGGCGGCTAAGGCGGGTCCCTCCCATTAGGTTACTGCTCTGGTACATTCCCAGAGGTCCGGGACTAGACTGGAGATACGATCAGGAAGGTGAAATTAGACGTACCTGCTAATTGTTGTTCCTGGAGTAGATACAGTCTAGTCCCGTATCCCTCCCCGTTTATCAGATAGGTTACGTTGACGGCCTGAAGGAGCTTCCAGTTGGCACAGGTAAGAGATTTTGTCCTGCGACGGATGGCCTTCCAAGCAAGGGATGGGGGGGAGATTGTCTTCGCATGTTTAAAGGTTACCTGTTACAGTTCAAGGTTCATTTTCCTTTATATCGTTTAAGCCAGTCAGAGAGGGTAAATTTAAATTTGCAGTCATGCTTACTTGTTTCGCCAGCGAGTATTTTTTGTCAATAGGAAACTGGGACGTAGGGGTGGCTCTTCGGAGGATATACTGGTGACATCATAAAAAAGAGGAGTTCCTCAGTCTCCAAGCTGCTGATTAAGGTGGACAACCCATAGGTCCGGGACTAGACTGTATCTGCTCCAGGAACAACAATTAGCAGGTACGTCTAATTTCACCATATGCAGGGGTGAAGGTGGAGAGGGAGAGGCATAGGAATGGGTTCTGGAGTAAGGAGGAGGAAAGGCAGGAATAATGAATATTGGAAATTAGATGGGTGAATGCTGGGGAAAGGGAGGAGGCATCAAGAGGGTAAATAATGGAGACATGGGGAATGCTGGAGAAAAGGGACTAACACTTAGGTGGAGAGTCTAGGACTGAATGAGAGACCAGAAGATGACAGACCCTCTTGAGTGGCTGGATAGAAACATAGAAACATAGAAACATGATGACAGAAAAAGACCACAAGGCCCATCTAGTCTGTCCTTCCATAACAACAACTACAACAGTCCACTTTTTACCTTTAGAGATCCTCTGTGTTGGTCCCATGCTTTTTTGAATTCAGTTACTGTCCTCATCTCTACCACCTCCACTGGGAGACTATTCCACGGATCCACTACTCTTTCCGTAAAGAAATATTTCCGCATATCACTCCTGAATCTATCTCCCTTCACCCTCATCCCATGTCCCCTCGTCGCAGAACTTGCTTTCAATTGAAAGAGGCTCTCTCCCTGAACATTTATGCCACGGAGGTATTTAAACATCTCAATCATATCACCTCTATCCCGCCTTTCCTCTAAGGTGTACATATTAAGATCCTTAAGTCTGTCCTCATATGCTTTATAATGAAGACTACTAATCATCTTAGTAGCAACCCTCTGCACCGACTCCATCCTGTTCACATCCTTTTGAAGGTGCGGTCTCCAGAATTGCACACCATACTCCAAATGAGGTCGCACCAAAGACTTATACAGAGGCATTATCACCTCCTTTTTTCTGCTAGCCATTCCTCTCCGTATGCACCCAAGCATCCTTCTAGCTTTTGCCGTCGCCTTTTCTACCTGTTTAGCTACTTTAAGATCATCGGACACAACTACGCCTAGGTCCCGCTCTTCTTTAGTGGACAAAAGTACTTCACCTCCTATGCTGTATTGCTCCCTTGGATTGCTGCAGCTCAAATGCATGACCTTACATTTTTTAACATTAAATCCCAGCTGCCAAATTCTAGACCATTCTTCAAGCTTAGCTAGATCCCTCCTCATGTTATCTACACCTTCCTGGGTGTCTACTTTATTGCAGATTTTGGTATCATCCGCAAAGAGGCAAACCTTACCAGACAGCCCTTCCGCTATATCACTAACAAAGATGTTAAAAAGAATCGGACCAAGGACAGATCCCTGGGGCACACCACTGGTAACATCCTTCTCCTCAGAGTGAGCTCCATTTACTTGTACTCTTTGTCGCCTCCCACCCAACCAATTTCTAACCCAAGCAGTAACTTTAGGGTCCATCCCTAGGGTGCTCAGTTTGTTTATAAGTTGCCTGTGAGGAACAGTGTCAAAGGCTTTACTGAAATCTAAATACACCACATCTAGAGCTCTCCCTCGGTCCAACTCCCT
This sequence comes from Ichthyophis bannanicus, assembly GCA_033557465.1. Classification (NCBI taxonomy): domain Eukaryota; kingdom Metazoa; phylum Chordata; class Amphibia; order Gymnophiona; family Ichthyophiidae; genus Ichthyophis; species Ichthyophis bannanicus. Next base: position 386,698,533 of record CM066035.1, on the reverse strand, counting down.
GGTCACCCAGTCAAAGAAATCAATCAGATTTGTCTGACAAGACCTGCCTCTGGTGAATCCATGCTGCCTCGGATCCTGTAATCCGCTGGACTCCAGAAACCTCACTATTTTCTCTTTCAACAGCGTTTCCATTAATTTACTCACCACTGAAGTTAAACTAACCGGCCTGTAGTTTTCAACCACATCCTTACTTCCGCTTTTGTGTAAAGGCACCACATGAGCCTCTCTCCAGTCCTTTGGCACCACTCCCGACTCCAACGAGGCATTGAAAAGGTCAGTCAGTGGAGTTGCTAGAACGTCCCCAAGTTCCCTCAGTATTCTAGGGTGTATCCCATCCGGTCCCATCGCTTTGTCTACTTTAAGTTGAGCTAGTTTCTCACGAACACAGTCTTCTGAAAATTGTTCAAGATGTCCCTCGCTTCTGTTCTTATTTGTGGGTGTTTTCTGAGGTCCTGCTCCTGGTTCTTCATCTGTGAACACAGAACAAAAATATTTATTAAGCAATTCCGCTTTATCCTTATCAGCTTCTACATATTCCCCCCCTGTACCCTTGAGTCTGACAATACCACTTTTGCCCTTCCTCTTCTCACTAATATATCTGAAAAATGTCTTATCTCCCCATTTTATTGCATTGGCTATTTCCTCCTCCTTTTGAATCTTTGCCTTCTTGACTACTTTGCTAGCTTCTCTAAGTTTTTCCAAATACAGATACCTGTCTTCCTTTCTCTGTGATCTCTTGTATTTCATGAAGGCCTCCCTCTTTTTCTTCACTTTTTCAGCTACTTCCTTCAAAAACCATAGCGGTCTCCTGTTCCTTTTGCCTTTATTTACCATTTTAACACAAAGGTTGGTTGCCTTTAAAATACCCCCTTTCAGTTTTGCCCACTGTTGTTCTACATCCCCCAGCTGTTCCCATCCCACTAACGACTCCCTGAGGTATTGGCCCATCTTCGCAAAGTTAGTCTTCCTAAAGTCTAAGATCTTCACCTTGGAATGGATTCTAACAGCCCTAGTCCTAATACTGAACCACACCATCTGGTGATCACTGGATGCAAAATGATCTCCCACTACAACATCAGAAACACTTTCACCATTGGTAAGCACCAAGTCCAGTATGGCCCCTTCACGTGTGGGGTCTGTTACCAATTGCCTGAATAGTTCTCCCTGTAGAGAATCCAGGATCTCCTTACTCCTAGATGATACTGCAGCAGGAAAGTGCCAATCAACATCTGGCATATTGAAATCTCCTAGCAGTAGCACTTCCCCTTTCCTAGCAATGCTGCGTATGTCTTCAATTAACTCTCTGTCCACCTCTTCCTCTTGTGAGGGAGGTCTGTATATCACACCAATGCAAATAGATTTCTCTTTCCCTCTTTCTAGTTTAACCCACAATGCCTCCTCTCTCCCTTTTAAGCTCTGTAATTCCAAAGCTTTAATAGTAGTTTTTACATATAGTGCTACTCCTCCTCCCCTTCTTCCTACCCTGTCCTTTCTGAATAAATTATAGCCAGGTATATTTACATCCCAGTCATGGTTTTCTGTGAACCATGTTTCTGTAACTGCCACTAAATCTAAGTCAGCCACTCCCACCAAAGCTTCAACTTCAGAGATCTTATTTCCCATGCTACGGGCATTAATACACACTGCTTTCCATATGTTACCCCTGTTACCCATTTCCATAAAGGTATTTAATGTATCACTTACCTGGGGGCTTTCACTTACCTGGGGGCTTTCTTCACCCATCCCCAACGAATCTAGTTTAAAGCCCTCTTCAGTAGATTAGCCAGTCTACTACCAAAGATGTGTTGACCTTTCTTGGACAGATGGATGCCATCTCTGCTCTGCAAACCTTGGAACAGCATCCCATGGTCTAGGAAACCAAAACGCTCTCGAAGACACCATCCACGCAGCCATGCATTAATCTCCAGGATGCGAGCCTCTCTGCCTTGGCCTTTACCCTCAACAGGGAGGATTGAAGAGAACACCACCTGTGCACCTACCTGCTTCACCCTCTGTCCCAGAGCCATGAAGTCACTTTTGATACGTTCCGAGGTATACCTGGCAGTATCATTTGTTCCAACATGGATTAGCAACATTGGGTAATAGTCAGTGGGCTTGATTAGTCTCGGCAAATTCTCCGTAACATTTTGGATCTTGGCACCAGGCAGACAGCATACCTCTCTGGACATCAAGTCTGGTCGGCGATGGACGCCTCAGTACCCCTCAGAAGAGAGTCTTCAACCACCACTACCCTTCGTTTCCTTCTGGTCACTGATTCTGCAACTATGGGGTACTTGAACTCTGGTTCTTCCCTTTCCAGGGATGCTTTCCAGGGATACTGGATCTATAAATGGGGACACAAAGACTAGTTAGGGAGGGGGAATTTGGGGATAAGCTGGGCAAATAGTGGGACAAAAGAATTACCACGGATTAGGAAGTGTGCCGACTATTTATTTATTTTTATATATATATATATATATATATATATATATATATATATATATATATATATATATACACACATATATATATATATATATATATATACACATACATAACCACAGACACATTTATAATAGCCATTTTCCGTATACAAAATATGTTTTAAAAGCAGGAAATGCTTTATGCTTTATAAAATTACCCCATGTGGACTTGATTTTATAGCAGGATGTCAATGTTAGGTGTCTATGTTGCCTTTATAAGATAGGTTTCTAGAACTAGTCCCAATAATGCACAAATGCCAATGCACACATTTATGCCCTTTCAATGCTAATATGCAAGTACCAATGTATTTTATAATATACATGTATACAGCACAATTCCACCTTGATTTGTCTAAATTATGTCCCCAGGAAGGCACATCATATATAAGTGAGCACAAGATTTCTGTATGTATTATTTTGGAGTGACTCATAATTTTATAACAGAGTGCCTAGGTTTGGAGGTGAAGTTGCCTAGGTTTACCTATTTAATAAAACTGCATAGGCACCTATGCATCTTTATAAAATATTAGCACAAAACCTGCAGAAAGAGCACCTAGATTATAGGCACTGACATGTATGCTTATTGAGAGCAGACATACAGTAAATGTTAGCACATAAAATACATGTATATGTATGTACAGTTGTGGTCAACATTATTGGCACCCTTGCAGTTCAACCCCTTAATGTCCAATATCTTCTCAAAAAAAAGTGGACAGTGAAATGGCTTTCAACTATATATACACACATATTTGACACATAAAAGAATCAAATTAAACAAGATCAATTAAAGCAGGAAATAGTATAAAAACTGGGATATTGCCAGAACATGATTATTGGCACCCTTGTAAACAATTCAAATCAGTTTGAACAAAAGAGCCAAATTCCCATTGCAACAAAACTAGACACACTAGTGATCAATTGTCAGTACTCACATGACTTGCATCAATCAATGATGGCTCTACTGTTTAACATCATCACATTCACTCTCTATTCCATTTTCACAATGGTGAAGACAAGAGAGCTGCCTGAGACCATCAGAAAAGCCATTATCACCAAACATCAGACTTCAAAGGGGTACAATGCCATCTCCAAAGACCCTGGAATTCCTGTGTCTACAGTTTACAATGTTAAGTTAAGTTGTTTTCTGCTCATGAAACTGTCAAGAACCTCCCAGGACTTGGTGGGAAAAAGAAAATTAATCCAAGAGGTCTTCAAACATTAGTGTGAACTGTTTGGAAAATGCCACATATAACATCTAAAGAATTTAAAACTGATCTGGAGAAATCTGGAGTGGTAGTTTCAATGCACACCATACACCGCACACTAAACAAAGGAGGACTTCATGGGCGAAGGCCAAGGAGGACTCCACTGCTAAAGACAGACATAAAAAGGAATGCCTGATCTTTTTCCAAACCCACCTTGAGAAACCACAATTCTTCTGGGAAAATATTCTGTGGACAGATAAAACCAAACTTGAGCTCTCTGGCAGTGCAGACCAGCAATACATTTTTACAGGCAAAATTAAGCTTATAAGGAAAACACACCCTTCTTACAGTTAAATATGGTGGAGGTTCCATAATGTTGTGGGACTGTTTTGCTGCCTCAGGAGACCTGGAATGTATTAAAGTAATCATGAATTCAGAGGACTACAAGGTATTTTGGAGCAAAATGTGCTACCTAGTGTGGGAAAGCTAGGTCTGTGTCGAAGGGTCCTCCAGCAGGACAATGACCCAAAACACACACAAAAGTACAAAGAATGGTTAAAAAGGAACAAATGGACTGCTTTAAACTGACAGCATTGAGTCCTGATCTCAATCCAATTGAGAATTTTTGGAAAGAACTGAAATCTGCCAAAGGTAAAAAAATCCTAGAAACATTCATGAGCTGTAGCAACTCACAGTTCAAGAGTGGGATAAACTATCAGCAGACAAATGTACAAATATTTTATAGATGGCTACAAGAAATGTTTAGAGGTTGTCATCATTGCCAAGGATTGTACAACCAAATATTAGTGAAGGGTGCTATTAATCTGGTCTAGATCATATTCAGTTTCTCAGAAATAATTACGTCTAAGTTGCACAAACATTTTTTTTGTTGAATATCTTTTAACATTCTATTAAAATATTATGATGTCATACAGTTGGAATATTTCCAATTTTTTTCTCAAGAAATTGTACACAACATACTGTGGTGATGAGAGTGATCAGGAAAGAATGGAAATAGAGGAAAATGGTACTTGTGCCTTTAAAACTACTGACAGCCAAGCTTTGCACAGAGGTAGAAAAACTACTTTGAAAAAAAGTCAAGCCAAGCCACGCCCTAGCTCTGACAAGGAGGCAGGCTTTCTTACTGATTACGAGCACACGTGCAAAGAGGAAGGTGTGGCAGGAAAGAAACAGGTTTTTAAACCCGTCTCCAAACAGAGCACAGGGGAGAAGAGGAGAGAGAGCACACGGAGCTTACAGAGCTCACAGAGGAGTTCTCAGCGTGCCCGGAGGAATTCCCAGGAGGAAGAGAGTTCCCAGGGGGAAGAAAGTTCCCAGGAGGAAGGAGCTCAGAGAGTTAGGAGAGCTGAGAGCCACGAGGAGGCTGACTTCCAGTTGCTGAAGGCTGAAAGCAGAGAAGGAAGCACTCCATGTCTGAGAAAAACTCCAAGACCAAAAGCCAGCAGACGGTTAGTTGGAAAGGCTACAAACCAGCTGGGACAGGTACTTCTGTCCAATATTCAGGACCCTATGCTGAAAGGTCCAACTGCTAGAAGGTGGGTGGACACGCTCCTTTGGGGAAAGAACCGTAACCCAGCCACAAGCAGGGCAGTAAATGTGGACACAGTAGAGACTTTAAAACAAGCATTAGAGGGAGGGAAAGCTCACTCCTCGAATGTAAATGTTCATGATCAGAAACAGAAGTTATGGAATGAGTTTTATGAATTCCTACAAGCCAGAAAGTTTGAAGAAGCTGTTGAGTCCAAAGATAAGCCAGCCGTAGTACCAGAACCCATGCAGATTGATTGCTGTGAGTCACAATCCATTCCAGAGGACTCTCTAATGGATTGCTCTCTTTGCTTTAAAGAAGCTTGAAAAACCTGTAAGCAGGGTTAAAAGAAGGTTTTGAAAAGAAGAAAATTACCTTTGCTGAAATTGCTTATAAGGCTGTGCTGTGTTTTGCTTTATTGAAGATAACAGTATTTGTTAAAGAGACTTGTGCTCAGTTTACCTTCAGTTCCAGTTTCCTTACTTTACTCTTGTGTTATTGGAGAAGTATCCATTGTGTTTGTGTGCCTGAACTTTAATGCATTTGGAAATCCACAAAATAAATATTCTTGTTTGCCTCAACCAACGGTTGCACAACTACAGTTTGTCTTTGAGTGTGAATTATCTACTACAAGTCCCAGGGTGCATTGCTGGTGACAAAGAATAAAGTTGCATTTAAGGACAGACGAAAGGCAGCCCATAGCTGTAAGCCTTAGGCTCAGGCTAGGGTCCCACAATACCTAAAATGCAAGGGTGCAAATAATGTTGACCACAACTGTATCTTATATAACATATGAGTAGTTGTGACTGTCCACACTCCATTCAGATTCCTCCCACATGCATGTCTTCTCTACAAGTAAGCTCCTAAGTTCACCATGCATACCTTTAGGCATGACCTAATCATACAAGAAGCTTTTTACATGTATCAATACATGCTCCACAAGCTAAAAAGATTTATACAATTACCTTTGTGGGTTATTTTATAAGCCTTGTTTACACTTTCTACATGTAAAATCAGGTATTTGGACATGGAAACGGCATCGTTGTGTAAATGGCGATTTTAGAAATGTATATGCAGAGCAAATCAGAGAAGCAGGACTGTATGAGGACAAGTGAGATGTGAAGTTTGGTAGAAGACTCATTAACAACCTTTGCTATGATGATGATACCACAATATTGGCCGAGAGTGAAGACAATCTGAAACATTTGCTTCTCAAGATCAAAGAACATAGTCTTAAAATGGGTCTGCACCTTAATGTAAAGACAAAGGGCCCAATTTTCGAAGGCATTTACATGGGTAACTTCCCTAGTTACCCGTGTAAATGCCTTATCTGGGATTTTCGAAAGGCACCTGCACAGGTAGTGCTCTTCAAAAATCCCTGATAAGTTCCTAACGCGCCCCAACGTTATGCGGTTAGCATCAGGGAGTGTTAGAGGCATTCTGTGGCAGAGTGGGGGTGGAGTAAAGGGCTAACCGGGTAGCACTGATTTTTCCTTGCTTATCTTTCAGGCGCAGGGGCTAAGAGGATAGCATCGAAAATCAGTGCTACCCGGCTAGCCCTGGGTTGTGCGGCGAGACTCGGATTTTCAATGTCGGGGCTGCATATGACCCTGGCTTTGAAAATTTGGGTTAGATGGGCAGGCTATGCACTGACATGGCGCATAGCACCACCCAGATGAAAAATCGGGCCCTAAGATCCTGACAATTGGCAAAATAAATGAGTTCATCGTTGATGGAGAAGAAATTGAAATAGTGGACAACTTTAACCCGCTTGGATCAATAAAGAAATAACAAACAGTCAAAAAGTCAGATGACACATTGCTCTTGGCAGAATGACTATGAAGGACCTAGACAAAATTCTCAAGAGCAGAGATACAAAGATTCAACTTGTCCAAGCCATGGTACAGTATTTTCAATAACATCTTATGGATGCAAAAGCTGAACAGTGAAAAAGATGCACAGGAAGAAAGTCAATGCCTTTGAATTATGGTGCTGGTGAAGAATACTGTGTATACCATGAACTGCCCGAAGAAAAAAACCAGCAATACTAGAAGAGATCAAACCAAAGCTTTCTTTAGAAGTTCAGAGGACAAACCTTTGACTTTCATACTCTGGGCACATTATGCCAAGTGAGAGATCATTAGAGGAAGACATTATGTTTCACAAGGTTGAAGGCCAATGTAAAAAAAGGAAGGCCAGCAATGAGGTGGATCGATACAATAACAGCATCTAAAGATGCCATGCTATCAACAATGACTGAAAACCGAATACAGTTTAGGACAGCTATCCAGAGGGTTGCCATAGGTCAACACAGACTCCACTGGTCCTTACTATGTAAAAATAGCAAGAGACTGTCATGGGCATGATTAGACAGTGGCCTGGGTGAGTCAAAAATCTACAAGTGTGTTCCCCATTTAACATAGGAAATAGATGTGTATGAATGCAATTGATCATGTCAGCATATAAACTATTCCCTGGCATGTTTGGTGCTTGTTTCTGTCAGCTCTCTACAAAAGGGATTAAGGAGGATTCTGCTCCTTAATCCCTCATTGTTTATTTTGCCCTCCAAATTGAAATTAGATAAAGATAGCAGCACCTGTAGTCATTTGGCAGTATTTATAGGAGTAGGTCTGCAAAACGGCCAGCATGCAAACGTACATGTTGACACTTGCACATGTAAGATGCGAAATACCAACCGAGTATCCCCCATCAATTTTCCCCCTGTGTAGATTTGCAAAATGGCTTCTCTACCTCCACAGCTCAGCAAATACACATGCATGTGTACACTATTTTATAAAAAAAGGCTCCATGTTTAGCAGAGCCTTTTCTAAAATATTACCAGAATTGTGTGCACTGTGACAGACTTCTCAATTCCGATCTCCGCGTCCTATGTCATGCAATTTAATGAAAGCCTTGTGTTGCGTGTATAACAAGCTTTACACATAAAAAATGTTTTATTAAATTATTTTCACATGTGCACTTGCTCACTGGATCTATACATAAAAGGAACATCTGGAATCAAGTGCTTTTTGCTACCATTATTCTCATCTAGAAAATTTCACATAAAAATCAGACAAACGTTTTTAAAAATGTTCAAAAACCTTTTTGACCTCAATTAATCTCCTTCCTCCAATAAAGTACCTTATAAATAAATAGAGGAAAAGGAGAATGGAATATAACATAAAAAAAATTCATAGGAGCAAAACAACAAAAGAACCCTACACCATTTACAGTTTAATGCATTTCCTCGGGAGGCTTAACTTCTCCAGTACAAATTGGTATTTATATATTCCTCAACAAAATAATCAACACAGCCTTTGATCAATTAAGAAAATCAATTAAAACCAATCTAATAAGATTCAATTGCAAGAAGAGAGAGCTGTACTTGTGCAGTTTACAAAATTTCCAAGCTTGTTATTTACCCTCAGCACTTACAAAACATGAAGAGGGCAATTCTAGAATCTCATGTGCAAGCCAAGTGCGTTGCCATATGCATAGTAGGGGCCTATTTTATACAGTCATCCACAGGCAAGCTTTACTTTATAGAACAGGTACATGCGGATGAGTCTTATTCTAGGCGCCATAATTATGCTTGCTATAGACAATTGACCACGCCGAGACTGGAGCAGTGATGTGCATGTTATGGGCCCCACATTTGCTCTGTCCGAGCTCTGCCCCAATGCACAACCCAACTGAAGGTACATGCGGGGACTTACGTGCATGCCTACAGAATAGCGACCACTTAAGTACATGTGTAAATGCCCACTAAGTCCTTTAAAATAGGGGCTTAAACACAATCATCCTGTGCGCTCTATATAGAAGCAGCTACGAAATGTGCTCTCTGTGTACTTTCTCCTCCATGATCTCCAAATAAATACTGTATTTTTCAAATGTCTAAATAGAGTACATACGTGCATTTCTTTCCTGGCAAGTGCACAGCTCACCATCCCAAACCCATGCAGCCCTGTCTTATTCCTCCAATAATGTGCATTGGCTGCGATAATGTCATTATGAATTTTATTACATCAGGCTTTAATCCATCACTTTCCCATGCCAACTTAACATTCAACCCCTCTTTTCACTGCTCAATTCTGCTGTTCTCTGCTCATACCCACTTATCTCTCTCCCTCCTCCAACCACTCACCTATTCAATCCTCTTTGTTCTAGCACTCTCTTTCTCTCCCACCCACTTATTCTCATGGAGGCCAATTCAATTCGGGGCCCGTCTGGATGTCCAGAATTTGGATGGGCCGGATTCTCACCCCACAGGAGCAGAATCGGGTGCAACCGACCTGCATTGGCAGGATGTGCCCTGATTATGGCCCATTGTATGTCCAGTCCCCTCCCTGTACACATCACCTGAGGTTCCTGCATGGAGCCCAGTGTCATGGTATCCCATCGTCATGGCACCGGGATAGCATGCAGCAGTACTGTCAAGGCCAGGATGAGGCATCGGGGATACCCTTGCCCCGCTCACCACATTTGTGCTGCCCCGCCGCACTGCCTTCCCATGTTGGGGGGACCTCTGAAGTCCCCTGTCTAACTGGCTATGCCTGGACATAAAGGGTTGACTGTCATGCCTCTGGCCCACCCTCACTCCTTCCTTCGCCCTCCCCCTCCAGCCCTGGTAGAGAGCTCCCCGCATATTTCTGCTGTACATGCAGGGGGAACTCTTAGGGGCGAATCGGACCTGGATGTTTAACGGGGAATATATGTCCGATCCAGATGTATATCACTGCTAAACGCTGATCAGAATAGACCCCGTGCCTTCCACTCACTTAGCCTCAACCTTTTCTTTCCCCACTCACTCAGCAACCTGCCTCTCCCTGTTTCTCCTCTTCCACCAATTCTTGTCCTCCCACTATCTCTCCTTACCCACTCAACTTTCCCCTGTGTTCCTTGTCGGGTTACTAACTAAAGGATACTTTAACACAATTGTAGGGTTGATGCAGAGTTTATTCACTTGCAATATAGCAGGATTGATCTAGAAATGTAAATAGGTTATTTTCACTTTGATAGGTAGACACACAGTATCAAAGACCAATACGACAGAGCAGGTCAGGCAAATCAGAGCACTCACATTTATCCTGAATCAGCATGGCTCACAGGCTTCTATTTGCTGGGAAGCAGGTTTTGTTCTCAGAATTCTCTTTTCAAATCCCTGAGGAACAATCTGATTCTCAAGGGTGTAGTTGCATGTCTGAGTTTTGGAGGCAGGCAAGCCAGTTTTGCATGCCCAGCTTCTGTTTAGCACTAGGAATGTGCTTTTGTTTTAAAACGAAAACAGCAATAGAGTGCACTATTGTAAAAATAAATAATACAAAGACAAAGAAAAAAAAAGACATTTTTTGGACAGCACATCCCTATTTAGCATAGTTACACAGTGACAGAAGGGCAGAGCTTCAGTCTCTCATCCTATCAGTCTACTAGCTTTGGACTGGCCAGAGTCGTTAGGGCCCAACATCATCCTCCCTCCCTGGAGTGATTGTCTGGGCTCCCACAGGGGTATCCAGATGCAGGCCTAGCTACTAGCAAGCATTATCTCCAGCGGCCATAGTTTTACTTGGAGGCACAACAGGGCACAACATAGAAACAGGTTTTAGTACAAAAAGTCTCTGGAGAGAAACATTTCACTTTGGTACAACAAACACAAAATAAAGCATCTCCTATGGAACCAAGACTCCAGGACCAGTCTTGTTAAATTTGGATTCAATGTTAGAATTGGCTGATATGGATTTTAACTATCCCAGGGAACTGTAGGATGTAGACCTGCCCTCTCAGGTTTTATTAGATACTCCAGGAATTCAAAATCAGGATCAGGAGGTAGAGGAAAGAAATTTAGCATTATTAATTTAACTACAAGCACAAAAATGTCTTCTGTGTAGTGTTTGACTCTTAACACCAGGACTGGACATCACCATAGTAGAATGTAGGACAGGGGAGGAGTAGCCTTGTGGCTAGAGCAACTGCCTAGTACCCAGAAGATCAAGGTTTTGATTCCCACTGGCATTCCTTATGACCTTGGGCAAGTCACTTTACCCTCCATTGCCTCAGAAGAAAAGGCCTGGCAATCTACTTCCAGTGATACATTGCCAAGAAAATCCAGAGGCAGCTGGGTTCCCAGGAGTCAGCACTGACTCGACGGCACTAAAAACCCCCAAAAAACAAAAAAAACACCTTTTACCAAAATAGATTGGGAGACAACTTCAATGGAAGTGCCCCACTTGGTCTGGTGTGAAAGGAAATACAGTTCAACCTTTAAGTACAACATCAGAAACATAGGCTGGTCTCCCCTCATGTACAGCATCAGAGAACAGGAGATGACCTCTTATGGTAGTCTACTGAAGGATGCAGGACCAGTCCCCTCTGCTCCCGCCCCTTCTAGTGTCAGGGTTCAAAATGATGGATCTGACCCATAGCGGTAGTCCCACAGTACTACCGCTAGGGGTCAATTTACAAACAAACAATCTACAAACAAAGAGCTTATTTAAGTAAAGGGGTGGGGGGGTTATATTGGGAGCATGAGATCAAAGGAGGGTCCTGATCAGGATGGGTTTCTCTTGTAGGGGTGTCTGGATCAGGGGAGGTGGGAATGGTGGGGAGAGGGTCTGCATTGGACAGGTTTGATGATTGGGGGACTGAATCAGGGAGCAACCTTTCTAGAGGGAGAACTGCATCAAGGAAGCTTTCTGGAGGCGGTCTGCATCGGGGAGGGGGGGTTTCTGGTGGAGGGGATCAGATCTGGAGGGTGGGGGCTGTGTCATCACAGCTGCCAATGTGTTTTTAACTGCTTATTATGGGCAGCACAGATGACCCACGATGCATGTATTAGCTAGCAGAGAGCACAGGTAGAGCTATCTATCATAAATGTAACATAGTACCATGCAGCGTCTGCCCTGTGCAGTAAATGCAGGGCAGATGCTTGCCACAACCCCCTGCAGTTCTACACCTTATTTTTACACTTAAGGTGCAGTAAATACAAAAACTTACTTAACTTTAATAAATATGCCTCTTAAAGACTTGCTAGACCACTTTTTAAGAGCGACAACAAAGCGATTTATAAAGTTATAGGCCTATAATGCACAGGAAAACAAAGATAGAAAAAAATTTAATTTTCAGTTTAATGACTGGAGTATGTCAGTTTGGGGAATTTACATCTGCTATCTTTATATTTTGCACAGTACAGCGTACATGAATGCATGTTTCTCTTTCGCTGGTCTTGCACTGCATGCAGAATATGCCCAGCATCGCTTCTAAAGACATTGAGGAGGTGTGGGTCCAGCACTGACCGTTGTGCCACTCTGCTGGCCACTTTCCCTTAACCAGAATGGTCCTCATGGACTGCGATTCTGAGTTGCGGCTTCTCGCCCAGCTTATATAACTTATTTCAGCTCTCAGATTAGCTAACTTGTTTACTGTCTTCTGTGTAGAATCATGCCAAATGCTTTACTGAAATCCAGATAAACCACATAAACCCTACCTCCCTGATGTACTTCATCAAAGAATTCAGATTCATTTGGCATGATTCTTGTTTGGTTAAAAACCATGTTGTCTGTGATCCTGTAACCCACTAACCAAGGTACTGGACTATTCTGTCCTTAAGCAATGCTTCCATTACAATACATGTCACAGGTCTACAGTTTTTGCTTTCCTCCTTATTCCTACCATTGTGGATTGGCACCACATCTGCTTTTCTCCAGTCAGAATTAGAGTCGGCACTTCCTTAAGCTCCTTCAGAATCTTAAGATGAACCTAATCAGGTTTCATGGCCTTATTTACTTTCAGTGGTAGCAGATGCACATTCCTGGTAAGAGCCAGGAGGGTTAGGGGTGCAGGGTGTTGCTCCAGATGATAGAGGATCAAGGGGGTGCTTTGGTTTTGCTCTAGCCCTTGATTTAGACCCTGGTCTAAATTGTGAGCTAGGACTTGCGCATGCATCTGGATAGATGCAAAAGCCAATGATATTTTTCAAAGACACATGTAGTCCCATTGTAAAATGGAAAGGGCATCTGTCCTAGCATAGCCAAATCATAACCTGCCACACCCAATCTCGATCTCAGGGGGATGTAACAAATGTTCACAGTGACTTTATAAAAGTGCTGTTTACATATGTATGTGATCTAGACAGATTAGGATGTTTTATTATGACTTCCTAAATGTTTACCAATAAGAAATTTCTTTGCAAATTTCCTCATAGGGGCCACTATTCAGATGGCTAAGTTAACTGGACTCTTAGAAGGTAATTTTATAAACCCTATCTGACTTTTTTTTTAAATATCAAATGATCTGCCCGATTTCTTTAAAAGGGATATTATTTCTAACAATTTAAATTTCTTGGCTATGTGAGGGATTATTATTTGCAAATTTAGTAGGATTTTATTTCTTAAGGGGCTTATTTGATTGCTCTGCGGCTTTTTTAAAATCACTAGCTCAAAGAAGAGGAAGACTAATAGTACGGTCTGAAGTCACAGCACTTCTGGGGTAAGGTCCTCCTCTCCCTAACTCCCACCCACCCCATCTTCCAAATCTTGCTCTGTAGACCCACTCATCTATTACCTCGTTGAATTAGAAGTGTTTGGTATTGGCTGGAAATGGAAATAAAAAGTTCAAAGTTTGGTTTTCATTTAAAAAGAAAACAATTTTATTACAATTTTAGGGAGTTTTGATTAGTAATGTCCTATCAAGAGTTAGGGTGGGGAATATGTAGAAATGGATAAAGATAAAGTGTGATTGCTTAACACATATTTCTATTCTGTACTCACAGATGAAGGGCCAGGAGTAGGGCCACAGAAAAAGAAACCCAAGTAGGAATGGAAATGAAATGGAATTTGAATGATGTTCAGAAGGCCGTATATGTGAAAGCTACCTAAACTAAAAATAGACAAAGTGATGAGGCCAGATGGGATACATCCAAAAGTATTGAAGAAACTCAGGGAGGTTCTGACAGTTCTTCTGTCTGACCTTTTTAATGCTTCTTTAGAGCCAGGAGAGGTTCCAGATGATTGGAGAAGGGCAGATGTGGTCCTTCTACACAACTGGAAGTAAGGAGGAGGCCGGGAACTACAGGTCTGTCCTCTGTGATGAATACTCATAAATTAATGGAATTGCTGCTAAAACAAAGGATACTGCAATCTCTGGAATCCAGTGGCTTGGAGAAACTGAGGCAACATGCTTTTACAAAAAGTAGATCTTTTCAGATGAATCTGATTAATTTCTTTGACTGGGTGTTAAGAGAGTCAGATTGAGAGAGAGTGCTAGATGTGATTTACTAAGATTTCAACAAAGTCTTTAACATGAACCGACATATAGAGGGCTTATAAATATGCTGAGTACCCTTAGGATGGACCCTAAAGATATTGACTCGGTTAGAAACTGATTGAATAGGAGACAGACAACTAAGGGGACTGGTACATGAAGTTCTCCAGGACCAAGCAGGAAGTCATTCCTCACATATGGGTGACGTCGGCGCCGATGGAGCCCTCGTGCGGAGCATTTCCCCAGCTTTCAAAGAAAGCCTTTGGGAATGCAGCGCGCATGCGTGGTTCCCTTCCCGCCCAAGGGTGCCATCTTGCTCAGTCTTTCTTTTTCTGCGGAGCCCAACAGACGTAGTTCGTGTCACCCGGGAAAAGTTGATTTTTTCTGTGATTTTTCGCATCTCTTTATCCGGTTCGACGCCGGTTCCCCATCCCGCCTCAGCTCGGTACACCAGTATCGAGTCCGGAACTTCTTTTTCCTTTTTTATCCTTTGTGACTAGCGTTCGCGCTTTTTCTGTTATTTTCACTGGCAGCCCTGTCTTTTGACGTTGCAGGGGCCCTTTTTCCCCCCGATGGCTACCAGCGGGTTCAAAAAATGTGATCGGTGTAAGAAACTTACCACTGCTGCCTCCGATGCCTCGGGCCTGACCTGTGCGGCAAGATGTTGTCGAAGATACTTCAGAGCCATCAGCATCAATGTGAAAGAATTTTTTCGGAGTCCGCGTCTGGCTGTGCGCAGACTTCGTCAGAGGCCTCGACATCTCGGGAGTCTGACCTCGAGCGCCATTGTGGGACCTCTGAGAGGGGGTCTCCCACCCAGGAGCACAAAAGGAAGAAGCAGCTCATGAGGCAGTATCAGTGGAGGCACCTGGATCCTCGAGGGCCAGGTCGCGCAGCCCTGACCGCCATCCAAGACTCTCGGAGTCGGGGCGGCCGACCAAACTACCTCGCCTGGAGCCGGAGTCCCCGAGTCAGGTAACTTCTGTCGTCCTCATGGACTCTCCTCCGAGAGAACTGATATCGGGCCCAACACCATCGGGGGCTGTGGAGTCTCCTGAGCTTGGTCTCAGGCTGACAGCCCTGGAGAGCAGCCTGGCTGCCTTCATGGAGCAGCAGTGGGTACTGATCACCGGTCTGACCGGTGCATCTGCCCCGACCACCGGGACCTCGACGTCTAAGTCGACCACAGAGGCTGAGCCGATCCTCGAGTCCATTATGTCTCGAGTCGATCCTCGGCCAAGGTCTCCCTCGACCTCCCGTGCAGAGCTGAGGTCGTCGATGCTGGTGCCCTTGGGGTCGGAGCGGGTGGCATCGAGGCCCACACGACCGGAGCCGCTCGACTCCTCCTTGGAGGAGTCGGCATGGGAGACGGGGGATGAGGAGTCTCCTGACACCTTCCAGACCCGGTGCGTCCCGGACTCCCCGGAGTCTGAGCCTCGGAGAAGGTCCCCCCCGGAGGATACCCGGTTCTCAGATTTCATCAGAGACATGGCCAAGGCTTTGCCTTTCCCAGTGGATGCCGAGGAGCCTCGAGCCGAAGAGCTCGATGCCCTCCAGTATGATTTTCCTACAGTATGATTTTCCTCCGAAGGAAACCTTTACTGTTCCGGTTCCTCCAATGTTGGAACGGCTGCTCTTCCATATGTGGGAAGCACTGGCCTCGGCGCCGGTTCTGAGCAAGCGGGTCGATTCCATTTATCGAGTCCGTAAGAGCCCTGGGTTCCAAAAGGCGCAGCTACCGCACAACTCCAAGGTTGTGGAACCGGCCATGCACAGGCTGAAAAGTCAAAAGATGCACTCCTCGGTGCCTCCCATCCGGGAGGCCCGTAACCTGGATGCCCTCGGTAGAAAGTGCTTCCAGGGCTCTATGCTGCCTTGCCGTGTCCAGACTTACCAGCTGTACATGGGCATGTACTTACGGGACCTGGCAAAGGAGATTGCCGGGTTCTCGGCTAGCCTCTCCGAGGAACCCTTGCAGAGCTTCAAAGCCTTGTCTTCAGGGATCCGGGAGTGCTCAAAGTTTATCTCTCGAGCAGCCTATGACGACTTTGAGGCTTCGGCCCGGGTAGCCGCGGCCGGCATTGGTGCATGCCGTCAGGCCTGGCTACAGTCATCGGACCTGGAGTCATGGGTACAGGACAAGTTGGTCGATGTCCCGTGCTGAGGTGACAACCTGTTCGGCAAGCCCATGACTGAAAAGGCTGCAGAAATCAAGACCGAGACTCTCACCAGGACAAGACTGTCCAGAAAGACTTCTGCCCCTTATCACAAAAAGAAGGGCTCGGGAAAGAAGCCCTTTTTCCTGAGGAAGGGTGCTGCCTACAAAACCTACCCTCAGTATCAGGCCTCTCCAGCTCCCCAACAGGGCCAGCAGGCCAAGGGGCAGGGGCATGGGCCCCATAGGCAGGAAACCCCCAAGCCACCAGCTCTGGCTCCTGCACAGCAGGGAGGGGTTTTTTGACTCCCACAGCATAGCCCCTCCTCCGCCGGTGGCTCCAATCAGCAGAGGGGGTCGGCTGACCCTGTACACCTACAGGTGGCCAGCCATCACAGAGGATACCTGGGTACTGAGCATAGTCCAGAAGGGCTATATGCTCCATTTCCACCAGCTACCTCCCTCCTACTATCCAGGGGAGCCTCCAAGACTCCCTCTACACAGGGACCTCCTCCTTCAGGAGTTGGCAAGTCTTTTAAAGGAACAGGCGGTGGAAACAGTGCCATACCACCTGGAAGGGCAAGGCTTCTACTCCAGGTACTTCCTAGTACCAAAGAGAACAGGAGGCCTCAGACCTATCCTAGACTTGCGAAATCTGAACAAGTTTCTGGAGAGGGAAAAGTTCAAGATGCTTACTCTTGGGATACTACTGCCCTACCTCCAGCAGGGAGACTGGCTATGCTCCTTAGACCTAAACGATGCTTATACTCACATCCTCATCCATCCAGACCACAAACAATATCTCAGATTTGTGGTGGGAGGAAACCACTTTCAGTACAGAGTGATTCCTTTTGGTCTGACCTCTGCCCCAGGGTTTTCACCAAATGCCTGGCAGTGGTGGCGGCTTTTCTCAGAAATCAGGGGATTTTTGTCTTCCCGAACCTGGACGACTGGCTAATCAGGGGCCAGTCACTCCAGGAGGCCCGACAGGCCACTCTTCGCACTGCCTCTCTTCTTCAGCATTTGGGCTTTGTCATAAACTACGCAAAGTCCACTTTGCTCCCATCTCAGAACCTAGAGTTTATAGCGGCCAGGTTGGACACCCTTCAGGCAAGAGCTTACTTGCCTGAGGACAGGGCCCACAGGCTTATGTACTTGGCCAACCAGTTCCAAAGCAATTCTCATATTTCCACCAGGCACTACCTGCGGCTCCTGGGCCACATGGCATCCACGGTACATGTGACCACAAATGCCCATCTGCACATGCGGGCTGCTCAATGGTGCCTCAGAGATCAGTGGACACAAGCCACCGGTGACCTCCGAGACAGAGTAAAGGTGTCCAGACGACTTCTGAACTCCTTACAGTGGTGGCTACATCTGCCAAACCTTCTCAGGGGTGTACCTTTTCAGGCTCCAGCACACACAAGGGTGCTGACGACAAATGCGTCCTTAAAGGACTGGGGTGCACATTGCCAGGGCACGTGCACTCAAGGCCTGTGGTCCCCTTGGGAGGCCACACAGCAGATCAACCTTTTAGAGCTGCGAGCAATCCGCTTAGCTCTGCAAACCTTCTGCCATGCTCTCTCTCAACAGTCTGTCCTAGTTCAGACGGACAATCAGGTGGCAATGTTCTACGTGAACAAACAAGAGGGCATAGGGTCCAGGCTTCTATGTCAGGAGGCATTGGCCCTTTGCTCTTTTGCGGTCAGACAAGGCATGTTTCTCAAAGCAGTTTATCTACCTGGTCAGGAAAACTTCCTAGCAGACAAGCTAAGCAGGATTCTCCAGCCTCACGAATGGCAGTTGCATCCTTTGGTGGTCCAGCAGATCTTCCTCCGCTGGGGACTTCCATCCATCGATCTCTTTGTAAGTCCACTAAACCATCAGCTGCCCAGGTTTTGCTCCAGACAGCCGCATCCCCTGAGGATGGCAGCAGATGCTTTTCTGATCTCTTGGTCTACGGGCCTCCTGTATGCGTTTCCTCCCACGCCCCTGGTGGCCCGAACTCTGTTCAAGATCCTCTGAGACAAGGCCTCGGTGATTCTGGTAGTCCCCAGATGGCCGAGGCAGCCGTGGTTTCCACTTCTTCTGCAGCTGGCGGTGGAAGCTCCGTTCCCGCTGGAGCTGCAACACGATCTCCTGTCTCAAGAGCAGGGTTCCCTTCTTTACTCAATCTGATGGCCTGGCTGTTGAAAGGATAGTGCTAGCTCCCTTTCTTCTACCTAAGGAGGTTGAGGAGGTGGTCTTGGCCTCTAGGAGGCAGTCCACCAGAAAGTCCTATGTCCTCAAGTGGCGTAGGTTTATGGTATGGTGTGCTCAGTGCAATGAAGATCCTTTCTCTTGCTTTCTGCCAGTAGTACTGCAGTATCTACTTCACCTTTCAGACCTAGGCCTTAAGTCTAACTCTGTTCAGGTCCACCTCAGTGCTTTGTCAGCGCACCACTCACCGGTGGAAGGACAGTCAATGTCGGTTCACCCTTTGGTGTCCACATTTCTCAGAGGTCTGCTTCTACTAAAGCCTCCGGTACGTCTACCGGCGACTGAGTGGGATTTGAACGTGGTCTTGCAGCAACTTACTTGCCTACCGTTTGAGCTGATGGCTACTTACCGTTTGAGCCGATGGCTACTTGCCATTTGCACTTCCTGTCTTGGAAAGTGCTCTTCCTGGTGGCTCTTACCTCGGCCAGATGTGTGAGTGAACTACAAGCTCTGGTTTCTGATAGACCGTACACCCGGTTCTATAGGAACAGGGTGGTCCTACGGACTCATCCCAAGTTCCTCCAAAAAGTAGTCTTCTCTTTCCACCTCAATCAGGAGGTGGTTCTTCCGACCTTTTTCCCAGGCCACATGCCAGCCAGGCTGAAACAGTCTTGCATACCCTGGACTGTAAAAGGGAGTTGTCCTTTTACATAGAACGTACGAGGGAGCATCGAAGGGCTATTCAGCTCTTCGTCTCGTTTGACCCTAATAGGATGGGGTTACCTGTCTCCAAGCATACATTGTCCATTTGGGTAGCAGATTGCATACAGGACAGCCGACCTCCCCTTGCAGGGTCGGGTCACGGCCCACCGTGTCAGGGAGAAAGCCGCGTCAGTAGCTCATCACCGCTCTGTTCCGTTAGCAGACATCTGCCGGGCCGCAACTTGGTCTTCAAGCCAGACCTTTGCAGCCCATTACTGCCTGGAGAGAGAGTCCTGGCGGGACAGTGTTTTCGGAAGGTGGTACTCCGTAATCTCTTTGAGGTTTAGGCAACTCCTACCCTCCAGCCCTTTGTGTTGGGCTACCGTACGGGGTGCGTTCTCAGAGAAAATTCTTATCACGGATGCTGAGGCTCTTGAGAGGGAGAAATTTTTCAGCTCTGGGTTCACGGTAGCCTAGAGCTGGGGAGTTCCATATGTGAGGACTGACTTCCTGCTTGGTCCTGAAGAAAGCATAGTTACTCACCTGTAACAGGTGTTCTCCAGGAGCAGCAGGAATCAGTCCTCACAACCCTCCCTCCTCCCCTGGAGTTGCAATCCTATCCTTCATTTTGATTTTTGCTGTCTTTTAGCTATGTCATCAGACTGAGCAAGATGGCACCCTTGGGCGGGAAGGGAACCGCGCATGCGCGCTGCATTCCCAAAAGCTTTCTTTGAAAGCTGGGGAAGTGCTCCGCACGAGGGCTCCATCGGCGCCGACGTCACCCATATGTGAGGGCTGATTCCTGCTGCTCCTGGAGAACACCTGTTACAGGTGAGTAACTACGCTTTCACTCTTAGCATAAGGGTGTTACAAATGGGGTGCCACGAGGACAGCTCCTTAGTCTGGATCATTTTAACATTTTTATAAGCAATATTGTAGAAGGGTTGTCAGATACAGTTTGCCTCTGTGCATAATACCAAATCTGTAATAGGATGGACACTCAGGAAGATGTAGAAAATATGAGGAGCGATCGTGCAAAGTTCGTAGACTGGTCTAGAATTTGACAGATAAGATTTAATTCTAAAAAAGGCAGAGTCATGCATTTGGCTGAAAAAAAACATGGAAGAGGTATAGTATAGAGGGGAAGCACTTCTGTGCAAGAAAGAAGAGCGGGACCTGTGGGTGATCATATCTGATGATCTTAAGGTAGCCAAATGAGTAGAAAAGGTAACAGTGAACACCAGAAGGATGCTTTGTTGCTTAGGGAGATAAATAGCAAGAAAAAACAAGTGATTGAGCCTCTGTATAAGTCTCTGATGAGACCATATTTGGTACAATTAGTGCTGCTGAAAATCATACTAAGCCCCCCTGGCACTATCTGGGGGCCTTATAGATGTGGAGGGGCATTTTAGAAAGGATGTCCAAGTACAATCTGTGATGTTTAAGCCAGAACATCCAAAATAAAAGGTGGAATGTCCAGGTGCAGACATGATTCCACAAATGTGGACGTGCTTGCGATGGTCATCTGCAGGGATGTCTACACAGACATCCCCAAACCATATTTCTGAACCTGGAAAAGTCTAAGGGTTAGAATAATGGGCTAAGACCACGGAAGCCTGGGGTAAAATCTCACTGCTGCTACCATTGAGATTGAGTTGAGTAATGGGGATGATGGCGTGCTTTCTTCTCTACACCCTCTGAATGTTTTTCAACCAAAACAAAAACTTTTCAGATGTCTCTTCCTGCCTGGATCAAGTTTAAACAGAGACGCAATGCTGACGTCAGAAATATTCCAGACATCTTTCGGGGACGTCCAGATTCCTAGGAATTCTCTAATCATACCTCCACCACGCCTCCATTCAGACTTGGACTCACAGATGTGGCTTTGTAAAATGGTTCTGGAGATGTCTCTGTGCTTGGACGTCTCTATGCCTGTTTTCAGACGTTCAAAGAACAACCAGGGCTTCCAAAATAACCCCCATATCCTTAAAGAATAAAAAGTATGCATTTAGGTGTGCTGTATGCATGCAAATGCCAGAAACCTTAAAAATATATGAAGTTATCCTCCGTTTATCCTTTTTTCACCAGGTCTCTGAGAAGTCTATAATATCAACATTGTTATATAAAGCCATACATTCTACTGCTCTCCTCTTATTTATTTTACTTTTGGCATTTGCATACTTTCTGTCCTTTAAAATAAAAAACTAGGACTTATCCTCCCATGATAATATACTTCCTTTGAAATTTAAGGAAAAAAAGCATTCCTAGATGAACTACCCTTGGACATAGGGCATGAAATGTCCTAATACTCCTGCTAATAAAAGAAACATCTGGGAACATATGAATATTTCAACCACAAAATAAAGTAGTTTGAGGCATGAAATATAATTTTTACAACCTATTTATTCAGAAGGCGGGGGGGGGGGGAGCAACAAAAATAGATTTAGAGGATGACTCCTCCACTGAGGATTCCAGAAGCCTAGTCATTCATCCTATTTAGACAAGCAAAATATCCCATCTTTCCCTTAGGTTCCCTGTTCTCTTTACAGTATTAAGCATAATACACCCATGATACCACTGTAAGTGAATCTGGAACTAAATGCAACACCTGTAAAAGCAGGGGTTAACAGTCAGTGTTATCCAGATAGCGGCTATGCAAATGGCTACTATCTGGATAAGTGCCAGCTCATCCTAATGACAGCCCCCACACTATTCGGATAATACAGAGGAAACCTTCAGTAGCATTTCATAAAGTGAAATCACTTTTAAACATGGAAATTTATAACATCATAAGTTACATCAAAATATATACATACATTCTAATTTGTTCTGAAGACTAAGGTTTCCCTTGATTAATGCAAACATAATTGACTCTAATTCAGCAATTTATGGGGTAGTATTCAACCCACGGTGGCCAACAATTTTTGAAAAGCCAGTCGCTGTGAGCAAAAAATTCCAGTTATTCAGTGGCAATACCCAGAGAATGGCTGCAAATGAATATTCAGGTTGTGCAGCCAGTATCCAGATAATCGCCACCATTTTCAGCTGCTATCCAGATAAGCTATACGGATAGCACAAAAGGGCATGTGCTCCGACTCTGCTCACAGACCACCCTGGCACTATCCAGATAGTGTCGAGGTGATCTGTGTGATATTCAGCAGCACTATCCAGATAATTGGACTGAATCTCTGTTACTGTGGCAATTATCCAGATAGCAGGTGCCGCCACCCATATAAAAGCTTTTGAATATTGGCTCTTTTTTTTTTTAATGGACCTATATCTCTTGGTGGCTGGCACATGTTGAAAATTTAGGCACAGCCTCATTATAAAAATTATATAAATGAGCTAAACAGTTGAACAGATTAGTATTTCTCTCCACAGTTTGAGATTGGAGACTTCTTTGTGGGGAATGAGGGCCAACTTTTCATATCTGGATGGCCAACTGTAATACCCCACAGGCTTGATGACAACTACCTGTGACGTCTCTAAAACTATATAACCAGAAGCCAATAAACATATTTATATGGGGAGACCTTTTTTCCCTTCTACCATCCCTCTGT
Organism: Ichthyophis bannanicus; assembly: GCA_033557465.1. NCBI lineage: Eukaryota > Metazoa > Chordata > Amphibia > Gymnophiona > Ichthyophiidae > Ichthyophis > Ichthyophis bannanicus. Next base: position 386,675,425 of record CM066035.1, on the reverse strand, counting down.
GCTAATGACTTTGGCCAATTCCCCAGTGCTGGATTACATATACGCCAGAGTGATTTCTCTAAGTGCCTAAGTGATATCTCACTTACCAGATAATGTCTTTTCCTTGAGTTCTGCTAGACCAGTGCAGACAAGTAGACTGTGTTCCCCTACCAGCAGGATTGTTGGAGATAAAGAATCAAAAGCCCAGATTTCGATGACATCATTCCCATGCCTCTAGCTGCATCAGCCACCAGAGGTCTCTTCAGTATCCATCCCAAAGCAAATGGGAGAACATGACAAGTCTCACACAACCTCAATGAAGGCAACAAAGAGTAATCAAACAGAAGAGAACTATGTATAGGAAAATATAAACAGAAGGGTGCCAATAGAAGATGGATCTGCAGAGTTAAGTATATAAATCATAGAGGACCCAAGGGTACTTTTGCAGAAGAACAGAGCACACTTGGTTCCAGGGACGTGCACTGGACTGGTCTAGCAGGTCTCCAGGAAAGGACATTATCTGATAAGTAAAATGAAGCCTTCCATATCGTCCTGCTAGACCAGTCCAGGCAAGTTACACCTCCAATGGGCGAAAAGAAGAGACAGCAGCTCACAAAACCTTTGAACCAAAGGCTGTGTCCACCTGAGCGTGGATATCCAAGCGGTAATGCTTGACAAACATCGAAAGTGATGCCCACATTGCTGCCTAACAAATGTCTGCAGAGGCTTTTGAGCTCCGATTTTCCTATGAGGACACTTGCTTGGTCTGACTTACGAAAACAATTTGTAACCTCTGAGTACCAGAGAAGCACAACCACAAGGAGTAGATCCTTATCCTTCCCCTGACACTGCTCCTTAGAGGAGGGCAGGCAAACCAGCTGATTCATATAAAAGGGATAAATCACCTTAGGCAAGAAGGCAGGCACATGCTGAATGGAAACAGCTTCCTCTGAAAAAGACAAAGATCTCAGCAAGACAGATCCTACAGCTCGGAAATCTGCCTTGTGGAACAAAACACAAATCCTTCAGAGAAGTTCACTTCAGTGGCTCAAAGGGTTCCAACATCAGGGCCCTGAGCACTAGGTGCAGATCCTAGGAAGGGATCGTAGACTGGAGGGAAGGACGCAGACACCAAACCCCTGAAGAAAGCGCAAAACATCTGGGTGTAAGGCTAGTGGCTTACCAGTCACTGGACTTCTGAAACAGGTCAAAGCTACCACCTGAATCTTCAGGGAGCTAAGAGAAAGGCCCTTCTCCAGATCTTCCTACAGAAATGTCAGCAGAGATGCCACCTTAGCTGCCTCAGGAACCAGCTGTCATTTGCCGCACCATTGCTCAAAGAGGCACTAGACCTGCACTTATGCCAAGTTGGTAAACCTCCTCTAGGCTCTGAGCAAAGTGGAAACCACCGCCAGAGAGTAGCCTTTACACGCTAGCCATCTCCTTTCAAGAGCCAAGCCGTAAGCAAGAAGGGAGCAGGGTCTTCCAGGACGATCAGCCCCTGATGCAATAGACCCCATGTTAGAAGCAAACAAAGAGGTGCACTTTCAGAAGCCGCATCAGATCTCCAAACCTCTCCTTTGCCAATCCAGTGCCACCAGAATAATCCTTCCTGAGTGATGTCCTATAGCAGGGGCCATGGAGGAAACAAATACAGTAGGCATTGATTTGGCCAAGGCTGAGCCAGAGTACTGAAACCCTCAGACCCCATCTCCATGTGGTGAGTGAAGAAGCAGCACACTTTGGCATTGAAGCAGGTCACTATCAGAACCATCTCGGGGCGACCCCAGTGGTGCAGAATCAACTGAAATACCTCCAGACTCAACTCCCAATTTCTCAGCCAGAGAGTGCTGGCTGAGAAAGTTCACTTCCACATTGTCTACCCCGGCATTATGCTGAGCCAACAAAGCTAGGAGGTTCTTCTCTGCCCAGGCCAATAGGAAAACCATCTCCAAGGCTATCCTGGCACTCCTCATGCTGCCTTGCTGATTGATATAAGCCACCACTGTGACACTGTCTGAAAACACTCAAACTACCCGGCCTTCGACTTGGGGCTGGAAACGCAAAGCAGCCTTGCTTCGAGGTGGTTGATAGATTACACTACCTCCCTGTGGTTCCAAAGGCCCTGGGTCGTACAGTCTTGGCAGTGGGATCCCCAGCCCGAGAAACTGACTTCTGCCATCAATAGGATCCACGAGTAATTGTCCAGCAACATGCCCCTCAGATGACTGGGCTGCTGCCAGCACTGCAGGCTGGCCCTCACCATCATCAGGAGTGGGAGCCTGAGCTCGAACTCCTGAGAACTCTGAGACCATGGAGTCAACAAGGGCCACTAGAGTAGCAGCATGTGCACAAGCACCCATGGCACCATCTCGATCACTGACGCCATCAGTCTGAGGAGCTGAAGATAATCCCAGACTCTGGGAGTCTGCTGCAAACAGAACAGCACCAGGAAATCCAACAACCTTTTGACTTTCTCCTCTAGCAGGAAGACTTTGCCCACTCGAGTATCAAAGCATCCTCCCAGGAACTACAGGGACTGGGAAGGCCTCAACTGGCTCTTTCCCCAATTGATCACCCAGCTAAGGCTTTCCAAGGACACCACTTAGGTCACTCCCTGAGATGCTTCTGAAAGAGAATGGGCTCGGATGAGCCAGTCATCCAGATATGGGTGCACACAAATCCCTTGGCATCATAGCACCACAGCCATCAACACCGTGACTTTGGAGAACCTTCTTGGAGTAATGGAGAGTCCGAATGGGAGGGCAGTGAACTGAAAGTGCGAGCCAAGCACGGCAAACACAGATCCTTTGTTGATCCTCCTGGATCAGGATATGAAAATATGCCTCAGCCAAATCCAGAGATGCCAGGAACTCCCCTCATCGCATTGCTTGAATTATGGATTGCAAAGTTTCAATCTGGAAGCACAGGACAAAAGTGCTCATTGACACCTTTTGGGTCTAGGATGGGCTGCAATGATCCATCCTTTTTGGCACCACAAAATAGACGGAATACCTGCCCTTGCCCTGAATGTCCAGGGGAAAATGCACCACTGCATTCAGGAGCAGCAACTTGTCCAAGGTGATCCGCACAGTGCCCATTTTGTTTGAAGGCCAGCAGGGGGAGATGATGAAAGCATTCAGGTTTGGCTCTTTGCATTCCAGGACATAGCTGCACTGAATGGCATCTAACACCTAGCAATCCTTGGTGACCCTGTCCCATTCCTGAAAGAAGAGGCAAAGGCTGCCCCCAATTAGAGGAACCAGGGAATGGGCCCCCAAACCTTCATTGCACAGCTCAGGAGGGTCCTCCTCTGAAGGATACCAAGTCGTTGGGACCATGTGCTCCACAAAAGAACTGAGAACCAGTCTGAGATCTGGAAGCAGAGGGGAAAATGGGCTTTCCAGACCAATAGCAATGGGAGTCTCGAGATCCCTAGGACACCAACCAGTGCGACTGTGAGGAGTGGATGGAGGCTGATGGAAAAGGAGTTCCTGCCAGCTTCACAGACCCCTTGGACCTGTCCTCCAATTGATATGATTTTGTCTCACCCAGATTCTCCAAATTGGCCCCAATAAAAGGTTCCCTTCAAGGCCAGTTGGGTCAACTGGGCTTTGGAGATGTGTCCTTTGCCCAGTGTCAGAGCCAAATGTAATGCCATGTCACCCTTGACAGGGTACTATCCCTGGCTGCTAGGCATACCAGGTTGACCATGGTATCAAAAGAGGGCTAGTATCATCTGAGACTGAATCCACTGGAAGAGGGCTTGAGATGTCAGGCCTGCACATACTGCCAACTGAAGAATAGCATCTGCCACGGTGAACTGGTTCTTAAACAACGAATCAGCATTTCAGTCCAGAGTATCCTTTAAGGTCAAGTCACCTTCCACAGGAATGGTGGTCCATCTGTATAACCGCCGTGATCTACACATCCACCTTGGGAATATCAAACCACACAATGCACTCCTTCTCCAGGAGAGCATACATCTTATACACCCTAAGGCAGGGAGATAGGGGAATCCCACTCCAACCGAATCATGTCCTTAATCACCTCCAAGAAGAGGAAGACAGTAGTGGATTCCTGCACTCCTGGCAGGAGTGGCTGCACCTTTGGATCCTGCTCCATGCCTGGAGCATCCACCAACCTCAAGGTGGATGAGACCCTGGCAATCAGCGCCGCCAGCTCCTCTTTCTGGAACAGGGGATAACACTGGCCTCTTCACAATCCTCTGAAGGTGAGAGTACCTCTTCACCCACATCAGAGCCCAGAAGGGAAACATATGAATCCAGATCCTAGCTGTTCCCCATCTTCAGGGGGCACCCTCATGGGGGAAACGTAGCCATAGGCGATCATACAGGGCTTCCATTCTCCGCCTGCTCCTCATGAGACTGCACTTGGGGGAACCCAGAAGCTGCAGGGTACAAATTTCCACACCAGAATGACCAGGCCATTGTAAAAAGGAAAAGAATGCTAGAAAGGACATTTTGAAGATGACCGCCACCTACACTAGGGGACATAGCCACCACCAAACTCCTAGAGGATGGAGAGAAGCCCACACCATGGTTGCTGACCCTCCATCTGGCTGGCTATCCTTACCCACAGTGCGATCCACCACCTTCTTCCCTTGGCTGACAGAGGGGGAGCAAGCCCCCAGGGAAGACTCAAAAGCTGCCATGCAAGAAATGGAAAGTCTAGAAGCCAGAGATAAGGCACCTTGCTTGCCACAAGCCAAACAACATTTCCTGGAAGAAGATATAGAAAGTTAAGGCAAGTATCACAACAGCGCATGCAAAGACCATGGTGGCCCGGAAGCTAGACTTAAGACACATCTTTTTTGCACGGCTTTTGATCTTCCTTCCCCTCTTTCCCCTCTCCCCTGTTGATATAGTTCTGTCTGTTTTGTTCCTGGCTGTCCCCCCTTTTTTCTTTCTTCCTTTCCTCTCCGACTATCTCTTTCCTATTTATTTTATGGTGTTCTTTTCCTTTCTTTTCGGCAGTGGTTTTATGATTTTATTGTAAACCACTATATGCCTATGGTTTCGGTGGTATATTAAGTTTTTAAATAAAGATAAAGATAATGGCATGCGTTAACAATGCTTACAGAGCAAAGCGCGTTGGAGTCATTCAGCAGAACACATGCAAGAATTGCGCAACTGCCAGGTGCAAAATAATTAAGATGCTACTAATGCCAGGCAGGAAAGGGCAGGAAATCCCCACACTACGCCAATGGTTACCTGCGGTCCATCCCAAATTGCACCTCAAATGGATAGAATCGGAAGCCCCCAACAAGAACAATGTTGAGGTCAAGCCTTGGTACTCACCCCCTGAGAATCCCAGGCAGAAAATATGTGCTGGGCTCAGCTCTAATCCCTTGAAACTGTTCCTCTTGCTTTGCAAGCACTGCATTTAAGATGGCTGGCAGGCAGATTCATCTGAGAGCCTTCTGCAATCTTTAGGAAACAGCAGGGGGAACAGAGGAGGGAGGGGGTGCTGGAGTTGTGTGAGACTGCTGAACTCTTCCAGTCCTTCCAAATCCTTCCAATTTTCTGAATGTTCAGCAGGTTCTTATCATTATATGAGCATGGAGCTGAACCAATTTTCTCTCCTACTATGGCTACCGAAAAGACCGTAGTCTAGTGGAGCCTTCCATGTCACGGTCAAGTAAGAGCATCGCCCTTGAGTAAATTCAACCTTTTCCCCTGAATTATTCAGAGTTTCTTCAGAGTGAAGAAAAGCTACCCGCCATTTGCTGCAGAGAAAAGAATACTGAAGAAACCTCTGGTGGCTGAGGTAGATAGAGGCATGGGCGTGATGTCATTGAAACCTGTGCTTTTCATTGGTTCTTTGTCTCTATTAATCTGCTGGTAGGGGGATACAACCCACTTATCTCGATGGGTCTAGTAGGACAATATGGAAAAAGCTATTCTACATACCTGTCACCTAAAAAATTACCACCTTAATAGCAGTGCATTTGTTCATTTAGCAGACAGTGCTAAAATCCTGAAAGGGAAGACTGGAATCCTGAACTGTTGTGCAGAACATTTCAACATGCTCCTAAATCCCCTTTTTTGAATACCCAAAGGCACACAGAAAGACATTCCCCAATGAACAATAAATGGTTGAGCTGGGCTTACCACGATCTTTGTATGAGGACAGTCAAGCTATAAATCAATTGTCATTGGCAGGGAAATCCCCAAGACTTGATTATATACTGTATATCTGTGATTTTTAAACAAGAAGATGATTTCACGGTCATGAAATACACCTCTTCTAGGGTGTTAAGAAGTATAGATTTGTGCTCCATGTTTTCAAAGATGCATTAATTTGTAGGAGGAAGAGCAACAGTTACTGTAACTACTATAGAATTTCTCTGCTATTATTGAGAAAGTGTTGGAAAGAGTAATCCTCAATAGAAAGTTGTAGTAACTTGTCGAAAGAATCTGCCCAAAATCAGTGTGGAGTCATATCTGACCCAAGGACAGCAGACCTGGTATTCTTAGCCAGACAGATTCCTGGAAAAGAGCCTTGAGTAAAATTCACATCTATATGCAGGACAGTACCTAGCCCTGTGCGAGCGGTGTGGCCACACAGGGCGCAAAGGCTTAAGCGGCGCATTTTAGCTGTCTGCTGTTGCCTGCCGCTGCCACTTTTTCTTCTCTCAGCGGCGGCAGGCAACGACAGACAGCTAAAATGCGCCCCTTAAGCCTTCTCGCCGGCATGCTAAGCAGATCTGGGGGGACAGATCTGCTTAGCATGCTGGCGACTTGCACATCGGGTGTGCCTCTTCTCTCCCGCCGCTGGGGGGGGGGGGCGCTTGCCCGATGTGCAAGTCACACAGGGCGCGATTTACACTCTGTAGGGCCTTGTTTGTATGTCATAATTATATACCTGAGAAAGATCAACACAGTCAAATACAATTTTATATGAAGAATCCTCAAGAAACTTTGATGCGCAGAGAAATTCATTCCCATCATCAAATCTTTTCTGAAAGAGATGCAAGGCAATGTAGACAGATGTAATGAATTACTTTATTTACTTCATTTGACTATTTACTTCAGCAAAAAGGTTTGAAGGAAGGTACAACGCTAAAACAAGGATACAGTTAATATAATTCCTCAAGCGATGACAACCTGATCTCCCATTCAGCTTCACCAACTTTACCCCTTCATTCACCCAACTGTAGTACCAAATACCTGGTAAAACAGCCACACCCTAATCTTCCTTCAAAATTCCAGAGAGTTTTTTTCTAACCTAAGGCCAAAGGGAAAGTGTTCCAAAGATGGGTCCTGCAAACAAGAATTTTCCTTTGTACACTGAAGCATCACCCTATCTGATAGCTCCAGAAGACAGACAGAGCAACTTGAACTGAATTCTATAATACACAGGCAATTCATCTAAATGTTTCAAAAGCCGTACCACATGGTTATAGCACGTTTTACCCAAGAACAAATGAGTTGCAGTGTTTTTAATTAACTGCAGATGCCAAAGTTGCTTCTTTAAGAGGCTGCAATACATAGTAACATATATAAGACAGCAGATAAAGACCAGTATGGTTCATCTAGTCTGCCCGGCAAGGTGGTAAGAATAGGTGCACCTGCCACTCCATGCAGGTTACCCTTCCCTATGCCTTTCTTTAGGGGTGTAGGTCACCTTATTTGTTGAGATATAAGAGAGAGTTATGTTTATTTCAATTTTATCCTGTTGTTATAAAGGGATTTACTGTGTCTGTCCCATGCCATTTTGAATTTTGTCACTGTATTTACCCCGACGACTTCCATCAGGAGGCCATTCCAAGAATCCAACATCCTTTCAGTGAAAAAGTATTTCCTGTTGATGAATTTCAGTTTACCCCCTTGCAGCTTTTTGTTACGCCCTCTAGTTTTACAGTTTCCCTGTTTTTGGAAGAGTTTGGTTTGTTCATTAATACTCTTAAGTATTTAAAGGTCTCCAAAACTGAACACAATATTCAAAGTGAGGCCTTATCCGCGACTTGTATAGTGGCATTAGTACCTCTTCCTTTCTGCTGCTAATTTCTCTCTGTATGCAACCCAGCATCCTTCTGGCTTTTGCCACCACCTTGTCACACTGTTACGTCACCTTAAGATCCTCAGAAACAATCACTCCAAGGTCCTTCTCCTGGTCAGTTCACACCAACCTCTCACCCCCTATCGCATACAATTCCCTTGGATTTCTGCTTCCCAAGTGCATGACACTGCACTTCTTCATATTAAATCTTAACTGCTGAGCATTAGACCATTCTTCCGGCTTTTGCAGATATTTCCTCATGTTATACACTCCCTCGGGGGAGTCCACTGTGCTGCAAATTTTCATGTCATCTGCAAAAAGACAGACTTTTCCATTCATTCCTTCAGCAATAATCAGTCACAAATACATTGAACAGTACCACTCACAGGTCCGAACCCTGGTGCACACTGATTATCACCTTCTTTTCATCTGAGTGAGGTCCGCTTACCATCACCTTCTGTCATCTGTCTGTCAACCAATTTCTGATCCAGTTCACCAGCTTGGGACCCATCCCCAAGCTGTTTAATTTATTGATAAGCCTCCTATGAGGAACAAAGGCTTTGCTGAAATCTAGGTAGATCACATCCGTTGCATGCCCTTGATCTAGTTCTCTGGCCACCCAGTCAAAGAACTCAATCAGCTTTGTTTGGCAAGATCGTCCTTTGGTAAAACCACGTTGCCTCAGATCATGTAACCTATTGGTTTTGAGAAAGTCCACTATTCACTCTTTTAAGAGTGCCTCCATTACTTTTCCCACCACTGAGGTAAGGATTACTGGCCTGTAGTTTGTCACTGAACTGAAATACGAGATTGCAGACCTGCTATTAGTAATCTGTGAACTATCATTAAAATCATCTCTAATACCTGAAGATTGGAGGATCGCCAATGTAACACCAATTTTTAAAAAGGGTTCCAGGGGTGATCCGGGAAACTACAGACCGGTGAGCCTGATATCAGTACCGGGAAAAATGGTAGAAACCATCATAAAGAATAAAATTACTCAGCATGTAGATAGTCATGACCTAATGGGAGACAGCCAACATGGCTTTAGACAAGGAAGATCTTGTCTTACTAATCTGTTATGTTTTTTTGAAGGTGTGAATAATCAGGTGGACAAAGGTGAGTCGGTTGATATTGTGTATCTGGACTTTCAGAAAGCCTTTGACAAGGTCCCTCATGAGAGACGTTTGGCAAAACTAATGAAGTCATGGGATAGGAGGCAGTGTACTATTGTGGATCAGGAACTGGTTAAAAGATAGAAAGCAGAGGGTAGGGCTAAATGGCCTATTTTCCCAATGGAGAAAGGTGAATAGTGGTGTACCCCAGGGATCTGTGCTGGGTCCGCTGCTTTTTGACATATTCATAAATGACCTGGAAAGTGGAATAATGAGTGAGGTTATCAAATTTGCAGATGACACAAAACTATTTAAAGTTGTTAAAACCCAAGAGGATTGTGGAAAATTGCAAGAGGATCTTGATAAATTGGAAGACTGGGCATCAAAATGGCAGATGAAATTTAATGTGGACAAGTGCAAGGTTATGCACCTAGGGAAGAACAACCCAAACTATGGTTGCACGATGCAAGGTTCCACATTAGGAACCACCACCCAGGAAAAAGATTTAGGCGTCAGTGTGGATACCATGTTAAAACCCTCGGCCCAGTGTGCAGCAGCGGCCAAGAGAGCAAATAGACTGCTAGGTATGATAAGGAAAGGAATGGAAAATAAAACAAAAGATATTATAATGCCTCTATATCGTTCCATGGTGAGACCGCACCTTGAATATTGTGTGCAATTCTGGTCACCGTATTTTAAAAAGGATATAGCGATTTTAGAAAAGGTTCAGAGAAGAGCCACCAAAATGGTAAAGGGGATGGAAGGATACTCCTATGAAGAAAGGATAAAAAGGTTAGGGCTCTTTAACCTGGAAAAGAGACGGCTGAGGGGAGATATGATAGAAGTCTATAAATTAATGAACGTAGTGAAACGGGTAAACGTAGATTGATTGTTTACCTTATCAGAATATAGAAAGACTAGGGGATATGCAATGAAGCTACAGGGTAAACTATTTAAGACTAATAAAAGAAAATACTTTTTCACTCAACGTGTAATCAAACTCTGGAATTTGTTACCGGAGGATGTAGTAAAGGCCATTAGTGTAGCTGGGTTTAAAAAAGGTTTGGACAAGTTCCTGGAGGAAAGGTCCATAAACCATTATTAAGAAGGGACCCAGGATATCAATGCTTGAACCAATACAAGCATTGTGGAACCTGTGTCCCTTGGGGAAACTGCTAGGTACATATGACCTAGATTGGCCACTGTTGGAAACAGAATACTGGGCTTGATGGACCTTGGTCTGACCCAGTATGGCATATCTTATGTTCTTATGTTCTTACTTGTTCCCTATTACCACTTTTGTGAAGAGGTACCACATCAGCCCTTCTCTAGTCCTGTGGAACTTTTCTCGTCTCCAAGTATCTATTAAGAACATCCTTTAATTGCCCTGCAAGAACCTTTCTGAGCTCTTTCTGTATCCTGAGATATATCCCATCTGGTCCCATGGCCTTGTCCACTTTCAGTTTTTCAAGCTGTTCTATCACATCATCTTCTGTGAATCGTGTAGTATCAACGCCATTCCCATTTGTATATTTGTCCATCACAAATGGTCCTTCTCCAGGATTTTTTTTAGTAAAAACAGAACAGAAGTATTTGTTTAGCATTTTCGCTTTTTCAATGTCACTTTCCACAAATCAGTTCCCAGCACTTTTGAGTCTTGCAATTCCACCTCTGATTTTATCTTCTCCCGAATATACCTGAAAAAGGTTTTGTCGCCACACTTCACATCTTTAGCCATCTTTTCTTCTGCCTTGGATTTCGCAATCCTTATTTCTCTTTTTGTCTCTTTTAGTTTTATTCTGTATTCTTTTCTGCGTTTCTCTGTTTGTGAACTTCTGAATTTTGTGAAAGTGGGGTTTTTTTTGCTTTTATTTGTGCAGCCACTTCTTTGGAGAACCAAGTAGGTTTCCTTTTCCTCTCATTTTTATTTATTTTCCTTACTTATGTATCTGTTTCCCCTATTGCCTCCTTTAGTTTAGCCCACTGCAATTCCACTTCTCTTATCCCCTTCCACCCTGCCAACTCCTCCTTCAGGTACTTGGCCATTTTACTGAAGTCAGTGTTTTTGAATTCTAAGACTTTGAGCTTGCTATGATTGGACTCCACCTTTGCTTTTATCTCAAACCACACCATGTGATGATTGCTGCTGCTCACCTGGGCACCCATGCAGATATTCGACACGCTATCTCCGTTGGCGAGTACTAAATCTGCATCGAGCTTTCCTGGTTGGTTCCATCACCATTTGTCTAAGTAATGCATCTTGGAAGGCATCTACAATTGTTTTACTTCTTTCCAGATTTACAGAAAGAATACACCAATCCACATCAGGTAAATTAAAGCCACCCAATATGATCACTTTCCCCTTCATAGCTATCTTTGTAATATCAATAATCAATTTGCTATCCATATCTTCAGCTTGAGTTGGAGGCCTGTAGACTACACCAGTATGGATGACAGTACCATCTCCTCTTTCCAACACAATCCAAAGTGCTTCTTCTTTTCCCCCTGTCCCCTGCATTTTCAGCAACTTTAATATTGCTTTTGGCATATAGGGCTATTCCCCCTCCTTTTCTACCCTCTCTATCTCTTCTAAATAGATTATAGCCAGTTATGGCTATATCCCATTCATGCAACTCATTAAACCATGTTCCTGTAATGGCCACAATGTCCAAATCCATTTCCACTATTAGAGCTTCAGGGTCAGGAAATTTATTGGCTAGACTTTGAGCATTTGTGTTCATTACTTTCCAGCATTTGTTGACTTGCTTGCCTGTATTTTGCATGGATTTTGTTTTACACACCTCTTCCCACTTGGCATTGATGTGTGGGTTAATATTGCGGCTGTTTCCAATATAGCGTAGTTACTCACCTGTAACAGGTGATCTCCGGGAACAGCAGGAATTTAGTCTTCACATATGGGTATCGTCGGTACCGACGGGCCTGCGCGGGAACGCTCCCCAGCGTCCAATAGGAACGCTTTTGGGAGCATCCCTCAGCACATGTGCACTGCCTTCCCACCTTTCCAACTGTCCCTCTTCAGTTAAGTTAGTAGCTGAGTGAAAGGATAGAGGGGGAGAGGAAATAGACAAAGAGATAGAGAGACAACTCCTAGGGGAGGTGGGTGGGTTGTGAAGACTAAATTCCTGCTCTTCCCGGAGATCACCTGGTTACAGGTGAGTAACTACGCTATCTCCAGGAACAAGCAGGGATGTAGTCTTCACATATGGGGACTCCCTAGCTGAAGATGCCAGGGAGATAGCCCCAGGAAGGTGCTACCCTAGAAAGGTGGGAATCCTTCCTCCCATGGATCTCTGGCATTCCACCAGGGTTGGTGGGTAGGAGCTGAATTAGGTCTGAAAGAGATTTTGAAGAACAGCTTGGCCAAAGAAGGCATCCTGATGGGAGGCTTTATCCAGGCAGTAGTGGGCTGTGAAGGTGTGTACTGAAGCCCAGGTGGCTGCTCAACAAATGTCATCGATAGATACAGAGTGGAGATTAGCCATAGAAGTTGCCATGGTTTTCACATTATGAGCTGTGACATGGTCCTGAAGAGGAAGACCCTTACTCTCATAAGTAAAGGATATGCATTGGGAAATCCATTTAGATAAAGTTCTTTTGGAGACCGGTTGTCCCAAATGACTAGGGTCAAAAGCTATAAAAAGTTGCGAGGACTTTCTATGTTGCTGTGTTCTCTGTAGGTAAAAGGCTAAGGCTCTTTTACAATCCAAAGTATGAAGGTTTCTTTCTGCATTAGAGGCATGAGGCCTCGGAAAAAATACCGGAAGATAAATTGATTGATTTAAATGAAAAGGTGAAACCACCTTTGGCATAAAGTGTGGATGAGTTCTAAGAACAACCTTATCATGGTGAAACCTAGTATAAGGAGGATTAGCCACTAAAGCTTGCAGTTCACTAATGCGACATGCAGAGGTGATTGCAATTAGGAAGATGACCTTCCAAGTCAAAAACTTAAGGGTTGTAGTGGCTAAAGGCTCAAAAGGCGGCTTCATGAGCTGCCCGAGAACTAGATCTAGATCCCATGCCACCGGTGGTGGCTTAATGGGAGGTTTGGTTAATAGAAGACCTCTCCTAAACCTGGATATGAGTGGATGAGAGGAAATTGGTTGTCTATTCAGAGGCTTATAAGAAGCTGCAATTGCACTAAGATGGACTCTTACCGAATTGGTCTTTAGACCAGAATTCGATAAGTGAAGGAGATACTCTAGTATTGATTCTAAGGGTATGCCAAGGGGGTTTAATCCCTTCTTGGAGCACCATATAGTAAAACGTTTCTACTTGAAGGCATAAGATCTTCTTGTTGAAAGTTTTCTAGAAGCCTGAAGGATATCCTTTACCTGTTGGGACAGGTTGAAATCCTGGAGGTCTAAGCCTTCAGCAACCAGGCCGTGAGATGCAGGGACTGGGGATTCGGGTGCCATAGCATCCCGTTCTCTTGGGAAAGGAGATATGGAGCATGCCTTAAATCCAGAGGTGCAGCTTCAGAGAGATATAGAAGCAGGGGATACCACGCTTGGTGTGGCCATCGTGGCGCTATGAGAATCATGTGACCCCTGTCTCTCTGAAGCTTGAAGAGTGTTTTGGGGATGAGGGGAATGGGTGGGAAGGCATAAAGGAAGCCCTGACCGCAGTGAAGGAGGAAGGCATCCCTTGTCTAACAATTGTGAGCCGGAATCCTGGAACAGAACCGGGGAAGTCTGGCATTCGTTGGACTTGCAAAGAGGTTTATGTCTAGAGTGCCCCAGAGATGAAATATCTTTGCCACCTGGTCCAGATGGAGGGACCACTCGTGAGGCAGTAGTACTCAACTGAGTTTGTCTGCCCAAAGGTTTTGAATGCCTGGAAGATATACCACTAGAAGGTGAATTTGATAATCTCTGGCCAGGGCCCACAGTCGTAAAGCTTCGTTGCATAATGACAGAGAGCCTGTCCTGCCTTGCTTGTTCACATAGAACATTGCTACTTGATTGTCCGTCTGGACTAGGACTATCTTGTAGCTGAGCTGGGCGTGGAATACTCGAAGAGCTAAATAGATTGCTCTTAATTCCAGGAGGTTTATGTGCAGACCAGCCTCCTGTGGAGTCCAGGTTCCCTGGGTAGAGAGATGATTCAGGTGTGCTCCCCAACCCACCTGCGATGCATCTGTTGTTAGGGTGGCCTGAAAAAGGGGTTGATGAAAAGGAGACCCCATTGTCAGATTTTCTAGGGATTGCCACCATTGAAGGGACAAAATTAGTCGTTGAGAGTTTATTATTTTGTCCGATAAATGACCTGTGGCCTGTGTCCACTGTGTGGAAAGGGACCACTGAGCTGCTCGCATATGGGACTACATGAACTGTGGATGCCATATGTCCCAGCAACTGTAGTAGCTCTCGAGCAGTTAGGGAGGATTTCCCTGCTGCTTGAGCAGCTAGTTGCATTATGTGAAGACACCAGGCCTGTGGAAGGAAAGCCCTTGCCTTTCTGGTATCTAGACAGGCTCCTATGAATTCCAGGCATTGGGAAGGAACAAGTTGGGATTTTGGAAAGTTTATTACCAACCCCAAGTATTGGAGGATTCGCATTGTGCGAGACAGTGCAGTGCTTGCCTCTGTAACTGTAGGGGCTCGAATGACCAAGTTGTCTAAGTAAGGGAAGATGAATATCCCCAGGGTTCGTAGAAATGCATCTACTACTTCCATGCATTTTGTGAATACCCTTGGTGCTGAAGCTAGACCAAAGGGAAGAACCCTGTACTGGAAATGTTTTCCCCTGAAAAGGAAAAGTAAGAATTTCCTGTGAACTGGATGGATCAGAATGTGAGTGTATGCATCCTTTAAGTCTAGAGAGAAAAGCCAATCCTGGCTTTGAAGGTATGGCAGAAGAGTTCCTAGAGAAATCATTTTGAACTTCTCTCGAAACAGGTATTTGTTCAATTCTCTGAGGTCTAAAATCGGTCTGTGTCCTCCTGTTTTCTTTGGAATAAGAAAATAGGGGGGAGTAAAACTCTGAACCCCGTTGAAGAATGGATACCTCCTCTATTGCCCCTTGGGCAAGAAGTGTTGAGATCTCGTGATCTAACAGATTATTTACGGAGGTTTGAGAATTGAATTGCTTTAGAATTGTAGGAGGGGGCATGCTGTGAAAATGAAGCTTGTACCCTTCTCCTAGAGTGGACAAAGTCCAATCTTCTGCTGTTATCTGATGCCATCTGTTGGCAAAGTGGCATAACCTGCCTGGGATATTGGGGGGTTGGGGACCCCTCAGAGGCAGGAAGGCTAAGCTCTCTAGGAAGGAGTCAAAGCCCTTGAGGGGGCTGAACCTGCAGAGCTGGTTGGGCTCTGGGGCCTTTTGACTTCTTTTGCTCTCTAGTTTGTCCCTTTTGGGCAACCTGACCCTGAGATTGACTCTGCTGGGTATAGGAAAGATAAAATTTCCTCTTTTTGCTGAAAGAGGGTTTTTTATAAGACTTCATTTTGGCTGGAGTGGCTGTGGATTTCGACAATCTATCAAGAGTACTATTGTCAGCATCTAACTCATTAGCCTTTTCCTGCCAGTTCTTGCTGAAGAGATTCTCTCCCGTGCAAGGAATGTTGCCTAACTTGTCCTGTACCCAAGTCTCCAAGTCTGATGTCTGAAGCCAGGCAATCCGTCGTGTGCCAATGGCAATAGCAGAGGTTCTGCTGATACATTCAAAGCAGTCAAAGGCTGCACAATTTACAAACTTGGAGACATCCTGAGCATGCTTAACTAGAGCAAGAAAGTCTTGTCTCTTGTCATCTGGGAGAAATGGGCTCATAAGCTCCAAATCTCCTGTAACTTCCTTGAGGAACATTCCCATATACAGTATATATGAACTGATCCTAGCTGAAAGCATGGAAGCCTGAAAGGTTTGGCACCCAAAAGCGTCCAGAGTCCTGCATTCATGACCTGGAGGATTGGATGCATACCTCTTTGCACTTTTCATCCTACGCATGGCTGACTCCATCACCATTGAATGGTGTGGCAGCTGAGTTTTTTGAAATCCAGGACATGGCGGAACTCAATACATAGTATCAAGTCTCCTAGAGTGAGGAGATGTAGTCAGAGGTGTCTCCCACATTCTGAGCATCAAGTTATGCAGAATTTCATGGATGGGCAGAGTGGCTGCCTCCTTTGGAGCTTTAGGATATTGGAGAATTTTCAATTCCTTTGCTCTGGGTTCCTCTTCAGGAGCCACCGTGATTGAAAGGCCCTTGGCCATATCACGAATAAAATCCTGAAAAGACATGTCCTCTGGAGGTGACATTCTGCGTTGGGGAGAAGAGGGATCCTCTGGGAGAAACCCTCTAGTACCAGCAGAATTGTCAGAGTCTTCGGAATCGGAGGATTCGAAGTATTCCTGACCACGATGCTCATGCAAAGCACGGTCCCGGTATCGATCGAAGTTGGTACCGAGTTGATCCGGTACCGATCTGTCGATTCCAGCCAAAGATGGCGTGGGAAGAATTCCCACCGGAGCCGGTATCGTCGGTACCGGTACCGGTGTTGATGTCGGTACCGGTGCCCGTTGGACCAACAGTACCGCAGCTGAGAGAAGAGCTGCGATGCTGCGTTCGATAGCGAGGAACATCTGGTCTATCGACGCTGCCGATGCCTGGGTATCGGTACTGGTGAAAACGGCCGGAACTCCTGAGCATGGCACAGGTAGTTCTTGCGAGGTTGGGGCCTCGAGAACATCCTGGAGCCCCATTGATGCTTTGGAAGCTGAAGCTTCCCGCCGGGGCTGCTTTGCCGGTGTGGTTCCCTCAAGGGCAATGCCAATGGCCTCTCGATGCTTAGCAGGAGAGCTACCCTTTGAGGACTGGCTTTTATGTTTAGTTACCTGAGATCCATGGGAGGAAGAGGAGGTCCTTGAAGATGTCGATGCAATGGATCTGGCATCTGAAGAAAGGAGGGTACCGAGCTTTGCAGCCTGGTTCTGTCTTCCTCTTTTAGTCATCCCCATACAGGAGAGACATTCAGATGGCGAATGTTCAGGCCCTAAACATTTAAGACGCCAATCATGGGTGTCAGTGACAGAAATAGTACCGCCACACTTAGTACATTTTTTTTAAAATCACTAGTTGGTTTTTCCATGTTTTAGGAATATGGGGCCTAGTGCCCAAAATGGCGCCTAGCACCAAAAAAGAAATGTTTCTGAAGAGAAACAGCTTAAAGTATAAGGGGTTTTTTTTGGAAAAGAAAAGAACCGGTGGTACCGGTAAGCATCATGAGGCGGGCAAACGCGACCACAAGAAAACAATTTTAAAGACGGAATTTTCTGCGGTGACAGGGTATGGGTCCTGTCGGCTCTGCGGAAAACGAAGAACTGAAGAGGGACAGTTGGAAAGGCAGGAAGGCAGCGCGCATGTGCTGAGGGATGCTCCCAAAAGCGTTCCTATTGGACGCTGGGGAGCGTTCCCGCGCAGGCTCCGTCGGTACCGCGATACCCATATGTGAAGACTACATTCCTGCTTGTTCCTGGAGATTATTATGTTTTTGATGGGAGTGATGTCCTGAACTTGTTGGTTTCCATCTGCACCCTCTTTCCCTAGTTTAAATGCCTATCTATGTAATGCTTGAATTTTTCACTTAGGGTCCTTTTCCCTGCAACAGAGAGATGTAGTTCCATCTATTTCCACAGTCGCCTATATATCTAAATCCTTCTTGTTTGCATCAGGTTTGGAGCCATGTATTAAAGTTGATTATGCGATGCAGCCTTTCTGCCCCCTTACCAAGAACAGGTAGAACTTCTGAGAATGCTATCGTGTTAGCAATTGGTTTGAGTTTCTCTCCCAGAATCTGTAAGTCCTCTAAACTGTAGAGGCACTGTTTCTAGCCAGGTCATTTGTGCCCAAGTGTATGATAACATCAATTTTGGAGTGCTAACTTTCTGCACTAACTATACCAGCATTTGCTTCGTATTCCTGATGGCTGAAGAGACTGGGAGAAATTTGACCATCTTCTCCCCTTTGTACTGTGTTCCCAAGTTGGTGCCTCTGATGATGGAATCTCCAAGTAATAGTTTCCTTTTTTGTGTCAGTTTCCTCATATTTACGGCATTATCAGTAGAGGGAGCATTAACTTTCTCATTCAAGGGCACTTCAGTTTCCAATAATTGGGCACTCAAATTGCCCAAGACAGAGAAGGTGTTATGCAGGGATATCTCTTGATGGTAAGGGTGTCTCCGTGTTACAGGTCACAACCTACCAGAGCCCACTTGATCCATTTGTTCCCGGGCTGCTTGATTCTTTGTGGGATTGGTTGTGGATTTTTTTCAGTTTGTACCCTAGAGGAGGTGTGTTTAATTGCAGCTAATTCTTCCCTTAATAGAGTCAAGTCGTTATGCATGGCAGATAACTTGAGACATATAGACAAGCTCTTAGGTTCCAAATGAAGAATGAAGGCACCACAACTATGCATTGAATACATGCCATGCCTATTAAGATGACTTTAAAGCAGTTCTAGGAAAAGGAGAAAAGGTGGGTGTTACACCTAACTGGAGGACAGTTGTCAATTTATATGATGCCAATATAGGCAATGCAACCCTGGGATGGGTGGGGTGAGAGGTAGGGTTAGCGGGAATTTAAGTGTCCCTGGGTCAGTAGACCTTCTATGAACTGAGGGCACACTCAAATCCAAGAGAATATAAACGGATAATTAATAGGCAGGGGAAATTTATTTAGCTTTGCAGTGCTGGATCATGACTCTTGCTCAGGTAGCAGAAAGATTTACAATGAACTAATTCAGCAATAACGAATGCATAGTTTAATGTTACCAGATTTTCAGACTACAAAAAGCACCAGATATACGTCAAAAGTACAATGCTGCAAAAGCAGTGTGAACATCAGAAAATACTTGTCTTTCCAAGATCGATCAAACCTTTGTCTAGAAGAACACCCAAACCCTGAACTAACACTACACATGCAAGTTGGCTACCCAATGTTGAAGAGTAAGCACACAAGTCCCCCCGAGTTCTGCTGTACTACAATCTCCGTTTTCTCTGGATTCAACTTCAGACAGTTTACCTCAAATCAGTCTGCCACTGCATTTAGATGCAAGTTTAATGAAGGGCACAGCAATGGCATGTGTTTGAACCACACAACTAGCACGGAGGCCTGCGCTAATGTTTGGCGACATGTGGATCCATTCCCTTGCCGTTCATGTGTTGGTAATTCGCCGCACTGTGCTAACTGGTATGTGGTTGCACTTACTGCCATCCCTTTTGGTTAGCGTACCTATAAACCACCTGTGCTAACTGCGATACACCATGAATGCCCATGTTATGCCCCTAACCTGTCCAGTCTCTCCCCAATCATGCTCTAATTGCTTAGCACAGGATTTTAGCCACAAGGCCTCACACTAACGGTGTAGTGTGCTTAGTGCACAGCAAACCCCATAGCTATTCAGCTTCACAAGAGTAGGGGACTAGGCGACTGTCATATATGCCACTAGCTGTACACCATCAGCAAAAACACATGTAATATCCCAAGGAAAAACCCAAAGCAAAAAAAACTGTGGCGATATCATTTTAAATGTTTCAAAAATGTGGAAACCTGAGAAACTGCATCAAAACAGTACTGCAGTAACACTGCCAAACATATCAGCTGCATGAATCAATCATCGATTTTAGTTCATTTCCATGTTCAGTCAAAACACACTTCAGTATATGACCATTCTCTGCTTTTAATCAAACACGAGCCAAAAATCAATATTTTTCCTTTTTTTTAAATTTGCAAATAAAAAAGTACCCTATGGCAGTCAGGAAAGTATATTTTTATTTGCAAATTGAAAATAATGGAAAATATTGATTTCTGGCTCATGCTTGATTAAAAGCAGAAAATAGCCATATATTGAAGTGTGCTCTGACTATTCATGCAATTGATGTTTCACAGCATTACTGCAGTTCTGTTTTGATGCAATTTCTGACATTTCCAAATTTTTGAGATATTTAAAAGTGTGGAAGGACATTTTAGAAAGGATGTCCAAGTACAGTCTAAACCAGATACAGTTTCACAAATGTTGATGTGCCCAATATGGATGTCTGCAGGGATGTCTACATAGACATCTCCCGAGTAGTATTTCAGAACCTGGATGTCTAGGTTAGGGTAGTGGGCTAGAACCAGGGAAGCCAGAGTTCAAATCCCACTGCTACTTTCGTTGCGATTGTGCTGAATACTGGGGATGATGGAGTGCTAGCTTCTCTATGTCCTCTGGATGTTTGTAAGTCAAAAGGAGCACTTTCCCCATGTTTATTCATGCCTGGAGCAGATCAAAACTTAGACGCAACTCCAAATATTTCTGAGATTAGGCAACAACTTTCAGCTTCCGGAAAATGGCCCAGCCACGCTTCCACCTTACCTCCATTGAGACTTAGACATCCTCACACTGGGGATGTCCACAGACCTGGGTTCTAAAATGACTCTGGAGAGATCTCTAAGCAAGGTTCCAGATGTCCGAAGCATGAATAGGGCTTCCAAAATAATCATCATATTGTCATAGTTTCTTTCTGCATCATCAAAAAATGAGATGCCAGCCCAAAGTTTTCAATAGGATGGAGTCTGTGCAGAGGGTGGCTACTAAAATGGTTAGTGGTCTTCATTATAAAGCATATGAGGACAGACTTAAGTATCTTCATATGTACACCTTAGAGGAAAGGCGGAATAGAGGTGATATGATTGAGATGTTTAAATACCTCCGTGGCATAAATATTCAGGGGGAGAGCCTCTTTCAATTGAAAGCAAGTTTTGCTACGAGGGGACATGGAATGAGGGTGAAGGGGGATAGATTCAGGAGTGATATGCGGAAATATTTCTTTACGGAAAGAGTGGTGGATCCATGGAATAGTCTCCCAGTGGAGGTGGTGGAGAGATGAGGACAGTAACTGAGTTCAAAAAAGCATGGGACAAAAACAGAGGATCTCTAAAGGAAAAAAGGTGACTGTTGTAGCTGTTGATATGGAAGGACAGACTAGATAGGCCATGTGGTCTTTTTCTGTCATCATATTTCTATGTTTCTAATAACAGATACTAGAGGTGTCAAGTAAACATTAATATGATTTGATAATCCCATTCACATGAATAAAAGCTTCAAAGTGTCTACAATAAATATAAACAGAGTAAACTGAAACATTTAAAACTTTAAACAACAGATATTTTCAAAAATTAAAAGAAAAGAAAAAATAAAATTATATAATTCAATCTCTGTTGCACAGAATATACAATATCCTTAATAACTTGCACAGAAGGATACATTCAAACAGAAAATCATGCTTTCGTTTTTCCCTAAAAATGAAATAGCATGGCTCCTCTTATCTATTTTTAGATAATCAATTGTCTAATACTGACATAACTAAAAACAGAAGCTCTTGTGGCTGAACAATGGACAATAGTTAGTGATAGCAAATCCAAAAACCCCTTTTGAGATGATCTGAGTGATCTACCTGGAACATGTCTACATAAATTGGCTTTAAATGCTGAGGAACTCTATAATACAAACATTTATGAATCAAACAAAGGTTCTTAAAGGAAATCCTCTGTTGAACTGGAAGCCAATGGAAAGGGGATAAGATGCTTATGAACATTTATTCTTCCGAAGTTCATATCGGATTGTGTCAAAAAAATATGATTTCATCCAAGTCAACGTCAATCCTTTAATCCTCACCCCCTCTAACCAAAGCAACAATAAGGAATGGTCCCATCCTACTGAAGGCAGCATTGAGGTCCAAGAATGCCATTAAGGAATTAAGGCCCTCATCTGTTGCTATATATATATCACTCAGTAGATAATCCCGTTGCAAAGACCATAATAGGCAGGTAGGACTCCAATATAATGCCACTATTGAATATTGGCCTGTATATGTGTTATTTTACATGAAAACAGTACCCGCAGAAGAAAAAGGTAGAAAAACATATTTTACCACAAGGATTTAAATAATGACATCTCAGTTAAAGGAGTTTTTAAAATGTATTTATTTATGCAAGAGATTTATTTATTCAAGTTTTACAACATAGCAATTAACATAGCAAAAAAGAAAGCAGTCAATCACTAGCAGGGCACAGACTCAACAATTATTAATGTCACTTAAGAGAGGAATAAGTAGAACAACAATTATGATAGACAGACAATTACCATTACAGTTTTTTTAGATTTAACAAATTATCAATTCTTTACCTAACTGGGGTGATAAATTGGGTTCATTTTCTCACCTTCCTACTGTTCATGCTCAATGGTAGAATTTTAGATTGCCACGTGAGAACAAAATTTTAGATACCGTTAATACGGTGCACCCCACTAGATCTCTGCTTGACACCTTCTTAATTGCTGCTGCTGCTACTACTACTGTTGTAGTGGCATCAAAACTTTACAACATGTCCTAGCAGGATTTTTTTCTGGACATGATATACTTCTCTCTATCTTCTGTATTCACATCATCTTTAAAGACAGCAATGGTGAGACCAATCATAAAGAATTCATCTGCCCCTTGTGACAACTAGCATCTGATATCGTCTTTTCCTTTCTTAGGCAAACGACTGAACAAATTGTCCATAGTCAACTGATTACATTATAAATAACAATGTACTACATGACTGGCACATGGGTCCATCCATGGCATGGTACAAAATCCTTAATGTTTTTTTTTTATTCAAAAATAGTGTATTGAGGACTAGAAACTAAGAACAAAGCTTTAAGGTACTGGTCTTCATTGCTGTCTAGTCTGCCGCCTTTGACATGATAGATAAGTCATCAATTTTTTCTGTACCTTTTTACTTGCATTAGGGTTAAAGGGGTTGTTGAGTTTAGGTCATATTTAGAGAGTCACAGACAGTGTGTTTATATTTCAAAAGAAGTTTCACTTTGGCACAACGTCAATAGAGGAGTTCCACAAGTCTCAGTGTTCTCATCTATGCTTTTTAATATTTATATGGTATTGTTCTGTCCTTTATTAAGAGGTTTCAAAATTACTTCTTAGTTGTATGCTGGCAATACTCTGCTCATGGATCCATTTTCAGTTTTAGATGGTCCATGAAGACTGCTAAATTTTTGAAAGTCACAAACTGGTTTACATTAAATGAGCTAGCTATCGATTTGAAGAAGACAGAAGCCTTTGTCATCACTAATACCCTGGGCTATTCTCCACCAGCAGAACTTGCTCTTAGTGATGATATGTCAGAAAGTTGTTAATTCACACTTTTTCTTTTAGACTTCCGATTAATAAGGTACTATGGCCTGTCTTCTTCAAATTACAGTTGGTAAAATAGTTGCAGACTTTGTTAGATTCCGACTATTTTACAATGGTCATTCTCTATATTGATTATTGTAACATCTTCTATATGGATTTACCAGAAGTATCTATTAAGTCATTACAACTTGCACTAAATGTTACTATTCATAGTATTGGTGGTCTTTGAAGTCATGACCATATTACTCTTATTTTAATTCAGCTTCATTGGCTGCCAATTAGTATGGGCCCAATTTTCAAAAGGCATTTACACACGGTTTACAGCCCAGTAAACCATGCAAATGCCTTCAATCGGGATATTCAACGACACTTACATGGTTAGTGCCATTGAATATCCCCTTCTAACTCCCCTATGCGCTCCGATGCTATCTGATTAGCATCGGGGCATTCAAGGGTGGAGAGGAGGCAGTGACAAGTGATAATTAGGCAGCAGGTGCCCGGTTAATTATCAGTGCTGAAAAGTTAGGCGAGGGCTTTCCTTACCTATCTTTCAGAGGTAGTAGCTAACCAGACAGCATGCAATATCACTTACAATGTGCACAGCGATCCCCACATATTCAGTGCCATCACCATGGCATTGAATATCCAGGTTAGAGGTTGGCGGGGAGGACTATGTGCTGACGAGGTGCATAGCCCTTCAAAAAAGAGCCTGGCTCAATATTGAGCCCTATGGGGGGTATGCCGATCCACGAAGAGCAGCTTTGGACATGCAGGCTGGACATCCAATCCACGCTCATCTCCCCAGCCCTATTCTGCCACCAGTGCTCCCCACACATACACAGCACCAACATGAACAGCCTGCCTATTCCACCCTGAGCACCTCACATCCAATGACAATGGCACAGCCTGCCCTTTTGGACCCCCGCTGATGGTCAGACAGCTTTGTGTGGGGGCCACTGTCCAGCATGTGATTCTGTGCTGCTGGCTGGACATGTCAGTGCCATGGCGACAGGATACCACAGCACTGTCACACCAGCCAGAACATTGTGTGCTGGGAACAGGCAGCCTTGGAGACATCTTCTGCATCCAAATAGGGTGCACACCAAGCCATCTATCTGCCTGATTCCACAATCGTGGGTGTGTACAGATCCCACAGTTGAGGAATTGGGTCTGACTTGGCCCTGTCCAAGTTTTCGGCATGAAGATGGCCCAGGCCCTGATTCATAGCTCCGTGGTCAATACTTCCTTAATTATATTTCCTTGTACCTGATGGGAAGGAAGAGGAAAGGTAAAATCAGGAATACGCAACCTCTGCAACGTCTGAGACAGTGAGAGCTTATTGACAGTTTTGTTGCTTGGCCCATGGCGAGGATATAATCTCTAGACAAGAGGATAGGAGGTCTACTGCCCTCCTCCTGAGTTTGACATTAATCTAAGTCTGGAGTTGCAATGCCACTCAAAGTGGTTAGAAAGGCATTGTGGCACCACTGAAGGGACTCCTCCAGGGGATGTGCCTGGAGCAGCCTCTGCAGTGTTCCAGTTCTGGAAGAAGGGGCTAAGATAGTTGATGTGAGCAGAGCAACATGGAGTGAGCATACTGATGGAGCAGAGGGTGAGCTGAGATACTATCAAGCACTACTGTAGTTCCACTGAAGCTCCATTGGGAATGGGACCTTTTGATGGCGGTGAAGGGGTTAAAGGAGTGGCCTAGTGGATGGGGCAAGTTACCTCAGCCCAGAAGGTTGGGGGTTCAAATCCTACTAGAGGACAGCAACCTTGGGCCGGAAGGACTGGGGTTTCTAGTCCCACAGGTGTTCCTTGTGGTCTTGGGTAAGCCACTTAACCCTCCATTGCCCATGTTCCCTGTAAAATAGTTATCTCCAAGTTATAATGCCCTGTTCAATGTAATTTCAGTTTGTTCAATGTAAACTGCCTTGATATCATGAAAGGCGGTATATAAGAAATGTAAAAAAAAGTACCCTTTTCAGGGAAAACAGCATTGGTGAGACCAGATCATTTTAATTTGCAAACTATTTGGAATGGGCTTGTTCTTGAGAAATTCCTATCTGGTAAATTTCAAGATATGTAAATTTGAGAACATTCAATCCTCTGAAAGAAATGGATCAAGAGATAGCAGGCCGAAAATAGAGAGCTCAAATGATAGCAGAAAAATGTTCCTTATCGCAGCAAAGCATAGTTACTCACCTGTAACAGGTGATCTCCGGGAACAGCAGGAATTTAGTCCTCACATATGGGTATCGTCGGTACCGATGGAGCCTGCACAGGAACGCTCCCCAGCGTCCAATCAGAAAGCCTTTGGGAGCATCCAACAGCGCCTGCGTGCTGCCTTCCCGCCTTTCCCAACTGCTTCTCTCCAGTTGAGTTTTAAAGCTGAGACAAAGAGAGAGAGAGAGAGAGAGAGAGAGAGAGAGGGAAAGGAAAGAGATAGAGAGATACAACTCCTAGGGGAGGTGGGTGGGTTGTGAGGACTAAATTCCTGCTGTTCCCGGAGATCACCTGTTACAGGTGAGTAACTATGCTATCTCCAGGAACAAGCAGGAATCTAGTCATCGCATATGGGGACTCCCTAGCTTTAGGTGCCAGGGAGAGACCCCAGAAGTTGTGTGTCCCTGAGAAGGGTTCCACTTCCCCCCATGGATCTCTGGAATCCTATCAGGGATGGTGGGTAGGAGTTGATTAAGTATGGACCAGGTGTTTGAGAACAGCCTGACCAAACAAGGCATCCCGGCGAGAGTCCTTGTCCAAGCAGTAATGGGCTGTGAAGGTATGAACAGAGGCCCAAGTGGCTGCTCGACAGATGTCGTCAATAGACACAGAGTTCAGATGAGCCATTGAGGCTGCCATGGCTCTCACACTGTGAGCTGTGACATGGCCCTCCAGAGAAAGGTTCTTACTCTGATAGGCGAAAGAAATACACTGAGCAATCCAGTTAGATAGTGTTCTCTTGGAGACTGGCAGTCCCAAATGAGAAGGGTCAAAAGCAACAAAGAGTTGAGAGGACTTTCTATGTTGCTGTGTCCTTTGTAAGTAAAACTTTCAGAGTCCTCAGATTCTTCTGAGGAATCGAAGTATCGTCTGTCCGGATGCTCCTGCAGAGCCCGATACCCGTACCGAGCAAAATCGGTATCGGGAATAACCGGTACCGGGGAATCAGTACTGGCGGGCATCAGAGGACAGGGTACCGGCATAGCAGACACCGATGCCGATGCTATCAGTACCAGTTGCGATACCGATACCGATGCTGGTACCAGTGCCGGTGGAGTTGTCTGTCTCGGTACCAAGGGCGTCGATGCCACAAGGAAAGCCGCTAGACTGCGTTCTATGGACAGAATTCTCTGGTACATAGACGCTGCCAATGCCTGGAAGTTGGTACCAGTGGAAACTGCCGGTACCCCAGAGCATGGCACCAGGAGATCTGTCGAGGCCGAGCCATCGAGAACATCCTGGAACCCCGATGATGGTGCTTTGGAAGCCGAAGCCTCCTGCCGGGGTAATTTTGCCAGTGCAGAATCCTCGAGGGCAACGCCAGAGGCATCTCGATGCTTAGAAGGAGATCTACCCTTCGAGGACCGGCTGGATTTATGTTTAGTTACCTGAGATCCACGGGTAGAAGAAGAGGCCCTGGAAGACGTCGATGCCACCGAAGCCGCATCAGAGGGAAATAGGGTACTGAGCTTAGCAGCTCGGTTCTGTCGACCTCTTTTAGACATCATAGCACAGGACACACAATCTGTGATGGAGTGGTCAGGACCTAAACATTTTAAACACCATTCATGGATGTCGGTGACGGAAATGGTACCGCCACGTTTTGTGCACTTTTTAAAACCTGAAGCAGGTTTTTCCATGTTAAGGAAAGTTTTTGGGCCTAAGGCCCAAAAAGGCGGGTGCTCCTGAAGAAAGGAAAAAACAGATAAATTATTATTTATTTTTAATAGAAAAGAAAGACCGGCGGTACCGGTAGAGCGTCGGGGAAGGCAGACGCGACCACAAAAAGAAATAAAGAAATAAGGAATCCTTCTGCGGTGACAGGAACACGACCTGCTGGCTCCGCGGAAAAAGAAGAACTGGAGAGAGGCAGTTGGAAAGGCGGGAAGGCAGCACGCAGGCACTGTGGGATGCTCCCAAAGGCTTTCTGATTGGACGCTGGGGAGCGTTCCCGCGCAGGCTCTGTCGGTACCGACGATACCCATATATGATGACTAGATTCCTGCTTGTTCCAGGAGATAGGTTTGAAACTCAAGGACTCTAATCTGTTAAGAACATAAGATATGCCATATACTGAGTCAGACCAAGGTCCATCAAGCCCAGTATCCTGTTTCCAACAGCAGCCAATCTAGGTCATACATACCTAGCAGTTTCCCCAAAAGACACAGGTTCCACAATGCTTTTACTAGGTCAATAGGAAAACTGAAGTATTGTAGAAAACAGTATATCAGTACAGTACTCCTATGTGCTAAATTTTCTTTGCATTCTCACAATATCTCCTGTTGAGATGTGTAAAAGGTATGTGATAACTGTTTTGAAAATTACACTAGAGTCTGTACCTCCTTACGCAAGAGCCTATCTGCCACAGACGAAAAGGAAGGAAGCTGTGGACGCAGCTCAAGTAGACCAGATTACAATGGCCATTTCTTTGGTAAACTGATTTTCTGGAGACATGCAGATTTCTATGTCAGCTTTTGTGATTACATATGCACTGGACCTGCTGCTTAATGAGAATGTACTTTAGATCAAAGGACTCTTTTTTTATGAACTGTTGTATAAAGATCTTCCCGGATGTGGCCAAATCTACCCAGAAGAGAAGGAAGCAGTCCCTTCTACCCAGACCTAGGGTCCTGCAATTTGAAGGACTTTTTTTTCTCACAATTTCCTTTAAACATTTGAAGGGAGACTTTTTGACCAGTTCTGCTTTTGAACTTAACATCCAAATGTAGTGTTGTATTTGTAGTCTCTGCTTCTACCCATTGAAAATCGGTGCTACGGGTCCTGCAATGTATCAGGATGGGGGTTGTCAGAAATTCTGGATTATCTCCCTCCTACAGTTGGGTAACTTGGCAGTTCTGTCTTTCTGCTTTTGAGATAACCTTGACTAAACATGCCCTATGAATTTAGAGCTGTACATGTCCCCCTATAGATCTGCAGTGAATATCGATCATTTTATCCTGAATCATTACATACAAAAGCTCTAGGCTATAGGATTGAATAGTGAATACCCTGTATGGATAAATATTGTTACAACAAATACATTCAATATTTCACTTTTGGGTCCATTTTCAAAGAAAGCCATTTCCCATTGGCTACTATGTGCATAACACTTCTGCTCCACTCTCCCTCTGCCCCTTTGCTATATGAAAGTGGTGGGCTGAAAATACATCTAATTGCACTGCTACTACTTGAAAAGTGGCCATGCGAGAGAGCGGACTGACAGTATTATTCGGGCAGCAACGAGTTTCCATCCCTATCCAAATAAGCCATAAGTTCATTTTAAAAAGGATTTTCACCTGTAAAGGCCTTTTTATGTGCGTAAAACATCTAGTATAATATTAACCCGGAAGTTGCACACATGAAAGTCAAAGCAGTGCCAAGACAGCATGTATCTTTAAGCAGGTTCCATGGGTGATCAGGGAAACTACAGCCCAGGGAGCCTGACATCAGTACCGGGAAAAATGGTAGAAACCATCATAAAGAACAAAATTACTGAACATGTAGATAGTCATGGCTTAATGGGAGACAGCCAACATGACTTTAGCCAAGGAAGGTCTTGTCTTACTAATCTGTTATGTTTTTTTGAAGGTGTGAATAAACAGGTAGACAAAGGTGAGTCGGTTGATATAGTATATCTGGATTTTCAGAAAGATTTTGACAAGAATTTTGGCGAAATTAAAAAGTCATGGGATAGGAGGCAGTGTACTATTGTAGATCAGGAACTAGTTAAAAGACAGAAAGCACAAGGTAGGGCTAAATGGCCAATTTTCTCAATGGAGAAAGGTGAATAGTGGTGTACCCAAGGGATCTGTGCTGGGTCCGCTGCTTTTTAACATATTCATAAATGACCTGGAAATAGGAATAATGAGTGAGGTAATCAAATTTGCAGATGACACAAAATTATTCAAAGTTGTTAAAACTCATGAGGATTGTGAAAAATTGCAAGAGGACCTTAATCAACTGGAAGACTGGGCATCCAAATGGCAGATGAAATTTAATGTGGACAGGTGCAAAGTTATGCACCTAGGAAAATGGTTACACAATGCAAGGTTCCGTATTAGGAACCACCACCCAGGAAACATGTTGAAACTCTCCACTCTGTGTGCAGCGGTGGCCAAGAGAGCAAATTAAATGCTAGATATCATAAGGAAAGGAATGGAGAATAAACAAAAGATATTATAATGTCTCTGTATTGTTCCATGGTGCGACCGCACCTTGAATATTGTGAGCAATTCTGGTCACCATATCTTAAAAAGGATATGGCGCTATTAGAAAAGGTACAGAGAAGAGCCACCAAAATGGTAAAGGAGATGGAAGGATACCTCTATGAGGAGAGGCTAAAAAGGTTAGGGCTCTTCAACCTGGAAGAGAAAAGGCTGAGGGGAGATATGATAGAGGTCTATAAATTAATGAATGGAGTGGAATGGGTAAACTTAGATTGATTGTTTACACCATCAAAATATAGAAAGACTAGGGGACATACAATGAAGCTAGGGTAACCTATTTAGGATTAATAAGAGAAAATATTTTTTCACTCAACGTGTAATCAAACTCTGGAATTTGTTACCTTAGGATGTAGCTAAAGCCGTTAGTGTAGCCGGGTTTAAAAAAAGGTTAGGACTTAAGTTCCTGGAGGAAAGGTCCATAAACCATTATTAAAGGGGACCCGGGATATCCACTGCTTGCCTCAATACAAGCATTGTGGAACCTGTATCTTTTGGGGAAACTGCTAGGTACTTGTGACCTAGATTGGCCACTGTTGTAAACAGAATACTGGGCTTGGACCTTAGTCTGACCCAGTATGGCATATCTTATGTTCTTAACCTGTGTGTAAGGCTGTTCAAGGATGGAGTTTGGGTGGAGCATGGTAGAGTCACAGTTTATTTATTTAACAACTCTTTTATACCTCCGTATCTACCAGTCACTGCAGTTTACATGGAAAGAACATAACAAGAACTTGAACTTTACATGTAACAATTTGTTGGATAGAATAATAAACTAAGTAATTGATAACTCTGGAACAGTATGAACAAAGGAACTTAAGAACGTATTAACATGGTAGGTTGTTGCTTCTAGTAGTGTATATGTGTCCAAAGGATTTTAAGATGGTTACATGTCTGAGCCAAAGTATTCCTGGAAGAGCAGTGTCTTTAGCCTTTGATGAAGTCTCCAATGTCCAATAGGGAGCGGAGGTCAGGAGGAAGGGTGTTCCAGATGCTAGGTGCGTAATAACGGAAGGCTGTGTTGGAAGTAGAGCTGTTGGTGCGGGTGATTGTTGGGAGTATTGTAAGTCGGGTGTTGTTAGTGCTTCTCAGGGTTCTCTGGACAATTTATATGCATATTTTATAAAACATGCATGTACGCACATACTTTACAAATGCACATTTTTGCCTGCTCTCAAACAGGCTTAATTGTCTATAGCTTCAGTCTAAATGCCATTTCTGTCACATTTAGCATAGTATTTTATAAAGACACATAGGTAATTATATGTCTTTAAAAAATAGCCTCAAAATAGGCCTCTACTAGGCCCCTACACATGTGGAGCCCCATTCTGGGAGGGGGATGTCCAGGCCATCCAGACGTCCTCGTGAAGACGGGGCTGTTAGGACCCAATTTTGGTCCGCGGGAACAAAACATTCCCACGGGAGCCAGAATCAAGCTCGAAGATGGCCCAGTGTGCCTCCTCTGCCTGCAGGGACATCCTCCCTGCAGGCACCCCCAGTATCCATGGCTCCGGCCCCTCAAAGGACCACTGCCTGACCCACGGCTGACCTCCCGTGGCCTGGATCAGGCAGTGAGAATCCACCCTCATCCAGCCCCAGCTCCGGGAGTGGTTCACCTGCCCGATCCCGCAAATTCTGCTGCTTATACCATCTCTGCGGTGGTATAAGCAGTATTCCCCTGCAGGCCTGGCAGCACGTACAGGGCCGTGACCAGAATTGGCCCTGTATGTGCTGCCGGGCAGCCCACCCCCACTCCACCCCCCTGCTGGCTTTCCCTGTCCTGTAGCACAGGTCGTAGGGAGAGAACCGGTGGGCGAATAGAATCTAGGCCAGGGGTCTCAAACATGCGGCCCGCGAGAGCATCTTGTGCAGCCCGCGAAGCACTTACGGGCGTGTAAAAAAAAAAATCCAAACTTGCCGCCGCCGCAGTATTAAGCGTCCCGCGGGCCCCTCTGCCTGGCAGAGTCCTCTCCTCCCTGCAGCATCAGCTCCAAAAGCGGCGGCTTTCAGAGCCGCGAAGAGAGAGAGTTTCTCTCTCGCGGTTCTGAAGACTCTCTCGCTGCTCTTCAGAACCGCGAGAGAGAAACTCTCTCTCTTCGCGGCTCTGAAAGCCGCCGCTTTTGGAGCTGATGCTGCAGGGAGGAGAGAACTCTGCCAGGCAGAGGGGCCCGCGGGACGCTTAATACTGCGGCGGCGGCAGCAGCAGCAGCAAATATACATTTTTTAAAAATCTACCTTGGCTGATGGTGGGAGGGGGGTTAGGACTGGAAATGGGCTATGGGGGGGGGGGCTAGGACTGGTAATGGCCTATGAGGGGGGTAACTGAAAATGGGGTGATGGGGTAAAAAATAAAAATGGGTGATGGGGGGGTTAGGACTGGTAATGGGCTATGAGGGGTAAGACTGGAAGTGGGCTATGGGGGGTTAGGACTGGTAATGGGCTATGGGGGGGCTAGGACTGATAATGGGCTGGGGGGTCTGCTAGGACTGGAAATGGGCTGAGTGGAAGGGGGGCTAGAACTGCAAATGGCTGATGGGGAGGGGGGCTTGGAATGGAAATGGGCTGTGAGGGGAGGGAGCTAGCACTGGAAATGGGCTGATGGGGGGGAGCTACGATTGGAAATGGGCTGATGGGGGGCTAGGACTGAAAATGGGCTGATGCAGTGACTAGATGGGAGCGGGTGCTGTGTGGGACTGGAACTAGAAGGGAGCTGATGTTGGGGGAGGATTAGAATGGGATGGAGCTGGGAGAGTGAAATGGAGAAGGGAAAAATATTTTGTGTGGGAGGAAAGACAAATCTATAATTGGCCAGGTATTGGGAGAGTAAGTGGGGATTGAGGATGGAGGAGTAAAATTTGAGTGGATGAAATAGGAATGAGGAAAGAGCAAAAGGAGAAAGATTAATATGTTAAAGCAGATGTAGAGGGAGAATGGAAAAAGCTAGAAGAGAGAAGAAAGGACAAATGGACAGCAGACGATGGAGAGTTAGCAGAAGGCACGAAGAAACCAGAAGAAAGTGGCTGGAATAATTACAACTGAAAAAAAATGCACAAAAAGTAGAAAAATCTCTTTATTTTGAATTTATTAACTGGAATATGTCAGTTCTGGGAAATGTGCATCAATAACGTCTGCGCTTTGTTTAGTACAAGAGGAAATTAATTTATAGTTGTATTTCTACAGTGTTGTTGTACATTCCAAGTTTGGCTTTTGGGGGTCCCAGTTTAATTGTCTTGTTTCTAAATTTTGATTCCTTGTTTGGTGATGGTGTATGTTCTGCATGTGTAACTGAGCTGAGGTATTCTGTTTATGTAATTCCTATTTGACATTGCTACTTGTTCTCTGTCCCCAGTAGGTCATGTATTGTTATTCTCTGAATTGTATTGATTTAATATTTGCAGTGTTGCCTTTTGATAGGTAGGGTATGGTGCTTTGTGAGTCCTGGTAGTGCTGTTAGGATATGGCGGGTTTGCTATGGGTTCTAAATGGGCAGTGTTTGTTTGTAGTAGTTCCTAATGTGCCTGGCGGTTGGCACTGGATTATAGTAATGTAGAAATCTTTTAGTCTTTCTTTATTCATGCACTCATCAAGAGGCATGTTTACTAAAAGTTATTTTATTTTTATTTTTTTTTATTTAGTAGACACTTGTATACCGCTGCTTCCTACGATCAGCAGCGGTTAACTTTACAGATCAGGTTGGACTGCACAGTGCAGTAATTTGTATGACTTACAGTATGATTGGTTAAGGATTTGATTTGAAACAACACAAACACAGAGTAATTTGATTTACATTTGAATTAGTGTGTGCGGGTTTGCTTCCCTATAAATACATTAGGATGCGTGAGTGGGGGTGTGCTCCGTATATACATATATACAATATAACAGATCTGGTTACTGGTTAGTTCAGTCTATATACATATATACAATTATATACATATATACAATTAACAGACTGGTTTCGGTTAGCTCAGCCTAGGTTATGGGTATGGTAGGGTATGGTAACATTATGGTAACATTAAAGTTAGGGTATGGTAACATTATGCAAATATTTATGGTAACATTATGGTAACATTATGGTAGGGTATGGTAACATTAAAGTTAGGGTATGGTAACATTATGCAAATATTTATGCAAATGAGGTCCCACGTCTCATGTGGCCCCTGGGTTATTTTACAAGTCCTCATTTGGCCCTCAAAGCAATTTGAGTTTGAGACCCCTGATCTAGGCGAATGGCGGGATGTGCAGCTCCGCAACCCACATTCTAGAATGAGGGCCATAGTCTACTTTAGGATTTTAAATGATATTTTTGAGGACCTTGTTTGTTTTTTTCTTCAGAGAGTCTTGTGTGAATCAGCCTTTGACTGTGTATATCTTAAGCTGTCACTTTTCTATGTGTCTTTGCAAGCTATTCAGAAGACCACTTGTGTGTGTTAAGAGACTCTTAGGGGTATGTTTACTAAACTGCGCTCATGTGCGCGGCACACATTAGTGTGCGCTAAGGTACCTTAGCGCACGCTAATGATGCGTATTTGTGCCCCGCACACGTGCGCGCTGCACTAAAGTGCCCGCTCATGTGCGCGGCGTGCTGATGTGCGATAGAGGCGTGGAAAGGCTCCCGGAGGGCGGAGGAAGGCTCCCCAGGGGCGGAGAGAAGGGGTCAATGGGTGGAGAGTGGGAGGGGAGAGGCTCCCCGCACACGAGCGGGGCTGAAATTCAAGCCAAAAAATACCGTAAGTGAAAACCTCGCGGTAGAGCCGATTTAAAGGGAAGAGAAACCATTTCTGTCAGCAATGTACAGCAAAACCAGGGAAATCTATAAAACAGTGATAAGTGTGATACATGTGCACGGTACAAAAGTGCAAATAAACATTGAAAATGACCCCAACAAAATCTAAAAAAATTATAATCAAGCTGGGCAATAGTGATAGTAATGGGAAACATCAAAAAAACACTCCCAAGAAAGCCGCAAAAAATAAATATGAATTTTAGAAGGGTCTACGCTCCGTCCCCATACAAGGTGAATGATCCCACAGTGAAATAGCACTGATCAGGGTTTCCCTCTCCATTGGACAGGTTACCTATGGCATGCACATTTCCACAACAGCAGAGTGGGCAGGTCGGAATGGGCAATTGGACAGATGCTGGGAAAGGGGATACAGAGGGCTGCAGGCGGCACATGCTGTGGTGCAGCTGGGGCACAGTGCGGACTAGGCAGATGCCTAGATGGCACCTAGGAATGCTGAAACTGAACAGCAGCCAGACAGCAACTGATGAGGGCCCAACATGGGCACGAGAGTGTTTATCACAGTGTCACAGGGGATAGTACCCAGCAGGTACCCCCAAGGGCACAGAACATTGGCAGGCAGTGATTGGGGGACGTGCGGACAAATTTGCAGGCACCCCTACCCCAGAACCCGCACCATAGGCAGCCGCCTACCCGCACACAGGATGGCCTAAGACTGCGTACCACCAGCACCACCAGCAGAAGGGCATGTCAGCAGGGTGGCACAGGGGTACTGGAGGTGAAGTGGGGCAGTGGCAGCTGCCCAGAGCAGACCATGGCCTAGCCCTGTGTAGGTGGGTGCAATGCACTGCAACAGACAGGCCCTGCCGGAAAAGCAGTAATGGTATCATCAGGGAATGCACTGTCTCTGTGGCAACACGGTAGTGCAGTGCACACAACCAGCGTGTTTGGAGACAGAAGGTCACAGGTTCAAGCCCCAGCTGGGGCTCCTGCCAATCCAGTCCCCATATTTTACCCACAACTAACTAGTGATAGTAAAGACGAACCTTTATTGCAGAGAACATAAGCATGGCTCAAACACCTCTATTTTACCCTACAGAGCACAGACACCAGAAACATGCACATTACCTAGAGCAGATTCCCCCAAATGCAGTCCTGGAGGGCCACAAAACCTTCAGGGTTTATGCTGTCTCCAATCTAAGGATGGAGCGGTACTGGTGGTGGAGGTGGCAGCAGCTGGTGGCCACAGCAGACCATGGCCTAGCCCTGTCCAGGTGGGTGCCGTGCACTGTAACACAGGCCCTGTCGGATGTACAGTCATGGACTCCCCAGGGAATGCAGCATGTCTGTGGCAACCCGGTGGTGCAGTGCACACAGACAGCGTGTGCAAGAACAGAAGATCACAGGTTCAAAGCCAAGCTGGGGCTACTGCCAATCCAGTCCACATATTTTTCCCACAACTAAACCATGATAGTAAGGACAAACCTTTATTGCAGAGAACATATGCATGGTTAATACGCCTATATTTTACCCTACCGAGCACAGACACCATAAACAGGCGCATTACCTAGAGCAGAGTCTCCCAAATGCAGTCCTGGAGTGCCAAACACCATTCAGGTTCCATGCTGCCTCTAATAAAGATGCCTGTGCTGCATATCTATGCACCACCCCCATGGTATGCAGATGTATCTCATGCATATTCATGAGGGACAGCATGAAAACCCGAACAGTGTTTGGCACACCAGGACTGGAGTTGGGAACCTCTGCCGTAAAGCAGCAGCCAACAGGGGCAGACACATCCATACCCACACCCACTGGCCCCATTAGCCAATGCCTCCTGGAGAGGCAGGACATTGGGCCCTGCGTGCATCTCCCAATACTAGCACTTGCATACCTTAGCAATGCCACCCTACACCTGGGTATACGGTACACAGCTATCAAACGTTTCCTATGATTACTGGCAGATAGCAATTCCTACGTTAAGCACAGTTTGCTCATTGAGTTCCATCATAACAATCTTTCTGATGTCTGTGCTGTGTGCTGCAGGTCTGGTCTCTGACAGTGTTTACCACCCTGGGGAGTGACCCCCAACAGTATTGTGTACCATATCCATGCCTGTACTGTGCCCAGGACTGGTGTGGTGACCAGGGCTGCTAAACTCCTCTATAGTAGCACAATGCTGGCATAGGTGTGGGAGTGTGTGTCTGTCTATCCAGTGTGTGGTGGCTGCAAACACCCTCCACAGCCCACACTGCCAGCACTGTTGCCAGTATTGGCCTGCCAATGTGCATAATGAGGAGCAAGGTACCATGGGTATAGCCCGGACAGGGTGGCCTGGCCAGGATGCATCTGCACAGGGCATAGGGCCCTGGCTGGGACATTTTAGTGCCCGGCCACCACCTACACAGACAGGGTGGCCTCAGCATGTCCTGCTGGGAGATCACTCTCACTCTGACTGTGCAGTGACCACAGCATGGCTAGGCACCCCCATAGTGCTATATAGTATTTCTTTCATGTGATATTTATGGTTTTCCTTTTGGAGCCCAGTCACTGACTTATCTGCTTGTTGTGTATGCTGACATCCCAGTTCTGGGTGCACGCATTTCCACCAGGAACATGCACTATGGACTAGCTAGCAGACTGTTTGCAGCTGGTATGTGTCTTGATGGAGCGCCTTGCAGGGTGCAGCGGCTGAAGGCTTGCTGCAGGAGAATATCAGATAGTGGTGGGGGTGCAGCTTAGCATATCCAGGCCTAATGTCTGTCTGCTATTGTGTTATGGATGTGTACAGAGCTGCATTGACTGCCCTGTAGAGTGTCTGTTCCCCAGCAGGACTGGGGTTGATGGTCCCCTCTACTGCCACCATTGCAGGGAGGTAGAATGTGCATCTGTTGATGGGAGACCATGTTTACCACCCTCAGCCCTGGAGGAGGAGGGTGGTGGTGGTACATAATCCTCCTAGGGGTCCATAGGGGCTACACCTGACTGAGACAGACAGATATATCCAAGGTGTTTCTGCAGAAACTACCTATCTCACACATTAGCACTGCTGGGGACCTGCAGCATGGCCTATTTCTGCCATGGAAGGTGCTGTGGACCTGGTGCTGGGCGCACCACCGCACACTCAGGGTGAGCACAGTACCCGCACAATGTGACGGTGTGTAGCTACTCTGTGCCAGTAACACACACGTTCAGTACCCCCTACCAGGCCGAGGTGCTGTGGGGGTGGACATGGTCAGTTCCCCCTACCAGGCCGAGGTGCTGTGGGGGTGCATACCCCATCTTGTGTTCATCTGTGGACAGCTGATTTGCATGTGCAGTGCATCATGGGTACGGGTGGCCTAACCCTATCCTGGTGACCACAGCAGACTGTCTGTGTGGTGACGTGCAGTCCCTCTACAGCCAGCCAGGGGTTTGCTAGCAGCTATAGAGCTGTAGCCCACTGGTTACTTCACTGCCTGTGGAGCCAGAGGTCATGGGTTCAAACCTACAGTGGGGTTATTTGATAGGGCTGCCCAAAGCATTATCTCTTTTTAATGTATATTATTGCTGCCAGCAAAAACACTCTCTGCGTACTGTACCCATAAGGTGCCTCAGAGGGCGCTTTATAGGGCGCCCTATAGGGCACCTTATGTTTACCGTCCATATAAGGTGCACTATACGTTATCCTGTGGAGCGACTTATAGGGTGCCCTATAGTGGACATTTTAGGGTGCCATGGCTGACAGTGCACTTTATAATGTACCCTATGGAGTACCTTATAGGGTGCCTTATGCGGCACCTTCAGTTACGGCACGTGAGGGCGTGTTTGCTGGCAGCAATTAATAAAATACAAATGAAGTGCTGCAGGAAACAATACGTACATTGCAAAGCTGATGCCTCAGCCAGCCCTACGTATTAGGCACACTGGGGAGCAAACTCATGACCCCTGTATCAGCAGTCAGTGCCTTAACCATTGTGCTACACTGCTGTTCCTCCTTGCATGTCAGCGCACCTACTTCACATTTCCATGCGTTTAAATGCACAGTGCTGCCATCAAACACAGTGCTATGACCTTGCTGTGCCTCATAGGGCACCCTATATGGCGCCCTATAGGCCACCCTTTCAGAAACATTGTAGGGTGCCGTGGCGGACAGTGCACTTTAGAATGTGCCCTCTGGGGTACCCTATGAGGCGCCTTATGCAGCACCTTATGTTACAATACTTTGAGGGTGCGTTTGCTGGCAGCACTAATTAAAATAAAAATAAAATGCCCCCTACAGCACTATTACCTATAACAGGTAATGCCTCAGCCAGTCTTCTTCATTAGGCACAGTGGGGGATTGAACCCATGACTCCTGCATCATTGGTCAGTGTCTTAACCATTGTGCTACACTGCTGCTCCTCCTTGCATGTCAGCGCACCTACTTATGATTTTCATTCCTTAAACTGCACAGTGCTGCCATCAAAAACAGTGCTGTGATCTTGCGGTACCTCATACAGCACCCTATAAAGCGCCCTATAAGCAACATTCTAGGGTGCCTTGGCGGACAGTGCACTTTAAAATGTGCCTTATGGGGCGCCTTATGTTAACACACTTTGAGAGTGCGTTTGCTAGTAGAAGTAATTCAAATATAAATAAAATGCCTCCTAAAGCAATCTTCCCCATAATAGGTAATGCCTCAGCCAGCCTTCTTCATTCGGCACAGTGGGGGATTGAACCCACGATCCCTGCAACATCGGTCAGTGTCTTAACCATTGTACTGTGGCTCTGTTCCTGTGCTTGCACATCAGCGCGCCACTTATGCTTCCTGCGCAAGTTTCTCATGCGCTAATGTGCGCGGCGCACATTAGTGCATGATTAATCCTGGTTTTGCTTTTTTCTGACTGAAAACGCCCACTCCTTATATGGCATCCCGCACAATAGCGCGGCGCGCACCTAACAGGGTTTTAGTAAACATACCCCTTAGAGATATTATACTTCAAAACTGCTGTCGAGTTCTACAGGAGTCACAGAACCGCTATTAGTCAACATATGGCCAGCTCTTACCTCAGCTATGTAAAATTTCAATCATCCAGTCCACTCCCAGGCTGGGCCTGTTTTATAACCTAGGAGAATGATGCCGCACCCAGAACCACCTCTATCCTGGCAACCCTTTATTGTATTAGCATCTGAATACTGTGACTAAACTTTTTCCAAATGGCAAACTGAAACAGCCAAGCCTCTTAATCAGGAACATACAATAGAGGAACTCTCAGCAACCTGAACCAATGCCATCAGCCTGAGAAGGCAGAGATGCAGATTGTGCTGTAGTAACCATCTGAATGCCTGTGAGTCTGAATATTTTACCCAAAATTGGAACTTTAAGATTCAGAGGAGACAGGGATTGATATACTGAGAGTGAAAATGAAAGAGCAGAAATGCTAACAAAGTATTTCTGCTTTTTCACTGAAGGACGATTTGTGTACACTGCCTTTAATGGAAGAGTGTTTACATCAGCATCAAAATGGTCTGGTCCAATAAACGTTTGCGCATTCCTTCCAGTTGCTACTGGCATTGCATGGCTTTCTGTGAGTTTGAACCAATGCCTATCTGACAATGCTGCTTGGATATATCACCACCACTTAGGAATGAACATTGCCAAAACGGAGCTTCTTATTTTTCCCCCTAAGCCCACCTCTCCCCTTCTTCCTTTCTCAAACTCTGTGGATAACGCTCTACTCCTCCCTGTTTCCTCGGCTCACAACCTTGGGATCATCTTTGACTCTTCCCTGTCCTCCTCCACACACATCCAACTGATAGCAAAAACCTGCTGTTTCTTTCTCTATAACATCAGCAAAATTTGTCCTTTCCTTTCTGAACACATCCACTCTTTATTCACCTCCCATCTAGACTACTGCAACATCTTCCTTGCTGGTCTCCCTCTGAATCATCTCTCTCCCGTTCAATCTGTTCAAAACTCAGTTGCGCAGCTAATCTTCCACCAACCTCGTCATGCTTATATAACCCCTCTTCCCAAGTCACTTCATTGACTCCCTATCCATTTACGCATCTAGTTCACACTTCTCCTGCTGACCTATAAATGCATTCATTCTGCTGCTCCTCATTATCTTTCCTATCTTATCTCTCCCTACACCCCCTCCTTGGGAACTCTGCTCTTCTGGAAGATCGCTACTATCTGTGCCTTTCTTTTCTTTTACCTTGCTGCTCCTTATGCCTCGAACCAACTACCTGAGTCTATACGTCAGGTTACATCTCTGGCTCTTTTCAAATCTAGGCAGAAAAGTCACCTCTTCATTGGCACCTTTGGATCCTGATCTGCCTAATCCCCTTTGTGTCTCCTTACCATTCCCCCTGGATATGTCCTTATCCACAGCTGCGATGTTATCTGCCTTGACTAAATTGGAAACTCTGATAAGCAGGGTCCGTCTTTTACATGTTTCTGTGCAGCACTCTGTATGCCTTGTAGCGCTATACAAATGATTAGTAGTAGTAGGTGCCTGATCTCATGAGGCAAATCTTTCAAGATCAGCATGGAAACACAGGTACCTGTGTGGCTCAGAGATTCATGTGATGCTAATAGCAGCTGTCCTTGCTACCATGCAGGAATGCATGAGTCAGTATAGAAATTGATTGCGATAGGGCCTGGGTTACCCAGCACATTCCAACACCCATGAGCATTTGTGTGGATCTGGAAAAAATGAAAGGAGAGAAAACCATGGAGCTGGAAGGGATGCATCTTAAGATGCTAAGGGATCTTAAGATGCTAAGGGAGCTCAGAGACATTCTGGAAGTTCTTCTGATAGACTTGTTCAATAGATCGTTGACGATCTGATTGGTCTTCTGGAACTGAGAAGGGCAAATATGGTAGATTTTCAAAAAAGTGCTACCAGAGAGGTTGTTACTCACAGATTGCTTAGTCTGACCATGTAGAAGCTTAACTGAAAAAAAAAAAAAAGAAAGTGAAATATACAATTGTGTAGGCTGCAGAATCAGAGACATCATGATTTTATCAGAGACAGATCTTGTCAAATGAATCGTACCGATTTCTCTGTGTGTGATAAAAGAATTATATTAAAGCTTTGATACTGTCATACATAAGAGGTTTAACCTGGGAATCCTGAGCATAGATCCCAAAGTGGTAAAATAAAATTAGAAACCAGCTGAGTGACAGACAGAGTAGTGTTAAATGGAATGCATTCTGAAGAGAGTGTTGGGAACTGAGGAAGAGTGAACTCTGAAAGCTACTCGGAGGAAGGTTAATTTTATAACAGTTTGCCTAACTTTTGTGGCAAGTATGTGCATAATGTACATCAATTTTCGAAGGGAAAATATCAGCATTTGAAAACTAACCCATCAACATTGCATGCATACATGTATATCTGCTATTTAGGATGAGCAAAATTCCAAGCTTATTTTGGGGATAATTTCGTGAAATTTTTTCTGAGAATAAGGCCTGTTTCCATGACCATGTGTTTCATGGAAAACACTATAACGCAAACCAGGTGTAGGTATTCCTGGGGGCATGGTTTGTGTAGAGCTGGGGCAGAGTTGCACATATTTTACAAAATAAAAACATAGAAACATGACAGCAGAAAAAGACCATATGGCATATCTAGTCTGCCCTACATGGAAACATGCATAGAATACATGAAACATATTTAGAATGTCTTTGGAGCAGGTTTAAATTATTTGGTTCTAGATGTTTTTTTTTTTTTTTTTAACTTTTATTTTCATTTTGCAACAAACAAAAGAAACAACACACCAAAGGAGACAAAACAAGTATACAATAAGGAAAAGCAAACCCTATTACCCCCCACCCCCATGCTTCTTCTCTAAGCCGATAATATCAGCATGTGAGCGCTTCCAAACAACAGTGATTGTACATCAAAACGAACAAAAGAGTATCTACGATACAGAATGATCATGGGACAGAGATTTATACAAATTTAAACAGTCAGATGAGAGCATTTAGCAGTGTGAACATAGTCATTGAGCATCTTCCATTTAGACAGATGATGAGGAGTCTGAACGGAAGAAGCAAACATACGAGGTATTTGTTCATATTTACTGTAGAGACAGACATGATTCCACCATTCATTGGGGCTCAGATGGGAGCTATTTTTCCAGTATTTCGTAATTAGGGAAATAGCGATGCCTAGCATAAAGTCCAAAAGGAAGTAAGCCGTTTTTGGAAGAGAGGGGATCCCCGCAGCTGAGCGAAGTCCCACTATCCTCCAAGAAAGGGGCTCTTGAAAGTGCAACTGCGCAATACTTGCATAGTAAGCAGGGTTGTCCACATTCGGGGCATAAATACAAATACACGTGAATTCACTATCTCCAACCTTAAGGTGTGCACGGGCCCATCTACCCTCCTTGTCAGAGCTAGTATCCATTACAGTAGCTTGCAAAGACTTCTTAACCAGAATGGCTACCCCACACCGTTTGGAAACGGCGGGAGAATAGGCAGCCACCATGTAAGGCTTAGCATTGAGTTTCAGTGTTTCAGCAGAGTTTAGATGCGTTTCCTGAAGAAACACTAAATCAGCATGCTCATGGCTAAGATAGCTAAGGATTTTCTTTCTTTTGATTGGACTATTGATGCCTTTTACGTTAAGTGATAAGATTTTACATAAGGCCATTCAGAAAGGTTAAAAATTCTGAGCATGATAGCGCACATAATTTCACAATGTCCCTCATATTAACTGTATCTGGCTGTACACATGACATGAAAGAAAATAAGCTAATGTAATACAATGAAGCGCCCCACATTAAAAAAGAAAAACCGCGGTGCGGTAGAGAAGAAGCAGAACCCCAGAAATTACTGGCGACCATGTGTCTGCGGGGAGAAACCCCAGAGAAGGCCGAAATTGAAAAAACATATAACCTGTAGAACTGTGCGTGCTCCGAATCCGACCGAGGCACACATCATGGAGGGATAGGAGACCAAAAAACAAAAAAGTCCTATAGAGAAAGAAAGAAAGTCCAGGTAGTCTCTGTGCTTGGCTATGACCGCCGCGCCGGGCCCTTCAAAATGGCGGACAGAGCCGGCAGATAATAAGTCCAAGTTGTTGGATTAGCGCATCTGCTCTGCTTCTTTGGAGTCTAAAAAGGTTGATAGTAGATCAGGATCTTCGAATGTCCTAGTTTGGTTGTGGAGAGTCACTCGGAGCTTCGCTGGATACAACAGGCCAAAGCGAGCCTGTAGTTGTTGAAGTCGAGGGCGAAAAGCAAGGAGTTTCTTCCGACGGTCAACGGTAGGCTTTGCCAAATCAGGGAAGAAGGAGACTTTATGACCTTCAAATTCCAAATGATGATTCGCCCGGGCAGCATTTAAAATTTGTTCCACTTGTTGATATCGTAGTAATCGAAAGATAATAGGCCGGGGGTCGTTCGGTTGAGCGCCATGTGGGTAGGAACACGGTGTGCTCGATCGATTTCCAGATCTCTATGAAAAGTGATCTTCAGCAAGGAGGGAAGAGTTTTGAGCAGGAATTCTCTCATATCTCCTGCTTCCACCCCCTCCGGTATTCCAATGAGCCTCACATTGTTGCGACGGGCTCGATTATTGCTATCTTCTAACTCCTTTTGAAGATTCTGTATCTGGCGCTCAGCCTTGTCCAGTTTGCCCAAGCGCACCGCGTGCGAGTCGAGGACCCCCGCCATGTTGTCCTGCCGTAATGAAAGACTTTCAAGTCGGTCCTGGAGCACTCCGAAGTCTTCTCGCATGGCTCGAAGCGCTTCTCCATTGGACTGCACCAGTTCCTTCACGCCGCGTATTTCCTCTAAAATCTCCAGGTGCATTTCGGGGTTTTCACGAAGTGGAACCATCTTCTGTGGGGAAGACACCTCTGTTTTGGAGCGTTTTCCGTGTG
The DNA here is from genome assembly GCA_033557465.1 of Ichthyophis bannanicus. Lineage (NCBI taxonomy): Eukaryota > Metazoa > Chordata > Amphibia > Gymnophiona > Ichthyophiidae > Ichthyophis > Ichthyophis bannanicus. Next base: position 386,631,062 of record CM066035.1, on the reverse strand, counting down.
AAGAAGAAGGAGACCCGAAGTCCAAGCGCGCTGGTTTATGGGCCGCCATCCCCCCCGAGGTACCCCGGTAAGCTCGGAGCAAAATATTAAGTTTGTATAGGTATTAAGTCAGGATTCTGAGTAGGCCTCTCGGGAGCTTCAGCGCGAAGCGTCTTACCCGCTGGACATCAGGCTACGCCCCCCTCTAGATGTTTTTTTTAATAAAGACACATACAGTGGTGTGCAAAAGTCTGGAATCACTTGTAAATTTGACATTTTTTCAACTTCGTGACCTTATATCTTAATTTCTTTTTCCTCCCAGTGGTTTTTTCAGTACATCTCATGATAAGTTATAGAGTTGGCTATTAGGGCCAACTTTTAGTATTGATTTGGCCCTTATTTTCTGAGTTTGTTCCCCATAGTTGTCCTGTTGATAGATTTTCTGGGAAAATCGCATAATGTACATCGTTGGCCAATGATATATTATTGTAAGTATGCTTTAAAATATTATGGACGCACGCCAGGTTTCCTTCAAATTAATATATGTGGCCTTGAAAAAGGCCATTTTTATGTGTCAGTGATGGCTCAGTATTTGATGGGCCACCCTTTGTTCTTGATCACCTGACTGCACCTTGTTGGCATTGAATGAACCAGTCTGACAAGTGCGCAGTCCTGTTGTGATGTTGATGCATGTGGATGACCTGAACGAGGCTTGTCCACCACTGAACCCGTTTCTTTCTTCTTCTGTACGATCTTAACAACAGCGCTCTGACTGCAGCCAACTTTCCTGGCTATCTGACGTCTTGAAAATCTTTCCTCACTCATAAAGGACACATGAACACGCTCCTTCAACGTCAGGGTCCACGTCATCTTCATGGTCGATCCAGAAAGCATATGAAATTCAAAAATTCCGCACGTTTTTATAGCTGTTGGCTAGATATCTGCATTGTGATTGGTTAGTGAAACCAGCCTCCTGATTGGTCAGAAATAATGAGTGCATATTGGATAATCTCGATCCAGTTTTGACGCAGGATCCACAAAAATCACAGTAGCTATCTCCCAGTGTCTGTAAAGTGTTTAAATTGGAAGCAAGGAATGCAAAAACGTCAACTCTAATAGCCAAATGTATCCCTTTTAATGTGGTAGAAAGATGAATATGCTGGGCTAATGCAAAATAATTAAAAAAAAAACCGTTAGAAAGTACGAAAATCGCAAAACTTACAAGTGATTCCAGACTTTTGCACAGCACTGTAGGAGGTGCAGTGTTTGGGAGTGGGGAAGTTTCCAGGGTTGTAAGGCAATTACAGGTTGTTGGTTTTGGTGTGGGAACAGCTATTGACATACCAGGGCAGTTGTGAGGATGTAGTTTTTGGGATTGGGGAAGTTTGCAAGGTAGTGAGGTGGTTGTGGGGGTAAGTTTTTGTGGTTGCAGTATTGGGTGGGTTGGTAAAGCAGTTGCAAGGGAGTATTATTTGAGGGTGGAGCAGTGTACGAGGTCATGGGGTGAATATGTAGGATGGCATTTTTTGGTGGTGGGACAGTTTGAGGAATTGGGAAAATAGAGAACAGGGAGAGGGAGTTTGAAAGGAAGAAATAATGCTTTTTGCTGGTTTGGGCAGATAGAACTGCTCAATTTGAGTTTGTGGTTGTCTTGTTCAGCCAGTATGAGATGGTGTCTCTAATTCAATCAGATGTATCCTTGGCAGCACCTATGTGACAATAAAAGCATACCCTCTTGGGCTGAACCGTTGAAAGGAAACATTTGAAAAGCTCTGAGCATATGCAACATCTGTTTCTGTTCACTGCGTGATGCATTCTTACTTTCATTAGTGTTATAAAAAAGAGAAATGTAAAGGATTATGAGCAATATCTGGCATGTTAATAGCAAACATCAACTGCTTCACAAATAGAAAGATATCAGCAGTAAAGGGTCTAGTGAGGCAACAGGATGCTGGAGAAATAACAGGTTCCATGAATACATGAAGTCTTGAAACTATATGGTTTTAAACGATACAGCTGCTGTAATAACTCTCACGATACCACAATGTACACAGCGAACGTTTTATGAAGAACATCTAACAGCTCAGTCTGTCCTTTAGCCTGTCATTGCCATGTTTCTACTTCAATCATTTTGTAGTCCAGTATACGAACTTGTCCATATAGGGGCAGTTAACAAGCTCCCTAGGCATAAAAATGCATTGGGTAGTCTAACACTCCTTCAAGGAAAAGGCTCCCCAACTGTGTCATGATGTACCTTTAATACAAGGGAGGGGGGGGGCTGATAAGTCTCCAGCCTTGTAATGAAACAGAAAGCTACGGGCACATTTTAGTTCCGGTTGTCCGAATGATCTCTCTGCAGTTTCAACTGCCACTGGAACTGAAGTGTGCCCGTAGCTTTCTATTTCGTTACAAGGCCAGAGACTTATCAGCCCCTCCCTCATATAAGAACATAAGATATGCCATACAGGGTCAGAGCAAGGTCCATCAAGCCCAGTATTCTCTTTCCAACAGTGGCCAATCTAGGTCATATGTACCTAGCAGTTTCCCCAAGGGACACAGGTTCCACAGTGCTTGTACTGGGTCAAGCATTGATATCTTTTGTCACTTCTTAATAATGGTTTATGGACCTTTCCTCCAGGAACTTGTCCAAACCTTTTTTAAACCCAGCTACACTAACAGCCTTTACTACATCCTCCGGTAACAAATTCCAGAGTTTGATTACACGATGAGTGAAAAAATATTTTCTTTTATTAGTCTTAAATAGTTTACCCTGTAGCTTCATTGCATGTCCCCTAGTCTTTCTATATTCTGATAAGGTAAACAATCGATCTACGTTTACCCATTCCACTCCGTTCATTAATTTATAGACTTCTATCATATCTCCCCTCAGCCGTCTCTTTTCCAGGTTAAAGAGCCCTAACCTTTTTAGCCTTTCTTCATAGGAGTATCCTTCCATCCCCTTTACCATTTTGGCTCTTCTCTGAACCTTTTGTAAAATCGCTATATCCTTTTTAAGATACGGCGACCAGAATTGCACACAATATTCAAGGTGCGGTCTCACCATGGAACGATATAGAGGCATTATAATATCTTTTGTTTTATTTTCCATTCCTTTCCTTATCATACCTAGCATTCTATTTGCTCTCTTGGCCGCTGCTGCACACTGGGCCAAGGGTTTTAACATGGTATCCACAAAGACGCCTAAATCTTTTTCCTGGGTGGTGGTTCCTAATGTGGAACCTTGCATCGTGTAACCATAGCTTGTGTTGTTCTTCCCTAGGTGCATAACCTTGCACGTGTCCACATTCAATTTCATCTGCCATTTTGATGCCCAGTCTTCCAATTTATCAAGATCCTCTTGCAATTTTCCACAATCCTCTTGGGTTTTAACAACTTTAAATAGTTTTGTCTCATCTGCAAATTTGATAAACTCACTCGTTATTCCACTTTCCAGGTCATTTATGAATATGTCAAAAAGCAACGGACCCAGCACAGATCCCTGGGGTACACCACTATTCACCTTTCTCCATTGGGAAAATTGGCCATTTAGCCCTACCCTCTGCTTTCTATCTTTTAACCAGTTCCTGATCCACAATAGTACACTGCCTCCTATCCCATGACTCTTTAGTTTTGCCAAAAGTCTCTGATTAGGGACCTTGTCAAAGGCTTTCTGAAAGTCCAGATACACAATATCAACCGACTCACCTTTGTCCACCTGATTATTCACTCCTTCAAAAAAACATAACAGATTAGTAAGACAAGATCTTCCTTGTCTAAAGCTATGTAGGCTGTCTCCCATTAGGTCATGACTATCTACATGCTGAGTAATTTTATTCTTTATGATGGTTTCTACCATTTTTCCCGGTACTGATGTCAGGCTCACCGGTCTGTAGTTTCCCGGGTCACCCCTGGAACCCTTTTTAAAAATTGGTGTTACATTGGCGATCCTCCAATCTTCAGGTATTAGAGATGATTTTAATGATAGTTCACAGATTACTAATAGCAGGTCTGCAATCTCATATTTCAGTTCTTTCAACACCCTTGGATGTATACCATCCGGCCCAGGTGATTTGCTACTCTTCAGTTTATCTAATAGTTGTAATACGTCTTCCCGATGTATCGATATTTCCTTCAATTCTTCTGCACTTTTAAATACCACTTCAGTCATGGGTAACATCCCTACATCTTCCTTAGTAAAGACTGAAGCAAATAATTCATTCAGTCTCTCTGCTATCGCCTTGTCGCCTCTTAGTGCTCCTTTAACCCCTTTATCATCTAATGGACCAACTGACTCTCTCACAGGTTTTTTGCTACGAATGCACTTGAAAAGGTCTTTACTTCGTGTTTTGGCTTCCGCAGCAAGCTTCTTCTCAAATTCTCCCTTTGCCTGCCTTATCAATGCCTTGCATTTGACTTGCCAGTGCTTGTGCTGTTTCCAGGTTTCGTCGTTTGGCTCTTTTTTCCATTTCCTGAAAGATGCTTTTTTGGCAACAGCCTCTCTGACCTCACCTTTAAACCATGCTGGCAGTTTTTTGGACTTCCTTCCACTTTTCTTAAAGCATGGAATACAGATGGTCTGGGCTTCCAAGATAGTATTTTTCAACAACAGCCAAACCTTTGCAACTGCTCCTTTTAGTTTTTTCTTAACTGTTTTCCTCATTTTATCATAGTCTCCCTTTCAAAAGCTAAAAGGTAGTACTGTGGATTTCCTTACTATCCCTCCTCCACTAATTAAATCAAAGACGATCATGCTATGATCACTATTGCCAAGTGGCCCCAACAACCTTATCTCTTGCACTAGATCTGGTGTTCCACTAAGGACTAGGTCTAATATGGCTTCCCCTCTGGTTGGTTCATGAACCAGCTGCTCCAAGAAGCAGTCATTTATTTCATCTAGGAACTTTATCTCCCTAGCATGTCCTGACGTGACACTGACCCAGTCGATACCGGGGTAGCTGAAATCACCCATTATTATTACTGCGCTGTAACGTTTGTTAGCTTCCTTGATTTCTTTGAGCATTTCATCATCCATTTGGTCATTCTGGCCAGGCGCTCGATAGTATACCCCCACTGCCATTGCCTTCCCCCTTTTACATGGAATTTCAATCCATATAGATTCTACAACAGATTTTGTTTCCTGTAAAACTTTAATCCTTTCTGACTCAATGCCCTCTCTAACATAGAGAGCAACCCCTCCACCAATTTGATCAGCTCTATCATTTCGATATAGTTTGTACCCAGGTATCACACTTATTAAAAGAGGGCTGCTACACAGTACCCTGTCTTGTGCTGCTGAGGTAAGCTATATTCTGATTTGATTTAAATTATAGCTCTTAGCTGCTGCTAGGCTCTAACTTCTTATGAAATTTAAACTACAAGCTCTCTGCTGGGTATGAAATGTAACCAGAAAGTTCTCCTCTGTGTTTTAAATTTAAACTTAAACTGCTGCTACTAGGCCCTGACTGATTTAACAAAAAATAGTGGGTTCACAGATTAATTAGCTTTAATACAAAGAATACCTTTTAGAAAATTACCAGAAGTATATACTCACAGTTGCAGATCTCTCTCCAGAAGTAACAGAAGTAACAGTCCCTTTTTCTAGTCCTTCAAGACAGATATCTCTTGCTTCAATAAAGAACTGGGAGCAGCAACTCCATACAAGAGAAGGGTAAACAAATCCCTCTTATTCTGTTGTAAAGTTTTCCAGGAGATAGGGATAATAGCTTGATCCTAGAGATCATAATTCAAGTTGAATAAAAAAATGTTTATTCATTTTAAGTTTACATTGAAATAACTTCTGACTGTACCCTCCATAGGATCCCCATTGCTTCCCACATCATATTGGCTACCAATTATTCAACTTCCTCTTAAAGGAAATGGCTGACAGCAACATGGTATGTACTTTTGCTTTTCAGGTACACATCTTAAGTTGTGGCCTGGAACACCCTACTGCAATTCACTGCCTATGCTGTTCCAGATCTATATTCTTTGGTCCTTCCCACTGCTAGGATTATCTCCTGAACCACAGCATCATAGCACATGGTGCCATTTGTCAGTTAATGTCCTTTTCTTTAGCCTTGCTAGACCAGTCCAGACAAATGATTTGTGTTCCCCTACCAGCAGATTAGTGGAAACAAAGAACCAAAGAAAAGCCCAGGTTTCAATGATCTCACTCCTATGCCTCTATTTACCTCAAGTCCCTTCAGTATTCATCCCAAAGCATATGGGAGAAATATGGTAACCCTCATACAACCTCAGTTGTGGGCAACAAGGAGTAATCAACAGTAGCAAACTATGTACAGGGAAGCATAAACAAAAGGCTGTCAGTAGAAGATGAACCTGCAGAGCCAAGAATAAAAATCATAGCTGACCCAAGGACAGAACAAATACAGTTTCAGGGGTGAGTCCTGGACTGGTCTAGCCAAACGCAAGGAAAGGACATTAACTGGTAAGTAAATGTCACCTTCCATATCATCCTCCTAGACCAGTCCAGATAAGTGGGATGTACCAAAGCTACAACTCCACTCGGCAAGAAGAAGAAACAGCAGCTCGCAAAACCCTTGAGCCAAAGGCAGTGTTCTCCCCGCGCATGGACATTCAAGCGGCAATGCTTTACAAAAATGGAAAGTGCTGCCCAAGTGGCTGCCTGTCAAATGTCTGCATGAGCTACTGAGCTCCACTTTGCCCAAGAAGATGCTTATGCTCAGATAGAATGGGCATGCAAACCCTCTGGAACTGGCTGGACTCCTTAATCCAGACCCGCAAAGTTGACTTGGCCGCCACTTCACCCTTGCACAGGCCAGCCGACAGCACAAAAAGATGGTCGGACTTAAAGGAATTCATAACTGCCAGATACCAGAGGAGTGCTCTCCGGACATCCACCAGGTGAAGGTCCTTATCCTTCCCCCAACACCGCTCCTTCAGGAAGGAGGGCAGGCAGACCACCTGGTTCATGTGAAAGGGAGAAAGCACCTTAAGCAATAAGGAAAGCACAGGCTGAATGGAAAGGTGTCCTTTGAAAAGTATAGATAAAGATTTCACCAAGACAGAACCTGCAGCTCAGAAATCCGCCTTGCGGAACAAATTGCAACCATAAACAGGGGCGGTTCTATCATTAGGCCAACTGAGGCAGTCGCCTCAAGCGGCAATTTCTAGGGCGCGACACTGATTTGCCTCTCCCTAGAAACTGCCTATGATAGAACCGCCGTCCATCTTCCTGGAGCCAGCGCTACCTGGTAAGCTGAGTAAACGCGGATTGAGGGCACCGGCAGGGGGGGGGGGGAAGAGATCAAGGTCATCACTTCCGCCACCCTTCTGCTTCCGCTGCTGCTGCTGCTTCTTCTTCCTCCAAAAAGAAAGCAGCCGCGGGAACATTTCTCTGCTCCCACGGCTCTGCTTTTAAGCGGAAGGGCGGTGGAAGCGTTGACCTTGACCTCGACCTCCCCCCCTCTGCCGGCGCCCTCAAGCTGCACTTACCCGGCTTACCGGGTAGTGCTAGCTCCAGGAAGATGTACACGATCCAGCAGTTTAAAAGCGGAGCCGCAGAACAGAGAAATGTTCCCACAGCTGCTTTATTTTTTTTTAAAGGATGAATCAGTGAGGAGGGGGGAGGAGGGAAAGAAGCTGGAAGGGAGCAGAAAGGGGGGCCTGGAGGGGAGCAGACATGGGGGGAGCTGGAAGGGAGCAGACAGCGAGGATTGGAAGGCAGCAGACAAGGGGGGCTTGGAAGGGAGCAGACATGGGGGAAGCTGAAAAGGAGCAAGCAGGGGGGCTTGGAAAGGAGCAGACATGGGAGTAGCTGGAAGGGCACAGACAGGGGGCAGCTGGAAGGGAGCAGACGGGGGGAAGCTGGAAGGGAGCAGACAGGGGGGAAACTGGAAGGGAGCAGATAGGGGGGAAGCTGGAAGGGAGCAGACGGGGGGAAGCTGGAAGGGAGCAGACGGGGAAGCTGGAAGGGAGCAGTCGGGGGACAGCTGGAAGGGAGCAGACAGAGAGGAAGCTGGAAGGGAGCAGATAGGGAGGAAGCTGGAAGGGAGCAGATAGGGAGGAAGCTGGAAGGGAGCAGATAGGGGGGAAGCTGGAAGGGAGAAGACATGGGGGTGAGCTGGAAGGGAGTAGACAAGGAGGCCTGGAAGGGAGCAGGCATGGGGGGGAGCTGGAAGGCAGCAGAAAGGGGGGAGCTGGAAAGGAGAAGAGCAGACATGTGTGTGGGGGGGGGGGGGGGAGCTGGAAGGGATCTGACACCTGGGGATGGCACTGGAAGGCGGATGGACAGGGGAGAGAGTGACTGGAAAGGAACTGACATGGGAGGGGGGCACTGGGACTGGAAGTTCGCTGATACCTGGGAAAGTATATTAACTAGAAGGGGCTGGATGATAGGGAAGGAGGGAGACTGGAATAGACACCAGTGGCGGTACTGGGAAGGCAAGGGGGTTGTTACTGGGAGGGGAGGCTGTAAAGGGGGCTGATACTAGGGAGAGTTACTGGGACTGAAAAAAGGCTGATGGAAGAAAATGAAGAAAGCAAAAGGAGAGACAAGAAATGGCAGATGAACTATAGACCACAGAAAAAGAGCTAAGAGAAGATAGAGGAAAACAGAAACCTCAGATCGGGACCAGCATGATCAAAAATCATCAGACAACAAAGGTAGAAAAAATAAGTTTATTTTCAATTTAATGATTGGATTTTGTGCTATCTATATTTCATACAGTATGGGGACCTGCATCTCTTATCTGGTGTGGCACCGCATGCAGAGTCTTGGGGTTTCATTTTAATTTTTATCTACATACCTTTCTTTATTTTTGCTTTGTGATCACTTATTCTGTACTTGGTGAGGGTCTGTGTTCTGAGTGTGTGTCCAAGGCCAGATGTTCTGTTAACATGGAGTTTGTATGTAGGGATCTATACTGTAGTAATTTGACTTGTTCAGCTTTTCAAATAGGTGTATGGATGTTTTGGGGCCCATTGCAGTGTTTATAGTGCTGCTTTTTTCTTGGTAGGCCCCTTATTGTATGAGTTTTTAAAGTGTATGCTGGTATGTTATGGTAGATTTGGCCTTGCAGATCTTAGTGATTATAGTAGGGTTTTATATTAGTTCCCAATATGTCTGGTACTGGAGAATGTTTGTTGTTGGTGAGATGACCAGAATCAGATTTTTTTTTTTTTTTAAATATATTGAGTTCTGTGGGTGAATGTCCTACCTCTGCTCTGCACCCATTGTTGAGGAGGGGGTTCTGTGAATGCAAAATGTATGTTCAAAAAGACAAAGCAAGCACAATAACGCAGTTTATAACGACAAAATACAAATGAATTATAATTTTGAGTTATAAATTGCTGTGGTTCTTGCTCTCTCTTTTAGTTCCTTGTTTTGCAAACATCTTGCATATGCTCCACGTTATCTAATTGACTTTTTGATTTGGTTCAGTCCCTGACTGGAGTTTTGAGAAAGATCCCCACCCCGCGGGGGGGGGGGGGAGGGGGAACCATCTCATCCCTCGTCTCAGGCAGCAGATTGCCTTGAGCCGCTCCTGATCATAACCACTATCTTGAGTGTTAAATCCTTTAAGGTGGCATGCTTCAATGGCTTAGAGGATGCCATCATCAGGGTTCTGAGCACCAGATACAGATCTTAGGAAGGACGCAGATGCCAAACCCCCTGGAGAAAACACAAGACATCCAGATGCAAGGCTAGAGACTTGCCCACCACTGGACCCCCGAAAAAGCTAGAGCTGCCATCTGAACTTTCAGAAAGCTAAGGGAAAGGTCCTTCTCTAGGCCATTATGCTGAAAGACCAACAGGGAGGACACCTTGGCTACCTCAAGAGTCAACTGCCATGCTTCACAGCAGTGCTCAAAGAGGCTCCATATCCATAGGTATGCTAGCTATGTAGACCTCCTCCAGACACTGAGCAGAGTAGAGATCACTGCTGGAGAGTAGCCCTCACATGCTAGCCATCTCCTTTCAAGAGCCATGCCATAAATGAGAAGGGTGCCAGGTCCTCTAGGACAATCAGTCCCTGTCGCAACAGACCCCGAGATGGAGGCAACTGAAGAAGAGGTACCTGCAGGAGCCATATCAGGTCTACAAACCATGCTCTACTCAGCCAGTCCAGCGCTACAAGACATTCTATATGCCATCAGGGTTCATGGAGGAAATACGTACAGCATAAGCTGACTTGGCCAAGATTGGGTCAGGGCATCGATGCCCTCAGACCCCATCTCCATGTTGTGACTGAAGCAGCAGAAGACTTTGGCAATGGAGTGGATCACCTACAGATCCATTTTGGGGTGACCCAGGCAGCGCAGAATCAACTGAAATTCCTCCTGACTCAATTCCCACTCTCCAGGATCCAGAGAGTTTCAGCTAAGGAAATCTGCTCCTACATTATCCACCCTGGCAATGTGCTTGGCTAAAAAGGCTAGGAGATTATTCTCTGCTCAGGCAAACAGGAGAGCCATCTCCAGAGCTACTCTGGTGCTCCTTGTACTGCCTTGCCGATTGACACAAGCCACTGGCGTGGCAGTGTCTGAAAACACTCAAACTGCCCGACCCTCAACCAGGGGCTGTAAACACAAACAAGCTCTGCATTGTTAACTGTTGTTAATTGTACACCGCAACTGATCGCTGGAAGATGCGGTATATAAATAAGTGTTAAATAAAAAAAATAAGAAGAGCCTTCCAGATGGCCCTCGCTTCAAGGCAGTAGATGGACTATCTCACTTCTCTGTAGTTCCAATAGCCCTGGGCTATACGGTCTTGGCAATGGGTTCCCGAGCACAAGAGACTGGCATCTGGCATCAGCAGGCACAGGAGAAATCGTTCAGTGGTATGCCCTTCCTCAGATGACAGGGCTGCCCTGTCATCTGAGGAAGGCTGGCTGGCCATCCATCCATCCAGGCTTCACGGCATGCTGGCCTTCAGAATCAATGGGAGCGGAAACCTATGCTCAAATTCCTGAGTGCTCAGGGACCATCACGTCAACAAGGACCACTGGAGCTGTCGCATGTGAGCACACGCCCATGGTGCCATCTCTGTGGTCGCAGTCATCAATCCAAGGAGCTGAAGATAATCCCAGACTCTGATAGCTTGCTGTGCACAGAACAGCATCAGGCAATCCAACAGTCTTTTGACTTTCTCCTCTGGCAGGAAAACATTGCCTACTCAAGTGTCAAAATGCAGGCCCAGAAACTCCAGGGATTTGGAAGGCAACAGCTGGCTCATTCCCTGATTGATCATCCAACAAAGGCTTTCCAAAAAGACCACCACCCAAGATGTTTCTGAAAGAGAATGGGTTCAGATGAGCCAGCCATCCAGATAGGGATGGATACAGATCCCTTGGCGCTTCAACCACCACCACCACCACCACCATTTATTTATTTATATTCTCTTATATACCGCGCTATTCTGCATCAGTGCGGTTTACATTGAACAAACTGAAATTACATTGAACAGGGCATTATAACTTGGAGATTACTATTTTACAGGGAACATGGGCTATGGAGGGTTAAGTGGCTTGCCCAAGACCACAAGGAGCACCTGTGGGACTAGAAACCCAAGTCCTTCCGGCCCAAGGTTGCTGTCCTCTAGTGGGATTTGAACCCCTGACCTTCTGGCCTGAAGTACCTTGCCCCACCCACTAGGCCACTCCTCCACACCATGACCTTGGAGAACTTCCTTGGGGCAGTGGATAGCCTGAAAGGGAGGATGGCAAACTGATAGTGAAAGCCAAGCATGGCAAAATGTAGATACTTCTGCTGATCCGCCCATATCAGTGTATGAAAATATGTCTTGGCCAGATCCAGAGAAGCAAAGTACTCCCCTCAATGCACTGCTGGAATCACGGAAAGCAAGGTTTCCATCCGGAAGCGCAAGACGTGCAAGTGCTCGTTGACCTGCTTGAAATCCAGAATGGGCCAGAAGGAACCATCCTTTTTGGGCACTAAAAAATAGATGGAGTATCTGCCCTTGCCCCACTCATCCATGGGAACAGGCGCCACCACCTATAGGCATAGCAATTTGTCTAAGTGGCATGGCAGTTTTGATTGCAGAACCACAAGGGAAAATGACGAAGGCATCCAGAATCAGCTCTTTGCATTCCAGGACACAGCTGAACCGAATGATTTCTTGCACCCAGCAATCCTTGGTAACCTTTGCCCATTCTTGTGAGAAAAGGCGAAGCCTGCCTCCCACCCGAGGAACCAGGGAATGGACACCCAAACCTTCATTGCACAGCCTGGGAGGGACCTCCTCTGGAGGGGACTGAGTCCCTGGGCCCATGTGCTCCACAAAAGAACTGAGAATGAGCCCAAGGCCCAGAAGCAGAGGGGAAGAAAGGTTTTCCAGGTCGGTAATAACGAGCCCCCCAAGACCCCCAAGAATCCAGCCAGTGCACCTTTGGTGTACAGGAGGAGGCTGACAAGAAAGGGATACAGCCCACTTCACAGGCCCCTTTGAACTGTCTACTGGAAGGCAGTAAGAATTTGTCTTGCCCAGGTCCTTCACCAGCTTCTCCAAATCAACTCCAATCAGAAGCTTCCCCTAAAAAGCCAGTTGGGCCAACTGGGCTTTGGAGGAGGAGTCTACAGCTCTGTGCTGGAGCCAAATCAATTGCCATGACACCGTCATCACAGCACCAACCCTGGCCACCAAATGTACCAGGCCATACATAGCATGAGCAAGGAAGGTCATAATTGACTCCAAAAGAGAGATAGTATCATCCAGCAGAAGAGACTGAATCCACCTTAGCAGGGCTGGAGACAACAGGCTGGTGCATACTGCCAGTTGCTGAATAGCCACCACCATGGTGAACTGGTTTTTCAGCAAGGAATACGCCTTATGGTCCAGAAAATCCTTTAAGGTCAACCCACCTTCCATGGGAATGGTGATCCATTTGGCAACCGCCGTGACCTGCGCATCCACCTTGGAAATACCAAACCACTCAATGCACTCCTCCTATGGGAGAGCATAGATCTTCTTGCACACCCGTAAGCCTTTAGATAGGGAATTGGGAGAGTCCCACTCTGACCGGATTATATCCTTGATCCCATGTGGGAATTGGAAAACAGTAGTGAAGTTTTGCACTCCTTGAAGTAGCAGGTGTACCTTCGGCTCTTGCTCCAATCCGGAAGCATCTGTCAAGTTCAAGGCAGATGAGACTCTGGTAATGAACGCCGCTAGCTCCTCCTTCCAGAATAGGCAGATCACACTGACCTCTGCATAATCTTCTGAAGGCAAGAGCACTTTCTCATCCACAACAGAGCCGAGTACTGAGCTATCTGAATCCATGTCATAGTCAACATCTGGGATAAGTCCCAGCTATTCCCCATCTCTAGGGAGTGCCCCTCACTGGGGATGCTTACCCAAAGGTAATTAAACAGGACTTCCATATTCATCCTGCCTCATATGGCATTGTGCTCAACACCAGGGGGTACAGCCACCAAAGACCCTCTAGAGAATGATGAGCGGCTCACAGCATGGTTGCTGGAACCTCCGGCCTGCTAAATATCCTTACGCATAGTGCCATCCGGCACCTCCTGCCCTGAGGCAGGCAAGGCCAGATTAACTACATACCATGGCTAAGAGGGGTAAAGCAGGCCCTCCAGGGATGATTCAGAAACTGCCATTCATGAAAAGCAGAGTCCAGAAGCTGGGGATGAGGCACCTTGCTTGCCACAGGTCAAACAATATTTTCTGGAAAAAGTTAGGGCAAGTATCACAACAGTGCATGCTAAGGCTGCATCGGGTTGCACGTGTGCATTAACTGTGCTTTTACATTACACACATTACAGGCACTAGGGACGGAGCACATTTTGGAGCCGCTTCAGCAGAATATGTATTAGGACTGCGCAAACACAAAGGGCACAATAAGTGTTACTAACACATGCAGAAAACTGCAGAAACCCTCATGCCATGCCAGTGGTCACCAGCGGTCAATCCAAAATTGCATCCCTAAAAGACAGAATCAGAAGCTCTCAACACTGACAATGACGAGGTCAAGTCTTGGTACTCACCCTCTGGAAAGCCTAGGCAGAGAATCCGTGCGGGGATCAGCTCTTCTTCCCCAAAACTGTTTTACTGGCTGGCTGGGCAGCACTGCATTTAAGGCAGGCAGATTCCTCTGAGAGCCAAAAAAGCATCTTTTAGGAAATTTAAAAAAGAGCCAAATGACGAAAACTGGAAACAATGCAAGCACTGGCAAGATAGATGCAAGGCACTGATAAGGCAGGCAAAGAGAGAATTTGAAAAGAAGCTTGCTGTGGAAGCAAAAACATATAAGACTTTTTTCAAGTACATTCGTAGCAAAAAAAAACCCTGTGAGAGAGCCAGTTGGATCATTAGATGATAGAGGGGTAAAAGGGGCACTAAGAGAGGATAAGGCCATAGCGGAGAGACTGAATGAATTCTTTGCTTCAGTCTTTACTGAGGAAGATGTAGGAATGTTATCCATGACTGAAATGGTATTTAAAGGTAATGCTGTGGAAGAACTGAAAATAATATCAATACACCGGGAAGATGTATTACAACTATTTGATAAACTGAAGAGTAGCAAATCACCTGCTGGATAGTATACAACTAAGGGTGATGAAAGAACTGAAATATGATATTGCAGACCTACTATTAGTAATCTGTGAACTAAAATCATCTGTAATACCTTAAGTTTGGAGGATGGCCAATGTAACACCAATTTTTAAAAAGGGTTCCAGGGGTGATTAAGGAAACTACAGACTGGTGAACCTGACATCAGTATCAGGAAAAATGGCGGAAACCATCATAAGAACAAAATTACTGAACATGTAGATAGTCATGACTTAATGGAAGACAGCCAACATAGCTTTAGCCAAGGAAGGTCTTGTCTTACTAATTTGTTATGGGTTTTTTTGAAAGCGTGAATAAACAGGTAGACAAAGGTGAGTCGGTTGATATAGCGTGTCTGGACTTTCAGAAAGTCTTTGACAAGGTCCCTCATGAGAGACTTTTGGCAAAATTAAAAAGTCATGGGATAGGAGGCAGTGTACTATTGTGGATCAGGAACTGGTTAAATGTTAGAAAGCAGAGGGTAGGTCTAAATGGCCAATTTTCCCAATGGAGAAAGGTAAAAAGTGGAGTACCCCAGGGATCTGTGCTCGGTCCGCTGCTTTTTTAACATATTCATAGATGAAATTTAATGTGGACAAGTGCAAAGTTATGTATCTTGGAAAGAAAAGCCCAAACTATGGTTACACAATGCAATGTTTCACATTAGGAAACCACCCAGGAAAAAGATTTAGGCGCCATCATGGATAACATGTTAAAACCCTCCTCACAGTGTGCTGCCGTGGCCAAGAGAGCAAATAGAATGCTAGGTATCATAAGGAAAGGAATGGAGAATAAAACAAAGGATATTATAATGCCTCTGTATTGATCCATGGTGCGACTGCACCTTGAATATTGTGTGCAATTCTGGTCGCCGCATCTTAAAAAGGATATAGCGCTATTAGAAAAGGTACAAAGAGCCACCGAAACGGTAAAAGGGATGGAAGGATACCTCTTTGAATAGAGGTTAAAAAGGTTAGGGTTCTTCAATCTTAAAAAGAGACGACTGAGGGGAGATATGATAGAGGTCTATAAATTAATGAATGAAGTGGAATGGGTAAATGTAGATCGATTGTTTATGCCATCAAAATATAGAAAGACTAGGGGGCATGCAATGAAGCTACAGGATAACGTATTTAAGAATAAGAGAAAATATTTTTTTACTCAATGTGTAATCAAACTCTGGAATTTGCTATCAGAGTAAAAGCAGTTAGTGTAGCCGGGTTTAAAAAAGGTTTGGACAAGTTCCTGGAGGAGAGGTCTATAAACCTATAAAGGTCTATAAATATCCACTGCTTGCCCCAATACAAACACTGTGGAACCTATGTCTTTGGGGGAAACTGCTAGGTACTTGTGACCTAGATTGGTCACTGCTGGAAATAGGGTACTGGGCATGATGGACCTTGGTCTGACCCAGTATGGAATCTCTTATGTTCTTATGTTCTGCGATCTTCGGAGAGAGCAGAGGGGTCAGAGGAGGAGGGGGCACTGAGGTTGTGTGAGGCCGTTGTATCCTTCCAGATCCTTCCGAATCCTTAGAATTTGTGGCTGCTCAACAAGCCCTTATCATGATAAGAGCATGGAGCTGAACCAATTTCCCCTCCTCCCATGGCTACCAAAAAAAACGTAGTCTTGTGGAGCCTCCCACATTATGTGCAAGTGAGAGAGTCGCCGTTCTGTACTCAGAGGGTCATTCATGAGGGTTTAATCAGTTTCTTTTCCTTTCAGCCCTCAGATTTTCTGCAAAGAGGAGAAAATCATCCACTATCTGCTGGAGACAAAAACATACTGAAGGGACCTCTAGTGGCTGAAGTGAATAGAGACATAAGAGTGATGTCATTGAAAGCTGGGCTTTTCATTGGTTCTTTGTCTCCAATATTCTGCTGGTTTAAGAACACACCCCACTTGTCTTGACTGGTCTAGCAGGATGATATGGAAACTCCCATGCTTTCTGGATCAGTTCCTGCATTATACTGCCTCCACTACTTTTTACTATAGTGGCAGCAAGAAGCTACATGAGATGATCCCACTACTTTCTCATTTCCCAGACTTTAGCTAGTCTACATTACCAACTCCTCTCCATGACAAGCCCTAATAATTCTAGCCACCACTCTGCCTCTGCTTCAGCATGCCTCTATACAGTACCCCAGTGAAACCAATGTGAGTATTAGTTTTCTGCTTAATATTTAAACATCATGGTTGGCATTTCCTTCAGTACTGCTAGATCAGTCCAGACAAGTGAGAAGTGTTCCCCTACCAGTAGATGTGGAAACAGAAAAAAGTTCCAGAGGCTTCTTATGACATCATTGTGCCATGAACAGCCTGGGCCCTTAGGGGGCATGATTCAATATTCATACCCAGGCATATGGTTAGGAAACTGTGACTTACGCAACCTCAGTGAAGATAACAGTGTTCAAAAGAACAGAAAGCATAACTATGTACAGGACTGGCTTCAACAGAAGACTTGTCAGAAGCCTATGAACCTACAGGACCAGTCATAAAGAGTACAGCAGACCAGAACAAGTTCCAGGGACAGGTCCTGGTTTCGCCTAGCAGAGCTCAAGAAAAGGACCTTAACTGGTAAGTAAAATGTCACCTTCCCTATTGTCCTGCTAGACCAGTCCATACAAGTGGTATATACTGGCTTCAACAGAAGGCTTGTCAGAAGCCTATGAACCTACAGGACCAGCCATAAAGAGTACAGTACAGTGGGATATACGAAAGCTATGCTTCCACTGGGTGGGAAGACGACCTGGCAGCTTTTAAGACCTCTGAGCCAAAAGCCATTTCTGCCTGACGTGGATATCTAAGTGATAATGCTTGACAAAAGTGGAAAGTGAAGTCCATGTTGCCACCCGACAAACATCTGAGGGGCCACAGAGCTTTGTTCCACCTAGGAGGAAGTTTGCGCATGAGTGGAATGCTCACGCAAACCCTCAAGAACTGGCTATTTCCACAACTGATATGCTGAAGCAATGGCTTCCTTGATGCAGCACCTGAAAGTAGACTTAGCTGCCACATCACCCTTACGCAGACCCACAAACACCACAAATAGATGGTCTGACTTGCAAAAGGAATTGGTAGCCTTCAAGCACTAGAGAAAACACTCTCTGGACATCCACCAGTGTCTTATGATCCAGGGGATCTTTTAGAGCTAGTCCACCCTCCCACCAGGATTGTGGTCTGCTTTGTGACTGCTGTGACATGTGCATCCACCCTCTGCGTGCTGACTCATGTGATGCAATCTTCCTCTGGCAGGGCATAAAGCTTTTTACCAATTCTTAGCCCCTTTACTAGAGAGTCAAGCAAGTCCCACTCCAAGGGGATCATACTTTTGATAACCTCCAGAAAAGGGAAGCCTTTCGAACCATTTGCAGAAGGGGGTGTTTTTATGGTCCTTGTTCTGCCACTAGGGAGTTAGTCAAATGCAGATAAAGCCCATTGAATATAGGGCCCTTTGGTTTTTTTTCACTCCTTATACCTGTGGTCCCTATACCTAGATCTGATGATTAACCACCCAAGGAAACAACTAGAAATAGTTATATCAAGAACTAATATCACTATGAGGCCTATGCAATGGGACTCAAGGTAAAAAAGAATAAATCGCCATGCAAGGAGGTAAAATTTAATGTGCAGATTAACAGAGTATACAATGATAGTTGTTGAGACTTCTAGTGCTTCTACCAGGTAAAGGTGTTAATATTCTATAAAACATGCTAGGGAGGATTCATCACTAGAAAAGAAATGATAGTGAAGCAGCGAAGTGCAGACAATGAATAAATCCAGGAGTCAATTTACAGGGTTCAAGCCTATTTATTGTGTACAAGGCCCAGTTAGTCAGAGCTTCAAAAAGGACTGAGCAATGTTCTTACAGAGACATATTCATTTATAAATTTCTTTTCAATTTGATACATGCAAACTTTCTATTGGTCCCAACCAGGGCCGGCCCGTCCATTGAGCGAGAATGTTTTTTGCACAGGGCCCCGCGTTTCAGGGGGCCCCGCGCAAAAAACATTCTTTTGAAAAGTAAAATTGGAAAAAAAAAAACCACCTGTCTGCTGCCGCGGTCGGGGCCGCCACGGCAGAATCGAGCGTGCCGCGGGGCCCCCTGTGCACGGCAGAGCCTGCCCTCCCCTGAAGCAGCTCTCTCTTTGGAGCTGAAGTCAGACGCGCCGGCTTGCAGAGCGCGAGGGAGGAGTTTCTCCCTCGCTGCTCTGTTAAGTTCCCATCAGCCCCCGCGGGCTTAACAGAGCAGCGAGGGAGAAACTCTTCCCTCGCGCTCTGCTCTGCAAGCCGGCGCGTCTGACTTCAGCTCCAAAGAGAGAGCTGCTCCCGGGGAGGGCAGGCTCTGCCGCGCCCAGGGGGGCCCCGCGGCCCGCTCTCCTCTGCCGCCGCGGCCCCGACCGCGGCAGCTGACAGGTTTTCTTTTTTTTTACTTTTTGGCTTGGGGGGGGGGGGGTTGTTAGGACTGCTAATGGGCTGGGCTGGGCTGGGCTGGGCTGGGGGGGGGTTGTTAGGACTGCCAATGGGCTGGGCTGGGCTGGGGGGGGGGTTGTTAGGACTGCCAATGGGCTGGGCTGGGCTGGGCTGGGGGGGGGGTTGTTAGGACTGCTAATGGGCTGGGCTGGGGGGGGTTGTTAGGACTGCTAATGGGCTGGGCTGGGCTGGGGGGGGTTGTTAGGACTGCTAATGGGCTGGGCTGGGCTGGGCTGGGGGGGGTTGTTAGGACTGCTAATGGGCTGGGCTGGGGGTTGTTAGGACTGCTAATGGGCTGGGCTGGGCTGGGCTGGGGGGTTGTTAGGACTGCTAATGGGCTGGGCTGGGGGGGGGTTTGTTAGGACTGCTAATGGGCTGGGCTGGGGGGGGTTGTTAGGACTGCTGCTGGGCTGGGGGGGGGTTTGTTAGGACTGCTGCTGGGCTGGGCTGGGGGTTGTTAGCACTGCTAATGGGCTGGGCTGGGCTGGGGGGGGGGTTGTTAGGACTGCTAATGGGCTGGGCTGGGGGGGTTGTTAGGACTGCTAATGGGCTGGGGGGGGTGGGGGTGGGTTAGGACTGCTAATGGGCTGGGGGTGGGGGTGGGTTAGGACTGCTAATGGGCTGATGGGGAGGGGTTAGGACTTGAGGTGGGCTGATGTGGTTAGGACTGGTAATGGGCTGTGGGCTGATGGGGGGGGTTTAGGACTGGCAATGGGCTGATGGGGGGGTTAGGGCTGGTAATGGGTTATAGGGGGGGCTTAAACTGAAAATGGGGTGATGGGGGGTTAGGACTGGAAGTGGGTTGATGGGGGCTAGGACTGGTAATGGGTTGGGTGGTTGCTATGACTGGAAATGGGCTGAGTGGAAGGGGAGGCTTGAACTGCAAATAGCTGATGGGGAGGGAGCTTGGAATGGAAATGGGCTGTGAGGGAAGGGAGCTAGGACTGAAAATGGGCTGATGGAGCAGCTAGGATAGAACTGGAAATGGGCTGTTGGGGGGAGCTAAGATTGGAAATGGGCTGTGGTGGGGGCTTGAATTGAAATGGACTCATGGAGGGGCTAGAACTGAAAGTAGGCTCATGGGGGGGGCTTGGACTGGAATTGGACTGAGTGGAGGGGAGCTATGATTTGACATGGGCTGATGATGGGGCTAGGAAATGGCTAGAAATGGGCTGATGGGGGGCTAGGATTGGAAATGAGCTGATGAAGGGACTCAGACTGAAAATGGATGGGGGAGCTAGGACTGGAAATGGGTTGATGGTGGGCTAGGACTGGAAATGGGCTGATGCAGGGACTAGAAGGGAATGGATGCTGGGTGAGACTGGAACTAGAAGGGAGCTGATGTTGGGGGAGGATTAGAATGGGATGGGGCTGGGAGAGTAAAATGGAGAGGGGACAAATATTTTGTGTGGGAGGGATGAAAAATCTACAATTGGCCTGGTATTGGGAGAATAAGTGGGGATTGAGGATGGAGGGGTAAAATTTGTGTGGATGAAATAGGAATGAGGAAAGAGCAAAAGGAGAAAGATTAGTATGTTAAAGCAGATGTAGAGAGAGAGAATGGAAAAAAAAAACTAGAAGAGAGAAGAAAGAACAAATGGACAGCAGACGATGGACAGTTAGCAGAAAACATGAAGAAACCAGAAGAAAGTGGCTGGAACAATTGCAACTGAAAAAAAATGCACAAAAGATAGAAATATCTCTTTATTTTGAATTTATTAACTGGAATATGAAACCTCTAGGAAATGTGCATCATTAACGTCTGTGCTTTGTTTGGTACAAGAGGAAATTAATTTATAGTTTTATTTCTACAGTGTTGTTGTACTTCCAAGTTTGGCTTTTGGGGTTCCCAGTTTAATTATTGCCTTCCTGTTTCTAAATTGTGATTCCTTGTTTGGTGATGGTCTATGTTCTGCATGTGTAACTGAGCTGAGGTATTCTGTTTATGTAATTCCTATTTGACATTGCCACTTGTTCTCTTTCCCCAGTATTCTCTGAAATGTATTGGTTTAATATTTGCAGTGTTGCCTTTTGATAGGTAGGGTATGGTGCTTTGTGAGTCCTGGTAATGCTGTCAGGATACGGTGGGTTTGCTATGGGTTCTAAATGGGCAGCGTTTGTAGTGGTTCCTAATGTGCCTGGCGGTTGGCACTGGATTATAGTAATGTAGAAATCTTTTATTTATTTATTTACATTCTCTTATATACCGCGCTATTCTGCATCAGTGCGGTTTACATTGAACAAACTGAAATTACATCGAACAGGGCATTATAACTTGGAGATAACTCTTTTACAGGGAACATGGGCTATGGAGGGTTAAGTGGCTTGCCCAAGATCACAAGGAGCACCTGTGGGACTAGAAACCCCAGTCCTTCCGGCCCAAGGTTGCTGTCCTCTAGTGGGATTTGAACCCCCGACCTTCCGGCCTGAAGTACCTTGCCCCAACCACTAGGCTACTCCTCCACTAGTCTTTCTTTATCCATACACTCATTAAGAGACATGTTTACTAAAAGTTAGTGTATGGTAACATTATGCAAATATTTATGCAAATAAGGCCACTTATGCAAATGAGGCCCCGCACTGAGTCTCCGCACATGGCCCCGCACCCCCCTTGGGCCGCCCCTGGTCCCAACGCCCCCTGCACCTGTCCAATCAGAGATCCCTCCTGGGCCTAGCACCCAGCTCCCTCCTCTTGGACTGTTCTAACAATGGTGCAGTTTCTAGGTTTGGATACTTCTCTACTGCAAGGTCGTTTCTAGCTCTAGGAATGCAAGTATTGAAACATTTCTTATTTTCACAGCACAAGAGGATAATGAAAGATTTATGCTTTCAT
Source organism: Ichthyophis bannanicus (assembly GCA_033557465.1). Classification (NCBI taxonomy): domain Eukaryota; kingdom Metazoa; phylum Chordata; class Amphibia; order Gymnophiona; family Ichthyophiidae; genus Ichthyophis; species Ichthyophis bannanicus. The sequence continues at coordinate 386,609,202 of CM066035.1, read as the reverse complement.
AAAAACTTCTTATTAAGCAGTTTAAACAGTTTTCTCAAACTTTTACAGACTTTGGTTCTTTACTGAGATGGGGGTTGGAATCAGGGCCTAACTTACAGGCCTTTCACATTTTCAGACTATTATAGGCCATAGCCTGCCACAATAGGAGCCATCCCCACCAGAAAGGGAGGGAAGTATGAATCTATAAACAGTGCAGCCTGAAAACACTTAGGACCCGATTCAGCAAGGCAACTTGCGGGGCTGCTCATATTCCCCCACAGACTCTCCCCACATAGCCAGAGCAGCAGTAAGAGGAGAGCCGGTAAAAGGGGGGGGGGGGAAAAGAGGGTAGAATGAAAGCAGAATAGGGCAGGCCAAGGCAGCAGGACGTACAGGCCTGATTCAGGTCATGGCCCGGTACATCCTGTGGGTCAGGGGTGGACGTGTTGCTTATTTCACCTTGGAGGTAGAATAAGCATCTGGGACTGTAGTGATCGGGGCCAGAAACCCCCCACAAGGATGGGACAGGTGGCACATAGGTCCCTGCCACCCGATCTGGGCTCCAGCTGCCCAGCCCAGGGTCGGGTGGTGGAGTAACAGGGGGTCGGTGCTGCTGGAGTTGGAAGGGCATGCAGGGAGGGCATCCCCATGTGTATGCAGGAGCACGCCGGGCCATCTCAGGGCCAGATCTTGCACCTTCAGGAACATCTGACTCCCACAATGTAGAACTGGGTCCTAATGGGCCCATCCTGCTTGGGGGCATCCAGACGGCCCCAATGTGCCCCTAATGGAATCAGGCTCTTATTGTCTTTGTCTAAGCTATTACATGTATGACCTGGCTTTGTACCTCTGATTGGCTAAGCAACTGCAGGGGTTCGTAAATTTGTTTGGTCCCCTCATTAATATCCATAATGTACAGGGACCTCCAGTTCATCCCCACTAGTCTTGCTGGGCCCCTTTCCCTCAGCATCAAGCTTGTCCTCACTAGCATTCTTTGTCTCCCTACCCCTTTCTATCTTCATGAGTCTCTCTCTCTCTCTCTCTGCCCCCACGCCAGTCCCCACCAATCTTTTTCTCTCCCTCTAACCAGTTCCTACCATATTCAGTCTCTCTCTCCCTCCATCAACCTCACTTTCTCTCCAGCCAGGTAGAGTTGCTAATTGGTTCCAGTTTTAACCAAAGGTTTGATCCAGTCCTGGGTTTAGCCCACTGCATGAAGTTCTGATAGTGCTTCTCCACTCCAAAAGAAAATCAAGACCTGCATGCAGTGGGGTAAACCTAGGAGTGGATCAAACCTGTTGGGCAAATCTGGAGCTAGCTGGAAACCCTACAGTCAGTACACCCCCTCGTTAGTCAATCAATCAGCCTATTCCCTCCAGCTAGTTCCCACTGTATCTGTTCCTTTCTTCACCTATTGCTGACATACTATTCCCAGGCCATTCCAATTGATGCTAGTCTTTGCACTATTCCTTTTGTCCTGAAAAGCTGCCACTGATCATATCCTCACTACCTTCATGACTGCTTCTGCTCCAGATCTCCACAGCCACCTTGCAGCTACTGATGATGCTTTGCCATTTTTGCAGCCACAACTGATCCTGCCTCTACATCAGGCTGGATTGTAAGAGACTTTTTTTTCTCTTCTGTGTCCTAAGGACCCGTCCGTAATAGTCTCATAGTTTTCAGGGGTCCGCGGACCTCAGGTTGAGAATCACTTTTCTACAAAACAGACATCTTTTCATGCTAGGGAGAGTTCACCACTAATAAGGAAATGGTAAGCTCTTTGGGGTAAGGGGTGGGAGGGCTACGCTACCATCAGATTCACTTGCAACCGTATCAATAATGTTTAAATGTAGTCAGATGGCCCAAGTGGTTGGAGTCTGGTGGTTTCTTCAGCTGATAGATTTCACTAACCTCGTCTTACTCTCCCTTTACTATTAGGGAAGTAGATAGCAAGAGGAAAATAAACTAAAGTGGACAAGCCACTATCAAGGTGATGTTACAGGTATTAATTGTAGCTTGGCAGTGGTTTGTAATAATGGACTACATAGATGACATTTATTTTCAGGAATAGGATTCTCTTTTTGAGAAGTTGCTACTGCTGATATGAATTGATTGAACTATATTTAAAGAAAATCTGTTTATGATAAGAATTTACATGGATGTTTTTTTTATGACCGATGATGCTGTACTGAAACAGCCAGTTGATATCGGCATTCGTACTGAGGTCTTTTTCCCTCTCAGCAAGAGACTCCTGATGCTCTAAAGAATTAAGTACAAATATAGTAGACATTTTTGTATATGGGTTTGGATTTCCCCCTCTTCTTGGATTTTATTTGTACTGCATGGATAGTACCAGGCTGGAGCAATAACCGAGTTCGGGCATTCTACCTAACTCTACAGATAGTCAGTGGTGTTCAGCTGTCATCCAGATAGCTATTAGAAATGTGTACAGACAAGAAAAATTTGGTTAGTTTTCTTTTTAGGCACCTTTCACTTAGGCATTGTGCTTATTGTCGAGGGTCAGGTGGCTGGGCAAATGTCTGTCCATATGCATGTTCATTTTGGTATGTGTAAGCATGTACAAACATGCTTATGCTAGCCGCGGATTTGGCTGCGGCTCCTGAAACGTGGCATTTTGAATTTCCTCTATCATGCAGCTAATTACGGTGGGGGGGGGGGGGAGTATGAAATGCCGCATTTCAGGAGCTACAGTCAGGCAGATGAATTGTTGAGTGAACACTCCAATAACATCTGGCATAGTGAGTTTAGAAGCTAACATTTATACTGGGGAAACTGGGAGCCAACTAGTCAAAGTTACCCATACGGGGAAATCCCTGCAGGCAAAGCTCCCTGGCCTTTGTGACTAGCCAAGGGTTGAAGCTTGCTTGCCCACAAAGACTGTTTAGGTTTAAGCCTCAGAAAGCCTTAAGGGTCTTTTCGCTAGAGCAACCAGAGGAAGGACAACACTGATAATGTCAATCATACCACTATGATGGCAACTCTCTCTTAACATACTTGTAAAACTGTGCATTGTGAGGACACTGATAAATGCTTGATCCCCAATGTCATCTGTTCCTCTTTAGTTGAAGACGACAGTTTTGTTGTAAATATATGTGGATGTATGCATGAAATGCCGCTTATGCATGTTCTGGCTGTCGTTTTAGTTGGCAAAGAGAAATCTGCTGATGTCAGCCTCAAGTGCTTGTGGGTAACGTTTCACAGGTTCCTTTATTGTACATGCTCTTTATTTTACAGACTTATTGCTTGCATTAGCTGAGCCCATTTACTAGTGTGCAGGGAAACACGATAACAGCTGGTTCAAAACAGGTGTTAAATGTTGAGAGTTAAAGAGAGTTCAGTTAATAGCTTGAGAAAGGAACATACTATGTTATTTACTGTTCAGTTTGCACAGCTTCATTTGCATAGGAAGTTCTTTCAGTGACATTCGAATGGACAATCATTTTAATGTGTTGATGCTAACATCTCTTCTAATTCTGTTTATGTGTACACTATGACTTTATAGCACACCATGCTTTTTTTCGTGCATGAAAAAAGCCATTAATGTTCACATTAAAATTTAATGTATACACCCCTGTGAAGCATTATCCATGCAATTGTTTCAGTTTCTTTAAAGCTAGCTAGTCCTTTCTCTCTAACATCAGCACATAACAACTGCATTATTTTGTCTTGTTTATGTCTTCCTTTGGTTTGTGATAAGTGTACCATTGATAAACAAATTATTTCAGCAGAGATTTATTCATTTATCAGGTGCATTGCATTTAAAAAACATGTCTCTGATTCTCATCTGCATTCTTTGGCAGTTATTCCTGTAACCTACATTTTCTGAAAATGCTTTACCATGGTATAACTTGTTTATTCAGGCTTTCTGTTTTTATTCTCACATCAGGTGTTTATAGCAGCAGGGTTCTTTTCAGTGGTGTACTGGAACAGTGATTAGATTTATAGATAAACATTATATTGCTGCAGGCTTAATAGTGATATAGACATCCCTGGTAATGTATTTGTGTTCCAATTTAAATCACATTTTAAAAGTTTCAAGTTCACAGTTATGCTCATCCTGTTGTGGTTTGCTAGCTCTGTTCAGTAGGAGCATGGGTTGAGTGAAAACTATCTGAGCATTATGTTATACAGAGAGGGCAAGGTGGGGCCTACAGGTTTTGAATGGGGGTGCCCAAACTACAGCCTGGGGGCCACATCCAGGCTTTTGGTGGTGATGCAAGCAGCAGTAGGAAGAGGGTGAACTGGCCAAGGAGTCCAGCATGTTAGCATGGTTATTGTCAGAGAGGTCAGAAGCAGCAGGCAGGGATAGGGTTGCCAACTTTTTCACCGAGAAAAACCCGACACCTGTGGCTTGCCATGCTCCACCCATTCTCCTCCCACAGTCCCGCCCCTGCCCCGCCCCACCCACAAAAATTACCGAGGATTCACTCACCCCCCCCCCCTCAGTGCTGGTTCACTCACCCCCCTCCCCTCAGTGCTGGTTCACTCACTCGCCCCCCCCTCCCTGCTGGTTCACTCACTCACCCCCTCCCCGGCTTGTCCACTCACCCCCCCCCTACCCTCCCCTGCCTGCAGCAACACCAACCCACTCCCGTGTCTCTCACTCACCCCCCCCCTCTTGCTGGTTCACTCACACCACCCCTCCCCTCCCCTCCCTGCTGGTTCACTTACCCACCCCGTGTCACTCACTCACCCCCCCCCCCTTGCTGGTTCACTCACACCACCCCTCCCCTCCCCTCCCTGCTGGTTCACTTATCCACCCCCGTGTCACTCACTCACCCCCCCCCTTGCTGGTTCACTCACACCATCACCCCCCCTCCCCTGCTGGTTCACTCACACCATCACCCCCCCTCCCCTGCTGGTTCACTCACACCAACCCCCCTCCCCTGCTGGTTCACACCAACCCCCCTCCCCTGCTGATTCACTCACACCCCCCCCCCCTCCACTGCTGGTTCACTCACACACCACCCCCCCCCCTTCCATTGCTGGTTCACTCACCCACCCCCCTGTCACTCACTCACCCCTCCTGTTGGGTCACTCACACCAAACCCCCCTCCCTCCCTCCTTCCCTCCCTCCTGCTGGTTTAATCACACCATCACCCCCCCTTGCTGGTTCACTCACACCCCTGCCCTGCCCTGCCCAAGCCGCTGCTTCTGCTTTGTACAGAGCAGCGGCTGCAATGCACTTACTTTGAAAAGTAAAGAAACTGTGTGAGAAGCCCTCCGGTCATGGCAGAGCCCGAGGAAGTGATGTCATGGGGGCGGGTTCCTCACAGGCTGTCTTTCCTTTCAAATTAACTTTATTGCAGCTAAAGTTAATTTGAAAGGAAAGACAGCCTGTGAGGAACCCGCCCCCATGACATCACTTCCTCGGGCTCTGCCATAACCGGAGGGCTTCTCACACAGTTTCTTTACTTTTCAAAGTAAGTGCATTGCAGCCGCTGCTCTGTACAAAGGAGAAGCAGCGGCTGCACTATTATGGGGAATCGCGTTCGCATTCGCGCCGCGGACTTCGGGAGGAAAGCCGGTTTTTTGCTCTGGCCGCTTCCGATCTTGCGGCCAGAGCAAAAAACCGGCTTTTCAACGGCCGGTTTGACATCTGTGCCGGCAGCCGGCCTGGCCATGGAAAAACCGGCCAGGCCGGCTGAAAACCGGCTGGTTGGCAACCCTAGGCAGGGATGAAATATTGGAGGAAATGCTAGAGAAGGGGGAAGACAGGATAGCAACAGAGGCAGTAACTACACCCTGCATACTGTCACCTGACAGAACCCTAACCTTTCTGAGGGGAATTGTTTATCTTTTGATTTTAGGGAGAATAGTAGTGAGGAGAGAGTGTGTGGATCAGGGAAAAAAGCATTGGGTCAGGCTGGGGAAGGAAGGGAGGGAGGGGGGGGGGAAGGTCAGGGATTGGTCTGGGATTCAGATGTCTAGTGTACTTGACCAGCCCCTCCCACTGGAGGTTCCCTGCTTGGAGAGAGCATCCTCATTACAAACCTCTGCTAACTTTTATGTTTTGTTCAGGCATTTTGCTGTGCCTGCTTAGGATATAGCTTGTTATTTCTTTCTTTCTTTATTGTCACTGTGTGTCTTATCTTCTGTCTATCCTTTACTCGTCTCCTGCTCTCTGCAACTACAGTGCTTGTCTCCCTTCTCAAGCACTTTCCCTAACTTCCTCATTCAACCTCCAGCTTTGCTCTATCGCTGCTCCTCACGAGCAAACCACTGCCTCGACTTTGCCATCTCCTCCAACAGCTCACACTCAAGCTTCTCCACCTCATTTCTTCCCTTATCCGACCGTCACTTGCCAACCTTCACCCTTAATCACACACACCCCCTCCCAAGTCTCACATGTTTAGGAATTCACACTACTGATCATTCAGCCCAGTATCCTGTTTCCAACAATGGCCAATTCAGTCAAAGGTGCCTGACAGGCTTCCAAAAAGGCACATAGGTTCCACAGTGTTTGTTCTGGGGTAAGCAGTGAATTTCCTGGGTCCTCTTTAATAATGGTATATGGAACTTTCCTCCAGGAACTTGTCCAAACTTTTTTTAAACCCAGCTACACTAACAGCTTTTAATACATCCTCCAGTAACAAATTCCAGAGTTTGATTACGCGTTGAGTAAAAAAATATTTTCTCTTATCACTGGTCAATGCAATTTTTGTCACAGACCCGCTCTGACCTGTTTCATATGCAATTTTCCCATGGTTTACACATATGGCATCAGAATTTTTCTATCACCCATACTTCAGGAGATATCATCTAGTAAAGTTTGTACATTACTGTAAATTAGTCGTTACAGTTTTGTTTCAGTAAACAAAGGTTGAATACGAAAATTCCATCATAATTATTATTGTATGTTGTCAGCCACAACCAAAAATGCTGAGTAATGTCATTATAATATAATTAATTAACCGGGCCCCTTGCCCTACTGGTCTGGCTGATACAAGCAGACAACGCCGAGTCATGTATTGGTATGCTTTCTGTCACCATCAGCGATTGTGGTTTGTATTGTTTGAAAAAAACAGAATCTGAATGGATGTGAGTTTGCGTTAATCTATTTCATAAACAGCAGTTGGTTAATAAATATTACAGTTATCACTTGTAGTTGTTTAACAATGCCTCGAAAGCGTGTTAATCGTCCGGATTCATTTTGCTACATTTGCGGTGAGGTTACTTTTAAGAAGCAGAGAAGACATTTTACTCCGCTTGTTAAGACATGTTCCGATCAATCGTTTTTCTATACACCGAAGTGTGCCATTGCTGTTTACCTTTTTGTATTGACACATCCAAAAACGTCATAGCGTTGTTATCCATCGTGTGAGTAAATTGAATATTAGCATCTAGCCCATTCAACCATTGCACGAAAAAAGTTACAGATTCCATAGATCCCTTCCACAACATGAAAATATCGTCAATAAAATGGTACCACATTTTTATTTGGGTAACGTGTTCTAAGGAGAGGATCCATCGTTGTTCAAAATGCCTCATAAAAAAGTTGGCAATTGATGGGGCACAACTGGCCCCCATCGCTATACCGGACACTTGATGATAAAGTATTTTCTCAAAGAAAAAATAATTATGAAAGATCACCAGACAGGCTAGTTGAGACAAAAACGACATCGATTCTTCCAGTAAATCACCCCGCCATTGTAATTCAGACAGTACTGTATCATAAGCTGCTTTTTGGGGTATACTGGTATATAGAGCTTTTATATCTAATGTGACCAAAACTATTTCTGGATCCGCAGCCCAGCAAACATGTTGGTCCAATTTCTCTAAAAAATGAGAGGTATCTTGGATATAGGATGGTATATCAGGGAGTAGCGGACGGAGATATGAGTCTAGAAAAATCGACAAGGGTTCAAGCACAGTACCCCGCGTGGAGACTATAGGTCTCCCCGGAGGTTTATTTCAATTTTTATGAATTTTGGGAACTAAATAAAATTGTGCCACAGTGGGAATCCTTACATTGAGACATTTCCATTCTTTTTTGGAGATGATTTTATTTTGTAAAGCTACCGATGTGAATTCATTAATCTGATCCTGAAGTTTTTTTGTAGGGTCCTCCTCCATTATTTTATAAATATTGGAATCCAATAGTTGGCGCTGAGCCTCCTCAAGATAATCATCCCGATTTAGAATGACCACTGCTCCCCCCTTGTCTGCCCTATGAATGACAATGTCAGTTCGAGTTTTTAAATCCTTTAATGCCTTTCGTTCTGGAACGGGCAAAACACTCCTCGAATGGGCAGTTTGTTCTAAGATTTCTATGTCTTTAAGCACTAGCTCCTTGAAAACAGTAATAGCCGGAGGCGTTTGGCCCGGCGGTGACCATGTCGACTTGAGTGGCAATGGTACTCTACGATTTGCTGATGGAATATTCAAATCTAACGTTGTATTTGATACCGAGGCAAAATATGCTTTCAAGTTTAACTTCCTCACTAGACCCTCAAAGTCCACCTGAAATTGAAAGGGATCATGAATAACGGTCGGTACAAAACTGCTGTTTTTCATTACCACGTTAAATGTTAAAGTGGAGCAACTGAAGTAATAATCATTGGTTCAATGTTTCTAAGGCAAAAGTAGCAATCTGTCAAGTGATCTCTTGGTTCCCTCCAGATCATTGGAGCAGCAAAATTCATGTGTCAAACACCCTTTACCCATCCTGTTAGGAGTCTGACACAGGTAATACACCAGACGCGAGGCGCCCAATTTTTGTCCTGGTCACTGACTTGACATCCAAAGTACAGCTTATAACACATTTTTACAATATAATAGTGCACACCCTGTGAGATTAAAAAACAGTCTTCCATTTTCACAATTTTTAAGATTCCGGCGAAATTGTTCGGAGTTGGTAGATTTCAAGAAACAATCAGAAATTTTAAAAAAAAAATTTTTTAGATCGAGGATACCCCATAAAGATAGTACAACAAGCGTACAAAAGGGTTGCTTTTTAATGATAGATCTTGGCTGATAGGGTCAACTAAAACAAGAGATAAAAGTGACAGTTCAGAGCATGTCAATTTAATAACTAAATTTTCACCTTTGAGTTACAAGATCCAGAAAATTCTTCAAAAACAAGTCAATATCTTAAAAAACGGGGTGGGTTTAGAGGACAAATGTGTATGTTGTGTATGGAAAAGAGAAAGAGATTTAAAGGAACAATTGAGCCCGGCAATACTTAGATCTGATAAAAGCAGGGAAAATGATTTGTTAGAAAAAGGTCATCATAAATGCGGACGGTGTGATGTTTGTGCCATAACAGAAGAAACAAAAACATTTGTGTATCATGGGAAGACACATTTCTTAAAACACAACATGACGTGTGTCTCAAGTTTGGTGGTATATGCAATTCGTTGCCCCTGTAACTTGCTGTATATTGGAAAAACCTCACGAGTTTTAAAGGTCCGTATATTGGAACATAGAAGTCGCTTGAGATGCAATGTTTTGACAGCACCTTTAGTGCAGCATTGTAAAGATTTTTCCCATGCGTTCTGTGATTTACGCTGCTTTGGTATAGAACAGGTTATGCAATGCATGGACGAACACAGGAACAGACACTACTACTACATGAACAGCGCTGGATTTTTAATGTTGGAACATTAACACCGGCAGATCTGAATTCCAGCATAGATTGGGGGGCCTGTATGTGAAGACTGGAGAGGGGGAAAGGAAATTCTGAATGCACTTAATTGGTTGGTGATGATGTCATCTCTTCTTTAAATACTAAGCAGGATAGTTTAGTCCGCATGCGCGGCGTTTTTTGGCATAAGGCATTGAGAAAAAGCAGATGAAGAAGAAAACGTGGGCAGCATCTTTGTGAAATGTAAAAATCTGGTATGTGGTCTTTTATACTCAAACTTGAGAGAATTGTAAAGAAAAACTTGTGGGAAGTGGTATACATGAGAATGCTGTTTTTATTTTTAGACCCCCTGAAGAAACTCGATTCTGAGTGAAACGTTTGGAAGGGCGCCTGAAGGAGGCGTTGCGGAACATTTACTAAGATAAGCATTCATGTTTACAATAGAGTGTGAAGATCTTTTAACAAAACGGTGGAGGATATAATATAAATAGTTAAATCCCAGAAGAGTCATTGATGCTATAAGCGCCTTTGATGGTTATTATACTATCTGACTTTTGCGCTACTGAGTCTGAGACTTTCTGGTGAAATGGTATAGATCTGTTCACACTGCTGTTTTTCATTACCACGTTAAATGTTAAAGTGGAGCAACTGAAGTAATAATCATTGGTGTATACTGAGCTCTGGTAAAGACCAATTAATAGTGTTGTATGAATTACAAACATTGCAGGCATTACTTCAAAATCAAAACACACTGTACATTACCCAAATTTACCATCTGCCATGAGGTCTGAGCCTCACTGTCAAGAATTGCCGGTGCCAAAACATCCAGAAAATCTTACAGTGAATGAGGATGAAGAAGAAGAACCACCAATGAATGCTGTTGATGTTGACGATGATGGCGATGCTGTAATGCAGGATCCAAGCTTTGAGGCGGTTCCTCTTCTGAACCACATTTACTGGACTAAGGCGATTTGAACGATCTCGTCAGAGATTTGAATCTTTCAAAGCGACAAGCAGAACTCTTAGGGTCACGACTGAAAGGCTGGAATCTTCTTCAGAAAGAAACCAAAGTGTGCACTTTTAGAAATAGGCATACCAAGTTTTGGATTACTTTGCCTTTGAAGATGGAATTGCTTTTTGTTGTGAAGTTAAATCCCTGATGGAAACACTTTGTCTGGTTTATCGATATTTCTTTCAATTCTTCCGATATATCAACTTTATATACCATTTCAGGCACAAGTAAATTCTATACATCTTCATTAAAGACCGAAGCAAAGAATCCATTCAGACTCTCCACTGTGGTCTTGTCCTCACTCAGCACCCCTTTTAGCCCTCTATCCAATGGTCCAACTGTCTCACTCACAGATTTTTTGCTATGAATATACTTGGAAAAAGTTTTTATTATGTATTTTTGCTTCCATGGCTAGCTTTTTTTTCAAATTCTCTTTGCCTGCCTTATCAATGCCTTGCATTTCACTTGCCAATGTTTATGTTGTTTCTTTTTTTCATCATTTGGCTCTTTTCCCATTTCCCAAAAGATGCTTTTTTTGACAGCAGCACCTCTCTGACCTCACCTTTAAACCATGCTGGCAATTTTTTGGCCTTCCTTAGACTTTAGTTAAAGCATGGAATACATCTGTTCTGGGCTTCCCAGATAGAACTTTAAAACAATGCCCATGCTTTATGAAAATCTTTAACCTTTGCAGCTTCTCCCTTTAGTCTTTTTTTAAACTATTTTCCTCATTTTAGTCTCCCTTATGAAATGGTGGTACTGTGGAATACCTTGCCATCCTTCTTTCATTGGAGTGGAGTAGCGGCCTAATGGTTAAGAAAAGTGGCTTGGGAACTCAGAGACCAGGGTTCGATTCCCACTAGCACTCCTTGTGGCCATGGGCAAGTCACTTAACCCTCCATTGCCTCAGAAAAGTCCAAAGTTATCAATTTCCTTGTTTAATGTACATTACCAAGTTTAAGTTTCAAAGTAAGCTGCTTTGATTGAAATGATAAAGCAGTAAATAAAAATGTATTAAATCAAATGCAATCATGCCATGATCATTATTGCCAAGTTGGCCCAACACCCATATCTCTTGCACCAGATCCTGTGTGTCACTAAGGACTAGGTCCAAAATAGCTTCCCCTCATGTCGGTTCATGAACCAGCTGCTCCAGGAAGCAGTCATTTATTTCATCTAGAAACTTTATTCCCTAGCATATCCTGGCGTGACACTGTCCCAGTCGATACCCGGGTAATTGAAATCACTCATTATTACTGTGTTGTAACTTTAGTTAGCTTCCCTGATTTCTTTCAACATTTCATCATTCTGTTCATTCTGTTCATTCTGGCTAGGCAGTTGGTAGTACACCCCCACTGCTATTACCTTCTCCTTTTTATGTGGAATTTCTATCCATAGAGATTCTACAGTGTATTTTGTTTCCTGCAAAACTTTAATCCTATGTGACTCAATGTCCTCTATAACAGAGTGCAACCCCTCTACTAATTTGATCTACTCTATCATTGCGCTATAGTTTGTACCCAGGTATCACAGTGTCCCTTGGTTGTCCTCTTTCCACCAGGTCTCTAAGGTACCAATCATATCTAACCTCTCATTTAGAGCTATATAGTCTAACTCTCCCATCTTAGTTTTTAGACTTCTTTAATTTGCATACAGGCATTTTAGAGGTTGCATTTCATTCATATTAATCTGGTCATCAGTTGATAGGGGTAATTTGGAATCTTTCAGCTCTGTACTTAAGGGTATATGGGTTACTTTTATCTTTATTAGAACCTCTCTGTTAGGATGTCCTAACTTGCTAGTTTCCTTCAAGGACACATTCTTCTGAACCATGTGCTTTTGGGCAACTGTTGGCTTTCTCCTATTATCTAGATGCATTTGTTCCTCCAATTTCAAGCTCTGTAAGGCATCCTACACCTCAACCCTGGGTGTCCTCGACATCCTTCTTCCTATATTCCTGTGCCTGCTCAGCTGAATGCCTTTAGCTTAAATCAAATACCCTTGTTGACTTTAAAAATTTCAAATTCATACTAACCTCTTTCTAGTCAGCCATAGCACTTGCCAAGCAAGATTACCATGTCCATCTGTCTTACTTTCTTGCCTCGGACCCTAGTCATCGCTTTGCTACACTTAACTCTCTCCTCAAGGTACCTCCTTCCTCTATCCCTCCTTCTCTTTCTGCCTAGACTTTGGCTGACTATTTCCAAATCAAAGTCCAGAATATTAGTCACAGAGCCACCTCCACCCTTACCTTCCCTCTCTTCAATCCCAAATCCTTTCCTCAAGTTCTGCTACCCTTTCTTTCTTTTCCAAAACCCCCCGAGGAGGAAATTGCAAATTTTATTTCTTCCAAACTCACTATCTGTTCTTCTGATTCCATTCTCACATATCTACTAAGCTCCATCTCCTCCACTGTCATTCCTTACATCTGTCATATCCTTAACCTATTTTTTCCACTATAACTGTTCCTGTGGCCTTCAAACATGCCATTGTTACACCTCTCTTCAGAAAGCTTTCACTAGACTCTACCTGTCCTTCAGTTATTGGCCTACTGCTCCCATTTGCTTAAAAACTATTTGAATGAGTGGTTCACCGCCACTGTCTTGGCTTTCTTTCCTCTCAAGCCTTTCTGGATCCACTGCAATCTGGCTTTCGTCCTCTATATTCTACAGAAATGGCTCTTGCCAAAGTCTCCAGTGACTTGTTCCTTGCCAAATCCAAGGGCCTTTACTCAATTCTCATCCTTCTTGAGATTTCTGCTGCCTTTGACACCATTGATCACCACCTTCTCCTCGATACCATGTCCTCGTTTGGATTCAGGGGCTCTTTTCTGCCATGGTTTTCTTCTTATCGCTCCCATTGCACTTTTCATGTATGTGCTGGTGGATCCTCTTCTACTGCTATCCCGCTTTCATTTGGTGTACCTTAAGACCTCTCATTTTCTCTCTGTACACTCAGTCCCTTGGTGCTCTTATCTCCTTTCCTGGTTTTAAATACCGTCTTTATGCTGATGACTACCTCCCTGTACCTGAAATATCTACATGAATCCAGGCCCGGATCTCTGCCTGCTTATCCAACATTGCAGCCTGGATGTCTCACTGCCACCTGAATAGAACATGGCCAAAACTAAGCTCATTATCTTTCCCCCTAAACCTACCTGCCCCTTTCCTTCTTTCTATATTTCTGTGTATAACACTTTACTCCTCCCTGTTTCCTCAGCTCGTAAACTTGGAGTCATCTTTAACTCTGCTCCCTCTTTCTCTGCACACATCCAACAGATAACTAAAACCTATCACTTCTTTCTACGTAACATCAGCAAAAGTCATTCCTTCCTTTCTGAACACACTACTAAGACCCTTATCAATTCTCTAGTCACCTCCCATCTTGATTATTGTAACCTTCTCCTCGCTGGTCTCTCTCTCTCTCCTTCAATCTATTTAAATCTCAGCTGCACGGCTGATCTTCCTCATGTGTCACTATGCTCATGTAACCCCTCTTCTCAGGTCACTTCACTGGCTCCCTATCAGTTTCCGCATCCAGTTCAAACTTCTAGTGACCTACCAGTGCATTCATTCTGTGGCTCCTCACTACCTTTCCTCTCTTAACAAACCCTACACCCCTCCTCGAGAACTCTATTCCTCTGGCGGATCGCTTTTTCTTTGCCCTTCTTTGCCACTGCCAACTCCAAGTTGATTTATTTATTTTCTCTTATATACCGCGCTATTCTGCATCAGTGCGGTTTACATTGAACAAACTGAAATTACATTGAACAGGGCATTATAACTTGGAGATAACTATTTTACAGGGAACATGGGCTATGGAGGGTTAAGTGGCTTGCCCAAGACCACAAGGTACACCTGTGGGACTAGAAACCTCAGTCCTTTTGGCCCAAGGTTGCTGTCCTCTAGTGGGATTTGAACCCCAACCTTCCGGCCTGAAGTACCTTGCCCCAACCACTAGGCTACTCCTCCACTCCAGCTTGCTGCTCCACATACCTGGAACAAACTACCTGAGTTAGTGCATTCATCTCCTTCTCTAACCTTATTCAAATCCATGCTAAAACCCCACTTTTTTGAGGCTGCTTTTGGACCCGATGCCCCTCACTCTCTTGAGCACCACTTATTTGTATCCTACTATACTCTAGTCCCCTGCTTTGTGATGTTGTTATCATGATTAGATTCTAAACTCCGAGCAGGGATTGTCTCTTACATCTATATGTACAGTGCAATGTACACTTTGTAATGCTATACAAATGTTAAGTAGTAGTAGTACCCATGTCAATCTTGGGCTGTGCACTAGTCATAAAGAGAGCAGATGTTAATTGAAGTGGGGAGGCAAATGATTGGAAACCCTTGCCTCATGATTAACCTGAGTTGTAGAAGTAAGTATATATGGCCCAGCATAGCTGAAATTACAATCACAGCAAGGGATGGAGCTAGTAGGCAGTTGCAACCCAATGTTTGCTATCATTACAAGAAAGTAGTATATTTGAGGAATAAATTCATAAAGGTTTTTCCCACACATAAAGCCTGTTGTACACGCGGGAAAGATCTTTTATAAAATTGCCTGGCACTATATGCACATGTAAGCATATACGTCAACAGGATAGCATATATTTATATGTGCTGCCATGTGTAAGTATTTTGGGGGTGAAGCAAGGGCAGAGCTGCAATGGAGGTACATAATTTATAAAATATGCAACTACACACATTTTCACCAAGTTTTGTGCAGGTGTAAATGTGTGCATTGGGATTTGCATGCTACAGAGGCTAATTCTGGAAGCCTATTTTATAAAGGCACTTACAGTAGGTGCTTGTCATATGTACCTATTTTATAAAAGCAATATAATCACATAAACAAAAAAGATCATTAAGAGTGCAAACAGCCAGTTTGTGGCTCAAAGAAATGCTGAAAGGGGAGAAGTGACATCACGAAATGGTATGGCTGCCTAAGCCTGTAGCTTGTCAGACGGCTGCCTAGGGTGAGAACTTACACAATCTTGATGATGCATATATTCATATGATTCTTGCAAGGTATTGTGGGTAATGTAGTTCATTCACTCCCAAACACAGCTGAAGACAATAATTGAGTTGTGAAACCAGTGGTAAGGGCAATAAAATACTTCTTTTATTGATGGGGTTTAATTCACCCAGCACAAATATGCTTGGTAGCAATATAAATGAGGTTACTTGCTTGCAGTGTTTAAATGGATAACATAAAGTCACAAAGCAAATCAGAAAACAACCTTCAGCTTGTCAGGCAATTAGCTAATGTTTTCTTAGCAAACAATTACCAAATAAAAAGGCACAAAGAAATGAATGAACTTTGCTTGTTAGGTTAACTTCTGCTTATTTTCCACACAGATCCTGCAGTGATTCTCTCTTGCTCACACACACAATCAGGTGCAGCTTTAATTACTATCAATTGACCAGCTGAAACCCTTTAGCTGGCTGGCTGCTACTGTGTGAACCCAAATCCTGCTTTAAGAGCTGTTTGCAGTGGAAATAAAGAACAAAGTTTGGTTTCTTTGTGATGGCTGATGTGTTTGCTCACAGAAAGCTAGCAATAGCACTTGGATAAAGAACAGTCCATGTAATTAATAGTTTCATCTGCTGTATCTCCCCCTTCATCAATCAGCATAGGGTCACTATCATACATTGGCACAGACGAGTCTTTCATTAAGGCACTATCATGAGAATGCTTATTCCCTTGCTGCCATTCACTATTATAGATAGGGTCTGGATCAGTGTTCATACCTGAGCCTCTCCTGCTATCATAATTCCTCTCTGTATAGCTTGGCCAGTATGTAATCCAGTTCTGTTGTCCAGCCTTCCAATCTTGATCCCTGGACACTGGATCTTTCCTCACATACCTTCTGGAATAGGTCTGAAAGTCCCTGCCACGTGCAGTCTTCTCTCTCCCAGGTAGCCACTGGTGATTCCTATCTCTGCCATTCCATTCCTCTGGCTGACTCCAGTCCAATGGACTCTGCTGGCATTTGGAATACCTCCCAGTATGGGTACTGCCTTGGACTCTCCCAGACCTTCCAATGGGCTTTCTTCTCTTCCTTCCAGAGAGTTTCCTTCTCTCTCTATACGCTTGGCTTGGCTTCTGTTTCTCCAGGTGATGCTGGTGCTTGAGCTTGTAGCTGTTGCTGTCTCCTTTCCGGAAGCTCTTTCTGTAGCTGTTATCTGAAGAATAAGCTCTATTCTTATTCTGTCCTAATGTGTGCTCCTCCCTAACACAGCGCAGCTGTGTTGAATCAGGTCCTGCCCTTTGAGATGAGTGCTTAGGGATTACCTCATAGCTCTCTTGATTGCACACACGTTTTCTCACTTCAGCCCCTCTCATGGCTGCTGGAAACCTGGTGCATTCTGGGACTGGTAGTCTTTTATGTGAAAACTCTGTTTTCTTACTTCTACCAAAACTGACAGGTTGCTTGTTCAGAGTCACATCATCTTTTCTATAGCTCCTACCTGAGCTATGATAAGCTTCCTTATCACAAGCTCCAGCACACAACCCCCAATTAAGTGTACACATCTGACCTCTATATGTTCATAAAGTTTCATTGAGTTGATGAAGTGGTGGAGAAGCACCGTGGCAGGTTTGGGCATGATGACGAGTGATGAACGGCTGATTTAAAAGAGTTCACATATGCAGGGTGGAAAGAGAGGACTGTGTGGACTCCAAAATGATGGCTGGTGGCACCAGAGAGTTGGAGGAGGAGGAGGAAGGCAGCAAAGTATGGCAAACCATGGCAGAAGTGACTCTGGCATATGTTACTCATGTGGAGTTCCTAGGCTGATTTAAGGAGCTCAAGGGGGAAGTATCAGCAGCAAGGGTGGAACTGATTGCCATGGTAGATGAATTGAAGGACGATGTAGCAGAACTCTGTCACCAAACAGAAGATCACGATGAACACCTAGATGCACTGAATGGAATGGTAGTGGAAGCTATAAATAGGCTGGATGCTTGAGAGGAGAGAAAAGAAGCACTTACACTCAAAACAGAGGAATTAGAGAACCGCTTATGCAGGCATAATCTACGTATTAGAGGAGTAATGGAAGAGCAGGAGTTCATGGACTGTAAGAAGGTGGCACAAGCAATTTTCGAGGAATTGCTGCGAAAAGGAGTGAGACCAATCTCCCAGTGGACATCAAGTTGGACAGGGCACACAGAGCCTTAGGGGTGTCCCACAGTAATTCACCCAGGGATATTGTGGCCTACATCCAGGACTATGAACTGAAAGAGCAGATATCTGCAAAAATGAGGTTGGTTGGTGCCTTTGAATGGCAAGGGTACTGGGCGGACATGGCTGCAGGGACTTTGCTACAGAGGCAAGAGATCCATGTAATAATGTAGAAACAGAGTGGGAGAACTACAATATAAATTGGCTTTATCCCTTTGGATTGGCATTTACTAAGGCTGGTCATATCTGACGGGTTCAAACTTTATCTTTATTTCAGTTCTTGATATACCACTCTACGAGAGCACATCAGAGTGATTTACAAAGTACAAAAAAAACAAACTGTCAGAAAAAAGGAAAAGAACGCCATAATTGTGACAGGAAAGAGGAGACAAGAAGACAGAAAAAAGGAGGGTAAATTGGTAGAGAAGGGACATGACACAAGAAAGGAGGGTGGGGAGGAGATGGGGACGCCTCAGCTGGGGGCGGGAGGGATAGGAAGGTTAAAGGCAGTGCAGAAGAGATGAGTTTAGAACAAGCATTAGAGGCTTTCAAGGAAGCTGGACTAGATAATGAGGGAATTGTGCAGTCAGAGAAATCTAGAGTGGTTGCTACAGCAAGCTGCAAGGTGGTGACCAAGGAGGGTGTGAAGCAGAAGACGACTACAGGGAAGGACTCACTGACCTGAGCAGAGGAAAGACTCTTTTGGACTAAGTGTGGGGGTTGTTAGAGGGAGATTGGTAGGATGGTTGAGGACGTGAAAGTACTGGAATGTGTGAGGGGAAAAGGGACTTGGGAAGGGGATGCTCTTGTTAGTAAAATTAAGGTGGTGGTTATGTAGGGGCTGGAGGGGAGATGGAGTGTATCGTGAATGAGTGTGATGGTTCGGTGAGGGGTGTTACTACTCATGAAAGGGGGACCTTTGAGGGAGTTGGTGCTAGCGATGGGGAAGGTATGAGGAAGGAGAAAGGGGAATAGAGAGGGGAGTGGGAGACAAGGTAACAAAAAGAAAGGGGTGGGATGGGAGTTGGGTAAGGAGACTGCAGGAGAACAAGGTGTAGGGGGTAACAAGGTGGGCTGGGTGATTGTATCCTTAAATGCAAAAGGATTGAACTCCTGGCAAAAACGTAAACGTTTGGAAAGGGAGGGTGAGAGATTAAAAGCCGATATACAAGAAATCCATTTGATCAGGAAAAATATGTGTTGACTACAAAGTACTCCAGAGCTTACTTGACAAGGCACCAAAGAAGGACGAAGTGGGCATTCTTACAGGGGGAAAGGCAGGGATGGAAGTAGAAAAAGGTAGTGTGGGATAGGGTGGGCAGGTATCTCTTCCTTCATGTGGTGGTGGTGGGGGGGGGGGGACTAAACTGTTGATGGCTTGTATTTACATGCCCAATGAGGGGTAGGGGGAATTTTACAAAATTGGTGATGGACAATTTCCAGAGGGCAGTTATTTTAATCAAAGAACTGCAGGTGATAGTATAGCTATACAGGATCATTAGCATGAATAAGGAAGGTAAAGCATCTACGAAGCCCCATACCAAAACTGCATACACATATAGCACAGGAATCATATCCAATAAAATATTTGCTGAACAAAAAGATGATGGTGTATTTAACAATATCCCCATGCATGGAGATACAAGCATTTATGTACTGTGTACAGAATAAAGCCAAGAACTACTGCCATAAGTAAGTTAACCATGGGAGCTAATCTACAGTCAGGGCCGGTCCGTCCATTGAGCGAGAATGTTGTTTGCACAGGGCCCCGTGCATTGCCTTTAACCTTTCCCGGCATTCGCAGCTTCATTGAAACAGCCGCCAGCGTGAAGGAAAAGGCTCTTCACACTGGTGGGCTGTGCAGAGGGAGCCGGGGCCTCGCATGGGCTTCCCCGGCTCCCTCTGCAGTCCCTTAGACGGCGCAGGGCTCTTTGGAGGGGGGGAAGGGCAGCTAGGACTGGATGGGCTGTGATTGGGGGGACTGACTGGAAATTGGCAGTGATGGGGGGGGGAATAGACTGGAAATGGGCTGTGTTTTGGGGGGGGAAACGGACTGCAATTGGGCTGTGATGGGAACTGAAAGCCATTGGGCTGTGATGGGGGGAGGACTGCAAGTGGGCTGTGATGGTGGGGGGGAACAGACTGGAAATGGGTGGGTGATGTGTGGGGGGGAAACGGACTGCAATTGGGCTGTGATGGGGGATACTGCAAGTGGTCTGTGATGGCGGGGGGGGACAGAAGGACTGGAAATGGGCTGTGATGGGGTGAACGGACTGCAATTGGGCTGTGATGAGGGGAGGACTGCAAGTGGGCTGTGATGGGGGGGAACGGACTGGAAATGGGCTGTAATGGGGGGGGGGGGGATGGACTGCAATTGGGCTGTGATGGGGGGAATGGACTGCAATTGTACTGTGATGGGGGAACAGACTGCAAATGGGCTGTGATGGGAGGGGGAATGGATAAAATGGGCTGTGATGGTGGGGGGGGGACTTGGGCTGGAAAGGGGCTGATGAAGAGCTGGATTAAGACTGGAAATGGGCTGATGGGGGCTGGAAAAGGACGAAGTGGACTGACGAGGGGGCTAGGATTGGAAATGGGCTGATGGGTGACTGGAATGGAACTGGAAAAGAGCATATGGGGGGCTAGGACTGGAAATGGGCTGATGAGGAGCTGGGACAGGACTAGAAATGGGCTGATGCGGGGAATGTGGATTGCAAATGGGTGATGGGCTGGAATAGGACTGAAAATGGGCTGATGGGGTTTGGAATAGGACTGGAAGTGGACTGATGGGAGTTGGAATAGGGCTGGAAATGGGCTGATGGGGGGCTGGAATGGAACTGGAAAGCAGCATATGGGGGGCTAGGATTAGAAATGGGCTGATGTGGAAGCTTGGGAGACTGGAACTAGAAGGGGACAGATGCTGGGTGGGTCTAGAACAATAAGGGGAGGACTAGAAAGGGACGGGGAATGAGCATGGAGAGGGGAAAATATATTTTGTGTGGGAGGGAAGAAACGTCTACGATGGGCCGGGTACTGGAAGAGTAAATGGAGAATGAGAATGGAAGGGTGAAATTTGAGTGGATGATAAAGGAATGATGAAAGAAATGGAGGAAAGAGCAAAAGGGGAAAGATCAGTATGTTAAAGCAGATATAGAGAAAAAATTTGGAAAAAAATCTAAAAGAGAAGAATGCACAAATGGATAGCTCGCAGAAGACGCAAACAAACCAGAAGAAAGTGACTGGAGCAATTGCAACTGAAAAAGAAAATGCACAAGCAACAAAATGTAGAAAAATACTTTTTAATTTTTAATTTATTAACTGGACTATATCAGCTCTGGGAAATGTGCATCGTTAACGTATTTTGTGTTTTGTTTAGTACAAGAGGAAATTAATTTATAGTTTTATTTCTCCAGTGTTGTTGTACATCCCAAGTTTGGCTTTTGGGGTTCCCAGTTTAATTATTGTCTTCCTATTTCTAAATTGTGATCCCTTGTTCTTTGGTGATGGTCTATGTTCTGCATTTTAACCAAGCTGAGGTA
Source organism: Ichthyophis bannanicus (assembly GCA_033557465.1). Taxonomy (NCBI): domain Eukaryota; kingdom Metazoa; phylum Chordata; class Amphibia; order Gymnophiona; family Ichthyophiidae; genus Ichthyophis; species Ichthyophis bannanicus. The sequence continues at coordinate 386,587,876 of CM066035.1, read as the reverse complement.
TTCTGTTCAATTAGTTTCTATTTGACTGTGTCACTTGTTCTCTTTCCCCAGTAGGAGATGCATTGGTATTCTCCGAGATGTATTGGTTTAATATTTGCAGTGTTGCCTTTTGATAGGTAGGGTTTGGTGCTTTGTGAGTCCTGGAAGAGCTGTTATATGGTGGATTTGCTATGAGTTCTAAATGGTCAGTGTTTATAGTACTTCCTAATGGGCCTCGCGGTTGGCACTGGAATATAGTAACGTAGAAATCTTTTAGTCTTTCTTTATCCAGACACTCATTAAGAAGCATGTTTACTGGGGGGCGGAGCCTGATGTCCAGCGGGTAGGACGCTTTGCGTTGAAGCTCCCGAGAGGCCTACTCAGAATCCTGACTTAATACCTATATAAATTTACTATTTCGCTCCGAGCTGACCGGGGCACCTCGTGGGGGATGGCGGCCCATAAATCAGCGCGCTTGGACTTCGGGTCTCCTTCTTCTTCTCACGGAAAACGCTCCAAAACAGAGGTGTCCTCCCCGCAGAAGATGGTTCCATTTCGTGAAAACCCCGCAATGCACCTGGAGATTTTGGAGGAAATACGCGGCGTGAAGGAATTGGTGCAGTCCAATGGAGAAGCGCTTCGAGCCATGCGAGAAGACTTTGGAGTGCTCCAGGACCGACTTGAAGGTCTTTCATTACGGCAGGACAATATGGCGGGGGTCCTCGACTCGCACGAGGTGCGCTTGGGCAAACTGGACAAGGCTGAGCGCCAGATACAGAATCTTCAAAAGGAGTTGGAAGATAGCAATAATCGCGCCCGTCGCAACAATGTGAGGCTCCTCGGAATGCCGGAGGGGGTGGAAGCAGGAGATATAAGAGAATTCTTGCTCAAAACTCTTCCCTCCTTGCTGAAGATCACTTTTCACAGAGAACTAGAAATCGATCGAGCACACCGTGTTCCTGCCCGCATGGCGCTCAACCGCACGACCCCCCGGCCTATTATCTTTAGCTTGCTACGATATCAACAAGTGGAACAAATTTTACATGCTGCCCGAGCGACTCATCATTTGGAATTTGAAGGTCGTAAGGTCTCCTTCTTTCCTGATTTGGCAAAGCCTACCGTTGACCGTCGGAGGAAACTCCTTGCTCTTTGCCCTCGACTTCAGCAGCTACAGGCTCGCTTTGGCCTGTTGTATCCAGCGAAGCTCCGGGTGACTCTCCACAACCAGACCAGGACGTTCGAGGATCCCGATCTACTATCAACATTTTTGGACTCCAAAGAAGCAGAGCAGATGCGCTAATCCCAAGTCTTGGACTCTTATCTGCCGGCTCTGTCCGCCATTTTGAAGGGCCCGATGCGGCGGTCATAGCCCAGCACAGAAATAGCCTGGACTTTCTTTCTTTCTCTGTATGACTTTTGTCTTTGGTCTCCTATCCCTTCATGATGTGTGCCTCGGTCGGATTCGGAGCACGCACAGTCCTACAGGTTATATGTTTTTTCAATTTCGGCCTTCTCTGGGGTTTCTCCCCGCAGACACATGGTCGCCAGTAATTTTGGGGTTTTGCTTCTCCTCTACCGTACTGCGGTTTTCTTTGTTAATGTGGGGCGCTTCATTGTATTATATTAGCTTATTTTTCCTATGTCATGTGTATAGCCAGATACAGTCAGTTTGAGGGACACAGTGAAATTATGTGTGCTATCATGCTCAGAATTTTCACTTTTCTGAATGGCCTTATGTAAAATCTCATTATTCATCGTCGAAGGCATTACTGGTCCACTCAAAAGAAAGAAAATCCTTAGCTATCTTAGCCACGAGCATGTTGATTTGGTGTTTCTTCAGGAAACGCATTGTACTCTGCTGAAACATTGAAACTCAATGCTAGGCCTCACATGGTAGCTGCCTATTCTCCCACCGTTTCCAAAAGGTACGGGATAGCCATTCTGGTTAAGAAGTCTTTGCACGCTACTGTACCTGATATTAGCGCTGACATGGAGGGTGGATGGGCCCGTGTACACCTTGAGGTTGGAGATAGTGAATTCACGTGTATTTGCACTATGCCCCGAATGTGGACAACCCTGCTTACTATGCAAGTTTTGCGCGGTTGGCCTCGGCCTCCGCCAATGCTCCATTAATACTTGGTGGCGATTTTACTTAAGTGTTCCCTCAATCTTTTCTTCTCAAACAAGGTGCTCGTTGGTTGGAAGCTCCAGTACCGAGCAGACCTGTGTGGCTAGATATAGTAGCGGGCCTTTGCTCACCGATTCCTCTTACCTTACTCCCTGGTATGACTCTCCCATTAGACTCCCACTATCCACCAATGCTTTTCGACACTTTAGGTGCCTTTAATACTCCTATGCAACCTTTCGACTCCCGACTCTGTCAGTGCAACTTCAGCATTGCATTCGGAGCACTAGAGCACTCCCGCCATTGGCACTCTCTGCATAGGGTTGATTGGAGACTTCCGATCTCTCGGTAGTTCACCGGGTGTAGCATCCAATTTTACTAAACCTTATGTAATGCTATTACTAGAGATACCTCTATAGCGCAGAAAGTATGGGAGAGAGAATTGCATGTGACTTTAACCTCGGAGCAATGGAGCCTTATCTGGAGCAGAGGGACACGGGTTCCCGACCCGCCTCACTCACTCAGACCCTCTTCTTTCTAGCCCACCGGTGTTTTTACACTCCTCACAGATTAGACAAATGGAACACTACTCAGGGTAATGGTTGCTGGACACGTCCTGTGGCCATTGGTTTATTACTTCATTTCATGTTATGCATAAATATCCCGCACTACAGTATAACTGGCGTCGGGTCTGGGGTCGTCTTTAGTCTATATTGCACTCTCAGGAGTCCCTTTCTTGGAGGATAGTGGGACTTCGCCCAGTTGCGGGGATCCCCTCTCTCCCAAGAAATGGCTTATCTCCTTTTGAACTTTATGCTTGGCATTGCTATTTCCCTAATTAAGTAATGCTGGGAAATTAGTTCCCATCTGAGCCTCAATGAATGGTGGAATCATGTCTGTCTCTACAGTAAATATGAACAAATACCTCGTCTGTTCGCTTCCTCCGTTCAGACTCCTTCTCATTGGTCTCAATGGAAGATGCTCAATGAATATGTACATTTTGCTAAATGCTCTCATCTGACTGTCTAACTTTGTATATATCTCTGTCTCATGATCATGCTGTATTGTGGATACTTTTTTGATCGTTTGATGTATAATCACTGTTAATTGGAAGCGCTCACATGCTGATACAAACGGGTAGAGAAGAAGCACCGGGGTGGGGGGTAATGGGTTTACTTTTCCTTATTGTACACTTGTTTTGTCTCTTTTGGTGTGTTGTTTCTTTTGTTTGTTGCAAAATGAAAATAAAAGTTTAAAAAAAAAAAAGAAGCATGTTTACTAAAAATGCATGTTAAAATTATGCAAATATTTATGCAAATGAGGGCATAATTAATCTCCGCACATGGCCCCATACTCCCCTTGGGCCGCCCCTGTCTACAACGATCTGTGTAGATCAATGAAAGCAGCCACCTCTTCTGGGAATAGATACTTTCTAGTCTTCATTTGCAATTACTCCAATTGACTTACCTCTCCGAACATACTGTATAAATGAAATTAAAGGAATAAACAGCAGTAATATGCAACAAGTTTCAGTGAAAATCTGGAATCATCCATATTAACAATGGAGGAGAATATATTCACAAAGCAATACAATCATACCTCAAGTGGCACCAGAGGGGGAGCGTCAACCATCATTTCATGATACCCTATACTCTTGAACATAATGGTGTGACAGAAGAGAAGGTGGTTGGTAAAGGAGCACTCCCCCAGATACAACTGGCCATGAACACAGCCACCCAAACACTTCTGTCTGCGTCCAGATACAAACACATCACACCCTTCTTGATTCAGCTTCACTGGTTCCCTGTAACAAGCTGCCTGATATACAAGGCCCTCCTACTCCCTTCAAGGCATGTCTGCAACCTCCCTCACAGAACTCATACAGCGTACCCCCGAGACCAGAACTAGGTGGTCATGCATGGTGAACTTGCTCATCATCCCTTCAGCAATAAGGACAGGTACCCAATCCACCAAAAATCGGGCCTTCTCCTTATATGCACCAACCCACTGGAATGCTCTTAAGAACATAAGAACATAAGAACATAAGACATGCCATACTGGGTCAGACCGAGGTCCATCAAGCCCAGTATCCTGTTTCCAATAGTGGCCAATCTAGGTCATACGTACCTAGCAGTTTCCCCAAAAGACACAAGTTCCACAATGCTTGTACTGGGTCAAGCATTGATATCCTGGGTCCCTTTTTAATAGTGGTTTATGGACCTTTCCTCCAGGAACTTGTCCAAACCTTTTTTAAACCCAGCTATACTAACAGCCCTTACCACATCCTCCGGTAACAGATTCCAGAGTTTGATTACACGTTGAGTGAAAAAATATTTTCTCTTATTTGTCTTAAATAGTTTACCCTGTAGCTTCATTAAATGTCCCCTAGTCTTTCTATATTCTGATAGCGTAAACAATTGATCCACGTTTATCTGTTCCACTCCATTCATTAATTTATAGACCTCTATCATATCTCCCCTCAGCCGTCTCTTTTCCAGGCTAAAGAGCCCTAACCTTTTTAGCCTCTCTTCATAGGAGTAGCCTTCCATCCCCTTCACCAATTTGGTGGCTCTTCTCTGTACTTTTTCTAATAACGCTATGTCCTTTTTAAGATACGGTGACCAGAATTGCACACAATATTCAAGGTGCGGTCGTACCATGGAGCGATACAGAGGCATTATAATATCCTTTGTTTTATTCTCCATCCCTTTCCTTATGATACCTAGCATTCTGTTTGCTTTCTTGGCCGCCGCTGCACACTGGGTGGAGGGTTTTAACATGTTATCCACGATGACTCCTAAATCTTTTTCCTGGGTGGTGGCTTCTAATGTGGAGCCTTGCATCGAGTAACTATAGTGTGGGTTGTTCTTTCCTAGGTGCATGACTTTGCACTTGTCCACATTAAATTTCATTTGCCATTTGGATGCCCAGTCTTCCAATTTATCCAGGTCCTCCTGCAGTTTTCCACTTTCCTCTTGGGTTTTAACAGCTTTAAACAGTTTTGTGTCATCTGCAAATTTGATAACCTCACTCGTTATTCCCTTTTCCAGGTCATTTATGAATATGTCAAAAAGCAGTGGACCCAGTACAGATCCCTGGGGTACTCCACTATTCACCTTTTTCCATTGGGAATATTGGCCATTTAGCCCTACTCTCTGCTTTCTATCTTTTAACCAGTTCCCGATCCACAATAGTACACTGCCTCCTATCCCATGACTTTTTAGCTTTGCCAAAAGTCTCTGATGGGGGACCTTGTCAAAAGCTTTCTGAAAATCCAGATACACTATATCAACCGACTCACCTTTGTCTACCTGTTTATGCACACCTTCAAAAAAACATATCAGATTAGTAAGACAAGATCTTCCTTGTCTAAAGCCATGTTGGCTGTCTCCCATTAGGCCATGACTATCTACATGCTGCGTAATTTTGTTCTTTATGATGGTTTCTACCATTTTCCCTGGTACTGACGTCAGGCTCACCGGTCTGTAATTTCCCGGGTCACCCCTGGAACCCTTTTTAAAAATTGGTGTTACGTTGGCGACCCTCCAATCTTCAGGTATTACAGATGATTTTAATGAAAGTTCACAGATTACCAATAGCAGGTCTGCAATCTCATATTTCAGTTCTTTCAACACTCTGGGATGTATACCATCCGGTCCAGGTGATTTGCTACTATTCAGTTTATCAAATAGTTGTAATATATCTTCCCGGTGTAGCGATATTTCTCTCAATTCCTCTGCAGTATCACCTTTAAATACCACTTCAGTCTTGGGTAACATCCCTACATCTTCCTCAGTAAAGACCGAAGCAAAGAATTCATTCAGTCTCTCCGCTATAGCCTTGTCTCCTCTTACTGCCCCTTTTACCCCTCTATCATCTAACGGTCCAATTGACTCTCTCACAGGCCTTTTGCTACGAATGTACTTGAAAAAGTCTTTATTTCGTGTTTTTGCTTCCGCAGCAAGTTTCTTTTCAAATTCCCGCTTTGCCTGCCTTATCAATGCTTTGCATTTAACTTGCCAGTGCTTGTGCTGTTTCCAGTTTTCATCATTTGGCTCTTTTTTCCATGTCCTGAAGGTTGCTTTTTTGGCAGCAACAGCCTTTCTGACCTCACCTTTAAACCATGCTGGCAGTTTTTTGGACTTTCTCCCACTCTTCTTAATGCGTGGAATACAGCTGGTCTGGGCTTCGAGGATAGTAGTTTTAAATAACGCCCAAGCTTGCTGTAAGTCTTTAACCTTTGGAACCGCTCCTTTTAGTTTTTTCCTAACTATATTCCTCATTCTATCATAGTCTCCCTTTTGAAAGTTAAAAGGTAGTACTGTGGATTTCTTTACTATTTGTTCTCCAATAATTAAATCAAACATGATCATATTATGGTCACTATTGCCAAGTGGTCCCAACACCCTTATTTCTTGCACCAGATCTGGCGTTCCACTAAGGACTAGGTCCAGTATGGCTTCCCCTCTGGTCGGTTCATGAACCAGCTGCTCCAAGAAGCAGTCATTTATTCCATCTAGAAACTTTATCTCTTTAGTTTGTCCTGCCGTGACACTGACCCAGTCGATACCGGGGTAATTGAAATCACCCATTATTACTACTCTGTTGTGACTTTTGTTAGCTTCTGTGATTTCTTTGAGCATTTCATCATCCATTTGTTCATTCTGGCCAGGCGGTCGATAGTACACCCCCACTGCCATCACCTTCCCCTTCATAAGTGGAATTTCAATCCATAGAGATTCTACAGCAAATTTTGTTCCCTGCAAAACTTTAATCCTTTCTGACTCAATGCCCTCTCTAACATAGAGCGCAACCCCTCCACCAATTTGATCAGCTCTATCATTACGATATAGTTTGTATCCAGGTATCACAGTGTCCCACTGGTTATCCTCCTTCCACCATGTCTCTGAGAGTGCAATCATATCTAACCTCTCATTTAGTGCCATATATTCTAACTCTCCCATCTTATTGTTTAGACTTCTAGCATTGGCATACAAGCATTTTAGAGACTGTATTTTATTCATATTAATCTGGCTATTGGTAGGCATGGGTAATTTGGAATCTTTATTCTCTGTCTGCTCCTTACTCAAGGGCATTTCGGCTACTATACTCCCTTTTGGAACCTCATTGCTTTTGGTAGTATCCTTCAAGGATACCTTCGTCCGAACCATGCGCTCCTGGGTGACTGTCGGCTTTCCCCTAATTTCTAGTTTAAAAGCTTCTCTTCCCCCAATGATCCGAGCCATCCCTGATCTGATATCCTTTAGGCAGGCATTAAAGACATACTTGTTCCAACAAGCTTACAACCAGCCACCATAAACAAGTCCTATGTCATTACTACCCCAGCATTTACCATTCCATTGTTTCAGTTCAATGTAAACTGTTCTGTTTTATATAAACTGTTTATTGTTCAAGTAATTTTAAGTTCAATGTAAACTGTTCTATGGAAATTGTTCTCTGTAAACTGTTATATATTTTTCGTTATATGTAAACCTCACTAATTCCAAACAGCACGGTATATAAAAGTAAATAAATAAATTAAATAAAATCTGGGCACTTAAAGCATGTCTTTAACTGGTGAAATATCCTTTCAATTATTGCCCTTGTCTACCTATGGGCTATGTTGTAGCTATTTTCTACATCGGGAGGTCATGAACCAAGTCTTCTGAGGATAGCCCTTATCACCTGTAGGAGAGAAGGCATAGAGAAATATAGTGAATGGAGCAAGAGAAAATGGAAGTGGGAAGGGGAATATAAGTGGTTACAGGGGAATAGAAACAGGATGGCAGAAAAAGACCACATGGCCTATCTAGTCTGTCCTTCCATATCAACTACAATACTCCCCTTTTTACCTTTAGAGATCCTCTGCATTTGTCCTGTGCTTTTTTGAATTCAGATACTGTCCTCGTGTCCACCACCTCCACTGGGAGACTATTCCATGCATCTACCACTCTTTCAATAAAGAAATATTTCTGCACATTACCCGAGTCTATCCCTTTTCACTCTCATCCTATGTCTCTCATAGCAGAACTTACCTTCAATTGAAAGGGACCCTCCTATGCATTTATGCCACAGAGGTATTTAAATGTGTCTATCATATCACCCCTATCCCACCTTTCCTTTAAAGTATACATATTAATATCTTTAAGTCTGTCCTCATATGCTACATAACGAAGACTACTATTTTAGAAGTCACCCTCTGCACGACCTGCTTATATCCTTTTGAAGGTGCAGTCTCCAGAATTGCACACAATACTCCAAATGAAGTTGCACCAGAGACTAATATAGAGGCATTATCACCTTTTTTTCAGCTGGCCATTCCTCTCCCTATACGCTCAAGCATCCTTCTGGCTTTTGCAGTTGCCTTTTCTACCTGTTTAGCTACTTTAAGATAGACAGACACAATTACACCCAGGTCCCACTCTTCTTTTGTGGAAAGAAGTACCTCACCCCCTACACTGTAATTTTCTTTTGTATTTTTGCAGCCCAAATGCATGACCCTGCATTTTTAGCATTACATTTCAGCTACCAAATTCTAGACCATTCTTCACGCTTAGCTAGATCCCTCCTCATGTTATCTACTCCTTCCTGGGCCTCTACTCTATTGCAAATTTTGGTATCATCTGCAAATAGGCTTTATCACCTCCTTTTTTCTGCTGGCCATTCCTCTCCCTATACACCCAAGCATCCTTATAGCTTTCGCCATCTTTCTTCATGTTAAGCTACTTTAAGATCACCAGAGAAATCACGCCCACTCTTCTTTTGTGGACAGAAGTACTTCATCCCTTACATTATACCGTTCACTTGGATTTTTGCAGCCCAAGTGCATGACCCTGCATATTTTAGCATTAACCTCAGCTGCCAAATTATTTGCCAATCTTAAAGCTTAGCTAGATCCATCCTCATGTTATCTACTACTTCCTGGGTGTCTACTCTATTGCAGATTTTGATAACATCTGCCTTCCCGCCTTTCCAACTGTCTCTCCTCAGTTGAGTTTTATAGCTGAGACAAAGAGGGAGAGAGAGGGAAAGGAAGAGAGAGAGAGAGACAACTCCTAGGGGAGGTGGGTGGGTTGTGAAGACTAATTCCTGCTGTTCCCAGAGATCACCTGTTACAGGTAAGTAACTGTGCTATCTCCAGGAACAAGCAGGAATGAGTCTTCACATATGGGGACTCCCAAGCTAAGATGCCTGGAGGAGGCCCCAGCATGTTGCAAATCTAATGGATGGGCCATGCTTATTCCTCAGAACCTCAGGCATCGAAGGGATGGAGGGTAGGAGTTGAACTAGAAAAGAAAAAAGGGTCTGTGGAACAGCTTGACTAAACAAGGTATCCAGAGGGGGGTCCTTGTGTAGTTTATAATTGTTAGAAAAAATTGAATTCCAATTTTCTAATATGGATCTTACTCAAAAGTATTGCAAAAGTATTTGGTGAGGCTAATATGGGTCTGCAGTTGAGAGCCAGTATATTATCCTCAAAGAAATTTCCTCACTGTGAAGTAGAGGAAAATAATTTTGCAATACAGGAAGAGATAAAAAGCCTTAATGGCTAGAACTAACCCCAGAAGCAAAAGTGGGGGAGTTTAATAAGGTTGAACTTTGGAGAAAATAGCTAAAGCTTTTTTAAAGTCCAAAGTTTGAACTCATTGTCCTTGGAGCAGAATAAGGCCCTAGGAAAAGAGGGGAGATAAATCTGACTGGTTTGGATGAAAAGGTAGAAATACCCTTTGTAGAAAAAAGGATAGGTCTTTAAGACCCCCTTTCATCCAAATGAAAAACCAAGACATTGGTAATAGGCGTTGGGTCACCAATTTCTTGAAGATCAGTAAAGTCTTTCGTAAGTGATGTCACTTATGATAATGACTTTACATGGAGAGCTTCAGATGTGAGGTAACCGAAAAGGTAATGGTAAAGAAGGTATTTCCTATTGGTTGTCCATTAAGTTTTATGATATGCTGGAACAGCATTAATATGGACAGTAAACAAATCTTTCAGTCAGATGTTGTATAGAGATTGACCCAATAACAAGAAGGATAAGACCTACTTGAGAATATTGATGGAAAATCTCTGTCTGGTTAAAAATGGAAGAACTATAGAGAGAGTTTCATGGAAGACTGGCACTATGTTTTCCACTTACAAGGAGAGGACTAGATCTCTCTAAAAAAGATCTATCCCCTGAGTAACCAGGTCTAGAGACGTACGTGAAGGAGTGCAGAGGAGACCCTTAGTCTTAAGACAGCAAGTCTGGATCCTTGTATAACTTCAAGTAGTAGCTTGAGAAAAAGACGCAATATAAGGGAATACCATGTTTGCCTCTCTATGAGGGCAATATGAGTATCATGCGGTTTTTTGTTCATCATAAGCTACAATGAAGTATAGGGAAGTGAATAAGGACCGACTGCAGTGAAAAGAATGCATCCCTGTTGTAGAAATTCCAGTGAGATGTGTAACAATCCAGGGAATGGTGCAATTCTGTACACTTTCACGTGGTCTAAGCCCTGGTTACTTTTCCTTAAATGGAAATTTTAAGGAAGATGGTAAGATTAGGAAAAAACCAGTCATGTAGGAGCATGATTGGTCAGAGTCTACGAGCTGAAGCCCTTTTCAACCATCTGGAAGCTACCTACTAGGAGTAGCTCTGAGGCTCTCTAGCAAAGGCCCATAGTTACAGAGCTTTCTTGTATAATTGCAGAGAGCATGTTGTAGGTTGCTTGGATCTGGCTGTTTAATTGCCAGTGTGCAACCTAATCTATTCTGTTGGAGCCAAAAAGAATTGAAGATGGCTAAGAATAGTAGACATGCTTTATGTCTGCAACAATAAATTGTCCAAATGGGTTCTGGAACCTGTTTTGGAGATATCTGTTATTAAGGCAGCAGAAAAAAAGTTAGGTCCTATAGACTGGAGAGGACCAACAGACATAATTTGAAGTGGTAATACTCAATTTCTGTCTGATAAGCTGCCTTAAAGAAGTATCTGAGAAGGTTAGCTCAAAGATACACAGAGAAAAGATGAACCACAAAGGGGAAGAAAATCTCTGTATGGCAACTACTTACTGGAGTAGGTACTGAAGAATAATCCTATGGGCTTAGAGAATAAGCCCTCCAGTTGATTAGTAGTACTCTTAGAGACTGAATGTCTGGACTAAGAGGGATAGAAGTAATACAGAGTTGAGAAGACGCACAATTTGGTAAGTCTTAGAAGAGGTAGGGTCCCCTTGCAGTTAAAGTATGAGATATCCTCGTAAAGGAAACTGTCAAGGTGAAGGGCATAGCTCACCTTGTTGTTTGTTGTTAGTTCTCCTTTTTTTTTTTTTTAAGGAGAAAACCTGTTATCCTTAGGGTATGATGGTCCTCAATAGCTCTTGGAGCTAAAAGGAGGAATTTCTCTTGTAGCAAGAGATTCATGCCCAGAGACGAGGATTGAGTCAATGTATGACTGATATCTCAACATGGATGAGAGGAACCTTAGATGCTTCTGTTGAAAAGAAGTAGGTTCAGAGGTTCTAAAAACCTCACACAGGGAAAAAATGAATAAAATATCAGAAACCCTGCGACTGCTGGGTTTGCTGAGCCTGCTGAGGTTTTGATCTGCTTAGCCTGGTTTGATGTTCCCTGTTTTTGGAAACATCTGCATTATGGGTAGAAGACGGATAAAACTTTTTTCCCCTAGGGGGATAAAGCTTTTTAGGAGATTTTTTTATTAGCTGGGATAGAGGAAAGTTTTGACAATCCTCTGAAAGCAACAGCATCAGTGCTTAACTGATTAGCTTGAAATAAAGCCTCCTTGATGAAGAGTTTTTCACCAGTACAAGGAGTGTTTCCCAGCCTTTTCTGTATCCATATGTCCAAGTCTGAAGCTTGGAGTCAGGCTATGCGTCGTGTTCCTATGGCTATAGCAGAAGTTCTGCTAATAGACTCACAACAGTCCAGGGAAGCACGATTAAGGAACCTAGAGATATTTTGAGCATGATTGACTAATAAGAAATAGTCTGCTCTTTTATACTATGGAAGAAAAGGGTTCAAAAACTTTAAGTTCTTTGTGACCTCTTCAAGAGATAATCCCATATAGAAAATATATCAGATAATTCTTGCTGAAAGCATGGATGCCTGGAAGCATCGACGTCCAAAGGCATCTAGTGCTAGACTCACGACCTGGCGGATAAGAAGAGTGCTTCTTTGCACTCTTAATACGCCTCTTTGCTGATTCTACAACAATAGAATGATGAGGAAGTTGAGTCTTTTGAAAACCTGGAGAAGGTGGCACCTTGTACATGGTGTCAAGTGTCTTAGAATATGGGGATACCGTTAAAGGAGTTTCCCACATTCTTAATAGTAGATCTTGTAAGATCTGATGCAAAGGAAGCATGATCACCTCCTTTGAAATCCAGGGGAATTGCAGTGTCTCTGAATCCCCCAGTAGGGATTCCTTACCATGTATAGAAATGGCAAGTAGCTTTGCCATATCAAGCAGAAAAGCTTGAAAAGAAATCTCCCCTGAGGAGGACCCTCTAAAATGAGGGGTAAAGGCTAGACTTGAAAAATCAGCCTTGGTACCGATGGATTCATCCCAGTCATCGGTATCGGAAGACTTGAAAGGATGAAGCATCGGATTTTCTTTAAAGTGATGACTTCGGTACCGCCCGAGGTCGGTACTGAGACGAGTCGGTACCGAATCCTCCATGCTAGAGATTGATTCCAGGCTCGGCATCGAAGGAAGCGAGTCTGTCGAAGCAAACATGGACGGTACCGACACCGATGCCGATACCGATACTCGAGGAACGGTCTGCAGCAACTCTAGCGGTACCGAAGTAGCCGAGAGCGCTAGACTACGTTCATTGGTGAGGAGTGTTTCATCCATCACCATAGCCGATGCCGGGGTGTCGATACCGCTCGAAGCGGCCATAACCACCGAGCATGGCCCAGGTATGTTCATCGAGGTAAGAACCCCGGGAACAACCTGAAACCCCGTTAATGCTTTGGAGCCCGAAGACTCCTGCCAGGGCTTTAATGCCAAGATGTCCTCGAGGGCAAGGCCGAAGCCATCTCGATGCTGAGAAGGAGATCTACCACTCGAGGACTGGCTAGTCTTTACAGACTTTTGTTTGGTTACCTGATCCTGTGAAGAAGAAGATATTCTAGCTGGTGACATTGAGTGCGATGTGAACCAGGTATCGAGTTGTGCTCGATCCTGAAGACTTCTTCTATTTGAGCTCCAGCAGGAGAGATACTCCAGAGGGCAATGGTCAAGACCTAAACATTTTAGACACCAAGTATGAGTGTCTGAAAATATATATGTACTGCCACACTTTGAGCATTTCTTAAGGATAGTGGCTGGCTTTTCCATAATGGAAGAATAGAGGTCTAGTGGCCTAGAAACCGTCAGGCACTAAACAGGAAAAAATTTCTAAGAAAAGAAGAAATTCTTTAGTAAAAGGAAAGAAAAACACCGGCTGTACCGGTGGCGTCGAGGGAAGGCAGACGCGACCACAAAAAACTAAGAATAAAAAGAAGAATTTTCTGCGGTGACAGGAGTACGTCCTGCCGGCTCTGCGGAAAATGGAAAACTGATGAGAGGGAAGTGTTTAGGCGGGAAGGCAGCGCGCATGCGTGTGGGATGCTCCCAAAAGCTTTCTTTTTGGATGCTGGGGAGCGTTACTGCGCAGGCTCCATCGGTACCGACGTACCCATATCTAAAGACTCATTCCTGCTTGTTCCTGGAGATTTTACTCACCACCAAAGTTAAACTAACCAGCGTATAATTTTCAACTACATCCTTACTTCCGCTTTTGTGTAAAGGGACCACATGAGCCTCTCTCCAGTCCTGTGGCACCACTCCTGACTCCAACGAAGCATTGAAATAGGTCAGTCAGTGGAGCTGCTAGAACCTCCCCAAGATCTCTCATTGTTCTAGGGTATATCCCATCCAGTTCCATCGCTTTGTCTACTTTATGTTTAGCTAGTTTCTCACGAATACAGTCTTCTGAAAATTCTTCAAGACGCCCCTCGCTTCTGTTCCTGTTTGTGGGTATTTTCTGAGGTCCTGTTCCTGGTTCTTCATTTGTGAACACAGAACAGAAATATTTGTTAAGCAATTCCGCTTTATCCTCATCATCTTCTACATATTCCTCCCCTTCATCCTTGAGTCTGACAATACCACTTTTGCCCTTCCTCTTTTCAATAACATATCTGAAAAATGTCTTATCCCCCCATTTTATTGCATTGGCTATTCCTCCTCTTTTTTAATCTTTGCTTTCCTAACTACTTTGCCAACTTCTATAAGTTTTTCAAAATATAGATGCCCGTCTTCCTCTCTCTGTGATCTCTTGTATTTCATGAAGGCCTCCCTCTTTTTCTTCACCTTTTCAGCAACTTTTTTCGAAAACCATAGCGATCTCCTTTTCCCTTTACCTTTGTTTAACATTTTAACAAAAAGGTTGGTTTCCCTTAAAATATCCCCTTTCAGTTTTGCCCACTGTTTCTCTGCATCCCACAGCTGTGTTCCTTCCGGAACCATAGCTTTGTCTACTTAATTTAGCTAGTTCCTCACGAACATAGTTCTGAAAATCATTCGAGATCCCCATCACTTCTGTTCCTATTTGTGGGTGCTTTCTGAGATCCTGCCCTTGGCCCTTTATCTGTGAACATAGAACAGAAATATTTGTTAAGCAATTCTGCTTTATCCTCCTCAGTTTCTCATATTCCTCCTCTACTAACATATATGAAAAAGTTCTTATCCCCGCATTGTATTGCATTGGCTATTTCTTCTTTTTGTTCCTTTGATTTCCTGATTACTTTGCTAGCTTATCTAAGTTTTTTCCAAATTTAGATGCCTGTCTTCATCTCTCTGTGATCTCTTGTATTTCATGAAGGCCTCCCTCTTTTTCTTCATCTTTTCAACTACCTCTTTTGAGAACCATAGCGGCCTCCTTTCCTTTTACATTTATTTACCTTTCTAACAAAAAGGTTTCTTGCTCTTAAAATATCCCTTTCCAGTTTTGCGCACTGTTTTTCTATATCCCCCAGCTGTTCCCATCCCACTAACGACTCCTTAAGGTATTGTTCCATCTTGGCAACATTAATTTTCCTAAAGTCTAAGACCCTAGTTTTTAAATGGATTTTATCAGCCCTAGTCCTAATACTGAACCATACCATCTTCTGATCACTGGATGTGAGATGATCTTCCACTGTAACATCAGAAACACTTTCCCCTTTGGTAAGCACTATGGCCCCATCACATGTGGGTTCTGAAATTGAACAGGTGGGATATTTGTGAGGAAGAACGAGAAGACAACTATGGAGAGTTCACCAAATGTCTGTGAGAAAAAAAGGGTTTTGAAGCTCATTTTACATTTTTTATACTTTTGATTCTGAACGGAGATATGGAGGAATGGATTTCCGGAGGAATGGATTTCCGGAGGAATGGAGATGCAAAGTAGAAGGCAGGAAGTCTAGTGATGGTGAAGTATGCTCAATTAGCATGTTTAAATGTTGGGAACATGTGAGCCAGGAAGAGGAGGTGAGGGGACAAGTAAAAGGTGAGGACAATATAAAAGGATTTATGTCCAATGAGTAGGGTTTCCAATTTTATCTGGTACAGGAAAGGAAGCCAGAGGTGTTATATCTAGAGTGATGTAGGATGATCATATCTAAGGCGGCAAGAGGTGTGGTGACCTTGGGTGTGCTGCCATGGAATGTCTTCTCTAAGCATCAGGCTAGAACTGAGCCTCTAGCTGGTGGCATAGGAGGAGAATGGTTCCCTTTTTCTTATCTAAGCTTGTATATGGATTGCTCCTCGGAACTGGATCCTGGGCATAGAGATCCTGTGCAGAGGGTACCTTTTCCTCCTGTTGCTTCTCCCTCCTCTGAGCCACAGTATACAGGAATCACTTGTGCACTTCACATTGTAGAACGTCTATCCTCCAGCAGCAACACCACACCCTGCACCTGAAACACTAAAGTCACCACCAGCAACAGCCACATTCGAGGCGCACATAGAGTAGACACACAGACATACAGCGACAGAGAGGAAGGGGAGAAAGAAACAGCAAGTACACAGAGAAATAGAGATGAAAAGATTAAGTAGCGAGACGGACAGAGGGAAGAAAATGAGGGGGCTGGGAAGAGATGAGAGGGCAAAAAAGTAGTATTAGTATTAAAAGAAGAGCAAGAGGAGGCAAAGAACAAAACAGTTTGAAGAGCAGCATAAGACCACAATCTTTCAAGCACAAACCCAGCATCAGTTGCTAAGCCATACATGAGGTCACAAAAGATAAGTTGCTCCTGACATAGCTGTTATTTACAGCATGTGCAATAATGGGCTTGCGTGTCTGATGACATAGATCCCCCATGCAGTACATGCCCAGCCCCTGTCTAGAATACATCCCTTTTTGTAGTTATAGCTATTTCCATGTGCTGCCTAATTTACATGCAAATTACCCCTTTGAAAAACTGTAGGCAAAGTATAACCCTGAATACATGCATGTGCATGCCAGTTCTACATGAGTAGTTGCCATATAGCCTATCTAAAATCACCCCTTAAGTCTGATTAGTATGTGTCACTCTTGCATGATGGCTGGGATCCCTCTCCATTCTCAGGAGCTGTGAATGCATTAATAGACAGCCCAATTTTGTTGGTTTCCAGCCTAAAAACATGGCTTTCTAAATTATATAAGCATCTTCAGTGTTAAGTACAGATTCTGCAAAACTGTGCCTTTCAGGAGTTAGTCGATACCATCAATCTAAGAGGCTTTTAATAATCATTGAATTCTTTCTGTTTATTATAACACATGATGTATCATAGCGCACAATGTACATAGCTCAACCTAATCAAACACACAACACGTCTTACTCATAAATCACAATATAACCTTCACTGCATGAAACACACGATCACTCCTTTTGATTGTTTTGCTGTGACACCGCCTTGATTGTAAGATAAGGGGGTATAGAAATACTGTTAAATAAATAAATAAATTGCAAGTGTCTTGAATTAAAATGGAAACATCTTCCAATGGCTCATAAGCGACTCACTAAGCATTAAATACAAGATGCTATAGAATAATACGCATTTGTAAATTTGGATAAAGTCAATTCTTATTCATATACTGGGAGCAATTTTCAAACCAATTTCCAATGGGTAAAAGCATTTTGCCCACATAAATAAATTGCCAGAAATTGATCACCCTGTGTGCGGGCAAAGCATGTGTGGAGGACACCACCATGCATAAGTATCTCCAGGAACAAGCAGGAATGAGTCTTCACATATGGGTATCGTCGGTACCGACGGAGCCTGCGCGGGAACGCTCCCCAGCGTCCAAAAGGAAAGCTTTTGGGAGCATCCCACAGCGCCTGCGCGCTGCCTTCCCGCCTTTCCCAACCGCCTCTCTCCAGTTCTTCTTTTCCGCGGAGCCAGCAGGTCGTGTTTCCTGTCACCGCTGAAGAATTTCTTATTTTCTTTATTTTTCTTTAGTCGCGTGTCTGCCTTCTCAACTCCGGACCGGTACCACTGGTCTTTTTTCTTTCTTTAAAAAAAAAAACAAACCTACTCTTTTCTTACTTCAGTGCATTTTTCTTCTGAGGCCTTAGGCCTACAGATATATTTTCCTCATGGAAAAACCCGCCTCCGGGTTTAAAAAGTGCACGAAGTGCAGTGGCACTATTTCTGTCACTGATACCCATGACTGGTGTCTAAAATGTTTAGGTCCTGACCACTCCATTGCGGATTGTGAGTCCTGTTCCATGATGTCTAAAAGAGGGTTACAAAATCGGGCAGCCAAGCTCAGTACCCTGTTTCCCTCCGATGCAGCTTCTGTGGCATCGACGTCTTCCAGGGCTTCTTCTTCATGCCATGGATCTCAGGTAACCAAACTTAAATCCGGCCGGTCCTCAAAGAGTACATCTCCCTCCAAGTATCGAGATGCCCCCGGGCTTACTCTTGAGGAATCCACACCGGCAAAATTACCCCGGCGGGAGGCTCCGGCTTCCAAAGCTCTATCTATGGGGTCACAGGTTGACATCGATGGCTCGGCCTCGACCGATCACCTGTTACAATGTTCTGGGGTACCGGCGGTTTCCACCGGTACCGACATCCAAACATTGGTGGCGTCGATAGATCAGAATATTCTGACCATGCAGCGTGCCATCACAGCATTCATACAAGCTGCGACGCCTACGGTACCGCAACAAACCCCATTGTCGGTACCGATACCGATTCCGGTACCGCTTGCATCGACATCAACGTTGACGACAGCTGTACGCTATCCAGTGATGCCCACCAGTACCGACCCGGTACCGATTACTCCCGATGTTGATACCCCCCGGTACATGTATCGGGCTCTCCGAGAGCATCCAGATAGTCGATACTTCGATTCCTCTGAAGACTCTGATGCATCAGAGGCCTCTGTTGAAGCATCGGGGATCCTTCCTCAGGAACCCTCTTCTCCAAAAAGGAGAATGTCTCCTCCTGAAGACTTGTCTTTTCAGGACTTCATCAGGGAGGTGGGCCAGAAGCATGTCTATCTCAGTGGCCTCTGAAACTGAACCTAGAGCCAAAAAATTAAATATCCTTCAATATCCTAAGTCTCCTAAAGAGGCAGCCAACTTACCAGTACATGAGATTCTTTATGATCACATGTTAGGCATATGGGAGACTCCTCTTTCCACCTCCCCTCATTCTTGAAGGTTGGACACCATGTATCGTGTTCCTCCTTGTCCTGGTTTTCATAAGACTCAGCTTCCTCACCACTCCATTGTGGTAGAGTCTGCTATGAAAAAAAATCAAGAGTAGAAAAAGGCACTCCTCTGCTCCTCCAGGAAGAGAATGCAGAACCTTAGATGCCTTTGGCAGGAAGATCTTCCAGGCCAGTATGCTTGTGACCAGAATCAACTCCTATAGTCTCTACATGGGGATGTTTCTGAAAGAGGTTACAGATCATCTGCAAACCTTATCTCCTTATATGTCAGAAGATAAGAGAGAAGAATTCATCACCTGGCTTAAACATGCACAGGATGTATCCAAGTTTTTCCAACCGTGCAGCCTTTGACTCTTTTGAGGGTGCCAGTAGAGCCTCGGCTATTGCCATAGGTGCACGCAGAGTTGCTTGGTTGCAAGCCTCTTATTTGGAATCCTGGGTACAGGATGGTCTAGACAACCTTCCCTGTACAGGGGAAAACCTGTTTGGCAAAGAATGGCAAGCAAAGGCCAACCAGATGGATGCTGAAAACTCTGCTTTAGATAGACTTTCAAAGTCTACTACTGCTCCTTTTAAGAAGAGGTTGTTCAAAACAGGATCTTTCCCAAAAAAAGGGAAATTTTCTTCTAGTTATGCTCAAGCCTCTTCTCAAGGTCGTTTTGCTACAAAGAGACAGCAACAATCAAAACAGACAAAGCCTCAGGCTGCGAGGATTGCTACGTCCCAACAGCCTCAGTCTCCTCAGGGTCTTTGACTTTCTACTAGGGAACTTAGCCTTTCTGGCTCTAGAACATCCAGAGCCTCTCACCATCCCAGGAAGGTTAGCTCACTTTGCTCCCAGATGGGAACAAATCACAGCAGAGCAATGGACCCTCTCCATCATACGAGATGGGTACAAGCTTCATTTCTTAAATCTTCCCCCTCACACCATGGTGAAACAGTTCAACTCTCCAACATCTCTCCTCAACCTTCTGGGTCAGGAGATTGCTACCCTTCTTGCCTAAGGGGCAATAGAAGAAGTACCTCTTCTTCAACAGGGCTCAGGGTTCTACTCCACTTATTTTCTCATCCCAAAGAAAACGGGGGCTACAGACCCATATTAGATCTCAGAGAGTTGAACAAGTTTCTATGCAAGGAGAAATTCAAGATGACTTCTCTCGGAACTCTCCTTCCATACCTCCAGAGTCAGGACTGGCTTTGTTCTCTAGATCTCAAGGATGCGTACACCCATGTCCTCATCCATCCAACACATAGAAGGTTCCTTCGGTTCCTTTACCAAGGAAAGCACTACCAATACAAAGTGCTTCCTTTCGGTCTGGCCTCTGCTCCAAGAGTGTTCACAAAATGCATGGTAGTAGTAGCTGCATTTCTGCGCACTCTAGGGATATTCGTATTCCCATATCTGGACGACTGGCTCATCCGAGCTCCATCCCAGTCAGAGGGCCAGACTTCCCTGGCCTGCACAAAGCGTGTTCTTCAGTATCTGTGACTGGTAATCAACATTCCAAAATCCCATCTCACCCCTACTCAGTCTCTAGAATTCATAGGGGCCTTACTGGATACCACAACTGCAAGGGCCTATCTTCCCCAGGCCCGTTGCCTACGCTTGGTGCAGTTAGCCTCCCAGATTCAGTTAAAGTCCCATTTAACTGCTTGAGAAATGTTGCAACTCTTAGGCCACATGGCATCCACTGTGCATGTGGTTCCTTATGCTCGCCTTCACATGAGGGCAGCTCAATGGACCCTATCCACCCAATGGACCCAGGCATCAGGCTGCCTGTCAGACAAAATAGCAACCTCCAGTCGCCTCTTTTGGTCCCTCCACTGGTGGAAGTCCATTCAAAATCTGTTGCTGGGGTCCCCCTTTCAATAGGTGTTACCCCAAGCAACCCTTACAACAGATGCCTCTCCAAAGGGTTGGGGAGCTCATCTACAAGATCTCTCCACCCAAGGCATCTGGTCTCCACAGGAGACATCTCTACATATCAACCTCTTAGAGCTCAGAGCAATCTTTCTGGCTCTCAGAGTCTTCCACACCCTGCTCAGCTACAAGACAGTCCTCATCCACACAGACAACCAGGTAGCCATGTTCTACGTGAACAAGCAGGGAGGGACTGGCTTTCTGTCGCTTTGCAACGAAGCTCTGAGATTATGGGCCTTCGCCAGAGAGCATCAAATCCATCTCATGGCAGTGTATCTTCCAGGGGTTCAAAACTCTTGGGCAGACAGACTCAGTCAAGTTCTGCTTCCAAACGAATGGTCCCTCCATGGGGACCAGATAACCAGGATTTTTCGGATTTGGGGTACCCCAGACATAGACCTGTTTGCAAGTCCGTGGAATGCCAAACTTCCCTGGTTTTGTTCCAGGATTCCATGTCAGGGAGTTCAGGCCAGAGATGCCTTCCTCCTTCATTGGGGGCAAGACTTCCTCTATGCCTTTCCACCTATTCCCCTCATCCCCAAGACTCTGTTCAAGCTTTAGAGAGACAAGGGGTCTATGATCCTCATAGCACCACATTGGCCACGCCAAGTGTGGTACCCTCTATACCCTCTACTTCTGCATCTCTCTCAAGCTCCCTCCCTGAACCTGGGGTCTGCCCCAGATCTCCTCTCCCAGGAGGAGGGTACCTTGTGGCACCCAAATCCTCAGTTTCTTCATCTCAGGGCCTGGTTGCTGAAGGCCTAGACCTTCAGGATTTACACCTTTCTCAGCAAGTGAAGGATATCCTTCATGCTTCCAGAAAGCCTTCCACCAGACGTTCCTTTGCTTTTAAATGGAAAAGGTTTTCCATTTGGTGTGCAGAGAAGTGTCTCAACCCTCTTGCAATGCCTTTGAATTCTTTACTAGACTATTTGCTGCATTTATCCCATGCAGGCCTTAAAACAAATTCAATCAGAGTCCATTTGAGTGCTATTGCAGCATCCCTCAAGCCTCTCAATGGACAACCTATTTCCTCTCATCCTCTTATAGCAAGATTCATGAGAGACCTTCTTTTGACTAAACCTCCCATTAGACCACCTCCAGTGGCATGGGACTTGAATCTGGTTCTTGGCCAGCTTATGAAGCCACCCTTTGAACCCTTAGCCACTACCTCCTTGAAATTCCTTTCCTAGAAGGTTATTTTTCTCATTGCAGTCACCTCAGCTCGCCATATCAGTGAGTTGCAAGCTTTAGTGGCTAATCCTCCTTATACAAGGTTCCATCATGACAAGGTGGTCCTCAGAACTAATCCACACTTTATGCCTAAAGTGGTCTCACCTTTTCATCTGAACCAGGAGGTGTATTTACCTGTCTTTTTTCCAGGACCTCATGCATCAAGTGCAGAGAGGAATCTTCATACCCTGGATTGTAAAAGAGCACTTGCTTGCTACTTATAAAGGACACAACAACATAGAAAGTCCTCTCAACTTTTTGTTGCTTTTGATCCTTCTCATTTAGGACTTCCACTCTCTAAGAGAACTCTGTCCAATTGGATTGCTCAGTGTATTTCCTTCGCCTACCAGAGTAAGAACCTTTCTCTGGAGGGCCATGTCACAGCTCACAATGTGAGGGCCATGGCAACCTCTATGGCTCATCTAAACTCTGTGTCCATCGACCAAATCTGTCGAGCGGCCACCTGGGCATCGGTTCATACCTTCACAGCCCATTACTGCTTGGACAAGGACTCCCGCCGGGATGCCTTGTTTGGTCAGGCTGTTCTTAAACACACGTTCCATACCTAATCAACTCCTACCATCCATCCCTGACTGGATGCCTGAGATTCATGAGTGGAGGTGGAGCCCTTCCCAGGGACTCACAATCTGGGTGATCTCCCAGGCATCTCTAGCTGGGGAGTCCCCATATGTGAAGACTCATTCCTGCTTGTTCCTGGAGATAGCACAGTTACTTACCTGTAACAGGTGATCTCAGGGAACAGCAGGAATAAGTCTTCACAACCCACCCACCTCCCCTAGGAGTTGTATCTCTCTATCTATCTTTCCTTTCCTCTCTCTCTCTTTGTCTCAGCTTTAAAACTCGAACTGGAGAGAGGCGGTTGGGAAAGGCGGGAAGGCAGCGCGCAGGCGCTGTGGGATGCTCCCAAAAGCTTTCCTTTTGGACGCTGGGGAGCGTTCCCACGCAGGCTCCGTCGGTACCGACGATACCCATATGTGAAGACTTATTCCTGCTGTTCCCTGAGATCACCTGTTACAGGTAAGTAACTGTGCTTTCCCTTCGTTTCTGAGTGGGCTACCTGTGGTGAGGTAGCACTATGGGTAATTTGAAAGTTACCCTCTCTATGCAATTCTAAAATTAAATGTTAGATTTGCAAGCTGTTAGTTCCTACAGAAGTAAAGCTCATGTTAAATGTATGAGATGGCAACATGCAGTAAGCATACCACTTAAACTAGTCTCTGTAATGCAAAATCCATTCCATTTCACCACCTGGTTTATGAGTTCTAGCCCTAAGCCCTAACTGCAAATGTGGCATGAACAATAGCACTGCTTCCTAGCCATCAGATTTAAACAAAAGAAATATCAGGTATTGTTGGATGGGGGAGGGAGAGAGAGTTTAAGTAAATTGAAAGGTGCCACAAATCAGTATATGGCAGATAAGCCTAAAAGTTTAATTTATCATCCATATGGATTATTGGAATGGAATAGTACTAATATTATGGGCAGTGTTTAACATGACTTTGCCCATTTTTGAGCCTCTAGGAACAGAAGATTTATCACAAAACAAGCCCATAATTGAACTTCATCCAACTTGAAAAGAGAAATAACATTCAACTAATTTATATCAGTTAAGTATTTTGGGTGGCCAGCACAATGTGAGTTTCACTAAAAGTTACGCTTAAAAGGGAACAGTTTTCATGAGATTAGAGGAGTGACCAAATGGTTAAAGCAGCAGACTAAGTTCTAAGGAAGCCGGGGATCAAATCCCACTGCTACCTCTTGTAATCTCGGGCAAGTCACTTAACCCTCCATTGCTTTAGGTACAAATTTAGGGATATGTTTACTAAAGCACAAAAGGCTTTTGCAGCTAATGCCAGGCGATAAAAGCAAAAAGCCTGCATTAGCTGCAAACGTCCTGAAGTATCTGCAGGGGGTGTTCCCAGCATTTCCCCTGCAGATACCATGGAGAAAATGCCGGCTTTGCAGATGCAGCTAACACCACCCATTTAGGTGGTGGTAGCTGCATCCATGAAGCCTGCAAAAAGAGCAGGTACCGCACATTGTAAACATCCATGGTAGCTGCTCTGAATTGGAATGCCCACTCTCCGCCCAACTCCTTTCCACTTTTGCAGGCAATGTGGGAAATGCAGCTACTGTGGTAAAAGGCCTGCGGTAGCTGCATTTCTCGCTCGTCAGCTGTCTTTGTGGGACGACATTCCTGTGTTAGTACCACGATGAGAGCAAATGTGCTTTAGTAAACATACCCCTTAGATCTTAAGTCCTCTGGGGAACTGTAAATTACCTAGTATAACTTCAATGTAACTGACCTTGAACTGCTACTGAAAAAGCATAAACTAATCCAAGGGGAAACAGTGTTAACTCAAGGAGAGAGAAAAGAACATGTGTGGTTTCTACTCACTTTGGAGTAAAGGGGCTGTGTTACCACTGGTCAACATTGAAATCGTTACTGACTTTAAAAGGCCCTAATCTGTAGTATCTTGGTGAGCTGAACACAAATATAACATTAAAAAAATTGTATTGGCTCTCGTTTTGAAGATATTGCATATAGTTCATTTTTGATGTTTCACCGAAAAAAATGACCAGTAGGACATCAACAACATCCCAAATAAGCCTTGAATGATGTAACATTGCATCACATTGCATAATACCAGCATGCACACATCATCCAGAGTTGATTGCATCATTTTCTGATGCAATGCAATACTACTGCCAGATGGCTGCTGAAGCCATCTGACGTCAGCAGTGTACTATACGCAGTCGGAAAGGAAAGTAATCCGGTATTCTGTTCCGATATTGAAAGCCTCATGAATGCCTTAAAAATCACTCATGACCCACAAGACTGGAGACTATTTATAGACTCTTTGAAACTGAGTCTGAAGGCTGTGCTTTTGAGCAATAGAAACCGTCTTCCATCTTTTCCAGTAGCGCATGCCGTCCACATGAAAGAGACATACGATAACTTAAAGCAGCTACTGACTTTCATTAACTATAACAAGTACAGCTGGCACCTCTGTGGTGACTTGAAGGTAGTTGCCCTTTTAATGGGACTGCAGTAGGGCTATTTAAAATACATGTTTCTTATGTGAGTGGGATAGCCGAGCAAGGGATTGGCACTACTTGGGGAAGGAATGTAATCGCAGACAAAATGTAACAGTTGGAGAGAAGAATATCCAGCACCCAGCTCTGGTTGAGGCTCACAAAATCCTGCTACCACCCCTTCACATCAAACTAGGTTTGATAAAAAACTTTGTGAAAGCCATGAACCACACTTCACCAGCTTTCCGATACCTGCATGAAAAATTTCCTTGACTCAGCGAAGCAAAGATCAAAGAGGGAGTTTTTGTGAGTCCTCAGATTCGAGAGCTCTTCAAAGATGATCGATTCAACAACTTGCTGCAGGGTGATGCGAAACAAGCATGGAATGCTTTTCGCCTAGTGTCAACAAACTTTCTCGGAAATGTTAGGGCAGAAAACTACAAGGAACTAGTAGAAGACATGCCGATGCAGTATCAGAAACTTGGCTGCAATATGTCTCTAAAGATCCATTTCCTTGATTCCCATCTCAATTTCTTTCCTGACAACTGTGGTATGGTTAGTGATGAATAGGGCGAACGTTTTCACCAGGATATCACAATGATGGAGCAAAGATACCAAGGAAAATGGTCCACTACAATGCTGGCTGACTACTGCTGGACACTCCCCAGAGAAGCTCCCGAACAGCTGTACAAGAGACAAGCGAAAAAATCTAAGAAGTAGTCTATGACTTGTTTTTTTACAGGTATTAACCGAAGGCCTATTATATTTACTATTGACATGCATTTCGTGATGTAAACATTAATTCTTGTAGACTACAAAAAAAACTAGAGCCAACTTTGCAATTTCACTGTCATATTCATGTTCAGCATATAAAAATTGATAAGAAATGACTATTTTTATTTTAGTAACATGACTTTTGTAAAGATTTGTTGACCAGTGTACTCAGACTCAGCTCAAAACAATCTGCTGCATGAGACAAGGGGTGAAATAACATCCAAAAGGCGAGCCTTATCAGGGAGCTGGGGCGACCCCTCACTTAGAACACCAACCAGGCCATTGCCCCAAGAAAACCAGAAAGCTATACAATAATACTAATACAAACAATTTTTGAATTCACTGGTTATACTCAGCAGAAATAGCAGCAGTTTAATTATGTAACCTGAGACTCCACCTCCTATGGCCACTCTCCCAACAATGGATCCAGAGAAGAACTAGAACATTTCCCCAGAGAACTCATCACACAAAATACAATTCAGATTTTTGTGGACATCCTCTCCACTACTAGGCATATTGTGAAGTAATACAAAGCCCTACAAAAGTCACTCAGAACCTCTAACGCAAAGCTACCATATCTTAACGGCATTCACTTCCGGGAATCACCTAACAAAGGCTAACCTAATGTAGGAAAGGCAACCCATAAGTATTCAGGGATGGATTTAAGTTGTAGGAGGCCCTCCAATAACCCTTTCTCAGTTCTTCCCTTTTTTTTCCAACTTAATAATTTTTATTTATCATTATTCAACTCATCATATACAAACAAACCATCCACCATCCTAATCCCCTTAACAACAGCCTAATGGTGGCACCCTTTACTCCCTCAATTCCGCCCCCCGCTCCCACCTACCCCTCCCCCTAGACTCCCCCTTATCCCACCCCCCCATCACATTCCAGTACATCTTTATCATCCACAGCCTCTTCCCCCACTGAACCCCCATTTACAGTAGTAATACCAATAGGATACATCAACAGCAACTGGCAAAAATATCAACACTCTGCACAGCTATATCCACACCCATATCAACCATAGGCCATACCCAGTACCTCCAGGTGACCAGTGTCCCCCCTAGCCCTCCTCCTTCTCCTCCATCATTCAGGCCCAGGACAGCCTCCCACTACCACTGGGATGGGCACGTCCCCTGACCACCCCCCCTTCCCTACCCCCTCCCTTTACCTCCATTACTTCTGCATCCATACATGCCACCCCCTCTCTCTCCAGCCCTCATACTCTCGCCATATCTCCACATGCTTTGCTTGCTTATTTTGCCCACAGGCTCCCACTTTACTGACCTCCCAAAGAAACTCTAACTTCCCAATGATTTCCCTCATCGTTGGTATATCCTTATTTTTCCATTTTTGTAAGATTGCCAATCTAGCCGCTACCACACAGTAGCTTCGAAAAATAGCTAACCCCCCACTCCCTTCCTCATCCCCCTCAGTCAGTACCAGTTGGGCAGGGGTAAGTTTTATCTGTATCCCTGTAACCGCTCTATAATAACACTTCAACTCCCGCCACAGGGGCTGCACTTTTGGGCACCTCCATGCCATATGTACAAGGTCTCCCCACTCACCACACCCCCGCCAACAGCTACCCGCCCTCTCCGGATAGATGCGGTGCAGCTTAGCAGGAGTCCAGAGCATCCTGATCCTAAATTTAAGACAATTCTCCACCAGAGCCGTACCCCATGCGAGCCTCTTCTCCCCCTCATAAACTCCCTTCCACCTCCCCGCCTCCCAGGGGCCCCCCAATTCCCCCTCCCACTGTTCCTGCCACCTGTCCTTACCCTCCTGCCTGGCATTCAACAGTCGGTATAGTTTAGAAACCAGACCCTTCACCGAGTCTTGCTGGTCCATCAATTCCTCAAAATCCGTTAGCCGGCCTTGTAGGTCCCTCCTAACCCCCTGCCTTTGCAGGTAGTGCCACAGCTGCATATAAGCATAATATTCATTATCCCTCACTCCATATTCCCTTTGTAGAGCTGCATAGGGCCTTATCTTCCCGGTCGCATCTAACACCTGCCCTACCCTTTCCAGCCCCCTCACCACCCATTTTTTGAAGGTCCCTCCCCCTCTCCCCGGAGTAAAGATACTCATATTCTGCAGGTACGTCGCCCGGGACAGGCTTTTCCCTTGCAGTAAATAGCCTTTCCATTTACCCCAGATTTGCAACGTTAACCTCCGTTGCGGATTCAGATTCTCCCTTCCCAGCCCTTTCACCTCTCCTCTCCTCCCCACACCACCACCTCCAAACATTCCCCCCTTCCTTCTCCATATGAACCCATTGCGGGGTTTCCCCTCTCTCTCTCCACACAAACAGGGCCCTGAGCTGTGCTGCCTCGTAATACTTGACCAAATTAGGTACTCCCAACCCCCCTTCCTCCTGAGGTCTAAACATTGTGAGCCTGCCCACTCTCGGCCTCTTTTCCTCCCAAATAAACCTCATTATCAAGTCCTGCAACCCCTTAAGTCATTTCCTCGAAACTTTACACGGTAATGCCATAAAGACAAATAAGATCCGTGGTAACACAT
The DNA here is from genome assembly GCA_033557465.1 of Ichthyophis bannanicus. Lineage (NCBI taxonomy): Eukaryota > Metazoa > Chordata > Amphibia > Gymnophiona > Ichthyophiidae > Ichthyophis > Ichthyophis bannanicus. The sequence continues at coordinate 386,559,564 of CM066035.1, read as the reverse complement.
TCATCTTTATTATAGCTATTCTCCCCATCCAAGACAGGTGAAGTCCCTTCCATCTTTCTAAATCTCTTCTTATTGCCTCTATCAAGGGTTTATAGTTCCAGTCCTGTACGTGGCCTATTGAATTGCCCAACTGTATTCCCGGATAATGAAAACTTCCCCACACCCATTTAAATGGGAGCTTGTCCCTCAACCTCTCCTCTAACCCCTTTGCCAAATTAAAGCCCAGTATTTCTGTCTTGTCTAAGCTCAACTTATATCCCGACACCTCGCTGTAGTGCTCTACCGCCCTTAGCAAGTTTAGGAGGCTGACAAAAGGGTGCCCTAAGGTATAGATAACATCATCAGCAAAGAGTGCTACCTTACTTAACTGCCCCTGCACCTCAATCCCTCGGATATCCACCTGCCCTCTGATGTAATCCGCCAGCGGTTCTATAACCAAGGCAAACAGCAAGGGCGACAAGGGGCACCCCTGCCTTGTTCCTCTGCCCAACCTAAAGCTCTCAGAGTATCCCCCATTTACTCTTATCCTTGCTCTTGGACAAGCATATAATGCTCTTACCCACTTTAAAAATTGCTCTGCCACCCCTACTCTGTCCAAAACCTGCAACATAAATCTCCATTCTACTCTGTCAAAGGCCTTTTTGGCATCCACCATCAAAAAGACCGCCTCCCACCCCGTTTCTTGCAAGGACCACATAACGTTTTATCTCCTCCCTGTCTCCCTTTAATGAACCCCGTCTGATCCTTATGCACTAGCTTCTGCATTACTCTCTGCAACCTAGCCGCCATGATCTTGGCAAACACCTTAGCATCCAAATTAATGAGCGAGATGGGCCTATAGGCTCCGCAGACAGTGTGATCCTTCCCCTCCTTTGGTATAACCGTTATACCTGCTTCCTCCATGGATCAGGGAAGTCCCTCCTCCCGCAACACCCCATTGAAAACCTCCATCAACAATCCCCCTATCTCGTCTTGCATAACTTTATAGAACTTTGCTGTATAGCCATCTAAACCCGGCGCTTTCCCTTCTTTGAAGGATTTCACTGCTCCCTTCACCTCCTCATAGGTCACCGGTCTCCCCAACTCTTCCGCCTCTCCCTCCGTGAGCTTACTCAGACTACACTTCTCCAAAACTCCTCGCCCTTCTTCCCATCCCCTTTCACCTCACTACTGTACAGCTTTTCATAGTAGGCTACAAAGGCCTTCCTAATTTCCTCTGCCTTATACATCATTTCCCCTTTTTGATTGCGCACACCTCCTATCATGGACTTCTGTTGCTGCGCTTTCAACCGGCAAACTAACTTCCTCCCCCCTCTATTCCCCCCTTCATACCACCCCTGTTTTAATTTTGCCAGGGAATGTGCTATCTCCGCCGCCCGTAACTGACCGAGCTCCCCTCTCACCTTTAACAGCTCCTGTAGCACCCGGGGGTCAGCCCCTTCCTAGTGTTTCCTTTCCAACCTCTCCACCCACAGCAGCAGCCTTTCTTCCACCACTCTCTTTTTTTCTTTTCCTGAGCCACCATACTGATCAGATGTCCCCTCATGACCGTTTTAGCCCAACCCACACTATTCCTGTGGCCACCTCCCCATTCCAATTGCATTCCAGATAGTCCCTAATCACCTCTTTGACTCTTGCCACATAGCACTTCTCATTCAGCAGTGATTCGTTCAACCTCCAAAATCTCACCCCTTATCTCTCTCCCCCAGATCAAATGCAATATGCACCGGAGCATGATCAGACCATGTGATATTTCCTATTTCCACTACTTTGGCCTTGGACCCCCAACTCCCACTCACCCACAGCATATCCAGCCTGCTATACATATCATGTGCTGTGGAATAAAAGGTGTAGTTCTTTTCCCCTGGGTCCCTCACTCTCCACATATCCACCATGCCCAGTCTCTCCTTTAACTTTAACAAACTTCTCCTCTCCTTCCCCCCTCCCCCTCCTCCTCCTGTATTGTCCAACGGTGGGTTCATCGTAATATTAAAATCACCCCCCATAATCACCGGTGTTGCCCCCCATCCCTCCAGTTCTATCATGAGCCTTTCATAAAAATCCTCCCTCTTTGTATTAGGCCCATAAATACTTACTACCCACACCTCCTCTCCTGTTAGCTTTATTCTAACAGCCACCCATCTTCCTTTGCAATCCCTCCGTTCCTCCACCACCGCATCTTTATATTTTTCCCCTATCAAAATTCCCCCCCCCCTTCCTTGGTTGATCCCTTTGACCAGCCAATAGGACTCTCAGGTAATTCCTGGTCCTTATCAGCCCTTCTTGGCCAACTTTCAGATGGGTCTCCTGTATGCATACCAGATCCGCCCCCAACCTTATACCCTCCCGTTCCAGCAAGCACCTCTTGCGCCATGTCCGCAATCCTTTGGTGTTTACTGTTGCCACTATCAGCCTCTCCCTCTCCCTGCTCCTATTGCCCTTCAGGCCTGCGAATCCTTTCCCTTTCTCCATCCTCCCTCCCCCCCTTCCCTACCTCCTCCTCCTCCCCCCCCCCTCCCCTGCCCCCCTGCCTCGTCTCTAACCAGGCTGACCCGGAGTAGTGAGTCCCCCCGCTCTCCCCCGATCCCCCCGTGCAATCCCTACCCAGTCCCTTCCTACTCCTTCTCCTCCCTCCACCATCGCCCCTTCCCATCCCTCCCCTAGCCCCTTTCTTCCCCCATTCCCTCCCTGCACCCTATTGCATTAATCTTACAGGTACTCCATCCCTCTTTTGTCCTTTCAATTGTGGCTGCAGTAGCCCCACGGCTTCCACTCGAGTTCACTGTCCATCATCTCTTCACTCCTCTCCGCTGCGATCTCCGGTGGTCCCCGTCGTCTACCCTGGGTCGCTCTCATTGCAATCCTCCTTGCTGGTTCTCCGTGCTCTGTCCTGCATCCCTTCCGTCCACTCCGCTCTGGCTGCTGCCGCTGGTCCTTCCATGCCCACCTCCTTTAGGGCAGCCCACGCTGCCTCTACCGTTTGTGTCCTCCAAGTTCTGTCCCCCTTTGAGAAGGCCAGTCCAAATGGATAAAGCCATCGGTATCTTACTTCCTCCTTCCTGAGGGTTTTAGTAATGGGGGCCAATTCCCTCCTCCGCTGCAAAGTTCCCAAGGAGAGGTCCGCAAATATGGCCACTGGGTAGCCCTGCCATTTGAAGTTACTCAGCCCTCTCATCTTAGCCGCTATTTTCTCCTTGACTTTATAGTCCTTGAGGCAGATAATTATGTCTCTGGGCTGGTTATTGCACACTGGGTCCAGTGCTCTTTGGGCTCTGTCCAGCTGTATGCTTTCCCTCAGTTCCTCCTCACCTCCCTGCCTCAGGGCCTCCAGGCACACTGCCTCCGCTACTTTCGCACAGTCTCTGAACTCAGCCTCCTCCGGAACTCCTTTAATTCTCAAATTATTCCTCCGGGAGTGATTCTCCGGGTCTTCCAGCTTCAATTTGATCTGCTCCTTCCACCTCTCCTCTACTTACCGCTGGTCAATCCACTCCTCCTGCTGCTGTTCGAGCAATTCCAGGCGATTTTCATGGTCTCCTAGCCTGGCTGGTACTTCTCCCACCTCCTCCTTAAGCGCCTTGACCTCAGCGAACCACTATTTCAGCTCCTCTCTGGTCACTGATCCCCATCCACTGGGCTCTGAATCAGCCTCTACTCTCTCCAGACCCTTCGCACTCAGATCAGCTTGTTCCCACCGCGTGGCCTCTGCACCAGCCATCTTGCCTTCCCCCGCCAACGATGCTGCTCCGGCAAAGGCAAATTCTCGTAGGTCTGCAGGTTTTTTTGGGTCACCATTTTCCCCGCTATCTCCGCTGTCCGCCCCACCGCTTCTCCTGCCTCTCTCCTGCAATCGGGGACTTTAAAATCTCCTCTTTCACAGGGGTCGAGTCAGAGCTTGCCGCTCACACGGCCATTCAAGCAGGTGATGTCACTTCCTCCCCAGTTCTTCCCTTTTATGGTGCCCTCTTACCTTAGATCCCTCGCACTAGCCAGTAATGCCTTCTTGCTTAATTATCTCTCCAGCATAGGCCTTCCAGTACTCGACCGATACCTCATACTCCTCTCTGGACAGGCTTCCCATCAAGGGGTGGGGTGTCACAGGGCCAGTCGGTGCATGAGTGCTGGAAGGCCCTGCTTTGGAGAGTTCAGCAAGAAGCATTCTTGACTGCTGCAGGGGATCTAAGGTACAGCAGTAGCAGGCCTGGATCAGGGCATAGCAATGACAGCAAAATGCTCTGGCATCTATCAAGATTAGGTTGCCTAAATCTGGGCCTGTGAATATTGCAGGGGACAGTAGAACATCAATACATCTACTGGGAAAACTAAACAAGCTGTATTACTACAGATCGATCTTGTACATTCAATGCCATCATAATACCTGATCTCTTTTACGTATGCAGAACACAGATAGAACTTTACCAAGCATAGAATAAGTAACTACAAACTAATAATGGAAATATATAGACAAAAATTAAACTGAAACCTCAAGAAGCCAGACTCTGCAGGCAGTGCAACATCAGAGAAATAGAAACTGTGATGTATTCCTCTCATACTGTGCAAAATGTAAAGATAGCTATACATTAAAAAAAAATTGGCTCAATGCATTTCAATGGCAGAAGGAATTCCAGCTTCTATAGCATAGAAACTTACATAATCAAACATAGCACTTAAGAAATTGCTCCCTTCAAATCAGATGTTCCTGTTATATACTGTCCCATCCAAACTTCCTTCACCACCAAAACTTACCATTTTCACAAGAACCAACCACATGCAACTGCCTCACCCCCAAAAAATATCCTCTCGCAACTGAAACACCCTGTAGACTACACCTGCTCCCAAAAATACACTCCAAAACTGCCCCACCTGGGGTTGGCACTATCATTAGGTAAACAAGGTGGTTGCCTAGGGTGCGGGGCCTCCAAGGGCACCAATTGCCACTGTTGTCACCCCTCTCCAAGACCGACAGTGGCGACAATAGCCTTAACAGCCCCGCACTGCTTACCTTCAAGCTTTGGCGCCGCAGTGCTGTATGTTTCTGCCCCTCTCTGACTTTCGATGCTGACTTCCTGTTTGCATAGGAAGTCAGCATTGGGCATTGCAGTGTGGTGGAAATAAACAGCCCCATGGCACTGAAGCACGAAGATAAGCACTGTGGGGCTGTTTGCAGCTATTGCTGCTGCTGTCGTTCTCAGAAAGGGGCCACAGTGGTGGCAATGGGTGCTGTGGGAGGGGCGCAAAGGATGAGGTTCGCCTAGGGCATCTCATCTCCTTGCACCAGCCCTGACACCACCATCCAATAAAATGCACCCACCCCCAAAAGATATTCTCCCTGCAACTACCCCACCCCCCAAAAATATCCCCACAACTGCTCCAACACCCCACAAATTCGCCTGCCCCAAAAACTACCCCTGAAACTGCACCACCATCCTGCAAACTGCCCCATCTCCAGAACAATACCCTCCAATAACTACCCCACTAATGGTCCCACCCCCAAAATGTAGCCCCCATAACCCTGCAAGCTGCACCCACTCCATAAATATCCCTCTGCAAATGTTTCACCTCATTGCAAATTTCCTCACCCAGAAAAAATGGGAACTTGCAACTGCCTCACCACCCCACAAACTGCCTCCACCCCAAAACATACTCTCCCATAACTGTCCTACCCTCAAAAACTACCCCCTTGACTGTCCTCTAGCCTGAAAACTACTCCATCCCCCAAACCTACACCCACAACCAAATGAATCCCGTTCAAACCGCACCCACCCCCAAAAACCACCCAATTCCAAAACCTAATCCCAATGTCCCACTAACCTGCAAACTGCCCCATTCCAAAAACTTTCACCATGCAATTTGCCTTACCCCTCCAAAATGCCTTAACCTGCAAAATGACCGAACAGAACTAACTCCTACTGTCCAACTTGCCCCACATATGCACACTCAAACATATTCACACAACACAAACATACACACACACACACACACAGGGATCACAAATTATCCCCTACCTATGATATGTTGGATTTGTTGTTAATTATATGGTGAAAACTAATGACTGAATTATGCAGTTTTCTTATTGCATTTTTATGTGTATTGACAACTAATATCTATTGCTATGGGCAAGGTTAGAATAAGGCATTAGCAAATTAGGCACATACTTAGGTCAAGTTTTAGGGAGGGAAGCTGTCAGATGTGATCAGGGCTCAGGAGGTTAGGACTGATAACTGGCTGCCTCTTTACAGGATTCTAATGATTTTTATGTTAACGTCCTGATGCCAGAAGGATAACTAGTATGTATACACACACACGGGTTGGAAATACCATGAGTCATGCTCTCCATGCTTTTCCCTCTTGTTTATGATTTTCAAAATATGGAATTTTGGAAAGTATTATGTAAAAGAGATCCATGTCTATCTCTCTGTTCACAAAGAAAACAAATATTGTTGCACTTATTCAGTGCTCTATGGCACAACTATTGCAAATCTCCGACAGTGTCCAAGCATAATGTTGAAATACCCAGAATAGGCTATTTCTCCCCATCAATGGGGTTCAGCATCTTAGCCCCCTCACCCACCATGTTCCCCCTCCCCTGCTACAAACCTCCCTCTCATAGGCCTTCAATTTATAGCGATAGCTGTATCATCAGTAAGAGGTCCAGTTGTGTCACGGAGCCTTTTTGCCCCAGCACTCTCTTCAAAGCTATACCAGTCCTGTACTTTGTGTTTTGTTTAGGTCAAGAGGAAATTAATTTATAGTTTTATTTCTCCAGTGTTGTTGTACATTCCAAGTTTGGCTTTTGGGGTTCCCAGTTTAATTATTGTCTTCCTCTTTTTCATTCGTGATCCCTTGTTCTTTGTTTGGTGACAGTCTATGTTCTGCATGTGTAACCGAGCTCTGGTATTCTATTCATGTAGCTTCCCTTTGACAGCGCCACTTGTTCTCTTTCCCCAGCAGGAGATGTATTGGTATTCTCTGAGATGTACTGGTTTAATATTTGCAGTGTTGACTTTTGGATAGGTAGGGTTTGGTGCTTTGTGAGTCCTGTAGTACTGTTATGATATGGCGGGTTTGCTATGGGTTCTAAATGAAAGCAATATTTGTTGCTTTGATTTTATGGGGCAGGTGGTGTTCCGTTGAAGTCCTAGGGTTTTTTTGATTTATGGGTTCTAAATGGGCAGTGCTTATAGTACTTCCTAATGTGCCTGGCGTTCAGCACTGGAGTATAGTAACGTAGAAATCTGGTAGTGTTTCTTTATCCATACACTCATTAAGAGGCATGTTTACTAAAAGTTACTGCACATTAATGTTACACAAATATTTATGCAAATAGGACCCTTTATGCAAATGAGGCCCCACAAAGTCTCCTCATATGGCCCCGCACCCCCTTGAGCCATCCCTGGATACCAGCACTGCCTATCCAGATTTAGCTTATTTGCAGCGGCAAGCATTAAAAAAAATAAAAAAAGTGCACTGACCACACTGTTAACAACCTCAGAGTCTAAAATGAGCTACAATTTTGATCGGCTGAAGTTCATGGTACTGAATTCTCAGAAATGCCACACTTTACATCTTGAACTACACAGCATGAATGAGCAGAACACGCTAGCTTAAACCAGCAGTAATTCTCTCTTCAAGGCCAGTTGCTGTTAATTATTTTCTTCAGCTCATCTACAGCTGTAATTAACACTCAATAAATATTTAGACAATTGTCTTCACAGTGCAGGGACTCTACCACCAGATCTGTACCTTAAGCTAGCTATTTAGAATTAAAAGTGAAATCAATTAATATCACCAAAGGTAAATATTTTTTAAACCATATAGTAGAAACCTTTGTGAAACTGCATCTAATTGTTACCTGATAAACTTGATACGTTTATTTAGTCAGTCATACTTTCTGGATGTGTTAAAAAGGGACTACTGCATAAGAGTGCACTAAAATGTTTTTACGTGTTATTTACCATAGATCCCATTTTATGTAATGGGGCCTATTTATTAATAATAAACATTAATGATAGTAGTACATGCTAACATGGTAGCAAACTTTGGTGAATCGAGCCCTATAAGTCACCGAAAGACGTAAGTAATGTCGTCATAGTGCACAGAGTGCCATTGAAGAGGTTTATACGATGTGTGTGCTTTGTATTCACCTTTAAAAGATGAATTCTTATTAGGAGATTTAGCTCGTGAGACATACCCCAACAGAATCCTTTTAGAACAAATACATACATCATCATTTTAAAAAGAAATATACAATCTTAGCAGTGTTTCTTTGCTCCATTATATCATTTAATATAAAATCTTTAATATCTCTCAGGAACATAACAATTTGGCAGATTTGCCTGATCAGAGAGAACAGAGAACTCATTTAAACCTCATTATTATCTTTTTATGCAACTTTGATCATGCCATACGGACACCCTGAACCACTCCAAATTTAGCAACAGGATTATGCAGAAGCTGAGCCGTAGACTTTACACAAAACACACATGAATATTTAACAGAATCCGACAAAGGAGGGATTTTCTGATTGGCCACTCAAATCCTGAAAGGCAGATTAATTTCTGTAAATATTCTACTTAAAGCTTTCTAAGCTGTCAGTTTACGACGATCAATGTTATTTGCTTAAATAATTTAGCTGCTCATGAGGCTGACAACAAAAACTGAGGCAAGCAATTAGGCATCTCTAAAAAGGCCTATTATTGTCAGCTGCTCGCGAAGGATATGCAAAACAGCACAATGGCATTGTAGGATTGGCCATCTGCCGCTTGGCTGATTAACTTGTGTGTACTTTAGGTCATCAGCGTTCAACATGTGTTTCAGTCCATAACGGAAAAATGAACACATAGTTGGGTATACACTGAAGAATTTAATCTTGAATCCAAAGAATATTTTTTTTTAGAATAGATATTTGGGGTATGGAAAAGCCTCACCTCCCACCCCACCACCATGGCTGACTGTGTTTTTTGGGCATCCATCTGCAACCTCCATGGGCACCCTTGCACCTCCAGAGGAAGTACTAGGGGCAAAACTAATATAGATATTTCAGGAGATAACAGGATAAAAGTCGAGAAAGTGAGATCAAGCAAGCACTCTGTTGTTGAAGTAAGTAGAAGAAATAACTACTGTATCTGAGTATAACCCGTCCTGAAGACTTGCAAGCTAAATCTCCCTCCCCCCTCAAAAGAAATGACTGGTGATCTTTAGTTGTTGCTGAAGCCTGTGGACAATATGGCAAAAAGAGTGAATGAATAGTCTAAGCTGCAGCAATGGTGCCTGAAGAGACTAACAGCCTTCCCTGGCCTCAGTCATCATCTGGCAGGTGCTGGCAAATTTCCCTTGTCTAGCACCTATACCAAATACATACTACCCTCTATGTGGAAGGCATCTGGTCAATGGGAGCCAGAGGACATCCATTACACTTCACGGCTGGTGCAGGATTGTATCTTTTACATGTTCTCAATGTCCACAACTGGCAGCTAGTACCAGAGGTCGACTTTCATTGAAGACCGTCTGTATTGCATGATAACGATAGTTATGTTTGCATTTTACTCTTGTTTTTTTAATGTAACATTTAACATTAGCAGGACTGTAGCTATAGGCTTTGAAGTATATACTCTGAGCAGCAATTAGTGGGGATGGAGTCCATCCCCGCTAAATGCTTAGGAGACGATTCCGCCCAAAGAGCTCCCCACATGTACAGCAAGATGTGCAGGGAGCTCTGTATGGGGGACGGGTCAAGGGAGGCATGAGGGCAGGCCGGGGGTGTGACACCTACCTCAGATGTACAGGGCCTATTCCAAAGTTGGTCCTGCATGTCCGGAGTCGGCCATTTAAATGGGGAACTTATTCCACCTCGGAGGTGGAATAAGTCCCCCTGGATGTCATGGGCTACCAGAATTGGGGCATGGAGAACAGGTGAAAGGGTGCAGGGGGTGCCCCGCAGCCTGACCCTAGCCATGGAAGGCTCGAGCGGGAGTCGGGCTGTGGGGAACAGAGTCTGTGTTGCTGCCGGGAATGCAGGAGCCAAGCTGAGCTAGCCAGGAATATGGCTGGACATCTCAGGTGCCTGAATCAGGGCACGTCCTGGATGTCCAGCCACTATGCCATGATTCTGCTCCTGCAGGGCCATCTAGCCCCTGCGGGAGCAGTACTGAGTGCATCCCTGGGCCATCTAAATGTCTGGACATCTGGACAGCCCAGGGCCGCACAACTCAGAAATGGCCTCCACATCAATACAATTTTTTGTTTTCGAAGAAGTCTTTTTTATCTGCTTATTTTCATTGGGTTTAGGAGTTAGGGGAAGGAAACTGTATCTTACTTATCACACATACCCTGATAAGTAGATGAGGGTGGTTTAGAGAGGAGATAGATGTGAAACTTAGAGAGGTACAAGGGAAGTGGGGTTGCCTCTCCTCTCTTCTGCCTTATGATCTTGCTTCCCATTTTACCTCAGGTGTTCAGGATCCTGCCATATGCTGTGTGATATGCTGCCATAGTGCAAGGACCCCGCCATCTGACATTTACTCTGTTTATTAAGGCCGATGCAAGGCCCCCCACTACTATACATCTGAAAGAAACTAATTTCATAGTAAAAAAATGAAGTCAAATACCTTGGGGTTATCCTAGACAAAACACTCAGCATGGTATTACACAAAGTCAACCACAAGTAAGATCTATTTCAAACTAAGGCTGATACAGAAGCTGAGACCACTACTCTCAAGCTTCAACTTTAGATCAGTGCTCCAGGCTATAATCACACCTCATTTTGATTTCTGTAATAGTATCCTCCATGGTCTCCCTAAACGATAAACCAGCTACAACTGACTCAACAAGTAGCTGTGTGAATAATTACAAAATCACATACTTATGACCACATTACCCCTATATTATATAACCTTCACTGGTTACCCATCCAAAGTCACATTAAATGACCACTTTCAAGCTCATAAAAATCATGGCCCCATCCTACCTCTCCACACTCATCAGCATTCGCTCAAATGAACAATTACGAAGAGGAAGTTCACAAAATAACCCAATTGCCCCCCTTGACTTTCACAATTCAGTTCAATTGACTACTAATAGAGCATTTACATATGTTGGATCTGTACTCTGGCATTCCCTTTCCAAAAATCTGAAAAGCACTAATGACCTGACTACATTTCGTAAAGAGATTAAAATGTATCTCTTTACAGAACAATTTGGGCATGCACTCGAAAATGCTCTAATATATCCAACCTAAATGGTCACATACCTAATTATTATAGTCTTCCCATCTCTAACCTTCCTGTTACAGATGCTCAACTTTACAGTATATACCAATTAAAAATACATCATAAATCATTAGACATGTGGAGCCTGATTCTGGTAGGGGCACATCCGGGCTGTCCAGATGGCCCCAAGCAAGACAAGCCCGTTTGGACTCTATTTTGGACCGCGGGAACAAAATGTTCCTGTGGTAGCCAGAATCAGGTCAGAGGACGTTAACATTATGCAAATATGTATGCAAATGAGGCCCCACAATGAGTCTCCGCATATGGCCTCACACCCCCCCTTGGGTCGCCTCTGAAATACGGTCAGCAGTGATATTCAGCTGCTTGCCAGATTGCATAACCAACTAAAGTTAGGACAGTCATTCAGCTGTTCTAATTTTAGCCGATTTGGATTAACTGCCCCAGAACGCCCTGATGCTAAGCTTTTAGTGTGAGGGTACACAGTAGGGTTAAGGAGGGAATATTTAGTGGCACTAAATGGCTATGTTTTGCTGAATATCTTGCTCACCGGGATTAAGGTGGTTAAGTCTGCTAACTGCATTAATGCTTTCAATATGCCTCCTAAGGGTCATTCAGTCAGTGCAGCAAGTGTTTTTTTAAATGCTGGTTGCAGTGTTTAAAAAAAAAAAAAAAAACCCAAACCACCACCACACATATATTCAGCGCTGCTCTATATGTGGAGCTCGATTCAGGTTGGGGCACATCCGGGCCGTCCGGATGGCTCAAAGCAAGACGGGCCTGTCTGGACTCAATTCTGGATTGCAGGAACAAAACATTCCTGCGGTAACCAGAACCAGGCCAGAGGATGGCCCGACGTGTCCTCCCCTCAGGTGCCCCCGACTTCCGTGACTTCGGCCCCACTTTTCTCCAACACCTGACCCACGGCTGACCTGCCAAAGCCTGGACTGGGCAGCGGGGACCCCCCCTGCACCCTGCCCCGGGGGAGGGATCCCTGGGCCCAATCGCCAGTATTTGCTGCTTATTCCACCTTTGAGGTGGAATAAGGAGTATGTCCCCACAAGCCTGGTAGGATGTACAGGACCGTGATCTGAAATCGGCCCTGTATGTCCTGCTGGGCTGGGCTGGCCCGCTCCCACTCCAGCCCAATCCAGCTCCCTCCCACACCCTGCCAGCTCTCCTCATCCTGATGCTCAAGAGTCAGAGGGGAAAAATCAGGCGCGGATGGCTTGTGGGGTTGCATGTCCTGCCAGGGTTGCATGTCCTGCCCACAGGTCATTGTGGCCTATAACAGCATCTCATAGACTGCACCACAGTCAGCTCCAGGTTTTGTCTTTGTTGATGTTAAAGGGCTTTTCCATCGTTGACTTCCACAGATGTAGTCAATTTGATTTTTATACAATCCATTGGGTGAAGTCCATGTGTACAGTCACCGCTTGTGTTGCTGGAAGAAGGTGTTTGAGAAAAATAGATCATTGGTCTTGCAGAATTCTATCAGTCTTTCTTCAGCTTCATTTCTGTTGCCAAGTCCATATTTTCCAACTACTTTGCCTTCTTTTTTGTTGCCAACTTTTGCGTTCCAGTCACCCATGACTATCAGGATATCCTGTTTGCATGTGCTGTCAATTTCAGCTTGTACTTGTTCATAGAACTCTTCAATTTCATTCTCTTCTGCAGCTGTTGTTGGGGCATATACTTGAATTATAGTTGTGTTGATAGGCATTCCTTGTAGATGAATAGAGATTAAGTGTTCACTGACTGCATTGTATTTCATTACAGTTCTTGCAAGTTTCTTCTTTATTATAAATGCAACACCATTTCTTCTTTGTCTTTCATTTCCAGCATAGCCCATGTTCCCTGTAAAATAGTTATCTCCAAGTTATAATGTCCTGTTCAATGTAATTTCAGTTTGTTCAATGTAAACCGCCTTGATATCGTGAAAGGCGGTATATAAGAAATGTTAAATAAATAAAAATAAATAAATAAAATAGTAGACCATGTGATCATCTGATGCAAAGTGCCCGATACCAGTCCATTTCAGTTCGCTGACACCCAACAGATCAAGTTGTACACGTTCCATTTCATTCTTGACCACCTCCAACTTCCCTTGGTTCATGCTTCGTATGTTCCATGTTCCAATGTGTAAGACATCTTTACAGCTTCTGACTCTCATTTCATGCGCAGCTATATCAGCAGTCAGACATCCCGAGGTCTTTGATCCAACCACATCATAAATGCTGGCTTTACTCTGAAAGGTCTTCAGCTCTTCCTCAGTAGCTAGTTGAATGCCTTCCAACCTGGGGGGTCTCATCTTCCAGCACTATAGCGCAATTTGTTTTGTTGTAGCTATCCATTGGATTTTCATGGCAAGATACAGAAATAGATTGCCTGGCCTTTCCTCCACGCAGTTTAAGTTTGGTGTTGTTGCCGTTGTCACAGAAATGTGATCCTCTGCCGTCAACACTATCCCATTCTGCTGCTGCCCAGATGGGTGGTTTGTCTTGGTCTGGCACCTCAGCTGAGACCTGTCCATCTTGGGAGACCCTGCCAGTAGTTAAACTACCGATAGTTTAGCTCTCAGCATCAATGATGCACACAAGCCCTCACAGCACGACAAGCTGCAAACCAAGTGAGCATTGCATACATTTCATAAAATCTTGCAAAATCAACCCCTCCTTAGCCATAAGTAAATGAAAGGGGCATTGGATTTATCTCAAACCTTTTCATTGGTAGCTCAAGGAGAGTTACTTTCAAATAGGTAGATAATCCCCTGTCCCTAGAGGATTTACAGTCTCTGTCAGTACCTGAGGCAACGGAGGGTTAAGTGACTTACCCTAGATCTCAAGGAACAGAAGTGGGATTTGGACCCTGGCTTCCTTGGTTTTTAAGCCACTGCGCTCACCTTTAGGTGACTATACTCTTTGACAAATGCTTCTCATCAAATAAAACATGTTGCTGTAGTGAATACCATATTACAAATCCACGTTAATATTCTTTTGCATAAGAAAGAAAGACAAATTAGCAACAAAGGAAGAGATATAGGGAGTCATTTTGGAAGCTCTATTTGTGCTTTGGATGTCCGAAAACAGGCATAAAGGTGCCCAATGCACAGAGACATCTCCAGAGTCATTTTAGAAGCCGGCTTTGAGGATGTCCCAAGTCTGAATGGGGTATGGTGGAGGCATGGCCGGAGTGTTCTTAGCAACCTCGACATCCCCGCCTCATCCCAAAAACGTCATGGACGTCAGGCATCATTTCTAAGTTTAGACCTTCTGCAGACATGAACAAACATCTGTTTTGGCTGAAAAACATCCAGGGGGTGTAAAGAACAAGGCACTCTACCATCCCCAGGACTCGGCCCAATGTCAATAACAGCAGCAGTGGGACTTGAACCCTGACTGCCCTATTCCTAATTACTGCTCTAACCATTAGGCTATGCTAGATGTCTAGGTTCTTAAATATGGTTCTGGAGATGTCTATGTAAAGCCACTCCTCCCCCCCCCAGATGTGGATATTGGGCACATCCACATTTGTGAAATTGAGTCTGCACTTGGACGTGCCCAGCCTTTTTTTTTTTAATTTTTCAGACGTTCTGGCTTAAATGTTCCAGATTTCACTTGGATGTTCCTTCTAAAATTCCCCTCATAGTGTTTTGCAGCACTTATATTAGAAATAATTCTTTGGAGACTTTAAAAGCATCAAAGAACAGAACAAGCAAATAACAGGATATAGTATCAGAGCTGAGCACAATAAAGGTTTAGTTTAAATTATATTATTACATTAGATGCTAAGCCTTAATTTAGTCATTTGTTTAAAAACAAGTCTCCAATGTGCAAACAATATTATTCTAGTTTTACTGAAGCAGTGCAGTCAATCTGTGCACAAAGTCATGCAACAGAGATCACAGTAGGTGCTGATTTGGTAGGAAATTGCAAGCAGTGATGGAGACTCTTTCTGGAAGGAAAAACAGAAAGAAAGGTTGGAGGGGAAAGAGTAGAACAACCCTACCAACCAAATTAACTGAACAACTTTTTATTTTCAAGACAGGTTTTTTTTTTCACCTTGTAGATTATAGAAATCCACACCAATTTGGCTGGGGGCTGTCATTACTAAGGGGAATGTGAAGTTAATCAGGGATAAGATTATTTTAATTCACTTCTAAGCAAAGGAAAAAGGATTATGTGGGATAGTAGAATCAGCTTTTTTTATATGATGTGTCTTGGTATAGACCGTTGCAGTTAAACAGGGAGAGAAGCCGGAAGGATTTGCAGATCTTCCAGAAATGGTCTTTGTGGAAATTCAGTGCATTTTCAGGACTTCAGAAAATTCCGCTGAGCTGCTATTAAATCTGCGGGGGTTATAATTTTATTTAAATGCCGTCTGCTGTGGGTAAAAAACACCCAGACATTTAGCACCGGTATCTGAATGGAGGCTGGCACTGACTTTACAGATACTGTGGTGAATGATTGGCAATATCCAGATAGAAGTGATATTCAGCCTATACATGATTATGGTTCTATGCACCTTCATTTACGACTAATGTAAGGTTTTACCTATTTAGTAAACCCCTACTCTCCAACTAGAAGAGCTGTCATTTGAGAGTCATTTGGCAGGGGTCACAGAGTTCAGCTCCATATAGAGCATGGAGTGCATACAACCTATGCCTGAGGCATCACTGGCATCATGCAGCCTCTCTGAAACTACTTAGAATGTTACCGAACAACATTTGTGTCTCACGCACATGTACAACTTGGCAGCGGCAGCCTAAGACAGACAAGGTTTATAGTAGTGCAGCATATTCATAAAGGGGGTTATTCTGTGCTACGAATAGCGGGGATGGATGGCCCGATGGGACATCCATCCCTGCTATTCATGCCAGCTCATGCCCCTGACTAACTTCCCCACCGGTTGTGTGGGGAAGTTAAACAGGGGCGGGGAATGGGCAGCCCAGGGGCGGAGTCTGGGTGGGCAGTGGGTTGTCACTGGCTGTGGACATACAGGGCCAATTCTAACGTTGGCCCTGTATGTCCAGGGCCGGCGAAATGTCTGGGGAAGTTATTCCACCTCCAAGGTGGAACAACTTGCCTGGATGTGATTTTTTGAACAGCCCGAGGCACGGATGGGGCAGGGGGGTCAGAGTTTATTCCCAGCAGCCCGACCCTGGCCTTAGGAGGCCAGATCAGGGGTTAGGCTTTTGGGAATAAACACTTTTATTTGGTGCCGGCATCACAGCTTTCAAATGGAGCCACAGTGCCATGGCAACATGACACCATGGCGCCGCAGCTCCATTTAAAAGCCCTGAGTGAGTCGGGCTGTGCATGTACGTTCAGGCCAGACTGAATCACAGTCCCAGCCTGCATGTACATGCCTGACTGCGATTTACTGGATGCACATAGGATTTACGGGCGAGGTGGAATTGGGCCTAAAGCATCTATTAATACAAATCAGTGACCACTGACTATAGTGGCAAAACATCATCAGCCAATCGGCATGCCATCAGAAAATGAAGTGATTTCTCCTTTGCATTTCCATTCGGTTTACATCTACTGGATAAGATATTAAACAAAAATATAGACCTGTCTGCTTGTGTGAACACTAACCAAATCACCAGCGACAGTGCATGGAAGAGCTGGACTGAAGGCTGGTGCTTACTGTCTGGAAAACACAGAGTGACACCTAGGAAGTTAATATTTATCTTTTCTATAGCAAGCCATGCTAAGGTCATTTAAAGGCACATTTTACAAAATATTTCCAAGTGCAATCTGGGATGTCCAAGCCAGAACGTCTGAGAAAAAGAAAAAGAAAAAAAAAAAAAGCTGTCACATCCACAGTCAGGCGCAATTTCACGAACACGGACGTGCAAGATATGGACATCTGCAGGGACTTCTAAACAGACATCCCCAGAATGGCATATGAGACCTGGGACATTTAATAGTCTAATGGTGAGCGCAGTGGGCTAGGACCGGGGAAGCCAAATCCCACTGCTGATCCTCGTCATCTTAGGCAAGTCACTTAACCCTCCATCTTTCCTACACTCTATGACTGTTTTAAGGCCAAAACAAGCACTTTCTGGATGCCTATTTGTGCCTGGGGCAGGTTCCTGAGATGGGGCGGGGACATCTAAGTCTATTGCACCGCCCCAGACACGCGTCTGTCATGCCCCCTGCCTACTTGGATGTCCCCACACCGGAGATGTCTTTAAAATCCATTTATAAAATGGCTCTGGAAATGTCACCTCCAGGCAAGTATGAGCTGTGCTTCTCGATGAGATCAGTTAAGAGAGTCCCAGCCGGTTGCGGCAGGGGTGACAGGCAAGGATTAAGATTGGTGGGGTGGAGGGGCAGAAGGGTTGGCCTACGCTGGTTATTTTAAGGGCCAGCGGGCTGTGGGCCGCCCTCTTTCCCCTCTGGGTGGGACAGCCACCAAACAGCAGACCCGTCCACCCGCTCCTTCTGCAGCCGTTGCAGTATGGCCGGGACTAAAAGGGTACCAGACCAAGCGCACAGCCATACTTTACAGCCTAAGGCGAGCGGCCATATGGAAGGAGGGAGGGCAACACCTATGCATCATTAACCCTAACAGGTGTGAGTCAGATGGGTCAGACCCAAATCATGAAGGTGAAACCCTGCTGTGAACGGGGTGCTAGGGGCCATGATTCAATGGCTCTCCCCCCCCCCTCTTTGTGCATCATGCAAGATTTGTGCTTGTTCACGACATTAATGATAACAGAATGAGTGAGGCAGATGGGTGGGGCTTTAACAACCTCATCTCCAGGCAAATACGGGCTGTGCATCTCAAAGAGGGGATCAGTTAAGAGTCAAATTTCTGTTTGTATATAGGTTGCAAACTGAACAATATCATGGTTATGTATTGTATGTACAGTCTTATGATTATGTGTTGTATAGGTTATGCTGCGGCCAGAAATCACTCCAAAAATGTATTCAATAAAACTTCTTTCTTTTGGCAAGCTGGTAGTCCATTGCATTGTGTCAGTGGGAGAGGGAGCTATTAAGCATGGGGCTTTGGGAGGGGGGAAGAGGAAGAATAATGGTAGGCAGGGGAGGAAAGGGGGGGGGGGGTCCAGTTGCATGGAGCCTGGATGCCACTTACCTGGTTGAGAGTTTTTGAAATCTAGGACTTTAGGTTTGCTGTGATTGGGCTCTGCCTTGGATTTACCTCAAACCACACCGCAATGATCACTGCTGCTCACATTTATTTAACTGGTTTTCTATTCTGCCTTATCCTTCAATCAAAGCAGTTTTACACGTTATGCAATTACTACAAACAGGTACTGGATATATTCCCTCATCCCCAAAGGGCTCACATGCTATGTGTACCTGAGGGTTAAGTGGCTTACCCAAGGCATGCCTATAGGACTAGGAACCCCAGTTTTTCCAGCCTGAGATTGCTGTCCCCCGGTGGGACTTGAACCTCCGGTCTGAGGTACCGTGTCTTAGCCACAAGGCCACATCCTATCGTGCAGTAAGGGCGGTTTACATTATAAACAACAACAATGTTTAATTAACGGCCACAATGTCCAAGTCCATTTCCACCATCAGGGCTTCCATGTCAGGAATTTTCTTGGCTAGACTTTCAGCATTTTTGCTCATTGCCTTCTAGCAATTGGCAGTTGGCTTGCTTGTATTTTGCATGGATTTTATTTCAGACTCCTCTTCACTCTTGTCATTGATGTGTGGGTTAATATAATGACTATTTCTATCACCAATTTTATTAAAATAATTTTGCTGGAGTAACGTCCTGAACTTGTTTTCTTCCATCCGTCACCCCTTTTCCCTAGTTTAAATGTGTTTCCACTTATTGCCTGAATTTTTCACTTAAGATCCTTTTTGAGATGTAGTCCATCTATTGCTCCAGTTGCCTATATATCTAAATCCTTCTGGTTTACACCATATTAAAGTTGGTTATGTGATACAGCCTCTATTCCCCCTTATTATGAACAGGTACTTATGCACTTAACAAAGGAGCACATATGAAGTTCCACAAACTAAAATAATGCTACTTTACTCTGCAATGTTTTACCATAGCCAATGTAGCATACCAATGAGCTAGCTTTGTTAAATGTCTATGAAACAGCAGGGCCTTAAAGTAGTAATACCATTTGCCTGTTATTGGCCTTATATATTTCTTGCTTGCTATTATTCTTGCTTGTCCTCCATTTTGCACTAAACTAATTTATTACTCACCTACTTTAGAATAAAAAGCTTGAATAGCTTAGATCTGTTTTTTTTTTATTTGTTTTCATTTTGTATTGTATTCACTCTTCAGCTGTATGATGTTTGCATGATGTTCCGAGGAGAATAAGCACATCATGTTTATATTGTAGATTGTTCATCCAGGCTGCCCAATTATTCTGATCAATGTTTGATATATATTGTAGCATCCTCATGTGTTTTCCTACCTACTCTTATTGAAAACATTAACAGGCTTTTAAGAAGATATCGTACCATACAAAATTTTAAGTGTGATTTCAAGCGTAAACAAAATTTGGGCCTCCACTAGAAGCCAGTGCAATTTTATTAAAGTTTTGCAGCAATGTTTTGCATTCTCTGTAATCTTTTTGGTGTCTTCTGAGACAATGCCAAATAACAAATAATACAATCAAAAAAGACAAAATCATTGACTGCACTACTTTATGCAAATTCTCAAACAACAACAAGCATCTTATTTGACTGTATGTCACAATTTATAAACTATTTTCATCACCAGCTTTATAATCGCATAATCAAAAGTTAAGGCTGAGTGAACATTACTCCCCAAAATTGTAGCAAAATCACTAATGGTATACTTTGCCCTTGCACAATCAAATTTGCCCGAGAGCAAAAGTTACTCTTCCTCCCCAGCTAAACTATATTATTTTTTGTTACATTTATTTTCATTTTATATTTGGTCATCTAAAACAAGGGTTTTGGTATATTTTTAAAGCAAAGTTACATTCTTTGTGGTGCTTTAGTAGAAATATTTTCTTTGCTGGACTAGGTTTTAAACTCTAGTAACCATTTCAGCTTTTGTGAAACTGCTGACACCTAATCAGGAGTTAGTGGGCCTGATTACCTGAGAACAGCTGAGGCCTGCAATAAAAGGCTTCAGAGCTCTGCCCTGTTGAGGCATTCCTAACAGGGGCTCTACAGGTTAAACAACGGTAAGGATTTGAGGGTTTATTTTTATTAAATTGCTAGCTCTCTGACTGGGAGCTCTTAAAAGGGTTTTGGTATATTTTTAAAGCAAAGTTGCATTCTTTGTGGTGCTTTAGTAGAAATATTTTCTTTGCTGGACTAGGTTTTAAACTCTAGTAACCTTCTCAGCTTTTGGGAACTGCTGACACCAAATCAGGTGTTAGTTCCCTCCCTACCCACCCTAACTCCCTCCCACCCCTAGTGAGCAGTCTTGCTTTATAGGGTACCTCCCCATTTAACAAAGCACAGGGACTTGGAACAGCACATTTTGAATATAATTAAGGAGATTTAACTGCTGTTTCTCTGAAAGGACAGCTGGGAAACTGGCTGGTACTTTAGCAGATCTCTCTCTTTGCTTTAACAGATACCTAAGCTCCACGAACAGAACAATGGCTGGGAAAAATTGTATCACTAAAGCTGTTGCCCCCGTTACAACTTCTGCCTCTGTCCAGACTGAGGTCCCAATGCCAGTTGAAGGACCGGTTCCATGTGCAGGGTGCCTGCATGCTGAAGCTCTGAGGAAACAAGTGGAGGAACTCAGAGAGGAGGTGGCGAGGCTGAGGAACATTCAAGACAGTGAGAAGTACATTGATGAGATGCTTCTTGCAGCAACCAAGCTCTCCAGCAGAGGAGAAGATGGGTGCCAACAGAATGACGAAGGTTGGACAAAAGTCACCAAGGCCTGCAGAATCACCAATTCAACTTCTCCAGCACTTGAATTGGCGAACTATTATGCAGCCCTGGAAGTGGAGGAGGTGAAAGCATCCCTAGAAAGGGAAGAACCAGAGCTCAAGTATCCCAAAGTTGCAGAATCAGTGACCACAAGGAAGCAAAGGGTAGTGGTGGTTGATGACTCTCTTCTGAGGGGTACTGAGGCATCCATCTGCCGACCAGACTTGGTGTCCAGAGAGGTATGCTGTCTGCCTGGTGCCAAAATCCAAGATGTTATGGAGAGTTTGCCGAGACTCATCAAGCCCACCGAATATTACCCAATGTTCTAATCCATGTCGGAACAAATGACACTGCCAGGTATCCCTCTGAGCATATCAAAAGTGACTTCATAGCTCTGGGACAGAGGGTGAAGCAGTTAGGTGCACAGGTGGTGTTCTCTTCAATCCTCCCTGTTGAGGGTAAAGGCCAAGGCAGAGAGGCTCGCATCCTGGAGATGAATGCATGGCTGCGTGGATGTTGTCATCGAGAGCGTTTTGGTTTCCTAGACCATGGGATGCTGTTCCAAGGGTTGCAGAGCAGAGATGGCATCCATCTGTCCAAGAAAGTTCAATGCGTCTTCAGTAGTAGACTGGCTAATCTACTGAAGAGGGTTTTAAACTAGATTCATTGGGGATCGGTGAAGAAAGCCTCCAGGTAAGTGAAAGTCCCCAGGTAAGTGATACATTAAATACCTTTATGGAAATGGGTAATGGGGGTAACATATGGAAAGCAGTGTGTATAAATGCCCGTAGCATGGGAAATAAGATCCCTTTGGTGGGAGTGGCCGACTTGGATTTAGTGGCAGTTACAGAAACATGGTTCACAGAAAACCATGACTGGGATGTAACTATACCTGGCTATACTTTATTCAGAAAAGACAGGATAGGAAGAAGGGGAGGAGGAGTGGCACTATATGTAAAAAATACCATTAAAGCTTTGGAATTACAGAGCTTAAATGGAGAGAGGAGGCATTGTAGGTTAAACTAGAAAGAGGGAAAGAGAAATCTATTTGCATTGGCATGATATATAGGCCTCCTTCACAAGAGGAAGAGGTGGACAGAGAGTTAATTGAAGACATACGCAGCATTGCTAGGGGAAGTGCTACTGATAGGGGATTTCAATATGCCAGATGTTGATTGGCACATTCGTGCTGCAGCATCATCTAGAAGTAAAGAGATCCTGGATTCTCTATAGGGAGAACTACTGAAGCAATTGATAACAGACCCCACACGTGAAGGGGGCCATACTAGACTTGGTGCTTACCAATGGCGAAAGTGTTTCTGATGTTATAGTGGGAGATCATTTTGCATCCAGTGATCACCAGATGGTGTGGTTCAGTATTAGGACTAGGGTTGATAGAATCCATTCAAAGGTGAAGGTCTTAGACTTTAGGAAGACTAACATTGCCAGGATGGGCCAATACCTCAGGAAGTCGTTAGCGGGATGGAAACAGCTGAGGAATGTAGAAAAACAGAGGGCAAAACTGAAAGGGGATATTTTAAGGGCAACAAACCTTTTTGTTAAAATGGTAAATAAAGGTAAAAGGAAAAAGAGACCGCTATGGCTTTCGAAAGAAGTAGCTGAAAAAGTGAAGAAAAAGAGGGAGGCCTTCATGAAATACAAGAGATCACAGAGAGAGGAAGATAGGTATCTATATTTGGAAAAACTTAGAGAAGCTAGCAAAGTAGTCAGGAAAGCAAAGATTCAAAAAGAGGAGGAAACAGCCAATGAAATAAAATGGGGGGATAAGACATATTTCAGATATGTTAGTGAGAAGAGGAAGGGCAAAAGTGGTATTGTCAGACTCAAGGGTGAAGGGGAGGAATATGTAGATGCTGATGAGGATAAAGCAGAATTGCTTAACAAATATTTCTGTTCTGTGTTCACAGATGAAGAACCAGGAGCAGGACCTCAGAAAACACCCACATACAGGAACAGAAGCAAGGGACATCTTGAACAATTTTCAGAAGAATGTGTTTGTGAGAAACTAGCTCAGCTTAAAGTAGACAAAACGATTGGATCGGATGGGATACACCCTAAAATACTGAGGGAACTTGGGGACGTTCTAGCAGCTCCACTGACTGACCTATTCAATGCCTCATTGGAGTCGGGAGTGGTGCCAAAGGACTGGAGAGAGGCTCATGTGGTGCCTTTACACAAAAGTGGAAGTAAGGATGTGGTTGAAAACTACAGGCCGGTTAGTTTAACTTCGGTGGTGAGTAAATTATTGGAAATGCTTCTGAAAGATAAAATAGTGAGGTTTCTGGAGTCCAGCGGATTACAGGATCCGAGGCAGCATGGATTCACCAGAGGCGGGTCTTGTCAGACAAATCTGATTGATTTCTTTGACTGGGTGACCAGGGAGTTGGACCAAGGGAGAGCCCTAGATGTGGTGTATTTAGATTTCAGTAAAGCCTTTAACACTGTTCCTCACAGGCGACTTATAAACAAACTGAGCACCCTAGGGATGGACCCTAAAGTTACTGCTTGGGTTAGAAATTGGTTGGGTGGGAGGCGACAAAGAGTACAGGTAAATGGAGCTCACTCTGAGGAGAAGGATGTTAGCAGTGGTGTGCCCCAGGGACCTGTCCTTGGTCCGATTCTTTTTAACATCTTTGTTAGTGATATAGCGGAAGGGCTGTCGGGTAAGGTTTGCCTCTTTGCAGATGATACCAAAATCTACAATAGAGTAGACACCCAGGAAGGTGTAGATAACATGAGGAGGGATCTAGCTAAGCTTGAAGAATGGTCTAGAATTTGGCAGCTGGGATTTAATGTTAAAAAATGCAAGGTCATGCATTTGGGCTGCAGCAATCCAAGGGAGCAATATAGTATAAGGGTTGAAGTACTTTTGTCCACTAAAGAAGAGCAGAACCTAGGCGTGGTTGTGTCTGATGATCTTAAAGTAGCTAAACAGGTAGAAAAGGTGACGGCAAAAGCTAGAAGGATGCTTGGGTGCATACGGAGAGGAATGGCTGGCAGAAAAAAAGGAGGTGATAGTGCCTCTGTATAAGTCTTTGGTGAAACGTCATTTGGAGTATAGTGTGCAATTCTGGGAGACCACACCTTCAAAAGGATGTGAACAGAATGGAGTCTGTACAGAAGGTGGATACTAAAATGGTTAGTGGTCTTCATTATAAAGCATATGAGGACAGACTTAAGGTTAATATGTACACCTTAGAGGAAAGGCGGGATAGAGGTGATATGATTGAGATGTTTAAATACCTCTGTGGCATAAATGTTCAGGGGGAGAGCCTCTTTCAATTGAAAGCAAGTTCTGCTATGAAGGGACATGGGATGAGGGTGAAGGGAGGTAGATTCAGGAGTGATATGCGGAAATATTTCTTTACGGAAAGAGTGGTGGATCCGTGGAATAGTCTCCCAGTGGAGGTGGTAGAGATGAGGACAGTAACTGAATTCAAAAAAGCATGGGACAAACACAGAGGATCTCTAAAGGAAAAAAGGGGACTACTGTAGTTGTTGATATGGAAGGACAGACTAGATAGGCCATGTGGTCTTTTCTGTCGTCATATTTCTATGTTTCTATTATTGCTGTTAAGTGCTGTTGAGTAAAGTCAATTCATAGCAGCTCTGTGATAGTTGTCCTAAACTGTGTTCAGTCTTCAATCAGGCAGCAGGTTATTGATAGAGTGGCGTCCATAACTGTTATTATTGATCCATTTGATTGCTGGCCTTTTTTGTGTTGACCTTCAATCTGGCCAAGCATGATGTTTTTCTCTTTACATGATGTGCCCCAAGTATGAACTAGGTCAATGTTGCATCAGGACATACTAGAGGGATAACGTTTCTAGATGAAATAAATGACTGTTTCATGGAACATCTGGTTCAGGGAATGAAGGGAAGTTATTTTAGACCTAGTCCTTAGTGGAACGCAGGATCTGGTGTGAGAGGTAACAGTGTTGGTGCCACTTACAATAGTGATCATAACATGATCACATTTGATTTAATAAATGGAGGGAAGACAGCAAGGAAATTCACTGCTCCAGCACTTAATTTTCAAAAGGGAGACTATAAAAAATGAGGAACATATTTAAGAAAAAAACAAAAAGGAACTGCTGCAAAGGTTAAGAGTTTACACCAGACATAGGCGTTATTTAAAAATACTATCTTGGAAGACCAGACCAGATATATTTTACGCTTGAAGTAAAGTGGAAGGAAGAACAAAATGTGAGAATAGTTAAAGGTGAGGTCAGAGAGGCTGTTATAGCCGAAAAAGGAGCCCAATAACGAAAATAGGAAAAAACATATGAATTGACAATTAGATGCAAGGCATTGATAAGCTAGGCAAAGAAAGAATTCGAAAAGAAGCTTGCTGTGGAAGAAAACATTTATAATAAAATCTTTTTCAAATACATTTGTAACAAAACCCTCAGAAGGTCAGTTGGACAATTAGATGATAAAGGGGTAAGAAAGGCACTAAGAGAGGATAAGGCCATAAAGAAACTGAATACATTTTTTGCTTCAGTCTCTACTGAAAAAGATACAGGAAAGTTATCCATGTCAGTCAGGACATTTAAAGGTGATGTATCAGATGAACTGAAATAAATCTCAATAAACCTGGAAGATGTAATACAGCAATTTGATAAACTAAAGAGTAGCAAATCACCTGGACTGGATGGTATACATCCCAGGGTGATGAAAGAACTCAAAAATGAAATTACAAACTGACCAGGGCCGTACCGATCGTGAAATGCACCCTGTGCGACTTCCACATCGGGCGTGCGCCTCCCCCCCCCCCCGCACCTCCATCTAGCCACTTTATAGGGGCGGGAGAGAAGAGGCGTCCACCCGATGTGCAAGTCGCCGGCACGCTAAGCAAGTCTGGTCCGTCATGGAAAATCCAGACCTGCTTAGCATGCCGCAAGAAGGCTTAAGGGGCACATTTCAGCTCTCTGCCGTTGCCTGCCACCACTGAGAGAAGAAAAAGTGGCAGCGGCAGGCAACGGCATAGAGCCAAAATGCGCCCCTTAAGCCTTTGCGCCCTGTACGGCCGCACTGCTCGCACAGGGCTAGGTACAGTCCTCAAACCTACTATTAGTCATTTGTAAACTATCCTTAAAACTGTCTATAGTACCTGAAGATTGAGGAGTGACCAATGTAATGCCAGTTTTTAAAAGGGGTTCCAGAGGTGATCCATGAAACTACAGACCAGCGAGTCTGACGTTAGTGCCAAGCAAAATGGTAGAAACCATTATAAAGAATAAAATTACTGAATATATAGATGACTATAAGGGCATTTTTACAAAAGGCTAACACGCATTAAAACTTTTAATAAACATGCCGCATAGCTTAATGGGAACAAAGCCAACAAGGATGTAGCCACGAAAAGTCTCACTCATCTGCTATACTTTTTAAAGGTGTGAATTAACAGATAAATAAAGGTGAGCCGGTGGATATAGTGCATCTGGATTTTCAGAAAGCGTTTGACAACGTTCCTCAACAGAGACTCGAGGAAATTAAAAAGCCATGGGATAGGAGGCAGCATACTATTGTGGATTGAGAATTGGTTAAAAGAAAAAGAAAAAAGTAGGCCTAAATGGCCAATTTCCTCAATGGAGAAAGGTGAGCATTGGAGTACTCTATGGATCTGTACTAGGCCTGCTGCTTTTTAACATATTCCTAAACGACCTGGAGAAGGGAACAAGTGAGGTGATCAGATTTGTAGAAGACACAAAACTATTCAGAGTTGCTAAATCACAAGAGGATTGTGAAAACTTGCAAGGCAGTCTGCCAAATGGCAGATGAAATTTAATGGTTATGGATTATTGATATTTGATATACTGCCCTTTGCTATGAACAAGTGCAAAGTTATGCACGTAGAGGCTCATTCTGATCTGGACGTCCCTGCCTGTCCGGGCTCCCAGAATCAGGATATGCACTAGTTGCACCCGCTTCTGATTCTGTGAGAGCTAGACGTGCCTGTGGGATCAGAATCAGAAACAGTGCCTGGACGTCTGCAGGAGCCATGATCCACAGCAGAACTCCACAAACTGCTTTTTCTACAGCCTGACCCCCAATTGGGCCTGCCGTGGCCAGGGTCAGGCTGCAGGGAAACCCCTGTGCCCCCTCACCTGTCTTTCCGGGCCTGGGCCGTTCATCATCTTCCGTCCAGGGGGACTTATTCCATCTCCGAGGTGGAATAAGTCTCCTGTGCAAACGGCTTACCCCGGACATACAGGGCCATCCTCTAAAATGGCCCTCTACGTCCAGGATCTTGGAGCCACCCACAGCCTACCCTTGCCCCACCTCCGGCACGCCCCCACCCACCGACAAACAGAGCTCCCCACACAGCTCAGTTCTACGTGTGGGGAGCTCTGTTTCCCAGATGCCAGCCAGGCGAATAGTGGGTCTGAACGTCTGGATTGGATGTCCGGATTGGACGTCTAGACACGCTATTCGTCGAACAGAACAGACCCCTTAGGGAAGAATAACACAAACTACGGTTACATAATGCAAATCACCACCCAGGAAAAGGATCTAGGTGTCATCATGGATAATACGTTGAAACCCTCTGCGCAGTGTGCAGGAGTGGCCAATAAAGCAAATAGAATGCTGGAATCATAAGGAAAGGAATGGAGAATAAAACCAAGGATATTATAATGCCTCTGTATCGCTCCATGGTGCAACTGCACCTTGAATATTGTATGCAGTTCTTGTTGCCGTATCTTAAAAAGGATATAACGGAATTAGAAAAGGTTCAGAGAAGAACCACCAAATGATAAAGGAGATAGAAGGATACCCGTATGAGGAAAGGCTTAAAATGTTAGGGCTCTTCAGCTTGGAAAAGAGACGGCTGAGGGAAGATATGATAGAAGTCTATAAAATAATGAATGGAGTGGAACAGGTAAACATAGATTGGTTGTTTATTCCTTTTTAAAATAGCACGACTATAGGACACATAATGAAGCTACAATGTAGCACATTTAAGAGTAAACATTGTAATCAAACTCTGGAATTTGCTACCAGAGGATGTTGTAAAAGCTGTTAGTGTAGCTGGATTTAAAATAGGGTTGAGTTCCTGGAGGAAATGTCCATAAATCATTATTGAAGAGGATCGGGGAAATCCATTGCTTACCTATGAGGCAAGCAACATGGAATCTGTATACCTTTTGGGAACCTGAGCTCAACTTTTATTGGTCAGCCAGGTTTACTTCTGGTGATGTGTCCTGCAGGGGCAGGGTTTCCAGTGATAGCATCCAGCGGCTGGTAGGGCAGCACAAAGCAGTACTCATTCCCAGAGGTTAGGGCTGGACTCTCCACACTCCACTTGCCATATCACACAGTTCAACAGTCCTCCGTTTGCTTGACTAACCAAAGTGATCGTGTTTTTTATTTCAGTGTTTACACACATATTCATCTTATTACACACTACCTATGCTATAACTTTTTTACATACACAAATCAATTGTGTTTGTGTTAATTCATAGGTATACATATGCAGAAGGGATCCGTATGTGCTTTTAATTTTTAGGCACCCAAGCAAGTCAGAAATGTACAAATCAAAATTACTTTGCCTGTTTATTTTCATCCTAGATCTCTCTTTTCTACTTAATTTTTTCATCTCTAAATTGGCAACCGTACTCACAAAAAATATATATGTTGTATGAGCATCATGTTTCATTGAGCTACTGTTGCAATTTTAAAAACCTGATGAGAAGTGATTTGCTACGAGACTCCGAAAGCTTATACGCAGTGACGCTGCTGTAAAAATATTAGTGCAGTAAGACCTAAAAATCTTCAGCATCACCAGCTTCTGAATCAGCCTGCGCTTCAGTCTGCAAATTATTTCCGAGGTCTGAGTTCCTGCTCTCAGAATACGAAAACAGCACAAGAGGTTGTTGGGGAAGGATTTGTGACCCATAGTACTTGCTGTGCATGACTGACAGTGAATCTTATCGATTAGAGCATGAAGTTGGGAAACCTAGAGAAACAGATTTGAATCCCAAATCCATCAATTATTCACTGTGGGGCATTGAACAAGACTATTGATTTCCTTGTCCTCTTTCTCTCACACTCCCTGATTCTGTTAATTATTTTCTAATGTCCTACTATGGCACATTGTGTCCGTAAAACCTCCTATAGGTTAACTCTTATTGTTTTTAAGTTGCTTGTCAATAAAGTTTTCAATTTCTTTTGCTCTGCCTTACTATGGTTAGATGCTGCATCTGACTTTGTCACTCAGCACCTAAAGCCAGCAGTGATAGCAGGTACATTGTTGTTGAAGAGCCCAAATCTGTTTTTCTGATCCTCAAGATCCATATTGGCAGGTAGTTTTTATTTACAAAAATATAGTGGGGATATTCAGCAGCAACAACTAGGGTATTTAAAGCATAGCTGCTGCTGCTTTAAACAAACCCGGATATTAAGTGCTGAATATCTGAGTTTGACAGACAGTGGCATTGCTATGTGGTCAGCAGCAATATTCAGATGCTAAGTGGATAATCCTAAACCCGTGAAAGTTAGCACAGCTATTGAAATGTCATAAATTTAAATGTCGTAAATTTAAAATATGGCCAATTAAAACTGGGACAGTCTGAGGGTAGATCAGAGGCGGTGTCAATTGCTATCTGGCAAGTGGCCATATTCTGCCACTAAACAAATGGTTAGAGGCAGAATATGGCCACTGCCCCAGTTTTAAATTGGCCATATTTTACATGGCCCACGGCACTATTCAGTGACACTTGCTGGTTAGTCCTGCTCAGTAACAGGATCAGTGTGTTTTAGCTGGTTAGCAGGTCTGCTAACTAGCTGAAATGCTTTGAATATCCCTCCCATGTTAGTTTATCAGGATCCTGTCATGTGATACAGTCTCTGTCAAAACTGCCGCTAGCCTCTGCTTGGGTTCTGCCAAAGGATCACTATCATGCCAAACTTGATTTCCAGATTTTATTCTCCCGAGTCTCTAGTTCCAAACAATATATGGTAACAATTATATACAAGTTTTGGGTCATAACCTGGCATTGCTGCAGGCTATGCAGGGCACGTATTAATGGTCTATCTACAGGGTTCTTAAAGAGCCTTGCTACAGCTAGTTCAGTACAGTTGTGGAAGCGGACAATAGAGGTGAAAGCATAGTTACTCACCTGTAACATGTGATCTCCGGGAATAGCAGGAATTCAGTCCTCACATATGGGTATCGTCGGTACTGACGGAGCCTGCGCGGGAACGCTCCCCAGCGTCCAATTAGAAAGGTTTTGGGAGCAACCCACAGTGCCTGCGTGCTGCCTTCCCGCCTTTCCCAACTGCCTCTCTCCAGCTGAGTTTTAAAGCTGAGACAAAGAGAGAGAGAGGGAAAGGGAAAGAGATAGATAGGGGAGGTGGGTGGGTTGCGAGGACTAAATTCCTGCTGTTCCCGGAGATCACCTGTTACAGGTGAGTAACTATGCTATCTCCAGGAACAAGCAGGAATGTAGTCATCACATATGGGGACTCCCTAGCTTTAGGTGCCAGAGAGAGACCCCAGAAGTTGTGTGCCCCTGAAAAGGGCTCCACTTCCCCCCATGGATCTCTGGCATCCTACCAGGGATGGTGGGTAGGAGTTGATTAGCTATGGAACAGGTGTTGGAGAACAGCCTGACCAAAACAAGTCATCCCGGCGGAAGTCCTTGTCCAAGCAGTAATGGGCTGTGAAGGTATGAACCGAGGCCCAGGTGGCTGCTCGACAGATGTCGTCGATAGACACAGAGTGCAGATGAGCCATTGAGGCTGCCATGGCTCTCACATTGTGAGCTGTGACATGGCCCTCCAGAGAAAGGTTCATACTCTGATAGGCGAAGGAAATACACTGAGCAATCCAGTTAGATAGTGTTCTCTTGGAGACTGGAAGTCCCAAATGAGAAGGATCAAAAGCAGCAAAGAGTTGAGAGGACTTTCTATGTTGCTGTGTTCTTTGTAAGTAAAAGGCTAAAGCTCTTTTACAGTCCAAGGTATGAAGATTCCTCTCTGCATTTGATGCATGAGGCCTTGGAAAAACACAGGTAGGTAGACCGCTTGGTTCAGATATAAAGGCGAGATCACCTTTGGCATAAAGTGTGGATGAGTCCTAAGGACTACCTTGTCATGATGGAACCTTGTATAAGGTGGATCAGCTACTAGCACTTGCAACTCACTAATGCGACGTGCTGATGTGATTGCAATGAGAAAGATAACCTTCTAAGAAAGGAATGTCAAGGAGGTAGTAGCTAAAGGTTCAAAAGGTGGCTTCATGAGCTGCCCAAGAACGAGGTTTAAGTCCCATGCCACCGGTGGTGGCCTAATGGGAGGCTTAGTTAGAAGCCACACTCCAACAGATATCAGATCAGTTAAAAAAATCACTAGTAACAGGGCTTTCTCATACACAGCACCGACACTATGGAACCAACTCCCACCCGACCTACGAGCCTGCATTGATCTAGCCAACTTTAGAAAGAAACTCAAAACCCACCTATTTCAAAGTCATTTCAACCTGTACTAAACTCGCATGAGGGGCAACTCCCCCACAGCACCCCAGAAAACCTGTAATGTATAAATGTACATATGTAAATAATTATCCCCTTAGCTTAGAAGTAGTTAATTTTCTGCGTGACGTGCTAACCTTTCGAATCTTTATGTACAAATCAAAATTATTATGTCTTGATTCAACAGCTTTTTCCATGTAATCTTACCCGCTTCTGATCGCTGGAAGGAGCGGTATACAAATGCTTGCTAAATAAATAAATAAAAATAAATAAATAAGAAGGCCTCTCATAAATCTTGCTATAAGAGGATGAGAGGAAATAGGCTGTCCATTTAGAGGCTTAAAGGAAGCTGCAATAGCACTCAAATGGACTCTTACCGAGTTAGTCTTAAGTTCTGCATTGGATAAATGAAGGAGATACTCCAGCAATGATTCCAGAGGTATCGCAAAGGGATTAAGACCCTTTTGCGAACACCATATAGTAAACCTTTTCCATAAGCATAAGAGCGTCTTGTTGAAGGTTTCCTGGAAGCAAAAAGAATATCTTTTACTTGCTGAGGGAGATTAAGATCATGGAGATCTAGGCCTTCAGCAACCAAGCCCTGAGATGCAGAGAGTGGGGATTGGGATGCCATAACATTCCGTCCTCCTGAGATAGGAAATCTGGAGCAGACCCTAACTCCAGGGAGGGAGCTTGAGAGAGATATAGAAGCAGAGGGTACCACACTTGCCTTGGCCAATGTGGAGCTATGAGAATCATATGGCCTCTGTCTCTGTGAAGCTTGAACAGGGTTTTGGGAATTAGGGGAATGGGTAGAAAGGCATACAGGAAGTTTTGACACCAATAAAGGAGGAAAGCATCCCTGGCCTGAGCCCCCTGAGCCGGAATTCTGGAACAGAACCGGGGAATTTTGGCATTCCATGGACTTGCAAAGAGGTCTATGTCCGGGGTTCCCCAAATTTGAAAAATCTTGGCCACCTGGTCTGCATGTAGAGACCACTCGCGTGGAAGCAGAACTCGACTGAGTCTGTCTGCCCAAGAGTTTTGTATGCCTGGAAGATACACTGCCAGAAGATGAATTTGATGCTCTCTGGCGAGGGCCCATAGTCGCAAAGCTTCATTGCAAACGACAGAGAGCCTGTTCCCCCCTGCTTGTTCACGTAGAACATGGCTACTTGATTGTCCATATGAATGAGGACTGTCTTGTAGCTGAGCAGGGTGTGGAACACTCGAAGAGCAAGGAAGATTGCTCTGAGCTCCAAGAGATTGATATGTAGATGAGTCTCCTGTGTAGACCAGGTGCCTTGGGTGCAGAGGTCTTGCAGATGAGCTCCCCAACCCATCGGAGAAGCATCTGTTGTTAGAGTTGCTTGAGGTAAGGGTTGTTGAAAAGGGGACGCCAGCAACAGGTTTTGAGTGGACTTCCACCACTGGAGGGACAAAATAAGGCGACTTGTGTTTGCTATTTTGTCTGACAGGCATCCTGATGCCTGGGTCCATTGAGTGGATAAAGTCCACTGGGCTGCCCTCATATGGAGGCGAGCATAGGGAACCACATGCACAGTAGATGCCATGTGGCCTAGTAGTTGTAGCATTTCTCGGGCAGTGAGATGAGACTTTAGCGCTGTTTGAGAAGCTAACTGCACCATGCGAAGGCAGCGGGCCTGGGGGAGATAGGCTCTTGCCTTTCTGGTATCCAGCAAAGCCCCTATGAACTCTAAAGACTGAGTGGGAGTTAGACTGGATTTTGGGATGTTTATTACCAGCCCCAAATACTGAAGGATACGCATTGTGCAGGATAGAGAAGTCCTGGCCTCTGACTCTGATGGGGCTCGAATGAGCCAGTCGTCTAAGTAGGGGAAGACGAATATCCCTAGAGTGCGGAGAAATGCTGCTACTACAGCCATGCATTTCGTGAACACCCTTGGTGCTGAGGCCATGCCAAAAGGAAGCACCCTGTATTGGTAGTGCTTTCCTTGAAAAAGGAACCGAAGGAACCTTCTGTGAGTTGAATGGATGAGAACATGGGTGTACGCATCCTTGAGATCTAGAGAACAAAGCCAATCCTGACTCTGAAGGTATGGCAGCAGAGTTCCGAGAGAAATCATCTTGAATTTCTCTTTCACAAGGAATTTGTTCAATTCTCTGAGGTCCAAGATAGGTCTGTATCCCCCTGTTTTCTTTGGGATAAGGAAATAGGGGGAGTAAAAACCTGTACCCTGCTGATGGATGGGTACTTCTCCTATTGCCCCTTGGGCAAGAAGCATAGTGACCTCCTGACCTAATAGGTTGATGAGAGAGGTCAGAGAATTGAACTGCCTTATTATTATGGGAGGGGGCATGCTTGAAAAATGAAGCTTGTACCCCTCCTTTATGATGGAGTGTGTCCAATGCTCTGCTGTTATCTGCCCCCATCTAGGGGCAAAGTGACATAACCTTCCTGGAATGGTGGAAGGCTCTGGTCCCACGAGAGCCAGGAAGATTATGTTCTCTAGCTGAAAGTCAAAGGCCTTGTGGAGGCTGAGACTGCTGGGACGACTGAGGCTTAGCAGTCTTTGCTTTCTTCTGTTTGGGTGGTTGCTGACCTTTCCTGACAGGCTGACCTGCAGAATGTCCCTGCTGAGCGTAAGCAGGATAATATCTTTTCTTCTTAGAAAAGAATGGTTTCTTGAAAGATTTCTTTCTAGCAGGATCAGCTGTGGACTTGGATAGTCTATCCAAGGTGGAGTTGTCAGCATCCAACTCATTGGCTTTTTCCTGCCAGTCTCTACCAAACAGATTCTCACCAGTACAAGGGATATTTCCCAATTTGTCTTGTACCCAGAGCTCCAGATCAGATGCCTGGAGCCAAGCAATTCTATGTGCACCTATGGCAATTGCAGAGGTTCTGCTTATGCACTCAAAGCAGTCAAAAGCTGCACGGTTGACAAATTTAGAAACATCTTGGGCATGTTTGACCAATGTGAGAAAATCCTGTCTATCTTCAGGAAGAATAGGACTCAAAGCCTCTAAATCACCTGTGACCTCCTTCAGGAATGGTCCCATGTATAGACTATAGGAACTGATCCTGGCAGAAAGCATGGAAGCTTGGAAGACACGACGTCCAAAAACATCCAGGGTTCTGCACTCACGTCCTGGAGGATTAGAGGCATGCCTCTTTGCACTCTTGATCCTTCTCATAGCTGATTCCACTACAATAGAGTGGTGAGGAAGCTGAGTTTTTTGGAAACCAGGACAAGGAGGGACTCGATACAGAATATCTAGTCTGCGAGAATGAGGAGAGGTGGTAAGAGGTGTCTCCCACATTCTTAACATGAGATCATGCCAAATCTCATGAATGGGCAAAGTAGCTGCCTCCTTAGGAGTTTTGGGATATTGTAAAATTTCCAACTCCTTAGCTCTGGGCTCTGTTTCAGGTGCCACAGTAATGGACATACCCCGAGCCACCTCCCTGATAAAATCCTGGAAGGAAATATCCTCTGGATGAGAAATCCTGCACTTAGAGGAGGAGGGCTCCTCTGGGAGAAGCATTCCTGCATTGACAGAACTGTCAGAATCCTCAGATTCTTCTGAGGACTCGAAGTACTGTCTGTCTGGATGCTCTTGAAGAGCCCGATACCCGTACCGAGCGAAGTTGGTACCGGGAGTAATCGGTACTGGTGTATCGGTACCGGAAGGCATCGGATGACTGGGTACCGACAATACAGACACTGATACTGATGTCGATGCCATTGGTACTGGTACCGATACCGACGTTGGGATCGGTGCCGGTACTGGCCAGATTGTCTGTAGCGGTTCCAAGGGCGTCGAAGCCGCAAGGAGAACCGCCAGACTGCGCTCAATAGCCAGGACTCTCTGGTCTATCGATGCTGCCGATGCCTGGATATTGGTACCGGAGAAGACCGCCGGTACCCCAGAGCATGGCACCAGTAGTTCTGCCGAGGTTGAGGCCTCGAGAACATCTTGGGGCCCCAATAATGCTTTGGAAGCCGAAGCCTCCCGCCGGGGCAATTTTGCCGGTGCAGAATCCTCAAGGGCAACGCCAGAGGCATCTCGATGCTTAGAAGGAGAGCTACCCTTTGAGTACCGGCTAGACTTATGTTTAGTTACCTGAGATCCACGGGAAGAAGATGAAGCCCTGGAAGACGTCGATGCCACCGAAGCTGCATCAGAGGGAAACAGGGTACTGAACTTGGCAGCTTAGTTCTGTCGACCTCTCTTGGACATCATGGCAGAGGCCATATATTCCGAGATGGAATGGTCAGGACCTAAACATTTCAGACACCAGTCATGGGTGTCGGTGACGGAGATGGTACTGCCACACTTGGTGCACTTTTTAAACCCAGAGGAGGGTTTTTCCATCGTGGAAAAAATCCTGGGCCTAAGGCCCAAAAAGGAGTGTGCACCTGGAAAAAAAAAAGGGAAAAGTACTAAAAAGTTGTTTTGTTTTTAAGAAAAGAAAGAAAGAAGAAAAAAACGGCGGTACCGGTAAAGTGTCGAGGAAGGCAGACGCAACCACAAAAAAGAACAACAATTTTCTGCTGTGACAGGAACACGACCTGCTGGCTCTGCGGAAAACGAAGAACTGGAGAGAGGCAGTTGGGAAAGGTGGTAAGGCAGCACGCAGGTGCTGTGGGATGCTCCCAAAATCTTTCTAATTGGACGCTGGGGAGCGTTCCCGCGCAGGCTCCATCGGTACCGACGATACGCATATGTGATGACTACATTCCTGCTTTGTCCTGGAGATTTAGTTTGATACAGTGAGGAAGATGTATTGGTGGTAAGAAAGGGAAAGGACAACCTGGGAGACCACAGAGATTAAGAGCGGTTGTCTTTAAGTGCTGGGCACTAGAAGTTTGAATGAACCTGCAACAAAAATTCTGCCATCATTAGGGTGTCAATAGTATCATTTCTGTGCTTGGTGAAAGGAAGGAATGCTAATGTCTATGTTAATAACACAGTAAATGGCGACAGATAAAAACATCATGGTCCATCTAGTCTTCCTAGTAAGGTGGCCCAAGTTGTAGAGTTAAACCTGCCACTCTGTGCAGGCTACCTCTCTCTGTTTATGACGTTATTTAAGTTTGATTTGTTAACATACTCTTTCCATATTAGGATCCTCTGTATCTCTCCCATGCCTTTGTGAATTCTGTCACTTTGTTTTTGCTTTGACACCTCCAGTGGGAGGGCATTCCAGGCATCCACAACCCTTTTTGTGAAAAAGGTTTTCCTGATGTTGCTTTTAAGTTTATCTCCTTACAGCTTCGTGTCATGTCCTCTAGTTCTACAGCTTCCCCGTCTTTGAAAAAGGTGTGTTTGTTCATTAATGCCCTTTAAGTATATATAAACATCTGTATCATATCACCCCTATCCCTCCTCCCCTCTAGGAAATATGGGCAAGATATTCAAAAGACATTTACATGGTTAACAGCCAATTAACCATGTAAATGCCTGCTAACTGGATATTCAACAGCACATACACCAGTAGAGCAGTTAAACATAGGCTGTACTGTAAATAATATGTAGATATGTTACCACAGTTGAATCCATGTTTTAACCCTTGTTCGATGTAAATACTCTGTGGCTCGCCTGCATAGTAATTTGTTCTGTTTATTGTAAACTGCACTGATATGCAATAGCGCGGTATATAAGAGAAGCTAAATAAATAAATAAATGAATGAATAAATAAATAAATATCCCCGACTAAGTCCCCTGCCTAGCATCAGGATGTGCCAGGGGGCATTCCAGGGCAGAGTGGAGGTGGGGACTGGCACTAACCAAGCAATACTGAAATTGGAAGCTGCATGGTTAGCGCTCGGTGCCTATAAGATAGGCAAGGAAAACCCTTGCCTATCTTATAGGTACTGAGGCTAACCATGCATCATCCTATATCGATGCTGCACGGTTAGCTTCAGCGGCTTCTGGACAGTGCGGCCAGACCTGGATGTTCACTTCATTGCCGCAGAAGTGAATATCTGGGGTTTGGGGATGGGCGGGCAGAGCTAAGCGGCTATGGTGCTTAGCCCTGCCCAGTTGAATATTAGGCTCTATATATTTAGCTCTTCAAGTCTCTTCTCATACACCTCTTCAGGGTCATTGTTACATATGCTGGGGACCCTGGGGAGAAACTGGTGAGAGGACCCCAAAGGCTACCTGCAAGCTATGGTTCCTTTAGCTTGAGGCAGACTTGGGGGCTCTCTATGATATGGGGACCCAGGGCAATTGCCTTGTTTGCCAACCTCTAACACCAGCCCTGCTTCTGATGCAGGCCCCATATCATTTCAGTTGCCTTCCTCTGAACCAGTTAAAGTCATTTTATATCCTTTGCAAGGTATGGTTTCTAAAACTGAATACAATATTCCAAGTGAGGCCTCATCAATGACCTGTACAGGGGCACTAATACATCATTCTTCCTGATAGTTATTTCTCTCTTTATGCAGCCTAGCATCCTTCTTGCTTTGGCCGTTGCCATGTCACATTGCTTTGCCATCTTGATATCCTCAGACACTATCACCCCGAAGTCCCTCTCCTGGTAGGTACACACCATCCTCTCGCCACTTATCAGATACTGCTTTTTTGGGTTTCTGCATCTCAAGTGTATCATTCTGCATTTCTTTGCATTAAATCTCAATTGCTAAGCATCTAATTTATGTTTATCTTTTCTCACATTGTCTACTCCCTGTGAGGTGTCCACTCTATTGCAAATTTTCACATCATCTGCAAAAAAGCAAACTTTTCTTTTAATCCTTCGTCAATATCACTCACAAAGACATTGAACAGTACCAGTCCTAGGACGATCCCCGAGGCACTCCACTATGCACCCTCCTTTCTTCTGAGTGAATTCCATTCTCCACTACCCCTTATAGTCTAAGTCAACCAGTTCCTGATCCAGGTTACCACTCTTGGGATCCATCCCCAGGTTACTCAGTTTATTCACAAGCCGCCTTTGAGGAAAAGTGTCAAAGACTTTGCTAAAATCTAAGTAGACCATATCCATTGCATGCCCTTTTATCTGGTTTTCTAGTCACCTGGTCAAATAAGTCAATCAGATTTGTTTGGCATGATCTTCCCTCGGTAAAGCCATCTTGCCTCAGATCTTGCTGCCCATTAGATTCGAGAAAAACCATTGTCTTTTCCTTCAACAGCATCTTATCGGTCTGTAGTTGGCTGCCTCTTCTCTGTTGCCACATTTGTGAAGAGGGACCACATCAACCCTTCTCCAATCCTGCAGTACTTCTGCTATCTCCAATCATCTATTGAAAACATCTATGAAAGTTTCTGCCAAAAGATCCCTGAGCTCCTTCAATATCCTGGGATGTATCTGATCTGGTCCTATGACCTTGTCTACATTCAGATTTGCAAGCTCTTCATAAACATCTTCTGTGAATTATGTGACATCTACAAAGCGAGAGACATATGTTGGTCACAGGTGCCTTTATTGATAGACCCCAACGCGTTTCGGCAACACCTTCCTCAGGGGGTATGCAGCTCTAAACTCAACCTGTGATAGTCTTCTAAAGGAATGTAAACTATTTGACTCTCTTTTCTCAAAAGAACTCTCCACACCAGCGGAAAAAAAACTCCAGGGAGATTGAAAGGACTCAAATTCCTCAGACGTCTCTTGCTTTGTGTGTTCCTGTGTATTTCTGCGAGAGCTTTTGTGCTGCTTTGTTTGATGTGACATCTACTCCATTCCCTTCATTACCTTTGTCAAGTATGTGTGGCTCTTCTCCAGGATTTTCTTTTGTGAGCATGTAACAGAAGTATTTGTTTAGCAATTCCACTTTTTCCTTATCACTTTCCGCAAATTGGTCCTCAGTACCTTTGAGTCTTGCAATTCCACCTCTGACCTCCCTCCACCTCTCCACATCTGTAGCCATTTTTAATTCCGAGTGTGTTTTTGCCATTCTGATTTCTCTCTTTGCCTCTTTCAGGATTATTTGCCTCTCTGTGTTCCTCTTTTTGTGATCTTCTGAAAAATGTGAACACTGCCATTTGATTGTTGAATGCTTCCATGTTAGTTTATGTTAGTTTAATTTGTTGGTTTATTATATCACTCTTTGTTTCCACAATAACACAGTTTACAACATAACACAAAGAGTAAGAAGAGCAGGGCAACCTTTAAGATCTAAAAGGGAGGCGGTATAACCAGACCTGAATGAGAGATAATTATCTCAAACAGAAAGGCACAGTGTTCCAAAGAGAGGATGCCCAATAGATAAAAGCACAGTAACACATGACTTCTAATTAAACAGTTGAGAGAGAGGAATTGCTGAGAGACTGAGTTCAGTAGAGCTCCAAGGCCCGAGGGAAGAGTAAGGAATCAAAATGTCAAAGATATCTTGGAAGCCCAGAGAACAGGACATGGAGAGTAAAAAAGGTCGATCGCACCATACTGAATTATTCAACCATTACATGTATTTTCCGATTCAGGTAATAGTATTCTGAGATGGGAAGAAATGTCAATAGACTGGAAAGTCTTTCTTTTATTTTTTCAGAAGCACATTGCTGGTGTCCGGTATGATAATTCATCCACAGAGTTGGATGGCCTAAAAGAGATAACATTTCCCCCAGTAGCAAAGAAGTCCATTGTCACGGTCTTTTCCTTTGTGTGACCAAGAGTTGGATGTCTACATGTATTTTGTTTACCTTGTACAATATTTTTTCAGTAATGCTTTGCCTATCCTTAATATTGCGATAGAAGAACATTTCTACTATTTTAGCATTATTTTTTAAATGCATATGGGGAAGATTTTCTCTGGTTTAGCAGGGAAATAAAAGACCTATTTATTAACCTGCCTAGTTAAGTCCCTCTAGTGAAGCCTCAGCTGCTGTGCCCTGTGCTGTTGCATTGTGCTGCCATACTTGTTGACTGGTCTGAAGCCATGCCGCCCCCCCCCCACCCCCCCCACCAAGTGAAGGTGACAGAGCTGAACTTCAGGAACTTCTTCTATTGAATTCATTGCCGGCATTTGGGCTAGTATTGTAACTTTTACTTTGCTGCATTTTTATTTTGACCTTTATATAGGTCTGTTTTTTTGGTTCTTAGCCTGAGCTGATGTGCCCTGCTCTGCTGCAATGTGCTGCCATACTTGCCATTGACTGGCCCCAAGCCATGCCCCTAGTGAAGGTGATGTCGGGAACTCTTCCTTTTATTAAGCTTATTGGCAGTACTTCTGTTATGATGGCACATGCCACAGGCCTGCGCCTAAGAAGCACAACCAAGGAACACCCCTTGGGGTGTCGCAGTTATTTCTAGAATGGCCCTTTGCATTCATCTTTTCCTTGCAAGTTGCGTTCTCCTTTTGTATAGTACATGCTCAACCTTTTCCACAATTCCAGTCATTTGAGGATGCAGAACTCTGGACCAGGGCCGGCCCGTCCATTGAGCGAGAATGTTTTTTGCACAGGGCCCCGCGTTTCAGGGGGCCCCGCGCAAAAAACATTCTTTTGTAAAAGTAAAATTGAAAAAAAAAAGAAAACCTGTCTCCTGCCGCTGTCGGGGCCGCCGCGGCAGAATCGAGCGTGCCGCGGGGCCCCCCTGTACCCGGCACAGCCTCTCCTCCCTGTAGCAGCTCTCTCTTTCTGAGCTGCAGTCAGACGCGCCGTTTTGCAGAGCGCGAAGGGAAGAGTTTCCCTTTCGCGACTCTGTTAGGCCCGCGGGGGCTGATGGGAAATTCCCATCAGCCCCCGCGGGCTTAACAGAGCAGCGAGGGAAAAACTCTTCCCTCGCGCTCTGCAAGCCGGCGCGTCTGACTTCAGCTCCAACTAGAGAGCTGCTACAGGGAGGAGAGGCTGTGCCGGGTACAGGGGGGCCCCGCGGCACGCTCGATTCTGCCGCGGCGGCCCCGACAGCGGCAGGAGACAGGTTTTCTTTTTTTAAAAAATTTCCCTGGGCTGGGCTGGGCTGGGCTGGGCTGGGGGTTAGAAGTGCTGCTGGGCTGGGCTGGGCTGGGCTGGGGGGGTGGTGTAAGGAGTAGTGATGGGCTGGGCTGGGCTGGGCTGGGCTGGGCTGGGCGGGGGGGGGGTGTTAGGAGTAGTGATGGGCTGGGCGGGGGGGGGGGGGGGTTAGGAGTTGTGATGGGCTGGGCTGGGCTGGGCTGGGCTGGGGGGGGAGGTGTTAGGAGTAGTGATGGGATGGGCTGGGCTGGCTGGGGGGGGTTAGGAGTGGTGATGGACACTGGGCTGGTTGGGGGGGGTTAGGAGTGGTGATGGGCACTGGGCTGGCTGGGGGGGGTAGGAGTGGTGATGGGCACTGGGCTGGCTGGGGGGGTTAGGAGTGGTGATGGGTGCTGGGCTGGGGGGGTTAGGAGTGGTGATGGGCGCTGGGGGGGTTAGGAGTTGTGATGGGCGCTGGGGAGGGGTTAGGAGTGGTGATGGGCGCTGGGGGGGCTTAAACTAAAAATTGGGTGATGGGGGATTAGGACTGGAAATGGGCTGGTGGGATTAGGACTGGAAGTGGGTTGATGGGGGGTTAGGACTGGTAATGGGCTATGGGAGGGCTTAAACTAAAAATTGAGTGATGATGGGGGATTAGGACGGGGAGGGGGCTGCGGGGGAGGTCAGGACTGGTCATGGGGTATGGGGGGTCTAAAACTGACAATTGGGTGATGGGGGATTAGGACTGGAAATGGGCTGGTGGGATTAGGACTGGGAGTGGGCTATGGGGGGCTAGGACTGGTAATGGGTTGGGGGGGGTTGCTAGGACTGGAACTGGGCTGAGGGGATGGGGGCTTGACCTGCAAATCGCTGGTGGGGATGGGGCTTGTATGG
Source organism: Ichthyophis bannanicus (assembly GCA_033557465.1). NCBI lineage: Eukaryota > Metazoa > Chordata > Amphibia > Gymnophiona > Ichthyophiidae > Ichthyophis > Ichthyophis bannanicus. Next base: position 386,517,204 of record CM066035.1, on the reverse strand, counting down.
TAATGGGGCTGCGGGGCAGTGGGGGGCTTGAACTGCAAATCGCTGTTGGGGACGGGGCTTGGAATGGAAATGGGCTGAGGGGACGTGGGGGGCTTGAACTGCAAATAGCTGATGGGGACGGGGCCTTGGAATGGAAATGGGCTGAGTGGCAGGGGGCTTGAACTGCAAATAGCTGATGGGAAGGGGGGCTTGGAATGGGCTCTTAGGGGAGGGAGCTAGGACAGGAACTGGGCTGATGGATGGGCTAGGATAGAACTGAGAATTGGGTGTTGGGGGGAGCTAAGATTGGAAATGGGCTGTGGTGGGGGCTTGGATTGAAATGGACTCATGGAGGGGCTAGAACTGGAAGTAGGCTCATGGGGGGCTTGGTTTAGAAATGGGCTGAGTGGAGGGGAGCTAGGATTTAACATGGGCTGATGGTGGGGCTAGGAAAGGACTAGAAATGGGCTGATGGGAGGCTGGTATTGGAAATGAGCTGATGAAGGGACTCGGATAGGACTGGAAATGGATGGGGGAGCTAGGACTGGAAATGGGCTGATGTGGGGACTAGAAGGGAGCGGATACTGGGTGGGGCTGGAACTAAAAGGGAGCTGATGTTGGGGGAGATTAGAAGGGGATGGGGCTGGGAGAATGAAATGGAGAGGGGAAAAATATTTTGTGTGGGAGGGAAGAAAAATGTACAATTGGCCGGGTATTGGGAGACTAAGTGGGGATTGAGGATGGAGGGGTAAAATTTGAGTGGATGAAATAGGAATGAGGAAAGAGCAAAAGGAGAAAGATTATTATGTTAAAGCAGATGTAGAGAGAGAATGGAAAAAACTAGAAGAGAAGAAAGGACAAATGGACAGCAGACGATGGAGAGATAGCAGAAGACACAAATAAACCAGAAGAAAGTGGCTGGAACAATTGCAACTGAAAAAAAAATGCACAAAAGGTACAAAGATATCTCTTTATTTTGAATTTATTAACTGGAATATGTCAGCTCTGGTAAATGTGCATCATTAATGTCTGTGCTTTGTTTAGTACAAGAGGAAATTAATTTATAGTTTTATTTCTACATTGTTGTTGTACATTCCAAGTTTGGCTTTTAGGGTTCCCAGTTTAATTATTGTCTTCCTGTTTTTAAATTGTGATTCCTTGTTTGGTGATAGTCTATGTTCTGCATGTGTAACTGAGCTGAGGTATTCTGTTTATGTAATTCCTATTTGACATTGTCACTTGTTCTCTTTCCCCAGTAGGTCATGTATTGTTATTCTCTGAAATGTATTGGTTTAATATTTGCAGTGTTGCCTTTTGATAGGTAGTGTATGGTGCTTTATGAGTCCTGGTAGTGCTGTTGGGATACGGTGGGTTTGCTATGGGTTCTAAATGGGCAGTGTTTGTAGTAGTTCCTAATGTGCCTGGCGGTTGGCACTGGATTATAGTAATGTAGAAATCTTTGTCTTTTTTTATCCATACACTCATGAAGAGGCATGTATACTAAAAGTTAGTGTATGGTAACATTATGCAAATATTTATGCAAATGAGGCCCCTTATGCAAATGAGGCCCCGCACCGAGTCTCCGCACATGGCCCCGCACCCCCCTTGGGCCGCCCCTGCTCTGGACAGTACTAGACCCTGGGTCCGCTCTCAGATAAGAACTTTGATACAACGTGGCCCGCTGAGGGCAGTTATGCAGACTAATTCCTCCTAGAGTTTCGTATCCTCTCTAAATTCTACGCTTGGTATTGGGTTGTTTAATGCTAGATTCATTAGAAATATATATATACTGTTATTAATGACCTAATCTCTGAAAACCACTGTGCAATATTTTATCTGACAGAGACTTGGCTTAAAGAAGGGGAGGGGAATTATTTGATTCAATGTGCATCCCGGGCTGTGCTTTTCTATACCATCATTCATTTAAAGTTGGTGGGGGTATGGCACTTATCTAATCAGATATCTTTTCTATTACAAAGTTATCATTTCAGAGAACTTCTGGCTTTCAGTCTTTGCTAGCACAAGCAGAGCTGGCTGTGACATTTTATATTTTACGTCTTTATTGCCCCCTTCCTCCCCCTTGTTAGCTCAGTTGGAATGGGATTTTCTCTCTGCAGCTATTATAGAGCTATCATCCCTGTCTGCTAATGTACATATGATGGGAGACTGTCATATGGATATACATATGGTTTGTCCAGCTTGTCCAGCTACAAGCAGAGAGGGCAATTTTTTTGTCATTAATGGACTTCCTGGGATTTGATCACACTAATCATTCTCTACTCATTTAAGAGGCTACGCCTTAAATCAGTTCTTTTTATTTGGTGATGCCTGTAAGAATTCTCAGGGAACTAGAATTGTATCTATCCCATGGTCAGATCACTATTTAATTTTACAGAAATGGAATTATGCCCATATGGTCTTGTGTGTAGGAAACGGAGTCTTATAAGTGTGAACTGTTTCCCCTTGAGTTTTCCTCTCTTTCCCTGGACGACCAGGCAACTGATGTTAAGTGATAGCTCAAATGGTGGTAATGTGATAACATTCCTCAGATGTTACCCCAGGTGTACGTAAATTTGCCTTCTTCTCGTTTAGTTTTCTTACTTACTTTAGCTAAGTTTCTCACAGAGGTAGGGATGGGAAGCAAGGAATACAGTAAGAACTCAGAAGCTAAACTCTGGTCAGTTACAATGAATAAGCAGGTGGAACTTGGAATTGCTTAAACATCAGCTTTATTTAAAAAAACATAAATTCTAATGTTGACATATTAAATTTTGAAATTACATATTAGCATTCTTGAATGTAAATAATATAACACTGCTCTTCAATTTTTTCCCCCATGGGAAAAAATAAAATTTCACAACAGACATCTTTCTAATTAAAGTGTTTCTTTTTCTTTTCTTGGTTCTATGCCTTAAATTTATCTTCACCACTGTCTCAGGTAAGTATTATATTAATTTTCCTAATATCTTAAAATGTAAATACATGCTTCTTTTTGTTTTCTTTTACTTAGGTCTACAGAGATGGGTAAAATTGTAGGGTTTCTATTGTATTTTGATTCTCTTGTTCCTTTCTCCCATGATGTGCACTATAGTCATTCAACTGTAATGTTTTTTTGTCTGGCTTTTATATGCAGTTATTGCTTTTCTGTTATATCATGTAACATATGCAATGGAAACTTCAGTTAAAAAAATGTAACTGCATTCAGTAGTTCTTAGATAAAAGTTTATTTTGTCCTCTTTAAGTTTACAATTTAATGTTAAGAACTCTTAACATACATTAGCTCTTTGTACGAGTGTCAATATATTTTTGGCACTTTCAAATATTTCTCTTTGAAATTTATTCAAATTTCATTACCTACTGTCAACTCCCTTTTAAACGTACAACCTACACTGGTTTTATATAAAATATTGTACATTTATTCCTTTTCAGAACTCTCTCACATCATCATGTCTCAAAACAATTACAAACATCATCAGATAAGCATTCAAGAAAGGCCATGAAGGCAGTGGCGGAGATGTGGAAAGCAAAAAACATATGAAAATCAATGGTGATTTTAGAAAAGGTGCTATGCATATGCATGGCCTTCTAAAATTGGCACATCCCTTTCCCCAAATATACACATGTGGAGATTTCCACATGTGGGCTGACTACCACCACTGAATATCATCCCCTAAACATTTATCGCTATCTACCTGAGGCTACCTTCGGGTTCAAAGAAATTGACTCACAGTTGTTACAGTTGTTCATTTCCCTAGTATATTTCCCATTTTTTTCAAGAATAGCCAATCAGCAGCCAACTTTAAAATAATTAATGCTTTAGCAAGGAGTGGTTCCCATCTGGCCTGTCTCTAGCATGTGGGCTGTTTTCTTTTTGCACGCACAAGCTCAAGGCCATCCTGTAAACAAATATGCTTTACTGACCTATTATATTTTATGTTCTTATATTCTTATGACTGCGAGGTCACAATGGCTTTGTGGCTACCATGGTTAGCATGGTATTACTTCCCTACTGTGGTCACATTCTCTGCTTTTGCTATGGCTACTACATCTTGTTGTTATATAATTGAACGCTAACTGCATATTACCCTGTGCTACTTATTGCATTTTAATAAATATGTCCCTTAATAAATTGCCCTCTTAAGGCCCGATTCTGTCACGGACATACAAGCCCTCTGTATGCTCGGTCTGAACTGGACATACAGAGGGCGTTGTGATTCTGATCTCGAAGAGCACATCTAGCCCCGTGGGATCAGAATTGCGATCAGGCCTGTACATGCAAGCTTGAACAGCGATTCAGGGCAGTTCAAAGGAGCTCCGGTGCCATGGCTTCTGGTCAACATGGCACCGCGACTCCATTGAAGAGCCACAATTCTTGGCCACTGGCACAAGCATCAGTTTCCCTGCAGCTCAACTCCCGATCTGGCCACCTAAGGCCAGGGTCGGGTTGCGGGGTATGTCCTCGGCCCACTGCCTCATCCACGCCCCAGGCCACCGATCCCTGTCGTCTAAGGACGTTATTCCAACTCTGAGGTGGAAAAACTTCACCGTACAGGTTGCCAGCCCTGGACGTACAGGGCCGACATTAGAATCAGCCCTGTATGTCCAGGGCCGACGACCGCGCACCGCCTGCCTTAACTCCGCCCCCAAACCGCCCCTGACTAATTTCCCCCCAGCGGGAAGGGGCACGAATAGCAGGGATGGACGTCCCATTTGGTCATTGGCTATTTGCGGGTCGGAATGACCCTGTTAGTGAACACATTTGAGGATTAGTCAAATAGAATAATTACATTTCCCTAAGTGGAATGCCATTCGGCTAAAGTTGTGTTCAAATGAGCTTTTGACTAAAATGTGCTAAGCAGTTAGTATGTGAATTAGCTCATAGTAACTGTTAGTGTTCAGCTGCAGTAACCATTGCTGTGCTGGCATGACTGTGCAGAAATTCACACAGTAACTGTTGTTGGGTGGGAAATGGGTGGGTTATGGGTGTGGAAAGGTGATGGACTGCACATTGCTGATGGTACTTCACCACATGCTGTCACTTGTACAAGTTATACTAGCTCACAGTACACTTATAGGGTCATTCCAAAAGCTAAATAAGCATTTGGACGTGTGCCGGGGTTGTTTATGTGCTGAAAATATCTATGAATGTATTACGGTACACAACACCCATGCATGTTTATCTCGCTTGAACAGTGATGTCTGTACATGTCCCCGAGGGGAAGAATGGGGGCATGGCCAGCCAGGGAAATGTATATACTATATTCTCAAAAGCTCCATGTTTGTTTATGGCCTTTCATGGAGACATGCTGGTTATTCCTGCTGGAGATGTGCTGTGTTCCACAATTCAACCCTGCAAGTGAGAGTGTGTAGGTGTGGTGAGAGGGTTGCACAGGAGTGGCTGGTATGCTGATCTGCAATTCAGAAAGGACATGAATTCCTGGCTAGAATGACTGCAGTGTCACCAGATTCCACTGTGATAGGGCAGCCATACATCAGCTGTTCCAGGCACTGGGAGACATGACTGATGTGCCAACATTCCTCAGATTATGCCTACATCCTTACCCAGTCCAGGATCTATGCAAGCTGCGAGAGTGGTGCTGTATCTGGAGGCTGGCTACCCACTATGTTAGCAAAGGAATCCCCCTCCCATGCCTTACAGGCCACAAAACAGACTGTGGGAAGGCCGGCAGGGTTGCCTAGAGATCGCAGATGTTTACAGACCGAAATAAGCCAAAACAGAGAGGCTGGCATGCAGAAACACGAATAGTAGGTCTGGATATCCAAGGTGGACATCCAACCTCTGCTATTCGTCAGGGCCCTGGATTCATAGCTCTCTGCACATATGATGCCATTGTCTCGGCAGCTCTGCAAAGGGGCGGGGGGGGGGGGCGGTGGCGACAGGGAGGAGAGTGGGCAGAGCAGAGGTGGCACTATGACCCCAGCCAAACAGGGCCAATTCCAGCCACGACCCTGTACATCTGGGGGATGCATGGAGAGCCGGGGCAAGACTTATTCCACCAGGCCCTCTGTACACTATTCTGATCCTGCCGGAACTTCTAGCTCCTGTGGGTGCAGAATCGCATACAGATCCAGCCCGTCTAGATCCTGAATGTGTGGACGGGCCAGACATGCCCCTTTCTGCATGGGGTTCAATGTGCACATTGTATGGGACAGGTGTAGCCACATGTAAGGAGCTGTTTTAAGAAATGCTAGCACCCAGATATATGGGAAACAGATGCCATAGCCAGAAAGCCATAATCATTAACATAGTAACATAGTAAATGATGGCAGATAAAGACCAGTATGGTCCATCTAGTATGCCTAGTAAGATAGCAAGAGTAGGTGCACCTGCCGCACCATGCAGGCCACTCCTCCTCATGTCTTTGTTTAGGGGTGAACCCATCGCTCCATGTAGTACACCCCTGTTTGTTGAGAAATTAGATAGTTAAGTTTATTTTGATTTTATCCTGTTGCTGTAAAGGGATCCACTGTGTCTGTCCCATGCCATTTTGAATTCTGTCACTGTATTTGCCCCCAGCACTTCCATCAGGAAGGCATTCCAAGCATCCACCATACTTTCAGTGAAAAATTATTTCCTGACATTGCCTTTCAATTTACCCCCTTGTAGCTTCATGTTATGCCCAGCTTCCCCGTCTTTGGAAGAGGTTTGTTTGTTCATTATTTCTTTTTAAGTATTTAAAGGTCTGAATCATATTTCCCCTATCCCTCCTCTCCTCTAGAGTGTACATACTTTTGTGATTCAGCAATATTAGTTAGTATAGGTTGTTGTGAACCTGGTAAAGGTCCATACTTAGTATTTTAAAGAGTGAAGAGATATTCAGTGGTGGTAGTCAGCCCACATGTGGAAATCTCCACATGTGTATATTTGGGGAAAGGGATGTGCCAATGCAAGAATAACTGAAGCATTTTTATACTGCCAAGTAATTTTTGATACAAGGTATATTATGACAAACTTATTAGTATTTACTTTATCTTCTAATATATTAGAGTACACTGTGATTACTTAGCTCTTTTCTGGGCATGAAAAAAACTAGTATATATAGTGTAGTTTGCATCAGCATTTATCAGTCATCAGTATTTATGTCTATTTATGTCTAGTTTGCATCAGCAAAATACTGTCAGTGAGAACAGCAGGGGACTGTCAATGAGAAGAGCGTGGGGACGTCCAAAACCATTTTGCCATTTATCCGTGTCCCACAATATTAGTGGGGGGACATGTTTCTCAACTTTACTGCATGGCCCGTGCCTGCACCCCTACAGTTCTTGCTGTGAATATGTGCACAGGCTGGCTGAAAAGCATGTTGGACAAGCCATGCTGGACAAGTCTACGAGTCCATTGCAGAAATGCAGGCACGTCTATACTTGCAGATGCAGAATTAGCATAGAATCGCTCTCATGCCTGATTTAAATGTATCCACTGGAGATAACCAGCCTATATGGAATCTACCTCTTATTGGATAGTAGAGTACTTTCGTGTGTTGTAAATATATGAGAGCATGCTAGGAATGCACTCGACAATTAGCGCAGAGACTTTCAACTTACCATGTGCCAATTTTTGCATCTAATACATATAAAAAGTGTAAAACTGTAATGCACTTTAGTAAAAAGGCTCAATAATTTCACAATGTGCATACTTTGGACCATATTAAAAAGGTGTGTTAAATTTTCTAAAATGCTTGTGTGCAGACAATGTACATACATCAGGGCCCCATTGGAAGTGACTTAAAGTGCAGTTTAGCTTTTACTGTATTTGCATAACTAACCAATATCCAAATGGGGAGGTTAATAATCAAAGCTCCCACAGAGGTCACAGCACTTTGTACATGCAGGATAGGACACTGCAGGAGTTTCTGCTTGGAATTATGACAAGTACTTGGAATAGAAATACAAAGTACCTCAATGCTTTTGGGCCTGGGCTGAAACAGGTGCAAAGGTACGTGCCAGAAATGATGTCTGGAGATTGCAGATTGAATATATAATCACTACTGATAGTTTCACTCCCCTGATGTGATGCTCTGCACTTTTCCCTGCAGGTACAAATACACAAGCTGTGTCAACACATGTCATTTTATTCACATGGGCCTGAAGTCAGTAATCAGTCTACGATTTTACCTGGGTGATCACAAATTTAACCATGTAAATTGCTTTGATTATTGCACCCTGTGGGTCATTTGTGTTTGGAGTTCAGATTAGTTTGTACTGTACAGTCTGAAAAATACATGAGTACTTTGTCAGTTATGTGGCTTATTGAAAATTAGTCGATATTCATAATGCATACGTCAGTCAGATTATGTGACAGGTTATAACTCTCTGCTTCACGGTTCAGTAGCAAATCATGCAATGTATTGGTAGCAAAATAGTTCTACTATTAGTGTTTTTTTAAACATTCTTTTGTTCCACATTAGCAAAGGTAGAAAGGTTAAATTAGACTTACCTGCTAATTGTAGTTCCTGGAGTAAATCCAGTAACTCCACACTAACCATGTTTTCTACCCCCACCAAGAGAGGACTTAAAGACACTATTACGGCCCTTAATACCACTACTGCCCAGTCTGATCCATGCCCAGCCTTCTGGATCAAGGAGCTTCGCAGTCACTTCAGCCCAGTACTGTCCAAAATAATTAACCTCTCCTTCTCAACCGGCTCTTTCCCTTCAGCCCTGAAACACACCTCTATTAGACCTCTGCTAAAAAACTGCAAGCTCTATCCCCAACAGGTGGAATCCTACAGACCCATATCCAGCATTCCACTACATGCGAAGATCATTGAAAAGGAAGCTCAACATCAATTGCAGGAGCACATTGACTTCGCTGCACGGTTAGACCCATGCCAACATGGTTTTAGGGAATTCCATGGTGTGGAAACCCTCCTTACCACTCTATTCTGCAAGATAATCACAGGCATTGATGACATCCATCAAGGATTTGCTCTCATCTTTCTGGACATCGCTGCAGCTTTTGATTCAGTAAATCACGAGCTTCTATTAGGACGACTGATTGACAAAGGTATTAATGGACGAGCGCTCGAATGGTGCAGATCCTACCTGTCCGAAAGATGGCAACATGTTCGTTCTCGAGGGATAAATTCTGAACCTTTCCACCAAAGTCAAGGAGTCCCACAAGGATCCTCCCTTTCGGTGCTCTTGTTCAATATTTACATGCAGCCAATTTGTAATATCATCCGGTCCTTCAATGTTGACTGCATGTTATATGCAGACGATGTCCTGCTCTACATACCCTTCTCTACTGAGCATCTGGACCTCTCCCCACTGACGAGTTGTTTCAATGCAATATCTGACTGGCTTCTCTCTCAAAACCTCAGAATACAACATAAGAAAAACGGAAGTACTCTTCATTACGAGGAACCCCAACTTTACCCCACTGCAATATCTTAAAGTAAAAGAAGCTGAGCTGCACTCTAAATCCTCAATACGATACCTGGGAGTCACCTTAGATCAACGCCTGGATATGAAGGCCCACATAGGAAACATAGTCAGATCAGTCTACTACAAGATCCACTCACTTAGGCATCTACGTTCCATCCTTGAACCAACTGACTTTCGGACAATTTTCCAGGCATTGGTCATACCTCATTTTGACTATGCCAATGCCATATTACAAGGTCTTCCCCAATCAACGTTAAACCCGCTGCAGCTAGCCATGAATGCGGCAGCAAGTGTCCTCCACGGAGCCTCCAGGAGCGACCACGTGACGCCTCTGCTGATACAGCTGCATTGGCTACCCATTCATGCAAGAACTGTTTTCAAGACCTTGATAATCACTTTTAAAGCTGTTCACAATCTCTCATCTGCATCCTTAACCTCCCTCATCCATTCCACATCCCCAAATAGAATAAGAAGATCCACGGCTATAAACTCCCTAAAAGTCCCGAAGGCACTTACTGTTTGCACCAAATCAACAGCCAACAGAGCCTTCAGTCTCAGTGCCCCAAGATACTGGAATGCATTACCCCATGATATCCGGGCTATTAAGAACCTACCACAGTTTAGGAAAGCCCTCAAAGGCCACCTCTTCAACAAGTACCTTATAGAGCCCAACTGCATCCCCTAGAGCTTCAAGACACCCCCGATACCATTCTCAGACAAATTTATAGTATCTCAACAACACCCCAAGTGGATACTCAAACCTATGACGTGGATTGTGTTTTCTATGCAACCTCTTTGATTATGACTCCATGTAGTAAGGTTTGTAAATAGTTTACCCCTGTTATCCAAGTTTTTGTTCCCTGTTATATGTAAACTCATACATGTTAACTGTACTGAGCATTTTGTTCCATGTAAACCGCGCTGATGCTGAATAGTGCGGTATATAAGAGACTGTAAATAAATAAATAAATAACTCCAGTCTAGTCCCGGAATCTCTGGGGTTGTCAACCTCATCTAGCAGCTTTGGAGACTGAGAAAACTTCAGTGCTGTGATGTCACCAGTATATAGGGGCTGGCACCGCCTTCTCACCTCAGTTTACCTATTGACAAAGCAGACTCACCAGAGCAACAAGTAATACACTGCAGAACTAAATCACTGCTCAACTAAACTACAACGGTCCGCCAGCCCCCCCCCCCCACTGACTACATGAACTATGCGGCAGAAGTGCCGCGAGATCCCCCGTCCAGCACCCCGAAACAGGTACCCCGGTTTTCCCCCAATTCACAATAATCATGAAGAAAACCGAAAATAAAATTGCTTACCAGTAACACCGCTGCTGCTTCAGGTCCGAGCTCCCAATGAGCCAGGGTGGGACACGGGACTAGACTGGAGTTACTCCAGGAACTACAATTAGCAGGTAAGTCTAATTTAACCTTCCTGATCGTCCCTCCAGTCTAGTCCCGGAATCTCTGGGGATGTACCAGAGCAGTACATTATGATGAACGGGAGAGACCCGCTAGACCGGCCTGAAGCACAGCTGATCCGAAACAGGTGTCCTTGCCTGCCTGTATGTCCAGACGATAATGCTTCACAAAGGTATTCAACGATGACCACGTAGCCGCTCTACAGATGTCTACTGCCGGCACCAAACTACATTCCGCCCAAGACACAGCTTGCGCTGTAGTGGAATGAGCCTTAAGCCCCTCTGGTACCACGCGACCATGCAGAAGATACGCTGAAGCGATAGCCTCCTTTACCCAATGAGCAATAGAGGCCTTTGACGCTGCCTCCCCTTTCCTGGGTCCGGCAAACAGCACGAACAGCCTGTCTGACTTCCTGAACGGCGCAGTTCTATGGACATACAGTACTTCTTTAACGCCCGCCGAATATCCAAACTATGAAGCCGCTCCGCCGAGCGACCTTTACCTCTTTCTCGAAACACAGGTAACGACACCACTTGGTTCAAATGAAAGGCCGAGACCACCTTAGGCAAGAATGATGGGACTGGCCTCAACACTACCTTAGAATCGAAGAACGCTAAGAAGGGTTCCCTACATGACAGTGCTTGCAATTCCGAAACATGCCTAGCAGAGGCAATGGCCACTAAAAAGACCACCTTCAGAGTAAGGTCCTTCAAAGAAGCCTCACCTAAAGGCTCAAAAGGCGCCTTCCCTAAGGCCTCCAACACTAACGGCAGATCCCAAGATGGAACCGTATGCATACGGGGTGGTCAGAGAAGAATAACCGCCTTCAAAAAATGCTTAATATCAGGATGACTCCCCAGCGAGCCCCCCTGCACCTTTCCCCTAAAACAGGATAAAGCCGCCAGCTGAACCTTCAGAGAAGCTGCCGCTAAGCCCTTCTGAAAACCATCCTGCAAAAAAGAGAGAACGTGTGGAATCGACGCTCTTAAAGGAACACAGTCCCTTTCTGCACACCAAGCCTCAAAGATACGCCACACCCTGATGTAAGCCAAGGAAGTCGACTTTCGTCTCGCCTTCAACAAGATAGTAATCACTGCCGCTGAATAACCTCTCGCTTTCAACCTCGCCCGTTCAATAGCCAGGCCGTAAGCGAGAATCGATCCACCTGCGGCATTCAGAGAGGTCCCTGGCTGAGGAGATCCTTGCGAATGGGAAGCCTCCATGGCCTCTCCCCTAACAGTCTGACTAAGTCCGCGTACCAGGGCCTTCGCGGCCAATCTAGAGCAATGAGAACCACTCGCCCCCGGTATCTCTCTATACGCTGTATCACCCGCCCGATTAACACCCACGGCGGAAACACATACAGCAGCTGCCCCTCTGGCCATCTTTGGATGAGAGCATCTAGGCCTTCCGACATCCGCTCTCTTCTTCTGCTGAAGAAACGATCAACCTGTGCAGACTGAAACGACGCCATGAGATCCATCACCGGCATGCCCCAGCGCCGCACTATCATCGCAAACACTTCCGGATGTAGAACCCACTCGCCTGGGTCCACCTTTACTCGACTCAGAAAATCGGCTTTCACATTGTCCACTCCGGCGACATGCGTGGCCGACAAAGCCTCCAGGTTTTTCTCGGCCCACTCGAACAAACCGTCCGCTTCGGCCTCCAGTGCCATGCTGCTGGTGCCCCCTTGACTATTTATGTATGCTACCACCGTCGCGTTGGCCGAGAACACCCGAACGGCCTTTTTCTGAAGCCCGGGGCCAAACTCCTGAAGCACCAACACCACCGCTCTCAATTCCAGTCTGTTGATCGCCCACGACCTTTCCAGGTCGGACCACTGGCCTTGTACCCAGCGACATTGACAATGGGCTCCCCAGCGATACAGGCTGGCATCCATCGTCAACAAAATCCAATCCGGCGCCTCTAACGACATTCCTGACTCTAGACTCCCCGGCCTCAACCACCACCGTAGCGCCAGCCGGGTTTGTGGAGGACAGGACAACCTGTGGGAGAGAGAATCGTCCTGATGCAACCACCTTCTCAACAGGGCCCACCATAGTCCCTAGCACCTGCAGATAATCCCAGGCTGTGGGACAGCTCTGGCCTAGAAAGCGACATATCAAAAGCCTAAGACCCAATATTCTCTGCTGAGGCAGAAACACTCGCCCCGCTCTTGTATCGAAACGTGCTCCGAGATACTCCAGGTTTTGGCACGGCTCCAACTTGCTTTTTGCCCTGTTGACCACCCAACCGAGACTCTGTAACAACGCTATCACTCGTGTTGTGGCGGAAACACTCTCTTCTCTGGACTTTGCCCTGATCAACCAATCGTCCAGATACGGGTGTACCAAGACGCCCTCCTTCCTCAAGGCTGCCGCCACCACCACCATGACCTTGGTGAACGTTCGTGGCGCCATTGCTAGGCCAAACGGGAGCACCTGAAATTGAAAGTGACCCGTGGGCACCGCGAATCTGAGGAATTTCTGATGCTCCTGGCGTATCGGGATGTGTAGATATGCCTCCGATAGATCCAGGGACATTAGAAACTCCCCTCTCCTCACTGCTACAATAACGGATCACAGAGTCTCCATCCAAAAATGAGATACGCGCAGACACCGATTCACTCGCTTTAGGTCTAAAATGGGACGCCAGGTGCCCTCCTTCTTTGGCACCACGAAATAAATCGAGTATCGACCGCACCCTAACTGGTCGGCCGGAACCGGGACAATCGCTTTGAGCTGGAGAAGCCTTTGCATCGTCTCCTGCACTGCCTTTTGTTTTGCTCGCGAGCTGCACGGGGACCAAACGAAAGGCACGGGGACCGAACGAAAGACTCGGAAACCGGCCGTAGCAGCTCTAGAGCATAACCTTCTCGAACCACCTCTAGTACCCACTGATCGGACGTGAGTTGGGCCCAGGCAGGGTAAAAATCCCATAGCCGACTCCCTACGGGAATCAACTCTCCCTGGACCCCCCTGACTTCATTGTGGTTTCTTGAAGGAGGATGACGAGGATGCAGATGCGAACCCCTTGTTTGCTCCTCGAAACCCCCGAAAACCCTGGGACCTATTAGGGAAACACCCTCGCTGGGATTGACCTCCCCTCGGGGAAGAGAAGCGGCGAAAGTCACGCTGCTGACCTCTAGGCCCGGGAACCGAACGGCTCTGCTTCTGTTTATCTTCCGGCAGCCTGCCTCCTTTGGAATCTCCTAAATCCTTCACCAACTTCTCCAAATCCTCACCAAAAAGCAGCTTCCCAGAGTCACAGTGCCAGCACTATTCATTTAGTTTAGGCTTGTTATTCAGTGGGCCTAAACTAAATGTATAACTTATCTGGACAGTGGCTGAATATATTCGCTATCTGCTATATTTTTTTTTTGCCCACTCTCACTCTGACCTTTTTCTTACTTGTGCAGTGGCATTTTAGAAGGGATGTCTAGTAAGAATCTGGAACATCCAGAGCAGAATGTCCAAAAAGCGTGGGGCTGGCTGCACATATAAGTGTAATTACGCCATCTCCACTCAAAAAAAAAAAAAAAAAGAATGTCCCTATAACTGGTTATGGAAGCAGGCCCCGCGCAGGTTGCAAGGCTGGGTATGTGCATGGCAGTGGGCCATTACACAAATGTTGATGCCCCCGAATTGCACGGCCTCAGAACTAGGTACTTGGATGTCCCGGTAGGGGTATTTCAAAAGAGGGCAGTGACTATGCTATGAGACTTGCATGTCCCGGCCTGCCATTTCAGATATTTTTCTAAGGTAAGTGTAATGAGTTCTCATGGGAAAAGTGGTACTGGCCCTTTAAAAATCAGTTTTTATTGGAAAATGTAGATAGTGTCTTAAAGAGGAAGAGGGTTCTTTTGTTTTCTGACATAAATGTTTCCAATAGAGTTTATATTTTCCCACCAACATACAAATATTTAAAATGGTCAAAATTCACTCCTATAGAAATAGATGCATTCAGATCCGAGGGGTTCTGGGAAAGAATAAAATGCATGTATGTTTTTGGGTGGAGAGGTGTTTGTGGACATTAACAGTGGGTGATGCAGAGCCCATTATTGCAACATTTATGGTGAATCTTCCTCCTCCTCTGCTCTCCAAATATTTTTTTTTGCAGCCTATGACAAATATCTCTTATTTAACAACGCATACTTTGTGGATAACTCCTTTTGTGATAAAAATCTAACTGTTTCTGCCTATGTGCTCTCCAAAAACAAAAAATGATTTCAAGGGAGTTGAGCACTGTGTTTGTTAGGAGTGTCCGATGTAGTATTAGTCAGGAAGACAGGTGTTAACCAGAACCAGAAAAGAAGTCATTAAAGATTAAACGACTTATCTTTCTAAATAAAACAAGGAATTATGTGCACAATGCCCGTAAAAACACCAGCAATGTAACTACTTAGCTGTGAGTGGTATTAAAGACATTGTATAATATCCTAATGCAAAGCTAACTAACATACATTTTTTTAAATGAACACGGCATTCAATCAAATTGTTCTTGGCTTTTTTGGTAAGGTAGTGTTAGTGGATGGGATGTAAAATTAATTAAAAATCTAGGTTTTTATTTTAAACTTATTTCAAATAGCCCAAGCACATAGTACTTTGAGATTGCAAAATTGCTTTTTCGAGGTAAAAAAAATGCGTTGCACTCCAAGTTCATTTTCTGCCCATTTTTATAAGATTTGAAATCTGTTGTGAGTGTACTTGACAGTGCTTAGAGCACAGAAGCTTTTGGCAAGTCTGACATTCAAACCTTGTTGACGTATTGGTACCTCAATATATTACATTTCATGGACCTTTTTGGGGGTAGTTTAAGAAATACAGTGTTTCTATTAGTTTTGTTTATTTATTTTCCATTTTTACAATACCCTTACGCAAAAACAATAACAGCGAAAGCAATTACTGAATTAGGAAGCACTATAGAAGCAATGTCAGAGAAGACGCTGGGAGACTGACATGAGGATAGGCAAGTCTGAAATGAGTTTTAGCCTGCACTGGAAGAGAATGAACAAAAAAAAGAGTTCTTGGCTATAAGAAGGAGATTCATTGCAAAGAAAAGGAACTGGAAGAATGAAGTTAAGAAGTCCAGAAGGGGCAGTCCTAGGAGGCCCTTTTATTAAAGTGCAGTAAGTTTTTGCATTTACCACACTTTAGGAGCAAACCCCAAACACACAAACATACAAGCTGCGCGATACAATCAAGGGTGTGTTCAGTATGTTTCCTGAACTTACAGCATGGAAAATCTCTTACTGCATGTTACGCTCATTCACAATTAATATAAGTGCAATTAATGCCTCTTATCGAGGTGGCGTTCAGTGCATCCATACCGATTGCAACATTCACAGTGTGCAGTAATTACCCTGCACTAACCACCATACGTGGTTCATGCCCACACTCTGACCATATTCTACCCAGACCATACCCCATTTTGTGTTAATCAGTTAGCACATAATTTAGCACGCACTAAGTGACTCAGTTGCATGGTAGTTGTTACCGTGCACAAATTCACATATTAACTGCTTAGTTCATTTTAGTAAAGAGCCCCTTAGTGTTTAGGTTACTGATCAGAGTGCATGACAGAGTCAAGAGTTTGAGGGAAATTGATGAATAGAAAATTTCGGATGTCAATACCATGAATGCATGTGTAGGCAAAGACTAGAAGTTTGGAGATGAATCTGATTGGGGAAGTTTGAAAATTAGGAAATGATAATGCATCCAGTTAGAAACCACATGTCAGCATTGAGATTTAGATCAACATACTAAAACGACAAAAAGATCAGGGTATCATCAGCAAAAGAATATAATCCACCAACAGAAGAAATGAGCCACAATCTGCCTGCATAAACCAAGTAAAACAAATAGGCAAGAACAAAACCTTGATGGATACCCAACGAGAGGCTGGAGAAGCTGGTATAAGAGTTATTGTACAGATTCTTAATGGTTTGAAACAGAAGAACAACCTATGAAAAATTGCCTTGGAAAAGCCAAGGAAAAAATGACGAAAGAGAGAAATCACAGCCTTGTCCCAGTTGTAATGCAGTCCAAACAATATGAGAAAGGAAATAAAAACATATTGCAACACCAGAAGCCTAATTTGAGAAAAAGATCTCCAACTTGAGATGTTCAAAATTTGCTATGTATTTCACAAATGGCTCCGTGAATGTGGAACCTTTTGTAAAATAGGACCCAGTAAGAAACGTGGAATGCGACGAAAAGACGTGAAGTAAAAAACTCTTTATTTCTTTATTCCACTTCAGCCACCGGCCCGACACTGGCCGTGTTTCGTAAAAACCTTCCTCAGGGGCAAATAATGGCTGTATGTCGTATGTTTCTACTACTGTAACTTGCTCCTCCTTTAAAAACATAGGAGAGCAAGTTAAATACACAGGAGAACGCTCTGCTGAACTGCATAAAAGCGGCTCCGCCGCACACGAAGTTGAAAGTGTAAAAGACCTTTTGTAAAATATGCATCATAGGGTCTTGGGGGAAAATACATGCATTAGGTTGCACACACAGCAGGAATAGTTTCTTTACAAAAACAATGTATACAACAAGACCGGCATCATCGGGGCTTTGCACATGTAAGCATTAAGTTTGCTACTTACACATATAAAGGCACCATTTACAATCTGCATGTCCAAGAGGAGTCAATTATAAAGCTATCTTCCAAAACAATTCCAGTTTCCCCTTCCAAGCCCTGACCCAAATGAGAAGTGAGGCCATAGATATATGCGACTTGAAGCTGGTGTAAATGCCAATGGGCAGATTTTCTGGAATATATGTATATTGCCATTCCAAGATACTGAACTAATATATGCTACTCAGTAAGATGAAGGAATACTCCATGAAACTAATAGGTAGCACATTCAAAACGAATTAGAATATAACAACATAAGAAATCCCATACTGGGTCAGATCACGATTCATTAAGCCCAGTATCCTGTTTCCAACAGTGGCCAATCCATGTCACAAGTACTGTCAAGTTCCCAAAAAAGGCACCCAAGTTCCACAATGCTCTTCCGGGGCTAAGCAGTGGATTTACCGAGTCCTATTTAATAATGGTTTATGGACTTTTCCTCCAAGAACTGGTCCAAACCTTTGTTAAACACAGCTACACCAACAGTTTTTACTACATCCTCTGGTAATGAATTCCAGAGTTTGATTACTCATTGAGTAAGAAAATATTTTCTCTTATTAGTCTTCAATGGGTTACATTATAGCTTCATTGCATGCCCTCTAGTCTTTCTACTTTTTTGATGGCATAAACAACCTATCTATGTTTACCCATTTCACTCCATTCATTAATTCATAGACTGCTATTATACCCCCCTCCCCCCTCAGTCATCTCATTTCCAAGTTGAAGATCCCAAACCTTTTAAGCCTCTCCTCATAGGGATTTATCCTTCCATCCATTTTACCATTTTTGCTGCTCTTCTCTGTACCTTTTCTAGTTCTACTATACCCTTTTTAATATATGGTGACCAGAATTGCACATAATATTCAAGGTGCGGTCAACACCATGGAACGATACAGAGGCATTACTGTATCATTTATTTGGTTTTAGGAATGTACCATTCCTTTCCTGATGATTCCTAGCATTTTATTTTCTTTCTTGGATGCCACTGCATACTGGGCGAAGGGTTTCAACGTATTATCCACGATGACGCCTAAATATTTTTCCTGGGTGGTGGTTTTTAAGGTGGTATTTGCGTTGTGTCACCATAGTTTGGGTTATTCTTTCCTAGGTGCATAATTTTGCATTTGTCCACATTAAATGCCAACTGCCATTTAGATGTCCAGTCTTCCAATTTATCAAAGTCCTCTTGCAATTTTCCACAATTCTATTGCATTTTAACAACTTTGAATACTTTTGTCACATGGAGAAAAACATTTTTTATTCACTGTACAGTTAAGCTGTGGAATTGTTGCCAGAAGATGTGGTCATTGCTGAGCTTAAAACAACTTAAACAAGTTCTTTGAGGAAAAATCCTTAAACCATTATTAGTCATATAGGTTTAGGAAAGTCACTGTTTATATCCAGGTATCCTGATTTGTCCCTTATTGCCTGGACTGGCAATAAAATTGTAAATTCTGCAATATTCCAAATTTTGCATTTCCACAGTTCTTGCATTTTTACTATATTCTTCAGTTCACTTGGTTGTTTACTTTTTTGCTGCAATTTCTTGTCTCTGGAAGCTGTGCAATTTGCCAGTTGGATCAAGCTCTGAATCACCTGTCTTCCTTGAATCTGAATAACCAGATAAAGACCCTGCTATGAAGTGACAGAGCAGAATGATTTCAGTCCTCAAGCAATTCCAGAGAAAATTTGTTTCAGAAGTGAGTCTAAATAAATACAACAATGTTGTGTGTTTTATATAGTTGCGGTCAATGTTATTGGCATCTTTGCATTTCAGGTATGTTGTGTAGAATATCTTGAGAAATAATTGGAAATATTCCAACTGCATGTCATCATAATATTTTAATACCATCTTCAAAGGTATACAACAACCAAAAAAAAGATGTCTGTGCAACTTAGACTTAGTAATTTCTGAGAAAAACGAAACAAAAAACAAAATATGACCTGGACAGGATTAATGGCACCCTTAACTAATATTTGGTTGCACAACCCTTGGCAGTGATGACAGTATTTTTGGATGTATGTTTTGGGTCATTGTCCTGCTTGAGGAGCCATCACCTTCAACCCAGACCTAACTTTCTGACACTAGGTAGCACATTTCACTACAAAATACTTTGGCAGTCTTCTGACTTTATGATTCCTTTAATACACTGCAGGCCTCCAGTTCCTGAGGCAGCAAAACAGCTCCATAACATTATGGAACCTCCACCATATTTAACTGTAGGAAAGGTGTGTTTTTTTCCTTATAAGATTCATTTCTTCACCTGTAAATGTATTGCTGTTCTACAATGCCAAAAGAGCTCAAGTTTGGTTTCATCTGTCCACAGAACATTTTCCCCAGGAGGATTGTAGCTTCTTAAGGTGAGTTTGGGAAAGATCATGAGTGATTTTTTTATGTCCGTCTTTAAGCCTTCGCCCATGAAGCCCTTTTTTCCTTAGCGTCCAGCATATGGTATTGGTTAAAACCACTACCCCAGATTGCTCCAGGTCAGTCTTAAGCTGTTTGGATGTTGCACATGGTGCCTTTCCAACAGTTTGCACTAACTTTCAAAGGCGTCTTAGATTAAATTTTCCTCTTCTCACCAATCCTGGGATGCTTTGACAGTTCCATTGTTTATAGTTATTTTGATTTGATATACCACCCTATGGGTCATACAGAGCAGTTTACAACTAGTAATTTTAAAAAGGAGGAAAAGAATGCCAATTTGTGGACAGGAAAAGAAGAGGATGACACAAGAGGGGAAGAGAAGAACTGAAAAAGATGAGCAAGTCAGAGCAGGAAACCTCTTAATAATCTTGTGAGCTGTAGACACAGGAATCCCATGATCTTTGGAGATGCCGGCCTTGTATTTATTTATTTATTTATTTATTACAGTTTCTTATATACCGCGCTATTTAGAATCAGCGCGGTTTACATCATAACAAAACGACCATTACGACAAACTGTCAGGTTTTACATTGAACAGGAGTACAAACTTGGATAACTGGGTTAACTATATACATAATCTATCTACACTGCAGTGTGCGGGCATTTCTAGATTGAGTTATTTCTTGGAGGGGATATCTGGTTCAGTTGCTGTCTGGGAAATATTGGCGGAAAAGGTATGTTTTGAGAGCCTTTCTGAACTGATATAGATTGGTAATGGCTCTAATGTCGGGGGGTAGGGTGTTCCAGCATTTTGGTACATAAAAACTGAATGCCCTGTTTGTGGTGTTCGTGTTGGACTTTGTTGAAGCCTTTGGTATTGCTAGCAAGTTTACAGCTGATGTTCTTCTTGCTCTATTGGGGGGGACCATGTGGATTAGATTCGTGAGTGAGAGGGATGAGGTGCCTTTGATTGCCTTAAATGCTAATACAAGGGATTTGAAGGTGATTCTCCCGTGAATTGGTAGCCAGTGCAGCTGTTTGAGAATGGGAGTCACGTGGTCGTTTCTGGATGCACCGTAGAGGACCCTAGCTGCGGCATTCATGGCCAACTGTAAGGGGGTTAGTGTGGATTGGGGGAGACCTTGTAGGATGGCATTTGCAAAGTCAAAATGCGGCAGGATCAGCGCTTGATATATGGTACGGAAATCGTCTGGGTCCAGCAGGGAGCGTAGGTGTTTGAGGGAACGGATTTTGAAGTAGATGGCTTTGACTACGCTGCTTATGTGGCGTCTCATGTCTAGATGTTGGTCCAGGGTAACTCCCAAATATTTTATTGCATCTTTAGTTTGCAAATCAGCTTCCTTGACACTGACGTGGGATGGGGGCGTAAAGTTGGAGTCTCTGGAGATGAAAAGGACCTCTGTTTTTTTATGCTGGATACGTAGGTTCTGTGTCTGAAGCCATGTTGAAACTGCATTGAAACAATCTGTGAGTGGGGTCAGGTCCATGTGGGTTGTGGAGAAAGGCATGTATAAAAGAATGTCATCTGCATATATCATGCAGTTTACGTTGAATGATCTTATGATATTGCATATGGGCTGCATGTAGATATTGAAGAGTAAGGAGGATAATGAGGATCCTTGAGGTACCCCTTGTTTTTGATGGAAGTGGCTAGACTCTTCTGATCCAGACTTCACATATTGCCATCTATCGTCCAGATAAGACTTGCACCATTTTAGTGCCTTGTTGTAGACACCCTTTTCTTTTAGTCTTCCCAGGAGGATTTCGTGACTCACGGAGTCAAAAGCCGCGGCGATGTCTAGGAAAATGAGGACAAAACCTTGATGGATGTTGTCGATTCCTGTGATGATATTGTTGATTAGACCAGTGAGTAGTGTCTCAACCCCGTGATGTTCTCTGAACCCATGTTGGCAGTTATCTAAGGGAGCAACAGAGTCTATGTGATCTTGAATTTGCCGTTGTGCTTCCTTCTCGATTATTTTGGCTAAGATGGGGATGCTAGCTATTGGTCGATAGGAGTCTACCTTTTGGGGGTCCAGTTTGGGGTTTTTCAGTAATGGTCTAATGGACGTCTGCTTGAGTGAAGTGGGAAAATAACCTGTTGAAAAGGAGAGTTTCATTATATTTGCGATGACAGGACTGAGCACATCACGTAGTTCCTTGATCCAAAAAGCTGGACATGGGTCGGTCTGTGCAGTGGAGGTGTTGAGTGATGCTATGGTGTTCTCAATACATTTATTGGATGGTGTGGAAAAAAAGTCAAGTGGAGAGAGGTCCGCCGGTTCTTGATATTGGACTGCTGTGACCTTGTTAGTTTGTACAATCTTGGATTGCAGAAAATCAGCGAATTCTTGTGGATGTATGTTGATGTGTTGCTCGGGTGATGGTTCCTTTGAGAGGGATTTGACCAAATTGAAGAGGTCACGAGGTTTATTCAATGACCTCTTTAGGGTGTCAGTGTGATATTGTCTCATTCTGATAGAGATTGTTCCTCGATGTATTGCAAGGTGGGTTAGGTATGCGGTCTGATCTTCCGGTGAGCGTGATCGGCGCCATCGGCGTTCGAGTCTACGTAATTGCATGAGGGAAGCGCGTAGATCAGGAGAGAACCATGGGGCGGATTTTCTTTTCGCTCTTGCTGTATTTTTAGGGTTTGGGTGTTGTGAGATGGCAAGCAGGCTGGAATTCCAGTGAGAGATTAGTTCATCAAGGTCAGGTGTTGTTTTGTTGATGAGTGATGGGGTTTCCGAAAGGATGAGTTCCCTATCGAAGGGGCGGAAGCATCTAGTGGAAGTTCGAGAGGTGATGTTCGTGGGTTGGCTTCTGTTCATCTGGTCATTGTTGCTGGGAATCTGGATAATGATCAATTTGTGGTCGGACCAGGGTACATCCACGACTGATGTTGGCAGATTGTGACTTTTGTCCTTGACTGGATGTGGCACAAAAACCAAGTCCAAAATGTTCCCTTTTGTATGTGTGGGTTCATTTATGATTTGTTTGAGACCCAGGTCCTTCATTGCATCAAGGAACGCATTTGCGTGGTTTTGGTGTAGCGATGGGAGATTGAAATCACCCATTATCCAATTTGGTTTGTTGGGGGTGCGGGTGTTAGCTGCAAGGTCAATGATGGTTGGGAGGTCAATTGGAGAAGTAGATGGTGTTCTATATAAGAGGGTGAGGGAGAATTGTTGGTTAGCAACAGAGAGAGTGTCCAGGCTGTTTGTGCTGGTGATAATAGCTTTTTTGAAAGTCTAAGGCAGCTCTCTTGTCTTTACCCACTGTGAAAATGGAACAGGAAGTGCATGTGGTCATTTTCAACATTTGAGCCATTCACTGGTTGATTCAAGTCATGTGAGTACTGACAAATGATCAGGTGTCACCCGTAGGGAACACATTGAAACCCTCTGCCCAGTGTGCAGTGGCAGCCAAGAAAGCAAACAGAATGCTAGGAATCATACAGGAAAGGAATGGAGAATAAAAAGAGGATATTATAATTCCTCTGTATCGTTCCATTGTTCCATACCCCTATGAGGAGAGGCTAAAAAGGTTAGGGCTCTTCAACCTGAAAAGAGACGGCTGAGGGGAGATATGATAGAGGTCTATAAATTAATGAATGGAGTAGAACGGGTAAATGTAGATCAATTGTTTACACCATCAAAATGTAGAATGACCAGGGGACGTGCAATGAAGACAGTGTAACCCACATACGTTTAATAAGAGAAAATATTTTTTCACTCAATGCTTAATCAAACTCTAGAATTCATTACTGGAAGATGTAGTAAAATCTGTTAGTGTAGCTGTATAAGTTCCTGGAGAAAAGGTCCATAAACCATTATTAAAGTGGACCCGGGATATCTAGTTCTTGCCCCAGTACAAGCATTGTGGAACCTGTGTCTTTTGGGGAAACTGCTAGATACTTGTGACCTAAATTGGTCACTGTTGGAAACAGGATACTGGGCTTGATGGACCTTGGTCTGCCCCAGTATGGCAGTTAACCTCTTTAAGAGTGTTCTAAAAGTGCTGTTCTAAGTTCCTGTGTATGGCTAATTGGTGAGTTGACCTATAAAGCAACTCCCCAATGATAAAATTAATAGTAACAAAGAAATAAAAGCAGGAGACGTTTTTTAGGACTCATGATGTGGACGGAAGGCAACTTCCCTTAGGCAGAGACGTGCTGCATAGAGGGATATTGGCTATAACTGAAGTCTTTTTCTCTTCTGTTTTTTGGGTGGAGGCTTTTTCAGTGTCCTTTGAAGGAAAGCTTCAGATTAAATTAAATAACTTTTTTTTTCAAAAAAATATGTAAGAATAAGGGAAACATTTAGAATTGGGATTTCAACTGAGGATTTTTTTTAAATAGTTTGAATTTTAATGGTCTTCAGTGAGGTTTTTTGATTGGAGCATATGCTCTGCTACATTTTCTGCTCTGGTAGGTGCTTAATGTGGTGGAGGGAGGTCCAAATTTATTTAATTTATTTATTTGTATGTTTTATATACCGCTATATTGGGTAATAATAGTGGTTTACAATTAAAACAACCAATACATTAAATATTGTAACAATAAATGGTATAATAACAGGCAATCAAGAATGTACATGATTCAAGATAGTTAAAATGTATATACAGTATATTTACAGTTCTGTTGATTGATAAAACACTCATGTTTGGTTACCACCTGGAACAACAAAGCAATCTCCTCTGAGAAGAAGTTTGACATGCAGAGGTGTGCTCCCTTCTTGGCTGTCATTTTGTGCGTAATGAGTAGCAAGTACACCGATGCTTACAAACTGAGCAGGCACATACATAATCATAAACTCATTTGTTTTCATATGTCACCAATTACTGCACACACTCGTTTTGTGCTGGTGCATGTATTCCTTAGGTGCAAATTTTATGCCTTTTACCTGCAGGTGCCGAAGTAGACCTAATCCCAGGCTGCTCTCCCTGGCTGGGCTCTTAATTGAAAGATCTCTGCCAGGTGCTTCATCCATACTCCGATTGCTTTAGTCACTATGAGCTTTACAACTTTGCGCATACCACGCTCCGTGCTTTGGTTCCTTTGCTTCCCAGGGGTATGTAGCTCTATTGCTGTGGTATGGTTAATTTTTTTTTACCATGTCATTGAATTTGGCCAATACTACCCTACAAACACATTGGCTTCCATCGCACCCATGCTGTTGTCCTTTCCATAAATATTCCCGACAGCCTAAGTCAGACTTGGTTTTCCTCAAGTCAACATAGCTCCTATATTGATGAGCTATTATTAAAAACAATACCGATTTGGTTATAATATTGCTGTATGG
The DNA here is from genome assembly GCA_033557465.1 of Ichthyophis bannanicus. Classification (NCBI taxonomy): domain Eukaryota; kingdom Metazoa; phylum Chordata; class Amphibia; order Gymnophiona; family Ichthyophiidae; genus Ichthyophis; species Ichthyophis bannanicus. The sequence continues at coordinate 386,492,061 of CM066035.1, read as the reverse complement.
CCATATAAGCAGCACAGGTTTCTGAAGGTGACTGAAGATGATAATTTTAAAAAGTCAATCCTGAGCATATGTGGCCACATGCATGCGTAAATAACCTCTTACAAACCTCTATCCATGGCGCCCTGTTATAAAATTATCCCCCTGTGGACAGTCCCTACTTCTTGAATCTTACAGTGTAAACAAAGAGAAACAGATAAGTGATTCAGACAAAACCAGGGGCATAGAGTCATTAGTGCCCAGTGGTACACAGGCAGCACCAAGCTGAAAAAATGTCTGCCCTGCACCATCAAACTGAGCGTCATATAAACTCAAGTCTTATACATTTTTCATCTGTAAAATAAACCAACTGCTCTTTCGCCAGTGCTGCTTTCCATCCTAGAATTGTTTTGTTTGTTTTTAAGATCAATATTTAGCAGCAGGGAGCAAGTATAGCTTCAAACATCTTATTTAGATGGTTTCAGATTGTACATATGTTCAGTGGCACTATTAGTTTAGGCAGTGCAGGTGAATATACACAAATAACTTTTTCGGGGGGAATTACCTGTCTATGACATTTACAAAATATACTACTAGATTCATCTCTGGTACGAGGAATTTATTCTTTGCCAAATCATAAGTCAAATATAACCTGTATATAGTTTAAAAACACTGTTCCAGCTAACGTATAAAAGTATGTTCCCTGTAATAACACTTGTATATAGTTAAAACCATGTTCCATGTAAAGTATACAGAAGTATACAAATTTTTGTTCACTGTTCAATGTAAACCGCCCTTGATCTCTGGAAGGGGCGGTATAGAAGAAACTGTTAAATAAATAAATAAATAAATAAATAATTACAGACTGTGAATTATTACAATAGACAAGTTGATACACAGAGACAGCAGAAATAAATTTATGGATTTCTAGTGGCTAGTTACCCAAAATTCTCAGTATTTAGTGGTAAGGAAGGACACTCAATGTGCATTTGTAAAGTATGTTAGGCGCAAAGCCTCTGCATTAGCTCTCGTGAGCATAACCAGTACGTTCCCGGCAGTTAAGGTGCAACTGGGTATATGCAGCGCAATTAATGCGGTTCCACCTAATAATACTTATAGTGATATCATTATGTGCACTATGCTAATTGCCATCTTAATGGTGTTTGCATGCTAATTTGTTTTCCACACCCACACCTTGCTCCTAACCCACCTACTTTCCACATTAGCGCATGAGTGCCAATTAACATGTATTTTAGCAGTCAGTAGCTGGCATGACCACGTTAGTGTTCCCCACAGCCAGTTATCACATGCTATAACACAGCTAACTGGTTAGTGACGCTTAGTAAAAGGGCCCCTAAAATGCTGCACAGGACAGAGTACTGTGAGTACACAGAGTACTGTGTAGCAGCCCTCTTTTAATAAGTGTTATTTCCCTCCCTCCCTCCCTCCCCACACCCACCCACCCCTGGGATAATCGTAGCTTTATAGGTACTTACACATTTAAAAGACAGGAGGAGCTCTCAGGTGAAGCTTGTTACCCAAATCAGACATACACTAAGGACCTGAGATTAATTAAGCTTCAGGTGAACAAGGTATATTAAACGTATTAGGTACAGTTTTATTGGTATAATTATCCATAGCAACCCTTAGTAAGTAAAGAACTTAAAGATCTAAACAAAAACTTAAAACTGAGATGCAGACAGCAGTCCAGCAACGGGATGGGGGCTTTTCAGTCTTTTGCATATGATTTTCTCCCAGTTGGTGAGAGGTCTTACGTGTGCACTAGGTGCAAGGAGCTCTTTGCTCTCAGGGAACGAGTCCGTTCTCTAGAGGCTAGAGTAGCAGACTTGGAAAACATAAGAAAGACAGAGAGGTACATAGATGAGACCTACAGGGATATAGTCCTGAAGTCCCACCTCCAATCTGGCAGCATCCCTGTTGCCATGGAGGAGAGAGGTCACGTGACAGGAGAGCATCACCCTGGTGTGGCAGGAAGTGATCCTGTAACTAGGACCTGTCCTCCAGGTGATGTAAAACCCTCTCGCACCGAGGAAGTTTCTCCAGGGCCATGTGCCCAGGAGGGAAGGGTTAGGACAGCCGTTATAGTTGGTGATTCAATCATTAGGCATGTAGATAGTTGGGTGGCTGGTGGATGTGAGGATCGCCTGGTAACATGCCTGCCTGGTGCGAAGGTAGTGGACCTCACGCGCCACCTAGATAAGGTCTTAGATAGTGCTGGGGAGGAGTCTGCTGTCTTGGTACATGTTGATATCAATGACATAGGAAAATATGGTAGGGAGGTTCTGGAGGCTAAATTTAGGCTTTTAGGTAGGAAGTTGAAATCCAGAACTTCCAGGGTAGCGTTCTCCGAAATCCTTCCCCTTCCACGTGCAGGACCCAAAAGGCAGGCAGAGCTCCGGAGTCTCAATGCGTGGATGAGACAATGGTGCAGAGATGAGGGGTTTGGATTTGTTAGGAACTGGGAACATTCTGGGGAAAGGAGGGGCTCTTCCGAAGGAATGGGCTTCACCTTAACCGGGATGGAACCAGGCTGCTGGCATTAACCTTTAAAAAGGAGGTAGAGCAGCTTTTAAACTAGATAATAGGGGAAAGCCGACAGTCGCCCAAGAGCAGATGGTTCAGAAGAATGTATCCTTGAAGGATACTACCAAAAGCAGAGAGGTTCCAAAAAAGAGTAAAGTAGCCCAAATGCCCTCGAGTATGGAGCAGACAGAGCTTAAAGATCCCAAATTACCCATGTCTACCAACAGCCAAATTAATATGAATAAAATACAATCTCTAAAATGCTTGTATGCAAATGCTAGAAGTCTAAAAAATAAGATGGGAGAGTTAGAATATATAGCACTAAATGAGAGGTTAGATGTGATTGGAATATCAGAGACATGGTGGAAGGAGGACAACCAGTGGGACACTGTGATACCTGGGTTCAAACTATATCGTAATGATAGAGCTGATCAAATTGGTGGAGGGGTTGCGCTCTATGTTAGAGATGGCATTGAGTCAGAAAGGATTAAAGTTTTGCAGGAAACAAAATTTGCTGTAGAATCTCTATGGATTGAAATTCCATGTAAAAAGGGGAAGGCGATGGCGGTGGGGGTGTACTATAGACCGCCTGGCCAGAATGAACAAATGGATGATGAAATGCTCAAAGAAATCAAGGAAGCTAACAAAAGTTACAGTGCGGTAATAATAATGGGCGATTTCAATTACCCCGGTATCGGCTGGGTCAGTGTCACGGCAGTACATGCTAGGGAGATAAAGTTCCTAGATGACATAAATGACTGCTTCTTGGAGCAGCTGGTCCATGAACCGACGAAAGGGGAAGCCATATTAGACCTAGTCCTTAGTGGAACACCAGATCTAGTGCAAGAGATAAGGGTGTTGGGGCCACTTGGCAATCTCCAGGAACAAGCAGGAATGAGTCTTCACATATGGGTATCGTCGGTACCGACGGAGCCTGCGCAGGAACGCTCCCCAGCGTCCAGAAAGAAAGCTTTTGGGAGCATCCTACAGCGCCTGCGCGCTGCCTTCCCGCCTTTCCCAACTGCCTCTCTCCAGTTCTTCTTTTCCGCGGAGCCAGCAGGTCGTGTTTCCTGTCACCGCTGAAGAATTTCTTATTTTCTTTTATTTTTCTTTTGTCGCGTGTCTGCCTTCTCGATTCCGCACCGGTACCACCGGTCCTTTTTCTTTCTTTAAAAAAAACAAACAAAAAACTTCTACTCTTTTCAGTGCATTTTTCTTATGGGGCCTTAGGCCTACAGATATATTTTTCCCTCATGGAAAAACCCGCCTCCGGGTTTAAGAAATGCACATAGTGCAGCAGCACTATTTCTGTCACTGACACCCATGACTGGTATCTAAAATGTTTAGGTCCTGACCACTCCATTGCGGATTGTGAGTCCTGTTCCATGATATCTAAAAGAGGGTTACAGAATCGGGCAGCTAAGCTCAATAACCTGTTTCCCTCCGATGCAGCTTCCATGGCATCGACGTCTTCCAGGGCTTCTTCTTCATCCCATGGATCTCAGGTAACCAAACTTAAATCTGGCCAGTCCTCAAAGAGTTCATCTCCCTCTAAGTATCGAGATGCCCCCGGGCTTACTCTTGAGGATACCACACCGGCAAAATTACCCCGGCGGGAGACTCCGGCTTCCAAAGCACTACCTATGGGGTCACAGGTTGACATCGATGGTTCGGCCTCGACCGATCACCTGTTAGAATGTTCTGGGGTACCGGCAGTTTCTACCGGTACCGATATCCAGACATTGGTGGGGTCAATGGATTAGAATATTCTGACCATGCAGCGTGCCATCACGGCATTCATTCAAGCTGCAACGCCTACGGTACCGCAACAAACCCCGTTGTCGGTACCTGTACCTGTACCGATTCCGGTACCGGACCAGATATCGGTCCCGATACCAGTACCGCTTGCATTGACATCAGCATCGACCGCAGCGGTACCCTATCCAGTGATGCCCATCAGTACCGTCCCGGTACCGCTTACTCCCGATGTCGATACCTCCCGGTACGCGTATCGGGCTCTACGAGAGCATCCAGATAGTCGATACTTCGATTCCTCTGAAGACTCTGATTCTTCAGAGGCCTCAATTGAAGCATCGGGCATCCTTCCTCAGGAACCCTCTTCTCCAAAAAGGAGAATGTCTCCTCCTGAAGACTTGTCTTTTCAAGACTTCATTAGGGAGGTGGCCAAAGGCCTGTCCATCTCAGTGACCTCTGAGACTGAACCTAGAGCCAAAAAATTGGATATCCTACAATATCCTAAGGCTCCTAAAGAGGCAGCCACCTTACCAATATATGAGATTCTTTATGATCACATGCTGGGCATATGGGAGACTCCTCTTTCCACCTCCCCTCATTCCAGAAGGTTGGACACCATGTATCGTGTTCCTCCTTGTCCTGGGTTTCATAAGACTCAGCTTACTCACCACTCTATTGTGGTATAGTCTGCTATGAAAAAGATCAAGAGTACAAAAAGGCACTCCTCTACTCCTCCAGGAAGAGAATGCAGAACTCTAGATGCCTTTGGCAGGAAATCTTCCAGGCCAGTATGCTTGTAGCCAGAATCAACTCCTATAGTCTCTATATGGGGATGTTTCTAAAAGAAGTTACAGATCAGCTGCAAACCTTATCTCCTTTTATGTCAGAAGATAAGAGAGAAGAATACATCACCTGGCTCAAACATGCACAGGATGTATCCAAGTTTTCCAACCGTGCAGCCTTTGACTCTTTTGAGGGGGCCAGTAGAGCCTTGGCTATTGCCATAGGTGCACGCAGAGTTGCTTGGTTGCAAGCCTCTGATTTGGAATCCTGGGTACAGGATGGTCTAGGTAACCTTCCCTGTACAGGCGAAAACCTGTTTGGCAAAGATTGGCAAGCAAAGGCCAACCAAATGGATGCTGAAAACTCTGCTTTAGATAGACTTTCAAAGTCTACTACTGCTCCTTTTAGTTCAAATCATTTTTATTGAATTTTCAAAGAATAGAAGCATACAACTGCGGTGGCAATTATAGACAGTAACAGAAGTATCCATGCAGCAAAGAAATAACAAAGTTGCTGCCGCCTAGCGCAGGAGAACAAAACATCCACAGTAACTTATGCCCCAATAGTGCCTCATTAGAATAGTCTCAGTTTCTTAGACACGTACATCCCCACTCCCACCCCCCCTTGCAACCCTCCCCCCCCCCACAGGGGATAAAGGGAGCATGGAGAATACAGCAAATGAGTAAGTTCAGGTGCTGAGATATATAGAGGGGACGGTGAGTACAAGACGTCACAGTCCTAGGGAGGGAAAGCCGCCACCCCAGGGCAAGGACATCCATTTATGCACACTCCTGCCACCCCAGGTGCCCCCCTTGAGGGCCACGCTAGACATTCAATACCACACTACGCTCTCTGGGCGCAAGGCTGTTAATGACAGGGGATCATAAATCCAGGAACCTATCCCAGTGCTGGCCCCCTTGCTGCTTCGATGTTAACTTTTCCATGTACATCAACTCCAGCAAGGCTCGCTCCCACACCAACGTCCCCGGGGGTGTAGGTTCTATCCAACGACTCAATAAGGCCTTCTTAACAAGCAAGAAGCCCCTTTCCAAGAGTCTCCGCTGGACCGGAGATGGGAGGAAGGCGGAAGAGCCCCACTCATGAAATAAACACACCGCCCATCTCCAAACTCCCGTTACACCTAGCAAGCCCTCCATCTTTGCACAAGCTTGAACCCAAAGGGACCGGACTGATGGGCACTCCCAAAAGCGATGCAAGAATGTACCTACTTCCCTCTGACACCACACACATAGGGGGGATGGCTGTATGCCTACATGATAAGCCCTTTTATCAGTAATGTAAGCTCTCCAGAGGAATTTGTATTGCATTTCCTGGAGATAAATCCAGAGAGATCCCTGTTTTAATCCGCCCAAACGCATCCTTCAGGAGGTCCACTGTCAGCTCCTCCACCCCATCACTGCGCCATCTACCCGCCAACGCCATGAGAGGGGAGTCGTCAGCTCTTGGGTAAATGAGCTGCCAGTACTCCTGTCTCCCCCTGTCTCTCTCCATCAAGATCTGTAAGGTTTCCCGAGGGGTCCCAACTTCGGCTCTCAGCTCAGCCTGTTCATGCCCCCAAAGGCTGCTGAAATAGTGGCGGACCTGCAAGTACCCGTAGAACTGGTGTTTGGGAAGCTGATAGCGCATCGACAAGGCCTGGAAACTGTCAAGGGACGCCCTCCCCGGAATGCAAAGGTCCCCTAGGCACAGCAACCCCCGGTCCGCCCAAAGTCGGAATACATTGTGCTCAGTCAACCCCGGGGGGAAGTCAGGATTCCCCACTAGGGGGAGTAAGAGCGACCTCTTTGAATTCCAGCCTAAGTGGGAACATAACGCTCGCCAAGCTACACGAAGGGCACCCATATACACACCCCCTCCACTCATTCATAACCCGGATAGGCGCTCAACATGTAATACATAGAGACTGTGATAGGGAGCACAGAGCCAAGCCAGCTGTCGTGCCGGGGCACGCCCCCCACTTTCCCCTAGGAGACCCCAGAGGTGACGAAGCATGTACCGAAGGTTGAAATGTTGGAGGGATGGCAAACCTAGGCCCCCTTCCCCCACCCGCCGCAAAAGAGCCCTAAGCGGAATCCGCGCACGTCTGCCGCCCCATAAGAAACCCTGAAGATGACCCTCCAATCGCTTCCAATCTCGAGCTAGTACCCAGAGAGGCAGCATCCGTAATACATACAACCATCTGGGGAACTCAACCATAGTAAATAAAGCTACCCTCCCCTTCAGGGATAGGGGAAAGCCCCACCAGTTCCTGAGCACTTCTTTGGATCTATCTAGCAGCCTAGGAACATTGGCCTGGTAGAGATTTTCGGGGCGGTCCGGCAACCAGATTCCCAAGTATCTTAATGAGCCTTCAGCCCACACCAGCGGGAAGGCTCCATTCAAATACGGCCTTACACGTCCGCCCACATCTAGTACCAGCGATTTGGAAGTGTTAATCTTGAGACCCGAGAAACTGCCAAAGTCTTCTATGACCTGCAACCCATGCGCCAGGGAACGCTGTGGCTGAGTCAGACATAAAAGCATATCATCCGCAAAGGCACTGACTTTGAGAACATCCCCCCCCCCCCCATATCAACCCCTCCGATCTGCAAGTCTTTCTGAATGGCCCATAATAGAGGTTCCAAGGCCAATACAAACAAAAGGGGAGATAGGGGGCACCCCTGACGCGTACCTCTCTCCAGCACGAAAGTTTCCGAAAAGACACCATTTACACCTATTCGAGCCATGGGATGAGCATACAGAACTTGAAGCCACTGCAGAAACGCCCCATTGAAGCCGAAGCCGCGTAACACATCCCACAAGAAAGTCCAGGCCACTCTGTCGAATGCTTTTTCCGCGTCTAGACTTACCAAAATCAGATCCACTCCCCTATGTAGGCAGTACTCCATCCCCAGAAGCAACTTGCTGAGGATCAATAAGCAGCGGTAGTATGGGATTGAGCCTCGCCGCCAAGACCGATGCCAGAATCTTCATATCACAATTGATAAGAGAAATTGGATGGTACGAGGCCGGATCAGTCAGGTCCTTCCCCGGCTTCGGAATCACCATAATGTTGGCACACCTCATATCTTTAGGAAATTCACCCAGCTTCCGGACCTCATCAAACATGACTACCATAGAGGGGGCAATCCGAGAGGTCAGAATCTTGTAATACTCATAACTAAACCCGTCAGGGCCCGGGGCCTTATGAGTCTTCCCTCGTTTAATCACCTGCTGAATTTCTTTCACCGTCAACGGCGCATTCAACCGCCGCAAGTCCTCCTCCGCCAAGGCGGGAAGGGAGAGCGAGTCCAGAAAGGCGCGGCCACTCACATAGTCCCGCGGCTCCTCAGTGTATAGACTGACGTAAAATTGACGGAAAAGCTGCGCTATCTGCGCAGGCTGATGGTGGACAGAGCCCTGAGCATCTCGAAGAACAGGAATGAATCGCGAGCCTCTGGGATCCTTAATCAACTTAGCCAACAATCTACCAGAACGATTATCATATCGAAAGAATTGGTGTCGGTAGGAGTGCTGGGAATACACTGCTCACCTCTGAAGTAACTCATTAAGCGCCGCCTGAGCCCCAACATACTCTAATTGTAACTTCCTATCCACCGTCCTACTCGACCTACGTTGTAAGTCCCATACTCTACGCTCCAACAGCAACAAGCTACGATCTAAGTGTTTACGCCGCTTCACACAATAAGAAATAATGGCCCCCCGCATGACCGCCTTGCTAGTTTCCCACCGAAGAACCGGCGGGCAGTGGGGCGTGTCATTGAAAGAGAGGAATTCATCCCATTGATCTGCTAGGTATTTCTGAAAGTCTAAGTCTTCCCACAAGTATGCCGGGAATCGCCACTGCTTGCTCGAGGCCCCGTGACCCTCCCAAGTAATCCACACCAGCCCATGGTCTGAGATCGCCACAGGTTCAATCCCTGCCTGCTGCACCTTAGAAACCGCCCCTTCGCTCACCAGGATATAGTCAATGCGCGACCAGGGGAGATGGGCTCTAGATTGGTGTGTATATTCGCGGGTCCCGGGGTTGAGGAGTCGCCAGATGTCGACCATGTCCCCCATCCTACAGAGATAGCCCAACCCCCGCTTCCGCCAGGCCTCAGACCCACTACACCGAGATTTATCCAAGAGCGGTTCATGAGGGCAGTTAAAATCTCCAGGCAAAATCAATTTCTGTCTCTCCGCCCCTCGGACAAACCCCAGCAGCTTACGAAAGAAGGCATGATCATATATATTTGGGGCATAGATGTTAGCGAGCCAGATGTCCTCATTATAGAGCTTAGCATGTAGCAAGACATATCTCCCCCCTGGATCAGCCTCTAGCCTTTGCACCTCAAAAGGGATCCCCCGCTTCACCAGGACCATGACCCCTGCCCGTCTAGTACCCGAAGATGCTCCATAGGCAGCCGCCACCCAGTCTCTAGTCAACTTCTGATGTTCCAGGGCGCTTAGATGCATTTCCTGTAACATCGCTACTTGTACCCCTTTGCGTTTAAGGGATTGCAGGATTTTAGTGCGCTTAACGGGAGAGCCTATGCCCCCCACATTCCAAGAAGCTATCTTGACACTAGACATACACTAGTATCGGGGTTACTCCTAGGACAATGCGAAACAAGCTTTCCAGGAGTCGCCCAGCCTCAGCTCCCGGACTTTGTGAGTCCCCATCTCCCCAGGCAAGATACCACCTAATGTAACGACTACAGCCCGTACTGAACATCCCCGTAGTAATTACCCCCAGTCCCCCTGTAATAGTAAGCATCCTACCCCCCCTCCCACACCCCTCATGTGCCTGACCCCCCCCTAGCCCGCGCACCCTCACCCTCCCCTCCCCCATCCAACCCAGGGCCCATGCACCCCATCAGGATCAACCGTATGTGCCAGTACATACCCACACACACCCTCACACTCATCCATAGCGCCACTGCCACTCTTCCCAATCATCCCCCCATACACCCAAATCCCTCCCCAACAGCAAGAACCCTTGCTAAAGCAAGGCATCCCCAACCAGGGATGAGATCACTGTCCATGCGCCTCCAGGCCCCCTTAGGTAAAGAGTGTCCTGAGGCAATGTAATGTCCCAAGTAATGTCCCACGAGCGCAAGCACCGAAGACAAAAGCTGACTGGCCTAAGGGCCAGTCTCAGGTGACCCTGCTATGGGTAGGCCCGGCGCCAGGTAGTCCATCTCCAAACTAAAGTCCTCACGAGGCAGCTAGCGTGGCTCCAGATAAGATGGTAGTGAGAAACTTCCGTGCTGCTACTACTTGTTCAAAGGAGTGTATCTCGCCTTTATGAAAGACTCGCAAGGTCGCAGGGTAGCTAAGCGCAAATCGTACGCCGCCGTTGATGAGATCGCCGCAAAGAGGCGCGAACTCCTTGCGCTTCGTGGCCAATGCCGCCGAGTAGTCCTGGAAGAGAAATATTGGGGCATTGTCCAACTTCAAGTCACGTTTCTTTCTGTACGCCTGCAAAAGCAAAGTCTTTTGATGGAAATCCAGCAGGCGGGCTAATACTGGTCTGGGCCTGGCACGATCCTCCCGCAGCTGCCCAAGCCGGTGAGCTCTCTCCACCCTGATCTGGCCCTGCAGCTCCATGAGGCCCAGTTCTTTCGGCAACCATGTTTCAAATAAAGAGAATAGTTGGGGGGCCGTCCAAGATTCCGGCACCCCGATGAGGCGTAAGTTGTTTCTGCGGGAGCGATTTTCTAAATCATCTACTTTAAGTAGAAGGGCATCAATTTGTTTCTGCTGCTGCTGAGTGCAACGCTCCAATGCTAGTTCGCCGTCTTCGAGTACCGTCACCCTTTGCTCAACTTCTTCGACTCTTTTTGTGAGCTCGCCAAAGGTATCGCTCATCTCCGCCAGCTTTTGTAAAACGGCGTCAAATTTGGGCTCTAGAAGTTTGGCTACCTCGAGCGCCAACTCCTCCGGGCCGGAGTCCATGCTGTCTTTCCCCGGGGAATCAGGAGTCGCTGCGGCCTTTGCTGTGGACGCCATCTTGGGGTCTCGTGCGGCCGCTGTCTTTTCCCGCCGCGTCGCCGCTTTCATGGCCCCTCCGCAAAGCACAGCTCGGGGTAAGCCAAGCAAGCACTGTCCACCAGACAAGATAGATAAATTCCAAGGCACCCCACACAGTAGATTGCCGAATAAAGCACAAGATTCTTAGGGTGGCCCGGGAGCACGATGAGGAGCGTCCTCACCCGCTCATGCGCTCACGTGATCCTACTGCTCCTTTTAAAAAGAGGTTGTTCAAAAAGAGATCTTTCCCAAAGAAAGGGAAATTTTCTTCTTATGGTCAGGCCTCTTCTCAAGGTCGTTTTGTTACAAAGAGACAGCAACAACCAAAACAGGCCAAAACCCAGGCTGCAAGGACTGCTATGGCCCAACAGCCTCAGCCTCCTCAGGGCCTTTGACTTTCTACTAGAGAACTTAGCCTTTCTGGCTCTAGAACATCCAGAGCCTCTCACTATCCCAGGAAGGTTAGCTCACTTTACTCCCACTTGGGAACAAATCACAGCAGAGCAGTGGACCCTCTCCATCATAAAGGAAGGGTACAAACTTCATTTCTTAAACCTTCCTCCTCACACCACGGTGAAACAGTTCAATTCTCCAACATCTCTCCTCAACCTTTTAGGTCAAGAGATTTCTACCCTTCTTGCCCAAGGGGCAATAGAAGTACCCCTTCTTCAACAGGGCTCAGGGTTCTACTCCCCCTATTTCCTCATTCCAAAGAAAACGGGGGGCTACAGACCCATATTAGATCTCAGAGAATTGAACAAGTTTCTATGCAAGGAGAAATTCAAGATGACTTCTCTCGGAACTCTCCTTCCATACCTCCAAAGTCAGGACTGGCTTTGTTCTCTAGATCTCAAGGATACGTACACCCATGTTCTCATCCATCCAACACACAGAAGATTCCTTCGGTTCCTTTACCAGGGAAAGCACTACCAATACAAAGTGCTTCCTTTCGGTCTGGCCTTTGCTCCAAGAGTGTTCACAAAATGCATGGCAGTAGTAGCTGCATTCCTGTGCACTCTAGGGATATTCGTATTCCCATATCTGGACGACTGGCTCATCCGAGCTCCATCCCAGTCAGAGGCCCAGACTTCCCTGGCCTGCACAAGGCGTGTTCTTCAGTATCTGGGACTGGTAATCAACATTCCAAAATCCCATCTCACCCCTACTCAGTCTCTAGAGTTCATAGGGGCCTTACTGGATACCACAACTGCAAGGGCCTATCTTCCCCAGGCCCGTTGCCTACGCTTGGTGCAGTTAGCCTCCCAGATTCAGTTAAAATCCCTTTTAACTACTTGAGAGATGTTGCAACTCTTAGGCCACATGGCATCCACGGTGCATGTGGTTCCCTGTGCTCGCCTTCACGTGAGAGCAGCTCAGTGGACCCTATCCTCCCAATGGACCCAGGCATCAGGTTGCCTGTCAGACAAAATAGCAACCTCCAGTCACCTTTTGGTCCCTCCACTGGTGGAGGTCCACTCAGAATCTGTTGCTGGGGTCCCCCTTTCAACAGGTGTTACCCCAAGCCACCCTTACAACAGATGCCTCTCCAAGGGATTGGGGGGCTCATCTACAAGATCTCTCAACCCAGGGCATCTGGTCTTCACAGGAGACATCTCTTCATATCAACCTCTTAGAGCTCAGAGCAATCTTTCTGGCTCTCAGAGTCTTCCACACCCTGCTCAGCTACAAGACAGTCCTCATCCACACGGACAACCAGGTAGCCATGTTCTACGTGAACAAGCAGGGAGGGACTGGCTCTCTGTCGCTTTGCAACGAAGCTCTGAGATTGTGGGCCTTCGCCAGAGAGCATCAAATCCATCTCACGGCAGTATATCTTCCAGGGGTTCAAAACTCTTGGGCAGACAGACTCAGTCGAGTTCTGCTTCCGCACGAATGGTCCCTCCATGGGGACCAGATAGCCAGAATTTTTTGGATTTGGGGTACCCCAGACATAGACCTGTTTGCAAGTCCGTGGAAGGTTATTTTTCTCATTGCAGTCCCCTCAGCTCGCCGTATCAGTGAGTTGCAAGCTTTAGTGGCTAATCCTCCTTATACAAAGTTCCATCATGACAAGGTAGTCCTCAGAACTAATCCACACTTTATGCCTAAAGTGGTCTCACCTTTTCATCTGAACCAGGAGGTGTTTTTACCTGTCTTTTTTCCAGGACCTCATGCATCAAGTGCAGAGAGGAATCTTCATACCCTGGATTGTAAAAGAGCACTTGCTTTCTACTTACACAGGACACAGCAACATAGAAAGTCCTCTCAACTTTTTGTTGCTTTTGATCCTTCTCATTTAGGACTTCCAGTCTCTAAGAGAACTCTGTCCAATTGGATTGCTCAGTGTATTTCCTTCGCCTGTGGATACCATGTTAAAACCCTCAGCCCAGTGTGCAGGGGCGGCCAAGAGAGCAAATAGAATGCTAGGTATCATAAGGAAAGGAATGGAAAATAAAACAAAAGATATTATAATGCCTCTATACCGTTCCATGGTGAGACCGAACCTTGAATATTGTGTGCAATTCTGGTCGCCGTATCTTAAAAAGGATATAGCGTTATTAGAAAAGGTTCAGAGAAGAGCCACCAAAATGGTAAAGGGGATGGAAGGATACTCCTATGAAGAAAGGCTAAAAAGGTTAGGGCTCTTTAACCTGGAAAGAGACGGCTGAGGGGAGATATGATAGAAGTCTATAAATTAATGAACGGAGTGGAACGGGTAAACGTAGATCGACTGTTTACGTTATCAGAATATAGGAAGACTAGGGGACATGCAATGAAGCTACAGGGTAAACTATTTAAGACTAATAAAAGAAAATATTTTTTCACTCAACGTGTAATCAAACTCTGGAATTTGTTACCGGAGGATGTAGTAAAGGCTGTTAGTGTAGTTGGGTTTAAAAAATGTTTGGACAAGTTCCTGGAGGAAAGGTCCATAAACCATTATTAAGAAAGGACCCAGGATATCAATGCTTGACCTAGTACAAGCATTGTAGAACCTTTGTCTTTTGGGGAAACTGCTAGGTACGTATGACCTAGATTGGCCACTGTTGGAAACAGGATACTGGGCTTGATGGACCTTGGTCTGACGCACTATGGCATATCTTATGTTCTTATGCTAACTAAAGACCAACCAAAACCGTGGATTGCAATGGAAGAACTGTTTATTCATTAAAAATCAGCCAGGCCTGACACAGGCCGTGTTTTGCAACAACTTCCTCAGAGGCTAATGGCTAAACACACAAACATAAATAAAAATAAAAAAATATAATAAATACATTCTTTATATGGTCTAGTTAAAGTGCAGTGAGAGCCTTAGACATATAGTCGTGTACACAATTGACTACCTGCTCTTAGCTGTTTATCGCCATTTTAAACAATTGCGTATTCAACACTTATTAATTTTTGTTTTTTTATGGGACACTTATATAAGACTGAGGACAGTTAAGTTATAGATTTCTTATGTCCTAGTTCAGATTATGGAACATAATTATGGTGTTACATAATGTTTAAAGTCTCATTACTACTTTTTAAGAGGGATTCTTGTCCCGTCATGGTATTTGGAAAAATGTTTTTTACAAGTGTGATTTCATTTACTACGGATTTTTTACCAGTAACCCCCCTCCCCCCCTCCTTTCCCCCCTCCCCCTCCCCCCCTTTTTTGTAAATATGGCGTAGTGTTTAGTTATATACTCTTTTTAGGTAGCAAGTTTTTCAGATTTTTTCTTAAATTGAGCTCCTCTAAATGATATTTTTTACTACTTATGCAGTTATTGAATGATGGGATTCTTCGTGTTTTTAACATCATTCTTCTTTGTTTTTTAAGGTCCTAACAGTTGAGGTCAGGTACAATCCGTTGCAATATATATAACATCCACTATTATTATATTTTTTTTCACATAATATCTCTCAGGTTGTCCTATACCCACTGATTAATTACAAGATATATGGTATGTATAACCCTTGAGTGTCCTGGGTTAGATTCACCTAGAACATCGATCAAGATATAGAAAAAGAATTTACAACAGGCATGTAATTGTTCGTGTTTTAGTTTTATTCTTTTACTTCTCTTCTTATTTCTTTTATTCTTTTAATTGTAATGTGTATAATCATTACTTATTCTTCATATATTTTATACATATCATGTGTTTGGTCATTTATTTATTTATTTATTTATTTTAGACTATTCTCCAGAAACCTTTTTCCTTCCCTTTTTTGGTGCCCCTGCAAGTTTGTTGTCACACTCCTGTAGTATCCTTGAGTTTTTCATACAATGTTTTAATTTTGATACAACATTTTTCATTTATTATTTATTATTTTTTAATACATTACTATTTATTTATTGGTTGTTAATATGTTTATTTAGGAATGTTTACATGATTTTTATGATATATCCATGATACATTCGTTATATATGGTTTTATTTATAGTTCCATACTATTGTTTATATGTACTTGTTCAAGTAATTCATAATTTATTCTCAATGTCCATATTTTTTAATTTCTGCTAAATATCTAATGTAATCTGACATTTTTCTTAATCCTTCTCGCATTATTCATATTATAAATGTATTTATTATATTATTTTATTTTTATTTATGTTTGTGTGTTTAGCCATTAGCCCCTGAGGAAGTTGTTGCGAAACACGGCCTGTATCGGGCCTGGCTGATTTTTTTTTTTTTTTTTTAATTCTTTATTTTCGTTTTACAACAACAAAGGAAGGAAGACATACAACTAAAAGACAATACATACATGGAATGTGATACATACACCAAAGTAAACCCCTGCCACCCCCCTCCCCCCTGCTTCTTCTCTAGAAAACTAAATCATTCTCGAAGCGGGCGTATACTGACATTATTGAGTTACAAAACCTAACGGCGATCTGAAACATGATGAATGTACATTAAACAGACATGTTGAAGCAATAAACAGATTGTACATGATCATTGAGCATCTGCCATTTAGACAAGCGAGAATGAATTTGGGCATGGAAAATAGCTCTCCGAAATATCTGCTCATATTTACTATATAAGCAGACAAGGTTCCACTATTCATTGACAGTAAGTCGAGAGCTATCCTTCCAAGTCCTCGGGATTAAACATATGGCTATACCCAGCATGAAATCAGGAGAGAGCGACCCTTCTTAGGAAGAGAGGGGACCTCCGCCACTGAGCGGAGTCCCACAGTCTTCCAAGAAAGAGGCTCGTGAAGGTGTAAGATAAGTGAAATACGACCCCAGACCCGCCCCCAGTAAACCTGTAATTAAGAACATTCATAAAGAACATGAGCAAGGGTTCCCACATCAGTATGGCAAGACCTACACTGGTCCCTGGCAGTTGTGTTCCATTTGGCTATTTTCCTGGAATATAAGAACAGCTATGTGCAAAAAGACGAGAGTTGAGTTTGGGTAACTGAGGCAGATCGGGAAACCCGCACTATTTTGCTCCAGAAAACGCTCCAATGCACAGGGATTAAAGTGGTTTGCGGTTAGCGATCCCAGACTTGTTGGACTCTACAAGTGGCAGTATCTGTACCCTGACATAATAGTTTGTAAAAGTTAGAGGCTATCCCATGTGTACTACTAATAGAGTGAATTAGTTCTAATAGCCCATCCTTAGTAAGGACAGAAGGCGGCATGATTGGAGCACTTTTTGAGGCAGCATGGAAACTGCATCAATTGAAAGTAATGTTGCGCTAGTAACGCAAATTCCCTATATAAATCAGAAAAGGTTTTCCAACGAGCTGCAGGGAAGAGCTGTTGGGGTGTCCAGATCCCCCTGGAGTACCAGGGTCTGGAAGTAATCATGTATGGCTGCTCGAATTTCTAACCGGAACTCTGGCTGAGTTAATAGGGCTCTATCAAAGAACCAGGCCCCCGGATTCCCTTGAAGTGCAGTAGTGTGGTATTGAAAAGAAATAGCAGCATGATCTGAAATATGCTGGGAGTGAATCTTTACAGCGTCCACCTGAGGAACTAACAGTGTTGATATTAGAAAGAAATCTATGCGAAACTGGGATTTGTGAGGGGAAGAGAAGAAGGTAAAGTCAAGCTCATTGGGGTGTAGTAACCTCCATAGATCGACTAGAACAATATCTTTGATCACAGAGGTAAGCGCGATGTGACTCTTGGGGGGACCACTTGTCCTAGGCGGCTATTTGTCAATCAGGGGATCAAGAACTAAATTGAAATCCCCCCCCAATATCAAGGAAGTATTAGCAGAGGCCTGCGTAACCTGAGCAATAATAGCTAAAGGGCAGGGTCATCCACATTAGGAGCATGAAGGCATATACATGTAACTTTAAAGTTACCTATCTTGAGGTGAACTCTGGGCCATCTACCCGCTGTATCTGAGCAAGTCGCAACCATAGTAGCATGCAGAGATTTCCTATCCAATATGGCAACCCCACATTTCCTAGAAACGGCTGGGGAATAGGCGGCCACCATGTAAGGTTTAATATTGAGGTTGAGAGTTTCCTTCGAATTGAAATGTGTTTCTTGGAGGAAAATCAGGTCCGCAGCTTCATGACTTAGATAGCTTAGGAGTTTCCTCCGTTTTATCGGATTATTGATTCCTTGTACGTTCAATGAGAAAATCTGACATGGTGCCATCAATCGATAATAGACATTTTAGGTAAGAGCGCTTGAAAACTTACAACATAATCAGAATCTGTACAATAATGACATAAACACCAAGTATGCTGGCCAATACACCCATATTGAAAAGTATGTACCAAAGTAACTTAGAGAAGAAGCAAAACCCCAATGAATATGGCGACCAGATGTCTGCGGGAGGAGGCCCTAGAGAGGAAGATATTGACATAATAAAAGAAAAGAAACACCAGAGTCCATAAGAAACACTGTCTCTGATACTCGTCGAGGCTGCTATGGGTAGATGGAGTCGGGTCCCAAATATCTTCAAAATAAGGCAACAAACCGCCCTCGACAGACTCTTCACTGCGCTGCGGTAAATCCAATATGGCAGGTACAGCGGATGTGAGAGTACTGGCAGGAATATTCTGGAAGTCAGCGCATCAAGTCGGCTTCTTTAGAGTCCAAAAACTCCGCTAGTAGATCAGGGTCCTCAAATGTTCTTGTCTGATTGTGAAGCGTGACTCGGAGCTTGGCCGGGTACATCAGGCCATAGCGTGCTTGTAGTTGTTGAAACCTCGGCCGAAATTCCAGAAAGCGCTTTCGGCGGTTGACCGTGGGTTTAGCCAAGTCAGGATAGAAGGAGACCTTGTGGCTCTCAAACTCCATATGGCCCTTTGCCCGGGAGGCACTGAGAATTTGTTCCACATGTTGATATCTCAAAAGTCGAAAGATGATAGGCTGCGGGGTCTTCCTGTTGAGCGTTATGTTTGTGGGTACACGATGAGCGCGATCGATCTCCAATTCTTTGGTAAAGGTGATTTGGAGCAGGGAAGGGAGGATTTTACTTAAAAACTCCTTCATGTCTCCCAATTCCGCTCCCTCCGGTATGCCCACGAGTCGTAGGTTGTTGCGGCGCGCTCTATTATTGCCATCTTCCACTTCTTTCTGCAAGGCCCGCACCTGACGTTCAACTTTGTCGAGTTTGGACAGCCGGACTGCATGGGAGTCTAATATACTCTCCATTTTGTCCTGACGCGAAGAGAGCCCCTCTAGCCTGCCTTGCAGTACACCAAGATCTTCCCTCAGCGCTCGAAGTGCTTCACCGTTTGACTGCACGAGGTCCTTAACCCCTCTAATTTCTGCGAGGATTTCCTGCTGCATTTCGGGGCCCTCGCGGAAAGCCAGCCCCTTCTGCGGGGACGGGGGTTCAGTTTTGGAGCGTTTACCGTGAGAAGCCGCTGGAGATCCAAATTCCAGGCGCGTGGGTTTGGTCCCCGCCATCTCACCAATATGCCCCGGCAAGATCAGAGCAGAAATTCAAGTTTGTCCGGTGTTAATTCAGGATTCTGAGTAGGCCTCTCGGGAGCCTCAGCGTTATGCGACCATCCCGCTGGACATCGGGCTCCGCCGGGCCTGGCTGATTTTTAATGAATAAATAGTTCTTCCATTGCAATCCACGGTTTTGGTTGGTCTTTGTCTTGGCACGTGGATAAGTGCTCTTCGTTGGTACTTATGCTAACTAATCCACATGGATTGACCTCACCCAAAATCAGAGACTGAGGATTCCCACACACGTGGTCTTCTTAAAGACCTCACATTATATTCTTCTGTTGCTTCTGCAGTTTCTGCTTCCATGATACCTGTCTAGATTTGATAGATGCACTGACTTATTCAGATCTAGGCTCTACTCCAAGGGTCTCACGCAAGGTCGGAGGAGGAGTGTTTCTGGGCGGTCATGATCTTTGATGGGTCATGTTATTCCGGACCTCACGTTAGTTTAACTGCCCTTCTCACCCCTTTTCATAGTGGACCAGGCTCATTGCCAGATAGTACCAAATGAGAGACTCTCTCTAACCTCATTTTAAACAGTTGAAAAAACACAAGTGTTACTTATCCAGAATTAAAGGAAGGGATGCATGCTGTCCACTAAGCGTATTACTGTTGCTGGGGATTTAGACACATTGCACTGGCGAACCTGCAGCTTCTGCTTTTCCCTGCACTATTTCTTTCTGTAGCTGTTGAAATCTTGCAAAAGTGATTTCCCTTTGCGCTAGGCCTCTTAGAAAGACACAGCATACCCTGCTTTGTTTTTGTGCACAGTAAAATGGATTCTGTTTAAAATCAATTAGTGCATATTAAAAAATGGCCAAAAATACATCAAAATGAGCCAAAACTTTGTCCATGCGTAGTTCCAACACACATTAATCTAAGTTAATGCTCATTAACATGTATTACTCATCACAGCTCTTTCATTTGCAATGGTGTCTTTTTTCTAATAACGTGTTAATAGAAATAATTTATGTTAATGCACATTAGAATAGGTTAGTAAATCTAGCTCTAAGATTAGTGAAATCCAACCCTGCTCCACCCCTTTTCAGATATCTACCTCTCTGAAGTTCACAGTCTAAACCTGGGCTGTCTGCAACAAGGCTACCCAGGCCCTTCAACCTCTCCAGGGTCCAAGCATCCTCCTTCTGGTATAAGAAGAGGTGCTTATCTCTTGCTGTCTTAGACATTGCTTTCAAAATGAAAATGCAGAACTGTCAAGTTATCCAGTTCCACAAGGGTGATTTTTGTAGAAAGGGAATTGAAGTGGGGTACCAGGACCCTCTGAAAGGTTAATATGGAGAATTTCTTGGAATTTTGCCAACAGCCTAGTACAGGGGCCTCCAAGACTAGAGTTAGAAATCCCCTGGCCTAGTAGAATGTATTATATAAGCCAAGACTGTATGTTGTAAATGTTTGTTAAAAAATGAGACAGAATGTTTTTGTTTGTCTTAAGCTGAGCAATGTCTGTGCCTAGTTTGAACTAAAACATGTAGGGCCCAATATTGAATTGAGCCAGCTATGTGTCGCTATGGCGCACATCCATCCCTGCTGACATCTAATGCCAGATATTCAATGCTGTGGTCATATGCAGCCTCAACATTGAATATGTGAGATTGCTACACAAGCCCTGGAGTCGCAAAAGCTAACCGGTTAGCAGCAATATTTCACTGCTGTCTGGTTAGCTCCTGTCGGTAAAACTAGGCCAGCTTTCGTTTCACTCAGTTTTACGTGCAGGTCACTAACTGGGTAGTGATGCAATATTGCCACTACCTGGTTAGTGACTGATGCCACCTCTGCTCTGCCCCGGAACACTCACAAGCAGCCCCGATGCTAAGTGGTTAGTGTGTAGGGGAGATAATCAGGGATATTCAGCGGTACTAATCATGTTAGTGCCAGTGAATATCCCGATCAGCAGTATTTACACCATTTACAGGTTTGTAAACTGTATAAATGCCTTTTGAATATTTTTTGGCCAGTAATGTTTAGCTTCATCTGTAAAGAAGAGGCATGACAGAGTGATCAGATGAAAACTGTAGAATGTAACAGTTTTTCCTAATAAAAGAAGTCCTACAGCCACGCTAAGGTGAGGTATTTAGAGGAAACTGCTCGAGTTTGCAAATCTTTGGCCCCCTCCCTTAAGGCCTTAGGTAGTATTGTTATTAATATAATTTTCTTTGTATGTGTTTTCATTTCATTCCTTACTTGAATTTAGAGAATTGAAGTAAAAGAGTCCAGATTGAATTTTGCTACCTGGTGATATGCCCAGCCAAGAATAGGTCTTGTAAAGAGATTCTTTCAATTTTAGGCGAGGTCTGGATTTTTGACAGTCTGGACCTGGTGCCTTATGAGGAGATCTGCAGCACAGTTTTCAATGGAAACAATCATGGACTACACATGTCACACTGTTTTGGGATGTAAGTTTAAAACTAGGATTGGCTGAAAAGTCTCCTTCCTGTCACACCAGCTAAGTACCCAGAAATGGCTGAGTGGAAAACAACTACTTTAAAAAAAAAAAGAAGTGTTGTACTGTGAGACTATTCTAAAATGTCAGGCTCCCTTGACTTTGGATTTGTCAATTCTGCTTATTTACCAGAACAAAATCTTAATTTTAGGCACGTTGGCCAATACAACTGGGATTTTTCCAGGCTACATCCGTCTGTATTTTGATAAATCAATCTTTGTGGATGACCCGTTGGAGTAAGCAGAAGATTCAGTTTGTGTGTCTAAAGTGGAGCCTCTTCCTGTATTACTATAGTATCCTTTCCTCAGGTTCTTCTGGAAGTCTTATAATTTTTGAAGAATGTATTGCTTCTAAATATCTACTTTCTTAATGGTTCATATTTCTTTACAATGTTCACCCTCCAGAGACCAAATATAACTATGCCTTATTTTAACTATATTCCCAAGGCAAGGCAAGGTAAAATGATTTTCCCAGAGTCACACACAGTAAGGAGAAGAGAAGGATTTTCAATTCATTTTCCAATCACTCTTTCCTCTGGCTATTTGATCACTTAACATAGTAAATGCCCATATTAAACACTGCTTAACTATTAATCCTCTTTTCCCTCTTCAATGCCATTTTAGGACTATACTGTAAGTGTGCTGCTGTTCTTGCTTCTCTTCTAGAAAAAAAATATACAATTTTTGCATATCATTAAGGCAACCCTGGCCATTATGCTCAATGTATTGCTCTCTACAGTAAACTCGCTGCAGGCAATCAGTGAGAATTCTGTGTATTCGCAGAAGACAGACTATTCTGTTTTTAATTATTTTACTTGATATTCTCCATTGCTATGTGTGCTATTGCATCACTGATGACTCTTAGCGACACAGCACCTGTTTTTTCTTGCTAAGGTGCAATTGGAAGTAGTTTGCCAAGCCTTTCTTCTGCACAGTCAGGCCTATGTAGAAACCCTGAGGTAGAGTTCAGTGCTTAAAGCTCTAGTGCAGGGTTTCATAGCACAACTTTAACACCGACTCTTTCTGCTGGAATGCAATATTTAAATTACCCAGTGCGCAAAAAGTCAGCATTAAACTAGGAGAGGAAGCCAAACATAAGCGCACAGAAGTCGGAGCAAGTTTGGCATGCTGTCCTGGAGAAACAAGGTCATCTGAGGTGAAGTTTGACACTTTACCTCAGGATGACCTAGGAATTGGTTATAGCCCCCAATCCTATCAGCATACCATTGAAGGTCCGGCACTCCCCCCCCTCGATACTGAACCCCCCCAAGAGAAACAAAATCCCTGTGGCCCAGTGTCCCAATCCCCCACCCGCCTGATAAAAGATTCCCTGGTGGTCCAATGATCCTAATCCCCCACATACGCAAAAAAAAAAATTCTGGTGGTTCAGTGGCCCCGATTCCCCCTTCCACCCACCCAAGAAAAAAAACCCGATGGCCCCCCAAACCTACCCCCACCTCCACTCTGATATGTTTAATTTGGAGCGAGAGTGTTGCTCAAACACCCCTGTCCCTGCACCGCCATTTTGAAAAATGGTGGCACCTGACCCCACACGATGCACCAGGCAGGGTCAGACTGCCATATGTAATTTTTTTAATAATTAAGGCAGCAATAGATAAATTACTCACAGTCTGAAGAAAAGTCTCCTGGTGTTTAGATGCTGGCCCATTGGCTCACTTACAGAGACTTCAGACTTTGCTCCAGTTTTCTGGCTCTACTTCTTCTACTGTATCTTTAGAAAGGGCTCCTACATCTCTAGTGCCTCTAAGGGGCATGACTAAAGAGGTTGTCCCCCTTTGGTAACATCCTTTCGAGCAGATGCCCATGGCAATGTGCTCAGCCGCATAGTTCAATAGGCCTATGTGTTTTATAAAAGCAGTTGTTGATGTCAGATAACATCACAAACTGGTTCCTCCAGTCACGCCATGGATTGTCCAGTGAATTTTACACTTGAGTCCATTTGGCAAGCAATTGTCTCTCTGGGAAAAGCTATATTACCGCAGGTTTCTTCTTTGATGCAGCCCAATACAGCTGTGGTTGAACTGGTATCATCAAAGGTAACTTTGATGCAAACAGAGGTCTTGGAAGTACAAACTAGGGTTGTGCTTTTGGAGGAACAGTCTATATCTTTTGTTAAAAATTTCAACATATTGAATGCTAAGACTGAACAGTTGGAGAACTTATTTCGTGTTAATAATTTGCGGATTATTAACTTTACAAGAGTATAGACAATAACACTGAGAGATATGTTCAAATGTATTTAATTGAGACTCTTGGGGTTTCATCTGATATGGTTCCTCTAATTGTGATAAATGCTTTACTTACCAAACTCACTCTATAAACTTCATTCAATTAACTTATTCTAAATGAAGCCATACAGCTGACCCCAAATACTAAACAGCAGAGAAACCCTCAGATGTTAAATATAGAGACTAACCCAGAGGAACAAATCCTCAATTCATAAAGTCCCAGCAGTTTCAAATCATTGGTCTCATCTGCTGAAACAGAATTGAATACCTTACAACATATTTAGAATTTACATAATAACATCCAACATGACATCAGGTTTCAGACTAACAAGCCTTGCTTCAGGGGAACACTTTCAAACAGCCACCAGCCATCTTAGCCTTACAAATATAATTCTGACCAGTGCCAGAATAAATAGAATAGATGTCCAAATCACATTAACCAACCCACAACTTCAATTAATCCATTAAACTCTATTAATTAAAACAGCATCACCTGTCAAGAGCCAGAGAGGTCCACTCAATTTCATTAATCAAACCAAATGGTTCTAATGACCGCAAGCGATAAGTCCACTTTTGTTCAAAACAATTTAAATGTTTATAGTAGTCACCACCTCACCAATTCAGGCTCATGTGATCAATCCCAGTCCATTGTAATTGTAAAGCTTGATATGGACAATCAGCACAATGGACAGACAATGGAGCTGACAAAATGTTGTTAGAAAGCCTGCTTAATGTTCATTCAAGCGCTTGCGAACCGGCCGAATAGTATGGCCTAAATACACTTTTGAATATGGACAAATAATCAAGTAAATGACATTGGATTAAATTACATCTTGTGATTCTAGCTAACTGAACCGCAAGCGCAAGAAATGACCCACAGGCAGCTTTCCTTCAAACGTCTATGTTAATCACTTTCAAATTGCAATAGCATGTTTCTGTCTACAGATTTTTTATAAAGAAATGTAAATAGACTACGAGACTGTCTATAAATTACTATATCTAAATAGTCAATATGATGATCAGAATATTTCATAGAAAATTTTAAAAATGGATTTTGATCATTTATCCAAGACTCAAAATCCAGCAATTGCTATAATGAACCTTGCCAAACAATAAAGATATCATCCAAAAAGCACTTCCATAAACTAATCTGAGAAAAATGAAACGAATGATAAATATATGTTTTTTCAAAGTGAGACATATATAACGTAGCCAGAGAGGGAGCAACAGCCGCCCCCATCGCAATATTGTGATGTTGAAGATAAAACTGGCCATCAAATTAAAAATAATTGTGAGTCAACACAACCTCCAATTACTAACAAAAAAGCAGAAGTCACATGATGGGAACTCTCTGAAACATCTAATTTCTGTTTGACTATCATTAGAATCTCATTCTGAGGAACAACAGTATAGAGAGATTGTACATCCATGGTAACAAGCTAACATTCTGGGACGGTAATGTGAACATTAGATATAAAACGCAAAAAATGCAGATTTCTTTCCAGCAATAACAGTCCTTTTGATGCTTTTTGTAGTCCTACTGTGTAGACCTTTTTGCTATCAGAATGTTAACGAGATATCAGAATGTTGTGACTTATTGAATTCAAAGGTTGATGATATGTCAAGGAAAATTAGTATGAATCTTTGCCTTGGGTTTCTCTATGGCTCTTATTAATCTAATCGAGATGGTAGTGATTAGAGTCTTCACACTGTAGTGAGGTTTGAATCCATGTTGTTGAGGGTCTGATGGTGCCACGGAGCTTACAGTATGCTGGAGATGGCTCTATACATATTCGGATTCTTTGGGTCTAGTAAGGAGTATTTTTAGTAAGGGCCTGATGCATGCATGTTTGAAGATGGCAACTATACATCCTTGTGTGAAAGATAGATGGGTGATTTTGAGCAGTATGGGTGTTAGTTTGACTTGAGCTAGTTTAATCCATGATACAGAGCATGGGTATAGAGGAGATGTGTTTGTGTTAAGGTTGCAAATTATGTTTTTGAGTTGTTCTGCAGAGATTGAGTAAAAAGGGCTCCAGGTATTGCTATTTGACTTAATGGATGATGTTTGACATGATAATGTGTTCTTGTTTATACTGGGTTTGGTTTGGAGGAAATCAGCTAGTACTTGTGGATAAATCACGTTCTCACTTCATTTGACTGGGGTCCCTTGTTAATGATCTTCCTATTTCAAAAAGTTCTCTGGGGTAGTTGAAAGAGTTCATTAGGAGCTTGGCGTGGTACTCTCTTACTTTTTCTACCATGCTGTGGTATTCATTTACTTTGGCATTTTCTATGTGTGGATCCTTTAAGCATCTCCATTATGTTCTAGGGGACAGATATTGAGTTAGGAGAGCTATGCGCCCCTTTCGTGCATAGCCCTCCTCGCTGACCTCTAACCCTAGATATTCAATGTTGGGGCCACAAATGAGCCCTCAATGTATACTATTGGACCTTTTCATATTTGAGACATGAAAGCTGTATTTTTCAAGCAGCACATAGACATGTTATCATTCTAACAGTATCTTTTAAATGTATATTAACATATATCTTATTGCTTGTATTCAATATAGTACTCCAACCTTGCTTTTTATATTTATTTATATATAATTTATTTATACTTCTGGTGATACATTGCCTTTTCTTCCGAGGCAATGGAGGGTAAAGTGACTTGCCCAAGGTCACAAGGAGTGCCAGTGGGAATCGAACCCTTGATACACACACACACACACACACACACACACACACACACACACACACAAGCAACTGCCTAGTACCCAGAAGATCAAGGGTTCGATTCCCACTGGCACTCCTTGTGACCTTGGGCAAGTCACTTTACCCTCCATTGCCTCAGAAGAAAAGGCTGGCAATCTACTTCCAGCGATACATTGCCAAGACCTGATGGCACAAAAAATATATATATATACACACACTTGAAAGTTAAAATGATTTTACCACCTTCAATGTTAATTTTAAAATGTATTTTGATGTTTTGGGCTTTTTGTTTTTACATTATCCTTAAAGCTTGTGCCCCCCTGAAGAAGACTTCACAGTCAAAACGCGTAGGGATTTATTTTCAGAATAAAACCTCTATACTGCTCAGCATGATCCATCTAGTCTGCCCAGAAAGGTGGCAAGAGTAGGTGCACCCACCACTCCGTGCAGGTCACCCCTCCCCATGCCTTTGTTTAGGGGTGATAGCAGTTGCTGGGGGGGAGGGCAGTTTATATTAAACTTGAGCGAAGAAAAGGAGGAATTTATCTTTACAACGGTGAAGTAAATTCTTCCTTGTTATCTGATCCACACCTCGCCGTGAGCCTGCCAGGTAGGGACTTGCCTGTGGTTCATGCTGAAGACAGCAGAGTGAAGAGCACCAATTGATGATGCTTTTGTGACTGGTGGAACTTGTTGCCACATGTTGTCCATGCACCTGTCCCCCTGAATGGCCCAACGTGGCACCTGGATTGCCCTGATGAATGTGTGGTCAGATTTCAAGGTAATCAATTTCTTAAGTTATATAGGCTTCACATAGACTGACTAACTATTCTTAAGTTTTTCAAGAACAGGAAGGACAGGGTAGGAAAAAGGGGAGGTGGAGTGGCACTATATGTAAAAAATAGTATCAAAGCTATAGAATTGCAGGGCTTAAAAGGAAGAGAGGAGACACTGTGGGTTAAACTAGAAAGAGGGACGGGGAAATCCATTTGCAATGGAATTATATACAGATCCCCCTCACAAGGAGTAGAAGTGGATGAAGATTTAATAGAAGACATACATAGTATTGCCATGAAAGGAGAAGTGCTACCGATAGGTGATTTCATTATGCCGGATGTGGATTGGCACATCCCTGCTGCGGTGTCTACAAGGAGAACTAGTCAAATTGGTAACGGAACCCACACGCAAAGGGGTGATACTGGACTTATTGCTTACCAATGGGGAAAGGGTTTCTGATGCTACAGTGGGCTATCATCTCGCATCCAGTGATCACCTTATGGTATGGTTCAGTATTAGGACTAGGGCTGATAAAATCCATTCAAAAGTGAGGATCTTAGACTTTAGGGAAACTAACTTTGCAGATATCGGACAATACCACAGCGAGACATTAGCGGGATGGGAAGAGCTGGGCGATGTAGAAAAACAGTGGGCAAAACTGAAAGAGGATATTTTAAGGACAATCAACCTTTTTGTTAAAATGGTAAATAAAAGGTAAACGAAAAAGGAGACCACTATGGTTTTTGAAAGAAGTAGCTGAAAAGGTGAAAAAAAAAAAAAAAGGGAGGTCTTCATGAAATACAAGAGATCACAGAGAGAGGAAGACACACATCTATATTTCAAAAAACGTAAGAGAAGCTAGCAAAGTAATCAGGAAAGCTAAGGTACAAAAAGAAAAAGAAATAGCCAATGCAATAAAATGCGGGGATAAGTCATTTTTCAGATATTTTAGTGAGAGGATGAGGGGAAAAAGTGGTGGTATCAGAATCGAGGATGCAGGGGAGGAATATCCAGAAACTGATGAGGATAAAGCGGAAATGCTATAAAAATATTTCTGTTCTGTGTTCACAGATGAAGGGCCAGGAGCAGGACCTCAGAAAACACCCACAAATAGGATCAGAAGTGATGGGGATCTCTAACGATTTTCAGAACTGTGTTCGTACAGAACTAGCTAAAATAAAAGTAGACAAAAGCTATGGCTCTGGATTGGACACATCCAAGATTACTAAGGGAACTTGGGGACGTTCTAGCGGCTCCACTGTCTGACCTTTCCAATGACTAGAGAAAGGCACATGTGGTCCCTTTAGACAAAAGTGGATGTATGGATGACACTGAGAACTACAGACCGGTTAGTCTAACCTCTATGTTTAGTAAATTATTGGAAAGGCTACTAAAAGAGAGAATAGTGAGGTTTCTGGAGTCCAATGGATTGCAGGATCTGAGGCAGCATGGATTCACCAGATGCAGGTCTTGTCAGACAAATATCATAGATTTCTTTGACTGGGTGTCTAGGGAGTTGGATCGAGGGAGAGCCCTAGAAGTAGTGTATTTAGATTTCAGTAAAGCCTTTGACACCGTTCCGCACAGGTGACTTATAAACAAACTGAGCACCCTAGGGATGGACTCAAGTTACTGATTAGGTTAGAAATTGGTTGAGTGGGAGGCGACAAAGGGTACAGGTAAATGGAGCTGACTCTGAGGAGATGGAGGTTATCAGTGGTGTGCTGCAGGGATCGGTCCTTGGTCCGGTTCTGTTTAGCATCTTTGTTAGTGATATTGTAGGACGACTTTCAGGTAAGGTTTGCATGAATGCAGATGATACCAAAATCTGTAATAGAGTAGACACCCAGAAAGGAGTGGATAACACAAGGAGGGATCTAACTAAGCTTGAAGAATGGCCTAGAATTTGGCAGCTGAAATTTAATGCTGAAACGTGCAGGGTCATGCATTTAAGCTGCAAAGAATTCAAAAGAGCTGTACAGTGTAGGGGGTGAGGTACTTCACTCCACAAAAGAAGAGCAGGACCAGGGCATAATTGTGTCTGATGATCTTAAAAGTAGCTAAACAAGTAGAAAAGGCAACTGTGAAAACCAGAAGGATGCTTGGGTGTATAGGGAGAGGAATGGCCAGCAGAAAAAAAGGAAGTGATAGTGCCTCTGTACAAGTCTCTTGTGCGACTTCATTTGGAATATTCTGTGCAATTCTGGAGACCGCACCTTCAAAAGGATATAAGCAGGTTGGAGTCGGTGCAGAGGGTGGCTACTAAAATGGTTAGTGGTCTTCGTTATGAAATATGAGGATAGACTTCCTTTGTCTATACGCCAGGCATCTTCTTTGCCCCTCTTCAAACGCAAGTTAAAAGCTCATATTTTCGCCTCTGCCTTTGGCTCTTGATTTTGCTGTTCTCCTTCCTTCCCCTATTTCACCTTTCTTTCTTCCTCTTACACTTGTTCTTACCTCTTTCCTTTGTCCTGTCTCTCCTGCTCTTGTCTCTTTGCCCTTGTTCTTATCTTTTTCTACTCCTTTTCTTGCTTTGTCTTTTTAGATTGTGAGCTCTTTTGAGCAGGGACTGTCTTTTTGTGTTTCATTGTACAGCGCTGCGTGTGCCTGGTAGCGCTTTATAAATGCTTAGTAGTAGTAGTTTTAAAGATCTTAATGTGTATACTTTAGAGGAAAGGTGGGATAGGGGCGATATGATAGAGACATTTAAATATCTCCGTGACATAAATGCATAGGAGGGTCTCATCCAATTGAAGGCAAGCTCTGCTATGAGGGGACATAGTATGAGAGTGAATTCAGTATCTGAATTCAAAAAAGCATGGGACAAACACAAACACAGAGGGTCTCTAAAGGTAAAAATGGGACTATTGTAGTAGTTGATATGGAAGGGCAGACAAGATAGAAACATGATGGCAGAAAAAGACCACATGACCTATGTCACAGATTTTTGCTATTGGTCCAGTTGTAATCAAAGCCTATAGTCAGCAGAAATGTGTATTTATTTTTGAATGAATAGCAAAATGTGACTCAGGAGGGATTTCCAGTGTATATACAATTTTAAACAAATGAAAGACCCGATATTTGAAAGGCAGTTATACGGCTTACAGCCCAGTAAACTGTGTAACTGCCTTCCCCAACTATGTCCGCTATGCACCGCGATGTTATCCAGTTAGCATCAGGGCTTGTCAGGGGCGTTCTAAGGCAGGGTGTGCCGCTATCTGGTTAGGCTCTGTAGTGGGTTTGCCTGGGCACCAAAACCAGATATTCAATGCCATTGCCGCGGCACTGCATATCCGGTGTCAGGGGTGAGTGGGCAGAGCTATGCACCTTAGCAGCATATAACCTGCCAAGTAGAATATCGGGCCTGAAATGACTAAAGGGGTGGAATGAACTGAATCCTCATTAGTTCTGCTTAAATTAGATAGCAATACAACTGGGGTGGGGAGGGGTGCCAAACAAAGTGGAGCTACTTTGGAGGGGAGAAAGCAGAAGCACAAGGCATTTCAACGATCATGTTGAATTGTTATGGCCAGCAGTCCATCAGCCCATCTTGTCAGGCAGTAAAAGCAATTGAAAATTGTTGCATCACAAACTTACTTTGCTAAAGTGCAAAACATAAGAAACCAGCCAAAGATCGAGATAGGCCTTTGAAAGGCGGACAGGCAGCACTGTATCTGCAGCAGAGGCAGAGAAAAGTGAATTTAAAAAAAATTCAGGGTTTGTAGCTCTAGAACAAGGATTCTGAATCCTCAGGACACACCTAGCCAATCAGGTTTTTAGGATAACCACAATGAAAATACTTGAGAGAGATTTGCATACAATGGAGGCAGAGAGACTGCACAGAGAAAAGGAACTCAGAGAGCCTACATATAGGATACAATCAAAGGAAAGGAAGACAATGATTTATTGCTATTACTTATTATTTCAAGAAGGGTATCAGATCTGTTCAGCATTGTACAGACACATATAAGAAACATACAATTCCTTTTCTATAGAGCTTGTAATCTAGTCTGATCAACTCACAATGTACCCTGCAAGATCTACGACCAGTAAGAGCACTAGTGCAGAGGAATAATGGGAATGGTCACCAATTCCCTGTAGTCCAACAGCCAAGAAGACGAGAGATTCACTGTATCTTGATTGTTAACAAAGCCCAACAAAAATATGATATTACCTAGTCTTCATTAATGAGGGGGTTTATCTCAGGTCTATAACTAGTGCTCTAACCCTATTACATTAACCACTTTTTTGTCTCCATTTGGTATATGTTGATAGCAATGATATAGGAAAGTGTGGGAGAGAGGTTCTAGAAGCCAAATTTAGGTTTTTAGGTAGAAAGATGAAATCCAGAACTTCCAGGGTAACATTCTTAGAAATGCTTCTCATTCTATGCACAGGACCCAAGAGGCAGACAGAGTTCCAGAGTATCAATGCTTCGTTAAAAGGAGTCTTGAAAATATTCATGAGCTTATAAGGAAACAAACACCCTTCCTATAGTCAAATATGGTGAAGGTTCCATAAGGTTGTAGGTTTGCTGCCTCAGGAACTGGAGGTCTGGAATGAATTAAAGGAATCATGAAGTCAGAGGACTACCAAGGTATTTTGGAGTGAAATATGCTAACTATTGTCATAAAGCTAGGTCTGGGTTGAAGGTCATGAGTCCTCCAGCAGAACAATGTTCCAAAACATACATCCAAAAGTACAAAAGAATGGTAAAAATGGAAAGATGGACTGTTTTAAACTGGCTAGCAATGAGTGCTGATCTTTATCCAATTTAAAACCTTTGGAAAGAGCTGGAAATGTTCATGAGATGGAACAAATTGAAGTTGAAGAATGGAAGAAACTACCAGCAGATAGATGTATGAAACTTATAGATGCTAAAAGACACGCTTGAAGGCTATCATCACTGCCAAGGGTTGTGCAAGCAAATATTAGTGAAGGGTGCCATTAATTCTGTTCAGGTCATATTTTGTTTGTTTTCTCAGAAATTACTACTTCTAAGTTGCACAGACACCTTTTTTTGTTGCATACCTTTGAACATACTATTAAAATATTATGATGACATGCAGTTGGAATATTTCCAATTATTTCTGAAGATATTGGACACACCGTGCTGTGGTGTGCAGGACAGTTTGGAGGGGGAGTATAGTGGAGTGTGAAAGGCCTTGGTAAATGGAGTTGCAGTAATCTATATGTGGAAGGACTAGGGCTTGGCATGCAGAATGGAAGTCTGGTAGTTCAAGGATGTTTGTAGTTATTGGAGGGTTCTGATTTTGTAGTAGACTGCTTTTGTGGTGTTTTGTATTTGTGATTTGAGGGAGAGGCCTTGATCTAGTGTCATCCCTAGATACTTGGTTTCGTGTTGTACCTTTATTTCAATGTTGTTTAGGGTGATGGAGTTTGGAGGAGTGGTGCCTTATGAATAAAGGTGCTTCTTCATTTTAAGTTGAAGGTCAGGTTGTTGTTTTCTAGCAATTGCAAGCTATCTTTGAGGCAGTGTGTGAGGTTTTTGTTGGTGGGTGACTGGTTGAATGGTCCGTAAAGCATGATATGATATATGCATAGATGTGGAAGTTGATGTTGAGGGCTCTTATAGTTTAGCAGAGCAGTTGAAGGTAGATGTTGAGATCAGACAGATGATGAAGGCGGAACAAGAAGCCTACTGGAATGGTATCACAGCCATACTGGAAGAAGCAGTATCCAGGCACGAGAACTAGACTCTGTATCAGACCGTTAGGAGACTGAGTGGCAAAACCAAGTTGACCAATGACAACATCAAGAAAGTAGCATGAGCTCGCCTGGTGAACACCTGCAATGGTGGAAAGAATTCTTTCAAAAGCTATACATCCACTATCCACCCCAGGGATCACCACCAGAGCCATCACCTATTGACCTGCCAGAGAATTCATTCCTCGATGATGAGCCTGTAGCAGCGAATTGCACGCAATGAATAAAACCAGGAGTTAATTGCAGGTTCCAAGCCAATTTATTGTGCACAGGCTCAGACAGGAAAGCATCCAAAAAGGACTGGAGCAATGGAGTACAGAAGCAAATTCCTTATATACAATTTTTACAGTTTGATACAGGCAAACTTAATATTGGTCCCAACGCCCCTTGCACCTGTCCAATCGGGGACCCTCTCTGGGCCTAGCTCCCTGTTCCCCCTTCTCAGGCTATTCTAACAAAGGCACAGTCTTAGACATTGATACATTTCTACTTCAAGGCCATTTCTAGCTTAGAGAATGCAGGAACATATCTATCATCTGCATAGAGGAATTAATAAAGGAATTATACAAACTTTTCAAAAGCAGTATAAAGCAGTTTCTCAGACTCTGGTTCTTCTCAGCACTAGTCTCAGGTGGGGGTTGGGGTCTAGGCCTAGTTTACAGGCCATAGCCTACCACAAGCCAGCAGTAGATGAAGTGAAGTGTACAATAACAGCATTGAATTACGGAAAAATGCCCGGAATAGACCAAGTCACTGCTGTAATGATCAAAGCTGGGGGAGATATCCTGCTGCAATGGCTTTATGTCTTTCTAACGCTCATCTAGTGCTTGGAATGAGTTCCATCATTATGAAAGAAAGCCATCATCATGCCAATCCTAAAGACGGATGGTAGCCGGGAATGTAAGAACTACCACGGCATCAGTCTTCTTTCAATTGATTGCAAGGTGTTCATGTTCATCATACAATCAAGGCTGCAGGAACATCGTGATCAGACCAGCCGAGAAGAGCAAGTAGGATTTAGGCCATATCGGGGCTGCATTGATCAAATATTCACCATTCGTCAACTGGTGGAGGAAAGGATCAGGTGTGGAAATCGAATCATTATCGTCTTCATTGACTTCAAATCTGCATTTGACTGTGTTCACTGGCCCACCCTCTGGAGGGCAAGAGAACAAACATGTGCTACTGAAGATCATCTAACTCCTCTGAGCATCATACGATGGCTCAACTAGCTGCATGCAGATCCAAAATGAGCTATTCAAGAAATTTCCTATCCAAACTGGAGTCTGCCAGGGAGATGTTGCCTCATCCCTGCTTTTCAATATTGTGATCAAACCAATAATGAAGAAGTCATTCAATGTCAGGGATGGGATCCAGTATGGTGTGAACAACTTCCTGACTGACTTGATGTTCACAGACGACAGCGATATATTTGCTGACATGGATGCAGAGGCTGACATCCTTTTCCATATCGCCCGCATCGCCCAATCTTACAGCCTAATAATCAATGCAGACAAGACCAAAGTTATGACCATGGATGGATCACAGGCCATTGTTCACCTCAATGGAATTCAAATTGAGGAGGTCAAAGAATTCAAATACCTGGGATCGCTGGTGTAGGAGATGAAGGTGGTATCCACCACTGAAGTCCTCATCAGGATTGGCCAAACAACAGTAGCATTCACCTCACTCAAATGGTGCCTCTGGAAGAAGGCCGATATCTCCACGTAGCCCAAGATTTGCCTCTTCTGAATGTTGATCCTGTCAATTCTCCTGTACAGACTGGAAACATGGACTCTGCTCAAACCTGACTTGAACAAACTCAAAGTCTTTCATATTCGATGCCGGAGACAGATTTTCGGTGTCTCTCTTTGTGACTGCCTTTGAAACAAGACAATTCAGACAAGGTGTGACCATCAATCCTCAGTTGAAGAATAAATAAAAAAATGCAGACTGTATGGAAGCCGAATGGTGTTCATTCTGCAAACATGCGCAAACTCCTCTGGTGAGAGTGACCTGTCCACTGTTCAATGAGCAGCACCAAAGAAAACGTGGCTCAAACACATTGAGGAAGACCTAACAAACCAACGACTGACCTTCAATAAGGCCAAAATGTTGCCACTGATTGCCAAGGTTGGAAGCCTATTGTGAGTGGAACGGAATCCAGCAGCACCTAGAGCAGCGTATTGGCTAAGAGGACTGCCTTCTCTGCAAATGCCAGCTAGAGATTAAAGAAGAAAATGTTGAAGAGCAGTACATAAGTTTAATTGGTTCAATGTAATCTCGTATCAGTTTTCAATGTAAACAGCCTTGACCATGTTGAAAAGCGGTATATAAACCTTGCTAAATAAACAAACATACCTAAAATGCAAGGCTGCCAATAATGTTGAGCTCAACTGTAAGAGAAGATCATCAGCTGTAGCTTCTAGCTTTCCTCTACTACACCACTTGAGTTTGGATTTTATTGTACTGTAAACCATTCTGCTATTTTTGCAAAAGTGGTATATAAAGAATCCCAATAAAGTAAAGTTGCCCATTCCCATCTCCACAGAGGGGAAAGAAGGCAGAGCCAGTGCAGGGTGGCAGATACAGGAGACTAGAAAAGGGAGAGAGCCATTTCCAACAGAGCAGATTTGTAGTGAGAAGTTTATGGGATAGGTTTTACTTGATGAAGAATTTGATGAATCTTCATATATGGAATTTACAAAACCTGATGTAATCTTTCCAGAATAATACTTTTGAACACATCACCTATATATTTCACTCTTTGGACTTTAATCTCACTCTTTGGGGTAAAAAACGCACTGAAAGACAAAAAATTGACTTGCCCAGTTTCTCTAGTTGCCAGCTCACTGTTCTGACACATGTTGTTTTTAAATGCCGTTGAGTCAGTGTTGATTCATGGCAACCCTCTGGATAGTTGTCCTAAACTGCGTTCGGTCTTCAGTCAGGTGGCTCATTGTTGACAGAGTGGCACCCATAACTGCTGTTATTTTATCGATCCATCTCATTGTTGGCCTTCCTCTTTTGCATTGACCTTCTTCTTTGCCAAGCATGTCGTTTTTCTCTAATGATCTCTCTCTCTGCATGATTTGTTCAAAGTATGAAAGAAAGTCTTGTCAGCTGAGTTTCTAAAGAAAGCTTAGGTTTAATATCTAGTACTGACTGGTTTGTTCTTCAGGCAGTCCACGGTATACACAGTATTCGTCACCAGCAACGTAATTCAAAGGCATTAATTTTCTTCCTGTCTTCTTTTTCACTGACCAACGTTCGCATCCATATAGGCCACTCCATTCAACACATGTGCAAGTGCAGTCCTTATGTTCACTCATACCTTGCTGCTGCCCCCAAACCTAGAATTAGGCCATGCAGTTTTTCTTATGCTATTTACGGTGAGGTGAAATGTTGGGAAAAATCCATTAACAAAACTGCACTCTCCTTTCTAAGTCAAAGTCATGGAAGTAGACAACACAGCTAAACACAAACACATGCAGAGGGGTTGGAAAGACTTCCGTGAGCCATGGTCTGCATGCTATCCCCACTTATTTATTAATGCATATTGTTACTCCTCTTTTCTTTGAGTTCTAAAATAAATAATATACTTTGTCACATGCACTCTCTGCAACCTTTTTTCCGTATCCGATCATGTAGGTCACCCATATTTATTGTTGCTAACTTATAGCTCATGAAGACAGGTTCTACTCTCTTTCTTTCTCACCTATTCCTTGAGGCAGCACTGGGCTGAGTTTTGTGATGTCCCACTTTAATATGATTTATTGTTTTATCAGCATTTTCTTCTGCCATATAAGGTCACATTTTGAAATTAGGAAACACAAATATTGTCCACAATTATCTAGTGTGTTTTAATCAATTTCCTTTATAAAAACAATAGCACATTAAAATGAAACTTGAAAGAAAGAGAAAAACAGTGTAATATTCTTTTCACTCCAGTGATCACTGGAGAACGACATAATGCTTGGTAAGGTACAGTAGAAGGTCACCGTAAAAGAGGAAGGCCGACAATGAGATGGATCGATATAATAGCAGCTATGGATACCACTCTATCAACAATGAGCCACTTGGCTGAAGACCGAACAAAGTTTAGGACAACTATCCAGAGAGTCGCCAGGAGTCGACGCCAACTTGACGGCACTTAACAACAACATTCTTTTCACTTCCAGTGTTTTAACTATTTTCAGCTTATTTTGTTTTTTTGTCTATAATTGTGTCTAAAAGGACTACT
Source organism: Ichthyophis bannanicus (assembly GCA_033557465.1). Classification (NCBI taxonomy): domain Eukaryota; kingdom Metazoa; phylum Chordata; class Amphibia; order Gymnophiona; family Ichthyophiidae; genus Ichthyophis; species Ichthyophis bannanicus. The sequence continues at coordinate 386,454,879 of CM066035.1, read as the reverse complement.
CCCTTAAACCCTCCCTCTCCAGATTTAAAGGTTGATCTGATTTGTTTTAGTGTTTGGGAATCTTAATCTTATCATATTTGTCTTTGATCTTATCATAGTTGTCCCTACTTCCCCTCTTAATCCCCTTCATCACTCCCTCCCATCTCCTCTCCTTTGTCTTATCTGAACTTGGAAGGCTTTGTATCTCCTTAACTTTTGTATCTTGTTCCCCGTTACTGTATATCAGTGGTACAAATTCTACCCAAGTAGCCTGGCAATGTGAAGGGGGGAGGGACAGTCAGAAGGGGAGCCAATGGCTGGCCGCACACTATGGAGACAGAGGCAGAGCATGGCAAGCACTGCTTTCTTAAAAGTAAGTTTCCATGCCTCTTTCCTCTAGCATTTTTTTGCCAGGTCACAGGAATAAAACTCCATATTTACCTAAAAGACAGGTTATTCCAGGCTGCAGTGGCCTGCAGAGAGCCTCTAGTGGAGATGAGGTGCAGCAGTTTAAACCCAGATTGAGAAACCCTTAGGTCACTCCTAATTACTCAGCTGCCAGGAGAGACTTTGATCAGCAACACCTGAGGTTTGCAAGGGAGGGGTTGGAAACTGGGAACTTTAAAACTAGAACAGAATATGCAGAGAGCAGTCAATGAAAGCCTGGCAGAGAAGGAAGGCCTGGCAGAGAAGGAAAGCCTGGCAGAGAAGGAAGGCCTGGCAGAGAAGGAAGGCCTGGGAGGCAAGGAAAGAAGCCTGGGATGGAAAGGAAGCCTGAGAGGAGGCTTGAAGGCAAGCGTGAGAGCAAGGAGAGAGGAGCTCTGAGAGATCCATGTTCTTGGGAAGATTCCTGGGAGAAGCCAGCTCCAAGGGATTGGGGCAATCCAAAGGCTTGGAGAATTGCAGCTAGGAACCCTAAGCAGAGGTATGGAGCAGATGCCCTGAGGTCCAGGAATATAGACTGGAGGACAGGTTATAAGAACTCCAATGCATACTGGCCAGAATATTTGAAAGGACAGCCTAATGCCAGCAACTCAGGTAGGAACTATGAACGTTTGTTTAACCTAGAGCAAGGCAAGATATTTAGACACAGTTCCTGTCCTAAGGAAGGTCAGTTAATAAAGCCCTCTGATCCAGCTCCTGACATAGAACCTATGCAAGTAGAAGACCAAGCCATAATTACAGAGGGAAACGATAGTCTCATGGACTGTTCTTTATGCAAGGTTGCTAGCACAGAGAAATCCTGAAAGTAGGATCAACATAAAAGGAAACATTCTAGTAACTGGCACTAGAAATTTGTGTAAATACTTGTGCAGAGACGAGCAGAGCTGTTGATTGAAGCTTGTTAGCCACCTGGTACCAGAGCAGCACACAGCTCAGGCTATGCACACGTTGGATGCAAAAGTGCTTTGAATGTAGAATGTAAAAAGCTGGGTATTTTTTGTGAAGAAGCTTTCACTATTTTTGGTTTCCTTTACACCGGTACTGCCGAGCAAGGTTTGTCAGCAGTGACTGAGAGAGAATTTCTGTTAATGGACTTTACAAGCTATTTGCTTAACCATTCAGTTGTATTATTATTGTTTTGAATATAAAATCCTGGAGAATACATCCTAAGGTGTTACCAAGTGAATCTGTGTGCATTTGGATTAACCTCATAAATAAATATTCTGTCATTGCCTACACTCGAGCCAACTACAATTGTTTTCATTGACCTCCAAGGCAAGCACCGTATGACTGGACTACCATTACCAGAATCCTTTGCAAGCTAGCCAGTCTGGAACATTGCTTAATTGGGGAACTCTATATAATAAGCACGCCCCTCCATACACATATAAGGGGCTATGGGCGTGACAGGACTCATTTTATTTTTTTTAGGAGGCAACACCGTGACACTGCCATCATTTTATTAGCTGATGTCACTTTTCCTCCATTTACAGCACAGGTTTTGCATGGCATTTTGACATATGCTGCACAGTAGGTGAAAAAAACATTACTGCAATTTAGTAAACATGCCCCCATAGGCAGTTATGTGTCTTTCTTAAACAGTGGCACAAATCCTGCAGAAACCATGCTGAGATTGAAAGTGCATACTTTTTGGTGCATAAAACATGATTCTACCCTAATTCCTTCTTTGAGCATGCCTACTCTACAAATATGTTCCGTCTTGCACAATACCTGGATGTGCCCTAATGTTACAGTAGGACATTTCTGCACATAAATCAGCATTATATGTGTGGAAAAGGTTTATAAAATTATCGATGGATATCTAGTTGAAGTTCTCCAAACTTATCCAGATAAATTTCAGCTGTCTGCTGGCCCACTGAATATTGGGAGTCTTAATATACAAAAACACCATCACATGTGGAGTCTTGGAACAATTGGTTAAACAAACCCCTAGAACATCCACTAGAAAGTATATGCAGACTAAGTTACAAATGCTCATTTTCCTTAGCATGCAGAGTCACAGTACAATAAAAGTGTAAACTACACTGAATTTTGAAAAAAAAAGTATGTGCTATAGGAAAAATTGACATTTCATAATGTTAGAGAGGCTAAGGAAGTACTAGAAACTTTTTTTCTATGTGCTAGGAAGGAGGGGGGGGGGGGCAGAATCAGCCATGGTGATCTAAGATGGATGCCTAAGGGGCAAGCTTTTCCGATCCTGTTAAGAATGGCTCCAACAAATGCAGAGAAACTCACAGCAGCTGATCCAACTTGAATGACTGCTGGATGATGCCGACAATTGCTCTAGTTGGAATAACGTCCATGTATTGGGTATCCCGGAAGGCAGCAAATGTGTGGATGCTATCCAGTACTTAGAAGCATTGCTCCCAAAATTACTAAATTTAGATCTGCAGCAGACCTTCAAGATTGAGCGGGCCCATAGAACACCATTGCATCACACAGCACAGTCACAGTATCCATTGCCTGTAATTTTCCAGACCCTGCATTACCAATATGTGTTACAGATTCTGCAGGCTGTATGACTCGAAACCCTGATCCTCTTGAATGGCCACAAACTACAATTTTTTTCCCCAGATCTGAGCAAGACCACGGTGAATTGCAGAAAACAACTGAGCCCGGAAGCAGCCACCCGCAGCGTGATCTGCCCAATCGGGGCAGTCCAGCACCATACAAAGGGAGCACCATCGGGCAGCAGAGGGCCCTTTGGCATGGCCCTTCGATGGGGCACTGCGTCCAACCACTCCAACGTCACTAAGCACAGTGAGAAGCAACCAAACAACCAGAGGACTAGCAGCAGAACCAAGGAACCAAGCATCACTGTACTGAACTCTGAGCTCTCCATTAAACATATGTAAGAGTGCACGAAACTATATAGCTTAAATAATTGACACACTTGTAATGTTTGAAAGACCCAGCAATCATCATTGCTGAGGCTAACCCATTCCTCCACAATTATCTTAGTCTCAGTCAAGCACAGAATATTCATTGCATATTCTCCACTGGGCATGCTCAGACGTGCAGCTATCTTCCCCTATTTGAGTAACCATTGCTATTTTGTACAAAACCATTGTTGTTTAAAGATCACCATTGTGTAGCTGGTCACTCCATACAGGTAACCTGCTGCCTCGTTGTTTCTGTTGTATAATCTGTTTCCTATACCAGTACACTGTGTTGACTCACAATTCAACATGGCCATATCCATCCTAATCCTAACCAGCCTATACCTCCTTAGCAGCACATCAATCAGCCCTCCCAACCTATCCTCCAACTACAACCTCATCCCAACCCTTCAAGGCCGTGGAAAAAGATATCATGGCAGCTCACATTTTAAACCGTCAGAATTTCTTCAAAACCCATACCCACGCTTAATCCACATACCAATCCAACACCCCGCAAAACCCAAAGTGGTACAGCCTCTAGGTCAGTGAAACCTGAAATGTGCCCTCATAAATGCACGCTCAGTCCGCAGGAAATGGCCAGCCATCACCGACCTTATAACTTGAACTAGACATCCTACTAGTCACTGAATCGTGGCTCACGGACTCAGACACAGTCCTCATTAACCAATTCATCCCCCCAACTTCTCAAGCCACACATGCCACAGACCTAACCGCAGAGGTAGTGGTACACTCATCCTATCAAAGACAGAGCTCATGTATCAGTTGATCAAATCCAGCAGCACAACACACCTTTACACACTCACTATATCCAACAGCCACAATACCATCAACCTAATCTACAGATCACCGTCCTCCTTCCATGAAGACCTTGCAACTATAATTAACCTTGCCTGTAACCCTAAGAACACTCACAGACCAAACTGGATATTGGGAGACTTTAACCTTCCAGCTCTCCAAGATACCCACTCCAAAGCCTTCCTTGAGGCACTCAAAGAACTAGGCTACGAGCAGATAATCGAAACACCTACCCACCAGAAGGGAAATATACTAGACCTCATATTCATCCCACGACCCGACATAAGCCCAAACTACAACTTAAAGCTAGATATTACCCCAGTCCCATGGACCGACCACAACCTAATCAAATTCCAGATACCCATGCTTCTTGACAGCAACACGCCTAAGAAAACAGCCGAAAGCCCGCCCTCACCCATAAGATGATTCAGACCGTTTGATAAAGAGGCGATCCTAAATGAAGTCCGTCCAAACCTCCAACTAGACTCACCTGATCTGGAAGACCTGATGACCACATGGAACAACAGCCTGAGTTCCTATGCATGCCTACCTACCTCAACCAAGCTAACCACCCCCTGCAAATCACCTAGAGGTAAGAAACCAGCACAATGGTACTCCACAGAGCTACTGTCCTCACTCCTTCTCCTTAAGAAACTGGAAAAAAAAAAGGTCACGTGATGTGGTGAGCCTGAGCGGACGCACGCTGCTTGGGCTCCGGGCCCCTCTCCCCTGAAAAGTTGAAATATTGCCGTATTAACAGTGAGTTGGAGCTTATTGGACGTTGAGTGCCTTGGAGAACGGTTGGAGACCTGTCGGAGATCAGCGAGTGGGGATGGCGACTACGGTGAAGGCAGGGCGGCGAGACAAGGAGCGTGCTGCCAGTGCCCTTAAAATGGCAGAGTCCCCTACAAAGCAAAGTGCTGCGGCCTCCCCCACCATGACCGATGAGATCTCGGCGGCGGTCACAAACGCTTTGGCTTCGCAATTTGAAGCACTGCATGCTAAGATGGACGTGCTCCAGAGTTCTTTGGGCACGCTGGGTGTGCGGGTGCAAGAAGCCGAGACTCGCCTTACTCATACCGAGGAGGAAGTGGAGGGCCTTAAGCGGCAGCTGCTTGTGCTGCAGAAGGAGTCAAAATCCCACGAGCAGAAATTGGATGACCTAGAAAATAGGTCTAGGCGCAATAACTTGCGTTCTTTGGGGATCGCGGAATCTATCCCAGAAAAGGATTTGAGAGGCTATATGGAGAACTTGGCCGCTTTCCTGAGAGATGGGGCGGACCCGAGTGGGCCTATTGTGGTAGAAAGAGCCCATAGACTGGGACCTAAGCAGCAATCCGGAAACCACAGGCCCAGGGTGGTCCTGGCTAAATTTCTGTGCTACACGCAAAAGGATGCGGTGCTCCAAGCGGCGAAGCGTAAGGGCATTGTCGAGTGGGAGACGGCAAAGATCCGGATAACTCAGGACTACTCTGCTGCCTTGAGCCAACGAAGGAAGGCTTATGCCCCGCTGTGCCAAAGGTTTATAGAGGCTGGGGTGCGGTTTAGCGTCCAGTACCCCGCCCGGCTCATGTGCTGCATCAGGGATCGCATCGAGCATTTGAGTCTGCGGCAGCGGCGTGGGCCTATGTGGAGCAGTTGCCGACATCGGGGGTGTCGAATTCGGAAGACCAGTGAGACTCCTCTTTAGTGCCTCTGCTTAGGATTGCGACCTGCTGGCTGAGATATATGCTGTGAGGCCTATCCACGATTCCTGTTTGGACAACGGCCCCTACCGTCGTCGGTAGGGGACTAGAGAACAGTAGGTGTCTTGAGTTTTGGCCTGCACGTGGAGCCCTTGCAAGGACTGGACTGAGCATGGCATGGCACGGTGTGGCGGAGCCCTTTCATTGCCTTAATTGTTGCTTGGGGCCCGTGCAGCAGTTCCGGTGGGTGCCACGAGCTGGTGATGTTAGCTGGCGACACCTGGATGCACCTTGCCGGCGGTGCACCGACGGGCCCGCAGCCCCAGCCCAGCCTCCCTCGGCCTGTTTGTGCTGTTCATCGGGAGAAGCTTGGACTTGATCTGAGGGTTGCACATGGCTTTTGTTTATATTAATATGTACTGTTATTGAATTATGAAGTATTTGTGGGTTTATTGTTGGGGGGGGTGGCGGGAGTTTGGGGACCGGAATGTCTGAATGGGAGGAGTGTGGCCAACAGTGTGAATGGGGGGCGTAGAGACTGGGTTAAGGTTCATGGATGTTGTGGGGTTCTGGGGGGTTGGAATGTGTGGATAGCGTGTCTGGGGGTTGGAATGGGTGGTGAGTGTTTGTATCATGTGGGCTCGGGGGGAGCCATCCCAGTTTATATAGGCGGGCAGTTGCCGAGTGGAATGGTTGGCTGAACCGGACTGTCTGGCCCCTCCTGGGGTGGCTACCCCATGAGCGCTTTGGGCTGAGTGAGACTGTGCTGGTTCCTAATTCACTGGACATGGCCGTTTGGTTGGGGGAGGGGGGTTCTTTCACATCCTAGGTGACCCTGATGGGAGTGGGAGGGAGGTTAGTGATTGAGAGTGGGGGTTGGAGTAGGGTAGGGATGGGGGTAGGTAATAGGGGTATAGGGGGGGTGGGGTTGGGGGGGTAGGGGAGGTGGGTGGGATGGCGGCAGGGGGAGGGAAGGGGGGGCGCAGGGGGCGCAATGGTACCGTTGTTTGAGTGGCGGTGGACCATATGGGGATCCAGTATTGTTTAGGGGGGGCCCCAGGCTGGGGGGGTCTCGCCTTCTTGTTCCAATAGGATTGATACAAACTGCTTGTCTCTTTATGATCCGCCCTGAAGGTTATTTCCTGGAATATTTGTGGGATAGGCAGCCCTATTAAAAGATATAAAGTGTTGCAGGCCTTAGCTCGGCTGCATTGTGATATAGCAATGTTACAGGAAACCCACCAGACAGCGGAGGAGCATGTTAAATTGCAGAAAATGTGGGTGGGGCAGAGTTGGGGTTCTCCGGCTAAGGGGAAAAAGGGTGGAGTGGTCATACTGATCAGTAAGCAGACCCGTTTTGAGTTACTTAAGGAATATTCTGACCCAGATGGCCGATATAGGCCGATATATTTTGCTCTATGGTAATCTTGACGGTCGGCCGGTCGTGCTGGGCTGTTTGTATAGCCCTAATGTATTGGATCGGGCGTTTTATGACCGGTTAGCTTCCAGAATTGAGCAACTGCCTGATGTTCCCTTGATACTGGCTGGTGATTTGAACGGGGTTTTGGATGTAGGGCTAGATGTGTCCGGTGGGGGGGGGGGGGCACACTTGCGCATCCCGACTACTAAGGCTTTGAAGGGCTTCTGCAAACGTTTGGGCCTGGTTGACCCATGGAGATTGCTTCATCCTGCCGAGAAAGACTTTACCCATCAGTCGAGAGCTCATGGTACTGGTGCTCGTTTGGACTATGTTTTAGTCTCGGAAAGGTTGTTTGTACAGGTTGATGATGCACAGATCGGCCCTTCTGCGGTGTCTGACCATGCCTCAGTTTGGGTCGAATTCGGCTGGGGGGGCCTGGCCATGTCGATGAGGGTCTGGCGGTTTCCGTTGGGTTTGTACCATGATGCGGAGTTCCGTACCTGTCTTGCAAAACATTGGCAGGAATTTATGGTTCACCATGAGCGACATCAGGGTGACCCGGAGTTGCTCTGGGAGACGGCCAAAGTTGTGTTGAGGGGGGACATTATTGCTTATGTGGCAAGGAAACGGAAGCTATTGGCGGGGCAAATTGTTCAGCTGGAGAAGCAAGTGGTGCGCGCTCGGCGGCGGTGTGCAGGAGATTCTAGTGTGACGAATAAGCGACGGCTTTGGGAGTTGCAAACGTCTCTTAATGAATTACTTCACCAGCGGGCAAAGAAATCGTATATGTATTATCGACACCAACTTTTTCACTTTGGTGATAAACCTGGGAAACGTTTGGCGCGTTGCCTGCAGGGCCACCGGGGCCATCGGTTGGTGGCAGCGTTACGAGATGGTCAGGGGGATTTGTAGAAGGATAATGTAGGTATAGCTAGAGAGTGTTCCGTTCTTTCTTCCAGAAATTATATGCCCGGAGGGAGGGAGCGCCGGTTGCCATGCAGCAGTACTTGCAAGAGCTGTCATTGCCGAAGGTATCGGCAGAAAAGAGGGCTTGCCTTGATGCTCCGGTGACGGTGGATGAAGTCCATAGAGTTATTCAGAGAGCTGGCTGTTGTAAGGCTCCCGGCCCGGATGTGTTTGGGGCCGAGTTTTATAAACTATTGGGTACTTTAGCGCCTCCAACTTTAGTGGCTATGTATCATAGGCGGGTGGCTCAGGGGAAATTTAGTTGGGGCGCCAACCATGCGCATATTACCTTAATTCCTAAACCGGGAAACGACCCTACTCAGGCAGCTTCTTATAGGCCAATTTCATTATTGAATTTTGATCTGAAAATCTTTGCGAAGGTATTGGCCGATCGGCTGGCTTTGGTGTTGGGGGATTTGATTCATGAGTCGCAGGTCGGGTTTGTTAAAGGGCGCTATGCTGTGCGGAATTTACGACGACTTTTGACATCTTTAGAGTGGGTCCGGGACCGCGACCTCCAGTCTCTGGTAATTAGCTTCGACGCTGAAAAGGCGTTCAACCAGGTCCAGTGGGAGTATTTGAAGTTTCTTCTGCCCTACTACAGGCTGGGGGCCCCCTTTTGTCAGATGGTGGAGTTGCTTTATACGGACCCCACGGCGGGGGTCCTCTGTAATGGGGTGCTTTCGGATACGTTTCGATTGGAGAGAGGTACGCGTCAGGGTTGCCCGCTTTCCCCTTTACTTTTTGTGCTATCTTTGGATCCGTTGATACGGAAGATTGAGGACTCCCCTGGTATAGGTGGTGTACGTATTGGTTCCTATGGCTTTAAGGTGGCTGCATTTGCCGACGATATACTCGTTCATCTTTCTTCTCCCCAACAGTCTCTTCCGAGGTTACTTGAGGAGCTTTCGCTCTATAGCCAGTTCGCGGGGCTGCGTATTAATATGGATAAATCGGAAGCCTTGGATGTGGGGGGCACGCTACGGGGGAGCTGGTTTGGGAGTTTCCCGCTCCGCTGGGCGGATGACTTTATTGTCTACTTGGGTATTTTGTTAACAAGGAAACCGACATTGCTGTATAAAACTAATTTTGAACGTATTTTTTCTAAGGTACGAGCGCAGTTGCGGGCGTGGGCCCCTCTTCCTCTGTCTTTGCTCAGTAGAGTGGCCGCCTTGGGGATGGTGATCTTTCCATGCGTGCTCTATTGGATGCAAACACTTCCTGTGTGGCTTTTGAAGCGCAATTTGGTGCGTTTGGAGAAGGAGATTCGGGGTTTTCTCTGGAAAGGTCTCAGGGCCCGTATACCGATGGCGAGGCTGCATGGGGGATGGCGCTCAGGTGGAGTGGGGGTGCCCGATCTTTGGAAATATGTGCTGGCGTGTCAAGCACGACATTTGAGTGACTGGCTGGGGGACACTGAGATTTATACCCCGCGAGGGCTTGAAGCAGCCTTTGTGGCGCCCCACTCTTTGGAAGCGGTTTTGCATTTGCCGCGGACTGCCTTGCCGCCTCGTCTGATGAGCAGCGTTTTGCTGCAGGCAACTCGGCGTACATGGCAACAGTTAAACAAGTGCTGGGGTAGTGATGCTGCGGTGTCCTGCTGGCTGCGATGTCCTGCTGGCTGCCCATACAAGGCAATGCCTGCTTTTTGCCAGGCTCTGACTCGGCCCCCTTTCGTCAGTGGTGGCGAGTAGGTCTACGACGTTTGGGGCATGTGGTGGACCCGGATGGTTGCTGTAGCTCACGGTGGAACGCTCGGAGCGTATTCTGGAGTTCTTTGCATTGGGGGCGGAGTCCCCACCGACGATAGCTGATTTGAAGAAACGTTTGGATCGGCTGGATGCGCCCCCGGATTACTCGGTGCTGGAAAGCCTTTGGGCGCGAGAGTTGGGTCGGGACATTGCTCCGGGTTCCATTCGAGCTGCTTTGGGCAGGATTGCGCAACTCATGGATGGGGCTCGTTGACGAGAGATGCAGTTTAAATGTATCCTTCGTGCCCATTTCTCCCCGAGGCGGGCGTTTCAAAGTCATCTTGCCCTTCATGGAGGGTGCCCTAAATGTTCGTGTGCATTGGCAGATCTGGGTCATATGTGGTGGGGTTGCCCTTCTATTCGCCGGTATTGGCGGTATATTGAGACCTATCTGAGTGGTCTATTGGGCCAGTGGATTTGCTGGTCGGGGACTCTGGTAGTGCTGGATCAGTTGGGACCACTCCACCCGAGGGGCCGATGGGATAGGGTGTTGGTGCGCAAGGACGGTCTGGTGGGTAAGGGCCCTATTCTTAGTTGTTGGAGAGAGCCTGTGGCCCCTACTTTCTGTGAGTGGCGAAATAGCCTACATCAACTTATGCTTCTGGAACGGAGAACGGCGTTAAGACATCCTCGGGCCTGGGCTACCTTTTTGTTGATTTGGATGCCTTATATTCAGCGATTGGGCCCTAAGGCTCGTAGTGAAGTGCTTAAAATTGGATAACGGTGGCCTGGGAAGCTGGCGGCCGCTGATATGTGCTCTGTACTGCTGCGCTCCCTGTGGTGGGGGGGGGTGGGGGGGATGGGAGGGGGGGCTCGTAGGGGATACTGGCTGTTAGGAATGTCTCTATGCTTGTTCTGGCCGTGTTCCCAGGGCGGTGGACAAGACACAGCCCCGCCCGGGACCTGTTTTGTATTTGAAAACCAAAAAATTGTCAACGTTGGTTTGTCGTTTGTTGTTTATATCCTGCAATACTTAATAAATAGAGCTTTGGAAAAAAAAAAAAAAAGAAACTGGAAAAAAGATGGCGGCCTCCTCGACCTCCAAGCCTTTCCAACAAAAATATGGAGTTCCCCAGGGTTCTGCACTATCTGCCCTACTATTCAATATATATATGCAGCCCATATGTGACATCATCCACTCCTTCAACATCTCCTGCCTGATATACGCGGATGACGTGCTACTCTTCACCCCCTTTGTCGTCAATCAACCAGACTTCTCCTCACTGGTAAAATGCTTTGATGCCGTCACTGACTGGCTTAACTCACAGAGTCTCAAAATAAATTTTAGCAAGACAGAAGTGCTGTTCATCACGAGAAATCAAACCTTCTCCCCCCCAGCAATATTAAAGACAAGAGTTGCCATGCTCCCGAGCCGCCCCACCATCCGCTACCTGGGAGTCACACTTGACCAGCACCTTGACCTCAAAGCCCACATAAGTAACACTGTCAAGAAAGTCTACCACAAGATGAAGACAATTCGACATCTCCGACCCTTACTGCAACCAGAGGACTCCCGGACAGTCTTCCAGGCGCTAGTAATCCCCCACTTTGACTATGCTAATGTGATCCTTCATGGGCTCCCCAAGAACACACTCAATCCCCTACAGTTAGCTATGAACGCTGCTGCCCGATTCCTACATGGGGCCTCTAGAAGAGAGCACATCACTCCAATCCTAAAGGACCTCCACTGGCTACCAATCTACTGCCAGCTCATCTACAAAGTTGCTCTCTTAACTTTCAAAGCCATTAACAAAATAACCTCCAGCACCTTGACAAACCTTATCCACCCCACACCCACCTCCAGAGCAAGAAGGTCCTTCGCCACTAACACACTAATAACCCCCAGCGAAGTAACAAAATGCACTCAGGCAACAAAAAAAACAGAGCGTTCATGTTCTATGCACCTACCTGCTGGAATGAGCTCCCAGTGTCCATCTGCATGATCACTGACCTCGCACAACGTAGAAAAGCAGTAAAGCACCACCTTTTTCTCCTGCACTATGCCCAAGCTAACAACACATCCCTACCCGAAAAAAAACCACACGACCCAATTCACATCCCTATACATAGCTCGCAAGGAAACCTTTGTTACCATAGCCGCGCAGCAACTTCCCGCCCACACTGTATATAGCCTGTATATAGCTTGTATATAACCTGTATTTACCTCCGTATGGTTATTCACCCAAGTTGTATTTCCTGTTCAATGTAAGTGCAAAGCAGGCTCTTCCTGCTCTCCACAAAATGTTATCTGTAAACCACACTGATTGTAAAGAGCGCAGTATATAAAAGCATTAAATAAATAAATAAATAAATAAATAAATAAAATAAGTTAGCCTTCTGGCCAAAAAACTTCAGTGGTTGCAAGCTCGTTATGGACTGCTCTTCCCAGTGCGTATGAGAGTTACCATACACAGCTAGACCCAATCATTTGAAGAAACTGAGCAACTTCAGCCTTCTTAGACAGTTTCACCAGAGACAGGATTTAGATACTCATTACTGGATTGTGACATCACCGCAGATACTTCAGACTCTCCGCACTGCTAGTTGGCAATAACTATAGCACGTTATGTCTGGTGAGGACCGGCCTAACAACTGATACTGGATTAGACAGACTATCCTCTCTATTGGAGCATGCTTACTCTAGCAAGCAGTACGATGCTGACATATGCTCAGACTTATCTTTGCTTTTCATCGGCTATCTGCCTACTGTGCAAAGACTCATATTGTATAGTTCTCTCTGGAGATGAGAGGCCATAGCTGTTAGACATATGGCTCTGTCTTAGTGCTTGGTGTGTAATGGGGAGGGGGAGGGGAGAAAGGGTTACCTGAATGACTAGTCTCGGGGTGGGGGGGGGGGTAGGAAGAGACACTGTATTGTTGAGAGGTACCCTGGTGCCTCCCGCTTTGCTACTCACGACTGACTACACACATTGTTTTTTTTAATATCTAAATTTACAAAATTCAAGCACTATACTTGAAAGGGAAAAAGGCTTCAAGGTTATAATAAAGAAACATTACCAAATAAGGAAAGCATTAGCCCCAAAATTCTACAAGCCCAACAACCAAAAGGGACCAAGAAAACAGGAAACAAAATATGGCAAACATGAGAGGAAAAGCGTAACAGGCAGTTTAATCCACTTCCAAAAATTACCACTGTAAGATAAACAGAGAACTAACCGATTCCCTCTGTTGCTAGAGAAGAAAGGCGGGAGCTGACAAAAGTTGCCAACTGAGTGGGGTCTTAAAAACATAACTCTGAAACTGCAAACATACTAGACATTTTCATGGGAATTTAAAAAACAAACAAACCCCCTAATTGAGAAACCCCAGGCTTATGCACTAGAAAATCCCTCCAACGCCTCTGAGTCTCGTGGGCCAGGTCTGGATGCATAGCAACTAACAAATTCTTAAAGGGAATGGAGCACTTCTTCAAGTATATCTTAAGAAGCCACTCCCAGTCAGACAATAATGTTAAGGAAATTAATAAAGTTGAGGCAATCAGAGATTCGGCATCAGAAGATTCCAAAACCTTAGATATATAATGCAAACTGGAAAGAGAATCTGACGGAGTCCCCCCCCCACCCCCCCGAAACCTTTTTCCGAGATGGAATATAATATACTCTGGTTAGAGGGGTATGAGACTCAGATGGGATCCCCAAAACATCCTGCATATACATTTTCAACATATCTCTAGAAGAAACTAACGGTGAACGAGGAAAGTTAACTAAACGCAAATTCATAGAACATACTTGATTCTCCAAAAGTTCACTCTTAAATCTTAAATTAGAGACATCCTTCATTGTAGAGGAATAATAAGTCTCATGTTTCAGAACCTCTAATTGCACTTTCCCAATTGACTCCTTAACTTCAGATCTCTCTCGTATTGGCTGACTAACCACATTTTGATATTCATTTGTTTTCCTTGTTCAATCCCCTGGCTCCTTTAATTGTATTTTTTTTCTGCTGCTATTTATGGATTACACATCTTACTACTTGTTCTAGCCTGCTGCGGGAAGACAGCAGCTAATATTAGTAACACCAATATGGGGTCCTGTGTTCTACCAGCTATTCTGCATAAGGTTCGTATGGTTTCCTGTCTACCATTGCTTCGATGATCCTGGGTTCTGGTCACTCCTGACTACTCTACTAATTCTCGAGGAAAATGATCTCCTTTCTTAAGGTGTTTTCACTAAACGTCAAAGGAATTAGCAATCCTATTTCCAAACTCGGAAGCTACTCACCTCAACTCTACTTCAAACCAAAACGGACTCTGAGGGGAGATGGGCTAATGTAATTCTTCAAATAGGTTAAACAACTAGCCTGTCTGTCAATCTACAGTATATTCCCAGTACAGATTGTTCAGTTTTTCCAGACAGTAAGCACAGAAATCCTTGAGGTTGTTGAGATGCTGAGCATTCTAGGTGGTGATCAATGTTCCCTCTAATTTTCTGTAGGCTGTGTGTGCATAAATATCAGCTGTGCAGCTTTTGAAGGAAGGTTAAATTTTTGTGCGCCACATAACGACACTCGGAGTTATATACTTTAAAATTTGACTACCCGTCAGAATACAGTATGTACACCACATTAATTGCACTAGAAAATATTGTAGAACTTGTGAAAACCGTAAATACACAACAACTTTTAAATTTTAAGACATCTGTGTTGTTTTCTATCAGATTCAGAACCATAATTTTTGTGCGCTCTGTTGTAAAGTATGTGCGCTCGCTCGGCGAGGTGTGTGCACGCGCACACGCGCACAGCTTAGAGGGAACAGTGGTGGTGATTTTAATCTTGTATTTGACCTGCTGTTGGACAATCAATCCTTTGATCAATCCAGTCCCACCAGAGCCATGTAGGTAGTGCAGGCCCTGTTGGATGATATTGGTCTGTTAGATTCTTTGACACTGCAGCACCCCTCGGACCTTCCTCACTGCACGCATTCCTAAATAGACTTTTCCTGATCTCTAAATCCCTGCCTGATCTACACACCATGAAGTTTAAAGGGATGTCCGTCTCTGATCAATCGGCCATAGCCCTTTCCTTACAAGTTTTTCAACATCCGACTGCCTCACATCCCTGGCGGCTTAATAAGACCCTGCTAGGTGAAGAAGAGCTCTTAATGATGGCTCAGAAGGCAATTTCCTCCTATTTTGACCTGAACACCGCTTGGGTTGGGCATGGAGACCTTGGGCTGGGCATGTTGGGAAGCATTTAAGGCCTCCCTAAGGCAGTTGCCACCATCTATGCTATCAGATCAGCCAAACAGCGGAATAAAGACCTACAAGTCCTAGACACTCAAAACAAATTGGGGAGTGGGCCCTCATACACACCAATCTGACCAGACAGTCCTGCTCTGGTTACAATATCTACATTACAAATAGAATATGATCCTCTGCGAACAGGCCTCTCAGCCTTTGCCCAAAGAGGACGCTGCTTTGCGGGTGCTAAATGGGCAGGAACCTTACTGGTTAACATGTTTAAGGCACGTAGGGAAGCTGCCCGCATATTGATTATTTGTGACAAGAGTGAGAAGCCACTCACTCAGGATGTTGATATACTCATTTCAGGACCTTATACATTAATCTTTATATATCGGACATCCCAGGAAATCAGGAGAGTTTTTAAAATCTGGTAAAAGACCTGATATATCCAACCCTCTTCGCAGAACAAGCAACGGGTCTGGCTAGTGAATTCAAACAAAAGGAAGTGACCCAAGCTATTGGCCAACTACCAATGGGAAAGGCATCTGGCCCAGATCTCCTTCCAGAATTTTACAGGTCATTCAAATTGGAGCTGGCACCACACTTACTAACATATTTAAATTGCTTGCATCCCAAGCCCTGACAGTAAATGCCTTTGCTGAAGCCACAATCGTGTTTCATGAAAGAGTGAGTGGAGACCTCCAGAGAGTAGAGAATTACCGCCTGATCTCTCTTCTCAACCTGGCCTATAAAATTTATGTCAAAATACTAGCCAACCTACTATCAGGTCTCATACCAAGCCTCATACAACCCTGACCAGGTGGCTTTGTGACTGGGCACTCCACAACTGACAACACATATCTTCTTTGCGATGTACTTTTCTTGGTGAAGGATTATCAACACCCACTTGTGGGGCTTTCACTAGACACCAAGAATGTTTTTTATTGCCTGGAATGGCCGTTTATGCTACAAACCCTAAAATGGTTTGAAATCAGCCTGGAATTAATCAACAGGATCCAAATACTGTACATCCACCCATCCACGAGGATTTTGGCCAACTCCACCCTTTCCCAACTCTTTCTCTTAAGTAGAGGCACCCGTCAGGGATGCCCACTTTCACCTTTTTTTTCCCATCTGGCACTGGAACCTCTGGAGTTGTTGCTAAGATAAACCCCCATGATATATGGCTTTCAGGTTAATGATGTATAAGGCAAAATGTCCACTTATGCTGATGATCTCCTGCTATTCGTGACTCCGTCATTGATTCCAGCTATACTATCCTCCATCAATCAGTACTCTGCCCTTTTGGGATATAAGATCAATTGGTCTAAATCAAACAGTTTTCTCCTAAACAACTATGTGTGCCTAAAGGACCTCACAGCATGTCTATTCCAATAGTCATGCAATGCCATTAAATACTTGGGGGGGGGGGGGGTCTCTTACAGCCCCATGTTGAAGGAAACTCAAGAGCGGAATGCGGCCCACCTTATACAAACTGTCCAAACTCTGATGGTCACCCATGTCTCTCATGGTGGGGTGGCTTAGAGACTGTGAAAATGCTCTTGGCATCTAAAATTAATTACATCCTAAGTATGATCCTTATCCTGTTCCGATGCATTTTTACCAAAGGCTGGGTGCCTTGGTGACCTCCTTCCTTTGAGGTAATAGTTAAAGCTCCAGAGGGAGGTCGGCAGAGTCCAGCTTTTAAGAAATATCATCATTCCTTCCTCTTCCAATAGGGATCACAGTGGTCAAGTACCTACTCAGAATACTCTCGTCTGATATGGCTGACTCTGGAGCGACAGATAATCTACCCCATACTGACACATCTCCTGATAGGAATGATGCACGTAGGAATGTCAACCTTCGGTAGTCAAGGATACTCAATTAGCCTGTCAGTGTCTGGCTTACTGGAATGTGCTAAATACCCTCTCTCAAAATTACAACCAATCTGGAGCAACCTACCTTTCAAAATTCAGAAACATACTATTAACTAGAGAGATTGGCAGATACAAGGAATTTGGATGGCTGGACAGCTCACCATCCCTACTTTTTTCAAAACCTTTGCAAACCTTCAATGCAAGTTTGAATTGCTCGATAAAACTCACTATTAATGGCTGCAGTTATGTCACTGATTACAGAAAGCCAGAATAATTCCTTCCCACCTCTCTGACTGTGGCCTACTCAAGGTGGTTCAGACAATAGCTGGGCCCATGAAAGCCTCTAAATTCTATGCCCTTCTATGAGACAGCCCTAAGCCTCACTGGCAGTTCAATCACACCCAAATAATTGGACATCTTTGGGGTCCGATAGCATGACTGTCGAGATCGGCCTCAATAAACACAGTCATTATATTTCCTGGCCCACAGATCCATTATCACTCCGGTATGCCTTGCTAAGTGGTAACCAGCTCAGAGCAACCAATGCTGGTCCTGTCATCCCCACTCGGACACTATGACTCATATGCTTTGACTGTCCCTATCTCCAGACCTTCTGGCAGGATGTGTGGGAGAAAATATCCACTATATTGCATATACATGCCACATCCTCATTTACCATTCACAGGCAGATGTTAGCGGCCTCCAAACCCAGGACTGGTTCCTTTTTGGTATGTTGATCAGTTTAGCTCTAAAATTACTAATCAATAACTCGAAGGATTCCTCCACTCTTGAATGGTATCACAGGTGGAATGCAGTCTGCCTCCATCACAAATATGAAGTGGCCTACTGGAAATCATTTCACCACTCCACTTGCTGGTGTCAGGTAGAAAACGTTGGGCGGCCATATTGCTGCTAATTCTTAGTCTCCTGTACAATACTGCGTAAGTTGACGCTTTGGTGTATGGCGAGCCCCTAGTAGCCAGGGGACGGGGGGAAGGGGGGTTACATGCGGTTTTATTCTGTTTCTATGTTCTGAATTTCTTATTTTTTAATGTAATGATAGAAATATAAATAAAAGTTAAAAAAATACTAAGAAGAGGTTAATCACTGCCTGGAGAAGATTCTCAAAAGTACAGACTGACCTAGACCCAAAAATGTACCAACTAAACTACACAGGATAAAGGAACATGAGGAGCTTTCAAACGACTCTTTTTACGAGTCATACAACTACCTTTAGCAGCTGACATAGCAGCAAGAAAATGGAAGCCACAAAAGGGATCAGAATGTACAGAATGGCTACCCAAAGGAAGACAAATAATATCTTTAGAGAGAACAATGGTGTTCTTTAAAGGAGATTATAATAAATACATAAATACTTGATGTTCTTTCTCAAAGAAAATCCAAGAATCCATTGGTGCAATAGAGAGCAGCACAAACGTGAAGAATAAAGTAATCAAAAAACGCATCTGAAAAGAACAATCTAGTCCAGCAAACAAAAACAGGATGTCACTGAGAGAGTCAAAATGTGAATGGTTTTATGCTTATTATTGTACAAACTATACAAAAAAACCTCCTGTCTTTGTCATGGCATATAATGTAGACCTATGCAGTCAACGTATTATATATATTGTTAAAGAAAATGTGTAGATTAATCAGAAATGTACCGAACTACCAGCAGAGATGATTACAAAATAAATGGTATTAGAAAATGGAACATAAATCATAGTAATGGAAAGAAATACTGTAAACTGTAATTTCAATAATTTTACAATAAAAATAAAGTTTAGAAAGCTATGACGCAAGACACAGCAGTCAGAGGTCTCTCAGCCTACTCTCCTTTCCTGCTTTGCACCAAAGGCAAGAGCTCATCTCCTATTTTACAACACCGACAAGAAAGTGATAGGAGTGTGTTTACTAAAGGGTGTTAGACTTTTTGCAGCTAATGCGGTGTTTTTGTGCAAACAGTGCTGCATTAGCTGCAAACATGGTGTGCTGTCTGTTCGGGGTATACACAACATTTCCACAGCAGATAATGCACAGCCCAGCAGCACTGTAGATGCACATAATGCCACCCATTGAGGTTATGTTATTTGTACCCATACTATCTGCAACTTTGACGGTTACTGTGCTCTGTTAATGCCCGCAGTAACTGCGCATTGCGGATACATCCATTCTCCACTCATTTCCTGCTCATTCTGTAAGTTAACGCAGTTTGTGCAGATAGTTCAGCAATTTTTCTGCCCTATCAGCATTTGCCCTATGCTTTCTGTTATCTGCTGCATTAACAGATAACACAGCTTAGCAAAAAGGATCCATAGTGAGTAGTGCATATACAAAGGTTGGAAGTCATGCTATTGTGCATGCACCAAAATATTGTGTACTGCATGATCCTAACACAACCCAAGGTAACATAATGATGGCTGCGTAAATGCCATTTTCTAGCATCCACGCTTCAGTGAATATGCCCAACAATGTCATGCTAACATCATTGCTTAAAGTTCATGTTAAATAATAGGACCAATATTTAAACACATTTATCCAGTTAGCAGCATCTGCTAACTGTGTAAATGCCACTGACCAGGGATAGCCACTGATTTTCAGTGGCATTATCCAGAAAATGCTGCTAAAAATCACGGCAGAATACTTCGGTGCCATCTGGATGTCAACAACCAGTCCAGGGGTGGAGTCAGAAATGGAAAGGTAACATATCTAGATAACAATAATTTTCAACACCGCACTCCGGATAGACATCTGTATAACTTTGAACAGCAAAATAGCCATCCAAAATTATGGTGATGGCTACCAGATAACAGCTCTGAATATCTCAGTTATCTGGAGACTGGTGGCAGTCAGCATCAGTCCTGAATATTCAGTACCGCAGCCAGCGCTAAAAATGTTGGTATATCTTTAAATGCCATGGCTGGTGTTGAAAAGGAACAATAAGCATGGAGTTTAACCAATACCTCTGTGAAACCAAAATTATCTTTATTTCTCTCCTAGATTGGTACACCTTCACAAAAACAAACACAGGACAGACAGCAGTCCAGAGAAAACAAAGTTAACTTTATGCTGTTTGTTCCTACAAGCTGGTTCTACTGGCTCTTTCTCCAGCCCCAGTACTACTTTGCACAGCTTGCCTTGGAAAAACTTCTGGCTCCATGGGCCTCTCTCTCTCCCTCCTTTGGAGAGGGATGGGTAGCATTCTATATACCTCATCACACACCCTCCCCCTCAGCTCAACCATGCCCCATTGAGCACCTGCCTCACCTGGGACCCCCCACCCAGGAAAGGAGGTCAGTGTTCATGTGAGTCTGACCAGCCCTATGGCAGACCTGGATCTGGTAGGGTTGGAGACTCAAAAACAACCACATAATATGGCTTATTGGATTCCTTATGTTGAGCCAGTCACTTGGTGGTCTGTTATCAGTATAAATACATGGCTGAGCAGGTAGTATTTGAAGGTTTCAAGTGCCTACTTGACAGCTTGGGCTTCCTTCTTGATCACCGCATGATGATTCTCCTAAGGAAGTAATTTCCTGCTGATGAATGCTTGGAATGTTCTTTGCCCCTGACTTTCTGGGCCAGAACGTCTCCTAGGCCCACCTCTGAGGCATCAGTTTGCACAACAAATGGTAGAGAGAAATTAGGGCTAATCAGGACAGGTTTAGAGCACATGACCTTCCTGAGATGCTGTAAGGCCAGATCTAGGTCTGGTGACCACTGAAACTGTTTAGGAGCTCTCTTCTGGAGGAAATTGGTTAACTGCTCTGTCACCTCTGCAAAATTAGGGATGAACCAGCGGTAATAGCCAAAACAATCCAAGGACGGCAAGAACATTTTTCTTCGATTTCGGAGTTGGGAGTTGGGACCTGGGTAATGGCATCCACCTTCCGTAGATGAGGTCGTATCTGCCCATTTCCAATTAAATTTCCAGGTATTGAATGTCCCAACCTCCCAGAAGGCATTTCTTGGTGTTGGCAGTTAACCCAGCCTTTCGTAGGCTGGTTAACATGGATTGTACTTGGGTTAAATGGGTGGTCCAGTTTCTGCTGTAGATGATATCAAGGTGTGCAGGCAAATACTCTTTGTGCAGTCTCAGCAGACATTGAAATGTGTCTGGAGTCCTGTGTAATCCAAAGGGCAGCACTGTAAACTGAAGCAGGCCTTGTGGTGTTGAAAAAGCAGTCTTCTCCCTGACAACTGGAGTCAAGAGCAACTGCTAGTATCCCTTGGTCAAATCCAAATTTGATATAAAGCATGCTCCACTGAGTCACTCGATTAGCTCATCTATTTTGAACATGGAACTTTTAGTTTAGAAGATGCATTGACCCTCCAAATGTCAATGCAGAATTTGTTGCTTCTATCTGGTTTAGGAACCAAGACAATGGAGAATGACCAGTCACTCATAGACTCTTCTATCATTCTCAGGTTAAGCATCTCTTCCGGTTCCTTGGTGTTCGCCTGTTGCTGGCTTCCAGAATCTGATAGAGTCATTGTTGGATAATCACCCCAGGGTCAGTAATGATATTATGACAAATGAGGTGGGTTCATCCCGGGCAGGTGGATAACACCTTTAGGTTACAGTGGATCAAATCTAGATCTCTTCTCTGGGAGCAGAGAGCTGATCTCCATTTGGGACTTGAGTTGGATCTGACTGGGCTGAAATTTCCAGTCCAAAATCATCTCTCTGTACTATCACAGCTGTCACTGGAGTCCACTTTTTCAATATGTTAATATGGTAAATTTTGGCTGTCTTATGTTTATGTTTATTGACTTAATATACCGCTAAACGAAAATCATAGCGGTTTACATAGTTCAAAACAAAGAAATACCATAAGGTAAAGGAAGAAGAAAAAGAAATTACAATGGCGGATAGGAAAGCATACCTAACAGATTCATACGACAGGACAATAGAGAGGAGAGAGAGAGAGGAGAACAGGGAAGACAAGGTCACGTAGAGGGATCAGGGAGGTCAAAGGCAAAGGGCAAAGAGGTGGGTTTTGAGGCTGTTCTTAAAGGTAGTATGTTGCTGCTCAAGCCGGATAGAAGAGGGCAGAGAGGTCTTCCGTTTATCTGGCTGGGTAGTTTTGTAGTTAATGGGTCCCACTTTCTCTTCCACTTCACAGGGCCCCTGCCATTTGCAGAGTAACTTGTTCTCAGATGAGGGCAACAAGACTAAAACTCTGTCTCACAGTTAGGTGTGGTACATGGCTGCCCGATTGTAGTCCTTGGCCTGCTCAGTTTGGGCTTTTTCCAGATTGAGTCTGGCTGCCTCTCTGGCTTTCCTCAGCATTTTTATAACATACTCCACCAAATTACACCTGGCATGGGATTCTTCCCAGGTTTCACTTACCACATTTAATATGCCTCTTGGCTGTCTTCTGAAGAGCAACTCAAAAGGAGAAAGCCCCGTAGAACTCTGAGCTATCTCACAGATGGCAAGCATCAAATAGGGTAGGAGAATGTCTGAATTCTTCCCACCCGACTGTATGAACTTTAACATCTGTTTCAGAGTTTTATTGAATCGCTCAATGAGGCCATCCATCTGTGGGTGATATACTGATGTTTGCAGCATCTTGACCTTCACCAAGGCACACTTGCTTCATCACCTTGCATACAAAGGGTGTTCCTTGATCTGTGACAATTTTATTGGGTATTTCCACCTACGTGAATACTTCCCAGAGGGCATTCACGATTGTAATAGTCTTCATATTCCTTAGACCAAAGGCCTCTGGGATATTTTTTTCCAGTGAATGAGAGTCCGCATACTTTCGGAGTCAATCAAGGCCTGGAGGTAGGTTCCCTCAATCTCCACAGGGACCACATAGTTCTGTGCCCCTGGGTAGGGAGTGTCCACAACAGCACAGGTGTGAAGGGTGGCTGGGCCAACCTCCATGGGTTTTTCGTATCCAGTATACATTCCCGAGCTCCACACACATCCCCAGGCTCCACACCTAAAACAGGTGAAGAGGATGTGTCTGGGGGTTGGAACATGGGAGCCAAAATCCATTCTGGCTTCCCATTCCATCTCCTAGGCTAACAGGTGTATTCTTCCCCCTCTTATTGTCTGTTTCAGTCACCATCTGGGCTTCATGATATCCTCTGGCTATTTCTAGTGCATTCTCCAATATAAGCTTGGGGTGCTGACATACCCAGTTTCATTGGGGTGGTCAATCTCTCCAAAGACTGCTCCAATAGCAAAATCTTGGCTACCTCGGGCCCGGTCTTACCTTCTGGTTGATCCTTCAACTGATAGAGATCCTCTGAAGGCTCTCTCTTATCTGGAGACCTTTCTGAATCGCTGGTGTTAGGCCTCTGGGGTACAGCCGGCCCGTTCCAGTAAAGTGGCCTTGACAGCTGCATATGTAGCTCACCCATCTAAACTGGTGTCCTGGAATGCTGCCTGACTTCTGTCCATCAGCAGATTATCCAGATAAAAGCCCATGTTGCCTCTAGCTACTTGGCCATACAGGCAGTTCATTTAAAGTTCACCAAAATGTGGTCAGCCTGGGTCAGCTGAGCTAGGGAACCCTTCTGTAGCTCCCCCTGCACTTGAATAAGATCCTGTATCTGTTAACACTGTTATTGCTGCCCTTCCAGCAAGGTATTTTGAAACTACTGCTGACATTGTTGCTGTTGCTGCTGACCTTCTGCCAGAAGTTGGAGGAGCCGCTCTATCCTGGCTTGTCACTGCTCTCTTGCAATACCACCACTGCTTCCTCTTCTGCAGCTGAGTTAACCCTGTAGTATTCCAGCTCCAACAAACCTTTAGCAGCCTCTAGTGGTCAAAACAAAGCCTGCTTGTCCGGCACCGACTATACCTTCTTCAAGCTGCCTAACTAGGGCAAGGCTAACCCTCTCAGCCCATACAAACAAATAAAACAAAATCCTGACCTGCTGTAGAGGCTCAGCCATAGAGGTAAGTGGATTTGTCCCTTAGTCATATGGTAGAGGAAATCCCACCACTATCACCATATGTGGTAGTGTGGCATGCTGTGGGAAGGGGTTTTCACTAAACTGCTGAACAGACAGCAGTTTAGGGAAACCAAAATTAGCTTTTATTCTGCCCCAGCTTGGTAAACGTTCACAAAGCTAAAACTTAGGACAGACAAAGTTAGCTTTTATGCCATCCCAGCTTGTTTGTTTTCCACAGGCTGGTTCTCCTGACTCTTCCTCCAGCACCAGTTAAAGCTCCTACCTCAGAACTCCTTTGGCTTGCCTGGAAGGACATCTGGCTCAAAGGGCCTCTCCCTCTTGCAGCCTGCCGAGTTCTTAACCTCTCCATGTGAGCAGCAACCTCCCAGCCCTGAACTCTGGACTACAGATTCTCTTAAAGGGGACTGTTGATCAACCCTTTGGAGAGGGACAGGAAGCATTCTGTATACCCCATCACAACGTCCAATGCTTTTTGTTTTACAATGTTTTTATGAACAGTCCCCATAGAATTGAAAAAGAAATCTGCATGGAAGTCTTCCCTTCCCTGACATAAAAATGCCTCCAGGAATGTCTCATCTCAGTGGGGCCAGAGGTATATATGTTTTGGAACAGTGCCTGTTTGTTTAGTTGCTTTGGGGCAGAACAATTTACATATGTAAATAGCTTTGAAAACTGTAATCCCAGGCACTTGGCTGGTCTCATACTCCCCCATGGATCTGGGTTTTAGGATACCCACAATAAATACCAGCAAGATCCTTTCATAAATGTTTCAAAAAACGGGTTATATTGCATTTTTTGATTAACCTTCAGGACCAGACTTAAGATACAATGAATTACTGCAGGCAGTGCCCAAACCAAAGACTTGCCCATCCTTCCCAAACAAAAGGAATGAAGCTGAGTTTCAGAAATATACCCCAATTAAAACATTGTACCTATTAAGAGCAGCATATTGCAGCACTCTATCCATTATTAATAGCTAAATCTGCATTCTGAACTAAGCATAGCCTGCTGAGGGAAATGTACCTTAACAAGGGACGTGCAATTCTTCCAAGATGCCCTGCAGCTTCAGTTGCCATTCTTAGGAACAGATTACCTAGATTTGCTACAAAGGCCAATGAACTAGCAAGAATCTTTTGAATAGTCCCTGCAGCATATTCATATTTTGTTTTCGTTTGGGCGAATGGAATGCACACGGTTGCTGTGCATCACTGGAATTAGTTTCCTGGGATTAGCATAATGCTATCCATGAATCCTCCTTTCCATTTTACTGTTTCAGAGTGACTGTTTGTTTAGGAAAAGAAATTCTATCCATCAGCTAAGTTCATTAACAGCCTACTTCCAAGTACGTTTGTGCATCATATTTAATACGTTACATAGAAAAGCTTAGACTGTCCTTTTTTTATTATTATTATTATTCTGCATATCTTAGTCTATGAGAATGCATCACAGATACGTATCAAGGTTGATGATTCCAATTTATGATCAAGTTACTATAAAAAAGTGGGTATAGAGATCTGCACTTCACATTGAAAGGGTACTTTTTAGAGAAGAAGGGTGGTTCAGAAGGGATTAGTAAGAAAATATTTTGCAAATGCTTTTCCAGCATGGAGATAACACAGACTCTGCAACCTAGTCTACTTCCAATTTAGCAGTATGGAATGTTCTAAGCTGACTCTCTGTGCCATGTTACCAGACATATTCCCTTTGAATGAAAGAATGTTGGGGCTAATGAGAATCAAAATTATTATGCAGTGCATGGGAGTCTAACTGAAATTATTATAACGCCCTAGAAATCTGTGCAATTAGGCCATTCTATAATTTACTGGGCATAAACCCCAGTAAAAGCTAGGAAATATTATTAACAATTAATGCTTAATGGTTAAAATTTCTTTTATACCGCAGGCCATAAAATTCCCTGCAGTTTGCAATATTACATAAGTAATTCATAAAACACAAACATACAGTAAAACCAACACACAATTCAAAAATGTCAAAAATAACATCAATAGACTCCATAAACTTCTTGAAATAAAAACGGTTTTCCAATTCCTCTTTTTTAAATCACTGCACAATAACTGATTTAAAGGCAAGGGATTTGATTGCCTTGTATATCACAGTGAAGGAATCTTTTTTTGCAGCATAAAAATATCAGGATTAGCCAAAACATTAGTAATTTGAAACTGAGTCAGTAGTTGTTGACTTTTGCAATCAACTGAATTTTTAAGATCATTTACTGACCTGGAGCACAAATAATATTCAGAAAGGATTGACAGGCTGGATCAGATTTAGGAATTTCATGTGAGACTCACTAAGAGTCAAACTTTATACTGGACAGGAATCAGCAAGTGATTTAAAGATAAGTGGTCTTTTCTGCAACCTATTAAGGTCGGAGCATAGCTGAAACAATCTTTCATGACAGCTTCACTGCCAGATGGACTCTGTGTAATGTTAGTCACAGTTTGGTTCATGTCAATTACTTTTCATGCTTCCCAAACATTCTCTATGTATTTTGTCATTTACTGTATCAAATTTATCACCCCAAATGCATATCCTCTGGATATCCTTGCTTTATCCTAATTAATTAGGACAGTCTGAAATGGCAACAAAATTAAAATGTGACATCTCTAGTCAGCAGAAATGCTTAAATGTAGAATTTTCAGGCCTTGGGTATGTCACTTCACTCTCCATTGCCTCAAGTACAAACTTAGGGGCATGTTTACTAAAGTGCATTACCTGGGTAGCGTAGGGCTAACACGTGGTATTACTGCCGCACTGAAAAGTAGCATGGGGCCCAACACTATCTGGAAGGCATCCAGGTGAAGACTGGTTGGGTCGGGAGTGTTCCCTGCTGCAGTACTTGCAGTGTTGGCATTTGCAGCCTGTGCTACCTGCACTGAGGACAAAGTACCACAGATACAACTAATGCCAGTCAATGGGTGGCGTTAGTTGTCCAATGGTATTTTTGCTATGGTGACCTGCTCTAACTGCAGTGGGATGATCGTACCCACCCTCTGCAGTTAGCACAAAACCATGTAGTGCAAGGCTTAGTAAAAATGTCCCATACATTGTAAGCCCTCTGGGGACATGGAAATAATTCCACTACCTGAATAAAACACCTTGAATTACTACTTGAAAAGCATGAGCTAAATACAATAAAAATAATTTTAAAAAGTTATTTTCATGTTAGCTTGTGGCAATATGCATGCAAAAAATGTCTCTTATAAAATGACTTACAAAAAATATAATAAACCAAGAGCACCAAAAAACTGAAGATAATACTATTATGAAACCTAAAGGAGACATCAAATGGATCACGGCCTAAGGCGAATAATTAATGTTGGCTTATTAATGCCTACTGTGCCCGAACTTTCATTACTTTCTCCCAGGCAAAATTAAAATGAATGTTCCAATTATATGTACTTCACTATCTATCACAATCATATGAAAAAAAACATCTTAAATACAAATGATATAATACAAGGTCATGAGAAATATATACTTAAGCTTCACAGTTTCAGTTCTTAGTTATCTATTTTGAATCTTCATGTAAGTCCCTCAGTGGGATACCAGATTATTTCCTTGAGGTGCATATAAATCTTATAAAGCTTCAAATTGTGTAGGCATTCAGCATCAATGTTTCAGTCTTGCTGGTCTTTCACTGGGGAGTGTCTTTCATGTGTGTGTTTTACAAAGATGGCTGATGGACCAAATGTCCATACCTTCAGTTGTTCACAAGAACACATTGATGCCTCATTGAATTCAACTCCTTTCTTTTCCACCAAAGCCATTGATAGACCAAAATGGCCAGAATTAATTGCTTTAAATAAGTTACACAGTTACAGTGAGTTACACAGCAGCGCCTTGAGATCAGACGTTTGAACCAATGCGTTGTGTGGCTATGATCATTTCCTGCTTAGTAGGTGAAGATTTTTCATGAAAGACACATGGTGTTGAGTTTATACTCTCTCATTCCTGCCAATTTCAATCCCTCCTTCTGCATCAGTCTCACTCCTTTCCCTCCTTTGAAGTCCACTCCATCCACATTTTTACTCCACTACCCCTCTAGATAGCTGAAATTTATCGACCCCCTGACAAGTCCACCTCTACCTTTTTCACTGACCAACTCATGGCTTTCCTTTTTTTCTGGATTCATCTTTCCCTTTTCTTATTCTTGGGGATTTTAACATTCATGTTGATAATCCCCCTGACCCTTATCTTTAAAGATCCTTTCTCTTACCTCCTCATTCAACTTCTAGCTGTGCTCTACTATCCCAACTCATCAGCATAGTCAGTGCCTTGACCTTGGCTTCTTCCCTCACTGTGTACCCTCAAACCTCTGTACCTCAGCTCTTTCATTATCTGACCATCACCTACTAAGCTTCACTCTTCATCACTCCCACTTTAGTCTTGCCAATCTCCTCCAACCTCTTTAGGAATCTTCATACTATCGACCCATCAGCTCTCTCCACTACTGTCTCATCACTTCTTTCCTCCACTATGTCATCTGAATCTGTTGATGAGGCAGTAACTTCCTATAAGACTGCACTCTTTTGTTCTGGATGCTCTTGCTCCTTCCATGCCAACCAGACTTGATGTCCAGAGAGATATGCTGTCTGCCAGGTGCCAATGGAGAGATGCATGGAGAGTATGCAGAGACTCATCAAGCCCACTGACTATTACCCAATGTTGCTAATACATGTCAGCACAAATGATACTGTCAGATATCCCTCTGAGCACATCAAAAGTGACTTCATAGCTCTGGGACAGAGGGTGAAGCAGATAGAGATCGCCACCTGCAGGGCTGTTTTCAGTCATTGCTGCTGCAAGTCCCAGAGAGGGGTGGCCATGGCCATGTAACTCCATACCACAGATTAGTAACTTCTGCGGTAAAAGAAAAAGGAAGGCTTGTGATTAACTTTACAAGCTGCATTTTTCTACTCTCCTGGAGCATCAGACAACTAACATGTGTCTCAATGCTCTTGGGAGCATTGCTAAAGTGGGGCTGGCATCTGCATAAAAGACATGGGAATTCCCCTCTGTCCAGCCACAGCAAATATTCAGCACTCCTATTTCCTTTGAAGAGATCTTCCACCTATGCTGATGGCCCCTTGACTCCACTAAACCCATAATCACAGGTCCACCACCTCCCAAAATCCCCAATCCTCCAGACCCCCAATCACAAAATCTCAATGCCTCTGAAGGCCCCCGCCCTCTTTGTCCATCCTGGGACCTACAGTTATTATCCTTAGTCACTCCTGTTCATTGTGCCACCAGGTTCAAAATGGCATCCACAACCCCTAGTGCTAGACTTGTACTACCACTAGGCATCAAGCTGCCATATACAGACCTGGTGGAAGATCATTCCGAGGTATGGGAGATTCTGGATTCCATGGTATTCCACAGGAAGACATAATATCTAGTATAATGGAAGACTTTAGTCCATAGGAAAGGTCTTGGAATGATTTAGCCTAACATACAAGTAATTATGGCAGATAAAGACCAGCATAATCCATCTAGTCTGCCCAGTAAGCTGGCTAGAGTTGCACCTGCTGCTCTGGGCAGTCTAACCAGCTAAATCCTTTTGAATATCTATCCCAATGTTTTTATACTGATTGATGTTTACAAGTGAAAGTGATTCTTTTCCTTTGACTCAAAAGACCTTATTGAAAACTTGTTTAGTTGCTCAGTTATTGCCCTTTGTAAATGCATGTAATATAACAGCTGTGTAAGTCCGATTCTATATATTTATAACAACACGACCACAATTATTCTTTAGCTTGTGTTCTTATCTCTGTGTTTCAGAACAAACCAATCCCACTAACAAAAATATAACCACCACAAAAAGTTAAAATAATTGATATAAAAAAATAGTTTTGTCAGACCAATAGAACTACTGTCAACAATTCTTACAGCCAGCATATTCAATGATCCATTTTAATTTTTTATATCATTCTAAGGCAGACCATTTATTTTTATAGAACGGTCTTCACCAGCAGTCCTTTTCTTTAAATTATTTAAAAATACGGTATAGTGCCATGTTTCACCTCAATCAAAGCGTCAAGCAATCAGGTTGTGTCTCAGGAAATCAAATTCAGCATTAAGGAGTAAAATACTTAACTGAAATGCTGCTACTTCATAAAGTTTTCTTAGCAATCCTCTGTTTTTCTACTTGTTTATTTAACTGATTTTGGTATACCATTTTTTCTACCAGTCAAAATGGTGACAGGTGGCAATTAACATAGAAAGACAGTAGGGTACAACATGTCCAGTCAAAGGGGGTGGATATTTGGCAGAGGAAATGCAAGTGTGGAGGTAGTAGGGTACATAGACTTCAATCGGGTAGCAGGTATAAGAATAGGTGCTATAGTGAACATAGTTGTGGGACATTAGTGGATAAAGGAAGTTCAGCAAGTTGGGCGCAGGAGTCTGGTCGGTAGTCTTGAGGGCTAACACATGCCGTAGTATTCCTGGAAAAGGTGCTTGCTTAGGGTGGACTGCAGCGAGTTCCAGTGTGTGGGGGCGTAGAGTGGGAAGGACCTCTGGTGAGCATATTGGGTCCTCTTGTGAATCTATGTTGACGGGCTGAGCAGGTTTAGCATGCTCTGTCTGTGGGGCCTGGTGGAGCTGGAGTGCTAATTGACATCTGAAGGTGCTGGGCAGCAAGTCCATTTCGAGCTACGTGGATGATGGTGAAGACTTCAGATTTGATCCCGGAGGCAATGGGTAGCCAGTGGAGGGATTTTAGGATGGTGTGACGAGGGAGTGCCTAGGTGCTTGGAAGATAGTGCGTGCTGTGGTATGGTGTTCTGAGTGAGTTGTAGTGGGTGGATGGTGTGCTTGGGTATTCTATGATATATGGAGTTGCAGCAGTCAAGCAAAGGGGTGACTGTTGCCTGACAGACTGCACAGAAGTCATCAGGGGAGAGAAGGGGCACAGGTTGCGTAGTGTCCTGAGTTTGTAATAAATTGCCTTGGTGGTGTATTGGACGTGGGCTTGAAAGTCTAGGTGCTGCTCTAAGGTGACTCCAAGGTATTTGAACTGGGTTTGGACTTGGACGTCTGTATCTCCAAGTCTGACTGTCATAGGAGGCGTGAACTCAGAGTCCCTGGTGATGTGTAAGATCTCTATTTTGCTGAAGATGACTGTTAGGTTTTGGTGTTGGAGCCATTGGACGATTTTCATCACTTGTATTAAATGGCAGCAGTATTCTTGTTGGAACAGACATCTAACTTAAGTAGTTCCTCCCATCACCATACATAAAAATAGTCCATCCGATAACATCCATAAAACAGCTTTTTTCTTCAAAATAGGGAGCTCCTTTCAATTTCAAAATTAAGACTCTTGGTTACACTGTATTTAACGAGAAAATCCAGGATTGCTCTCTATGATTTAAGAGAGCATCCCATTCACTTCCACATTCATTAGATGCTACATAATAAATATTTTTCAACATAGTACTTCAAATGTTTGAGAGTATTCCAAGCAAAATTCCATGATTGGGACTGTGAATAATCCCAGTATTGAGGCAAGATTTATCTTCTTGCAACTATACCCTTACGCATCCCACAAACTCTTAGGAATGGACAAATCAAAATATAAATGAGGTAAATCATCTTAAATTTAGAAGAGAAGCTTCTTAAAAGACACAGGAGCAAGATGGCTACCTGAATGATTGCTGCTCATGTTTTTTCCTCAATGGGGAAGCAGAAAGCTAAGATGATGGATCATTATTTACATGGACAGACCCTGGCTGTGAGCTCAGGTGTGGGTCCGGCTGCATCGATGCCATGGTTGATGGACCTGGCCTCTTTCTCAGACACTGATATCTCTCTATTCCCAGACAAGCATCTTCCCCCTCAGCTTCCCAGTGTAGCGGCGATCTCGTTGACTAGCTCTGATGGGCCACGGCCAGAAGTTGTCAGGATAGAGGGGGCAGCCGCTGATGACATCAGAGAGCAGATTGCCCAGGCTCTATAGGCAGCATCTGCGGAGACTCTTTGAAGGAGCCAGAGACAGATGGGTTGAACAGCATGACTGTTGGTGCTCCATCTACATCCCACACTGTATTTCCAGCTGGTCTCTCTATTGTGGTGCCTCTGGTAAGGCCAGAAAAGTGTACTTTGGAGACTATTTGGGAAGCGGTAGCTAATTTATCACTGGTCAACACTGAAATCGTTACTGAGTTTAAAAGGCCCTAATCTGTAGTATCTTGGTGAGCTGAACACGAATAACACATTAAAAAAAAATATTGGCTCTCGTTTTGAAGATATTGCATGTAGTTCATTTTTGACGTTTCACTGTGTAAATTTATCCAGTAGGACATCAACAACATCCCAAATAATCCTTGAATTATGTAATATTGCATCACATTACATAATAATACCAGCATGCACACATCATCCAGAGTTGATTGCATCATTTTCTGATGCAATGCAATACTACTGCCAGACGGCTGCTGAAGCCATCTGATGTCAGCAGTGTACTATACGCAGTTGGAAAGGAAAGTAATCTGGTATTCTGTTCCGATATTGAAAGCCTCATGAATGCCTTAAAAAATCACTCATGACCCACAAGACTGGAGACTATTTATAGACTCTTTGAAACTGAGTCTGAAGGCTGTGCTTTTGAACAATGGAAACCATCTTCCATCTATTCCAGTAGCGCATGCCATCCACATGAAAGAAACATACGATAACTTAAAAGCATCTACTGACTTCCACTCCTTTCGCACTCAGTTTAACCGCCTTCCCCCTCCCTCGCTCACCTTCAATCCACCCGCTCCTCTGCTTTCCTTTTCATCGGCCCCGCATTCTGGAATTCACTCCCCACCTCCCTCCGGTAAGAAACCCCATCACGCCACCTTCAAATGAGACCTAAAAGCCCACCTCTTTTCCTTAGCCTATGACCTTCCCTCCCCTCTGGTCTGATCCTGTCCCCTACGTATAGTCCTGTAACCTTTCTCGCGTTCTTTTATATCAACAATTGTAGCTTCCTTTCCTCCTTTCTGGCCCTGTGCCTGTTTCTAATTGTTTGTGAATTGTAAACCGCTCTGATTGATAAAGTAGGGCGGTATATCAAATAAATAAACATAAACATACAGCTGTCACCTCTGTGGTGACTTGAAGGTAGTTGCCCTTTTAATGGGACTGCAGCAGGGATATATAAAATACATGTGTTTCTTATGTGAGTGGGATAGCCGAGCAAGGGATTGGCACTACTTGCAGAAGGAATGGAATCGCAGACAAAATGTAACAGCTGGAATATCCAGCACCCAGCTCTGCTTCGAGGCTCACAAAATCCTGCTACCATCCCTTCACATCAAACTAGGTTTGATGAAAAACTTTGTGAAAGCCATGGACTGCACTTCGCCAGCTTTCCGATACCTGCATGAAAAATTCCCTCGACTCAGCGAAGCAAAGATTAACCCTTTCCAGGCCGAGCCCAAAACTCTCGGGATCCAAAATTCTGACTAAATATTCCTATCAAATGGTATATAATACATGACCATAGCAGAAGGAAAATCACTTTTAGAACATATTGAATAAGATGGGTACAATTTTCCTGAAATATGCAAAAATTAACCCGGCTGCAGAATGTGGATTAAAATTTTAAAGTAGGGAATTTTTGTGGGTCCTCAGATTCGAGAGCTCTTCAGAGATGACCGGTTCAACAACTTGCTGCAGGGTGGTGCGAAAGAAGCATAGAATGCTTTTCGCCTAGTGTCAACAAACTTTCTCGGGAATGTTAGGGCAGAAAACTACAAGGAACTAGCAGAAGACATGTTGATGCAGTATCAGAAACCTGGCTGCAATATGTCTCTAAAGATCCATTTTTCTTGATTCCCATCTCAATTTCTTTCCTGACAACTGTGGTATGATTAGTGATGAACAGGGCGAACATTTTCACTAGGATATCGCAACGATGGAGCAAAGATACCAGGGAAAATGGTCCACTACAATGCTGGCTGACTACTGCTCGACACTCCCCAGAAAAGCTCCCGAACAGCTGTACAAGAGACTGGCGAAAAAATCTAAGAAGTAGGCTTGTTTTTTTCCAGGTATTAACCGAAGGCCTATTATATTTACTATTGATACGCATTTCGTGATGTAAACATTAATTCTTATAGATTACAAAAAAACTAGAGCCAGCTTTGCAATTTCACTGTCATATTAGTGTTCAGCATATAAAAATTGATAAGAAATGACTATTTTTATTTCAGTAAGATGACTTTTGTAAAAATTTGTTGACCAGCTATTGCTGTTTCCAGCCAAACTCAGCAGTTTCAGCTGAAAATCCAAGATAATATGACTGTTATTGCCCAACATCAGAGTTTGATTGAACAACTGAAAGCTGCCATGGCAGGACAAAATGTTAAAGTTAATTTAGTTCAAGACTAATGTTGCTATTATGAAAGATCTTACTTCTGTGAGAGTTAAATTGGAAGGTTTGGAAAATTTGTCTAGGGCAACTAACCTTAGGTTTATTAATGTTCCAAAATCTCCTACAGTTTTGTTTGAGAAATGTTCTGGAAATATCTTAATGAAGCCCTACGGGTCCCCAAGGAGTCAGTTCCCCCTATTTCAGGGATTTTTATCTTCCTATTGTGCAGAAGGAATCTTCTGGGGATCCTCAGGCTATGGATATATTGAATGTTACTGCATTATTGGAAGAATTGCAATTTGAGACTGAGTGCCACGACACTGATGATTACTTGTGTATTAACTGTTGATTATGACAGGATTTTTTTTTTAAGTGCCATCAAGTCATTGCTGAATCCTGGCAACCCAGCTGCTGATGTGCTTTCTTGGCAAGGTATCACTGGAAGTAGATTGCCAGGCCTTTTCTTCAGAGGCAATGGAGGATGAAGTGACTTGCCCAAGGCCACAAGGAGTGCCAGTGGATACTGAACACAGATATTCTGAGTAGTAGGCTGTTGCTCTAACTACTAGAATACTCCTCCACTCCTGTGACAGTTTATTGAAGCTTTATTTCAAGAAGAGACAAGTTCCCATTTTAGGTCATGTTGTTAGGGCCTTCCCAGATCTTGCATAGGAGATGTGAAAACATATAAGAGAATTTCTTTTTTTTTTTTTTTTAAATCAGGTGTGTTCTAGTTAGGGACATTCTTTTTCTTCAAAATGTCGATGTAAATGTCTAGTTAAAATCCTATTGATTATTTTTTTCAACTTACTGAGTTATCATCTTTTATTAATGCTAGACATCAATTGATTTCCTCGGCTGCCCTTCCTGGGACATAAAAACATGATGGCAGAAAAAGACCACATGGCCTATCTAGTCTGCCCTTCCATATCAACTACTACAATAGTACCCTTTTTCCCTTTAGAGATCCTCTGTATGTCTCCCATGCTTTTTTGAATTCAGATACTGTCCTCATCGCTACCACCTCCACTGAAAGACTATTCCACGCATCTACCACTCTTTCCATAAAGAAATATTTCCACATATTACTCCTGAGTCTATCCCCTTTCACTCTCACCCTATGTCCCCTTGTAGCAGAGCTTGCTTTCAATCAAAAGAGGATCTCCTCCTGTGCATTTATGCCATAGAGGTATTTAAATGTCTCTATCATATCTCCTCTATCCCAGCTTTCTCTAAAGTATACATATTAAGACCCTTAAGTCTGACCTCATATGCTTTATAATGAAGACTACTAATCATATTAGTAGCCACCCTCTGCACCAACTCCAACCTGTTTATATCCTTCTGAAGGTTTGGTCCCCAGAATTGCACACAATACTCCAAATGAGGTCACACCAAAGACATACAAAAGCATTATGACCTCCTTTTTTCTGCTGGCTATTCCTCTCCGTATGCACCCAAGCATCCTTATAGCTTTCACCATTGCTTTTCTACATGTTTAGCTACTTTAAGATCCTCAGAAACAATCATGCCCAGGTCCCACTCTTTTGTGGACAGAAGTGCTTCATCCCCTACACTATACTGTTACCTTGGATTTTTGCAGCGCAAGTGCATGATCCTGCATTTTTTAGCATTAATCTCAGCTACCAAATTCTTGACCATTCGTAAAGCTTAGCTAGATCCCACCTCGTGTTATCTATTCCTTCCTGGGTGTCTACGCTATTTCAGATTTTTGATATCATCTGCAAAGAGGCAAACCTTACCCGACAGCCCTTCCACAATATCACTAACAAAGAAGTTAAAAATAATTGGACCAAGAACAGATCCCTGTGGCACACCACTGGTAACCTTCTCCTCAGAGTGAGCTCCATTTACTTGTACCGTTTGTTACCTCCCACTCAACCAATTTTTAACTTTGCGGTCCATCCCTAGGGTGCATATTTTATGTTGACTATGCGGAATGGTGTCAAAGGCTTTACTGAAATCCAAGTACACCACATCTAGGGTTCTCCCTCCATCCAACTGCCTGGTCACCCAGTCAAAGAGTTCAGATTTGTCCAACAAGACGTGCCTCTGGTGAATCCATGCTACCTCTGATCCTGTAATCCATTAGACTCCATAAACCTCACAATTTTCTCTTTCAGCAGTGTTTATAATAATTTACTCACCACAGAGGTTAGATTAATTGGCCAGTAGTTTTCAACCACATCCTTATTTCCACTTTTGTGTAAAGGGACCACATGTACCTCTCTCCAGTCCTCTGGTACCATACCAAACTCAAAAGAGGCATTGAAAAGGTCAGTCAGTAGAGCCATTAGAATGTCCCCAAGGTCCCTCAGTATTCTCAAATGTATCCCATCTGGTCCCATCACTTTGCCTACTGTGGCACCCACGCTAGGGGTTAGGCAGTTGCCTACTAGCATTGGGTGTACCTCATTATGTCCTTTTGCCAGCCTGTAAGATCAATGCTGGGGCTTTCAAAAAATGTAGTTGTGTAAGTAAATGAACTTTAGCCGAGGGTTTCAATGGTGCACAGG
This sequence comes from Ichthyophis bannanicus, assembly GCA_033557465.1. Lineage (NCBI taxonomy): Eukaryota > Metazoa > Chordata > Amphibia > Gymnophiona > Ichthyophiidae > Ichthyophis > Ichthyophis bannanicus. Next base: position 386,417,983 of record CM066035.1, on the reverse strand, counting down.
AAAATTTATTTATAAGTATTTCTTCTTAGCCACAGAACTTCTTTATCAGCAGTTCATGAATTATCAAACATAAATCGGATACTTCTCCATTCAAAGAAACAAACTTCACAGCAAAGTCCATGTATCACATGTTCTCCACAGCTTGCTTTAAACGTTGCCCCAAAATCCTTTCCTTCTTTTTTTTTTTTTTTTATTTATTTTTATAATTTCAACCATACAACAATGTATAACTCCAACTCCCCTCAACAACACAAGGTAACTTACAGCAATTACCCTCCACCTACCACCCCCCAACAACAACAACAACCCTCCCCCCCTCCCCCCGTCCTCCTGCGACCTCTGACACACTCCTCTAGGAGAACCATCCGGTAGGTAGTCAACAACTACCAGAAGGTAAGGTTAAAGTTTCGTCGAAAAGCTGCACCTCGCTCTAGCCAAGTAATCATCAAGTTAATGCCATTTGCTACAGACGTGCCCATCCCTAGGAAAACCCTCGCGGGTTTGCCAGGGTCTCCGTCCCAGCCTCCATAAGGCTTCTTTTTTCTCCTGCGCCTTCTCGTAACTAGAGTATACACTAACTAAATTCCACCAATGCAGGCTATCCAATTTGGACAAGTCCTTCCAATTAGATACTATCAACTTGAGGGCAATAGCCATCATAAAGTTAAATAGGAAGGTCTTTTCCTTTTCCAATATCAGCCCACCCGCACAGGAACGAAGAATAATAATTTCCCAACTCAATGGAGACTGGAGACCCAGAACCCTGCTGATCTTGTCCCAAACCAAGAGCCAGTATCTCTGAACGTAGGGACACTCAAAGAACATATGTCTAAAAGTGCCCTTGCCCCCTTTGCAGGACCAGCACTCACTTTGCGCCCCCGGCGCCCACTTCACCACCCTATCCGGAGTAAAATACGCCCTATGCAAAATAAAGTAGAGGGATTGCGTCAAGGCAGCCGCCCTGGAGACTCGATTCACTCTTCCCCACATAGTGCACCACGTCTGCTCAGGTATAGAGATCGCCAATTCTTCCTCCCAACGGAGCCTCACTTCCTTAGAAGGTTCTCCAGAGGTGTCCCGGAATAGGGCATAAAACTTAGACATGATTCCCTTACCACTAGTACACACATCCACCTCCTTCAAGACCGCCCCCTGGGCCACAACTCTAGAAGGATCACAAGGATGCCCTAACAGACAATGTTTGAGCTGGATCCATTGATAATAGCACGAACTCGGGAGCCCAAATTCCTTTTGCAAATCCTCGAAGGATTTCCATGACTTCCCACGAATTAACTGACCAACAGTCCAGATACCACGATCCTGCCATACCTTCCACGCAAAGGATCGACGCCCAATCTTTAAATATGGATTGAACCAAATCGGAGATCCAGCCGATATACTGCCCCCACAATCCAGTCGTGCATCTAGCAGTGAAAAGGCATGCTGCGTAGCCCGAAGAATTTTGAGGTTTCTCCCCTGCCCTGGCAGGATCATGCCGACTAATAGATGAACCGGGATAGGGGCTATCCAGCGTTCCTCCACTTCCACCCAAACTGGCCTGGAACCCCCTTCCCTGTTTAGAAGCCACTGAGAACCATGCTTCAACAGGACAGCAGCGTGGTACCATCTAAAGTCGGGGAACTGCACCCCCCCATCCTGCTTGCTCGCTTTCAGTTTATGCAACGCAATCCTAGGGGGCTTACCCTGCCACAAAAATTCTGTCAAGATGCGCTCTAGGGACTTAAAAAATTTTACGGGAAACTCTAAGGGGATCATTTCCAAGATATAATTAACTTTAGGGGCAAGTACCATTTTAATGGAATCTAGTCTGCCCCACCAGGACAAATGCAGGGGGGCCCATTGCAACGTAAAGGCCTGGACCATGTCCTTCAAGGATTTCACATTCATATCTACCGTCTCTTCCAGTGAAGTCCCATACTTCACACCAAGGTATTTTATGGCTCTAGCCTCCCACCTAAAAGGGAATTGATCGACCGTCGAGGAAAAGGTCCCGGAATTCATCGGGAATGCAATGGACTTGTCCCAGTTAATTTTGTAGCCCGACAAGGCCGAGTACTGCCCTATGATATCCAATACTACCCCTATGGAGTCAGGATGGAGAAATAACAACAGGTCATCCGCGTAAGCCGACAGTTTGATTTGTAGACCCGCCACCTCTACTCCCCGCACCTCCTGAGAGTGCCTGATAAGAACGGCCAAAGGTTCCAAAGCCAAATTAAATAAAAGAGGCGAAAGGGGGCAACCCTGCCGAGTCCCTCTATTCAGTACAAAGGCGCCCGACAGGGAGCCATTGACCAGGATCCGTGCCAACGGCGCGATATAAAGCAAGCTAACCATCTTGATAAAAGTCTCTCCTACCCCAAACCAGCGTAGCACCTGCATCAGAAAGTCCCATTCCAGGCGGTCGAAAGTTTCTCAGCGTCAACAGATAGGCCGACGAGAGGTCCTTGCGAATCCTCCGCAGCCGCCATTAAGTTTAAAAGGAGACGGGCATTATCCGCAGTTGACCGGCCGGGAACAAATCCACACTGGTCAGGGTGAATAAGGTCGGGCACCACCTTAACCAGACGGTGGGCCAAGATGGATGAAAAGATTTTGTAATCAGCGTTTAACAGGGAGATCGGGCGATAATTCCCAACTTTCTGAGGGTCCCTACCCGGCTTTTCCAACACCACAATCGTCGCTTCACTAAAAGACCCTGTTAAAGGAGCCTGCGCCAAGAGATCCTGGAAGAATATCAACAAATAGGGGAGGAGATCATCCGCAAATGTTTGGTAAAACTCCACCGGAAGAGCGTCCGGACCGGCCGCCTTTCCCCCCTTCATACCAAAGAGAACCTCTCGGGTCTCCCTAACCGTCAGTGGCCCATCAAGCTCCTTGATCTGACAATCATGAAGCACAGGGTGGGGGACCCGACCGAATAACTTGTGAAAAGCTGCGGAACTAGAGTCCGTTTCAGAGGAATACAATTTCCTGTAAAAGGATTGAAAACATTCTGCGATATCAGCTTCACTCGTGAGAAGGCCCCTTTGATCATCCTGAATGGCTTCAATGCGCCGCTTAGCCAAGCGGGGCTTTAAGGTACGTGCCAATAGACGCCCTGCTTTATTGCTGTCACAGTAATACTTCCTATGGGCACTACGGATCAATCTGCTCGCCTCAGCACTCATGATATCATTGTATTGATATCGCAACCTCTGCAAGCGAAGGAGAATGCTAGGGTCGGCCCTGGAAACCAGCAGGCTCTCTCCTGCTTGGATCTGAGCCTCCAACTCCTCAAGCTGCGCTTTCCTCCACCGACCTACCCTAATTTTATAACTAGTAACAACGCCGCGGATAACAGCTTTGAAAGCCTCCCACCAGGCCCAGGCCGGCATGTCTGAGAGGGAATTACAGGCGAAATACTCTTTAGCTGCTCTCTTAATCTCATCGCAGAACTCCTGCTCCTGCAAAAGGTCCCTGGGAAAAACCCAGGCACACCCCCCCCCGGGCGACATCAACAAGATCTATCGTAAAATGGACAGCAGCATGATCGGAAATGTGCATCCCAGCAATATCAGCTTGTGTAACCTCCGAAAGTAGGGTGCTAGAAACAAGAAAATAATCTATTCGGGAATGAGACTTGTGGGGCAAAGAGAAAAAGGAGAACTGTCGATCTTTAGGGTGCCATAATCGCCATATATCAGAAAGTCTGCATTCCTGAATAATGGCTTGCCACACTAGTGCCTCTCTACTTTGCCGCTGAGAGCGATATGGCTGACGGTCCAGCACTGGATCAATGACCATATTGAAGTCTCCTCCAAGAATCCATTCTACCGGATCCCATTCCTTTATCTCCTCAGCTATTGCCTTAAAGAAACAAACATCATCCCGATTAGGTCCATACACATTCATAATAGCAAGAGAGCGATTGCCAATCTTGAGCATAACCTTAGCCCATCTCCCCTCCGTGTCCGACTTGGAATGCAAAATTTCTGGAGCTAAGGTCCTACGGACCAGGATAGCTACCCCGTTTTTCCGGGCAACCGCGGGCGAGCACCCTACAAGGGAATATTTCCCGAGCCCCAATTTCGCCGTTTCAAAGGAGGACAGATGCGTTTCCTGGAGTAACACCACATCGGCAGACTCGTGGTTACAATACACTAAGATTTTTTTCCTCTTAATTGGATTACTAATTCCCTTGACGTTCAGAGATAGAAACTTAACTGGTTTCATGGGACTAGAGTATCATATTGGAAAAAACTATGATGGGCAACAGATCGGGCAAGGTAGCAGCTTCGACAATAACAGAGTGCGAGGTCCCAGGAAGACATACTTGCCCTCCATAATGGAGGTTCCCTTAGGTGAGCCATCCCTAGCCAGACTACCACCTACCCCCGCCCCTTCCAAAAATCTCTGTCCCCTTGTTAACAAATATAAGGTAATACAGGAAACAATCCCAACATGGATTACATACCATAATTATCCCATCTTCCCCCCCACCCAGCACACTCCCGGCACGACCCCCCCCCCCCAACACATTCACTGGCACAAAATATATCCCCCCCTCCCGTCCCCTCCCTGACACCAATCCAGTCTATCCCCTGCACGCATCCAACTCCACACACTCACGTCCAACCTTCCTGACACACCCCATCCCTCCACCCAAGCCAATCATCAACAACTAGACCCCACTGGGACTATACAAGATACAGTATACCGGTACAGAGCCCAACCGCCCACATAGTAAACTCAGAGCCAATACCCGCAGCCTCATTCCTTAGGGCAGTTAGGGAGGAGCCACTGGTGCGCGGTCGCATCACCAAGGAGGGGCCAGGCACTAGACTCAGAGTATCCTCCCTCAGGGGGCCAATCCTCCCCATTCAACTCAGGATATTTAGTGTGATATACACAGGCAAACCCATTCCGTAGCACTTCGCACGCAATTGTGCATCAGATCCACCCCTCCATACACCCACAACCTTCCCACACATGCTTACATACTCATCCGTACTATCCCCAATCCCCCACCCGAGGTCAATTTCTGTACCACTAATATGCCCCGCTAAAACACAGTGCCACTATGTTAAACAAGCCTAAACAATATCCACTGTGCAACACCACGACCCATGGGCCAAAACAAGGTCCAGCACACGCTCCCTCAGGAAACAAAGGAGGAGGTTTTGCCAGACGCAGGTCTCCACGAGGCTCCGACTCCTACGCCGCCTCCCTCAGAGGCCAGGCAGCACTTCGCAGCCCCGAGGGGATAAAATGTACAGCTGCACAAAGCGAGGAGCACTGGTTCTCATTGCATTACTCGAGCCTCGTGCTCCTCCAGAAAAGCTGTTAAGGCCGCAGGGTCTTCGAAGGTACGTGTCTGGTTATGAAGAGTCACCCGCATTCTCGCCGGATAGAACATTCCATATCTAGCCTGCAGGTGTTGCAGGCGCGGTCGAAGAGCCAGCAGGAGCTTCCGCTTGACGACTGTAGTCTTGCAAAAGTCCGGGTATAAGGTTAAAGTATGCTCCTCAAATTTTATCGGAGACCTTGCCTTAGCCACCGCCAAAATCTGGGCCAGCTGCGAATAGCGCAGGATTCGCATAATCAGAGGCCGTGGGTAGCGCTGTTGTGGGCTGGCCTGCGAAGGTACCCTATGCGCTCTGTCAATTTCAAAGGGCTGAGTAAACTTGAGCTGAAGGAGCTTAGGAAGGGTGCGTTCCAAAAATTCCACAGGGTTTACACCTTCCGCTCCCTCCGGCAACCCCAGAAGCCTTAGATTGTTTCTCCGTGCTCTGTTGCTCTGATCCTCTAGGCTTCTCTCCAAAGCATCTAGCCGCTTACTGTTTTTGGCAACCTGCCGGAGAGATGCCTCGTGAGCCTCTATTTTGCAGTCCATTTCTCCCATTCGAGTTGTAAGGGCCGTAACTTCCCCTTTGAGTTCTTTTAATTCAAGCACATCTGCTTGAACCGCAGCTAGAGTCTCGCCGTTTGCCGCTACCAGCTCCCGAACTGCTCTTATCTCCCGCAAAAGTTCTTGCAATTCCACGCTGCTTTCCCGCCCGCTTACCGGCTTCTGCGGCGAGGGTGGATCTGGCTTCGGGCGTTTAGTTGCTGGGTTCGGCCCCACGCCAAATTCGAGCCGGCTGGGTTTGCTCGCCGCCATCTCCCATGTCTGCATACACCGCCGGATACCAATTGCGTGCTGGGTGGCGGCAAGAGGACCAGGATTAATGTAGGATTCAGCGGAGGGTGAGAGTTACGCGGCCATCTTAGCTAGCAGCAGGCTCCCAAAATCCTTTCCTTCTATAAAGATCAGCCTCTTTAAAAACCAGGCTTGTTACAATAGAGACCCTTATCTCCTCAGGGCTCTGCACAGCACACAAAACACTTGGCTACAAGCTGACAAACATGGATATCATTTCCTTTAAACAGTTTTTGCATTCTTCATTCTTAAGCTGCAAACATTGGCTTTTCTTTCACTTCCAGCATTTACCGTCTTCTCTGAGCCTGGCTGGCTAGCTCAGACCTTAATGCTTTAATTACCACACTTTACAATGAGACGTGTATCTCTCCATAAGCTCATCATTTGCTTCACTCAGCACCTGTCTGTCCTCAGCTTCAATAACAGGTTTTAACTTCTCCAACAGTTTCAAAACCTGGCCCCACTGGGTTTCTTTCCTAGGCTGAGATACCGGGGAAGGACAGAGGAGATTCTTATCTCTTAAACTCTTCACAGCTTGCAACGTGCCCACCTTTCCCCCAGCAACCAGTCTTCCCTCAGACTTTGCTAAAGATGGAATAGTGTCCACAGCCTCTCTCAAAGCTTTGCCTTTACCTTGCGTTCCTTCAGCATTCCTCCCAGAGCCATCTCTCCCTTCCTCCAAGCCAGCTGTACTCTCTCTACGAGCTGGACTACCTTCAAGGCTTGAGTGGTCTGGCTGCTGCTTGCAATAGGGCTTTCCTTTGAGGCATTTGCTGGCACACTTTCCTCTTACACGTGCTCTCCTGCTGTTCTCCTCTCTCACGGCACCTGGGTTTCTTTCATCTCCCAGCTTCCCTTCCTCCACACTTTCCTCGTGTCTGTGCTCGTGTGTTTCCTCTTGTTTCTTACTTCCTGCTTTCCCCAGCTTATATGATTGTGTCTGCCCTATAGCTCTGGATTCCACCCCCAGGCTCTCCTCGTCACCTGCCCTGGTTTCCATGGAGCTAGGGTGTGGCTCAATCTCTGCTGGTCTAAGCACACAGTTTTTTTCTCTGGTCAGGGTTTTAACCCCGAACCTCCCTGAACCTTTTCTCTGTTCAGGAACAAATGGCTGTTTTTTCAGCATTTTCTTGGGCTCTAACCCTATCTCGCCACCACACTACCTTTAATTTAGCTAGCTCTCCATGAACACAGTCTTGAGAAAATCGTTTGAGATCCCTATGGCTTCTGTTCCTATTTGTGGGTGTTTTATGAGGTCCTGCTCCTGGCCTTTCATCTGTGAACACAGAACAGAAATATTTGTTAAGCAATTCTGCTTTAACCTCATCAGCTTTTACATATTCCTCCCCTTCACCCTTGAGTCTGACAATACCATTTTTGCCCTTCTCCCTTTCACTAACATATCTGAAAAATGTCTTATCTCTTCCCCCCCCCCCCCCCCATTTTATTGCATTGGCTATTTCTTCTTTTTTATCTTTGCTTTCCTGACTACTTTGATGGGTTCTCTAAGTTTTTCCAAATATAGATGCCTGTCTTCCTCTCTCTGTGATTTCTTGCCTTTAAAATATCCCATTTCAGTTTTGCCCACTATTTTTCTACATCCCCCAGCTGTTACCATCCCTCTAACAACTCCTTGAGGTATTGGCCCATCTTAGCAAAGTTAGTTTTCCTAAAGTCTAAGGCCCTCACTTTTGAATGGATTTTATCAGCCAAACCTAATACTGACTACACAATCTGGTGATCGCTGGATGTGAGATGATCTCCCATTATAACATCAGGAACACTTTCACCATTGGTAAGCACCAAGTCCAGTATGGCCCCTTCATGTGTAGGTTCTGTTACCAGTTACCTAAATAGTTCTCCCTGTAGAGAATCCAGGATCTCCTTACTTCTAAATGACGCCGCAACAGGGATGTGCCAATCAACATCCAGCATATTGAAAGCAGTAGCACTTCTTCTTTCCTGGCATTGCTGCATACTGTATATCTTCTATTAAATCTCTGTCCACATATTCTCCCTATGAGGAAGGTCTGTATATCATGCCAATGTGTTTCTCTTTCCCTCTCTTTAGTTGAATCCACAGTGCCTTCTCTTTCCCTTTTAAGCCCTGTAATTTTATAGCTAAATAATATTTTTTTTGCATATAGTGCCACTCCTCCCCCCCTTCTTCCTACTTTATCTTTTCTGAATAAAGTATAGCCTGGTATAATTACATCCCAGTCATGATTGTCCATGAACCATGTCCACTAAATCTAAGTCTGCATCTTCAATTAAAAAGTCTCAACATCAATGCCCTTAGCATGGGATCTTATGTCCCATGCTACAAGCATTTATACACACCACTTTCCAGATGTTCTATAGAGGTATTTGATGTTTCACTTACCTGGTGGGATTTCATCACCCATCCCCAAAGAAACTAGTTAAAGCTTCTTCAGTAGGTTAGCCAGTCTGCTACTTAAGACATGTTGACCATTCTTTGACAGATGGATGCCATCTCTGCTTTGCAGCCCTTGGAACATCATCCCATGGTCCAGGGATCCAAAATGCTCTCAATGACACCATCCACACTTATCTCCAGGATGCAAGTTTCTCAGCTTCAGCCTTTACCCAAACAGGGAGGATTGAAGAGAACACCACCTGAGCACCTATCTGCTGCATCTTCTGTCCCAGAGCCATGAAGTCATTTTTGATACACTCAGAGGGATATCTGGCAGTATCATGTGTGCCGACGTGGATGAGCAACATTGGGTAATAGTCCGTAGGCTTGATGAGTCTCAGCAAACGCTCCATAACATCTTGGATTTTTGCACTTGGCAGACAGAAAACCTCACTGGAAATCACATATGGTCAGCAGATGAACACCTCAGTACCCTTTAGAAGAGAGTCACCAACTACCACTACTCTAAGCTTCCGTGTGGTCACTGATTCTGCAAGTTTGAGGTGCTCAAACTCTGGTTCTCCCCTTTTCTGGGATGCTGTCACTACCTCCACTTCCAGGGCTGCATAATGGTTATTCAATTCAAGGGCTGTAGGAGTTGGATTGGTGATTCTGCAGGCCCTAGTGACTTCTGCACAACTTTCATAATTTTTATGGCTCCCAGCTTCACCTCCGTTGCAGAGTTTGGATGTTTGAAGAAGCATCTCATTAGATGTACTTCTCATTGTCTTGAATGCTTCCCAGCCTTGCCACCTCTTCTCTGAGCTCCTCCACTTGTTCTTTGGAGACCTTCAGCATGCAGCATCCTGCACATGAACCAGACCTTCAACTGGCATAGGGATCTCTGTCTGGACAGAGGCAGGAGCTGTAACAGGGGCAACAACTTTGGCAATATTATTTTTTCCAGCCATTGTTCAGTTGAGGAGCTTCAGTACCTGTTGAAGTAAAAGAGATCTACCAAAGTCCATACCTGTTCCTCAGCTGTCCTTTAAGAGAAAAAGCAGTTAAACATTTAATTGTGTTCTAACAGGGCTGTTCTAAGTCCCTGTATATAGCTAATTGGGGAACTGCCCTATAAAGCAAGAATGTTCACTTGGGGTGGGTAGGGATGAAGTTAGTGTCTTCAAAGAGCTAGCTGTGAATGGGTATCTGTAACAAAAAAACAATGAACTGAGTTTTGCCCAATACCACAAATAATTCCCTCTTTGCAGTATAGAAAAAAATGAATTAGCTTTTACAAATGAAAACAAATATCCCTTCAAGAGCTTTCAGGCAAAGAGATTGTAGTTAAAAGCAACAGAGTATTACCTTGCTTGCAATTAGGAATGAAGGCTTTATATTGGTTTATGCACTGGAGCATTCAGGTTGAATAGCTATTTTTTTTTCTTTTTTCCCCTTAAAGGGGGGTTTGCCTTTTTCATTGTAGGTCTATTAGCATTGTGAGATTTTTCTGCAATTATTTTTATTTTTCCTAAATTGTATATTTTCCAATGCTAATTCTTTTTCCAAACAAGTGTATGCTTGATTTATATCTGAAAATTCAATTAAAAAAAGGACACAGGATCAGTCTACCAAGTATCTTCAAATCACTGAAACCACACATAGAATTGTTGACAGTTCTATTGGTCCGACAAAAAGTTTTTATTTTAACCATCATTCTTTTTTCTATCACTTTTTGTAGGGTTATACTTTTGTTATAATTGGCATTATTTGATAATAGTAATCCTAGTTTAGATCCCTATTTTTGGTATAGTTTGATATAGAGCAAAACAAGGCACAAATTGTAACCATGAGCCAGTATGTTCTTTGGAAGGTGAACTGTGTGCTTAACTAACTGAAAATGTGTGTATTCTGCCCTTATGGGGAACAAAATGGAATAAGTGTCTGGAGCACTTTGGCATTAGTGTACAGAAGTGACTTTATTTTTATAATAAAGGTCTTATTCAATAATGATTTTCTTTAGACACAGAATAGTGAGATTATTTTTTATAAAAGCATAAAAAAGGCGATTTGAAAGAATATTGCATTTATAGAAGATAAAAACCTGCAATTGAGTAATAGGAATTGAAACACTAATTGTGAAGTAATCAGATCAGGGTGGCACAGTAAAAATAAAACTAAACTCCAACAAAAGGGCAGAAACCACTATAGGGGTCATTTTGCAAACCTGATTTGTGCTTTGGACATCGAAAAACGGGCATGGAGACATTTCCAGAGCCATTTTAGAGCCAGATCTGGGGATGTCCAAGTCTGAACAGGGGCATACTAGAGGCGTGGATGAGGTGTTCTCAGAAACCTAGACAACCCTGCCTGATCTCAGAAACATTATGGACGTCTGGCATCACATCTATGTTTAGACCAGCTCCAAGAAATACACACATCTGAAATGTGTTTGTTTTGGCTGAAAACCATCACTAGGGTGTAGAAATGATGCCACTCCATCTCCAGTACTCAGCACAATGTCAACAATAGCAGCAGTGGGATTTGAACCCTGGCTGCCCTGATGCTAGCCCACTACTCTAATCATTAGGCTATCCTGAGACAACCATTTTCTAAACTAGGATTCTGTGGATGTCTATGGAGCTGCCCTCACAGACGTCCATCTCGAAAAAGTCCATGTTTGTGAAATTGTGTCTGCATCTGGACATAACTGCTTCTCTTCAGATGTTTTGTCTTAGATGTCTCAGATTGCATTTGGGTCCACCAAAGAAAGCACAAAACCACGTAAGTTGAAAAACCCAGTCCAAAACCGTGGTAAAGGAAAGACACAGCTATTTTATTATACCAATTTACTAGGGTAACTCGCCAAAGGAACCCGACACAGGCCATGTTTCGATTAGACCTTTATCAGGGGTAATCTGGTGTGCTACAATCATAAATGAACAAAATATCAATATAAAATATACTAAAACAATTCATAAAATGATTGAAACAATAAATAAATACTAAACACAAATAATAATTATAATAATTAAAATAATTAAAAACAGGAACACAAATGCCACATGAACAAATGTTAAAATATCTAAAAACTCATAAATAACAATGTTCAAATCATACAGTATTAACTAAAATCATAACAAATAAAATCTTGAAAACAACATTGATAAAAGAATCAATCATCTAAGGGTGTGCCATTAACCAAGTATTGAAATAATATACTGGTACCTCTGTAAAATAGTTTTGCCCATAAGTAATGGTCTTGTTAGCTAAAAAAAGAAAAAAAGAGATGAGATGACATGAGTGACAGAAACAGGAGTGAACCATGTGGAGCTTGAAACTAAAAGTTAAAAACTAGCTCTAAGAAATTGATTTAACATGCATCCTTACATTAAATCAAAATGGTATGAAATGAAGACGAGGGGTTGAAAAACTAAAACTATTGTGTATAATAAATGAACATTATTAATTTATAAAAAGCAGTAATATACTCTGTGTGAACCTTATTAAAAGGCCCTTAAAAAACTCGTACCCAAAAAACGGCACAAATAGAAAATTTTATTTTAAGCTTTGCCATGACTTAAATTAAGACATTACAAGCAGGACTGTGTTATAACTAGAATCTTAAAAATGGTATATAGACTTACCCCCTCTCCATCGGGGTCTTATTTAAATAAAACGGCCACCAGACTAAACATTTGTAAAATAGAGACCTAACCTGAAATGATTCTGTGAAGAACTCGATACTGGAAATCATATATCTTAGAGGAAATCACTAGCTCCTTGAAGAGTATCCATGTATGTTAAAGTACTATGTACTAAGGACGCCCGCACATGCGCTGTAAAGAAAAACTCTGTGCCGTGGGAAGGGGGACATGTGGCTTCATTTGATTGGTTGATCGATGTTGAAGTCTCACAACATTGCAGAGATGCAATTCCAGCGATCGGGGATTTTGGCTCAACAGTACGTAAATGGCTGAACGGGATTCTAAAATTAACTCCTCATACTTTCATGCCTTGAACTTGTACAAGAAATATTAAGAAATAAATTTAAAAAAAGATTTGCTATGCATGCTGATTTACTTACTTGTTGTATGTGCCACTAATTACTTTCTGAATTGTAGCAAAATATAGAGAATACATGAATAAATCCTTCTATGTGATTTATATTTAAAAACATGTATTTAATAATAGTGGATCTAAAATGATCTGACCAATAAAATTAATAAAAACCAATGTTTAAAACTACAAGCCGCTCTTAATAATGTTTTAAAAAATAAATTAATAAAGATAGGACTTGAAACAAGTGTATACGGACTAACCGTGTATTGTAAACAAATGTTTAGTCTGGTGGCCGTTTTATTTATATAGGACCCCGATGGTGAGGGTGTAAGTCTATATACCATTTTTAAGATTCTATTTATAAACACAGTCCTCCTTGTAATGTCTTAATTTAAGTCATGGCAAAGCTTAAAATTTAATTTTCTATTTGTGCCATTCTTTGGGTACGAGTTTAAGGGTCTTTTAATAAGGTTCACACACAGTATATTACTGCTTTTTATAAATTAATAATGTTCATTTATTATACACAATAGTTTAGTTTTTACAACCCCTCGTCTTCATTTCATACCGTTTTGATTTAATGTAAGGATGCATGTTAATATTCGATTTCTTAGAGCTAGTTTTTAACTTTTAGTTTCAAGCTCCACATGGTTCGCTCCTGCTTCTGTCACTCATGTCGTCTCATCTCTTTTTTTAGCTCACAAGACCATTACATATGGGCAAAACTATTTACAGAGGTACCAGTATATTATTTCAATACTTGGTTAATGGCGCACCCTTAGATGATTGATTCTTTTATCAATGTTGTTTTCAAGATTTTATTTGTTATGATTTTAGTTAATACTGAATGATTGAACATTGTTATTTATGAGTTTTTAGATATTTTAACATTTGTTCATGTGGCATTTGTGTTCCTGTTTTTAATAATTTTAATTATAATTTTTATCTGTGTTTAGTATTTGTTGTTTCAATCGTTTTATGAATTGTTTTAGTATATTTTATATTGATATTTTCTTTGTTCATTTATGATTGTACGAAGTAGCACACCAGATTACCCCAATAAAGGTTTAATCGAAACATGGCATGTGTCGAGTTCCTTTGGCGAGTTATCCTAGTAAATTGGTATAATAAAATAGCATTGTCTTTCCTTTACCTCGGTTTTGTACTGGGTTTTCCAGATTGCATTTGGACACCCTTTCTAAAATTCCCCTGTATGTTTAGAACAAATGTGGCACAATATGCTAGATATGTTAATTAGGTGAGTAATGATCTGACTAACCATTATTTCCCTGTTTATTAAAGTGCACTATCAGAACCACAATTTCCCACATATTGATCATCAAAGCATATTTAGTTCTAGGAGTAAGTTCAGAAGCTCCCAAAGCTATACCCAAGGAAAACAGAGGGGATAGGGTGGCAGAACTACTAGTAATGTAGTAGAACTTGCACATGGTCACTAAACAATAGTCTAAAGGTGTAGGGATGATAATTTACGTAATACTTAATATACCGCAATGCCTTAAAATTTCAATACAGTTTACAATATTAAACACTAAATAAACATCAAAGAAGAAAAGAAAACCAGAGAAGAACTGGAAATTAAGAAAAGGCTACTATTTTTCTACTTAGAAATAGAATCCTAGAAATAAAGTACAGTTAAAAAAGCGAGTGTACTAAAGTGCGCTACATAGTTAACTCACAATTTGGCACATGTCAACTTCACGCTTATGCCCGTGATAACAGGTACCACAGGGGCATGACAGTTAACACACTCTGATTTTTGCACTAACTGACAATTGTGCATTAGGGTGCCAAATGGGTCTTGGTGAGCACATCACAGTCAGCGCAGGGGTACATATTGCACACTGTAAAAATTGCCATTAGTGTGGATGCTAACTCAACATGTGGAGGTAAGTGCAATATGGAAACCTGAGGGCCACACCTCAAAAAGATACCACGTAGACTTTGCTTGCTAAATGCAAAGACCTAACACACTTTATGAAAAGGGACTCAAAGTGTGGCAAGTGCGAAAGGCTAGCATGGATTTCTACTAGATCTTCCAGACCCTATTGATAGTTTGATTCCATTCTACATCATTATCCTTTATTTTAATTAATTATTACTCATTTTTCCCACTGAAGTCTCAGATCTAGCGTGGTTAATTAAAGATGCTGGTTATGGATTAGTTGATGGGCTCCAAGCTATTGGGAATAATTCCTTAGAAGATGGTATAGTGTCATTGTGTTCAAAGAAAGCCGTGATTAAGTTATATTAAAAAAAAATTGGGGTCCACAAAGACCAGAAAAATCCTTGACCTGTTTCTCTAATATGCCTTTTTAGGCAATAGATATTGAATGTTCAGTTTTCATCTTATTCAAGTTATTGGTGATAATCCCCTTTAGCATATGTGCTAATCTAGATTCTGAAGCTTCAAAATGATAAATGGTACAGCAGAACACTGCAAAATTTCACTTCAGTGTCTTCTAATACACGTTTTAAAATACATTTTACTCTCAAAATAATATATTAATGGCATCAAATTACCTCTGAGTCATCAGTGTAGTTTTCCTTCTTACTTTGGGGAGGGGGAAGGGGGGGGGGAGAGGGGACTTAAACTCAATTAATTGTGTTCTAACAGGGCTCAAACCGGACATACAGAGGGGATCTACATCCGTAACGGAATAAGCCCTAAAATATATAGGCCTGCTAGACTCCCTGACTCCAGCTCTCTATCCCATATCCCTACCTAGGGCTGTTGTAAGGATTGAAGGTACCCTAGGCAGGCATTCCAGCTTTCTGCCCCCCCTCCCCCCAGGGCCCCCACTCCCATTGTCACTGCTGCCACTCCTCTCCAGGGCCTGAAGCAATTGCAATGGTTTCCAAACTGTGATGCAGCACTTATCTACACACTCTGGCACTGCATCACGGTTTCTTCTGCTTACTATCTTCCATTTGCGTCCCCCCTCTGATGCAGAATTCTAGGTCAGACACCCGGAGCCCAGGCATCCTGGCCCAGGATATCCCTTGTCCCGGCCACCACAGATCAGTGTAGCCCTGGCCTGGACACCTCAGACAGGAAGACCCTGGCAAGAGCACTACAGTTCAGAGAGGTTGTTAATGGTCTGGACCCCTCTGACCATACTCACCCACCAAGCCACCACCAAATGTTGGAAGGCAAGAATGATACTGGTTAGGGGGAAAGCACTGCCATTTTATAAAATGGCAACACCAAGTGAATATCACTTTTGGAAGTGGGTGAGGGTCAGGGGGTCAAGATGGACCATCAGGGTATGTGTATATATAGGTGAGATTGGGGGGAGAGGCTGACGAGTCACCCTTCTGTTTCAGCACTGAACCTTCATGCCAGCCCTGAGCCTGCATCCTAGGGGGACTGAAGCGGCAACTAATAAAAGAATGAAACCATTGTATAGTGCCAGAGCCCTAAGGTAAGTACCGCATTGCAGTTTGTAGCCATTGCCACTGCTCCGGCCCCAGAAAGAGGAAACAGCGGTGGCAATGGAGACAGTAGGATAGAGGGCTCACCTCCAGTTTTTGTACTGGCCCTGCTTTCAGGGCTACATTTTGGCTGTTTTATTTATTGATTTTTTGTTGATAAAAGATAAACCCAACAGATTATTTTAGGAGATTTCCCCCTCATCAAAAAAATATATGTGTTCATCAGAGTGTAATTCTATCTCCATAATTAAACCACTGGAGAACACTATTAGATGGTTTGGTAATCATGTGTATATTTTGGTAGATGCTATCCATCTGCACACTGCTGTAGGGTTTACATCAAAATTCTCTAGAAATGTTATAAACACTTGTCTTTCCACCATTTTGAACTAATAGACAATAAACTTAACTTGAATCAAGACCAGAGAGACGGTCTGTATTTTTTCCATATTTCCCCCTTACTGTTTCATTCAACTTCCTTGCTGAATTGTCTCAACCTATTAACAGTGAAATGTTACCCTTGGAACCTTGTGAGTGTAAACTGAGGATTATATGGATACTAGTCTCATATTTAGCAGTCAATGATGAAGGCTGAAAAGAATGCACATTTTCATGTTGGCATCATTCTATGTTTGAACAATTTTTTGGTTCACCTCAATTGTAATTGTTCATCAATACAGGTGTCATGTCACATTTGGGCTCTCACAATGTAGGCCTGTTAGACAAACTTATTGCAGTGCTTGCAGGTGGTCCAAAACACCACAACTTGCGGTGAGAACCTATTAGCTTGGTTAGGAAAGCCTCAAGTGGAGTCCTGTGCCAAGCTTATAGTCTTATGGCTAGTACAGATTTGGCTCCACTCTATATGTCCACTTGTAATGTTAAGCCCTGGCTAGGTAACTTAGATTGTAAAAGCTTATTTATTAAGTTTACTGTCAGCATACAAAAGCTACTTATATTGCATGCGCAATAACTTAGATCTCTCTCATTTGCCGTGATTTGATTCTGGTAGATTCAGGTGTTGCAAGACTTCTTAACAGAGGCTATTTCTTTTTTTCAGCAAAGTACAGTGAAGTTTTGCAGTTATTGAACAGTAATTTCCCCAATTACTGCACATCAACTTCAAAGCCTCTGTTGAAGGCATTCCCACCATCTTCCCCTGCAGAGAAGACACTAACCATGTATTAAGTACATCAGAGATAGAGGGAAGGCATTTAAAGCCAAATACTGATATGGGTTTAAGTGATCAATGTTATCTGCTGGGTTAACAGCTAGCATGGCAAGTTACAGTTGCGTTAATTGCAAGGTTCAATTCATGTCCATTTCCCACCCATTCAATATTATGCACTTAAATGGGAGAATTAATGTTAAGCCATCATGTTCACTGTTAGTATGGCTGGGGGCTAACAGTATGTGCTAATTCACATGCTAACCTCAGAAGGGTCCCTTAGAACTTGAAAATAAGATTTTTATTTTCAAGCTTATTTTTCTAATTTCTTTTTATTGTTTTATGCATGAAGACGGAGTTAATTTTTTTGTGGAATCTACTTACTAAACTGCTTTAGCTGCTAGCATGGCTGCTAGAGCATGCTAACAACACAACCATACCATATTACCTGCTAATTATGTGTCAGTTATCATGGAACACGGCATGGAATGAGTAGACAATGAGCTAGCTTTACCAACTCTTTGAAAAAAAAAAATACCTGCCAACCCACACCCACCATGCTCCTAGCCTCTCCCATGTAATAAATACATAAATACATGCATACATAGATACATACATACATTCAAACCCCTTCCCATAGCTCCTGCCTCACCCCAGTTCTCTACAGTACCGAATGCCATGTATACTTTCAGCTGTAGACATGTTGGACAATAATTAAAACCATGATTTACACAGATAAAATGCTATTTAACTGTGGAAAGAGCTTTGATTATTGCCCTCTAAATGTTTATATTATAAAAATAGGGCATAACGTCGTAAACAATAATCAACATATAAACCTTTATTCCAATTGATTGTCCCGCATCTCTTCCCCAATTGAACACTCAGCATGTGGCCTGATCCAAAATGGCACAGACGACCCCTTGCGGTAACTACTAGGGTACATTAGTGCCATTTGGGATTGACCTGTGTGCTGTGCAGGAGAAAGTGGGTACTGTTCCTGCTCTCACTCCCCACTGATGATCACTGGTAGGCCCGGGTGGTTTGCTGGGGGTGCCACTAGGTGCGGCTGTAGTTTTGGAAGGGGGTCAGTAAGGGACATTTATTGCAGGGGGCCACTGGTGGGAGGGTATCAAACTGGAGAGTTGATCTTGGACTATGAGCTTAGGGGTGTGGTTGTGGGGGGATTAGAGCTATTTTGGGGGAAAGGGGCTACGAAGGGTAGGGGATAACAAAGGTCTGGGATTGGCACAGGGGATACCTATGTAAGAAGTCCAAAAATAGGACTATTTAAAGCTTAATTTATAAAGAGAGAAAAAATGGAAAACCCCCATGTTCCATTTATTAAATATATTCATAAATATATGCTGCACCACAAATCCCAAAAAATTCAAAAAGACAGATGTAAACGATTGACAAATTTAAAAAAAAAATGGCGACCGGAAATTGTCGAAATAAAGACGTTATATAGCTAAAAAAAGGTAAATAAGTAAACTATTTAAGCTTTTAATTTACTAGATGTTCTCACTTTTTTTGGGCCACCCTGTATATATTTATTTGTTTAAATCAATGGAGTATGGATTCTTTGCATTTTCTATATGGGTTATACCTGCCCTGGGAAGGGATGTGACTGATATAAATTTAAAAAAAAGACAACATATGTGCCTATGTGCTTTTATCATATAGACATCCAGAATCAGCCAAAGTGAGGGAGGGGGTAATTTTATAAAACTAGTTCTGCGTTTAAAGCCCATTTTAAACATAAAAAAGGGGTTTTTTAATAAAATTGCACAACTGTATAATGTGCATGGAAAGCATGTGTCTACTTTTACCTGATATGTGTGTAGGGTGGAGTGGAGGAAATCATGAGAAGTACATGGCTATTCTATAAAATACATGGTTACATGCATAGAGTACATTCACCCGTTTACACCAGCTTCTAAGCAGATGAAAACGTGTGTCGATATTTGCCTGCTATTGGAGCTAGTTCTGTGAGCCTATTTTATAAAGGTACATAGGTGCCTATATTGCCTTTACACCTGATCCCAAAGAGGAATGTGTGTGTGTAATTTTGCAGAATCACTTATTTTACAAAATCAACATGGTCATCTCAACTCCGTCGCAGCTCAGGACCAGCATGACCCTACAATCAAACTAGAGAGCAGGGACAGCAAGGCAGCGCCTGAGAGTTTGGATAAGCATTGCACTGTGTTTTAAATGGCATTGCTGCTGCAGATCCTGGAAGTGGGGTGGAAGCAGGGAGGGGAGCGGCAGGATTTAGGGCTTGCCTAGGAGGACTCATATCCTTGCACCAGCCCTGCCTCTGCTTATCCCAAAATAAGCATCCAGGAACACCTGCGCACACATCAGGTGGTACAATAGACACACTCATTGCATGTATCTAATTTTTATGCATGCATGTGGTCAGACAAGTCTATAAAAGCCTTTTTCTGCATATAAAGCAGGCTTTCCACTCAGAAAAAGCTTTACAAAATTAACCCCATGGTGGAACTTCTTTTTGAATACATCCAGAGTACTTCTCATATTTTAGGTCCATTTTCAACTGAAAAATAGGAGAAAAGGGATGATTACTTTACATAAATTCTCTTAAATCGAAGATACAAAGGGCCCAACATTCAAAGACATTAAT
Organism: Ichthyophis bannanicus; assembly: GCA_033557465.1. Taxonomy (NCBI): domain Eukaryota; kingdom Metazoa; phylum Chordata; class Amphibia; order Gymnophiona; family Ichthyophiidae; genus Ichthyophis; species Ichthyophis bannanicus. The sequence continues at coordinate 386,398,068 of CM066035.1, read as the reverse complement.
GCAGTTAGCAGACTTCCTAACCGCGTTAATTGTGCTGTCCAGTTAGCGCTGCTGAATATTTGTGCGGTCTCTAGGCACCCCAGTGCTAGCCAGCAAGCATTGGGGTGTTCTAGGGGAGGAACAGGGGCTGCACCCAGGGATAACCAGGGAGCTGCCCAGTTTTCCCTCATTGGCAAATGTTAGGTACATTAGCTTCACTGGTGACATTTAGGACTGCCTTTAATCAGGCAGCAGCTGAATATCAGGCCCAAAGACTTTACATAATTTGTTATACTGTCTAGGACTGTTTCTGAATTTTAGCTGCACATAGTTTTTTTTTTTTTTTTTACATGGTCTTATTAGAAGTGTGACTTCTGTGACAACAGTTGGTTCCAGTGAATTTTGCAAATCATCTTTTAATGCACGGATGCCAACCCTGCCTCGGCTGGCAAGCTCTCATCTGTGACACACTGACAAACTGGTCAGTGGGAATCCAAAGTAGAATACATCAACTCTGAGGAAAAAAGAAATATAAAAAAAAGAAAAACCTTCTGACACAGCTAAAAGCATTATTTCTATTTCTTTTTTTTTGCTGATCGTTCAAGGGAAAAAGGAATAATTATGTGAAAAGAGACCATGAAGAGCAGGAGGATAAAAAAAAGTCACACCCCTCAGTTTTCCAAACTTAAGTTTTTGCTCAGAATGAGATGGTTTCATGCAGTTATTTTGAACACACATGCTGCATCAGTTAAGAAGGAAATATAGTATTTTGAATGTTCAGATTTTTTCTGAGTGCAATTACATCTAATAAGACTGAAAAAGAATACCATTTATTTTCTTCATCTATGGCAATTCTGTGGCATCTCGTGGCATAGGTTAGAACATTCTGTGACATCTCTCTGGCTTAGTTCCATACATTTCTACTATACAGTCCATGGCAGTTGTACAGTAACCCTCTGGCTGTCCCTAAGCTCTGGGACCGTTAACTTTCCCTCCAGATCATGGCAAGTTGGAAGGAAGTGTCCCTCTCCAAAACTGCACATTGCAGTAATTCTGAGAATAGAGTGCCAAATAGCTCCAGATTTGCTGATCCAGACCTGGGTTTATCCTAGAGCATGTGGAAACCTGTAGCTCTGCTTCTCCAACTGCATTCCTTAAAAGACGACAAATGATGGACTGGACCAACCCTTTTGTGCATGCAATAGAGCCTTCTCGCTGTATGCCCCCACGATCTGGAACTCCCTACATGAAACCATCAGATCTGCGCAATCTACACAAGATATGAAGAAACTACTAAAGACACATCTATTCATAGAACACTTTGGGACCAATGACACTACATAACTATACAATGCCACCTTTGATTTACTGACTCACTCACAATCCCCATGTCAATCCCATATTTAACTCCCAAGTTGTTACACCCCTGTTCGACGTAAAACAAATCTCATTAAGAGTATGTTCTGTTGTTCATTCTAAACCACCTTGGAATAAAGGTGGTCTATTAAAAAAAAAAACCTGTTAAATAAATAAATAAATAAAAATAGAATCTAATTGGCAACCGTACCTTGAAATAATGTTGGCCAGCCATTACAAAATAATGACAGAGTCACACAGAAGCACCGTTTCCAGAGATGGAGTGCACGCCTCTGGCAGTGTGGCACCCCAAAAACAGTTTCCTATTCTGCCTTTTGGGAAGCCAATGCCTGTTTGTAATATGTATCTGAAATCATTTGTATTCGATTCCAGCATTACGTACGGCCCTTAAAAAGCAATGCTTATCTTTTGAACGTGACTATCATTTTTTTTTCTTTTAATCCTCTGATTCAGTTCTCTCTCTTTGCTTTTAATTTTCAGTCTTTGCTTCTCTCTTTCCTATCATCACTCACTTTCTTTACCTTTCCTCCATTCTATCTGCTCACCTTTCTTCCTTAGTTACCCTATCCTATAACCCATTTCTTCTGATTCTTACAATCATAAGGTGCTGTTGCATTTCTTCTCTGCCCCATATTCTACTCTGTACCCAATTGCCGTATTGATGCCTTCCCTTCTTCTCTTCTACCCTCTCTTCATAGTCTATATTCGCCCTCTCTCCTTCTGAGCTGCTAGTCTCTGTTTTTACTGCCATCATTGGTCTCATCCTGTCTTTCCCATGGCCTCTCAATTAACTTTGTCAGTTATCTATCTATCTGCTCCCATTCTTCCCGATGTTGAATTCCTCTTCTTCCCTCTCAGCCTTTTGCGAGTGCCTCTATTCTCTTCTAGAGATTGCATTTCTTCCAGCGAGGGGGTGGATCCTAACCCCTCCTTCATTCCATCTTCTACCATAGGGATGCTATCCTCCCCTCCCATTTTTCTCTGCTGAGCTTCTTTCATCCTTGGGGTTTGGGATTAATAACCGGTCTCATCCCTTCACTCTGCTTATGGGGCACATTAACTCATCAGAAGCACATCTGTAAATTTTATGGGATGCATCGGAGCAACAAAAGTGATATTATATGGTAGGAGGCAGTTGTAGATGTCAGTAGCAAAAAGGAAAGTCTTCTTTTCAGACTTTGTAGTGTTTCCGGTTTGCATAAACTGCTGGATAGAAAAAAAGGGGAACATCCTAAATCTCTTAGGATAATGAGCGTGAGCATTTTGGCCTTTGTTTGCGCTGAAGGTAGCAAGTGGCACATGCTGAGCATCTTCTGTCTGTTCTGAGATACATGTGGTAGCATCTGGGGGATGTGTATCCCCCAAAAAAGAAAAAAGGGGTGGGGAGAGTGAAATTGTATATTCTGTGGAAGAGAGCACAAGTAACTTTACAAGCCATGAGAAGGGGGGGGGGGGGGGGGGATGTCACAAAAGTTTCAGAATACGGCTGAAAGTGTAATAGACATGTTCTGCATTTCTTGGTCATGCTGAATATCCCCCAGATCACACAGACAGTCTCTTTTTAATAAAGCTCAAGCAACTTCAGGGAATGTGTTTCAGTTTATAGCTATGCAATACACAGGGCAATGGATAAAATATACAGCTACAATGAGATGCTGCATTGTCTTAAAAGCTGGTAGATTGCAACATCAAAATGTCACAATGAATGGCTTTGCAGCTGGAAAACCGCTTTTCTTTCTAGGCAGAAGATGCCTAGTAAATATGCACTGGAAACGTGTCAGTCATAAAACGTAGGTGGGTTGATATTTGTTGATGAGAAATGTCAAGGTTTTCCATGATTCACACAAAAGAAAAAAAAAAGAGAAGGATACGAATCCTTCCAATGTTATCCATGTCATTGCCATTACACAAAAAGGCATCCAGAGATGAGCTGACATAAATTTTGAGCAAGCCCATTCATAAGAAGCAGGCATCGGTCTTTTTTGAGGCAATGTTTTTATTTCAATGAATTCTTGCTGTGTGCTCCACAATCGATATGCCTATCGTATTAGAAATGTTTCCATATGCTACTATTACTAATCATTTATATAGTGCTACGAGACATCCACAATGCTGCACAGGTACATGTAAAAGACAGTCTTTGCTCATCAGAACTTACAATCTAATTGAGACAGACAATACGACAGTTGAGGACAAGAAAAAAATCTAGGGGTATGGTAAGGCAACAGACAGGAGACTAGGCGGATCAGGATCCAAAAGCAGCTTCAAAGAGGTGAGTTTTTAGTCTGGATTTGAAAAGGGCCAGAGATGAAGTCTGATGCACAGACTCAGGTAGTTGGTTCCAGGCATAAGGAGCAGAAAGGTGAAAGGATCGAAGTCTGGAGTTGGCAGTGGAAGAGAAGAGCACAGACAGAAGCAATCCACCAGAAGAGAGGAGTTCCTGAAGAGGCGTGTAGGGACAGATAAGTGGAAAGGTAGTGGGGAACAGCAGAATGAATGCACTTATAGGTCAGTAGGAGAAGTATGAACTGGATAAGGAAATGGATAAAGGAGCCAATGAAGCGACTTGAAGACAGAGGTTATATGAGCATATCGAGGCTGACGGAAGATTAGCCGCGCAGCTGAGTTTTGAACAAATTGAAGAGGAGAGAGATGATTCAGAGGGAGACCAGTAAGGAGGAGGTTTCAATAGTCTAGACAGGAAGTGACTAAAGAGTGGATACGTTTCTTAGCAGTGTGTTCAGAAAGGAAGGGGCAAATTTTACTGATATTATAGAGAAAAAAATGACAGGTTTTTGGTATTAGATGAATGTATGCAGAGAAGGAGAGGGAGGAGTCAAAGACAACCCCAAGGTTGCGAGCCGTGTTAGCTAAAGAGATAGAGAAAGGAGGAAGGAGGGCAGGTGGATTTAGAGGGAAAAATAAAAAGCTTGGTTTTGGCCATATTCAATTTGAAATGGCAGTGAGACATCCAGGCAGCACTGTCTGATAGGCAGGCAGAGATGAGGGCCTGGGTTGCTGTAGAGATTTCAGGTGTAGAGAGAGTACACGTTTTTTAGATATTTGGTTCCCTACTGGAGATTTGTTATTAAAATGCGTTAAGCACTTTGTGCAAGAACTATTACATATTGTTTGTGCATGGTTGCGCGAACAGTTACCATGCTGACTTGACACTTAGAGGTATGTCTATGAATGTGCGTCAGTATTCGACTATTCCGCGTTACCTTTATGAAAGTATGATAGCTGTTTTCATAGACATACTGTAGCTCTTAGTGCACGCTAATTCATATGCTAAGTGCATAGCATGGAATGGGGCAGGAAATGGGTGGGGATTGCAACTTGCAATTAGCACACAGTAACATATGTGTTAACTGTTACTTCAGCAGATAGTGCAAAGCACTTAACCCCACCTGAATTGGTGAGCATGATGCTGGCTGCTGGAAATACAATAGAAGCTATTCTGAAAAACAAAATCACTGACCATATAGACCCACGCAATCTAATGAGAATGGCGAGGCCGCGGGCCCCCCCCCCCCCGGCGTGCGTGCGGCCGGCGTTATCCGGGGGGGCGGCGGTCACGTGCCGCTTCGGCGGGGTTCGTGGGGGCAGGATAACAGGCTGCGGGGCTCTCACTGGCTCCCGGGAGCACTGAAAGGTGCGGGAGCCAATGAGAGTCTTGTGCAGCAGGCGTGAGTGGGGGAGGTGGTGGGGGCCTTTTGGCTCCTCCGGCCTTTCCTATGCGGCAGGCGGAGGGGTCGGCGTCTGTTTCTTTTTTCCCTGCTAGGCCTGGCCACGTGGCAACGAAAAAGGTGCGGAGTGGCGGTTTCGAGGGCCAGGAGCTGGGGGAATCGCGTTGATCCACTCCTTCCAGCGCGGGGAAGGGTAAGATTAAAAAAAAAAAAAAAAAAAAACCCCGATAAAAATTATCTGTCTCTTTAAACCCGGCTTTATTGCTCGGCAGGGGCTGTTGGGGACATGGGGAAGCGGACCAAAACTGGGGCCAGGAGGCTTGCAGGGCGGGGGGCTCCTCAGGTGCGCGGGGCAGCACGGGGTGGAAGGGGGGGGAGGCAGGCGTCTGCAGGAGGTCAGGGGGTGCCGGTGGGTGGGCCGGCGAGGGGGCGCGGTGCTGGTCAGTGCAGTGACCAGGTGCCCAGCGCATCTAGGCGCAAGGGTTTGGCGGGATATTCAGCCGCTAGGGAGTGTCCACTGTAGCCGAGGGGCGATGCGCGGGAGCCTTCCCCAATGTGCATGGCCACGGAGAGGGGGCGGATACCGCAGCCATTTCCGGCCTCGGCTCCAGCCGGGCAGGACAAGGAGGTAACAGGGCAAGGGCAGGCCCACGTCCCGGTGGGGGGTATGGGGGTGGGGGAGGGCCCCTCAAGGGGTGACGTCTAGCCAGCGGGAGGGGTGAGCGCTAACTGGGGGGCTTGGCAGGGCTACATGGGGGGGCCGGGGTTTATCAGAGGGGCCTTCGCTCCCACTTGGGAGCAATGGTAGCGTGGGGGGCAAGGGTCTTCGAGGGTGGACTGGTCGGGGGTGTGGCAGCAGCCATGCGCCGGGGCGGGTGCTTTGGCGCCTTTTCCTTTCTTCTCTCCACAGGTACCCCTCAGATGGCAGTACTCAGGAGCAACGTGGCCAGGAATGTCGCAGAGACTGGAAGAGACGCTGCGTCCCGCTGAAATCCCCGAGGTGTTGCCGAACTCGTCGACCACAACGTCGGAGCGACAGGGATCCGCTGCATCATCTGCGGCGGCAGCTGGTGCGGCAGGTGAGGCTATTGGTCAGGTCACTGCGGTGTCAGCGTCGAGTGACGGTCCGGGGAGGGGAGCGTCTAAGAAAAGACGGCGGCGTTCGTCCCACCGGCATCGGGCGTCAGGCTCGGGGTCGTCCACCTCTTCGGGATCTTCGACACCGTCATCAGTCTCCGGGGAGAGCAAGGGAGAGGGAGATCGTGCATTGGGGCCGGTGCCAACTGTGGCGACGTTCTCGGAGCTTTGGGAATGCGTCCCGAGGAAATTGAGGCGGAGGATACAGGAGCGCCGTTACGTGGATATTTTTAGATTGCTCGAAGGTCGTAAGCGTTCGGGGACAGTAGGAGGAAAAGGAAAGCTGATGAAAAGGCAGGGAGGGTATGCCGCGTTGCACGTAATGTGACGAACTGGACGCGTGCCTTCTTGCGGCTAGCCAGTGTTTGGGGGAGGGTGCATCCGGAACATTATGGGATGTTATTGGCTTATGCGGACTCCATCTTGGAGGCCTCTCAGTTGCACAATGGTTGGGCTTGGCTCAACTACGAGGAGAAATTTCGGGACAAGATGGAGGAGAATCGGTCGCTGTCGTGGGGTACTCAGGACATCAATTTATGGCTTACTCAGATGTCGGTCAGATCCGCTGGGGGGCCGGCGCTGGGGGCAAGGGGCGGGTTAGTCGCAGCTGCCGGGGCGCAGCGGCCCTTTCGGGCCGGCAAGTCAGCGATTGGGTAGAAAGCGGGCGGAGGGGGGGGGGGCACTGGGGACGTATGTTGGCATTTTAACAAGTCCTCCTGCCCCTTTACAGACTGCAAATTCCGGCACGCGTGTTCAGTCTGTAATGGGGGGCACTCCGCCCTTAAATGTGTTAAGAGAGGGCCGGGCGGCGCAGGCTTGCCTCCCACAAAGCAGTGAGAACTGGAGGAGTCTGGACCCGACTCCTGTTAAGCTCGATGTGTTCCTGGAAGTTTTGAGGAGGTATCCCAAGAAAAAAAAGATAGGGTTATTTTGGAGGGGGGGTTTCGGGAGGGGTTTCAGATTCCGACGAGTGGACGGGTGGTCGTGAGCGCAGTACGGAATGCTCCTTCCGTGAGGCGCTTTGCCAGTGTGGTGCGGGACAAGTTAGCGGAGGAGATCGCTTTGGGGAGGGTAGCGAGTCCTTTCGAGCAGCCACCTTTTGCAGATTTGATTGTGTCCCCGTTGGGGGTAATACCAAAAAAGGAGCCCGGCAAGTTTCGGCTCATTCATAACCTGTCGTATCCCAGTGGGGCTTTGGTGAATGACCTGATCCCCAGGGCGCTTTGTGAGGTACGGTATGCATCGTTCGATGCAGCTGTTGATCTCGTCCGAAGCTGCGGGCGGGCCTGTTTGATGGCAAAGGCGGATATTGAAGCGGCTTTCCGTTTGTTGCCGGTACACCCGTCGGCTTTTCCGTTGTTAGGATTTCGTTTCAAAGGCAGTTATTACTTTGATAGGTGTATGCCTATGGGGTGTTCGATCTCTTGTGCGCACTTTGAGCGGTTCAGCACCTTTTTGCACTGGGCATTGGTGGACCGGGTAGGTTTGGATCAGCTGGTGCATTATCTGGATGACTTTCTGATCGTAGGGGCGGCCCCGACGGAGCAGTGTCAGGTTCTGCTCGATGGTCTTGTCCGTCTGGCGCGAGAGTGGGGAGTTCCGTTGGCGACTGAAAAAACCGAGGGCCCAATGACACGGCTCACCTTTTTGGGAATCGAGTTGGATTCCTTGGAAATGGTAGCGCACCTGCCGATGATCAAATTAAGAAAACTCCGGGTCTTGGTGGCGAATGTTTTGTGTTCCAAGCGGCTGCCTTTACGAGAGATGCAGTCCTTGATCGGGTCTTTAAACTTCACCTGCAGGGTGATTCCGATGGGTCGGGTGTTCATGAGACGCCTTGCAGCAGCTACTGCGGGAGTCTGCAAACCTCATCACCGGCTGCGTGTGTCACGTAGCATTCGGGACAACCTGGCGATTTGGGATGAATTCCTTCGGGATTTCAATGGCATTACGGTGCTCAGGGACAGGGAGATTGCCAGTCCGGAGTTGCAATTGTTTACCGATGCAGCTGGTGGGCTAGGCCTCGGGGTTTATTTTGGGGGCTCCTGGTGCGCGGCAGAATGGCCCAGTTCGTGGACTGCGATGGGCCTCACGGCTAACATAACTTTTTTAGAATTATTCCCTATCCTTGTCGTTTTGGAGTTGTGGCCAGACAAGGTTCGTAATCGTCGGATTGTTTGGTGGTGTGACAACGAGGCGGTGGTATCGGTCATAAATCATTACACACCGCGCTGCCAGCCGGTCGCTGACTTGATGAGACAGGTTATGTTAGCTTGTCTGAGATTGAATACGGTGATATGGGCGCAGCATATTCCTGGGAGTGCTAACAAAGTCGCCGATGCTCTTTCCCGTTTCAAGTGGGAGCTGTTCCGTACGTTGGCACCGGAGGCAGAAGAGGAGGGGCGGTCGGTCCCCGAGCCTTTATGGCAGATTGGCCTCCAGAGATGACAGAACTATTGAAGGCGTCGGTGTCGGCGACTACGTGGAGGGCTTACAGGCGGGGCTGCGACGTGGTGGATGTCCTGGAGGAGCACGGATGGCGTGGGGGTCCGCCAACGGATCAGCTTACGGGTTTGTATGTGTCGACAGCGAAGGCTGCTGGATTTTCTTGAGTCACGGTGAGTAGGAATCTGGCGGGGTTTGCCTTCTTTGCCAAGGCGGCGGGTTGGGGGGCTGTCGGTGGGGGTTTCCTCACACGTAGACTTCTACAGGGATGGGAGCGGGTCTGCCCGGTGCCGAGGGATGGCCGTCGGCCCATTATTTATGAGTTGCTACAACGTTTGTGCTCGGCCTTACCGCAGGTGGCTTCATCTGCGTTCGAGGGGGTTCTTTTTCGGGCTGTATTTTCCGTGGCCTTTTTTGGTGCGTTGCATGTGGGGGAGTTGATTGCGGACTCGCGGGGGGCAGCTGGAGTGGGTGGCCTACAAGTGCACCATGTGAAGTGGGAGGCGCATGGGGTCGGGCTTTATTTAGCGCGTTCCAAGACAGACCAGGTGGGGTGCGGCACGTGGGTACAGTTGTGAGCTATTGCGGGGGCAGCCATTTGCCCGGTGGAGCTGCTGAAGGCATATTTTCAGCTGCGGCCTAGGGGGGGGGGGGGAATTTATTCATTCATGCGGATAGCAGAGTTCTTACTCGGTTCCAGTTTACGGCGGTATTGAGGCTAGCTTTGCGGTGGCTCGGGGAGGATGCTGGGTTGTTCGCGCCACACTCTTTTCAGATTGGGGCGGCAATGAGCGCTGCTGCTCTGGGGTTGCCCGAGGATGCTATTCGGCGCATAGGTAGATGGAAGTCTGGGACGTGTCGCAGATATGTGCGCTTGTAAGGGCGGGGGGTGTTGGCTAACTATGAATCTTTTTGTTTTACAGAGGTTTTGCCAGAAGCTTGTCAATGCTGGGTGCTTGGCCACTCGTTTGTGTATTGGGCCAGTCGTCGAGCAGCTATGCGCCCGGTCGGGCGGAATTTGGGATTGGATGAAGGCGGGGTGACCGTCTCATGGCTGGGCGAGCGGGGACTGCGATGGATGCAGCTCTTGCCTTTGCTGCAGCACCACGCTCAGCTGAGAGGGACGCCGGATGCCTTGTTAATACATGTCGGTGGCAACGACCTAGCATCGTGGACCTGCCGACAGTTAATTCGAACTGTCATTAAGGACTTGGGAGCGATACTGTTACTTTTCAATGGGGTATTTCTGCTGTGGTCGGATATCATTCCAAGGCCAGCTTGCCAGGCTCAGCGGCGATGGTCGCGAGGGTTGACGAAGATTAATCGTCAAATCGGCAGATGGGTGGGGGAGCGGGGGGTGTGTGTCAAATATTGCATTCCTGGGTTGATGTGGAATGTGCTGGTTTATATAGGGAGGATGGGGTACATCTGTCTCCGGTGGGGATGGATTTGCTCCTTAATGATTGGCAGGAGGCCTTGGAAGATATGCTCAAGAGCAGGGGAACTGGTCGCAGCTTGGCCGGGGGGAGGGGGCGGCTCAGGTCAGGTTGGGCCTGAGCCGGTGGCGGGATCCCGGAGGTTTCCGGGGTCCGGAGCCGGAGCTAAGCAGTAGGGCGGGGGTGGGGTACCCCTGACCCGGACAGTCCCTCAGGCTTTTGCTAATAATATGGCGAAGTCGGAAGAGGGAGGCTAGGCAATTTGCTGGGGCCTGGACACGGCGAAAGCAGCTTCACTTTGCTACCCACATGGCTGGTGAGAATTCGTTCTGCTGGGGGTGGGGGGTAAGTTAATGTTGAAATTGTTGATGGTTATTGTTAATGTTGTTAACGGGTCAATAAAGCTGCGACCAGTTGAATTCCCAAATAAGGCTTGTATATTTATTTGTGGTTGAGTATGTAGGGCGGGGGGGGGGAAGGGGACTGCCAGGTGGAGGTGGCGGACCGGCCCGCCTTACCCGGTTATGGCAAGGCCGCGGCCCCCCCCCCCCAGCGTGAGCGCAGCCGGCATTAACCGGGGGGACGGCTGTCGCGTGCCGCTTCGGCTTCGGTGGGGTTCGCGGGGGCGGGCCAGCAGGCCGCGGGGCTCTCATTGGCTCCCAGGGGCACTGAAAGGTGCGGGAGCCAATGAGAGTCTTGTGCAGCAGGCGTGAGTGGGGGAGGTGGTGGGGGCCTCTTGGCTCCTCCGGCCTTTCCTATGCGGCAGCCGGAGGGGTCGGACGTCCCTCCCACCCGCCCCTTTTTTCGGGCACTGAGTGTCAGTCTGGGCATATTCAGGGGTGTTGCAGCTGGGGGGGTGGCGGGATCCTGGAGGTTTCCGGGGTCCGGAGCCGGAGCTAAGCAGTAGGGCGGGGGTGGGGTACCCCCGACCCGGACAGTCCCTCTGGCTTCTGCTAATAATATGGCGAAGTCGGAAGAGGGAGGCTAGGCAATTTGCCGGGGCCTGGACACGGCGGAAGCGGCTTCACTTTGCTACCCACATGGCTGGTGAGAATTCGCTCTGCTGGGGGTGGGGGGTAAGTTAATGTTGAAATTGTTGATGGTTATTGTTAATGTTGTTAACGGGTCAATAAAGCTGCGACCAGTTGAATTCCCAAATAAGGCTTGTATATTTATTTGTGGTTGAGTATGTAGGGGGGGGGGAAGGGGGCTGCAAGGTGGAGGTTATGAGCAGAGTTTAGAAAAAGAAAGTTTTATCAATTTATTAGATTATTTTGGAGGTATAAGCAAACGTGAATAAAGGTGAGCTGGATAAAAATGTCTGAAAGTACTTGACAAAGTCCTTCATGAGATACTTCTTAGGAAATTCAAATCTTTTGGGATTGAAGACAGTGTCTTATTGTGGGCTGATAACTGATTATAATACAGTAAAGGGAAGAGAGGCATATTAAAAGATCAGTTTTCCAAATGGAAAACAGGTTATCATGGGAATAGGGAAGTGCCCCAAGGATCTGAACTGGAATCAGTGCTGCTTAACATATTCATTAATGATCAGAAGCAAGGATCAATAAGGAAAGTGATCAAATTTGCAGATACCAGAAAATGTATTCAAATTCAAAGAGCAGAGGATTGTGAGGGACTGCATAGAGAACTTGTGAGACTAAGAAGCATGCTTATTAATGGAATTAGCATGGTGGCCCATGCTAACTGCTGGGGGCATATCAGGCATTCTCTCCTATAGTTACAGTAGCACATAGAAGCTACATGGCACCATGCTAACCAGCATGTGGGTGCACCTATCCCTTCAGGAGGTGGTAAGTGCCCCCACACTAAGGGCAACAATCACAGCCAACACCACCCATGTTCTGCCATAACCCCGTCCAGTCTCTGTCCTATCACATTCTAAGAGATTAGTGTGAGATTTTTACTGCAGCACCCCACGTTAACAGTTTGCGTGTACACTTTGTGTGTGGTAAGCCTCACACTAACCATTTGCACAGTTTATTAAACATGTTCCTAAAAAGCTCATTTGTTGAGCTTGGAATTGAGACATGTTCAATTTTCCCTGTATTTATTTATTTTACAAAAGGCTATGCCAAACGTGCAGCCTTCTGTAAAATACATAGCAAATACTATACCTGCCAGCATATTTCTAACATACATGGCTGGAGCAGTGAATTTTCACTGCGGCACACCAGGAAATAAAAGTGCACAGACCTCACTAAGCTGTGTTGCTGTAGCCAAAAGTTCCCCTGGTGGTTATTGGAGGAGGGGAGGAGCAGAAGCAATCACTGGATGCTCCTACTCCATCGGCACCCAGGTTCAAAAGGCTCGTCTGACCCCTAGTGGTAGCTTATGATTTTAGCAATAGGAATCAAGCTGACAAATAAGCATGTCATATGGACTATCAGTAGGGAATCAGAGGCATCATTTTGACCTCAGGTATCAATTGGACAGGATCATCAAGGGATTGCTCCTGCTGTCTCTAATAGCCACCAGAGAGACTCCTTGTGAGAGCTGGGGGAGGGGAAGGGAGGTTGGAGCAGAGGAAGAATGCCTTGTGCCACTGGGAGAGGGAAAATTGTGAGTTTAGGGAATGATATTCTTTTAGAGATGGCAGATGGTGATAGTAAACTGAATTCACTCACATGAAAGGAAGACGATTAGTGGCGTGCCCCAGGGATCGGTCCTCTGAAAATTTAGGTCTGAACAAGGTGGTTTTAGTTAATGACATACTTTTTGTTTTGTTTTTTTAAGAGTCACCTTATCCAAAGTTGACTGTAACATCGTATTCCATAGTGGAACTTGAATCTCAATAGGATGGGAGGACATAGTCTCTGGGAGAGCAGGAAATTCAGAAGCCAGAATAGTCCTATTAACTGTATGAAGTCTTCTTCTGCTTTTAATGAAGAATATCAAGGGAAAATAAATTGGATTTAGCTCATATCTTTTCTTTGGAGTTCAAGGCGAGTTACTTTCAGGTACAGTTGGTATTTTTCTCTCACTCGAGGGTTTCAAAACTAAGTTTGCACCTGAGACAATGGAGACTTAAGTGACTTGCCCAAGATCACAAGAAGCCACAGTGAGATTCAAACCCTGACTTCCATGCTTCAAACCCACTGCTCTTAACCATTAGGCTACTCCTTATAGAAGTTGCTCAAAGCACTGAATATTAAATCAGAGAATGAGCGGGCCAGAAAAGCAAAAACACATATTTGCAAAGAAACTGTCCTAAATTTATCCAGATAGTTATTGGGATAGTGGTCTGAATTTTGCTCCTTTCTGATAAACTCGTTTCCCTGCCCTCACTCCACCCACATACTGCCCCAGCATTATTCAGATAGTGCCGAGGTGGTCTGTAAGGATATTCAATAGCACTATCCAGATAATACCACTAAATATCCATGGATAGGGTGGCTAGGGCAGCTAGCAGTATAAATGCCTTGGAATATCAACCAGAGGTTTATTGCTCTTTTAGTGGCACAGGGGCATGGGTTTTCTTTCCAATGGAACTGAATACAATCATTTGTGCTACTTGAGGAGTCATCAATGCAGAAAAGACATATAAACAAAGAGGGTGTATCCGAGGCAGCCAAGGGAAGCTGTGAAGGTATATTAGGACAAGTGGGGGTTTCTCCAGTAAACACCCATTTTACTTCTTTTAAATTTTTTATACTGGGGTGCTTTATTGGTGTTTATCAGTTAAAACCTAAAATCAGAATCCCTACAGCTTACCTTCACACCTGCATCTTGAACTGTCATTTAAAAATGTAAAAGCTTTTTGAAACTAGCCTTGGACGACCTCTGAGGGGTCCAAGGAGTCTACAGCTGCCACATTTGAGGAATCTCTCTTTTAACCAATGGCATTTCTGTCTTTTCTTGCTTTATTTTATTGTAAACCTCTTTGCTTTTTATTAGTAAGGTGGTATAGGGAGTCATTTTAAAAGGCTTAGATGAAATTTGGATGCCCAAAACCATGCATGCAGATATCCAAAATCGTTCAGACGTCCCTGGAGTCATTTTATAAATTGGTTTTTAAGACACTAACCTGACCTCAGATAAATAAAGATAGATGTCTTGATACATCTACCTTGCTGTACATATGTACAACTAACAAGTTAAACTAAGTTCATTGTTCAATGTAAAATCCTAACCACCGTTCATTGTAAACAGCCTTAACCATAAGCCATATTAAATAAATCAATCTCCTCTGTGGGGACATCCAAATTGGCATGGGGCATGGCACGGCACAGGTGTGTCCTGGGGAAGGCTATGGACACAGATGTCCTCAATTGATTTTGGAAGTCTCAGGGATGTCTGCAGCCTCATCCAATTTTAGACCCTCTCCAGACACAAATAAGCATTGGGAAAGTACTCATTTGGGCCCTAAAACATCTGACTGGTATAGAGAAGATGGCACTCCACTATCCTCAGTATACTACACAATTGCAGTTTTATCTTTTGTGTAATTAAAAGTGTTTTGTGTTTGCACCACTTCTGCATTTCTCTTAGACGTCCCCGGTGTTAGATATTATACCAGGAATGTCTATATAGATAGCCTTGCAGATGTCCACATTGGGGACATCGAATGCTTGTGAAATCATGCCCAAATTTGGATGCGCTTGCTTTGTTTCTGGATGTTCTGACTTGGGCGCTCCCAGATTGCACTGGGTTGTCCTTTGTAACATGTGCCTTATAGTAACAATATCTATCTATCTATCTATATGCACCCCCACGCTCCAACATACACATAAGAAAAATCAGTGGGACTGGTAAGTATGATTCTATGTCTATGCTTGACTGACACCATGCTCAGAGGACCCTAATTCACGGCTAAACTGATATCTTATGGTTCTTTGCAATTCCAATATTAAAGGACACCATTTAAAGAATCAAAGTACTGGAAGTTAAATTCAGGGCAAGGGACATTTTATTTAATTTGAGAAACCAACAATCACTTTAGTGATGGGGCCACCAACCAATCTATATAATATAGACGGAAACCAGAACATGGGATGGGTGGGGTGGCTGAGGAATGCAGGGAGAGAATAGAGTGCAGACTCTCAGCCAGAGAACAAAAATTTGAAAAAAAAAAAACCACATTATAAATCCTGGGCCTGATATTCAAGGGCATTTACACAGTTTACAAACCTGTAAATCATGTAAATGCCTCCGAGCGGGTTACTCAACAGCACTAACACGGGAACCACTGCTATATGCCCTGATGCTAACCACTTAGTATCAGGGCATTCCGGAGGCGGAGCCCATCGCTAACTCGTCAACAGTGAGGTGGCCTCTCTTTACCCGCGGGAGCCAACCAGGCAGCAGCTCAATATTGCCACTGCCCAGTTAGCTTCCAGGCTATGTGGCGACCCGGATATGGCCTCAGCATTGAATATCCAGGGTTAGGGTTCAGTGGCGGCGGCTATGTGTTTTACAAGTGCTAGCCACCACCGCTGAATATCAGGACCCCTGTTCCTAAAGGGTTTCCACAATTATTAACCAGTGGGACACTTTTAAACCCTCAGCCTCTGCAAGCAGCTTTGCAGAAGATTGCAGTTTCCATTCTATTTCAGAGTTCACCTCAGGGGATAGAATAATTAATTAATACCATGTTGAATGTTTCATAAACCTATTAAACATCACCTGGAATTCACAGCTATATACTGTATTAAGGACCAGATGTACAGTACCTACCTTCTCCCCTTTCCCATAGACACAAAATGGTAAAGGGACTAAAGATGATATCAAACAGTAAATTAAATTCTATATCCCTAATGTGACAACATTAGTGTTGGAAATCCATCAAGTAAGACTTAGTAAACTGAGCAATCGGACTGGCTATAGTGATGATAGCATGATCATATCTGATTTAATCAATGGAAGCAGGATGGCAAGGAAATACACAGTGCTACCTTTTAACTTTCAAAATGGAGACTGTGATAAACTGAGGGAAATAGTTAAGTAAAAACTAAAAGGAACACAGTTGCAAAGGTTAAAGATTTACATCAAGCGTGAACGTTGTTTAACAAATACTGTCTTGAAAGCACAGACCAGATGTATTCCATGATTTAAGAAAAGTGGAAGGCAGGCCAAAAAACTGCCATCATGGTTTAAAAGGTGAGGTCAGAGAGGCTGTTGTGGCCTTCAGGAAATGGAAAAAAGGAGTCACATGATGAAAACTGGAAGCAACGAACAATGGCTAGTTAGATGCAAGGCACTGATAAGGCAGGCAAGAGAGAATGTGAAGAAAAAAAAAGTCTGCTGTAGGAGCAAAAATACATAGTAAAAAAACTTTTCCCAAGTACATTTGTAGCAAAAAACCTGTCAGAGTCAGTTGGACCATTGGATGATAGAGGGGTAAAAGGGACACCAAAGGAGGGCAAGGCCTTAGTGGAGAGAATGAATGAATTCTTTGCTTCGGTCTTTACTGAAAAAGATGTAGAGAAGTTACTCATGCCAGAAATGGTATTTAAAGATGATGTAGCAGAAGAACTGAAAGAAAGAAATAACTGATAAACCAGGAAGATATATTACACTATTTGATAAAACTGAAGAGTAGCAAATCACCTGGACAGGATGGTATACATCCAAGGTTGTTGAAAGAACTGAAATATGAGATTGCAGAGCTATTATTGGTAATCTGTGAACAATCATTAAAATTATCTGTAGTACTGGAAGATTGGAGAATGGCCAATGTAACGCCAAAGTTTAAAAAAGGGTTCCAGGGATGATCTAGGAAACTAGAGACTGGTGAACCTGATGTCAGTACTGGGCAAAATGGTAGAAACCATTATAAAGAATAAAATTACTGAAAATGTAGATAGTCATGGTGTAATGGGAGAAAGCCAACATGGATTTAGCCAAGGAAAATCTTGGCTTACAAATCTGTTACATTTTTTGAAGGTGTGAATAAACAGGTAGACCAAGGTGAGCTGGTTGATCTAGTGTATCTAGATTTTCAGAAAGCATTGACCAGGTCCCTAATGAGAGACTCTTGGTGAAATTAAAGTCATGGAATTGTAGGCAGTGTACGTTTGTGGATCAAGAACTGGTTAAAACATAGAAAGCAAAGAGTGGGGCTAAATGGCCAATTTTCTCAATGGAGAAAGGTAAATAGTGGAGTACTCCAGGGATCTGTGCTAGGCCCACTGCTTTAACATATTTATAAATGACTTGGAAATAGGAACAAGTGAGGTGATCATATTTGCAGATGATACAAAAGTATTCAACGTTGTTAAAAACAGAAGAGGATTGTGAAAAAGTGCAAGAAGAACTTGATAAATTGGAAAAGGATTTAAGCATCATCATAAATAATACATTGATATCCTCCACACAGTGAGCAGTGGCAGCCAAAAAAGCAAACAGAATGCCTGTAATCATAAGGAAAGGAATGGAGAATAAAACCAAGGATATTATAATACCTCTGTATCATTCCATGGTGCGACCGCACCTTGAATATTGTGTGCAATTCTGGTCTCCATATCTGAAAAAGGATATAGCAGAATTAGAAAAGGTACAGAGAAGAGCCACCACAATGGTAAAGGGGATGGAAGGATACTACTCTCAGGAAAGACTTAAAAGGTTAGGGCTCTTCAACTTGGAAAAGAGACGGCTGAGGAGAGAGATCTCTACAACATTAACAAAATTTATCTCTTCCTCCCTGAACACACTACTAAGAGCTTGATTCAGAGAGTGGCATGTCTGGGCTGTCCAGACGGCCCCAAGTAAGATGGGCCCATTTGAACCCGATTCTAGACCGTGGAAACAAAATGTTCCTGCATTTCCTTGGCCCTCCCTTTTTCCTGCCACCTGACCAAAGGCTGGCCTGCTGTGGCCTGGATTGGTCGGCAAGGACCTCCCCACACCTGACTCAGCCCCAGGGGAGGAGGTACCTGGACCCAAGCACCAGGTTTTCATTGCTTATTCCACGTCAAAAGTGGAATAAGTAATGAACGTACGTACAGGCCTGGCAGGACGTACACTGCCATGCCTAGTTGGCCCTGTACGTCCTGCTGGGCTGGCTCAGCCCTGCTCCCGTCCTCTGCTGTCCCCTGCCGGCTCTCCATTTCCTGAGCATCAGGACGTACGGGGCGAGCTGGTGGAGAAAATCAGGCTCAGAAGGCTTGTGGGGCTGCAGCCCCGCAACCCGTGCCCTGGAATCGGGCCCTAATGCTCATCTGTTCTTTGATCACCTCCCATGTTGACCATTGCAATCTCCTCCTTGCTGGTCTCACTCAGCGTCATCTCTCTCCTCTTCAGTCTATCCAGAACTCTGCTACATGCCTAATCTTCCACCAGCCCCGATACAAGTCGTACAACGCCTCTTCTAAAATCACTTCACTGGCTTCCTTCTATTTCCATATCCAATTCAAACTTCTCCTTCTAATATATAAATGCATTTATTGTACTGCTCCTTATTACCTTTCCTCTCTTCTGTCTCCCTACACCTCTCCTCGTGAACTCTGCTACTCCTCTGGCTTTCTTCTCTCTATGCCCTTTTCTTCTTTTGCAAACTCCAGACTTTGATCTTTTCACTTTGCTGCTCCTTTTGCATAGAAAACAAAATGTGCGTCTCTCTCGCTCTCTTCATTTGGATCCTAATCCCCTGTTCTCCTTGTGTCTCCTCCCAATTTGAACCCCCCTTGTTTCTCTTGTATTTTTATGTCTGTCTTGATTAGATTGGAGGCTCTATGAGCATGGACCGTCTTCTTTATGTTTGTACAGCGCTCATATGCCTTGTAGCGCTATATAAATGATTAATAGTAGCAATAGATATGATAGAGGTCTATAAATTAATGAATGGAGTAGAATGGGTAAACTTAGTTTGGTTGTTTACTCCATCAAAAGGTAGAAAGTCTACTCTAGGGGACATTCAATGAAGCTACAATGTAACCTATTTAAGGCTAATAAAAGAAACATTTTTTTCATTCAACGTGTAATCAAACTCTGGAATTCATTACCATAGGATGTAGTAAAATCTGTTAGTGTAGCTGAGTTTAAAAAAGGTTTGGACTAGTTCCCGGAGGAAAGATCCATAACATATTATTAAAGAAAACACAGGAAATACACTGCTTGCCCTGGGACAAGGATTGTGGAACCTGTGTGCCCCTTTTTGGGTACCTGGACTGGCCAGTGTTGGAAACAGGATACTGGGCTTGATGGAGCTTGGTCTGACCCAGTATGGCATTTCTTATGTTCTTATGTCACTTAGTTGAAATGTCATTGTGTTGAAATACAAATATCAGATGTAGCCCATTTTTTGCTTACATGTTTTTGGCATCATTTGATACTACAGGAGGAAGCGGATATAAGGCCTGATTTCCACTAAGCTGTGTCTATGGGGGGAAAGATCAGTAAATCAAGTCCCTAGTGAATAAATGCAGTGATGGAAATTCATTGTGAAACCCTGAAGCACCTAGGGAGCTAACAAGTTTTTAAAAATGACATAAAGACAATCTCTTAGCACCTATAAGCAGGCTAACTAGAAAGTACTTTAAGCAAAATGGTAAAAACTGCAATTTTCCACTCTAATACTTGTATTATAAATTATGTAATTGCAGTACACAGGGGAGGAGTGGCCTAGTGGTTGGGGAAAGTTACCTCAGGCCAGAAGGTAGGGGGGTTCAAATCCCACTAGAGGACAGCAACCTTGGGCTGGAAGGACTGCTCCTTGTGGTCTTGGGCAAGCCACTTAACCCTCCATTGCCCATGTTCCCTGTAAGTATTAGTGTATGTGTCTCATATCCCCTTGTGTTAAATGTATCCCCCAATTGTGTTGTGACCACTTTAATTGAAGGATAAGGTGGTATACAAAAAACTGTCTAAATAAAAATAAATTAGGTTAGCAGGACCAATAGAAGTAACAATATATTTAGATGTCAACAGTATGATATAATCTTCATTTGAAGTCCCCTCAAATGAGTTTGAAAAATATTCCAGTTGATTTGCACAAAGCCATAGAAAGCATTTCCAACTTATCTGAAAGAAAATTGAATGAGGACGACACCACAGATTCTGTCAACACACCCATACGCAAACACAATCTGAATTTAACATTTTCAAATGTAAAACCGAATATAAATTTGTATTCAGTTTTCCATTTGGAAATATCTTTAATGCTATCTAGTCACCTGCTTTTCTGGATGGCCTAAGGAAAGGTGCATTCAACCCTTACAAAGAATACCTTCTATGTTTACTGCTCTGATTTAGTAGGGCTGGAAAGAGACTAATTAGCTTGAGTGGGATATAAAGAAGATCGTTCTAGAAGGTTTGCATGTGGAAGTGCCCTGTGTGCATGCATAGTTTCCAAGGGGGACACGTTGAAGACACACTTTGTGTGAGACAGGGAAGTATGTTTTATATCTGATTTCTAATTAATATGTATATTTAGCACTGCTCTCTGCAGAGGTAGCAATCCTGAATACAAGCATATTTTAAAGAAAAACAAAACTAGGTAGCAGCATTTGCATCTTCTCTGAGGCAGGTGTGAAATATCAGCTCTCTTCTTGTTTGGATTTTGCAGGAGTGATGGGGCAGTTTTGCTTATCTTTTTTTTTTAAATTTAGTATTTATTGAATTTTAACATTATTCCCAAGATAAACTTGTACTGAAAAGAAACATCAAAAGTAACAAAATCAATGCTGTTCCTAGAGTCCTCAATTATGGGGGAACGAAACATACACAGTGGGATAGGAGATATTCCCACCAAAGCCAAGAAACATAACAAATATAGATGAACATAATAACTTAAGGGCCCCAAGCTGAGCTTAACTACAGTTCAGTCAGACCCCATTGACATACCCAGTGAGAGATGGTAAACTAGACATCCTGGTGTTTATAAAGGTTAAGAGATCCATAGGCTGAAAAAAGATCTCTTTGCATTCTATATACAAGATATTAGCAAGGAAAGCTCCAAGCTGCAGTACCACCCCTGATTTCGAGAGCAAAAATTGCCTGCGCCTTTTTGCAGGCTCCCTAGCCACATCTGGAAATATTAATACTCTAACACCATGGAACAGCAATAATCACTTCTTATAGTATAATTTCAATAACCAGTCTCTATCCAAGGAAAGTGCACAAGACACCAAAAGAGTAGAAACCTGAAATGGATCAGAAGAGAGGATTCTAACAATTCAGACACATTCATAACATCCACAGTCACATCATTACTGCCCCCTGGTTCTCTCTTTCCTCGAGGTAAGTAAAAAGCTTTTGAAATTGGAGGGACCAGATCATGGGGAACAGAAAGAATTTCAACCATATATTTCTTAAACATATCCATTGCCGAGATACCAGCAATCTTAGGAAAGTTAAGAACCCTAAGATTGTGGGAATGCGCCGAGTTCCCCAACACTTCCACTTTACCTAGAAGAGCAATATTATCTTTTGAGAGTCACATTCAAGTCTGAAACAGGAACCAGTTTCTGAGAATTATCTTGAACTTTAGCTTCCAAAACTGTAACTGAATTCACACACAATACCAGTTTTGTGTTAGTCTGTTCTATCTTCGAGGATAGCATTGTCATCTGCTGGTTAATCGCCAAAGATAGAGCTGTAATTGCCTCCCATATAGTATCCAAAGTAAATTTTCTTAAGACCAGGAAGCAGCAAAGTCGGCATCAAGGCAAGACCTGGAATCTCAAATCCGTTACCTGCACCAGGGCCACTGGTCTGAAGGACCTTCACCATCGCTGCTACTCCAGGGAGACTTCCAGATGCATCCGAGGAAGGCAATGTCCATTTCCCTGCCATTTCACCCTGCACCGACCCAGACTTCTGGTGGCTTGAAGGTCCAAACAAGCGGGAGGGAGTGAACACCCCTGGAGGTCGTGATGGGGGCTATACTACAGGAGAAAAGGTGGTGTCAGGATCATCTGCTCCAACAGAGCACTCTAATGCCCCGGGAACCACACCTAAATGTATCTCCTGCCTAGCAGCCTCAGAGACAGTGAGGAACCGGTCCATCGGACCCAAGACGGGAATCAAGGGCACAGCAGGGTAAGCCTTCAAATTCCCTTTTCTCTTAGGCATTTCAGAACTAATTCTGCACAGCCCTCAAGCATTCATCTTGGAAAGCTTCCTCCTCCACCCCCACCAGTTTTGTTTTGATTTGCCCTTGCTTAACTTTATGGCACATACAATCACCTCAAAAATCCCAAAATAAATTACAGATTTTTTTTTAAACTTTGCTTTTTATTTGGCTCTTCCGGGACATTCAGCTTTGTAAAATTCAACACGTACTGTGCATGTGTTGGTTGTAAAATTTGCACCTACATGTGTAAGTGCTAAACACACTCAAAACCTCAAAGTGATGTCACTTTTTTGCATGTTTTTCCTTTATAAACTAACTGATCCTGCTGTACATACTGCAAATTACATATGTATTTCCCTGTGTCATTCATATTTTATGAAAGCATTCTAAAATACATGGGAATTTGAGCACACCCCAGCTTATATTGTATATTTCTCTGAATGTATAACTTATTAAAAAAATACAGTCATTTTCTGTTAATCTGGTTTAAGATTCTGTTTCTCCTTATGCATGTGAATTTAATCAAAGTGTAATCTGGCCCGTCTCCTATTCAGGCTACTTTCCTCTGGAAAACAGATGTGTTTGGTTAATATCTACTTAATTTCATGCATCAAAAACATCTTTCAGTGGACCTCCCAGAACATTTCCGAGCTTCCTCAGTATCCCAGGTTGTAGTTTATCTGTTCCTATGGTTTAGTCTACAATCATAATTTAATTTTTATTAAATTTTCTTTTTTAACATTCATGCATAACACGAATGCAAAGGAAAATAGGATAAGATGCATATACAATACAATTGCAAGGTAAAACTCATACATCCAAAGAAAATAACTATACATCTTCCAAATTTAGCCCACAAAACAAGGCAATGTAAGGGGAGGCACCAGGAAACTAAAATCAAAAGGAAAAAGTAATTTCTAAACTGCAGAGCAGAGACTTAAGCGTCAGCCGATATGGTCACAATTTCCACTCCATTTCCCTCCCTAGCTACCAGAAAATCAGATAACTGACTTGGCTCAAAAAACAGAAACATTTTACCACCATAGGAAATAATACAATGAGAGGGAAATCTTAATTGAAAACTACCCCCCAGGGCAAGGACTCTAGGGCAAAAGCCCAAGAATTCCTTCCTCCTTAGCTGAGTAGTGCGAGAGAGATCAGGAAACATATACTTTAGAGCCAAGAAAAGTACAATTGAAATTCCGGAAATACGCTCAAAGAATTAATGACTTATCATGCTCTAAGGCCAGAGTGATCAAAAGGATAGTGCGGCTAGTCACCACCTCCAGAGAGTCCTCCAGGAATGCGGTAAGGTCCCCAATCCCTGCCACTGAACTCCCCGAGGCGGGGCCAGCCGCACCAATACCTACATTTAGATATTGCGCTCGGAGGAAGTTTAAGCACCTCCTGGAGATATTTACGAAACATCTCAATAGAGGACATTAAAAGGGATTTAGGAAAATTTAACATTCTTAAATTATTCATACGAGTATAGTTCTCCAAATACTCCGCTTTTTTTGATAACAAGGTCTTATCTTTAACTTGAACAGCACAAACTCCACAAAGATGTTCCAGCTCTTTCTCAACTCCCTCCAATCGCCGAGCTTGCTTCTCTTGTGCCCTTTTAGCATCAGAAATATCTTTAAACAACGATATAAAATCTTTTTTAACCACCCCAACAACAGTCATAATGGAGGTATTAATCATAGCTATTGCATCTCATAGTGCTTCCCATATCCACAATAGATGGCTTAATCAAGCCTCTCGAACCTGAAATAGCGTCCAAAGCCTCAGATGATACTGCCAGATTGCCACTGGAAAGGGAGTCCTTCTCCATTCCTTTCCCTTCCACAGAGACTTGCAAGGAGGCAAGGAAAGCTGGTAATTCGCTTTCAGGAACAGAGCCCTCTTCACTCCCAATTGCTGACGAACATCTCACAGCCCTGGCAGGAAGCACTCTGTCTCCCGGCTCAGCACTTCCAGGTCGAGGCGGGGGGGGAGCGTTGCTCTGGAGATAACCAAACCCCAGATGCACTCAGAGCTGACGAATCCAAAACCGCTGGCTCCACCGAAGACGCTGCTCTAAACCCCGCCACAGTGATACCGCATGCCTCGAGAGTTCTCTGGCCAGCAACCTCAGAAGCAGGAGACCCCGAGGGAAGGGAAGCCTGCTTTCTATTTCAGCGTCCCATCTCCAATAACAGGCGTCGAAATAGCAACGGACCGTCTGCTCACTGAAGCACCGCTCACCGCCAGAGTAGCTCCGCCACCATCTTTCCTCCCCCTACAATCATTTTTAAAACTCGTAAGTCCTCTCTTCTAAATGATTCAGTATCTACTACTACCCATATATATTTTTGCAAGACATTTGTGCTCTTTTAGGTTTTTTTTTTCCATGAATACCAAAAAGAAGTACTTGTTTAATATTTTCACCTTTTCCTCATCAATCTCTATACTTTGGCCCTCTGCTCCTTTAAGTCTTACAGTTCCACCTCTAACCGTTCTCCTTCCCTGGACATATAGTACCTGAAACAAGCCTTCTAATCTCACTTTAATGAGAAAAGCTAGCTAAAGGAGTAAAAGGGATTATTTTAGAAGCATCACCACATATAAATATTGGCATCTACGTGTGAAGATAGCAGTTTTCTAACATCACTATGTGTAAGCTATTTATACATGGAGAACCTTGCTTTGCAAGTGTGTGCCTTCTCTCTGAGAAGATAAAAACGTGCTGATGACTTGAATTTGTGTATCTCTCTGGATCTATTGTTTTCTTTTGCCTGCTGCTACTCTTTGCTGTCTCTCAGAAGCTGCTTTTCTAGACAACAACCAAGTCTTGCCTAACGGTTGGGTTGGTCCTGCCAATATCCCTGGTGTCTAGTGGGAGCAGGAGCAATCACCCTTACTCGGTACTGTGGGATTACTTAGAGGTCACTGACACAATTTTGGAACCTGGGACCTGCTGATTAGGAGCAACTAAGGATTGCTCCTTCTCTCATTAGAGACACTAGGGACCCCGGTAAGTGCTATGGATGGGATCATGGGGATCTGCTGATGTGACGATCTGGAGAGGTTTCTTGAGGCTGGGGGGAATCAGATGTTAGGAGTGATGGGTGGGAGAGAGTGTCTTGTATACATGGATGATTTGGATTTTAAAAAGTAGCTCCAACACACATGGGGGTTAAAGCTACACTCCCCCTTCCCACCCACTGCTCCTGCTGGACATGAGAAGGCATCAACATACAGTCATGTATGTCTTGTACATAATTTAGAAGAAATTCTGCATTTGGCAGATGCTTTTATACAATGCAGTGGGAATTTTTCACATTCCAACATAGATGTCTTAATTCTCCTTTCCATGGTCTATCTAAAATTTATCTTCACGTTAGGCGACAAGACTTAGGGTAGCAAGAATGTGTTTAATTGATCTTCAGAGATAGGCGAGGTTCTATAGGATGAAAGAAAAACCATCATTTTTGTGGATTGGGGAGTCACAAATAACAGAGAAGAGGTGGATAACTACCCTCCTATCTTGGTGGTAGGAAAACTAATGGAGATGCTGAAGAAGGAAAGGATAAATAACTATCTAGAATATAATGGGTTAGAAGATCTGAGGAAAGACGGTTTTACCAGAAGCAGATCCTGCCAAACAAGTATGATTAATTTCCTCAACTGGGGGGGCTAGAGGACTAGTTCAAGGACATGTTCCGGATGTGGCTTACTTCAGTTTCAGCAATGTCTTTGATGCTGTTCCTCACAGAAGGTTCATGAATAAACTGAGCAGCCCAGCCATAGATTTCAAGGCGGTGAACAAGATTAAACTTTGGTTGACTGATAGAGGCAGATGGTAGTGGTAAATGGAATTTAGTCAGAGGAAAGGAAGGTGTGTAGTGGAGAACCCCAGGGATTGGTCTTTATGAGCAACAGTTCTGAAGGGTTAGAAGGAAAAAAACAAAATAAAAGACTTTGCCTTTTTGCAGATGACATTAAGATCGGCAGAGTAGACACTCCTGAGAAAGTAGACAAAGTAAGGGATTTGAAGACTGGCTGAATGCTTGGTAATTAGGGTTTAAAAGAGAAGAAGTGCAGAGTGACTCCTTTGGGGAGCAAAAAAATCAGCGATTTATGCAATAGGAGTAGAAAAGCTGAGGTACATAGTGTTGGAGAAAGACCTTGGAGTAATGTCAGAGGATGTAGCAAAACAATAACTAGATAGTGGCCAAAGTCAGAAGGCTGATTGGCTATACATAGAGAGACATAAGCACTAGTAACTAGGGGGCAATAATGCCCCTACTGTATGTAGGTCCTAAGCAAGTCCTCATCTGGAATGCTGTGAACAGTTTTGGAAGCTTATCTCAGTAAGGATCTAAAGATACTGGAGGTGGTCCAGAGGTAAACAACTAAAAAGTTTCAGGATCTTCACTAGAAAACATATGAAAAGAGACTTGAAAATCTAAATATTTATACCCTGGGGGAGATGAGCGACTGTGGAGACATGATACAGATGTTTAAATACTTATGCAAATGCAATGTGTACCTTCGAGTCATTAATCCACAAATGAACCCTTTCCAAAGGAAAGGAAGTTGTAGAACTAGGGGACATGATATGAAGCTTCAAGGAGGTAGACTCAGAAGCAACATCCGGAAATATTTTTTCATGGAAAGGGAGTGAGTGCCTGGAATGGCTTCCTGGAGTAAATGGTGGAGACAAAATTAGTGAGAGAATTCCAAAAGGAGTGGGATATAAACAGAATATCCCTAAATGGCAAGAGGGTAGAAACTAAGCATCAAATCTGATAGTGAAAAACAGTAAAATGACTTCCGTGTTTAAGAAAATATGACTGCATGTGTGTATGTAGGGGGTGGAAGGTAGGAAGGGAAGACTGCATAGAGCAGCATAACCATCTTACTGGTGTAAAGGCCACGTGTTTTCTGAGTTTCCAAGCTTCCTCCTCAAACAGACTTCATAGTCGTGTGGAGGGAAATTCTATAAGCTTGCACACAGGCAAAGAGTGTTGCTGCACATGTATTTGGGGGCCTGTTCTATAAAGCAAAGCATGGGTGGGCTTTACTTTATAGAACAGGGGGTATATGAATGTGCCCGAGTCCAATTGTAGCAGTTAGGCCTGCTTTAGAGCAGGCCTAAATGCTCGCACCTAGATTGAGCAGTAACACATGTAAGTTATAGCATTCCATAATTTATGTGCATAGATTTACAGTAGCTCCTGCCTATGCTCCACCCAGACTCAGCCCCTGGCACACCCTGACTGAAAATACACATAATGGGACTTGGGTGTGAGTTTGCAAAATATCGACCTCCCAAAGCACGCATACAAGTGCCCATTCATGTGCATAGGTTCTTCAGAATAATGATTTAAACAAAGTTTAAGTATGCAACCCTTTTCACACCTTCTATATGAGTATCAGCTCCATAATGAACATGGATTACTCCAGTAGGCACTAAAAAACAGCCACACAGACTGGGCTTACTCGGCTAAGTTTATGGTTTATTAAAATATACGATACCACCCTTCAGGTCAGCAGAGCAGTTTGCTATAAAATCTTCAAGAGGACAGACTCCAAAATTAAGAAAAGAAAAGAAGTGCAAAGTTGAAACAGGAAAGAGAAAAGGCAGCTAGAACAGAAAGACCTACATGTAGAGTTGCCGACTGGCTCCAGATGTGCCCAACAGGCTTGAAAAGTCCTGGGTTTATTGCATTGCATGCAGGGACATGTAGTTCTGATTTCTCCATTGCATTCCATAAGAAGAGCAAGACTACAAGTCCCTGCAAGCAATGGGGTAAACACAGGACTGGATCAAGCTATCAGGTGCATCTGGAGCCAGTTGGCAACCCTACCTACATGTAGAAACAAAAGGAGAGGAGGGGTAGGACAAAGGGAAGTATCACAGGCTAGAGAAGGCGAGGGATGCAGGACCCCATATCACTGAGTGCTCAGGTCAAAAACAAGATAGAATAAGTGGGTTTTTAGAAGGGGCAACCCTTCTTCTCATGTGTTCTGTACTTTGACTTCAGTATTCAAACTATCCTGATACATAACTAAAGTCTTTAGTTCAGTTCTCTTTCCCATTAACACAGATTTTCCATCAAAGGTGAGCCACTTCCCATGATAATGTCAGCAGCAAACTCCTGCTATCAACCACCCACATAGGCCACGGAGGGTGTCAGTATGTCCATGAAACAGTTTGTTTTGTATGCATGGTTTCTCTCTGCTTCCATGTGTAACCAGTTTAAAAATAGAATAATATAAATACATTTACCTGGGATACTGATGGTCCCAAGGGGCTGCAGGATGGTTGGTTTGTGGGGCTGAAATACTTTGCAGCAAGTGTAAACAGGAAGAAAATGGCAGCAGTTTATAAATAAAGTAAAAAGAGTTGGGGAAGTGCTAGCTAGAAAAAAGTATACAAATAAATTAAAGTAGTTAGGGTTTTGGTATGTTGTGATGGGGCATCAGGCTGGAGAAAACATGGTTAATTTCAAAGGGTACATGAAAATATGCTTACCTTTGTAGGGGCTACTGCAGCTGGTGTGCTA
The DNA here is from genome assembly GCA_033557465.1 of Ichthyophis bannanicus. Classification (NCBI taxonomy): domain Eukaryota; kingdom Metazoa; phylum Chordata; class Amphibia; order Gymnophiona; family Ichthyophiidae; genus Ichthyophis; species Ichthyophis bannanicus. The sequence continues at coordinate 386,369,414 of CM066035.1, read as the reverse complement.
GTTTAGCTTCCCAGGGTTTTGATTGCATTCTCAGTGAGGGAGAACAGGTTGAGAGCTTGAGCTATTGCTGAGATTGTGGACCAGCCTGGAGCTGAGCAGTTGCCTTACTAGAGTACCTGGCTTGGGCCTGCAAGAGGAGGAGACACTGGAATAAAGGAGGCATATGCTCTTTTTCTGGGTGGGAACAAACAAAAATGGGAGGAAGGAGCTCTGGAGCCTTGTTTATGGAAAATAATGTCCCAGTGGGTCTTGGGAGGCTTAGAGGAGTCAAAATAAATAATAAAATAAAAAAGTTTAAATTTAGGTTTCTATAGGAAGTGTTTGAAGGCTGTGTGAGTATTGAGCATGCTCAGTAGGTGTCACAGCATGAGCTTACAGGTGCAGAGGCACTGCAGGGATCTATTGAGGTTTGTTTAGTCCCTGTTTTTGGGGGAAATAGACTGTTTTAGTGGTGTCGTTTATTTAATAGGGTTAAAAAAACAACAACAACAGTATCTTAAAGTAAAAGTGTTTAAAATACCTAAAAAAAAACCCCTGCCATTAAGTATATTATGGGGTTCAAGTTCAGTAAAAACTTCTGTAAAACATTGAATTTGGGGTCCCATGGACTATTTAATGCACTCAGTTAATATGAGCTGATCCTTCAGGGAAACCTTTGAGAGGTTAATTCAGTCTCAAACGTTTGGGATTATTTTTCTCTTCAAGTGAAACAGGATTCAGGCAATTTGAGTACTACTTTATAAGTAATTTTGTCATTAAAATGTTCTGCTGACAGGCATATCTGGAGAGAAGGAACCAGTTTAAGGTTGGCACCTATATAATTGGAGGTGGGAGAGATTAACAGTGGCTTAAAGGAAAAGTAAGTAATTTAACCCTTTCATGTGAAAAATATATTTTTTTTCTGTCACTGGTTTGTGAACAGCTTTGAATGTAGGGTTGTCAACAGACTCCAGAAGCGCCCGACAGGCTTTATCCAGTCTTGGGTTTACTCCATTGCATTCAGGGACATTTAGTTCTAATTTCTCCATTGCATTCCATAGGACATGGGAAAACTACAAGTCCCTGCATGCAGCTGGGTAAACCCAGGACTGGATCAAGCCTGTTGGCAACCCTATTTGAATGAGGTACAGTGCAGAAAGATAGCTCTGCTGAGAACTTTTAGTCTGACTGACATTGTTCAAGAAAAAAATAATACTTTCTCAGTCAGAATTATTAGTTTTAAAGGAGTAAAAATATATATATTTTGTTCCTTTTAAAGAGGAAGTTTGAGATTTCAACTGAACTGGCTGGCTGAGAGAAGCAAACAACTGTAGCTGTTTCTAAGGAACAATATTTAAGTGACAAAGGAAGGAAGAGAAAGAAGAGAGTCATTTTAAATGTGAACCCAGTCTTTATCTAGAGTAAATTTGTGGGTTTATGTTTAGTGTGTGAGTGTGGCGTGAATGAAAGAGTATGGGTTGGATAGGGAATATCAATTATCCTTTTATTATATTAGGGAAGAAGTGACTTTTTAAAAATCCTGTTATCTCTGATACAGTATTTCAGAGTAACAGAATTTACCCCAATTGACAGGAAAGGTAGATTCTCTTATTGAGCTTCTAAAGTGTAGGTAGTAGATAGAGACCAGACCAGATGTAGAAATTTCAGGAGAAGGACCAGGATTTGAGGATCAGTACCAATTCCAGAACCAGGTCTAGGATCTCTAAGGGCCCCTTCACAAGACAGCACCAGGAAGATAAGTACTGTAGCTACCAAAGAAACACATCTAGAAACATTTTTGTTTTGTGATGAGATGCACCCATATTTATTTATTTATTTATATTAGTATTGAAAGTATAAGGTGAGCTTTAATAGCTTGCTGAGTTTTCATGTCCTGAGATACGTATCTGCTGTTTCCTGTAAACAGAAAAGAAACACAAATTTGTGAAGAAAAGTTTAAGGGAAAGAAGTTGTGTAAATGCTGTTGAGATTATTGTGAATGTTGGGAAAAACAGTTAAAATGTGTCACTAAGAAAAAGAGTATCTAAAAAGTTATAGGTTCCTGTACCTGTGTTCAGGAGTGGAGGAGTAGCCTAGTGGTTAGAGCACTGGCTTAGTAACTAAGGGGCTTGTTTACAAAGCCGCGGTAGTGGTTCGCGATCGCGATCGCAGCCGCGGCCCCATTGAAATCAATGGGGCTGCGGCTCCGATTACGATCGCAAACCGCTACCGCGGCTTTGTAAACAAGCCCCTAAGGCTTCAATTCCCACTAATGTGCCTTGGGCAGGTCATTTAATCCTCCATTGCCTCAGAGGAAAGACCTGGTAATCTATTTCTGAAAGCCAGGAGCTGCTGGGTCACCAAAAGAGTCAACATTGACTTGAAGGCACACCTATAAAAGGGAAAAAGAACCAACAGTTATTGTTAAAACTGAAAAGTATCTTGAAATAGACGTGTTAGTGATATTTCAATTGTTCTTGTGCAATAACATATGCACTTTACTTAAAGTAATTATTTGTTCTCATTGGCCATTTTTAACTAGCCACGCTTTCATTGACTTATCATCTTGTGCAATAAATATTTTAATATTTAAATTCAAGTGTTTGTTAAAAATTTATTTAAAGAAAATTTAAAATTTACCTGCTTAACATCTACACATGAGACATGCTGGTGGTTTGCAGGAATCCTTTTTAGTTAATTTTATTTCTCCTAGCAAGTCCAGTACCTAAACTCTGTGGCTGTAATCCCTGCTTCTGGACAGTCTTAAAACTCACTTTCTTTCCAAGCAGATAGTCCAAATAAAGTCAGTTCTACAAAGAACAAACATGTTTACTACCTGATTTCCTTGCAGATCGGCTCACATGGTGGTTGCACAAATTCCTATGTTTTCCTTTTCTGTCGCAGGCTTCACTGGGTTTGCTATCTCATGTCAATGGGCTTTCGACCACAGTTCCATCCATTGAGTTGTTGTCCATCCACTTCCATCTGTGATGAGGCCTCCGAATGCCCCATCTGTGGATCTGTGACTGCCTCTTGGTTGAAAGCCGTGCCTACCCTTCTCCTAGGGCACCCTTCCCACAGGGCCCTTCCTATCCCAGAATTCCTACTAGTGATTTACCCTGCTTCAAGGGTTGTAGGAAAATGTAATTCTTTCTATGCCACTGGAAAGCTTTTATGCCTGGCGGACTGGATGGTCGACTTAGATTTTTTTTATGCAATCATTTATTACTATGTTATTTTTATATCTGCCTTCTGATTAAGAAGAACACTGCAGTAGTGCCCATTGATTTGCCCTCCCCTCCCTTATTCCCCTACCCCCCACTCATCTGTCCTACCTCTACCACCTCCATAAGACCATGGCGGCATTCTGTCTATTTGTTGTATCTTCAATTGTCCATATGGTCTGTTATGCAGTTGGTAACACATGAAAACAGAAGTAGGTTTTATCAAATCTCCCTCCTTAACCATCCCTCGCCCCCCCTCCCTCATCTCTCTGGTTTAGTCCCCCCACCCAAGCCCAACAGCTTCATTTTCTGTATAACATAGCATATAACATTATAATAGCCACACTTATAATAGTGCCCATAATGGTGTAAACTATGCACCGTACTTCCATTCACACTATAACTTAATGGTTGCAGTTCTTCCCCCTTTACCCTAAATGTCAGCCTACCCTTCCATACCATTGATCCTCCATTACGTCCCTTCTCCCATCCCAGCAGTAGTCTCTCCTCTTCCCCTTCCCTCCTCCCCTCCCTCTTGGTGTCCTTCTTCCTATCTCTTGATCCCCTTCTCGGTGACTTTTACCCCCATCTACCTTCTGACTTCCACTCCTCATATCATTTCCATCGCCCCTGCTCTTTCATTCATTGGTGCTGCCAGAGCACTGTTAACTGTGCCATATTATAGTCATAGTGCAAATGCTCTAAAGGTTGTTCTCTGTTCGTCACCTCCACCCCTTTTCATACCTTAACCAGTGCCATTCTGGGAGCTATTGCATCCTTTTTTTCAAAGGCTCTCATCTCTTTATCCCTTCCTAGTCCCCCCCACAAACAAAAGCAGAAATTCAGGGGAATCCTCGGTCTCCTTTTCTGTCACTTCTTGGAAAACATTCCTTACTTCCTGCCAATACCATTTCACCTTGGGGCATGAGTACTACATGTGTATCCAATTGCCTTCCTGTCCATATTTTTCCCAGCATAGCAGGCATTTACTGAGCTTCTGCAGAGTTATGTAAATTCTGTAAACAACTTTTCAGCAGTGTTCTTGCATTGCCACTGAACTCTTCATCTTCCCAACCTCCCAGATTATACTCTGCCACCTTCCTTCATCCCAACGCCTCCCCAGCTCCTTTCCCATCCTTTCATAAACTGAGCTTTCCCAGTAGGTTGCACTAATGGATGATAAATCTGCGCCAGTTGGCCTTTCACTGGGGAGTTCTTACTGAACAACTTCTCAAATCCCGTAAGCCTCCTTAGTCCACCCACTCTTTGACCCCTCCACTCCCCATTGTAAATAGTGCATTACCTGCATATAATAGAATCTGCCAGTCCTAGTCCAATTTCCACCCATAGGACTTCAAACTGTTTAATTCTACCATCCTTCGAAAGCAGTTGCCCCCATCTGACCAACTCCTTGGATTCCTATTTTTTTATATTGCTCCACCTCTAGCCCTGGGGAGAAACCCTCCATCCCTCTAATCCACCATAACCTTATCCCCTTCCTGCTCACCAGCTTAGTGTGTTGTTCCCCTAGATCTCCCTCACTATCTGTATAAATGGGTGATCCATTTGCACTTTATCTCTCTCCTTCTTCCCTCCCCATATGAACCCCTGGGATCCCCCTCCACCTGCTGCCACTCCATCCTCACCCAATGTTTTCCCTCCAACTTCTCTCCCCATTCCATCATCACATGCAATTTTGCCGCTTGATAATAGCTACGGAGATTTGGAAACCCCATCCCCCACTTCTTCCACCAGCACATCACTGTGTGGTTGACCCTAGGTTGGTCTTCATCTACAAAAATACACAAAATATTTCTGCTGGTTTCACTTAAGTAATTGATCTGAAACTGCTATCGGTAGCATCTGAAACAGAAATAGAAGGCATGGGAAAATATTTATCTTGATAATTGCCACCCGTTCTGCCCATGAGAAATACGACTTATCCCATGTGTCCAGGTCCATAAGGGAAGAGAATTCAACCTGTACAGCCTTCCCAAATCCCTCCCTAACTGAACTCCTAAGTACCTTAGGGACTCCCTTGTCCAGCAAAATGGGAATGTCTCCTTCAGTTGTTCTTCCACTGAACTCTCCAGCATGATTCTCAGAACCTCATTTTACTCTGATTCAGTATATATCCTGATACTTGGCTATAGTGGTCAGTGATCTTCATAAGATTTGGTAATGTGGTTAATGGTTGCCCCACCACAAAGATTATGTCATCCGTGTACAATGCTAATTTATATGTTCTGTCCTCCACCTTCACCCCATGCACATCCTCTGAGGCTCATACCGCTGCTGTCAGCGGCTCTATGACCATTTGCAAATAATAAGGGGGATAGGGGGACACTCCTGTCTGATGCCCATAGTTAACTCAACTTCCCCCAAATATGTACCATTAACTCTGATGTGTGCTCTAGGCTTATAGTATAAGGCGTTCAGCAAAGTCATAAACATGTCCCCAATCCCCATCTTCTGCAACACCTCGAACATGAACCTCCATTCCACTCTATCAAATGCTTTTTCAGTATCTGCTGCTAAAAACCACATTGGTGTGTGCTCTTCCCTCGTGTGATTTATTATGTTAAGCAGTTTCCTGACATTATCCCGTCTGTGTCGCCCCAGGATGAATCCTGTCTGGTCTGCCCCAATAAACCTCAGGAGAAGTCCTTGTAGCCTTCCTGCCAAGACTTTTGCAAAAATCTTAGCATTGAAATTTATTATATAGGGTGGTAGGACCCACTTACAATGCCATCCTTCCTTGACTTTGGGAGTACTGTAATACCTGCTACAGACATTTTGTCTGGTAGCTTTCCTCCACTGTTGATTATGTTAAAGGTGTTAGCCAGAACCTCTACAATTTCCCCACGATACAGTTTATAAAATCAGGAAATCAGTCCATCAAGCCCTGGGGCCTTTCCCTCTTTTAAGTCCATTATAGCCTTCCCAGCCATGTCCACTGTATTTTCCCTGTTCAACACTTCTTGCTCCTCTGTCTGCAAACTTGCCAGAGGCACTTCTGCCAAGAATCCCTCTACATTCCCCTTACCTACCTCTGCTCCTAATCCATATAGCTTTTGATAAAATTTCATAAAGGCCTCCTGAATCTTCCTTATAGTGAACTGTAGGTCCCCCTGTTCATTCCTGATCTTATACATGCTTTGTTGCACCCTCTTGAGCTACAGTTGTCTCGTTAGTCCCTTCTCTAGCCGATTATATTCAAAGGCATGCTGTCGTAACCTCTCTAGCTGGTGTGCCAGTTCATCCAATCTTATAAAAGACCACATGTTCTATCTAGTCTGCCCTTCCATATCAACCACTACAACAGTCCCTTTTTTTCCCTTTAGAGATTCTCTGTGTTTGTCCCATGATTTTTTGAATTCAGATACTGTCCTCATCTCTACCATCTCCACTGGGAGACTATTCCATGCATCTACCATGCTTTCTGTAAAGAAATATTTCTGCATGTTACTCCTGAGTCTCCCCTTTCACCCTCATCCTATGTCTCCTTGTAGCAGAGCTTGCTTTCAATGAAATGAGGTTCTCCTCCTGTGCATTTATGCCACGGAGCTATTTAAATGTCTAACTTTCTTTGTGTTGCTCATCCAATCTTATTTCCTTTAGAACCCCAATTAGTTGCTCCCTTTCTTTTAGTGCCTTTCGCCCCCCCCCCCCTTTTTGTGCCTCTTTTCTCAGAATCCCAATTCCTCCCTCAACTGGGCTTCAATCTTTCCCCTCTTCTTCTTTTTGTGGGTCCCCAGGCCTATAAATGACCCTCTGATAAATGCCTTAAAACTATCTCGCACCATTCTTAGTTCCATCTCTAAGGCAATATTTTCTTGAAAAAATCATTTTATAGCCTATCTGAGCTTCTCCAACTCCATCTGGTCATCTAACAAAGACTCATTCAATCTCCAAAACCTGAGACCCTCTGTTTTGGCATGACAAGCCACCTCCATCCTAACTGGGGTATGGTCAGATTATAATATTTGTCCCACTTCCACCTCCTGTATCTTTTGTGACAACCACCCCATCTAACAAGATCAAATCTATACATCTGTACAATTAGTGTAGTGGTGAATAATACATATAATCCCACCTAATACCCACCCTCTGTCACCACACATGAATTAACCCCAAATGTGTCATCATTTGTTTTAACTTACACCTATGGGTCTTCTTTTCCTTCCCTCCTTCGCCTGTACTATCCAATCTTGGGTTGATGGTCAAATTGAAATCCCCTCCGATCATAATCGGGGTCCCTGCTCCCCCTCCCAACTGCTTCCGTACTTAGTCATAAATGTCCCCCTGCCCTTCATTGGGTTCATAGACACTCACCACCACAACTGAGTCCCCATTTATTGTTCCTTCCCAGCTTATCCACCTCCCACTCATACTTCTCCTCAACTTTTGTTCTTCTGTGTTCAATTCTCTAGAAGACATAATTCCTACTCTGCCCTTTTGTGGACTTTCTGTATTCCTCGCCAGATAACACATGTGGAAACTCCTTTGTGTGCAACATTCCTGCTTGTGTGTGTTTTTTTAAATACATCTCCTGGATCAAGAAAATATCTACTTTGGCCTGAACCCTTCCCTCAGTAGGTTGTGCTGCTTTTGCCAGGTCAACAGGCCTTTGGCATTTAAAGTCATAATTGTTGCCCCTCTCCCCTTCACTCCCCAGCCTCATTTACTCTTACCTTTCTCCTCCTTCCTGCCTGCCCCCCCTTTTTCGTTCCCCCTCCTTAGTTTCCCCCTTCTCTAATTTTACCCCTCCCTCCCTCCTTCCCTCTCTCCCCCCCTATCCCCACTACCCACGCTCTCAATGGTATTGTACTCCATCTGAGTAGTGACATCATGGCCCACATGTCTGGCCTGTTCCATTCTCCCTCCCTCTAATACCCTTCCCTCCACCAAAACCCCTTCCTCCTCTCCCCTCCTTCCCACTTTCACCTTCCTTCTACCCCTTCCATGTTCATTCATCCCCCTCATACAATTCAATTGGTTATCAACTTTTCTTCCTCTATCATTAACATCCCCCATCAGCATTCCCACACAATTTCCATGTAATAACCAAAAACCTGTAACATTTCAAAATGCTTCTCTAGCTTGAAGCATAAACAGCATACTGTCCTCAGGTTATGAGCCATCTGCCGTGCTTATCTTCTTCTTCCTGGCGTGATCCATAGCTTCCCATTTTTGTCTGAAAATCTTTCCAGTTCCTCAGGTCTTTCGGACTTTCAACCACCGAATGCAGATCTTGCATCCCAATTTCTGTCATTGACGTCCTCAATTCTTGCACTGTCATGACCTGCTTAGTTACACCATTTTTGGTGACTGGCAGGCCTTGAGGAAACAACCAACAGTATTTAATGTTCTCTTGGCGCAGGGGGGCTACTGGGTCCCCCCACGCTTTTCTCCAAGCAATTGTAGCAAATGCCAGATCTGCGTACACCGCAACTTTGGTGGCCTTTCCAGTCAAAATTGTCGGCTTTCCGCATTTGCTGTGCCATTTTCTCCTTAACACCAAAGTCGTGCAGACATACCACTATATCACATGACACCTGTGATTTGATTGGGCCCAGAGATCTATGCGCACAGTCAATTCTAATGTCTGCCCTCAGCACTTCCTCTGTCCCCTGTGACAGCAAAAAATCAAAAATCTCTTGAGCCACCCTAGTGCAGTTCTGGAAGTCCTTAGACTCAGGTATCCCTGTTATGTCTGTGGGACCACTTTTTGAGGTCCTTAATTTTTATGGTCATGTCATTATTCACTCCTTCCAGGCGTGCTACCCCCCTTCGGAATTCTTCCACTGCCATGTCCGTCTCCTACATTCTGCTGTGTAGTTCTGCCATGTGGCCGCCCACCTCCATTATTTCTGAGCATAGACCTGTTACCATGTCTGCCACCTCCTCCTTAATTCCAACTATGTCTTTCCGTACCACTACAAAGCACTTAAGTGGCTTCTCGTGGGATAACAAATCAGCAAGGTTCACCTGCACTGATCCTTGACTTTCGGGATCGGCTCCACATTTGCCCCCACGATTGCTGGTCCCTGCCATTTTAAATCTTCCTTCTCCAGCTGCTTAGCATTACAATAGACAGTCTTTCAGGTCGGCAGTATTTTGCCATGTAGCTTCCATCCCTGGTCCCTCTGAGAGGTTCCCATGTAATTGTCCTCCACAGGAGAGTTATCACTGTAATCCACACAGGGTATACTCTAATATTGCGGTAACGAATCATGGAGTTATCGCCCTAGCTATCCATGCCAGGTCGTGACATCCATTCATAAGACACTTTTCAAATGTTATAAGATTTGGTTTTATTTTTATATAAATATACAACAGTGTATTGCACAATAAGTAAATAACTTAAAGGGCCCGATATTTGAAAGACATTTCAATGTTTTACAGCCCAGTATACCCTCCATTGCCTCGGAATAAAAGGCTGGCAATCTACTTCCGGTGACACATTGCCAAAAAAACCCAGAGGTAGCTGGGTCGCTATGAATCAACACTGACTTAATGACACAAAAAACCCCCCAAACAAACCCATGTAAATGCCTTAAATCGGTTTATTCAATGGCACTTACATGATTAGTGCCATTTAATATCCTCTTCTAGCTCCCTTATGTGCCCCAATGCTATCCATGCCACTGGGGCATGTTGGGGGCATTCTGGGATGGAGTAAAGGCAGTGACAAGTGATTACCGGCAGCAGCGATATCACATGCTGCCCAGTTAACTCCTGTGCTGTAAAGATAGGCGAGGAAAACCCTCGCCTATCTTTCGGTGCTGTCAGTTAGCTCCTGCATGCAATATCGCTGCTGCCCGGTTATCTAATGCGGCTTCTGGTGTGTGAGGCAATGCTAGGGCTGCATATAACCCCAGCATTGAATATGTGGGGTTAAGGGTCGACGGGCAGGGCTATGCGCCATAGCAGCACATAGTCTACCCAGAAGAATATCAGGCCCATACTGTTTATTTTACTCCAGTGGTTTATGGTGGCAAAACTAATTTTGAGCATTATTAAATGAAACTATATGGTGAGGGAAAGGTGATAAATAAAAGAACAGAAGATAAACAGTTTTTACTGTTTTATTTCTTAAAGAGGGGTTTTTATACCGTTTTATCATTTCCATCAAAGCAGTTTGCATTGTAATATAAATTTGGTAATGTACGTTAAACAGGAACATCGATAACTTGGATTTTTCTGAGGCAAGGGAGGGTTAAGTAACTTGCCCAAGGCCCCAATGAGACCCATGGTTTCCTGCTTTTTTGAACAGACGTTATGGTGATGTCATGTTCAGAGTATGTTCTCTACTGAATTCCGGACCTTGATGATGTAAAGAGAGTCAAGCATACTGCAATGAAACTGGTATCATATTGCATCATACAAAGAGAGAGAAAGAGAGGAGCCTAAATGACTGGAGTTTCTTTTACTGTATATAGGACATCTGATCTTTGTGTTACTTTCCTCATGGGACATAAGTGCTTTGGCACTGATCTTGTTATCAAGATTAAGGTCTTAGCTACTGCATATTAATTCTCCTGATTTGCCTGAGAATCTTTATAGCTCCATTCTTTAGAAATGTATGATTAGTCCCGTTTTTCTTTTTTTGAGGCAGAATACAAAAGCTACGGAAAGGTACATGCAAACTAAGAGACTGCTTCAAAGGAGACTAAGTAGGCTGTGGGAACCTCATCCTTTCATGCATAACCTACTGTTGTAGTTGCCAGGACCTCGGCCAAGTCCTTATGCTCTAAGGACCAGAATAATGTGATTTCGAAGACCATCAGAAATGTACCTGGTAAATGCAGAAAGAAGAGGAAGACCTGCAAGCCCACTTTTCATCTCATGGAGCTAGTTTCGTATTTCTCACAGCTCTATCGGAAACACATTCAGACCACAGACTTTGCTACCATCCAGCGGTTATAAAATAAAATTCATACTGTTAATGACTTTGTAGTGAAATACAGCCAATAGACACAACATCTGGGAGAGGTTGAGGAATATGAGTAGATATAGAGGAAAAACGATCACAGTTTTAGAATTAGGAATTGAGAAAGCATTTTGGAAGAATGTTATGCAAAAATAATAAAGAGAGGGCTCTATGTCATGAAGAAAGAGTAAGAGAAGGAAAGGTCAAGCTAGTTATCAATAAAAGAACTGTGTAAGCAACAAAAGTGAAAAGAAAATAATGGTATCCAAGCAGTAAGTATAAACCATTAAGAGCAAGGGTCCAAGAATAGGGTTTTGTGGATTTCGACCAAAACTGAAGAATGGTTGGAGTAAGAGTTATTGACAAGAATCATAAAACATGTTAACAGCATTAGGAAGATCAAAAAATCAATAGCATTAGACAGAGCTGACTCTTCCAAGAAATCAAGAATTATGGAAAAATGGGAAGACATGTTATATGAAGATGATTGAACAGAGTGAAAAGAACACATTCAGATTAAAGAAAGAAAAGGATCGCATAATGGGTAGTCCACCCTAGAATATGAGAAAAAAAGAGACATATCATTAGCATAAGATAAAATAGAATTTAGGTAGGGTTTCTTATTGGCAGGGTACACTATACCATACATAAAAAGGTAAAACTTCAGTACCAGAAAAGAAGAATTAAGAAGGGACATGCAAAATGAAAGGTAGGAGAGAGTCAACATTTGAAGTAGATTTGAAGAGGAGGTAATTGCCTTGGAGGTGACAATAAGGTCAGAAGTGAATAAGAGCAAAAGGTATGAAAACCTATGCTGAAATATAAGGTTCATATACTGTAAATACTTGATCTATAGATAATACCCAATTATTTTTGTGGACAAACAAGCAATATCTATAGTATTGGACAAACAAGCAATAGAGCCAAAGACTATAGTATGTCCCTGCTCATAATCTCATCATTGGTCCATTTTTTATATGAGCTCAAATGCAATTTCCAAGATATTTTCAATGTGTTTTCAATATAAATAGCAGAACACCCTTTTAGAATCTTCGTATAACACACGACATATACGAGTTTTGAAACATAGTACTAACTTATTCTTTCTGCTTCAGGGGTATAAACATTTTCTTGTCACGTGCATCCAGATTTCAGTAACTCGCTTTCTATGGCAGATCACTGCTCTAAAAGAAAACACAATCACATTAGCATTTTATGAATGAGAAGTCAGATGATCAGCTACGTCACAGCATCAAATCAAATCAGCATTTGCCATTCAATCTCTGTTTAGACCAGTAAGTAGGTGTCACTGTTTTGAGTCTAAAAATCCAGTATTGTCCACGATAATTCAACCAAGTTTCAACCTCCTCCAAGTCAATTCAACAAAATACTGTCAATTTGTTCTCCAGCATATGTCATCAACCACATGGCCCTTATCCAGTCAGAGTTAGACCATAGGAGCCGTCACAGTTCTTGTAGTCATCCTACTTTTATGCTCGTTAAATTTGAATCAATCACTTTGTTCATCTAACACATGCAAGATGACGGAGACATATGGTAATATAGATTTCATAATCAGTAGAGCAATTTGTGTTTGAGTGCAGATGCTTTAAATCTTTCTCCAGTGGGTGGGTAAGTCCAATCACTACCAGTCAAGTTACAATTACACCGTGAACAATGACCACAGGCTGTATGTTGCTCAGCCCGTTCATTGTTCTCAATGAAGTTTCAGAATCTTAGTAGTTGCTCTCCAAAAGCTCAAGGTTCAGCAGACTAAAGGGCAGGGTTAAAGTGAATAATGGTGTTGCACAAAGAAAATCTATCAAGGAAAAATTAAAGAAAATAGATGGTGAACAAACTGATAGAATAGAATAGGATCAGAAGGGAAAATGAAGGAAGAATTAAAAATGGAAAAATTTAAAATGATTATCAGAGGAGCTATGAATAATGGGTAGCAGTTTAGTTTGCCCAGAATTAGGGTGAATAACAAGTGAGTCAGGGTGCCAGGGGTGGATAGACCGGGCACTTAAGGACACTTAAGAAGCAGGACTTTGAGGAAATGGAATACAATATTTTAACTTTGTGTCAGGGGTGGGGAGAGGGATCCATCACACCTACTAGGCCACCAGGAAGTTGTGGTCTCCTGGAGGGAGGGGGAGTCTTGGAGACCTCTAATTCAGTTTGCTGAGCCCCTTGGTTTTCACTGCCTGTCATGCAAAGGTGCTTTTTTTTTCGTCATGCATTGCCACAGCCCAGAAAGCATGAACTCCTGAAACTTGCAGTGCACGAGGGATTCACTATGAAGTTCAGCACCCTGACTCACCAGAAGAAGTCTGGAGGGCAGGAGTAATTCCCACTTATTTATTGGAGGAGGGCTGGAAGTGAAGCACGAATGGCACCACTGTGTTTTTTTATGTGTTGCAGCCTTTGCACGTCCCAGAGAGAGGCGGCAGCAACAGTGGCGGGATGAAGGGTGGGCACGGATGATGAGGGGCCCTGCCAAAAAAGTTCACCCTGGGCCCCATAAAGGGTTTAAGTGGCCTGGCTGTCTGATTCAAAATGGCAGCAGTTCACTCTAGCTAGCTCTAGGGGTTAGATTCTCAAATGCACACTATACCCACTGCCCTAAATACTGCTGCGAGGATCCTGATCAAAGCATCTAGAGCTGAACACATCAACCTAGTTCTTAAACAACTCCATTGGCTACCCATTGCCAAGCACATAAGATATAAAGCACTTCTCACTATCTTCAAAATCAACCATGGACTATCAGCTACATATCTACAATCTCTCATCAGAAATGCACCAGATACCAGAGCCAGAAGATCTAGCACCCTTGACATGCTACACATTCCTTCAACAATTACTAAGACTAACCACGCAACCTCCAGGAAATCATTCACATTATTCGCCCCAACCCACTGGAATGCACTGCCAGTTAACCTACATTCTACAAATGATCTGACAGATTTTAGAAAAAAGCTAAAAACCCACCTCTTCACTGGACACTTTACTGACCCGACATAATCACCCAAATTGAATGGACCTTTGATTGGACATTTTACACACTTGGATACTTTACACACCCATCTTACTACTTGATCTGAATGGACCTACATAACCTAAGAACCCCCCCCCCCATAGTTTCCCACTCAGTTGAATGTAATATAGTTACATGTCACAATGTTATGCTGTTAATTCCCGTTCTTTTATAATGTTATATTAACACGGTTCTATGTAAAGCCCTGATGACCGAATTGTTATGTAAACCGCTTAGAACTGGAGATATAACAGTATAGAAAAACTGTTAAATAAATAAAATGTTTAGTACTGCATAAGAACATAAGATATGCCATACTGGGTCAGACCAAGGTCTATCAAGCCCAGTATCCTGTTTCCAAAAGTGGCCAATCTACGTAGGTCCCAAGTACCTAGCAGTTTCCCCAAACGACACAGGTTCCACAATGCTTGTAATGGGGCAAGCAGTGGATATTCTGGGTCCCCTTTAATAATGATTTATGGACCTTTCCTCCAGGAACTTGCCAAACCTTTTTTACACCCGGCTACAGTAGCAGCTTTTATTACATCCTCAAGTAGCAAAAATGTTGTTTGTGCAAAACAATAGCAAAAAATGCCTGAACTATGTCATTTTGGTGCATTTCCATGCATATTGTGCTACTTTGCAGATAAAGTTCATTTTTGCGAAGTCACTTCGCTCTTTTGTACATAGGGCTCAGAGAGAGTATAAGAGATGGAGGTCCAGAAGTTATTGGACTTTTTTGCTGCAAAATTCTGCCCATCGGAGTTCATACCTGTGGAGCAAAAGGACAGAATTCATATAGTGCTAGGAATTAATCAATGCTAACACATGGAGCATGAATAGGGGTCAGTACTGAGAACTCTTAGCTGGCTGGCTAATGGGAGGCCGTCTAGATAAAGGTGCTGACCATGATATTGGACAGCACTATCTGGATCGTGCTGCTGCATGGCTCCATAGACTGCCACCGTACTATCAGGTTAGTGCAAGGGTGTTCCATGGGCAGAACGAGGGCATGTTGGTGCTATCTGGATAAGTGCTGGCACGTATCCAGTCAGCGCAATATTCAGCTGACACCTACCTGGACAGTTTGGGCCACATGAAAAACAGGCCTATAAACTAGCCTATAAAATATGCATGCAGACCACATCTCTACCCGAGGTCTGCCCAAACTATGCCATTGAGAACATCATTGCACAGACTGCATACAAATTGTGTGTTTTTATCAGCATGCATACTTGTATTTTGCATAAGGCAGCACACGTTTTTCTAAAAGCCATTTTTTGTTGCAGAACATGCTCTTCCTGTGGAAAATACTTTATAAAATGACTCCTTTCTGACTTAGCTTTTGGGAATCAAAACCTCCTTCCTCATGCCAATTGGAAGTAAAATTAATGTGGTTGCGCACACACGTACACAATGGGGCAGGTTTACGAAGCTGCGATAGCTGCAAAAGCCTAACGTGGCACATTAGTGTAAATAGTGCCACGTTGGCTACAATAGTCGCATGTTATACTATTTGCACTTTCCCCGCAGATAACACAACGAACAAGCAGAGAATGTGATGTGGCAGTATCACAGACACAGCTAATGCCACCCATTGAGGCAGCAAATTACAGGCTACTGTCTTGTAGCATGCATTACCCTTGTCTGATGTTCATGTCCTTTTCATCTAAACCCACCGTGTGGAATCCTCAGCTTTAGAGCACAGCTCTGCCTCACATCTGCTCGAAGGTGTGTGACTGCTGAAAACTGTAATTTATGCAAGGTAGGGATGGATTGGACGTCTGGCCTGCCCATTTCTAACTTCAGCTTCTCAAGAAAGATGTTTTCAATTTAGATATTTTCCTAGGTTTTCTTTCAATACCATCTGTTTTGTTCTTGCTTAACTCAACATTATATGATTATATTTTTCCAGCGTAGGATATACATTTTGCCACACCTCCCTCTCATTTCATTGCTGCTAGGTGCATAGAATGTGAAAAAATTGTAGGTGCCAGGGACAGGGGTATAAACTGCTTACATTGGTTTAAGTTTTCCTTACAATATATGCCTGCTTCCCATTCTTACAGTGCTTTACCCTGACCATGGCTCTCTTAGGCTACAATGTTGAATACCCCATGTTGTTATGTGCATGTGCACTTTACCTAATTCTCTTAAGCTCATATTACTTATTTTATGTAAACCGCTTTGACTTAAGATAAAGCGGTATATAAAATGTCTTAAATAACGATTCCCTTCGAAAATGACCAGCAACAGAGTATGTATGCTAAGATTACCTGAATATGTTCCATTTCCTATTTGCATGAGCAGCTAAGTGGAGTAAAATAGTGCAGGTATGTTTGAAAAAACATATAATAGGTGTTCTGTTTTTCTTCTCCTCCCCTAACACGAACACACCCCAGACCACAATTTGTGTTGATTTTATGATTCATATGAAAATTGTTCACCTGCCTAGAAGCCAGGATCTGCTCAGTCGGAGGTGGGGGCTCTGGGCACTGAGCCATGGAGTGGGCGAGATAAATACAAGTTCGAGTAGCTTTCAGTGATTTTGTCCCTCAGGATCTTGATTGGTCTTGAGGGCTTTAAGAGGAATTCTGGGACTATTTTACTGTTTTGAGTAATTTGAGGGCTCGGAGACCAAAGCTGCGTGGATTCAGTGGAAACCTACCCAGACTCTGGACTAGATTTGCTGAATTTGCTGCTTAACTGCTTAACTGTCTGTTTGTCTCCACATATTTATTTATCTATTTGTCCTTATTGGTGGGTTCCCTTACCTACTCCATTGTGTGTGTCCACAGTTCAGGAACAGCCTACTGGCCAGAGACATTTAGGTTCCCGCCCACCCTACCCCTCACCCCACCCTACCCCTCACCCCACCCACCCCAGGGGCTACATTGCCTATATAGTGGTCACATACTTGCCATCTATCCTTCCTAACTTGGGTTAAAGTCCACATCTTCTTCATCTTTTCTTTTTCTTCTTCTTCTTCTTCTTCCTCTTCTTGGACTGCTTAATCAACATGTTGTGTATTCAGTGCAATAACTGCAATACTTTCATTCCAAGACGAATCATTTGGAGCCTAAGAGCTTCTCCTATATGACTCAAGTCAGCTTCCATGCATGAAGAACTGACTCTACTAAGGAAAGACCTAGTTGCCATGCATAAAGAAGTGTCTTTACTGAGGGAGGAACTGGCTGCAATGAAGCGCACCTCTTCTAGGATACAAACTGAACAAAGTCCACTACCACTCCCACAAAGAATCAAACACCCCAGGAACAAATGGATCACAGTGGGTTCTGGTAGATTGTGACCTGTGTGACTTTACATCGCCCCTATTAGGCGCCCGCCTAGGGCATGCGATGCAGGTTTGCCTTCTGAAAGAATAGTCTGTAGCCGTGTGGTCAGGCAAAAACAATAACTGGGCTTTATTCCCCTTTCCTTATGGATTTCCTTTTTTATACAGCAATAAAGAATAACATAAATAAACTGTTTCTTCACAGCAAAAATAAAGATGAACCTTTTCTAAGCAATTATAACACTGCTTCTGCTTGCTTCTTTAACAGAGAGATTCTATCTCATCCGAGAGACATATCGCGCAATCCATGGGACTGGATTCTACCTCCTGGCTAGTGCTTTCCCACTGCATTTGTTCACAGTCCAGACCTGTAAATGGATAACACTCTTCAGGGCTGCTATTGACACAACTCTTTCTTTGGGAGGCAACAGTTCCTATAGCAGGAAGCTGCTCTGCATAAACAGAGTCGTGGGGACCTGTGTTTGGGGCTTCTCTTAGGTTCCCTCTTTCTCTTCAATAAGGATTCTCTTCCCCACTGTTAGCTTTAGTTCTCCTGGCCGGGCCCACCTCTTGCCCTTTAGAGAAAATGGTGTACTTAGCTTTTCCTCTGGGGTATATAGCTTCCACTCCTTCCTCTCTTAACCAGGCCTTTCTGTCTGGGCTGTAGCGTGCCTTTCCCCGAGAGTTCCAAAAACCAGTAGTTTGAGCTGGGCTGTAGCCACTTTCTGGAAAGGTTTTACTCCTGCTGCTCCTTGCTACCAGGGCATATCCAATGCTTCCTGGATCCAGCAAGCGCTCCTGTTTGTGACGTCTGCCCTCTACCTGCTTGGTCACTCTTCTCAGGTCGATGCCCCCTCTGGCTTGGGAGACTCCTGCACTGGCTCTTCCAGCACTCTCTGGTTCAGCTGTCTCCTCTCTCATTGGCTCGGCATCTGTGACTCCTCTAGTCACACCCACTTCTTCTCTTCCTTCCAACTCTCTGCCTCCCTTTGCTGGGATTTCCCAACTGCTTTTATCCTCTTGTCTCTTGCACGTCGTACGTGCTTCCCTGCTCAGGTGAACCTGATTAGCTCTCTGACTTTCTGCTGCGTCATATCTGGTGTGGGGAAAGTTTGTTCTACTATTCATTGGCTCATTGTAACCTGAATGTGTTTGCTGCTTATGTGACTGCAAGGTAAGTTCTTCTTTTTCCCCTATTATCATAGGTTCTGTGCTGGCTACTGCATCACACCTGTAACACAGATTCATCCTATACATCAAGAGAGATCCCTGCACAATGCCTTCTCTGCCTTGGCTAATGAGGATGCTCAATCCAAAGAAACTGAAGGGCCCTTAAATGAGTCAGACAATGCCCAATCTCCTGCTAAAGCACCATATATGAAGAAAACCTCACCAAACAGAAAACTACTACTACTTGGAGATTCCATCATCAGAGGCACCAACTTTGGAACACTGTTCAAAAGAGAGAAGATAGTCATGTGCCTACCAGGCTCTTCAGCCAGCAGGAATACAAACCAAGTTGTTGAAATACTTAGCGCAAAAAGTGAACACTCCAAGCTTGATGTTGTTATCCACTTGGGCACAAATGACCTGGCTAGAAACAGTGCCTCCATAGCCCAAAAGGACTTCCAATCTCTAGGAGAGAAACTCAAGCCCATTGTTAACACCACTGCATTCTCAGAAGTTCTACCTGTTCTTGGTAAGGGGACAAAAAGGCTGCATCGCATTAACAGCTTTAATACATGGCTCCAGACCTGGTGCAAACAAGAATGATTCAGATTTATTGGCGACTGGGGCAACAGATGGACCAACAAGAGACTATACTGTGCTGATGGACTACATCTCTCTGTCACAGGGAAAAGAATCCTAAGTGAAAAATTCAGGAAGTATGTGGCTATGCATTTAAACTAGGAAAAGGGAGTGATGGATGTGGAAGGTCAAGATCTGCATGCCACCCCCTGCAAAAGCAGAATAACATTAGAAATAGCCACACTTTTTTAAACCACACATCAAAAACAAGTGGAAAGAAGTGGGCAGAACAAAATCAATGCAAAATACACACAAGCCAGGTAAATGCTGGAAAGCAATGAGCACAAATGCTCGAAGCTTAGCCAACAAAATTCCGGACCTGGAAGCCCTAATGGTGGAAATGGATTTGGACATTGTGGCCATTACAGAAACATGGTTTAGTGAATCACATGATTGGAATATAGCCATAGCTGGCTATAATCTATTCAGAAGAGACAGAGAAAATGGAAAAGGAGGAAGAGTAGCCTTGTATGTCAAAAGCAATATTAAAGCTACTGAAATGCAGGGGACATGGGGAAAAGAAGAAGTGCTCTGGATTGCGTTGGAAAGAGGAGATGGCACTGTCATCCATATTGCTGTAGTCTACAGACCTCCGACTCAAATTGAAGAGAGCGATAACGAATTGATTATTGATATTGCCAAGATAGCAACAAAGGGGAAAGCGATCATATTGGGTGACTTTAATCTACCTGATGTAGATTGTATTACTCCTTCTGCACATTTGGAAAGATGCAAAAAAATTGTGGATGCTCTCCAAGATGCATTACTTAGACAAATGGTGATGGAACCAACCAGGGAAAGCTCAACGCTGGATGTACTGCTCATCAACGGTAATAGCGTGTCGAATGTCTGCGTGAGTGCCCTGTGAGCAACAGCGATCATCACACAGTGTGGTTTGAGATAAAAGCCATGGTACAGGCCAATCACAGCAAGCTCAAAGTCCTAAACTTCAAAAACACTGACTTCAATAAAATGGCTGAGTACTTAGAGGAGGTGACGGGGTAGAAGGAGATAAGGGAAGTGGAATTGCAATGGGCTAAACTAAAGGTGGCAATAAAAGGGGCAACAGATAAATATGTAAGAAAAGTAAATTAAAAACAAGAGGAGAAGGAAACCTATTTGGTTTTCCAAAGAAGTGACTGCTCAAATAAAGGCAAAAGACACAACTTTTCGCAAAATTCAAAAGCTTGCAAACAGAAGAACACAGAAATGAATACAGGATCAAGCTCAAAGAGTCCTAAAGAGAAATAAGGATAGCAAAATCAAAGGCAGAGGAAAAGATGGCTAAAGATGTTAAGGGTGGCGACAAAACTTTCTCCAGGTATATTCAGGAAAGGAAGAAGATCAGAGTTGGAATTGCAGGACTCAGAAGTGCTGGGAAAGGTCTCGTGGAAAGTGACATTGAAAAAGTGAAATTGCTAAACAAATACTTCTGCTCTGTTTTTACTAAAGAAAATCCTGTAGATGGACCAGCTGTGACTCCCAAATATAAAAATGGGAATGAATTAGATACCACACCATTCACAGAAGATGAGGTGTTAGAACAATTTGCTAAACTGAAAGTGGACAAAGCCATGGGACCGGATGGGATACATCCCAGGATACTGAAAGAGCTCAGAGAGGTTCTTGCAGGACCGTTAAAGGACGTCTTCAAAAGTTCCTTGGAAAAAGGAGAGGTTCCTCAGGACTGGAGAATGGCTGATGTCGTACCTCTACACAAAAGTGGTGACAGGGAAGAAGTGTCAAGTTACAGGCCCATGAGCCTTACCTCGGTGGCAGGAAAAGTAATGGAGGCGCTCCTGAAAGAGCGAATAGTGAACTTTTTCAAAGCCAACAGGTTGCAAGATCCGAGGCAACATCGTTTTACCGAAGGACGGTCTTACCAAACAAATCTGATTGAGTTCTTTGACTGGGTGACCAAGGAACTAGATCAGGGGCATGCAATGCATGTCATCTACCTGGATTTCAGCAAAGCCTTTGATACTGTTCCTCATAGGAGGCTTGTCAATAAACTCAGTAGCTTGGGGATGGGTCCCAAGATGGTAAACTGGATTAGAAATTGGTTGACTGACAGACAAGAGAAGGTGATGGTACATGGAGCTCACTCGGATGAAAGGAAGGTGATTAGCGGGTTACCCCAGGTTTCGGTCCTGGGCCCGGCACTGTTCAACGTATTTGTGAGTGATATTGCTGAGGGACTGAATGGAAAAGTCTGTCTTTTTGCAGATGACACAAAAATTTGCAACAGAGTGGACTCCCCCGAGGGAGTGGTTAACGTGAGGAAAGATCTACAAAAGCTGGAAGAATGATCTAATGCTTGGCAACTACGATTTAATGTGAAAAGGTGCAGTGTCATGCACTTGGGTAGCAGAAATCCAAGGGAAATGTGCGTGATAGGGGGCGAGAGGTTGGTATGCACAGTTCAGGACAAAGACCTTGGTGTGATTATCTCTAATGATCTCAAGGTGGCAAAACAGTGCGACAAGGCGGTGGCAAAAGCCAGGAGGATGTTGGGCTGCATACAAAGAGAGATTACCAGCAGAAAGGAAAAGGTACTTATGTCACTGTACAAGTCACTCACTTGGAATACTGTGTTCAGTTTTGGAGACCATATCTTGCAAAAGATCTAAAAAGACTGGAAACTGTTCAGAGGAAGGCAACCAAAATGATTTGGAGCCTGCGTCAGAAGCCTTATGAGAAGAGACTTGAAGACCTAAATATGTATACTTTGGAGGAGAGGAGGGACAGGGTATGCAAATTTCTGTTATTTGTAAACCGCACTGATACCAAAGAGCGGTATATAAGAACTGTAAATAAATAAATAAATAAATGATATGATGAACAAACAAACCTCTTCCAAAGGCGGGGAAGCTGTAAAACTAGAGGCATGACATGAAGCTGCAAGGTGGTAAATTGAAAGGCAATGTCAGGAAATATTTTTTCACTGAAAGGGTGGTGGATGCTTGGAATGCCCTCCCGATGGAAGTGGTGGGGGCAAACACGGTGATGGAATTCAAAACGGCATAGGACAAACAAAGTGAATCCCTTTACAGCAATGGGATAAAAACAAAATAAACGGTACCATCTAACTTCTGAACCATCTAACGTCTCAACAAATAGGGGTGTCCTACATGGAGTGGTGGGTTCACCCCTAAACAAAGACATGGGGAGGAATGGCCTGCACAGAGTGACAGGTGCACCTACTCTTGCCATCTTGCTGGGCAGACTAGATGGACCATGCTGGTCTTTATCTGCTGTCATTTACTGTGTTACTATGTTACTATATTTATGGAATAGGTAAAGCAGAGTGATCTCACTGTAACCTGAGTTGTAATTCTACATAGCTTGCAGTGTGTACATCAAATTACATAGGACATGTCAATGACATTTCCGATATCATTTCCTATCATTTTTATAGTAAAACAGTAGGCAAACCCCTGAAATGTTTGCATTTTTGCCATGTCAGTTATGTGTGTTATTGAGAGAGTGTTCATTATTGTTCAGTAGAGCACATTAAGAAATAATGTGTGCTATTGAAAAATATTGCACACTATTGGCAACAGTACGACAGAAAATCCCAGAAATAATATGGGAAAGAAAACTAAACAAAATTTGTTTTCTGTACAGCTTATCTTCGAACTTCATTATAGATAAATGATGCTACCACTGAGCAGGACTTCACTGCAAGAGACCAACGGGACAGTTAGATCAAAGAAATGAAACAAAAATGTGTTTTATTCTGTCATTTCATTTGGGGAAAAAAGCAGAAGATGAGAAACAAATGTTGATATTTTCCTGTTGTTTCAGTACTAAAGCTCATCTTTTTTTCTAGTGGTGGGCCTGACAATAGCCACATTTGAGCAATCGGTGGAAATATCATAAGGTGCGTGTACTCCTGTCCCCAATGGATGGTAACATCAAACACTTTGCAGTGAAATACAGTAGATGTTGGCACGCTGCCATCTAGTGGTATCCTAACATAGACCCACGCAGAGGATCTTCTGCCGGCATTATTTCCATCTGTCTCCTATTCTTCTTCCGCTTTCTTCACCAGAGCTGCTGACTGATCACTTGAGCCAGAAGCCAGTTCCCCTTCAGTATCATTAATGATGTCCAGAAGTACAGCTGGTGATGCTTATTCAGCAGTAACAAAAATTATGCTGACTGAAAGGGGGGAGGGGGTGGATAGACTCAAGCCTTTTTTTGTACTTCTACTATCTTTCACCCTCCTCGTTGTTGTGCACTTTCACACATGTTTGTAATTGCAGATTTCTAATGTGACACAATAGCATTTTTTCCTTTGGCAGACTCGGACATGCCTGAGTGTTAGAGTTTGTGGGAAGAGTTGCGATGAAGTGGGTCTTAGAGTAGCAGAGGGTCTGCAGATGAAAGAGTGTAGATGAGATACATGTGTCTCTGGGGTGGGGATAAGTGTATGGAAATGGGTTTGTAGGGGGGTGGTGGATATGTGTGTGTAAGAGTGAGGGATATGAGAGTGCTGGATGTATATAGGGGGAAGAATAAGGGGTTATATAGAGTGTGTGTGGCAAGCGGGGGAGTGTTTGGGGATATAAAGGAGTGTCAGGATGCGTGTGTGTGTGGCAATGTGTGAGGTTTAGATGGGGGTTGGTGAAATGTGTGGGACGGGGATGTGTATGGATGTGTACTATATGTCTGCGAGGGTGGAGGGTATGTATTTATGGGGCTGTGTGTAGAAAGTGCAGGATGGGTATCCAGACATATGCATCAGGATGTGCAGATACTGTAGATGACCTGATTTCCTACAGTAAGCATTTGTCTTTGATGAAATCCACCTAAATAAAAGAAAATAAAAAATTTCCTCTAAATTGAATTAAAAAATAAAACGGCACATAATTAATCATGAAGGACAGACTTTTTCTGTCGTCATATTTCTGTTTTTATTAGTCAATATACAGGAGTCTATAGAGCAAAACAGATACTCTTGTTTGCTCTCTCTTCATAATCTCCTCAGAAAACTTCACAGACACTTTCTGGTGGCAGTCCCTCTTATACTTTATGGGAATATTTAATTACCTCTATAAAAAATGGCCATACTCTTGAAGACATATTCTACATTGTAGAGTTTCCCAAACTTGCCCTTGGGACCCCACAGTCAGTTGCATTTTCAGAAAATCCACAGTGAATATGCGTGAGATAAATTTGCAGGCATTGGAAACTCACTTCTGTGAGAGAGTGAAGATCTCTTCAGCCAACCATTTGGAGGACTAATCTTTACTAGTTTCTCTGCTGCTTCTGAACTTTTCACATTTTCATTTCACTAGCTGACATTTTTTTGGTTGGTTGTCAGTTCTGCTGGGGAGTAAACATCTGACAACATCAGCTGGTTCCAGGAAGTATTTGAAAGAGCGTCTCTCATGCAGATGAGACAAAGGTACATACCCCTTAGTACACCCTTTGTGCTTTCCTTTGTGTGGTATTGTACGCCATCATTCAACCTTGTGTGAGAATGTATGTTGGTGGGTTGACTGTTGGTAATGTTATTTGGTGGGTAGGCTGTACGGGAGGGATTGTTAGTGGGAACAGGGGATAGACTGGGAGATGTTTGTACTTAAAAAGATGTGTCAAAGAGATATGATGTGTTTAATGTGGCTATGTGTGGGGAAGGGGAGAGAGTTTTTTATTTATTTAACATTTTTATACCGCGTTTTTCCAGGTGATCAAAAGAATACATTATATCACAAAAATACTAGGAGTTTGCACCTAGGACCTGGATATTGCAGAGAACATTAATTCTGGCTAAAGTGTTGGGTGATATTATAGCTATACAAGAAAACCTGTGTGTTTGGAAATTACATAATACCTTCTTCATTGTTAATAAACTCTCTATTGCCAGTTTTATCAAGGATCACAAATCGAACATTCTATGTTTATTAGAAACCTGGATGGGAGAGAGAGATATGGTTTCACTATTTCAGGAAACTATTGCAGATCCAGTACGATCATTGACCATGCTAGACAGTTTAAATCTTGGTTGGAGATTGGTTGTGGCATATCATCATTCTATACCTGCCTTCTTATAAATATTAGGAGTGATTGCCCTTATATGACAGATTTACCCAAGACTACCTCTAAGGGTCATAGCTACCATATTGAACCTAAGTGGCTATATGGCGAGAGCAGAGTGAGGACTACTTCCGCCCTGATCCACTAGACTACAAGGGATACCAGGGGGTTTGGGGTGAGAGTTCAGTTGGGAGTGAGTTATTTAGGGGGCTTCAGCTTGTGGGGGTTGTTGGAGGGCACCTGGTAAGAGGAGATCTAATCCTGGGCAGGGTCTGATCTTGGAGGTTCTGATCCTGGGGAGGGGGGGAGTCTGATGGACGGGTGATGACTGGGCTAAGGGATTGGCTTGTGAGGGGGTTATATGCTGGGGGAATTGTGCCACTGTAAGCCAAGCTGTTTTTTCCTTTAGCATTTAGGTTCACGTTAAATGCCTCAGGGGAGCAGGTGTACCTGTGCTTTCTGGCAAGGCATGTAACATGGGCTTCAGTGCTTAAATGTGTGGCCTGTGAGGTAAGTGCAAGACAGATGCTTGCCATATCCCTGACATTTACTACACATGGCCCTTAGAGTATTAATATTATTTATTTAACAGCTACTCACAAAGTCCAAGGCGGACAACAAATCTGTATAATAAAAATCATGATAATAAAATATCCGACAAACTGGTTCTAAAATGGGACTCCAGTTTTTCAAAAGTGTTTAATTCTTTGGTCCCACAAAGGAATTGTGAGGCTGGACCAACAGAAAAAAGGGCTGTGTGATTTCACCAAGGACTACTGCTAATGATACATAAGCTACTAAAGGAATAATCAAACCTATAATGAAATTATGTTTGTCGGAACATTATAGGTTTGATTATTCCTTTAGTAGATTAAGTAGTAAATTATTAATTTATTTATTTAACTGTATTTCTATACCGCCTTATCATACAATCAAGGCGGTGTAAACAACAAAACAGATAAAATTTGTGAGAGTAATATAAATACATTGAAAGAAGTTAATAGATTTGTAAGTAAAGGTATAAATTATTACAACACAACGTGAGCTAAACTACAAAGTTAAATACATTAAAAATATCATGGGACAATGTAAAGTAATTAATAGGTTTTGAAAGGGTGAGTACGTAGATCAAACGATTAAGTGATAGGGCCATAATATTCAATGAAAAGCAATGTTTTCAGCTGCTTACGGAAGTCTTTAAGGTCCGTTGATGATCTCAAGTCATCTGGGAATGAATTCCAGATTATTGGGGCAGCCAGGGAGAGTGATCTCTCTGTTGTATCCTTTCGCAAAGTTCTGAAGTCACTTGAAGAGTTGACCCTATGGGAAGTTCCCCTTCTTCTTGGTCTGGTGCTGGGGTCAGAAAAAATGAGAGAGTTCAGACTGTTGGCTGAAATATGATTTTTAATTTTGAATATATTAATTATTGTTTTATATTTAATGCGTAAGTGGATTGGGAGCCAGTGAAGATCCTTTAGCACTGGAGTAATGTGGTCATGAATAGATGTTCCAGATATAATACGGGCTGCAGTGTTCTGAGCTAATTGAAGAGGTTTGAGAGAATGCATCGCTAATCCAAGAAAGATGGGATTGCAAAAATCCAGTAAAGGGGTGATAAGCGCTTGACACACGGTACGAAAAAGATCAGAGGCAAGGAGCGGTTTTAATCTTCTTATAATTCTCATCCTGTAATACGCATTCTTGATTGTTTTATTAATGTGTGTTTTAATTATGGGGATAAGCATAGTTTTGTAGATTGAATGATACACAAGCGGCATCATTCAGACAGAAAATGGAGGAAGAATAAAGATCCCAGAAAATTTACATAGGTATAAAGTCACTATAACAGCTATAAGATTGCATTAAGCCAGACAAAATAGGTTTTCCTTTACCCAGAAGTTGTCAAAAGCTGGAAACATACCAGAAAAAGCTTTTCTGTAAAATTGTGAAATGAAGTGGGTTTCTCACTGTCAAACTAAAGAATTTGGCAATTTTTTCAGAAAAAGGTTGATGCAATTCAGGCACCAGTAAGGTTAAGAAAAATGAAGAGCCCATGTTGGTAAATGTTAAACTATTTGATTCTTTTTTGGGGGGTTGATGCAAGTATTGTGATTGGTAAGATCTTAACCTCCTTTTCAGTTGGATTTTCAGCAACAGTATAGAACCAAAATGCTAATGTCATTATGTAAAGAGATCCATTTGACTGCTGCTGAAAGGATCTGGACTCTTTTTTTTTTCTCTTCCTGTACCTGTTAACATCATTGCATGCAATAAAGGGGGTTATTATAGAAGTCTTATTTGCAGTTACTACTTGGAAAATTTGACATTTACATATGGAAATGGCAATTTTATAAAAGACTGAATTTACGTGTAGATGTCCATAATGTGTAGAAATTGCAAGAGGATGTTGGGGTCATGGCCTAGGTGGGTATGTATATTCTACATTTTATAAAGGGAATGCAAGTGTATGACCAAAATTGTCATGTCCAAATTTATAACTGTTCCCTGGCACCTATAGTTTTTTTTTTTTTTTTTAAAGTACTAGTTTCTGCCAGCCTTGTACAGGAAATAAGTCAGCCTCCTTAATCCCTTTTTGGTTATTACCCCTCAGAAAAATTCTAATTTAATAAAGTGGCCTCTGTCATTAATTGGCAGCACTTATACGTCCAAATACACACGTGCAAGTTGTGAAATACCAGTTTGCATGTGTAAATGTCGACACGTGTAATTTGCTGAGTTGCCTCCGTTGATTTTTTTTCCCAGTTTGGATTTGTAAAATGACTGCTCCAGCTCCTTGCTTTGGCAAATACCTGTCCATTCCTGCACTGTTTGTTTAGAAATGGCTCCACATTTGGCAGAAGATTTTAATAAATGCTGCCAGAATTGTGCACATCCCCGAGTCCAACATCTCAGTTCTGATTTCCACTTACTATCTAAAATCTACTTCACATCTTGATGTACTTCTGTGTTGGTTGCTGGAAGTAGGAGTGCATGGGAAATTTATAGACTGGATCAGATCCTGTTTGGGAAATTGAATTCAATCTGTGATCTGGTAAGGAACATATTCAGACCCGTTTTCTATTTTGTGGTGCCTGCCACAGGAATTAATGCTTTCTTCTTCAGTCTTTAATATTTATTTGACACCCTTCATTAGGACTCCAAACAATTTGGGTTTAGATCATCACTGATCACAGTTTTTGGCATATATGAAACCAGAGAAGAATAGCGAGCTGGACAAACTCATAAACTGCTTATTATCTATGGAGCAATTCCTGGAAAGGAATATACTTGCACTAAATTTCTACGGATCTCCTGATATTGACTCCAACTGAATGTAACCCATCTTCAACTTCAGAGAAAAGTAGGAGCTAAATCCATTTCTTTTTCACAACTGCAATGCATGCCCTTGGACATCACAAGTTTGATACTCTAATGGTCTAAACCAGTGATTTTAAACCTTTCTTCTGTTGTGCCACTATGTCCCTCTTCCTTCCTATGAATCTAATGCCACTCCTTCCCCTTCCACCCATTGTATCCTCATTTCCCTCATTAGCACTAATTTGCTCGTACTGAAGGTTCCCTCTTACACCTTTACCTATAAATACTGGATTTCTAATTACTTATGAATCTTGTTCGCCACTCGGTTTCCCTCTTATAAGCATCCAAGTTATATTTCCCTTTGTTCTAGGTATATTTCCTGGTTGAAGTTATAATGTAAACTGCTTTGAATATATGATAAAGCGGTATAAAAAAGCCATAAATAAATAAGATCCAAGATATTACAGCTAGAGAGAAATCTTATTGTCAGAAGTATGGAGGTTTTTCTTGATCAGAATTTCTCTTTGTAAGAACACGTTTCTACAGTAATGTAGGCCTGCATGGCTAGTTTGAGTATATTGTAACAAATTAGAGGGTTCTTATTGCAGGACGATATGACACTATTAACTGGAGGTCTACTGGTTAGAGAAATAGGCTGAGAACAAAGGAAGCCCGGTTTGAATGCCACTGTCCTTCCTTGTGATCTTGGGCAAGTCACTAAACTGTCCATTGCCTCAGGTAGATTATAAGCCCTATAGGGTAGGCAAAATATTGACTTATCCTGAATGTAACCCACCTTCAACCTCAGATAAAGGTAGGAGCTAAGTCCATTTCTCTTTCACAATTGTAATATATGCCCTTTGACATCACAGTTTGATTACTGTAATGGTCTATACCACTGATTTTAAACCTGCTGCGACACATATGATATACTATGTTCATATTTTTAATACGCTGAACAAAAATTCCTAAACATGTTTTTCTATTCAAAAATGTTTGAAGGAAAAGAAAATATTCTTAAGGCAGTTCAAACAAGTTTTAGTCTTTAGTCTTAATGATTAATTTGGAATTGATGTGCTGAACACCGTTCTTCAGTAAGGGATTGAATAGTAGACAAGTCCATACAAAACCTATTATCAACATCAAAACAATTAGACTTATTCTCGAATCTATAGAGTGCAGAGCTAGGAGCGTGTCATACCATTGAAAAAACATATATTTTTAAATTCTGGTTTCACCTTGGTAATAGCAGCTCCTCAAGTACCATAAAACCTTTCAAAAATGCTGCTCGGAACCTATGTAGCAAAACAGTGGAGGTGGTGGAGACAAGGACAGTATTGGAATTCAAGAAAGCACAGGATAAACACTCTAGAAATCCTACCCCCATCTCCTCTGGTGAGTGTTTTCATGGCCATATTCATACTCTTCCATTGAAATTTAGAGAGATCCCTGTCTAATGAAGCATAAAAATCATTGGAATAAAAACTAGGTAACATAGTCGGAATGTAAGTAATTTGTGGCAACATTATCATTTTAACTGCAGTAATATGCTCCCACCATGATAAAATTAACAGAGACCATCAGTGTGTATTGGACTCAATTATATCCTGAATTTTAATTCTATTAAGCTGGAAAATCTGTTAAAAATACACAGCCAAATACTTCAGCTGTAAGGAAGCCCGCTTGAAACCATTCATGGGCACAGTTGATTTTGTAGCCCAAGGATATAGTGAAGGTTTTGTATCGTCTCCATAAGAATGCATAAAGATTTCTTAGGGTTTGCCACAAACAGTAAAAAGTCATCAGCTTAGACTGCCATTTGACATTCGAAGGTGGGAAGTTCTAATTCCTCCACCCCTGAATTCTGCCAGAGTTATCATAAGCGGTTCTAAAGCCATATTAAATTATAACAATGAGAGTAGACACCCTGGTCAAGTACCTTTTTCCATAGATATTGACTGGCATCTTACCATTCACTTGGATCCTAGACATAGGGGCTGTTTAAACCATTTGTGTGCCATGCATAAAGTTCTCCCCACATCCAAACCAATCTAAGATCTTCATTAACTATCCCCATTCAATGGAGTCAAGGCTTTTTTGGCATCAAATGATACTACCACATAGGGGTCTCATGGTCTTTACTTGCACATAACAAGTTATGAAATAATCTGACACTGTCACCAATATACCTTTTTATTAAAAACATAAACAAAAAAAAAACCCCTGCTTGGGGCCTATAATTAAAGTCCAAGACACCTATCAATTTGGTAGCCAATGCATGATTTTACAGTCCAAATTTAACAATGTGATTCATCGATAATTTTGAACCATTTTATCATCCCTACAAGGTTTGGGAATTAGAGTCAGCAGGGCCTCTATAAAGGTACCTTTCCTAGATGCATCCTCAAAAAATATTTGAATAATTTAACCAACTTAGGACTTAATTGTATATTAAATAATTTATAAAACTCTGCAGTATAACCATCTTGTCCTGGAGGTTTATGAGCTTCCAAAGGCTTGATGGCCTTTCAACTTCCTGAGGTTGTACTCCTCTGAATGCTAATGACAGGATGGTGAATCCCAAT
Organism: Ichthyophis bannanicus; assembly: GCA_033557465.1. Classification (NCBI taxonomy): domain Eukaryota; kingdom Metazoa; phylum Chordata; class Amphibia; order Gymnophiona; family Ichthyophiidae; genus Ichthyophis; species Ichthyophis bannanicus. The sequence goes on along the minus strand of CM066035.1, from coordinate 386,338,183 downwards.
AAGAAAACAGTTTCTCTCACAGTACCCTAGAGGAATGGATGAGACAAACAGTTTCTTTTAATTCCTTTAAAATAATTGCATTATTTCAGCATCAGTAACTACTCGTTTACTAGTGTCATCTTGCAAAGACACTGTCCTTTTTCTGTCTCTCTTGTGTTTCAAATATTAAGCTAATATTTCCCTGCCTTATTACCTTCTGTGTAGTAACCTGTGTTTTATATAAAAATATCTTGTTTTGCCTGCTAACTCATTAATTTATTATAATCATATTTGAATTGCAGAAAGGCCTGCGTGACATTAGAATCTGTAAAATCATAGTCATGTTCTAATAGCGAACCCTTCTTTTCTAAAGTCTGTTTTACTTATACTTACTTAAATTCTTAGTTTTGCTGTTTATTTTTTCCCTTAATGTGACTTTGAATAAATCCCATACCATTAAGGGTAGGAACTCTTCCATTTCATTCCTATTTTCCTCAAAGAAAGAGTCAGCTAAAATGATGTTAAGTTTCTATAACAGAGAATAAATCTGAGACCCAAATCCTTATACTGTAAACATGGGAATAGACCTATTCTTGGTCTCCACCACATCTCATATAAGACTTTTAGATACTAGGAAAAAAAATCTATATTGATTATATAGAATGTAGTGCTGAAAAATAATTATAATTAAGGTCTGTTGGATGCATCAACCTCCATGGATCTACCAATCCTGCAGATTGTGTGTTTATTCCATTTTAATTCCAATAGGGCCCGATTCAGTCCTGGACGTCCTGGCCCTCTGTGCATCCGGTTGGAACCGGACGCACAGAGTTAGCCGGGATTCTGATCCTGCATGGCACATCTAACCCCGCGGGATGAGAATTACATGTAGGCTGGGACTCTGATTCAGGTCGGCCTGCACGTACAGGCCTTGCCTGGATAACTCAAAGGCCAGGGTTAGGCTGCGGGGAATCCCCTCTTACCTCCTCTGATGGCTGGGCTAACTGTCCCCCGCCGACTAGGAGAACTTATTCCACCTCAGAAATGGAATAAGATTCCTGCACAGGCAGCCTGCACGGAGATACAGGGATGACATTGGAATCGGCCCTGTATGTTTGGGGCTGCAGACCGCCCACTGCCTGCCCTAACACTGCTGCTGCCCCGCCCCTTTCCCGCCCCCATCTAACTTCCTCGTACAACGTGCAGGGAAGTTAGTCAGGGTCGGAAGAGGGCCTGAATAGCGGGGATTGACGTCCCAACGCACCTCGGAATGACCCTGATATTGTTTTGCTTTTCACTATTTTACTCTTAGACTGTCTGTCCAAAAATAAATCGAAGGATTGATTGAAAATTTTTTGTTGCCCAATTTAGACCACTACAAATGCCCAGCATCCATCCAGATCTATTTCCTGTTGTACTATCTCTGGACCTGCAGGATTTTATAAAAAATAATTTCTACCTCTTTTCTAATTGACATAAGCGTTCTCTTTCTTAAGGTAATTGGACACTTTCTTCCTTTTAATTGGTTCGCATTCAAAGATATATAATCTCCAGATTAGCCATAGCCTTCAACTAAACTACTACCCACAATAGCTTGTTCCAAGAATCATTGCCCTCCATTGATAGATTCATATCCTCCCATTTCAGTGCCCCTCAACTATACCAACCAAACATCACAAACAGCAGCCATCCACCACCGCACAACTGAGCCACCCAAATGCACTTTGGGTCTGGGAACATCACTTAAACAGTAGGCACATGTCAAGGCCGCTCACACAGCACACATTTCTATTATACCATAGTTACCTCTTTATACAATAGAATTCTCACCCATCCCCCAGGCCAACACACCCTGTGAACAATAACCATTCACTCTTACAAATCGATCCTATACTCGGATATACTCAGTGTTCTCTTTCATTCATATCATTTTCATATATATACACCTCACACAATCCAACATAATATGATAGAAATGTGTTGAGTCTATATAAATATCTGCTCTGATACGCCTCTTTCCAGTTCTTCATGCCGAATCCCATGTCAGAACATGTCAACAGTACAGCAGTAAGGAGGTTATTTTCTCTTTTCTGTATTCTATTTCTTCTGTCTTCTTCCTTCCTTCCCTACGTCTGCATCTGACTGACTTTTGCCTGTCATTTTTCTCTCTTTTTCTTTTCTCTGCCTCTCTGTTCACTCATAGCTAGATTTCATCTCTCCTTCCCCCTCTCTGTACTCACTAGTGCTCAGTCTCCCCTTTTTTCATATTTTACCGACCTGCTAGCTTTGTATCTCCAATTGTTATTCCCCTGTCAACCCATTGTCTCTTACCACTTCCCCAGCCTTCTGTTCTCCCTCTGCATTCATTCCTACTCAGCCCTCACCTTTACCTCTCATTCCCTCACCATCCTCAGCTCCTTCCCTGTTATTCATCCCCTTCCTGTCCTCCAGCCCTTTCTTTTGTGGCCTATCCCCTTCCATCTCTACCCTAGCTCCTTCTTTTCCACCTCTCACCCCTTCACAGACCTGCCACTTTCCTTTTGGTTTCACCCCTTCTCTAGCCCCTCTACACTAGGTACAAGGAGCTCTTTGCTCTCAGGGAACGAGTCCGTTCTTTAGAGGCTAAAGTAGCAGACTTGGAAAGCATAAGACAGACAGAGAGGTACATAGACGAGACCTACAGGGATATAGTCCTGAAGTCCCACCTCCAGTCTGGCAGCATCCCTGTTGCCATGGAGGAGAGAGGTCACGTGACAGGAGAGCATCACCCTGGTGTGGCAGGTAGTGATCCTGTAACTAGGACCTGTCCTCCAGGTGATGTAAAACCCTCTCGCACCGAGGAAGTTTCTCCAGGGCCATGTGCCCATGAGGGAAGGGTTAGGACAGCCATTATAGTTGGTGATTTGATCATTAGGCATGTAGATAGCTGGGTGGCTGGTGGATGTGAGGACATGTGGTAACATGCCTGCCTGGTGCGAAGGTAGCGGACCTCACACGCCACCTAGATAAGGTCTTAGATAGTGCTGGGGAGGAGTCTGCCGTCTTGGTACATGTCGGTACCAATGACATAGGAAAATGTGGTAGGGAGGTTCTGGAGGCTAAATTTAGGCTTTTAGGTAGGAAGTTGAAATCCAGAACTTCCAGGGTAGCATTCTCTGAAATGTTTCCCATTCCACGCGAAGGACCCAAAAGGCAGGCAGAGCTTTGGAGTCTCAATGCGTGGATGAGACAGTGGTGCAGAGATGAAGGTTTTGGATTTGTTAGGAACTGGGGAACATTCTGGGGAAAGGAGGGGCTCTTCCGAAGGGATGGGCTTCACCTTAACCGGGATGGAACCAGGCTGCTGGCATTAACCTTGAAAATGGAGATAGAGCAGCTTTTAAATGAGATATTAGGGGAAAGCCGACAGTCGCCCAAGAGCGCATGGTTCGGAAGAATGTATCTTTGAAGGATACTACCAAAAGCAGAGAGGTTCCACAAAAGAGTAAAGTAGCCCAAATGCCCTCAAGTATGGAGCAGACAGAGCTTAAAGATCCTAAATTACCCATGTCTAACAATAGCCAAATTAATATGAATAAAATACATTCTCTAAAATGCTTGTATGCAAATACCAGAAGTCTAAAAAATAAAATGGGAGAGTTAGAATATATAGCACTAAATGAAAGGTTAGATATGATTGGAATATCAGAGACATGGTGGAAGGAGGACAACCAGTGGGACACTGTGATACCTGGGTACAAACTATATCGTAATGATAGAGCTGATCAAATTGGTGGAGGGGTTGCTCTCTATGTTAGAGAGGGCATTGAGTCAGAAAGGATTAAAGTTTTGCAGGAAACAAAATCTGCTGTAGAATCTACATGGATTGAAATTCCATGTAAAAGGGGGAAGGCAATGGTAGTGGGGGTGTGCTATCGAGCGCCTGGCCAGAATGACCAAATGGATGATGAAGTGCTCAAAGAAATCAAGGAAGCTAACAAACATTACAGCACAGTAATAATAATGGGTGATTTCAACTACCCCGGTATCAACTGGGTCAGTGTCACGGTAGGACATGCTAGGGAGATAAAGTTCCTAGATAAAATAAATGACTGCTTTTTTGAGCAGCTGGTTCATGAACCGACCAGAGGGGAAGCCATATTAGACCTAATCCTTAGTGGAACACCATATCTAGTGCAAGAGATAAGGTTGTTGGGGCCACTTGGCAATAGTGATCATAGCATGATCGCCTTTGATTTAATTAGTGGAGGAGGGATAGTAAGGAAATCCACAGTACTACCTTTTAACGTTCGAAAGGGAGACTATGATAAAATGAGGAAAACAGTTAAGAAAAAACTAAAAGGAGCAGTTGCAAAGGTTAAAGACGTACATCAGGCTTGGCTGTTGTTGGAAGCCCAGACCAGCTGTATTCCATGCTTTAAGAAAAGTGGAAGGAAGTCCAAACAACTGCCAGCATGGTTTAAAGGTGAGGTCAGAGAGGCTGCTGTTGTCAAAAAAGCATCTTTCAGGAAATGGAAAAAAGAGCCAAACGACGAAAGCTGGAAACAGCACAAGCACTGGCAAGTCAAATGCAAGGCATTGATAAGGCAGGCAAAGGGAGAATTTGAGAAGAAGCTTGCTGCGGAAGCAAAAACGCAAAGTAAAGACCTTTTCAAGTACATTTGTAGCAAAAAACCTGTGAGAGAGTCAGTTGGTCCATTAGATGATAAAGGGGTTAAAGGAGCACTAAGAGGCGACAACGCGATAGCGGAGAGACGGAATGAATTCTTTGCTTCAGTCTTTACTGAGGAAGATGTAGGGATGTTACCCATGACTGAAGTGGTATTTAAAGGTGCAGAAGAATTGAAGGAAATATCGATACATTGGGAAGATGTATTACAACTATTAGATAAACTGAAGAGTAGCAAATCACCTGGGCTGGATGGTATACATCCAAGGGTGCTGAAAGAACTGAAATATGAGATTGCAGACCTGCTATTAGTAATCTGTGAACTATCATTAAAATCATCTCTAATACCTGAAGATTGGAGGATCGCTAATGTAACACCAATTTTTAAAAAAGGTTCCAGGGGTGATCCGGGAAACTACAGACCGGTGAGCCTGACATCAGTACCGGGAAAAATGGTAGAAACCATCATAAAGAATAAAATTACTCAGCATGTAGATAGTCATGACCTAATGGGAGACAGCCAACATGGCTTTAGACAAGGAAGATCTTGTCTTACTAATCTGTTATGTTTTTTTTAAGGAGTGAATAATCAGTTGGACAAAGGTGAGTCGGTTGATATTGTGTATCTGGACTTTCAGAAAGCCTTTGACAAGGTCCCTCATGAGAGACTTTTGGCAAAACTAAAGAGTCATGGGATAGGAGGCAGTGTACTATTGTGGATCAGGAACTGGTTAAAAGATAAAAAGCAGAGGGTAGGGCTAAATGGCCAATTTTCCAAAATGAGAAAGGTGAATAGTGGTGTACCCCAGGGATCTGTGCTGGGTCCACTGCTTTTTGACATATTCATAAATGACCTGGAAAGTGGAATAACGAGTGAGGTTATCAAATTTGCAGATGACACAAAACTATTTAAAGTTGTTAAAACCCAAGATGATTGTGGAAAATTGCAAGAGGATCTTGATAAATTGGAAGACTGAGCATCAAAATAGCAGATGAAATTTAATGTGGACAAGTGCAAGATTATGCACCTAGGGAAGAACAACCCAAACTATGATTACACGATGCAAGGTTCCACATTAGGAACCACCACCCAGGAAAAAGATTTAAGCGTCATTGTGGATACCAAAGTTAAAACCCTCGGCCCAGTGTGCAGCGGCGGCCAAGAGAGCAAATAGAATGCTAGGTATGATAAGGAAAGGAATGGAAAATAAAACAAAAGATATTATAATGCCTCTATATTGTTCCATGGTGAGACCGCACCTTGAATATTGTGTGCAATTCTGGTCGCCGTATCTTAAAAAGGATATAGCGGGGGGGGCGGAGCCTGATGTCCAGCGGGTTAGACGCTTCGCGCTGAAGCTCCCGAGAGGCCTACTCAGAATCCTGACTTAATACCTACCTAAACTTAATATTTTGCTCCGAACTTACCGGGGTACCTCGGGGGGGATGGCGGCCCACAAACCAGCGCGCTTAGACTTCGGGTCTCCCTCGTCTTCACACGGAAAACGCTCCAAAACAGAGTTGTCTTCCCCACAAAAGATAGTTCCACTTCGGGAAAACCCCGAAATGCAACAGTAGATCTTGGAGGAAATACGTGGTGTGAAGGAACTGGTACAGTCCAACGGAGAAGCGCTCCGAGCCATGCGAGAAGACTTCGGTATGCTTCAGGACCGGCTTGAAGGTCTTTCACTACGGCAGGACAACATGGCGGGGGTCCTCGACTCGCATGCGGTGCGCATGGTGAAACTGGACAAGGCTGAGCGTCAGATACAGACTCTTCAAAATGAGGTAGAGGATAGCAATAATCGAGCCCGTCGCAACAATGTAAGGCTCATTGGAGTACCGGAGGGGGCCGAAGCAGGAGACATAAGAGAATTCCTGGTCAAAACTCTTCCCTCCTTGCTGAAGATCACTTTTCACAGAGATCTGGAAATTGACCGAGCACATCGTGTTCCTACCAACATGGCGCTCAATCGGACGACCCCCCGGCCTATCATCTTTCGATTACTGAGATATCAGCAAGTTGAGCAAATTCTAAATGCTGCCCGGGCGAATCATCATCTGGAGTTTGAAAGTCATAAAGTCTCCTTCTTCCCTGACTTGGCAAAGCCCACAGTTGACCGTCGGAAGAGACTCCTTGCTTTTCGCCCTAGACTTCAACAGCTACAGGCTCGCTTTGGCCTATTGTATCCAGCGAAGCTCAGAGTGACTCTCCATAACCAAACTAGAACATTCGAAGATCCTGATCTACTAGCAACATTTTTAGATTCCAAAGAAGCAGACCAGATGCGCTAATCCAACAACTTGGATCTGTAATCCGCCGGATCTGCCCGCCATTTTGAATGGCCCGACGCGGTGATCACTGCCTGGAACAGAGACTGCCTGGACTTTTCTTTCTGTCTATATATAACTTTCTTGGTCTCCTATCCCTCCATGATGTGCACCTCGGTTGGATTCGGAACACGCACAGCTATACAGGTTATATGTTTCAATTTAGGCCTTCTCTGGGGTTTCTCCCCGCAGACACATGGTCGCCAGTAATTTCTGGGGTTCTGCTTCTTCTCTAATGCACTTCGGTGCTTATTTTTTTATTTGGGGCGCTTCATTGTTTTTCATTAGCTTATTTTCTATCATGTCATGTGTACAGCCATATACAGTTAATATGAGGGACATTGTGAAATTATGTGCGTTATCATGTTCTTTTTCAGAATTTTTAACCTTTCTGAATGGCCTTATGTAAGATCTTATCACTGAACGTAAAAGGCATCAATAGTCCAATCAAACGAAAGAAAATCCTTAGCTATCTTAATCATGAGCATGCTGATTTAGTGTTTCTTCAGGAAACGCATTTAAACTCCGCTGAAACACTGAAACTTAATGCTAAGCCTTACATGGTGGCTGCCTACTCTCCCGCCGTTTCCAAACGGTGTGGGGTAGCCATCTTGGTTAAGAAGTCTTTGCAAGCTACTGTAATGGATACTAGCTCTGATAAGGAGGGTAGATGGGCCCGTGCACACCTTAAGGTTGGAGATAGTGAATTCACGTGTATTTGTATTTATGCTCCGAATGTGGATAACCCTGCTTACTATGCAAGTATTGCGCAGTTGGCACAGGCCTCTGCCAATACTCCATTAATACTTGGTGGTGATTTCAACCAAGTACTTGATCCTTTGATAGATAGACAGCCGCCTAGAACGAGTGGTCTACCCAAGAGTCTTGATACCCTTACAGCTCTGATGAAAGATCTTGCGTTAGTAGATATATGGAGGCTGCTTCACCCCTCCGACTTAGAGTTCACCTTTTTCTCAGCCCCCCATCACTCACAATCTAGAATAGATTTTTTTCTTATCTCCAAAGCACTGATACCCCAAGTGGACACGGCTAGGATTCATCCTCTCCATATTTCAGATCATGCTGCCATATCTTTCTCATTACATGTCACTACGCAAGGCGCACATCCCCGTGCTTGGTTTTTTGATAGATCCCTACTAGACCAAAAAGATTTTCAGGTTGACATAAAGGCCGCTATCCAAGACTACTTTCATTTTAATTCACCCCATGACACTGCGAGCTGGGCTTGGTGGGAGGGTTTCAAGGCGTCTATCCGTGCAACTATAACTAGCTATCAAATTCGACAGGGGAAACAAAGAAAGCAACATTTACTGATTCTAGAACAACAGATACAAGCTGGAGAGCGTCTCCTCACGTCCCGTACTGACCCATGTATTTTACTTCGCTTACAACGCCTTCGTTTTCAATACAATCAGCTTTTATATACCGCTGCTGCTAAAAATATTGAATCACAACAAGGGATGTACTATCGGGAAAATAACCGTGCTGGCAAATTGTTAGCCAATGCCCTGAAAGGTCAAAAAGAAGCCAAGTGTGTTACCGCTCTCCGCAATCCGTCGGGGGGGGGAGCTTGGTCACTAAAGATACAGAAATATTAGAACTCTTTCGTGATTTTTATACTCGGCTTTATCAATCTGAATGTGACTTCGAGCCAGAAGCATTTGAACGATTACTATCAGGGGTACAACGACCGACCCTATCTGACGAAGATAGAGAGGCCATGGACAAACCATTCACTTTATCAGAAATTCAATCGGCACTCAAGAGATGTGCCACAGGTCGAGCCGCAGGCCCGGACGGTCTCCCAGCTGAATTCTACAAAACTTTTAACGCTGACTTAGCTCCGTTTTTGAAACTTTATTTTTCTGCTCTGGCCGAGGAGGGATCTCCTTCTGGATCCTTCTCAATGGCAAATGTAGTAGTTTTTGAGAAAGAGGGGAGAGATCCGCAACTAACAGCTAATTATCGTCCAATTTCCCTACTAAACGCAGACTATAAAATATTTGCCACCATTCTCTCCACCCGGCTCTCTGACAAGATGTCTACTTTAATACACCCAGATCAATGCGGTTTCATTCCCGGTAGATCAACTGCTGATAATGCTAGGACCCTATGTCATGTACTGACTGCCGCAGTTAATCTTGATCGACCATTGGTTGGCCTCTCACTTGATGCTGAGAAGGCCTTCGACCGCTTAGAATGGCCCTTCTTGTTTGCAACTCTCCGCTGGTACGGATTCGGAGAAGGCTTTCTCCGTTGTCTCCAAACCATGTATGCACAGCCTACAGCTAGTATCTGTGCTAATGCTTTAAAGTCTCAGCCATTTCCCCTGCAACGCGGTACTCGCCAGGGATGCCCACTGTCTCCACTTCTTTTCGATCTCGCACTCGAACCCTTAGCTTTACTAATCCGGCAATCCAAGGATATTCATGGAGTCCCTTTCTCTCATAGGGAAATCAAAATTTCAGCATATGCTGATGACCTTATGCTCTTTGTCTCCCTAGACTCAGTGCCGGCTGTCCTAGAGCAAATTGGTAAATATTCACAACTCTCGGGCTATAAGATAAATTGGACCAAATCGGTAGCCTTTCCACTAAATCCTCTGATCCATCAGGCAGATATGCAATCCTTTCCCTTTTTATGGCAACCTCGCATGGTCAAATACCTTGGGGTGCACTACTGCTCTCCTTTAGAAGACACCATCACCTTTAATGCTAAAGACTTAACCTCTAAGGTCCGGGCGCTTACTCAACGCTGGACTCCTTTAACACTTACTTGGTGGGGCCGCCTAGAAACCATTAAAATGATGATTGTTCCCAAAGTGAACTACATTTTAGAAATGTTGCCATGTCTCCTACCTCGACGTACATATAAAGATTTAGAGGGTCTTCTGACTAGATACTTATGGAAAAACAAGACACCTAGGATAGCGAAACATAAGTTACAAGCAGATAAAGAAAATGGTGGTGTCAGATTTCCTGATTTCCTGAAATACCACCACTCTTTTCTTCTCAAACAAGGCGCTCGTTGGCTGGACGACCTAACACCGAGTAGACCAGTGTGGCTAGATATAGAGGAGGACCTTTGCAAACCAATTCCTCTTACTTATCTCCCTGGTATGACTCTCCCATCAGACTCCCACTATCCACCAATGCTCTTAGACACTTTAGGTGCCTTTAATACCCTTGAGCAATCTCTAGACTCCCGACTCTGTCCGCTAGATAGACTCCCGCTTTGGCACAATGCTCGATTTCAAATACAAAATAAACCGATGGCGTGGAGCTCCTGGTACACTAGGGGCATTTGGATCCCTAACCAGCTGTTCTATGATGGTCGCTGGAAATTTTTAGCGAATTACAAATTGAATTTGGTCTCCCAGCGAAACACTACTTTCAGTTGGTGCAACTTCAGCATTGTCTTCGGAGTGCTAAGGTGCTCCCGCCATCGGAAACCCATACCCAAGGATTGTCGGAGATTATCCGATCTATCGGGAGCTTATCGGGTGTAGCATCTAACTTTTACAAAACTTTATGTAATACTGTAAATAGAGGCACTCCTACAGCACAGAAATCCTGGGAGCGGGAAATGCATGTAACTTTGACCCCGGAGCAATGGAGCCTAGTCTGGAGCAAGGTGACACGGGTCTCTCGATCCGCCTCACTCACTCAGACACTTTTCTTTCTAGCCCACCGATGTTTCTATACTCCTGACAGGTTAGCCAAATGGAACGCCGCCCAGAGCAATAGATGCTGGACATGCCATGCGGCCATTGGTTCACTCACTCATGTTATGTATGAATGCCCCGCATTACAGTATTACTGGAGTCGGGTCTGGGGTCGTATTCAATCTATTTTGCACTTTCAAGAGCCCCTCTCTTGGAAGATAGTGGGACTCCGCTCAGCTGCGGGGATCCCCTCTCTTCCCAAATCGGCTTACTTCCTTTTAGACTTCATGTTGGGCATAGCTATTTCCCTAATTACGAAATACTGGAAAAATAGCTCCCATCTGAGCCCCAATGAATGGTGGAATCATGTCTGTCTCTACAGTAAATATGAGCAAATACCTCGTATGTTAGCTTCTTCCGCTCAGACCCCCCACCACTTGTCTAAATGGAAGATGCTCAACGACTATGTTCAAACTGCTAAATGCTCTCATCTGACTGTTTAAATCTGTGTAAATCTCTGTCACATGATCATTCTGTATCGCAGATACTATTTCTGTTTGTTTTGATGTACAATTACTGTTGTTTGTAAGCGCTTATATGATGATACTTATCAGCTTAGAGAAGAAGCATAGGGGTGGGGGGTAATTGGGGTTGCTTTTTCTTTATTGTATGTTTGTATTTGTTTCCTTTGGTGTGTTGTTTCTTTTGCTTGTTGTAAAATGAAAATAAAAGTTTAAAAAAAAAAAAAAAAAGGATATAGCGATTTTAGAAAAGGTTCAGAGAAGAGCCACCAAAATGGTAACGGGGATGGAAGGATACTCCTATGAAGAAAGGCTAAAAAGGTTAGGGCTCTTTAACCTGGAAAAGAGATGGCTGAGGGGAGATATGATAGAAGTCTATAAATTAATGAACGGAGTGGAACGGGTAAACGTAGATCGATTGTTTACCTTATCAGAATATAGAAAGACTAGGGGACATGCAATGAAGCTACAGGGTAAACTATTTAAGACTAATAAAAGAAAATATTTTTTCACTCAACGTGTAATCAAACTCTGGAATTTGTTACCAGAGGATGTAGTAAAGGCTGTTAATGTAGCTGGGTTTAAAAAATGTTTGGACAAGTTCCTGGAGGAAAGGTCCATAAACCATTATTAAGAAGGGACCCAGGATATCAATGCTTGAACCAATACAAGCACTGTGGAACCTGTGTCCCTTGGGGAAACTGCTAGGTACATATGACCTAGATTGGCCACTGTTGGAAACAGAATACTGGGCTTGATGGACCTTGGTCTGACCTAGTATGGCATATCTTATGTTCTTATCCTTCAAAGTTTTACACCTCTCTCCACTCCACCCTCAAATACCCTATCATTTAACACATCCTACCTATACTCTCACCCAGTTACCTTGCCCTAACTTTTAGCCAATCCTTGAGTCCAGTCTCTCAGTTCCAGTTCCCACCATTCCCCCCCCCCCCCCATGCAGTAATTCAGACACTAAGGGGCCCTTTTACTAAAGTACGCTGTGCAGTCAGTGCAGGTTTTGGTCCATATTAAGCACATGCTGAAGCCCAAGGTGACTGACAGCATGGGGCAAGAACAGGGAGCACATGCTGACTTCAGCATTAACAGTGTGTTACTCGTTGGGTTGGTGAAGGGGTGGGTTGGAGTGGAGAGAGGGCGGGGTGAGCACAATGCAGGTATCATGAGGGTAAGCACCACATGCTACCTGCACCTCGTGCAATTAGCATAGGTGCACCTTACACCAGTACTCAAGGCACCTGCGGTAACAGTGCACACTGCCGTGGTGTATTAGAGTGGTGTTCTGTGTGTAACTGGCAAGGATATAAGTGCCAGACCATCAGCAGTTTACACATAGGTGCAGTAGTGATATGATGCACCAGGCTGACCCTGTTTCTTTCACCTCCTCAGGTTTCCCATCTCTATAGTTATCCCTTCTTTCCCCTTTCAATACCCCTTCTCCCACCACTCCTCATTGTAAAACTCACTGTTTGCTCCCACTGATCAACGTCTGAAGGAGAATAGGGGTGGGGTAGGGGTCCTTAGGCCAAATTCTCATCCTCTGCAGTCAGCAGTGGCAGTGTTCAAATTCACATGGGATACAGAGTGTTCACAGTCGCAAAGAATAGGAGCAAGGCCCCACATTTCTGGACCATACTGGCAGCAGTAATCATAGCCACATGGAAGGATTAGCAAGGCTGGCCCAAACATTAGACAAACTAGGGAGTAGCAAAGAGCAGTTACAGTCAAAGCAAAGTAATGCATCCTGGAGGTCATACAAACTGAGAGTCATTAGTGCATGTTTTTACCTGCAGGAAGAATGGGCAAGTTTAATATTTAACAATGGTATGCCCAGTTATGCATTTTAATAGGATTATTTTGGGAGGGATGGTGTTCAAATGATTACAATTTTGTTTAATAATCAAAATCTTGGGGAGGGGCACTAGGGATCTAAAAGCTAACTGTAAATTGGCACAAGGATGACGTTTTGCCTAGGCACATAATACCCTTGCATCAGCCCTGGGGCGCAGGATGCAATATTACTAGTCCAGCCTAACAGCTGCAGTCCAGATTGCAGTGGTGGTGATTGCTGAGGAAGGGAGGGGTGGGGGGGCAGCAGACCCACAACATTTCCAGCTCAAGCTAGTAGCAGCAGAGATAGCTGGAGTGAGAGAGCAGGCAAAAATACGAAAGAATAATGGGGTATTAAAGTACCGGACTCGCTTTTCTGGGCTGTCTCCATCCTGCAGGCATATTGAGTTGTTCAGGAATGCATGGACCTATGTCTATGCCATTTTTTGGGTGACATACCTAACAATTCCTGGTGAAACCCACTGTTGAGAACTGGTGTGATCTATGCCACTGCATACGTAAAAAGACATCTAGAATGCTCAAAATTGGTACAGAGCACAGTGGCCCATTTGGTAATGAGGAAATCTAAGTTTTGCTCATGTAGTACACATTTTAAAGGCCTTCCACTGGCTCCAGTTTAGGATACTTTGGATGATAGATACTAAAGTGCATTAATGGAATAACTCACAATATTTACCACTTAGCGTGTATTTTAGGGCAAAAAAGTACATTATTTAACTTAACATATTTTAATTTACCCCAATGATCATTGTTCTTATAATGAGATGTAGAAAATGTAAATACATGAAAAACACCTTATGATGATGCAAATAGAATAACACAGTTTACATGGAGCAATGCAAGCTGATGTTATTTTTCCTGGATGAGAGTATCAGGCCACTAACTTGTGTTCCAGTGCTCCAAGCCACAATTTTATAAGGGCCAGCACTTAAAAAAAACCCCAATGGTCCAGGAGTCCCCTCCTCCTGGTACCATCAAACAGTAAGGGTTCCCCAGAAGCTACCTACCTCCTGACACAGACCTTGACCCTTCAAAGTCCCCCACCCTTAAGACCCCCAGCCCTTCTGCACTCCCATTCAAAAACCCACTCACCGTCCTGAAAACCTCCCGAGGAAAATGTTTCATCTTCTCTGGTGCTCTAGTAGGACCAAGTCAGGAGCATTCTCCATTTACTCCTGTCCAGGTCAGTAGCAGGCTCTAAATGGTGCCCATGACTCCTTGGAGTAGTCTTGCAGTACTATTATGGGGCTATTCTGAACTTGTCACCAATCCATAAAGGAGTGAGTATAGATTGCTTCTATCCAGGTCCCACTAGACCAGCAGGGAAGATTAAAGATAGGGCTGAGGAGGGGGGTTTTTTTCTTGGGGGGGGGGGGGGGGGATTCTCATAATGTTTGTTTGTTTTTTTTAATTAGGATACTGGAAGATAGGGAGTCTTAGTTGTACTCTGAAGGTGGCTTGGAGGGATAGGGTCTGGGTCAGGAGTGGGTATCTTTTGGGGTAGTCTTGGCTATTTGCTAGGGTCAGGGAGAAGGGACTTTTTAAAAAAAATGGCCAGCCCCTTTGAAAATGTGGTTGGAAGCATCAGAACACATTACCGGCCCGATGCTCTTAGAAAAAATAACACCATCTTTGAGCTGGCAATATTTTTCCCTCAGAATAACACAGCCTTTGCTATTCAATGCATGCTGTGATATTGCTTTGCGTGGGCTTCATTAACCTGTAATACTGTTACCACAGGTTAGCCACTCCTACGATAAATTAAGCTGCAGTAAAATGTCAGGCCGCAGCTTAGTAACTAGCCCCTTTGCCTGGTTTTAAAGCTTTGCATCAGCTAGGGCCATAATATCTGGCTGATTGCCTATGTATTTATTTGTTTTTATATGCCGCTTTGGCTTGGTAATCAGATCGGTTAACAGAGAACATTTTAACTACTACACAAGGCAGTTTACAAGGAACAGTTACAAAGAACACAGTTAACAATAACAGTTACAATTAACAATACGATGCAATAACTATTTACATGAAGAGGATCATTAGTGGTTAAGGAAGATTTACATGATAAGGTGTGTTGCAGTAGTTAGAAAATGGGGAATGTCATTGGAGTGTCAACCGGTGGTAATGTGATATTTATGGGGGCTGATCACATTGATTGTAGTCCTTGAAGATGAATGTTTTGAATTTCGTCATGTACCGACATGGACTCATCAATCCTCTCAATAGATTTTGACATTGCAGATCGGTTAGAATTAACCTGCCAGAAATGTTTTACTTCTTTTGGACCCCAACTCTGTAATGCATCACTGCTAGAGCCACGCTAGATATAGGAATTCCTTTAAAAAAAATAAAAACAAGATTATTTTTGACTGGCGGTTGCTATTTTATGGGTTATTTTAATTTTTACTGGTGGGATGTGCTTGGAATACTATGATATATTTGTTGCTTGCTTTGATTTTATTGTTACTTGCCTCAGGCAGTTTCTAGTGAGTTGTGTTATCAAATTTAATAAATAAATAAAATGTGTCCTACAGGGGTCATTCTGATCTTTGAATAGCATGGGTAGATGTCTGGTTTGGACATCCAGCCCCTGCTATTCGCAGGGAGTGAATTCTCAGCACCAGGCTCCCCGCACGTGGAGTGACGTTATGCGGGGAGCTCTGGACGGGGGCAGGAGGGTGGAGGACTGGAGGAGGAGCATGGGCGGGGAGTGGAGTTGGGCCGTGATCCTGAATGTATAGGTCTGGGGCTTCACAGATGACCGGGGAACTCATTCCACCTTGGAGGTGGAATATGTCTCCTGGCCAAGAAGAACAGGACCGATGAGCAAGGGAAAACAGGCGGGCAGCAGCAGGGGGTTCCCCGCAGCCCGACCCCGGCTTGGCAGACCACTTCGGGGGTCGGGTGGCAATGAACGGCATGTGTGCTGTGCGGCAGGGAATCGGGGCATCTGCATGACGTCCCAGTGCCATAACGATGGGACGCCATGCAGGCACTTCGGCTGGGATGTACAGAGTGGGAACTAGATGTGCAGAGGCATGGAATTGGGGCGGGTCCTGGCCACTCAGTCCCTTTGCATCTGATTTGGCTCCTGTGGGAATGTCTAGCGCCCGTGGGTGCAGAATCAGGTGCAAATCTGGCCCGTCCAGATTTTGAACATCCGCACATGCCCCGATGGGAATTTGACCCTATGCATATTCATTGTGGACATCCTGAAAACCCAATTGGCTCTGGGGTCCCCAGGACAGGTCTTGGAAGTTCCTGCTCTAGTATACTGAAGTTCTTTTATCTAATAAGATGTACAAGCTGATGGTACAAATCATATTATTAAATAAAGAAATGAGTTGAATAAAGTGCTTTGGATACCCTTGTGTGGGAATAAGATGTTCAGAAGCCCAAGGACGGAACTGTGCCATTGTTATTCCTCACTCCTTGCATTGCATTGCAATGTTTCTCCCTTATCTCTTGCTCTTTTTTGCATTAAGTCTCCGTTTCCCCCCTTGTTGTGTTCGCTAGATACATCATGACTGAAGTCAACCCCAAAGCACATAATAAGAGCTATAAAATGGGAAAGACAAAGTCTCTTCAATTTTTTTTGAAACATTTTTTTGATGTTTTGAGCAGCAGCATCTGAGTAAATGTAGCACAGATAGGAATGATTATAGGACAAGCACAGATTAAGAGAAGAGAAGATTACTGTGCATAAAGATTCATCAAATGGCAGCGTGTGGAGACACCAGATACAGTGATGTATTTCTGCTAGATAATGCACAAAAAACAGAAAAGAAAGAAAAGAATGAACACAAACTTCTGATATATCAGATCTCGTTTGTTATATCACGAACAGGATAAGGGCATTGAAAGGATAATACATGCCACCTTTAATATAAGTGTCGTACTGAATGCGTTGGGATGGAAAGATTGAAATAGGTAAGCAATTTCGTTTTTACAGATATCTGCCATCATTTCTAATAAAATAAGTAAACAAGAATATATTTTGATATGGATTCTGCTGTAACCTGGTGGAGTGAGCATGTGAATGTCACAAGGGCAAGTCTACGAAATGCTCTTTTTTGGAATTTTTCATGTATTTTGGCAACCTATAAAATGGGTGCACCATTAAAACCTTTCCAAAACCTTAAACGTTTATATAAATTTACCTTTGTGTATATTGCAATATGCATTAATTTTATGCAATATTTTCTCGTATTTTGTCATTTAGTTATAACTTCATGCCTTGCAAAAGATCAATTAGTATTTCAGCCATGCTCATTATCCCCATTAGGTCACTCTGAGATGTAGCAAGCCATGGAGGAGACTGCAATAAAAGAACATTTTCAGATGACAACTTATCTAATAGTTTCCTTTTAGAAAGGAATTTAAACATTTACCAGCAGCCGAAAAACATTTCTTTATCCATATTTTTTTAAAGCTATAGAGAGATCGCTGGGCTCAAATTACTTCTAATTGCCCTGTCACTGTCTGTACAGAAGTTAATTTTA
Source organism: Ichthyophis bannanicus (assembly GCA_033557465.1). Classification (NCBI taxonomy): domain Eukaryota; kingdom Metazoa; phylum Chordata; class Amphibia; order Gymnophiona; family Ichthyophiidae; genus Ichthyophis; species Ichthyophis bannanicus. The sequence continues at coordinate 386,320,627 of CM066035.1, read as the reverse complement.
TAACAGGCCATCTAAGTGGACAAGCCAAGTAGGCCTCTGTAGCCTAGTGGTTAGAGCACTGGCTTGGGAACCAAGAGACTAGCGTTTGATTCCCACTAATACTACTTGTGGCCTTGGGCAAGTCACTTAACCCTCCATTGCTCAGAAAAATCCAAGCTATCAATGTCCCTGTTTAATGAACGTTTACCAAGTTTAAGTTACAATGTAAACCGCTTTGATTGAAATGATAAAGCGGTATAAAAGAAACCATTAAATACATAATATTTTGTAAAGACACATAGGCACCTGTCTTTGTAAAATACCAGGGGTAAATTGGCAGGAACCTTGGTTGGAATGCAGCCAGGTATATTAATCTCCTGCTCAAAGGATAAATGTGCATGGGTAAAGTATGCATGTAGGTTTATAATATAGCATATGTGTATACTTCAAAACTCCACCCATGGTCTGCCATACACAGCCCCATAATACACCTACACATGAGTCATGTGCAAGTATGCATGGTCTTGTCATGGAGGATACTTATATGTGCGTACCCCATGAGGTGATTTTATAAAAGCCCTTTTATGAGTGTTACTGTACATATGGTTTTATATAATGAAAGGGTTTATACATTCATCCCATAGTAGGGAGATGGCGGGAAGGTGGAGTGGCAGTATTGTCCAGATAGTAGTGATTTTCAGCAGGCCTAAACTAAATAGTTGAAGGCAGATGTTAGAGTTGAAATCTGGGACATCAGCCAAAACAACCCAAATAATGTGGGCGTGGCAACAGAGAAGGTGAGCACAATTAAGTGCATTCTGGGGGGCGGAGCCCGATGTCCAGCGGGATGGTCGCATAACGCTGAGGCTCCCGAGAGGCCTACTCAGAATCCTGAATTAACACCGGACAAACTTGAATTTCTGCTCTGATCTTGCCGGGGCACATTGGTGAGATGAAGGGGACCAAACCCACGCGCCTGGAATTTGGATCTCCAGCGGCTTCTCACGGTAAACGCTCCAAAACTGAACCCCCGTCCCCGCAGAAGGGGCTGGCTTTGCGCGAGGGCCGCGAAATGCAGCAGGAAATCCTCGCAGAAATTAGAGGGGTTAAGGACCTCGTGCAGTCAAACGGTGAAGCACTTCGAGCGCTGAGGGAAGATCTTGGTGTACTGCAAGGCAGGCTAGAGGGGCTCTCTTCGCGTCAGGACAAAATGGAGAGTATATTAGACTCCCATGCGGTCCGGCTGTCTAAACTCGACAAAGATGAATGTCAGGTGCGGGCTTTGCAGAAAGAAGTGGAAGATGGCAATAATAGAGCGCGCCGCAACAACCTACGACTCGTGGGCATACCGGAGGGAGCGGAATTGGGAGACATGAAGGAGTTTTTAAGTAAAATCCTCCCTTCCCTGCTCCAAATCACCTTTACCAAAGAATTGGAGATCGATCGCGCTCATCGTGTACCCACAAACATAACGCTCAACAGGAAGACCCCGCGGCCTATCATCTTTCGACTTTTGAGATATCAACATGTGGAACAAATTCTCAGTGCCTCCCGGGCAAAGGGCCATATGGAGTTTGAGAGCCACAAGGTCTCCTTCTATCCTGACTTGGCTAAACCCACGGTCGACCGCCGAAAGCGCTTTCTGGAATTTCAGCCGAGGCTTCAACAACTACAAGCACGCTATGGCCTGATGTACCCGGCCAAGCTCCGAGTCACGCTTCACAATCAGACAAGAACATTTGAGGACCCTGATCTACTAGCGGAGTTTTTGGACTCTAAAGAAGCCGACTTGATGCGCTGACTTCCAGAATATTCCTGCCAGTACTCTCACATCCGCTGTACCTGCCATATTGGATTTGCCGCGGCTCAGCGAAGAGTCTGTCGAGGGCGGTTTGTTGCCTTATTTTGAAGATATCTGGGACCCGATTCTATCTACCCATAGTAGCCTCGACGAGTATCAGAGACAGTGTTACTTATGGACTCTGGTGTTTCTTTTCTTTTATTATGTCTCTATCTTCCTCTCTAGGGCCTCCTCCCGCAGACATCTGGTCGCCATATTCATTGGGGATTTTGCTTCTTCTCTAAGTTACTTTGGTACATACTTTTCAATATGGGTGTATTAGCCAGCATACTTGGTGCTTATGTCATTATTGTACAGATTCTGATTAAGTTGTAAGCTTTCAAGCGCCCTTACCTAAAATGTCTATTATCGATTGATGGCACCATGTAAGATTTCTCATTGAATGTACAAGGAATTAATAATCCGATAAAACGGAGGAAACTCCTAAGCTATCTAAGTCATGAAGCTGCGGACTTGATTTTCCTCCAAGAAACACATTTCAACTCGAAGGAAACTCTCAAATTCAATGTTAAACCTTACATGGTGGCCGTCTATTCCCCAGCCGCTTCTAGGAAATGTGGGGTTGCCATGTTGGATAGGAAATCTCTGCATGTTACTATTGTTGCGACTTGCTCAGATGCACATAGATGTTCTTATATTCCAGGAAAATAGTCAAATGGAACACAACTGCCAGGGACCAGTGTAGGTCTCGCTATACTGATGTGGGAACCCTCGCTCATGTTCTTTATGAATGTCCTTAACTACAGGTTTACTGGGGGCGGGCTTGGGGCTGTATTCCATTTATCTTACACCTTCACGAGCCTCTTTCTTGGAAGACTGTGGGACTCCGCTCAGTGGCGGAGGTCCCCTCTCTTCCTAAGAAGGGTCGCTTTCTCCTGATTTCATGCTGGGTATAGCCATATGTTTAATCACGAGGACTTGGAAGGATAGCTCTCGACTTACTGTCAATGAATAGTGGAACCTTGTCTGCTTATATAGTAAATATGAGCAGATATCTCGGAGAGCTATTTTCCATACCCAAATTTATTCTCGCTTGTCTAAATGGCAGATGCTCAATTATCATGTACAATCTGCTCATTGCTTCGACATGTCTGTTTAATGTACACTCATCATGTTTCAGATCGCCGTTAGGTTTTGTAACACAATAATGTCAGTACACGCCCGCTTCGAGAATGATTTAGTTTTCTAGAGAAGAAGCAGGGGGGAGGGGGGTGGCAGGGGTTTACTTTACTTTGGTGTATGTATCACATTCCATGTATGTATTTGTCTTTTAGCTGTATGTCTTCCTTTCCTTTGTTGTTGTAAAACGAAAATAAAGCATTCAAAAAAAAAAGTGCATTCTTAATTCACAGTGTCTCCTTCCTGAAAGACGCACGTCTCCAGAATAAAAAAAAAAGACAGCACCATGCAAAGCAATAGGCCAGGAACGTAGAAGCTTTGGGCCGATGTTAGAAACTTGGACATGTCTAGTATGGAAGTTGGTGACACAAGCAACATGGAATTCCATAATGAATATGTCTATCTCCCAGCCTGCTATTTTGCAAGCGGAGATGTGCAGAGGGGCAGTAGACACAAAACAAGTGTCTGAATTTATGTCCTTGTTTCTTTACCATTACGAAAAGAATTAGGGGCATGAGAGCACCGCCTTCTGGATTCCCCATAGGGGAAATGAGCACTTTTTTGATGCCTATTCATGTCCTGAAACAGGAATAGACATGGACATCACCACCGGCAGGCTGAGACTTGTGGGTCAATTCTGAAATCAGGCACACATGTGTATCTTTTAAGGAACGTTACCGATACGCTCTGCCACACCCCTAGCGATATGAATGTGATTGCTCCAGAGACATGTAACTTTGGAGGTTTCTAAAATGACCCTTGAGATGTCTTAGTGCTTCCAATGTCTGAATACAGCAGGCGATATCAGACATGAAAATCACGATTACCTCTTCTAAAATAACCCTGATAGTGTTGTTGGTGGTCAGCTTTTATCACATAATCTCCAGGAACAAGCAGGAATGAGTCTTCACATATGGGTATCATCGGTACCGACGGAGCCTGCGCGGGAACGCTCCCCAGCGTCCAAAAGGAAAGCTTTTGGGAGCATCCCACATGCCTGTGCGCTGCCTTCCCGCCTTTCCTAACTGCCTCTCTCCAGTTCTTCTTTTCCGCGGAGCCAGCAGGTCGTGTTCCTGTCACTGCTGAAGAAGTTCTTTATTTTATTTCTTTGGTCGCGCATCTTCCTTCTTCGACGTCAGACCGGTACCGCTGGTCTTTCTTTCTTTCTTCTTAAAAAAAAAAAAAGACTACTATTTTCACTTCTGTGCATTTTTCTTTTGGCCTTAGGCCTACGAGAAATTCTCCTCATGGAGAAGCCCGCTTCTGGGTTTAAAAAGTGCACGAAGTGCAGCGGCACTATTTCTGTCACTGACACCCATGACTGGTGTCTAAAATGTTTGGGTCCTGACCACTCCATCGCGGATTGTGAGTCCTGTTCCATGATGTCTAAAAGAGGTCTACAGAATCGAGCAGCCAAGCTCAGTACCCTGTTTCCCTCTGATGCAGCTTCGGTAGCATCGACGTCTTCCAGGGCTTCTTCTTCCTCCCACGGATCTCAGGTAACCAAACTCAGGTCCAGCTGGTCCTTGAAGGGTAGATCTCCCTCTAAGTATCAAGATGCCTCCGGGCTTGCTCTCGAGGAATCCGCACCGGCAAAATTACCCCGGTGGGAGGCTCCGGCTTCCAAAGCTTTATCTATGGGGTCACAGGATGACATCGATGGCTCGGCCTCGACCGATCACCTGTTGCCATGTTCTGGGGTACCGGTGGTTCCCACTGGTACCGACATCCAGACATTGGTGGCGTTGATGGATCAGAATATTCTGACCATGCAGCGTGCCATTATGGCATTCATACAAGCTGCGACACCTCCGGTACCGCAACAAATTCCATTGTCGGTACCGGTTCCGGCACCGATATCGGTTCCGGTGCCGGTACCGATTGCATCGACATCGGCTTCGGTGTCGACTGCAGCGGTACCCTGTTCTGTGATGCCCATCGGTACCGATCACTCCCGATGTCGATACCACTCAGTACGCATATCGGGCTCTGCAAGAGCATCCAGATAGGCGATACTTCGATTCCTCTGAAGAATCTGATGAATCAGAGGTTTCTGTCGAAGCATCGGTACTCCTTCCTCAGGAGCCCTCTTCTCCAAAAAGAAGAATGTCTCCTCCAGAAGACTTGTCTTTTCAAGACTTCATTAGGGAAGTGGCCAGGGGCCTCTCCATTTCATTGGCCCCTGAGGCAGAGCCTAGAGCCAAAAAATTGGATATCTTACAATATCCTAAGGCTCCTAAAGAGGCAGCTACTTTACCAATTCATGAGATCCTTTATGATCACATGTTGGGCATATGGGAGACACCTCTCAGCACCTCCCCTCATTCTCGTAGGTTAGAAACCATGTACCGTGTTCCTCCTTGTCCTGGCTTTCATAAGACTCAGCTTCCTCACCACTCTATTGTGGTGGAGTCTGCTATGAAGAGGATAAAGAGTGCAAAAAGGCACTCATCTAATCCTCCAGGAAGAGAATGCAGAACCTTAGATGCTTTTGGCAGGAGAATTTTCCAGGCCAATATGCTTATTGCTAGAATCAACTCCTATAGTCTCTATATGGGGATGTTTCTAAAAGAAGTTACAGATCTCCTACAAACTTTATCTCCTTTTGTTTCAGAAGATAAAAGAGAGGAGTTTCTCACCTGGCTTAAACATGCCCAGGATGTTTCCAAGTTTTTTAACCGTGCAGCCTTTGACTCTTTTGAGTGTGCTAGCAGAACCTCGGCTATTGCCATAGGTGCACGCAGAGTTGCTTGGCTACAAGCTTCTGATTTGGAACCCTGGGTTCAGGATGGACTAGGAAATCTTCCTTGTACAGGTGAAAACCTTTTTGGCAAAGATTGGCAAGCAAAGGCCACTCAGATGGATGCTGAAAATTCTGCTTTAGATAGACTTTCAAAGTCTACTTCTGCTCCTGTTAAGAAAAGGTTGTTCAAAAAGGGATTTTTTCCCAAAAAGGGGAGATATTATCCTGTTTATGGTCAACAGGCGTCTTCTGCAGGTCGTTTTACTGCAAAGTGACAGCAACAACCTAAACAGACCAAGCCTAAGGCTGCAAGGGCTGCTACGGCCCAACAGCCTCAGCCTCCTCAGGGCCTTTGACTTTCAACTAGAGAACTTAGCCTTTCTGGCTCTAAAAGAACCAGAGCCTCTCACCATTCCAGGAAGGTTAGCTCACTTTGCTCCCAGGTGGGAACAAATCACAGCAGAGCAATGGACCCTCTCCATCATAAGGGAGGGGTACAAGCTTCATTTCTTAAACCTTCCTCCTCACACCATGGTGAGACAGTTCAATTCTCCAACATCTCTCCTCGACCTTCTGGGTCTGGAGATTGTTACCCTTCTTGCCCAAGGGGCAATAGAAGAAGTACCCCTTCTTCAACAGGGCTCAGGGTTCTACTCCCCCTACTTTCTTATCCCAAAGAAAACAGGGGGCTACAGACCCATACTAGATCTCAGAGAATTGAACAAGTTTCTATGCAAGGAGAAATTCAAGATGATTTCTCTCGGTGCTCTCCTTCCATACATTCAGAGTCAGGATTGGCTTTGTTCTCTAGACCTCAAGGATGCGTACACCCATGTCCTCATCCATCCAACACACAGAAGGTTCCTTCGGTTCCTTTATCGAGGAAAGCACTACCAATACAAAGTGCTTCCTTTCGGTCTGGCCTCTGCACCAAGAGTGTTCACAAAATGCATGGCAGTAGTAGCTGCATTTCTACGCACTCTAGGGATATTCGTATTCCCATATCTGGATGACTGACTCATCCGAGCTCCATCCCAGTCAGAGGCCCAGACTTACCTAGCCTGCACAAGGCGTGTTCTTCAGTATCTGGGACTTGTAATAAATATCCCAAAATCCCATCTCACCCCTACTCAGTCTCTAGAGTTCATAGGGGCCTTGCTGGATACCACAACTGCAAGGGCCTATCTTCCCCAGGCCCATTGCCTACGCTTGGTGCAGTTAGCCTCACAAATTCAGTTAAAATCCCATTTAACTGCTTGAGAGATGTTACAACTGTTAGGTCACATGGCATCCACTGTGCATGTGGTTCCTTACGCTTGCCTTCACATGAGGGCAGCTCAATGGACTCTGTCCAATCAATGGACCCAGGCATCAGGGTGCCTGTCGGACAAAATAGCAACCTCCAGTCGCCTCTTTTCCTCTCTCCAGTGGTGGAAGTCCACTCAAAATCTGTTGCTGGGGTCCCCCTTTCAACAGGTGTTACCCCAAGCAACCCTTACAACAGATGCCTCTCCAAGAGGTTGGGGAGCTCATCTACAAGATCTCTCCACTCAAGGCATCTGGTCTCCACAGGAGACATCTCTACATATCAACCTCTTAGAGCTCAGAGCAATTTTTCTAGCTCTGAGTCTTCCACACCCTGCTCAGCTACAAGACAGTCCTCATCCACACGGACAACCAAGTAGCCATGTTCTACGTGAACAAGCAGGGAGGGACTGGTTCTCTGTCGCTTTGCAACGAAGCTTTGAGATTGTGGGCCTTCGCCAGAAAGCATCAAATTCATCTCATGGCAGTGTATCTTCCAGGGGTTCAAAACTCTTGGGCAGACAGACTCAGTCGAGTTCTGCTTCCACACGAATGGTCCCTCCATGGGGACCAGATAGCCAGGATCTTCCGAATTTGGGGAACCCCGGACATAGACCTGTTTGCAAGTCTGTGGAATGCCAAACTTCTCCGGTTCTGTTCCAGGATTCCGTGTCAGGGAGTTCAGGCCAGGGATGCCTTCCTCCTTCATTGGGGGCAAGACCTCCTCTATGCCTTTCCACCCATTCCCCTAATTCCCAAGACACTGTTCAAACTTCAGAGAGACAAGGGGTCTATGATCCTCATAGCACCACATTGGCCACGCCAAGTGTGGTACCCTCTACTTCTGCATCTCTCTCAAGCTCCCTCCCTGGACTTGGGATCTGCTCCAGACCTCCTGTCCCAGGAGGAGGGAACGTTGTGGCACCCAAATCCCCAGTCTCTTCATCTCAGAGCCTGGTTGCTGAAGGCCTAGACCTTCAAGATTTGCATCTTTCTCAGCAAGTGAAGGATATCCTTCATGCTTCCAGAAAGCCTTCCACTAGACGTTCCTATGCTTTTAAATGGAAATGGTTTACCATTTGGTGTGCAGAGAAGGGTCTTAACCCTCTTGCTATACCTCTGAATTCTTTACTAGAGTATTTGCTGCATTTATCCCATGCAGGCCTTAAAACAAATTCAGTAAGAGTCCATTTGGGTGCTATTGCAGCATCCCTTAAACCTCTCAATGGACAGCCTATTTCCTCTCATCCTCTTATAGCAAGATTCATGAGAGACCTTCTTTTAACTAAACCTCCCATTAGACCACCTCCAGTGGCATGGGACTTGAATCTGGTTCTTGGCCAGCTTATGCAGCCACCCTTTGAACCCTTAGCCACTACCTCCTTGAAATTCCTTTCCTGGAAGGTCATTTTTCTCATTGCAGTCACTTCAGCTCGCCGCATCAGTGAGCTGCAAGCCTTGGTGGCTAATCCTCCTTATACAAGGTTCCATCATGACAAGGTAGTCTTCGGGACCAATCCACACTTTATGCCTAAAGTGGTCTCACCTTTTCATCTGAACCAGGAGGTATATTTACCTGTCTTTTTTCCAGGACCTCATGCATCAAGTGCAGAGAGGAATCTCCATACCCTGGATTGTAAGAGAGCGCTTGCTTTTTACTTACAAAGGACACAGCAACATAGAAAGTCCTCTCAACGCTTTGTTGCTTTCGATCCCTCTCATTTAGGACTTCCAGTCTCTAAGAGAACTCTGTCCAATTGGATTGCTCAGTGTATTTCTTTCGCCTACCAGAGTAAGAACCTTTCTCTGGAGGGCCATGTCACAGCTCATAATGTGGGGGCCATGGCAGCCTCTGGCTCATCTAAATTCTGTGTCCATCGATCAAATCTGTCGAGCGGCCACCTGGGCCTCGGTTCATACCTTTACAGCCCATTATTGCTTGGACAAGGACTCCCGCCGGGATGCCTTGTTTGGTCAGGCTGTTCTCAAACACCTGTTCCATACCTAACCAACTCCTACCCCCCATCCCTGGTTGGATGCCCGAGATCCATAGGGGGAGGTAGAGCCCTTCTCAGGGACTCACAACCTTGGGGATCTCCCTGGCATCTCTAGCTGGGGAGTCCCCATATGTGAAGACTCATTCCTGCTTGTTCCTGGAGATAGCACAGTTACTTACCTGTAACAGGTGATCTCTGGGAACAGCAGTAATAAGTCTTCACAACCCACCCACCTCCCCTAGGAGTTGTATCTCTCTATCTTTCCTTTCCTTTCTCTCTCTCTCTCTCTGTCTCAGCTTAAAACTCGAACTGGAGAGAGGCGGTTAGGAAAGGCGGGAAGGCAGCGTGCAGGCGCTGTGGGATACCCCCAAAGCTTACCTTTTGGACGCTGGGGAGCGTTCCTGCGCAGGCTCCGTCGGTACCGACGATACCCATATGTGAAGACTTATTCCTGCTGTTCCCAGAGGTCACCTGTTACAGGTAAGTAACTGTGCTTTCAGCACCGCTGATAATGTATATTGGAGGTGGTAAAATGCTGATTTACGTGTTTGACTATTCTCTTTTAAAATTAGGTCTGTGTAGCAGTACATGTTTTGAAAAGAAGCTTTTACTTGACCGTGACTAGTGTATTCAGGGGAGAATTTGGGTGGAATGCAAGCGAAGTCATAAGTTATGCACATACGAGTACTTTTCAAAATATACATGTGCAAATTTACTTTATGTGGTACCATTTAGGTCTCCTTCTGAGTGGGTGAAAATGTTAACACCCTTAATCAAGGCGCTGTTTCTCAGAATTTGTGCTAATATTTTATAAAGACACATAGGCGCACTGATGCCTTTATAAAGCAAGCTGAAATTGGCGCTTCTCTGCCGTTCACACATAGACAACTTTTTATAAAATGTTCATTGTAACAGCACTGAATATACCTATTAATTTAAATGCTTCAGCTGGTGTTTTAATTTAAATGTTCACCATCGCTGCTGAAAATTACCCCCTTAATGTACAAGATAAAAAAGAACACTTATGCTTGGGTACTTTTGTCAATCCCCTCTGTGGGTGGTACAGTGAAAAACACAATGAACAAGAAATTTGCAGAATAGAAAACGTAGAAATCTTTGTGAATTATAGGGCACGCAAACGTTTGATCTAGAGCTGATAAATACCTGATACTGGGATTAACCTCACTTTTGAGATCTAATCTTTATTCAGTGCAGCTACTAGGCAGAGCAATTTCATAAATGAAAACGGCTGGTCTTGGTGGGAGTTGACTAAGGATGCCTGAATCTGCCAGAAATACACAACATGTAGGATTCAGCTGATGAAAAAGAGAGAGCGAGAGAGAGAGAGAGAGAGATGTAAAAGAAGAAAAATTCTAAGAGGAAGAGAGAAACCATTTTTAGCAAAAGAAACCTCATGATATATATTGCCCAACACGCAATCACGTTCTGCTCATGCTATCTCTGGGTTTCAATATGTTCTTTAAGGACGTTAAATGTGCCGGCTCTCTGTTCCCTTGAGGGATCTACATAAAAGGGGAGGGAAAGGATTACACCCTCAAGCCTGCCTCTCAACAATGTATGTATTATTTATATAAATATATACCTTCTATGAAAGTCCAGAGACACACTTCAAGAAAATACAGCAAATAACTGGGATAATGTTCAGTCAGTACATTTTCTGAAGACATGTGGATGGTGGGCCTGATATTCATGGTTTATAAGTCCTGTAAACTGTAAATGCCCCTAAATAGGACATTCAGTGACATTAGCATGGTTAGTGCCGCTGAATAACCATGGGTACCGCCGCTATACACCCCGATGCTAATTGGGGGTGTTCTGTGGGCAGCCCCTGAGGATAACCAGTCGGCAGTGATATTCAGCTGCTGTCCGGTTCTCCCTTGGCAGCGAAAGTAAGGTGCAGCAAAAGCTGTATTTCCTTGGCCTCCGAGGCTAAACGGGAAGCGGCTGAATATTTCCGCTGCTCAGTTAGCTTCCGGCTTCCACAGCTGACCCAGATATTCAATGCTGGTGGCCGGATATGACCCTGGCATTGAGTATCTGGATTTAGTGTTCAGCGGCGATGACTAGGTGCTGTAATCGTGCTAGCCACTGCTGAATATCGGGCGCGGTCATTTTTATAACGGGTTGCCTAGATCTGGAGGCCAAGTAAGGGCACATTTTGAGGTTGTCTTAGAAAGACACATAGCTGCACGAAGCCTGCTGAAATGCAACCACAGCTGGTGTACATATGTATAAGGGTATTTTATAGGGATGTGCTTTTGTTTTGAAAGGAAAGCAGCAATAGCATGCCCTATCGTGCAACAGGGTGCATTATTGTGCAACAGCACACAAATTTAAAAAAAAAAAAAAGAAGATACAAAAACAAACCATGAAATAGAATGAACTTTTTTTGGCTTGCACATCCCTAGTCTTTTATAACCTACATTTGTATTTCCCGACTCTGCCTATGCTTTGCCCAAAGTATAAGCCTGAACCCTTCCACAAAAGAATGCACATTCTTGTCCCTCACATACCTTTTGCTCATAGATAATTTTATAAGAGGTTATTTATGCATTTGCAATAGGTTTATGCAAGAACCCTTTACAAAATTACTTCCTTGTTGTAGAAACAGAGTATGATAGGTTGTATGGTCTTTATTTAATATCTAGCTTGCCCAATCACACCAAGTACTCGGTTCCACAATCCTTTCCTTTCTCTCAGCGCTTGTCCTATGCTTTCTTGAATTCAAATACTGTCATTGTTCTACCACCTTTACTAGGAGGCTGTTCCTGTTTCCCATTAGATTATTCTCGAGTCTACCTTCTTTCTCCATCATCCGATGAGCCTTCTTCCAGAGTTTCCTTTCTGTTGAAAGAGGCCCACCTCCTGTGCATTTATATTTTGGAAATATTTGCATGCCCTAATCCTGTTTTTCTAACAGGGTTTACATATTTAGATCATTAAGTCTGTTCTGATATATTTTATGGTGAAGGCTATTGATTGTTTTAATAGCTGGACCCAACTCCATTTGCTGAATATCCTTTTGAAGGTGAGGACTTCAGAATGGCACACAGAGCTGCATATAAGGTCTCACTGGACACGGATGCAATATCACCTTGTTTTCCATTCCTGTCCCCATGATCCCAAGCATTCTTCTGAATGACCTGTTTGACCACTTTAAAATAAGCAGATATGATCACCCCCCGATCTTGCTCTTGTTTCATGCTTGAAAGGATTTAACATTTCATAATGTACTGCTTTCTCGGGTTTTTGCATGATCCTGTATTTTTCAGCATTTCATCTTGGCTTCATAACTCTAGAAAATTCCTCAAATTTCCTGTGCTGGCACAATATAGTAAGTACCGCAAGGCAATGCTGACATTTGGAGGGCATGACAAGCTGCCATGATCAATACGTTGCTACCTCTGAATACATGGCTCAGATTTTATTAGCTTTAAACTGCACAGTTTAGGAAAGAACACTGGTGTGAATCTCATGAGATTGGAGACTGCAAGACTTGCAAAACCAAGAGAAGAATGAGGTATCCGCAAAAACAAGGTGAGAAAAACCAGGAGCGGAACCCAAGGACTAGGCCTACACGTAGGTGTAATTGTGCAAACAAAGTGTATTGGAGGACCCTAAAAATCCTTATCGTTAAGTTGACTAGACAACTCTTGAATATAATATATGCGATCTAAAATCACAATCTCGCCTCCCTTGTCGGCCGGTTTTATGATGATATTGGAACATGTATTAAGGTTAGACAGGGCAACTCTCTCTTGTCGTGTAAGGTTGGAATACCTGCACCCAGATTTCTTTTCCATACTTCCAATATCTCTTAAAATGCATTTCGTAAATGTATGAACCAAAGGGTCAACAGGGCCAGGGGGAACCCAGCGGGACTTAAAGGAATAAGAAACGCATTCACAGTGAATCAGAAGAACTTTTTGCTTCCCCTGTCTCTACCCCCCTCCCTAACTCTCCCGGTACATCCAAGGATTTTTTATTCGAAGATCTGTGGGAAAGAGAATCAGTGCAACGCAAACCCAAGAAACCCTTCCCATCCCGCCTTGAATTCAGAGGGAGAGGCAGAGGCCACTCATTCCGACCACCGCAAAATCATTTTCACGAACAATACTAAGTCAGGATATCCCTACAGATACACAGAAATCAGCACAATTTGATCTACCTGTTATTAATTTGTCTCATGCTACTCTTACCAAAACAGAACTTGACCTTTTACAAAAAGGGTTGTCCTTTGTCCCCACAGCGCGCTATGATGCGTTTCAGACTTGCGTAGACCTTTACAAATTCTTTCGGAAATTACAAATTTATTTATTTATTTATTTATTTTTTATTTATTTATTTAACAGTTCTTCTATACCGCTCTATTTTAGATCAGAGCGGTTTACATTTAACATCAACTATACAACACAGGCACTCTGAGTTGTATTTACAATAAACAGGGAGATCAACTTGGAAGTAACTGGGGGAACTATATACATTGTATTTACGCTGTTATCTGTTTTCAGGCAGATCCTATCTACATCTTATTTACACTGGGAGTCTAAATTCTATTTCTGGGAGTACTTCTGAGGGATAAGTTGATTATCCTTTTTCATACTGAATCTGATTGTTTAGGTGTAGTGAGTGATTGTCTGAGGGTTCAAATTAAAAAATTCTTTTCTGAAAAGTCTTGCCCTACAACAGATTCCTCTGTGGTGCGAGCTAAATCCCGCTGGGTTCCCCCTGGCCCTGTTGACCCTTTGGTTCATACATTTACGAAATGCGTTTTAAGAGATATTGGAAGTATGGCAAAGAAATCTGGGTGCAGGTATTCCAACCTTACACGACAAGAGAGAGTTGCCCTGTCTAACCTTAATACACGTTCCGATATCATCATAAAACCGGCCGACAAGGGAGGCGGGATTGTGATTTTAGATCGCATATATTATATTCAAGAGTTGTCTAGTCAACTTAACGATAAGGATTTTTAGGGTCCTCCAATAAACTTTGTTTGCACAATTACACCTACGTGTAGGCCTGGTCCTTGGGTTCCGCTCCTGACTGCAAGACTTGCACCAGAGTATCTTCCTGTATCTCATGTGTGAAGATAATGGGGTGATGTTCATGGCTGTAGGGGTAGGATGGCAGTTGCAGCAGGCCCAGCAGGGGGGAAGGGAAGGAGAGGAGGTGTGAGACTTGGGGGCTCACTGATTTATAGGCTCCAAAGGGAGCCAGAAACCGTAACACTGTTCCTGTAAGCGTTGTTAGATTTTTTTCTTGTGTTATCGACACCTTCCTGGGTGTCTACTCTTGCAGATTCACAAAAAGACAAACTTTCCTGATAGCTCTTCTGCAATGTGTCAGTACTCCCTGTTCTTCTCTGTAACAAGTAATATTCTCTATGAAAATCTTGAAAAGAACAGGACTGAAGAACAATCCCTGGGCATGCCTCTGGTAACATCCCTTTCATTTGCCACTTCCTTTTGTCACTTCCCGATCAACTAGTTTCTAACCCAGTAAGACAATTTAGGATTGGTGGATTAACCTAGTGGTTACAGTGACAGCATAGTACTCAAGAAATCTGTGTTCCATTCCCCCTGGCACGCCTTGGACAAGTTACTTTAAACTCCATTGCCTCAAAAATAAAAAAGCCTAGTAATCTACTTCTGGTCATACCTTGCCCAAGAAAGCCCAAGGGCTGCAGGGTCTCTAGGAGTCAGCATTGATTTAACAGTACTTAAAAAAAATAAAGTCACTTTAGGGTGTTCAGTATATTTATAAGTCAAAGTCCTCGCCGAAATCCAAGTACACCACATCTAGTGCTCTCCCCCATCCAGTTCTTTGGTCAAGGAGTGAAAAAAAAGGTCAGTTTCAGCTGACCAGTCCTATCTGTACTAAAAAGTACCTGTTAGTATATATGTAAACCGCACTGATTCTAAAGAGCACGGAATAAAAAAATAAAAAAAAATAAAACCATGCTGTCACAGATCTTGAAATCTATTGGGAGGAAATTGTATAAAGGAATGTCTTCTGTAAAATTACTCCAGGGTTATGTGCATAAAAGTATATGCGGTGCCAAGACAACACGAACCCTTACATGATCTCTGTGTAGGCAGATTCAGAGATAGAGTTGTGATTTGCACATGTATTTTATAAAATATGCATGCACGCACTTTAAGCATGAACATATGTGCCTGTTCTCAGTTTCAATCCAGCCACAATTTCTGCTATTTTTGCTCTAGTTTTTCATTTGTCTATAAAATATCATTCTGATACTTTAACAAGCCTCCCAAAGTGTATATTCAGTATATTCCATGTAAGCCCTTTGGCATTTGTTCACTGTAAACCGCTTAGACCCTTAGATTTGCGGTATATAAAATCAGTTAACTAGAAAAATAAATTCAATACTGTGCCACGTCTTAATTTAATAGAAAAGTATCTTCCAGTTTTTCAGTCTACCCCACTACTGTGTGTAGCTTTTTATGTGTTTCTTCTTATCACAGTTCATGATTCATTCAAATAAACATATTCTACAGACAGAGTGCCACAGTTCAAAAACATTTATGAAATTAAAAAGTTGTTTTTAATGAGGACTGGAGCTCAAAGACATACCAGACTTTTGCTTTTATAATGGTTTCATAACCACTTCACCATTGCTCCATCCCCTCTTTTGCATAAAAACATAAGATATGCCATACTGAGTCAGACAAAGGGTCCATCAAGCCCAGTATCCTGTTTCCAACAGTGGTCAATCCAGTTCACAAGTACCTGTCAGGTTCCCAGAAATTATATAGATTCATGCTGCTTGTCCCATGGGTAACAGTGGATTTCACAGGTCTTTTTTAAATTATGGTTCATGGACTTTTCCTCTAGGAACTCATCCAAACCTCTTTTAAATCCAGTACACTAAGAGCTTTTACTATATTCTTTGGCAATGAATTCCAGAGTTTGATTATGCGTTGAGTGAAAAAATATTTCTCCAATTAGTCTTAAATGTGCTACATTATAGCTTCATTGTGTGTCCCCTAGTCCTTCTAATTTTTGAAGGAGTAAACAATCAATCTAAATTTACCCATTCCACTCCAGTCATTATTTTATAGACCTCTATCATATCTCCCCTCAGCTGCCTCTTTTCCAAGTTCAAGAACACTAACTTTAAAGTCTTTCCTCATAGGGATCTCCTTCCATCCCCTTTACCAGTTTTGTTGCTCTTCTCTGTACCTTTTCTAATTCTGATATATCCTTTTTCTTTACATCTGATGATCACATGGTATACTATGCTTTGAAATGAAAGACAAAGAAGAAATGGTGTTGCATTTATAATTAAGAAGAAACTTGCAAGAACTGTAATGAAATACAATGCAATGGGTGAACGCTTAATTACTATTCGTCTTCAAGGAATGCTCATCAACACAACTATTATTCAGATATATGCCACAACAACAGCTGCAGAAGAGGAAGATGATCAGTTCTATGAACAAATACAAGATGAAATTGACAGAACATGCAAACAAGATAACCTGATAGTCAGGAAGGGCTTGAACTCAAAAGTTGACAATAAAGAAGAAACCAAAATGGTTGGAAAAAAATAGACTTGGGCAACAGAAATGAAGCTGGAGAAAGACTGATAGAGTTCTGCAAGACCAACTATCTATCCTTCTCAAACACTTTCTTCCAGCAACACAAGTGGCAACTGTACACATGGACTTCACTGAATGGATTGTACAAAAATCAAATTGACTAAGTTTGTTGAAGTCAAGGATGGAAAAGCTCAATGACATCAACAAAGTCAGAATCTGGAGTTGACTGTGGTACAGATCACTGACTACTAATATGAAGATTGAAGCTAAAGCTGAAAAAGATCAAGTTACTCATGAATGTAGCAAAATCTGACCTTGAGAATATACCACTGGAATTTAAAGACCGCATGCAAAATCAATTTGCTGCTTTGGGTACAAATGACAGAGTGCCACAATTCAAATGTGTTCAGAAGAGTTATGAGATGACATCAAGAAAGTTGTGCTTGATGAAAGTGAAAAGTCTCTACAAAAGGTGAAAAAGCAAAAACGGCCAAAATGGATCACCAAAAAACGTGAAAATTGCCCAGAAATGCAGAGAAGCTAAAGGCAGAGAAGAAAGAGAGGCAATTACAGAACTCAACTGAGATTTCCAATGTGCATCAAAATGAGACAAGCAGAAGTACTATGAGGGTGAGCTGATAAGTCTCTGACCTTGTACCAAAACCAAATAAAACAGAGTTCATTCAGACCACCGAAACTGAAGTGTGCCCTTAGCTTTCTGTTTCATTACAAGGTCAGAGACTTTTCAGCCTCCCATTTTACAATGACTCATGCAAGGAAATTGAAACAGAACTATTAGAGAAAGAACAAGATTGGCTTTCCTAAGACTACAAGAGTTTAAGGAGAAAATTTCAGCCTCGAATTGGAATGCTGCAAGATGCTCAAGGATCCATGTTGAATGATGCTGAGAAGGTGGAAAGAATATACTTGATCTTTATGGTATATCAACAGCCATTTCAACCTATACCTTTATGATCAAGAAACATTGGTGATGAAAGAAGTTGAGGAAGCATCAAAAGCATTATCAAAGAACAAAGCACAGGGCATTCCCATTGAAGTATTACAGGAATTGGATGCATACAGAGCTCTGCCAGGAAATTTGGAAGACAACATCATGGACAACTGACTGGAAAAGATCTGTGTTTTATACCAATTCCGAAGAAAGGTGATCCATCTGACTATGGAAATTATCACACAATCACTCTGATTTCACATTTCAGCAAGCTTTTACTCAAGATCATTCAGCAGACTGCAACCATACCTGGAATGAGAACTGCCTGAAGTGCCAGCAGGGTTTAGGAAAGGGCGAGGAACAAGACATCATCGTGGATGTAAGATGGATGCTTGAAAAGACAAAAGAATGCCAAAAGGATATCTATATGTGTTTTATTGACTACAGCAAGGCTTTTGACTGTGTAAACCATGAGGAACTCTGGGCCACATTAAGAAGCATGGAGATGGAGAAGAAATTGAAATAGTAGACAACTTTAACCTGCTTGGATCAATAACCAATAAAGAAATGACAAGCAGTCAAAAAATACGATGACACGTTGCTCTTGGCAGAATAGCTATGAAGGACCTAGGAAAGATGCTAAGGAGCAGAGACGTCTCTCTCCATAAAAAGATTCAACTTGTCTACGCTATGGTATTTTTAATAATGTCATATAGATGCAAATATTGTCTAGTGAAAAAGATAAACAGGAAGAAAATTGATGCCTGTAAATTATAGTACAAACGAAGGATATTGTGTATACCATGGACTGCCCAAAGAACAAACCAGTCAATAATAGAGGAAATCAAACCTAAGCTTTCTTTAGATGCTTAGATGACATGACTTCAACTTTCATACTTTGAACACATCATGTGAAGATAGAAATCATTAGAGAAAGACGTCATGCTTGGCAAGGTTGAAGGCCTTTGCAAAAGAGGAAGACTAGCAATCAGATGAATCACTACAATAATAGCAGCTATGGATGCCACCCTATCAACATCTGACTGAAGACTGAACACAATTTAGGACAACAATCCAGAAGATTGCCATGAGCTGACACCAACAACAGCAGTATATCCTTTTTAAGATATGTTGACCAGAATTGCACACAATATCCAAGGTGTGGTCGCACCATGGAGCAATACAGAGGCATTGTAATATCCTTTGTTTTATTCTCCATTCCTTTCTTTATAGTTCCTAGTATTCTATTTGTTTTCTTGACTGCCGCTGCATACTGGGCAAAAGGTTTCAACATATTGTCCATGAAGATGTCTAAATCTTTATCCTGGGTTCATAATGTTGAGCCTTACATCATGTAGCTGTAGTTTGGGTTGTTCTTCCTTAAATGTATAACTTCGCATTTGTCCATATTACATTTTATCTACCATTTGGACACCCAGTCATCCAATTTATCATAATCCTCTTGTATTTTTTTACAATCCCCATGTGTTTTAACAACTTTGAATAATTTGGTGTCATCTGCAAATTACTCGTTATTCTCATTTCCAGGTAATTTATAAATATGTTAAAAAGTAGTGGGCCCAGCACATATCCCCGGGGTACTCCACTATTCACCTTTCTCCATTGAGAAAACTGGCCATTTAGCCCTACTCTCTGTTTCCTATTGTTTAACCAGTTCCTGATCCACAATAGTACATTGCCTCCTATCCCATGACTTTTTAATTTTCCCCATGAGAGTCTCATGAGGGAATTTGTCAAAGGCTTTCTGAAAATCCAGATACATTAAATCAACTGGCACATTTTTATCTACCTGTTCCTTCAAATTTTCAAAAAAATATAAGAGATTGGTGAGAGAAGACATTCTTTGGCTAAATCCATGTTGGCTTTCTGCCATTAAACCATGACTTTCTTCATGTTCAGTATTTTTGTTTTTTATAATGCTTTCTACCATTTTTTTCTCAGTACTGACATCAGGCTCACTGGTCTGTAGTTTCCTGGATCACCCCTGGAACCCTTTTAAAAAATTGGAATTACATTGGCCACTCTCCTGTCTTCGAGTACTGCAAATGATTTTAATGCTAGATCACAGATTACGAATAGTAGTTCTACAATCTCATATTTTTGTTTTTTCAGACCCTGGGATGTATGCCATATTGTCCAGGTGATTTGCTGCTCTTTAGTTTATCAATTAGCTGCATTACATGTTCCCAATTTACCGAGATTTGTTTCATCTCCTCTTTAAATATCATTTCTGGCATGGATAAGTTTCCTATATCTTCTTCAGTAAAGACTGAAGCAAAAAATTAATTTAATCTCTCCACTATGGCCTTGTCCTCTCTCTTAGTTCACCTTTTACCCCTCCATCATTTTAATGGTCCAACTGACTCCCCTCACAGGAGAATAGTCCCCATATGAAAAAGTACTGTCAATCATTTATCTTTAAAAATATAACCATATCTCCTTTCACTTTTATGATGCACATGTCTCAGCTAAAAAATGCCTACGACCATGGTTTCACTCATCACAAGGTTTCTTCATGGAGTATCTAAAACATGACTGAGAAAAAATACACATGAATTGATCCAGGGAAGTGACATCTCTTTTGTAAAATTTATATTATCATCAAAGCTGTGATCAGGCAAACAGCAGAGATAACAATTTACCTGAGTTATCCCCCATTTTTCTCTTCATGATATTGCACATATGCCCAAGAGGGTTCTTTAAATAGCTATCATCTCATGAAAATCAACCCTTTGTAAAATTTCCACATGTACTCCTTCGGCAAGCTGCTTAACCCTCTGTTGCCTCAAGTACAAAACATAGATTGTGTGCCCTTCCATATAGTGAAAAGCGGTATATAAGCATTGCTAAATAAATAAATGCACCTTACAGCACCCTACGCCTGGAATAGACTTCCTCTGTATATACGTCAGGCATCTTCTCTGACCCTATTCAAATCCAGGTTGAAAGCTAAACTCTTTGCTTCTGCCTTTGGTTCATGACTTACCTGTTCTCCTCCTCTTCCCTTGTCCTGTTTTCACCTGTTCCTTTTCTTTTCCCTTGTTCTTACCTTTTTCCTTTGTCTTGATTTTCCTCTTATCCTTCCGTTGCCTTTGTTCTTTCCTCGTCCTTCGCCTTCTTTGTTTTGTGTTTTTTAGATTGTAAGCTCTTTTGGGCAGGGACTGTCTATTTTTGTCTTTTTCTGTACAGCGCTGAATGCGTCTGGTAGCGCTTTATAAATGCTCAGTAGTAGTAGTAGTAGTATATTGTTATTAAGTCCCATTGGCTTCACAGTGTTTCATCTAAATGGAGCTTGACAGTCAAATTATTACTCCCCCCAGCTGATCCAGTTCAAAACACCAACAGGTGTCCCTCCCGGTGCCAGTGGTTTAGCGGAGGCGCCTTGTCCTTAAGCCATTATAACAATGAAAGATGTTCAATCATTCTTTATTTTTATTTAGTAGTATTTAGCTTGTGCCTTTCCAGTAGTAGATCAAGGTGAGCTACAATCAGGTAATGTAGGTATTTCTCTTTCCCTGGTGGCCTTACAGTCTAAGGTTATACCTAAAGTAATGGGGGCTAAGCAACATGCCCAAAGCTACAAGAAAAGTCGGTGAGATTTGAACTTTTTTTTTTTAAATCCAAGGATGCTGTCATAACCACCAGGCACCAAGCAGGTATGCTTTAAATCTCCTAGTAGTCTGTCCAATATACAATTTTGGCAAGGGCAAATGATCACAAATACAACTCCTTAGCTAATATATATATATTGAACTTTAACAACCATGTTCCTTTCGATAACTAGTTTCTCTTAGAACACATTACTCTCTTTTGTATGACAAGTGGTTCATCAACAAACCTGAGTGCAAGGCAAGCAAAATATAGGTTCTTTTATTAAGGGGGCAATTTACTCTTGCTCAGTACATGCTAACAGGCATTAGCGTGCTTTGCTGCTGATGCTCCCATAGGAATACTATGAGCCATAGTGACCGACAGCGTGTGCTAACTCTATTAGCGAATGCTTAGCATTCGTTAATAGGCCCCTAAATTAGCTTATTTTTTATTTTTTTTATAATGTATTATTTTCACTACAATTAGTTATACTCTTTACAAAAGAACATAAGATAAAGCATGCCCATCAGGTCCAGCATCCTGTCTCCAGCAGCAACCAATCTGGGTCACAAGTATGCTGCAGATCCCGTAGGTCGATCAAATAGCTCATTTTGACCTCTGTTTGCTAATGCTTAGCATGGCATGACAACTTTATCATGCAATATCAGCCACAAAATCGATTATGTTAGTAAATAGGGGTTTTCAAGGGGTAAGCAGTGGCTTTTCCAAATCTGTCTACTATTTTTTTCTGGACTTTTCCTGCAGGAAATTGTTGACATCTCTTTTGAACCCTCCTGCATTAGCCATAGTGATTGAGCCATCCAACAGCAGATTCCATAGCTTAATTATGCTTTGTGTGAAACAAAATACTTTCTACGATTTTTTTTCAATCTACTGTTTGTTAGTTTCAAGGAGTGTCCTCTTGTTTTAGATTTGTTTGAAAGGTTAAACAACCATTCCTTATTTATTTATTCAGTCACTTTTTTTTTAATTTTTAATTTTGAAATTTTAATAATTACATCAAGCAATAGATTACATAACTTGAAAGGAAACGGAAAGATGTACTTAAGTAAAAGAAATACAAAATATAACATATCACCTTTATAAAGGATAAGTACAATATTCTAAGTACATCTAACACTTTAGCCCACAAATGCAGGGGGGAAAGATAATAATTAACAAAGGCAGTGATGATACCCAATAATACAGGAAACAATTCCCTAAGAAAATCCACCGAGAGACGCAGAACATTACAGCATTCCCAATGAGACGATCTAATCAGGTTCCACTGGGCTTGCGACTAAGTCCGGAACAGCCCTAGCATCCAAAAAAACACGTAACTGATTTGGGTCATAGAAAATAAATCTAGACGAAACAGATTTAATCAAAGATTTACATGGAAACCTTAACAAAAAAGAGTATCCGAATGAAATTACCTCAGGACGCATGGACATAAACACTTTCCGTTTCCCCTGAGTCACATATGAAACATCAGGGAAAACCCAAACTTTTTGACCAAAGAAAAGCTTATCAGAATTCCTAAAAAATAACTTTTAAGGTCCACACTTTAACAGGTACCAGTAAAAACCCCACCAAAAGAGTTGCCCTCGTCATAACCTCCTCATTAGAAGATTCCAGCACTTGGGAGAGATTCAGAACATCCAAACTTTCCCTCTGAACACCCTTCTCAATATCAACAACACTAGACGATACGCGTTTCTTTATAGGTAAATAATAAATTTTTGAGGTGGGAGGGAGGGCAGCTTCGGGCATCCCCAAAATCTCCAACAGGTACTTTTTAAATAATTCTACAGGGGAAACAATCGTAGACACTGGAAAATTAACAAAACGTAGATTCAAACGTTTGGAGAAGGGGAGGATTCAAGATGGCCACCGAGTGAAGATGCGCTCCGGTGGTATGCGGATGGTGTGGAACGCTGATTTCTGGTTTTCTTGTTTCTAGTAGCTTTTTTCTTCTACAATGGGGAAGAGGAAAGGGAAAGTTACTTACCCTGAAGAGAAGCTTCTCCCTAACCAGCCGCCCATTACCAATTTCATGACCGTCGGCGCAACACAACAATCTGCTGGGGAGTCATTCGGAGCTGACCAGAAGGCGGTCTTTTCGACGTCAGACGCGAGTCTGAGCCCCGAGCAGCGCGCTCCTCCAGATGAGCCTTCTTTGCTGCTTGCTGACTTAGCACACCGACTGGTGCAGAATCCTGAGGGGGTTGCTGCTTTACAGTCGTCTTCGGGGGTGTTGCTGAGCTCACTGGAACCTTTGGCTGGTGTTGGAGCTGTGGAAGCTACTACCACAATTGCACCAGTCGCTGAGGCTGGAGCTCTGATTACCCCGGCGTCCTTCGGGACGGGAGCTGCTGTTCCGGGGAGTGTGGGGAGCCTGGCAGGATCCACGGCCTTCAGTTCCCTGGTGAAACCAGCTTTGGTAACTTTGGATTCCATCTGGACTGCGATAACATCGTTGGAACACTCTGTCTCCAATCGGTTAAACATTGTGGAGAAAATTGCCAAGGAGTCATGGACGAGGTTGAATCTGCAGGAACGAACTAGTAAGGACTTTATCCAAACGCTTGGAAATTTAACTGGACAAATTTCAAATATTTCGTCGCAGTGCTCCTCCTTTGTTAAGGACAGCGCTGCTATTCATGCTAAGTTGGAGAGGTTAGAAAACTTCTCCAAACGTTTGAATCTATTCAGTCACTTATTTTAAACTTTTATAGGCCATGCTATCTCAAATTCTAGACAGATTACATAATTGTTTACATAAAATCAGTATAAAATGTTTCAAGAATATGCCATTAAAAGCAAATTTTATATGGACATAAAATACATAGATCTAAACGTTCCACCCATTTTAATAATTCCCTAAAAATTAAAAGGTATGCCATTAACACATAGAATATCCCACCCCACTGTTCTTCCACAAAAAAGTCACATTATTTCAGAATTACAATCTATTTACTCATTTAATGTTTTTTTTATACCTCTTTATCATTAGTCCAAGTGGTTCACATGTATAATAAACTTGTTAATTACATTAAACAGGGACATCAATAACTTGGATTATACATTAAGGAGGTCATTCCATACTTTGAATAGTGCCTGTGTACTGTCACCCTCACTGCTGGACCCTGCTGGTGGGGCAGGGCATGGCACTGGGGCTTGTGCTTAACTGGCTTAATTATGCTGTGGAGGCATTGATTGGCCCTCTGGGAGTTGTAGTTGTTGATTGCCAGTTAAAGAACTAGTCGTGGAACGGTGGTAAGGTTTTAACAAGGGATTTATTTCCCCTTCCAAGAGGACTTTTTGCTGTGGTATGAACAAAGGAAACACAACCCTTCCTGGGCATATAATAAAGGAACAAAAATAGGAACAAAAATAGCTTCTCTTCAGCTCATTAACAAGTAAAGTAAAGGTACATTAAACAGTCCTTCATAAGCACACAAAAACCCTTTCTTTACTGTTTTTGGCTTAATCAGCTCTTACTTCCTTTTATCGTAGTGAGGAAATGCTATCCGCTATTGAAAGCGTACAGTCCATGTATTCAGTGCTTGGCTGAGCTTCTGATGTCTCACACTGCATATCCTCATCACATGCTTTTAATATCTCTTCTCTTTCAACATTAGGGACGTCTTCCAACAGTCTCTCTCTACTCTGCCGGGATTCTCTTCCTCCTTCTGTGAGAGTGTGCTGGACACAATTACCACATTCACTATAATGCTTCTGGTGAGAGTCTCTCCCCTGCTGGTAGCTATTAGGTGAATTATAACATTCCCTTGCACCTCTATTAGGGTAAATTGGCTTACCTCTCGGCTCTGACTGGCTCAGGTTCCTATGTATAGCTGTAGCTTGAAACGGCAGTTTTGCAGGGACTCTGCTTCTTAAATCCTCTCCAGATATACAAACTTCTTCTGGTAAAAAGCCTTTATCCCTCCCATGCCTGGTAAAGGGTAAGTAAACTTATCTGTATCTCTCAAGCTGGCTTCATAAGGCTTTAGCGTTTCTGTGTATTGCCTTCTATTGCCAACCCCTGGGCTTGCCCTTTCAGGGTGAAAGTAAAACTTCTTGGCTTTTACCGTTCTCCCCATGGCTCCGTTCCAACCTGGGTTTTTCCCAATATGCTCTAGGCTCCTCTGATATCCGAAGCTTCCTGTCCTGGCTTTGCTACCTCCTCTGTAGCTCCTTCCACGTCTGCCATTGCTCTCACTTTCAAACTCTGATTCCAACTGTCTCTGATTCTTTCCCAAGCACTCGTGGTAATCAGTCAGGCTCTCATTCAGGCTTCCGTAGTGATTATCATGCAGACTCTCCTTCAAGCTTTCGTGGTTATTCTCATACAGGCTCTCATTCAAACTTTCATGGTTATCCTCAGGCAGGCTCTCTCTAACTGCTTGTGAGTTGCGCTTATCTATGTACCCCCGAGCTCCACCTCCCCCCAGCTGGCTTGCATCAGGTGATGACCACCTAGCCTTTCTGCTGGCTGGGTGTGTCTCTCTGGCTCGTGACCACATTTGTTTCTGTTGCCCATAGCAACTTCCTGACATGTGTTTACTAAAAACGTCAGTGTCAGCCTGATTCACTGCCTCTCTGTCTATCTCCATGGGCCCTGCTGGATCTGCTCTGTGACAGATTCCCCCCTTAAAATATTACGGGCTGCCGCAATTCTAGGCGGACAGCACGTAATCCTGTCCGGGGTACTACTGTACTGCTCCTTATAAACTAAATTGGCAGTTGCCAACCTCTCCTTCCAAGGTTTTAACACATTGAGGTGTTAAACCTGCCTACGTCCCGTATCCTTCTCTATAAGATAGGAAACGGGCCCAACCCTTTTTATCACCGTACCCGGCCCCTTCCAGTGGGATTCAAATTTGGGACCAGGGTCCGCCACCTGGATGAGGACCTTAACCCCTACCGCTAATTGTCTGGCTTGTGTGCCCTTATCATAGTAGCGTTTCTGATGCTGCTGACTAACTTTCAGATTTTCTACTGAGGCTTTGGACATTTTCTCCAGGCGCGTCCTTAAATCTTTTAGGAATTGTGGTACTCCTACCTCCGGTATTTCGGGCTCCACCCACTCTTCTTGTAGTATGTCCAAAATACCCCTCGGGGCCCTACCGAACAAGAGTTCAAATGGGGACGCCCCCAAGGAGGCCTGTATACGCTCCCTACACGCGTATAACACGAATGGAAGTAAGGTATCCCACTCTGCCATTTCTGCTTTCCTTAAACCCCTCCTTAATAGGTGTTTAATGGATTGGTTCATGCGCTCCACCAACCCGTTCGACTGGGGGTGGTACGCCGCAGTCTTAATATGGCGTATGCCAAATGCTTCCCATACTCTAGCGAGGTATCTAGACACGAAGTTGCTTCCTTGATCCGTTAAGATTTCCTGGGGAAACCCCACTTCGCAAAATAATTTTACTAGTTCCTGCGCTATGATCCTGGCTGAGATGTTCCTAAGGGGAATTGCCCACGGGAACCGCGTAGCATGGTCTACAATTACCAAGATATATTGGTAACCCCAGGGTGTTTTTATTAGAGGGCCCACTATATCCATCCCCATGCCTCGAATTGGTACTGAGATGGTAGGCAAAGGCACCATAGGTACGGCCTTTGGTCGTGTTATCGAGACCCTCTGGCAGGTAGGGCAGGAGTCACAATACTGTTTGGTTTCTTTATAGACCCCCGGCCAATAAAACCGTGCCAGTATCTGATCTAGTGTTCCCTGAACACCCTTATGGCTGCCTATTGGGTGGTCGTGTGCCAGGCGTAAGACAATGGCCTTAAACGTTACCGGCACTACCAGTTGTTTCCGGACTGCATCAGTATAAGGATCTATACTTTCCCTATATAAGATATCTTTATCTAGCAAGAATCTGGGAAGTATAGGTCGATCCTCTTGTGCCCATTCAAACGCTCTTTTGAGCGCTGGGTCAGCCCTCTGTTCCATAGGGAAAGAAGGGAATTTCTGAACTAGGGCTGCAGGTACCCACGGTAACCCTTCCCCTGCCTCTAGTTCCGCCCTTCCTCGGGTTCTCTTATTTCTTTCCTGGCGCTTCTTAGCCTTTGCTTTTTTCCCTTCTTTAGTTGGAACATGAACTAATTCATCATGGTTGGGGAGTATGTTAGCCTCAGCCTCCTCTATCCTTTCCTCAGAAATTTCCTTATCTTCCTCCCCCCTAGGCTCCTCTGTTCTCTCCACAGATGGTTCCCGGGTTCCTGAGGTTCCGGCTTGCGATCGTGTTGAAACTAGGCCTGTCTTTGTACATAGGCCTTGCATCAATCCTCCCTGAAATGAGGGCCAGTCATGCCCTAGGATGAGTTCCTGTTGCAGCCTTGGGACTACTGCCACTTGTATTTCCCTTTCTAGGCCCATCCCTCTAACACGCACCTTATGTAAGGGATAATGAAGACGGGTGCCATGTACACATTTTATTTGTACTTGGTCTTTTACCCGACTTGGGGCTGCAGGGCAAGACTGTTCCATGGTCTCCCAAAACTCCTGAGAGACCATGCTCTGTTCTGCTCCCGAGTCGAGTAGAGCCAAGGCGTCTACCCCTTCTACTTGGACCTGGAGAAAAATGCCTTTCGGGACTTGCTTCTCAGCCCCGGCTACAAGGACCGTTTTTACTCTACAATCTTTCCGGTAATGACCCGGCTTCCTGCATCTGTAACATTTTCTACCAACAAATAAGATCATCAACAGTATTATCATAAACATTCCGTTTATGTACTTTAACCTTTTCACCTTTTCTCATCTTATCAGGATTTCCCATTCCTGTCATTTTTATCATGCCAATTCCAGAGGTATCAGCCATTTTAGCCTCGTAAAATACATCTGCCATATTGGCTGCCTCTTCCGTATTGCGGCAATCCTGTAAGGTGAGAGAGGTTTTCAGTTCAGGGGATACAGACTGCATAAATTGCTCCAGAATTATCTCATCCATAATGGAGTCCAATGACCTCCCCTCTGGGTTTAGCCATTTATAAGCCATACTCTTTAGCCTCTGATATAAGACTCTGGGAGTTTCCTTATACTGTATCTTCGCCTCCCTAAACATACGCTTATAATGTCTAGGCATAAGACCTAACCTATCCTTTACAGCTTTTTTGATTTCTGAGTAATTGGCAGCAAGAGTAGCAGGCATTGCCTTAAATGCAGACAGAGCTTCGCCCGTCAGAGTCATCGCAAAGCGCATGGCCCATTGCTCTGTAGGCCATTTAAGGGTCTCCGCTATTCTTTCAAATGCCTCAATATAGTCATCCAAATCGTCCTGTTGTGTTAACTGTCCCAGGGAGAAAGTAGGATAGCTGTTCAGTTCTACTTGCGGAACCATGGAAGAACTCGCCGCTCCTGTTTCCTGGGGCTTCTTTAAGAGAGCTTCCATTGTTTCCAACAGAGGCCGCTGCTGTTCCTTCATAGCTTCCACATACTGTTCCTGGAGATGCTGAACAAGCTCTGCCTGTTTGTCCCACTGTGTTTGCATCCACATCATGACGTCACGCAGATCCATCTTCCTTCTGGAGTTGCTCCACCTGTGAAAAAGAAAAGAAAGACCCACCAAGTGCGGTACTTTTCTTTTAAAATCCCTGTCTGAGTATAGTGCCCCCTTTCTCACTTGGTATCCTTCTACCCTTCCGCCCAGGTTACCTTTACCTTAGGCTCCTGGTAGACTTCAGCATGTGAGAAAGGTCTTGCTTTTCTGGCCGACCTGCCAGCGAAAATCCTCCTTAGACAGCACTCCGTGTGACAGCAGTTCTTCCAGAGATGTCCTTTTTATGTTTCCTCCTTTCACTCAGGAAAACCACGTAGCAAAAAAAAAAAAATCCTAAATACTACGCCATTATGTCAACCTCACTGCTGGACCCTGCTGGTGGGGCAGGGCACGGCACTGGGGCTTGTGCTTAACTGGCTTAATTATGCTGTGGAGGCCTTGATTGGCCCTCTGGGAGTTGTAGTTGTTGATTGCCAGTTAAAAAACTAGTCGTGGAAAGGTGGTAAGGTTTTAACAAGGGATTTATTTCCCCTTCCAAGAGGACTTTTTGCTGTGGTATGAACAAAGGAAACACAACCCTTCCTGGGCATATAATAAAGGAACAAAAATAGCTTCTCTTCAGCTCATTAACAAGTAAAATAAAGGTACATTAAACAGTCCTTCATAAGCACACAAAAACCCTTTCTTTACTGTTTTTGGCTTAATCAGCTCTTACTTCCTTTTATCGTAGTGAGGAAATGCTATCCGCTATTGAAAGCGTACAGTCCATGTATTCAGTGCTTGGCTGGGCTTCTGATGTCTCACACTGCATATCCTCATCACATGCTTTTAATATCTCTTCCCTTTCAACATTAGGGACGTCTTCCAACAGTCTCTCTCTACTCTGCCGGGATTCTCTTCCTCCTTCTGTGAGAGTGTGCTGGACACAATTACCACATTCACTATAATGCTTCTGGTGAGAGCCTCTCCCCTGCTGGTAGCTATTAGGTGAATTATAACATTCCCTTGCACCTCTATTAGGGTAAATTGGCTTACCTCTCGGCTCTGACTGGCTCAGGTTCCTATGTATAGCTGTAGCTTGAAACGGCAGTTTTGCAGGGACTCTGCTTCTTAAATCCTCTCCAGATATACAAACTTCTTCTGGTAAAAAGCCTTTATCCCTCCCATGCCTGGTATAAGGGTAAGTAAACTTATCTGTATCTCTCAAGCTGGCTTCATAAGGCTTTAGCGTTTCTGTGTATTGCCTTCTATTGCCAACCCCTGGGCTTGCCCTTTCAGGGTGAAAGTAAAACCTCTTGGCTTTTACCGTTCTCCCCATGGCTCCGTTCCAACCTGGGTTTTTCCCAATATGCTCTGGGCTCCTCTGATATCCGAAGCTTCCTGTCCTGGCTTTGCTACCTCCTCTGTAGCTCCTTCTACATCTGCCATTGCTCTCACTTTCAAACTCTGATTCCAGCTGTCTCTGATTCTTTCCCAAGCACTTGTGGTAATCAGTCAGGCTCTCATTCAGGCTTCCGTAGTGATTATCATGCAGACTCAACTTCAAGCTTTCGTGGTTATTCTCATACAGGCTCTCATTCAAACTTTCATGGTTATCCTCAGGCAGGCTCTTTCTAACTGCTTGTGAGCTGCGCTTATCTACGTGCCCCCGAGCTCCACCTCCCCCCAGCTGGCTTGCATCAGGTGATGACCTCCTAGCCTTTCTGCTGGCTGGGTGTGTCTCTCTGGCTCGTGACCACATTTGTTTCTGTTGCCCATAGCAACTTCCTGACATGTGTTTACTAAAAACGTCAGTGTCAGCCTGATTCACTGCCTCTCTGTCTATCTCCATGGGCTCTGCTGGATCTGCTCTGTGACAGTACGTCCGTGTCGGACGTCTAAACTGTGATCAGTTCCCCAAGCCTATTTCACATCCTATGCACCCTGCGAGTACACAGCAGTTGTGCAGGGAGTGCTGTATGTGGGCAGAAGAGGGCTGAGCAAAGGAGTGGTCAAATGCCGGGACGTACACAGGGTATGCAGGAACGGCCTTTGTACATTTCCTGGCACCCCCATGGATATCCAGTCCATTCCACTCCAATGATAGTATAAGTGCAGTGTGCAGCTCAGTTCGCACACTGCAGTTCCCCACACCCCAGGGAGATGGCCAAGTGCAGCACCTGCAGCCATGATCCGGGCCATATGAGCCTCCGATGCTGCCCAGGCAGTGGTCTGCAGGGGCCGATTTGGGGCATGCCTCTCTGTGATGCCAGGGAGATGGCTTGTTCCTATGGTGCTAGGATGCCACTGTTCACTTGCACCAGCAGTGGCGTTATAGCATAGGGACGGGCAGGTTTGGAACGTGTGCCTCTTCAGAATGCAGTGAGTGCCAGGCTGTATATCTCCCTGATTCCACCATCGCAGGTACATCTAGACCCCGTGGCAGCAGAATAGGGTCTATCTCGGCACCGTCAAAGCGTAATGCATGTCCACGGCCGAGGTGTCTGGAGTTTGGAATCGGCTTCTTACTGAATTAAACCAGGATATGCATAAACTGAATAGGTTACAGTGAACAGGTTGCTATATCATTTGCAGCAATGCGGAATTTGGCATGTTGTTCTTGTGTTATGTATCAGCTCCGAAATGTTCAGTGAATAGGAACATTTTTAGTTTTTCTAAAGTCTCGGATGTCCTTCATGGATTTTAGGTCTTCTGGAAGGGAGTTCCATAGTGATGGTACAGATAGTGTTACAAGTCATTTGCTTTCTGTCTTAATATTAGGGATGATAAGCAGGTTTTTGTTGTTGTTTTATTTATTTATTTAAGGTTTTTCTATACCGCACTATTCGGCATCAGCACGGTTTACAATAAACAAGTTTGTACAATGAGGAACAGCCATACATTGAACTTACATAGAACAGGGAGTTTAAACATGGATAACAGGTGAACTTTATACATAGCAAACAAAGGGAGATTTAAACAAGGGTAACAGGTGAACTTTATACATTATATACACAGGGATTGCATCACATCTAAGTTTATGATACAGGCCCTAAGGGGGATAGATGGGGAGGTGAAGAGTTTTCATCGGAAATTGGTTAGACAGCGTTGGCTTGTTAGACTATAAGATCATGTGGTACTGTCTAGGTGATGCTGTCGGAGTTACCAAAATGTTGTAAAAATAATTGCAGTTTGAGGGCTTTTCTGAACTGTGGGAGGTTATTTATGCTGTGGATTTCTGTTGGGAGGGAGTTCCAGCAAGAAGGGGCGAATAAGGCAAAGGCACGCTTTCTAGTGGATTTGTTGCATTTTGTGATGGCTTTTGGAAGGAGGATGGTATTGCAGGATGTGGTTCTTCTTAATCTGTTGTTTGGAGTAAGTTGGATCAGATCTGACAATATATTTGCGGTGATACAGTTGACTGCTTTGAAGGTCAAGGTGAGGATCTTAAATGTGATCCTGTACTGGACGGGGAGCCAGTGCAAGCTCTTCAGGATAGGGGTGATATGTTCTCTGCGAGATGCGCCATAGAGGGTTCTTGCTGCGGTATTCATCGCAAGCTGTAAGGGGTTTATCGAGCTCTTTGGGAGACCGAGTAGGATGCGGTTGGCGTAATCGAAGTGGGGCATGATTATGGCCTGGAAGACTGTTCTGAAGTCGTTTGGTTCAAGGGTGTTCTTTATGAGGCGTAGTGTCCGTAATTTGTGGTATATTGTTCTGATTGTATTGTCTATATGAGCATGCATGTCCAGGTGCTGGTCCAGTGTTACGCCTAAGTATTTGATCGTTGTCTTGGAGAGGAGTTCTGCGTTGTTCACCTTGATTGAAGATGGGGGAGTGAATGACTGGTTTCTTCCAATGAATAGAACTTCTGTCTTTTTCAGATTTATTCTGAGCATTTGGTTGTGTAGCCAATCTGTGACGGCATTGAAGCAAGAGGAGAGCTGGTCGAGGTTTGGATGATCTGTGTCTATTGGGGTGAACATTAGGACATCATCAGCATATACTAGGCAGTTGATGTTAAAGGACCGGATAAGATTGCAGATGGGCTGCATATAGATATTGAATAAAAGTGCTGAGAGGGATGAGCCCTGGGGAACGCCTTTTTCTAGTGGGAAAGGGTCCGATAAAGAGGATCCGGAGCGGACATGTTGCCATCTGTTATTCAGATATGAGGCGCACCAAGCTAGAGCGTTGCCACGAAGACCCTTCTCAGTGAGGCGTGATAGGAGTATCTTGTGGTCCACCGAGTCAAAGGCGGCTGCGATGTCCAGAAAGATAAGGGCAAAACCCTTCCTGATGTTATCGAGCCCAATGGTAAGGGAGTTGAATAATGTAGTCAGAAGGGTATCGACTCCATGGGACTCTCTGAATCCATGCTGGCAGTAATCGAGAGGCGCGTTGTTTTCAATGTGATGGGTTAGTTGCTGTTGGACTGTTTTTTCGATGATTTTAGCTAGAAGCGGGATGCTCGATATGGGCCTGTAAGAGTCCATCTTTGTGGGGTCGAGCTTTTTGTTCTTCAGTAGGGGTCTTATTGAAGTTTGCTTCAGGTTCTGTGGGAAAATCCCCGAAGTGAAGGATGATCCTATTAGTTTGGCGAGGAAAGGGCTGAGGTCTGATTTTAGCGCTTTTATCCATTGTGCCGGGCATGGGTCGCTCGGAGCTGTGGTGGTATTGATGCATGTGATGGTATCTTGGATCTCCCTTGCTGTTGGGGGGGAGAAGGAGTTAAGAATGTGGTGGCTATCTGCTGTCTCATTTAGAGGGAGGGAGTCGGGAGGTAGCAGGCTTGTATGTTCCAGAGGGTGGTGATTTGCAGGAGCAATGTGTTGGCTTGTCTTTGAGCGAAGGTAGTCCGCATATTCCTGAGCGTCAGGTAGATTTGTTTGGTTGGAGGTGGGCTCCTTAGCCAGATTTTTGACCAGATTGAAAAGCTCACGTGGTTTGTTTATGGCTCTCAGTAGGACGTCTGAATGGTATTGTTTCATTCTTGATGATACTGCTGTTCTATGGTCGTCAAGGTGGGTGTTATAGGCTTCAAGGCTCTCGGTTGTCCTTGATCTGCACCATCGTTTTTCGAGTTGACGTAACCGCCGGAGGGATGCTGTTAGTTCAGGTGAATACCAAGGTGCTCTTTTCTTACCTCTGAGGTTTTTCTTGGTAGTTGGGGCGTCTATTACTGCATTGAGGGACTTGTTCCATAATGTTAACATGTCGTCAAGGTTGAGTTCAGGTGTTTCCAGGAGAGGGTGTATTCTCCCAATGATCTCCTGCTCATTGAATGGGAGATAACGTTTCCGAGTAGTGATGGTATTGTCAATTGTGGTGGGGAGGTAGTTAGATCTGTGAAGGGAAGGCAGTGAGAATCTCACAAGACTGTGGTCAGACCATGGTACTGGGCTCAGTGAGAGATTGAATTTGTGAAAGGGGTAGTTGTCTATTTGAGGTGCAAATACCAAGTCGAGGGTGTTTCCCTTAATATGAGTGGGGGAGTTAACTAGTTGGGTGTATCCTAATGCTTTGAGGGCATCAAGGAAGGCATTAGCTTGTGTGTCTTGCAGTACAGGGAGGTTAAAGTCTCCTAACACCCAGTTTGCTGTACGGGGATTGCTGGGGTTGCATGCAAGGTCAACAATCACTGAAAGGTCATCAGCTATTGGGGAGGGTGCTCTATATATCAGGTTGATGGTGTGGTTCTTATTTGCTATTTTTATCTAATTTCCTTGATCTAATTTCTGGATCTTTTTGAAGCAGTGATTGTAAGGTATTTGCTGATGTGTGCTGTATGATCTTGAATATGGTAAGTATTGCTTTGAATTTAACCCGTTTTGGACAGCTCACATATTCTTTCTCTGTTCTGGATGATTTATTAGATTTGTTACACTCAAACAACTATGAAATACTGGCAATAATAAAAAATATTACAACTTTGCAGAAAATAAAAGTTTCACATAGTGTATGTTTTTCATGCACTGGTCCAATATAGTATATTGTCCATCTTCGGAAAAGATAGGATTCAGTTCCAATATTCATTGACATAAACATACTGTATGATACTATTGAAACTGCAGTTTTCATTTAAAACACTTTATTATGATATAATATAGTTTGTCAACAGTCCATTCTGACGGTGGAATATGATACACGTGAAAACACCTCTGATGCAGTGCGTCGATATTGCACCATTGAAACACCTAGAACAGAATGCTTGACAACAATTAGTTTCGACAACACATTAGCCCAGCATATGAAAAACATACAAGGCTGATATACGCACCAATAACTCTGACACCTAGTAACTTAGTTATCTAAACCTATTTTCTGAAGTCTACAAATACTTTTATTTGCAAAATAGTAGCTATTGCAGCATTATAAGCTACTCACTATTTTTTGTGATCTTTTTATGTTGAGCCGCCAGTACCGTCAAAATCAGCAAACTTTGAATACCTAATAAACTAACTAGATCTCAGATATATATAGATTTTTTAACGCTTTTTGGCATAACGATAATAACTAAACATAGTTCCATTGAATTTATAACCATTAATTAGTAAACAGTTAAGTAGTAAGTATGGAAACCTTATGTATGTAAAACATACGCTGGTCCAAAATGGGTTAATGAGCGTTTGCATTGGGAACCAGTGCAATTATTTTAGGATGGGTGTTCTATGGTCGTGCCTTACGGTCCCTGTTATAATGTGTGCTGCTATATTTTGGGCCATCTGTAAGGGGAGATCTTGGTAGATCAGGTTGCAATAAGCCAGGAGAGATGTTATTGTTGCTTGGTATACAATTTGGATATCGTTTTTGGCCGGGCAGGGGTCTTAGTTTTTGTATGACCCTCATTTTGTGGTAGGCTGCTTTCATTATTTTGCTGATGTGAGGCTTTAGATTGAGGTTTTGATCCAGTATGACTCCCATGTATTTTACTTCATGGTTTACTGTTAGATCGTTGTGTGATATTTTTATAGTTGTTAGTGGGGTGAATGTTGTGTTCCTGGTGATGTGGAGGACCTCTATTTTCTTCTAATTTATGTTTAGGTTATGTACAGTAGGTTGAGCCACTTTGTCATTGCATCCAAGCATTTAGTTATTGCTAGTATTCAGGTTTATCTGTATTAAAGGTCGTGTATATCCTTATGTTGTCTGCATAGCATGTTACGGTCTCTTATTATGGCATATGGTAGTTGGAGATATATATTGAAGAGCAGTGAGGAAAGGAATGAGCCTTGTAGAATTCCTTGGTGTTATCCCATGGAATTGTGTATGCCACTTCTGCCTTGTTGTCAGAGGTCTACGTATGAATGAAACCATTTAAGGGTGGTGGTGTGGCCTATTTTTTGTAATCTTTGTATTTGTATGCAATGGTTTGCTGTGTCAAAGGTTGCTGTGATATCTACTACTACTACTACTACTACTACTGAACATTCATATAGTGCTACAAGGTGCTTGCAGAGAGGAACAAGCACATGTAAAAAATGGTCCCTGCTCACAAGAGCTTACAATTTAGTCAAGACAGATAATATAATACAACAGCTGAGGATAAGGAAAATTAAGATGAAACCTTGTCTTATGCATCTATACCTTTCATTATTCTGTCAAGAAGGGATGTGAGCAGAGTTTCCATTCTGTGGTTGTGTTTGAAGCCGTACTGATCTTGCAGCTGCTGTTGCACAGTTCTCTCAATTATCTTGACTATAAATGGTAAGCTGGAGATAGGTTTTTATGTACTGGGATCTTTTAAGTCAAGCGACGGATATTTTAGCATCGGTCTGATAAAAGCTTGTTTTAGGTTGATGGGTATATAACCTTGTGAGAGTGATAACTGAGTGATCTTAAATAGGATTGGGCTTAATTCCTTTTTTGCAAGCTTGATCTATGACGCAGGAAATGACTCTAGGGGGGGATGTGGTTATATTAAAGTTGGAGATGATATAATCTAGTTGCTCTACAGTTGGCATGCAGAATGTATCCCAGATTTTATTGACGGTAGGATGTGATGATTTTCTATGTATTTATAGCAGGGTTTCGGAGTGTGTTTTTGAATTTTAGTTCTAGGAAGTTTGCTATCTTCTGTGTGTTTTATATTGTTTCTGTGTAGGTTCTTTAGTGAGAATATGTGCTATTTGAAAGAGTTCTCTGGGTTTATTGAAGGAGCTCATTATGGGGTTGGTGGGTATTCCTGTTTGCATTTGCTGATTAGATCATTGTATTCTTATTGCTTGGTTTTGAATTTCTGTTGGTTTTCTTGGTCACTGAAGAAAACCTGTGATCTGGCCACAATACCACAGCTCTTTCGGTCTCTGGTCCCTCAAGCAGTGAGAAATAAGCAGAGAGTAACACAGAACACAATCACACACAAAGTGCTACTTTTCTTTGAGCTCAGAGGGAGAACAGAAGGTCCATGGACACAGCACAGTTCCACCTCTGTTGAATTCAAATTCTTCCTCCTTTGAAGCTCTTTTTATTGAAGAGAAAAGGGGAAGTAACACAGTCATTAAGCATAAATATCACATAACACAAGGTGTTGCTAGAATTCTTTACAGAGTAAGAGCTGTTTACAGTGTATTAGATGACATTTACTTGATTATGATAGAATTATTTATAATTGCAGAGTTGCAGAAATTATGCTATGCCAGCAGGGACCTATAGTTGACTGTACAATGAACTATGGTTGCGCAGTTCATAGCCTGTGTTTACTCTTTATGCTTGTGTTAACTATTTTTAAAGACAGTTACACAGAACTCATGATCATGATATCCCACTCCACCCAAGAGGAAGTAGGTGAAAGGACAAACCCGTGCGTGACAGTCATTATTAAAAAGTTCTTCTATCAGCACATTTTTAGAGAGCTGTATCAAGAAATTCATCTATCTTTAATTACATCTTGGGGATTCCGGTAACCCCTTTATCTGTCCATTCCTACAGTCTCTAGTATGTCGTGATTTTCATTCAATCTTTCTTAGTGCTTTAATACTTTGATTTCATTAGAGTGCCATGGTGCAAGGTGGTTTTCTGTGTTTAGTCATTTTGTTAGATGGTGCTGCGCAGCGTTGGATATGGTGTGGTTCCAATTGTTGACTATGGCTTCTAGGTCTGTCATGTCATGGTCTAATCATGGTATCACTTCTTTTATGAAGAGTCCTTTGTTGAAGCGCTTGAATCTTCTATGTTCGTTCTGTGCATCATCTTGTTTTATTGATGTTGAGCCTAGTTTTATACCAAATTGTTGAGCCTAGTTTTATTTTATTTTATTTATTTTATTTAACAGTATTTCTAAACCTCCTTATCTTATTAATCAAGGTGGTATCACAGCAAACAATCGGGTAAAGTGAGTGTGTTAAACATGCAGTGAGGGAGAAATTTAGTTGAGTGTGTGTTGTATTGCGTGCTAGATTGGGTTGAGCTATGTACAAGGTGTGTTGTATTGTGTGCTAGAATGGTTTGAGCTATGTACAGTGTGGGCTATATACAGTGGTGCTACAAGACATTTTCTATACAGGCGGTATCATGGGCTGTTATACATTCTCTTAGGTTATGTGATGTGTCCATAGTGTTCTATGAACAGCATGGTTTTTAGCTGTTTTCTAAAGTCTTTGAGGTCTGTAGTTGCCCTCAAGTCGTCCGGTAGTTTGTTCCATATTGTTGGAGCAGCCATGGAGAGTGCTCTGTCTGTTGTGTCCTTGCGTGTGTGTTTGAATTCACTTGGGGTGCTGACTCGGTTGTGTGTTTGTTTCCTTCTAGGACGAGTGCTGGTGTCTGGTTGAACGAGGGTGTGTAGGCTGTTGGCTGATTTATCTTAAATAGGTTTATGATAGTTTTGTATCTGATGCGTGCACCGATTGGGAGCCAGTGTAAGTCCTTTAAGGTAGGTGTGATGTGGTCCTGTCTTGCAGTACCGGATATTATTCGTGCTGCAGTGTTTTGTGCTAGCTGGAGTGGTTTGAGGGCTTGTTTCGGTAGTCCAACGTATATCGGATTGCAGAAGTCCAGTATTGGGGTTATCAGTGCTTGACAGACGGTACGAAAGTGTTCTGGGGCAAGGAGTGGTTTCAGTCTCCTGATGATTCACATCTTGTAGTAGACTTTTTGGATTGTTTTGTCTATGTGTGGCTTGAGGTTTAGTTTATTGTCCAGAGTAACTCCGAGGTATCTCACTTCTGATTTTATTGGTATAGTAGTGTTTTGTATCTTGATATTTGGCGGGTGTATGAAGCTTTGGTTCCGAGTGATGATTAAAGCTTCGGTCTTGTTGTAGTTTATTGCGAGGTTGTTGTTTTGACACCAACTCGTCATTTGTGTAAGGCAGTCTGTTATCTTGGAGAAGTCCGGGTTGTCGATTGATATCGGGGTGTATATCATGATGTCGTCTGCATATATTGTGTATTGAATGTTGTTCTCTTTCATGATGTTGCATATCGGTTGGATGTAGATGTTAAATAGGAGTGCTGAGAGTGCGGATCCTTGAGGTACTCCTTGACGGACATTTATGGGTCGGGAGGTGTTGTGTCCCACCTTGACCTGTAGCTGTCTTTCAGATAGGTATGAGTGGAACCATTTCAATATGATACCGTGTATACCAGTGTTCTTTAGTCTTTCCAGGAGTGTGTTGTGGTCTACTGTGTCGAAGGCTGAGGAGATGTCGATGAAGATCATTGTGATTCCCTTCCTGGTGTTGTCAATTATTCTTAGGATGCTGTCGAAGAGGTAGATCAGTAGCGTTTCGACTCCATGGTTGGGACGAAAGCCGTGTTGGTTGTCGTCGAGTGTTTCATGTTTGTCGATGTGTTCCTGTAGTTGTAGTTGTACCGTTTTTTCGATGATTTTTGCCAGGAAGGGTATGCTGGAGATTGGTCGGTATGCTGCTGGATCTTTTTGTCGAGAGTTGTTTTCTTTGTGATTGGTCTTACTGAGGCAAGCTTTAGTTGCTTTGGCATGAGTCCTTGAGTGAGTGAGTTGTGTACTATTTTATGTATGGTGTGAATGAAGTTTGATTTGGTGGCTTTGACCCATGATACTGGGCATGGGTCTGTAGGAGCAGTGCTTGTGTTGATTGTAGAGATGATGTGGGATATCTGCTCTGTTGAGGGTGAGTAGAATGTGCCCCAGGTTTTGGTGTGTATGTCTGTCCTGGTGATCCCACTGGGTGTTGTACACTCTGTGGAGTGAAATTTGTCTTTGATGTGGTCGGCGAATTCTTGTGGATCAACTTGTACTTCCCCTTCTGTTTGCTCTTTTGTGAGGATCTTGACTATTTCGAAAAGCTCTCTGGGTTTGTTGATGGAAGTATTTATCATGTTTGTGTGGAATTCCCTCTTTGATTGGTTGATGTGTTCATTGTATTGTTTTTGTTTTGTTAGGTAAAGATGTTGGTCGGCTGTTGTTTTGTTTTTTCTCCATCTCCGTTCAATCTTCCTGAGTTCCTTCTTTTCCTGTCGTCGTATTTTTGCTGAGTACCATGGTTTGTTTTGTCTCCTGTTGTGGTGGTGTTTCTCGTGCCCGACACCAGATGGTTTGGCGGCGTTAGCTAAGATGTTGTTCCAGCTGGAAACTTGTTCCTCCAGGTCATCTGTAGTAATGTTCAAGTGTTGTGTTGTGTCCTGTATGAATTTGTCCCTGTCGAAATGCTTGATGTCAGCATGTAGTGGTCTAACCAAGGTACTGGTGATGCTGCTGGGTATGTCAAGATGTTGTAGTCCAACATGTGGTGGTGGACAAAGTTGAGATCCAGAGCCTTTCCTTTCCTGTATATTTTTTTTTTTCAATTTATTCTTTATAATTTTAAACAAAATAATGCAAGTTACAACACTTGCACATGGAATGATTGCTACCCAACAACTACCTTTGCCACACCAGAAAAAAAGAAATGCTTAAAGGAAAACAAATAAAAAAAGATACGGTCTAGCCCACCATATGAAGAGATCCAAAAAATTAGGAAAATAACTCATTCTATCAAACTAGGAAAGAAAGAGCAGGAATTAAGCAGCAAGAAACCTAACAATATCACAGTACAGATTCCACCTCATTCACCTCCCATAAACCCCCTAGTATTCAAAAAGGAAAGTAACTCTGCCGGATAAAGAAACACATAGGGATTACCCTGAAGCTTCACAAGACATTTACACGGGTATTTAAAAAAAAAATAAACCCCCAGTTGCAAGATCCAAGGCCACAGGATCAAAAACTCCTTCCTGCATCGATGGGTCTCCCTAGCGAGGTCAGGGAATATACGGACCAGGCGACCCTTAAATATTGTTTTCCATAAGAGGCATATAATCTCAGCAGCCAATCCCTATCCAATAAAAGTGCAAAAGTAACTAAACATGTTGCTGGAACTATATCAGTAGAATTAGTGGACTCCAAAAGAGCCAACACAGTCAAAAAGTCAAATTGCCCAGGGCCAGGAGCCTCAGCACAAGCTGAAGACCTCTGGCCATTTGGTAGATAGTATGGCAATAGGCGGGCAGGTTTTTTCAGGAACACCCAGAACTTCAATTAGGTATTGCTTGAACATCTCTTTGGCAGAAATAAGAGATGAATGAGGAAAGTTAGTTAACCAAAGATTCAACAATCTAGAAAAATTCTATAATTGTTCCACTCGTACTTTCAGCAGTTAGTGTCCTTCATGAGAGTTTTAGATAAATTCTCCACATGATCAGTCCTCAAAACTAAACCTTCCAAATCACTCTTGATCTGTCTACTTTCTCCAACATTCTTTGCCAACAGTTCAGTATTTGCTTGTACCTGGTCTTGTATCCCTTTTATCTGCATAGTGATTGCCTCACCAAGCTCGTTGATGGCAGACCAGATAAGACTCCAGTGTGAATTGCCCCGGCCGTTGTAAAGGAAAGGAAACCAAAGCATCCTACTTCATGCTTGAAAACACTGGAGGGACTATTGGCTCCATGGGAAGTGAGCTGGCGCCTTCACCCGATGCCAAAGTGAATTCTCCATTCTCAGGACGTAGCCCTAGCAATGGTTGGTCCTGCAAGACAGCACCGCCACTTGCAACCAGTCCAGCAGTCGACACAAAAGAGGCACCAAGAATCTGCAAGCTGGAGGATCAAGAGCCCATCAGCTGCATGGACTGAGTCAGGGCACGCAACTTCTGAGGCTGCTGTGATTCTGGAGACATGAATCACTACTCATAAAAAAACGCTGAACCTCCAGGCTCTACTCATCTCTCAGCCAAGATACCATCTCCTTATGCTGGCTGCCACTCCGGATGAAGCATAAATGTCCAATAGACTCATGGTAAGTGGAGTAGAGGTCCGCTGGGCAGCATGCCCTACTTCCCTTTTCTATTTCTCCCCATAGGAACAGGAAAAAAAAAAGTCCGAAGCTCAAAACCTGCCGACAGCCATCTTGGATGTGTGTTGGGGTTTTTATCAACTGTGTAAATTGCAGGGCCTCCATGACATTGAGGAAGGAGTTGGTTTCTTTGGGGGACGGTGATGTGAGGTTTAGATCCCCTAGTCATATGAGGGGTTTGTGTACTGTTTATGTGCATACTATTTCCAGCATGGCTGGTAATTCTTCTGCTCTGGTGTTTGGAGCTCTGTAAGTAAGAAAGATTGTGAGGTGCTTGTTTGCGACTATTATGGTGTTACTTCCATTTGTGCTATTGGTGGAAGTTATGTTAAATTTAGGTGTTTTTTTGCTATTATTAGTACTCCTCCGCCTCTTCTGTTTGTTCTTGGGCAGTTGTGTGCAGTGTGAGTTGATGTGATGAGCTGGTTTAGGATGACGTTGTTGGTATCTGTTAGCCATGATTTGGTGACACATATATCTATTTGTTGGTCATTTAATAAGTCTTCTTTCCCGCCCCCCCCCCCTCCCCGACACTCACTCAACCCTGGGATAATCATAGCTTTATAGGTACTTACATATCTTAAAGGAAAGGAGCTGCTCTCAAGTGCAGCTCTTTATGCAAATCAGTCATACATTAAGGACCTGAGATTAATTAAGCTTCAGGTGAACAAGGAATATTAAACATATTAGATACACTTTTATTAGTATAAGCATCCACAGCAACCCTTAGTAAGTAAAGAACTTAAAGATCTAAGCACAAGCTTAAAACTAAGATGCAGACAGCAGTCCAGCAGCGAGATGGGGGCTTTCCAGTATTTTACATTGAGTGTCACATGTATGATTTTTCTCCCAGTTGGTGAGAGGTCTTATGTGTGCACTAGGTGCAAGGAGCTCTTTGCTCTCAGGGAAAGAGTCCATTCTCTAGAGTTCAGAGTAGCAGACTTGGAAGACATAAGAAAGACAGAGAGGTACATAGACGAGACCTACAGGGACATAGTCCTGAAGTCCCACCTCCAGTCTGGCAGCATCTCTGTTGCCATAGAGGAGAGAGGTCACGTGACAGGAGAGCATTACTCTGGTGTGGCAGGAAGTGATCCTGTAACTAGGAACAGTCCTCCAGGTGATGTAAAACCCTCTCACACTGAGGAAGTTTCTCCAGGTCCATGTGCCCATGAGGGAAGGGTTAGGACAGCCGTTATAGTTGGTGATTCCATCATTAGGCATGTAGATAGCTGGGTGGCTGGTGGACATGAGGATCGCCTGATAACATGCCTGCCTGGTACGAAGGTAGCAGACCTCACGCGCCACCTAGATAAGGTCTTAGATAGTGCTGGGGTGGAATCTGCTTTCTTGGTACAT
Organism: Ichthyophis bannanicus; assembly: GCA_033557465.1. NCBI lineage: Eukaryota > Metazoa > Chordata > Amphibia > Gymnophiona > Ichthyophiidae > Ichthyophis > Ichthyophis bannanicus. The sequence goes on along the minus strand of CM066035.1, from coordinate 386,277,307 downwards.
GTCGGTACCAATGACATAGGAAAATGTGGTAGGGAGGTTCTGGAGGCTAAATTTAGGCTTTTAGGTAGGAAGTTGAAATCCAGAACTTCCAGGGTAGTGTTCTCCGAAATGCTTCCCATTCCACGCGAAGGACCTAAAACGCAGGCAGAGCTCCGGAGTCTCATTGTGTGGATGAGACGATGGTGCAAGGATGAGGGTTTTGGATATGTTAGGAACTGGGAAACATTCTGGGGAAATGAGGGGCTCTTCCAAAAGGATGGGCTTCACCATAACTGGGATGGAACCAGGCTGCTGGCATTAACCTTTAAAAAGGAGATAGAAAAGCTTTTAAACTAGATAATAGGGGAAAGCCGACAGTCGCCCAAGAGCATATGGTTCAGAAGAATGTATCCTTGAAGGATACTACCAAAAGCAGAGAGGTTCCAAAAAAGAGTAAAGTAGCCCAAATGCCCTTGAGTATGGAGCAGACAGAGCTTAAAGATTCCAAATTACCAATGCCTACCAATAGCCAGATTAATATGAATAAAATACAGTCTCTAAAATGCTTGTATGAAAAGGCTAGAAGCCTAAAAAAATAAGATGGGAGAGATAGAATATATAGCACTAAATGAGACGTTAGATATGATTGGAATCTCAGAGACATGGTGGAAGGAGGAAAACCAGTGGTACACTGTGATACCTGGGTACAAACTATATCATAATGACAGAGCTGATCAAATTGGTGGAGGGGTTGCTCTCTACGTTAGAGAGGGCATTGAGTCACAAAGGATTAAAGTTTTGCAGGAAATAAAATTTGCTGTAGAATCTCTATGGATTGAAATTCCATGTAAGTAGGGGAAGGCGATGGCAGTGGGGGTGTACTATCGACCGCCTGGCAAGAATGAACCAATGGATGATGAAATTTCCCCAAAAAATCAAGGAAGCTAACAAAAGTTACAGCACAATAATAATAATGGGTGATTTCAATTACCCCGGTATCGACTGGGTCAGTGTCACGGCAGGACATGCTAGGGAGACAAAGTTCCTAGATGAAATAGATGACTGCTTTTTGGAGCAGCTGGTTCATGAATTGATCAGAGGGGAAGCCATATTGGACCTAGTCCTTAATGGAACACCAGATCTGGTGCAAGAGATAAGGGTGTTGTGGCCACTTCGTAATAGTGATCATAGCATGATCTCATTTGATTTAATTAATGGAGGAGGAATGGTAAGGAAATCCACAGTACTACCTTTTAGCTTTCGAAAGGGGGACTATGATAAAATGAGGAAAATAGTTAAGAAAAAGCTAAAAGGAGCAGCTGCGGAAGCAAAAGCGCAAAATAAAGACCTTTCGTAGCAAAAAACCTGTGAGAGAGTTAGTTGGTCCATTAGATGATAAAGGGGTTAAAGGAGTACTAGAGGCGAAAAGGCGATAGCGGTTAAAGACTTACATCAAGCTTGGGTGTTGTTGAAAAATACTATCTTGGAAGCCCAGACCAGCTGTATTCCACGCTTTAAGAAAAGTGGATGTTCAAAAAACTGCCAGCATGGTTTAAAGGCGAGGTCAGAGAGGCTGTTGCCATAAAAGCATCTTTCAGGAAATGGAAAAAATAGCTAAATGATGAAAACTGGAAACAGCACAAGCACTGCCAAGTTAAATGCAAGGCATTGATAAGGCAGGCAAAGAGAGAACTTGAGAAGAAACTTACTGCGGAAGCAAAAATGCACCATAAAGACTTTTTCAAGTACATTTGTTGTAAAAACCTGTGAGAGAGTCATTTGTACCATTAGATGATAGAAGGGTAAAAGGGGCAGTAAGACGGGACAAGTCTATAGCGGAGAGATTGAATGAATTTTTTGCTTTGGTCTTTACTGTGGAAGATGTTGGGATGTTACCCATGACTGAAGTGATATTAAAGCTGATACTGCAGAAGAATTGAAAGAAATATTGCTACACTGGGAAGATGTATTACAACTATTTGATAAACTGAAGAGTAGCAAATCACCTGGACTGGATGGTATACATCCAAGGGTGTTGAAAGAACTGAAATATGAGATTGCAGACCTGCTATCAGTAATCTGTGAACTAACATTAAAATCAGCTGTAATACCTGAATATTGCAGGATCGCCAATGTAATGCCAATTTTTAAAAAGGGTTCCGGGGTGATCAGGGAAACTACAGACCGGTGAGCCTGACGTCAGTACCAGGAAAAATGGTAGTAACCATTATAAAGAATAAAATTACTCAGCATGTAGATAGTCATGGCCTAATTGGAGTCAGCCAACATGGCTTTAGACAAGGAAGATCTTGTCTTACTAATCTGTTATGTTTTTTTAAAGGTGTGAATAAACAGGTAGACAAAGGTGAGTAGGTTGATATAGTGTATCTGGACTTTCAGAAAGCCTTTGACAAGGTCCCTCATCAGAGACTTTTGGCAAACTAAAAAGTCATTGGATAGGAGGCAGTGTACTATTGTGGATCAGGAACTGGTTAAAAGATAGAAAGCAGAGGGTAGGGCTAAATGGCCAATTTTCCCAATGCAAAAAAGGTGAATAGTGGAGTACCCCAGGGATCTGTGCTGGATCCACTGCTTAATGACCTGGAAAGTGGGAATAACGAGTTAGGTTACCAAATTTGCAGATAACACAAAACTATTTCAAGTTGTTAAAAACCCAAGAGGATTGTGGAAAATTGCAAGAGGATCTTGATAAATTGAAAGAATGGGCATCCAAATCGCAGATGAAATTTAAGGTGGACAAGTGCAAAGTTATGCACTTAGGAAAGAACAACCCAAACTATGGTTACACGATGCAAGGTTCCACATTGGGAAACACCACCCAGGAAAAAGATTTAGGCTTCATCATAGATAACAAGTTAAAACCCTCCGCCCAATGTGCAGCAGCTGCCAAGAGAGCAAATAGAATGTTAGGTATCATAAGGAAAGGAATGGAAAATAAAAAATGGAAAGGAATGGAAAATAAAACAAAGGATATTATAATGCCTCTGTATCGTTCCATGGTGCGACCACATCTTGAATATTATGTGCAATTCTGGTCGCATTAACCTGCTGGCATTAACCTTTAAAAAGGAGATAGAGCAGCTTTTAAACTAGATATTAGGGGAAAGCCGACAGTCGCCCAAGAGCGGATGGTTCGGAAGAATGTATCTTTGAAGGATACTACCAAAAGCCGAGAGGTTCCACAAAAGAGTAAACTAGCCCAAATGCCCTCAAGTATGGAGCAGACAGAGCTTAAAGATCCCAAATTACCATGTCTAACAATAGCCAAATTAATATGAATAAAATACATTCTCTAAAATGCTTGTATGCAAATTCTAGAAGTCTAAAAAATAAGATGGGAGAGTTAGAATATATAGCACTAAATGAAAGGTTAGATATGATTGGAATATCAGAGACATGGTGGAAGGAGGACAACCAGTGGGACACTGTGATACCTGGGTACAAACTATATCGTAATGATAGAGCTGATCAATTTGGTGGAGGGGTTGCTCTCTATGTTAGAGAGGGCATTGAGTCGGAAAGGATTAAAGTTTTGCAGGAAACAAAATCTGCTGTAGAATCTATATGGATTGAAATTCCATGTAAAAGGGGGAAGGCGATGGCAGTGGGGGTGTACTATCGACCGCCTGGCCAGAATGACCAAATGGATAATGAAATGTTCAAAGAAATCAAGGAAGCTAACAAAAGTTACAGCGCAGTAATAATAATGGGTGATTTAAACTACCCCGGTATCGACTGGGTCAGTGTCACGTCAGGACATGCTAGGGAGATAAAGTTCCTAGATGAAATAAATGACTGCTTCTTGGAGCAGCTGGTTCATGAATCGACCAGAGGGGAAGCCATATTAGACCTAGTCCTTAGTGGAACACCAGATCTAGTGCAAGAGATAAGGTTGTTGGGGCCACTTGGCAATAGTGATCATAGCATGATTGCCTTTGATTTAATTAGTGGAGGAGGGATAGTAAGGAAATGCACAGTACTACCTTTTAACTTTCGAAAGGGAGACTATGATAAAATGAGGAAAACAGTTAAGAAAAAACTAAAAGGAGCAGTTGCAAAGGTTAAAGACGTACATCAGGCTTGGCTGTTGTTGAAAAATACTATCTTGGAAGCCCAGACCAGCTGTATTCCACGCTTTAAGAAAAGTGGAAGGAAGTCCAAAAAACTGCCAGCATGGTTTAAAGGTGAGGTCAGAGAGGCTGTTGTTGCCAAAAAAGCATCTTTCAGGAAATGGAAAAAAGAGCCAAACAACAAAACCTGGAAACAGCACAAGCACTGGCAAGTCAAATGCAAGGCATTGATAAGGCAGGCAAAGGGAGAATTTGAGGAGAAGCTTGTTGCGGAAGCAAAAACGTGAAGTAAAGACCTTTTCAAGTACATTCGTAGCAAAAAACCTGTGAGAGAGTCAGTTGGTCCATTAGATGATAAAGGGGTTAAAGGAGCACTAAGAGGCGACAAGGCGATAGTGGAGAGACTGAATGAATTCTTTGCTTCGGTCTTTACTGAGGAAGATGTAGGGATGTTACCCATGACTGAAGTGGTATTTAAAGGTGCGGAAGAATTGAAGGAAATATCGATACATCGGGAAGATGTATTACAACTATTAGATAAACTGAAGAGTAGCAAATCACCTGGGCCAGATGGTATACATCCAAGGGTGTTGAAAGAACTAAAATATGAGATTGCAGACCGGCTATTAGTAATCTGTGAACTATCATTAAAATCATCTCTAATACCTGAAGATTGGAGGATCGCCAGTGTAACACCAATTTTTAAAAAGGGTTCCAGGGGTGATCCGGGAAACTACAGACCGGTGAGCCTAACGTCAGTACCGGGAAAAATGGTAGAAACTATCATAAAGAATAAAATTACTCAGCATGTAGATAGTCATGACCTAATGGGAGACAGCCAACATGGCTTTAGAGAAGGAAGATCTTGTCTTACTAATCTGTTATGTTTTTTTGAAGGAGTGAATAATCAGGTGGACAAAGGTGAGTCTGTTGATATTGTGTATCTGGACTTTCAGAAAGCCTTTGACAAGGTCCCTCATGAGAGACTTTTGGCAAAACTAAAGAGTCATGGGATAGGAGGCAGTGTACTGCTGTGGATCAGGAACTGGTTAAAAGATGGAAAGCAGAGGGTAGGGCTAAATGGCCAATTTTCCCAATGGAGAAAGGTGAATAGTGGTGTACCCCAGGGACCTGTGCTGGGTCCGCTGCTTTTTGACATATTCATAAATGACCTGGAAAGTGGAATAACGAGTGAGGTTATCAAATTTGCAGATGACACAAAACTATTTAAAGTTGTTAAAACCCAAGAGGATTGTGGAAAATTGCAAGAGGATCTTTATAAATTGGAAGACTGGGCATCAAAATGGCAGATGAAATTTAATGTGGACAAGTGCAAGGTTATGCACCTAGGGAAGAACAACCCAAACTATGGTTACACGATGCAAGGTTCCACATTAGGAACCACCACCCAGGAAAAAGATGTAGGCGTCATTGTGGATACCATGTTAAAACCCTCAGCGCAGTGTGCAGCAGCAGCCAAGAGAACAAATAGAATGCTAGGTATCATAAGGAAAGGAATGGAAAATAAAACAAAAGATATATAATGCCTCTATATCATTCCATGGTGAGACCGCACCTTGAATATTGTGTGCAATTCTGGTCGCCATATCTTAAAAAGGATATAATGATTTTAGAAAAGGTTCAGAGAAGAACCACCAAAATGGTAAAGGGGATGGAAGGATACTCCTATGAAGAAGAGCTAAAAAGGTTAGGGCTCTTTAACCTTTAAAAGAGACGGCTGAGGGGAGATATGATAGAAGTCTATAAATTAATGAACGGAGTGGAACGGGTAAACGTAGATCGATGGTTTACCTTATCAGAATATAGAAATCCTAGGGGACATTCAATAAAGCTACAGGGTAAACTATTTAAGACTAATAAAAGAAAATATTTTCTCACTCAACGTGTAATCAAACTCAGGAATTTGTTACCGGAGGATGTAGTAAAGGCTGTTAGTGTAGCTGGGTTTAAAAAAGGTTTGGACAAGTTCCTGGAAGAAAGGTCCATAAACCATTTTTAGGAAAGGACCCAGGATATCAATGCTTGAACCAATACAAGCATTGTGGAACCTGTGTCCCTTGGGGAAACTGCTAGGTACATATGACCTAGATTGGCCACTGTTGGAAACAGAATACTGGGCTTGATGGATCTTGGTCTGACCCAGTATGGCATATCTTATGTTCTTATGTCGCCATTTCTTAAAAAGGATATAGAGTTATCAGAAAAGGTACAGAGAAGAGCCACCAAAATGATAAAGGGGATGGACGTCTACTCCTACAGTATGAAGAGAGGCTAAAAAGGTTAGGGCTCTTCAACCTGCAAAAAGAGACGGCTGAGGGAAGATATGATAGAGGTCTATAAATTAATTAATGGTGTGGAACGGGTAAACATAGATCGATTATGTTATCAGAATATGGAAAGACTAGGGGACATGCAGTGAAGCTACAGGGTAAACGATTTAAGACAAATAAGAGAAAATATTTGTTCACTCAAGGTGTAATAAAACGCTGGAATTTGTTACCGGAGGATGTAAGAAAGGTTGTTAGTGTAGCTGGGTTTAAAAAAGGTTTGGACAAGTTCCTGGAGGAAAGGTCCATAAACCATCATTAAAAAGGGACCCAAGATATCAATGCTTGACCCAGTACAAGCATTGTGGAACCTGTGTCTTTTGGGGAAACTGCTAGGTACATATGACCTAGATTGGCCAATGTTGGAAACAGGATACTGGGCTTGATGGACCTTGGTCTGACCCAGTATGGCATTTCTTATGTTCCTATGTAGTCGGCTATTGTGCGTATCTTGTTTTGTACCAAGCATTCATTTGTCAATGTTCATTTTATAGGTTTGTCCTGCTGTGGGTTCTATTGGACGTTGTGTTCTGGAGGAGCTAGTTTGGTTTATAAGAGTCTATGAGGCGTTTTATTTACTATTTAGTGATCTCCTCTTGCCCCAGGTGTTTGGGAAGGTTACAGGAAGAAATGTTGATTCATCACAGGAGGGCAGAAGTTTTAAAATCATGCTGTGTAATGTGATTTCTCAGTGGCTAACCAGCCAACTACTGTACTCAGACTACAAGGATCTGATGGAGTGGGGACATGCAAATTGATAACTTTCACTGATGGATAAAGATGTAAGGTGGTGTGTTTGTGTGTGTGTATGTGTATATATGTATATATATGATTTATATATTTGTGCATATTTTTTGGTGGCCCAAAAAAAGTGAGAACATCTTGTAAATTAAAAGCTTAAATAGTTTATTTATTTACCTTTTTTAGATATATAACATCTTTATTTTGAGAATTTCTGGTCGCCATCTTTTTTTTTTTTTTTAATTTGTCAATCGTTTACATCTGTTTTTTTTTACTTTTTAAATAACTCATATACTACAAGATTTTCTCACTTTTTTTGGGCCACCTTGTATATATGTGTATATTAGGGTGGTCCATAAAAATGAATTCCTGAATTCCTTTGCTCCCTGGCCTGATTCTGGTTCCATGTAGGTAGAAAACACTGTGTACAAAGTTTGAAGCCAATCAAATAATATTTAGGGGTGGCTCAACAAGTCTTGAGATTTCCCTCTGGGAGCAGATGACGAAATGTTGCATCATCTTGTATCATCCACTCAGTTCCACGCTGATTACATTTGATTGCGTCATATTTGAACTAATCTCGTCTCTGAGAGGTGGCAAAGACATTGTACTATTATCTTTGTATCTTTATTCTTTTCAGATGGCGAAAAAACGTGGTTTTTATCTCATTGAAGAAATGTCCACCACAATTCTGGGGGCCAAGCTCCCCAGCAAGGAGCAAGTGTTAAGTGTATTTTTACATCACCATATGACATTAAACAAAGGCGTTAGTGAAAGTGCATCTATTGTAACAAGTGAAGTAGAAGCTTACTGGGAAAAGGCCAGGCTTCCTGTTCAAAGAAATGACAAAATTCAATAAAAAGTAAAGAAATTGTTCAATCAGTGGAAACTTTTGAAGAAAAACAAAGGGAGAGGAGGGAAACAAGAGGCAAATGAAAAAGAATTCCAGATTGCAATGAAAAACCTATTTGATGTGGCGCATGCCAATGCAATGTCTTTAATTCATATTCAAGAAGACAAAGAATTCTTAATAGCACAACGAGAACCAGGGCGCCGCGGCTCAATGTGCGCGATGGACAAGAAACTGGCCAACACGGAAGCAAGATCGCAACAGCGAGAAGAAGAACTGAAAAGTGCAGACAAAAACATGTTGCTGAAGCCGAGGCAACTACAAGCCAAGTTCAGCTGGAAGGATCTTCTTCCTCAGCAGAGTCAGGTGAAGACTCGTCGACATCTGCGGATTCAGATAACGGACAGAAGAAAGCAACTCCACAAATGAAGCAGTTTCGACCTAACAATGTCTGGACCCCAGAGCTTACAGCAGCCCTGGATCGGACAGGGACAACGGATCGCAATGCTCTGTTTGTGGTAGCTGAAACCGCCAAAAGTCTGGGACATTATCCTGGGGAGCTCAATATCAGCCGCTCCAGCGTCAAGCTCCATAGAGAAAATCACCGTCAGCAACAATGGACGGACCTGCACAACGCATTCAAAGCCGAAGGCAAAACATGCATTGGGATAGCAAGTTATTGCCATCTCTCCTCTGTTCAACCACATCCGTTGACCGCCTTCCAGTTTTGATAATGGCTGTCTCCACTGAAGAAACACAACTTCTTTGTGTACCAAAGCTGACATCAGGAACGGGCGAGAATCAAGCTGCAGCAGTTTATGAACTGTTACAAGAATGGTGTTTGGATGAAAAGGTTGCAGGCTTCTGCTTTGATACAACTGCATCGAACACGGGACGTCGATCAGGAGCGTGCATTCTTCTAGAACAGAGACTCCGTTGCACAGTCCTTCATTTGGCATGCTGCCATCACATTTACAAAATAATTCTTGGTGCAGTATTCTCTACATGCTCTGGAGCTTCATCGGGTCCCGATGTCCAACTCTTTCACCGGTTCCAAAAGAATTGGGGCTCCCTTGACAAGTCCAACTATCAAACTGGAAAAGACTCGGAAGTGCTGCAACCTGACAGGGATCGCATCATGAAGTTTGCAGAATCCAAGTTGGCACAGGGCAATCACCGAGATGATTACCTGGAATTCTTGGAGTTAACGATTGTCTGCCTTGGAGGGAATCTTCCTAGTTTCAATTTCAAGAAACCCGGAGCTTTCCATCATGCCAGATGGATGGCAAAAGTCTTGTACTGTCTCAAGATTTGGATGTTCCAAGGACAACTCAAAGATCTTACCCAACGGGAGGAGTCCTGTGTTCATGATGTGAGCATTTTCTCCATCCTGATTCATGTGGAAGCCTGGTTTTCTGCCCCTGATACCGCAGTTGCTCCTCGAACAGATTTGGAGATGCTGAAGAAACTACACTCTTACCACAATGACCGTGTTGGAAGGGCGGCCAGAGACAAACTGCAACAGCATCTGTGGTATGTGTCAGAGGAGCTTGTGGCACTGTCACTGTTTGATGAAGCTGTTTCAGCACCGACAAAGCGGGCCATAGTGTCGGCCATGATCCTGGCAGAATCAGATGAAAGCAATGAGGATGATGACGAAGACGAAGATCCCCCAAAGCGGGTCGAATTGAAAAGTTCCATGATTTCACCACTTGAATCTTTTGCAACTCGCAAGTCAATCAGTTTCCTGAAACACCTCGACTTCAACAGTGATTTTCTTAATGCAGACCCAGAAGACTGGGAAGAGAATGCATCATTCAAAGATGGTCTGAAGAAAGTAAAAAATCTTCCAGTGATCAACGATGTGGCTGAGCCGAGGGGTCAAACTCATTGAGGAGTTCAACGGCCGACACACCACAAAAGAAGATCAACTCCAGTTCCTTCTGGGTATTGTCTCGCAACACCGTAAGATGTTCCCCACATTGTCAAAGTCCTTACTAGCATCTGGACCACATTGAGTGCTTGGCAAGCATGATACCCCCGTCTATGAGCGGATAATACCCAGTGGTCTGACGAACCCTGGGGGGGATCCAGGGGCCTGATAGATAGGGACCTTGAGACACCCCTAAATATTATTTGATTGGCTTCAAACTTTGCACACATTGTTTTCTACATAAATGGAACCAGAATCAGGCCAGGGAGCAAAGAAATTCCTACTTTTATTTTTTCCCCTATGGCAGTGGACCACCCTAGTGTATATCTATCTATCTATACATATATAAAAATAAATATTGGGGATGGTAAAAAAGCTTCAAGAATATATTCACTGGGAAGGCAAAAAGGGGAAATACACTTTAGGTGCCTAAACCCAGTATGACTAAATAGGCTTGGCAGGAGAAAGTGTGCACATTTTCTCTCTAGCTTCCTGCCTGTCTCTAAACGTTTTGGCTACGAGGGAGGAAGTTGGGTACCTCTAGTCTGGGGAGGCTGAGCTGTAGGCTCTGAGCTCAGTTATCTGGAATTGCTGAGAGCTGGAATCGGAAAGAGGAGAAGCCACAAAGAGCTAGAACTATTGAGCCTTGATCCTAGTAGGTATGCAACCAGTGGTGAAGGAAAACCCTCCCCAGGAAGAAGGCCCTTCCTGATTGAAAGCTGATGAAAGGAGACAGTGAATGATCTCAGGCAGAAATAACTGGACTGTCCCAGGAAAAAGGGCTGCAAAGCCCACCTCTCTCCTTCCTCCTTTCTCGATATCTTTAGATTACACTATACTCCTCCCTGTTGCCTCAGCTCGCATCCTTGGGGCCATCTTTGACTCTACTTTCTCTTTCTCTGCATACATCCAACAGATAGCTAAAACTTGTCTCTTCTTTCTCTATAATATCAGCAAAATCCATCCCTTCCTTTCTACATACACCGCTAAGACCCTTATCCATTCATTAGTCACTTGACTATTCTAATCTGCTCCTTACTGGTCTCCCTCTGAACCATCTCTCTCCCATGCAAGCCCTCTTCTCACGTCACTTTATTTATTATTTATTATTTATTAATTAATTTATTTTTATTTCTTATATACCGCACTCTTTCAATCAGTGCGGTTTACAAATGAACAAAATTAAACACAATGGTACAATCAGCATTGGTTTTTTACATTGAACAGGGTACAGAAAACTAGGAGGTAAAACAGGGTTAACTATATACAAAGAACGAGGATGTGAATAGGGTTAACTATGTACATGGCAATTTTTGGGTAGCTACATGGTATAGGTAACAGATAGAAATTACAGTACAGTATAAATATAAATACAGTCTGGATATAGTGTGAAAGTATGGATCTACAGGATTAGCCATTTTCTACCGGGGTTAAATGGGAAAGATCAGTATGAGTGCAATGTTCATTTGGGGTTGCTTCAGGGTAGTGTATTAGGAACAGATGATATTTTAAGGCCTTTCTGAATGTAGTGAGGCTAGTGATGGATCTGATTTCTGGTGGGAGGGCATTCCAGGCCCTAGGTGCAAACATTGAGAAGGCTCTGGAGGCTGTTGTTTTGGAGCATTTGGTAAGGATTTTTGGTAGGATGATGGAATTCAATGCAGCAGTTCTCCTGGATCTGTTTGTTGGAGTGACTTGTAACATATTGCTGATGGGTGATAAGGAAGGGCCCTTGACAGCTTTAAAAGTCATGACCAGGGTTTTATATAGGGTTCTGGCCTGGAGGGGTAGCCAGTGTAAACTCATCAGTATTGGAGTTATGTGTTCTGATCGTGGAGCACCTACAAGAATTCTCGCAGCTGAATTCATGGCTAACCGGAGGGGATTTAGAGTAGATTGTGGGAGACCGTGTAGTATAATATTAGCAAAATCTAAGTGAGGTAGAACCAGGGCTTGGAAGATAGTGCGGAAGTCAGAGTAGTCAAGGAGAGGTCTGAGATTGCATAGGGATCGAATCTTTTGGTAAATTGAGTTTGTTATTTTCTTGATGTGTGCTGACATATCAAGCCGCTGATCTAAAGTGATCCCTAAATATCGGATCGTGGGTTGTGCTTTCAGTTCAATGTTGTTTAATTGTAATGAGGTGGGGGTATGAAAGTTGGATTCCGTGTTACGAATAGGATGTCTGTTTTGTTATGGTTTATACGTAGATTCTGTTTGAGAAGCCAGTTTGATACCTCTTCGAAGCAAAGAACTATTGATGTAAAATCTGGTTGTTTTACGTTGAAAGGAGCATATAGCAGGATGTCATCGGCATATGCCAGGCATTGAATGTTGAAAGTGCGTATCAAATCACAGATTGGCTGCATATAGATATTGAACATTAGTGCGGACAAAGAGGATCCCTGGGGGACACCTTGTTTAAGTGGGAATGAATCAGATGTTGCTTCTCCTGTTCTGACTTGCTGCTGTCTATCGGACAAGTAAGATTTGCACCAGTTCAGTGCTAGACCTTGAATACCCTTATCTTTGAGGCGCTGAAGGAGAGTATTATGATTTACTGAATCAAATGCAGCAGCTATGTCGAGAAAAATGAGAATGAACCCTTGATGGATATTGTCGATGCTTATGATTAGGTTATTGAATAGGGTTGTGAGGAGGGTGTCAACACCATGTTCTTCTCTAAAACCATGTTGTGCGGGGTCCAGGGGCGCTTCCGAGTCAACATGTTGTATTTGTCTCTGGACTACTTTTTCCATGATTTTAGCTAATAGAGGGATGCTAGAGATAGGTCTAAATGATTCGACTTTTGCTGGGTCGAGCTTGCTGTTTTTCAGGAGAGGGTGGATGGATGAGTGCTTTAGGCTCTGAGGGAAGGATCCAGTTGAGAAGGAGTAGTTGACAATCTTGCTTATAAATGGGCTAAGTTCATGTCGTAGTTCTTTAATCCACCTGGCTGGGCAGGGGTCGTTAGGTGCAGTAGTTAGATTAATAGCTGCTATTATTTCTTCGATCTCTTTATTGGATACTAGAGAGAAATTGTCAAGCGAGGTTAATTGTGACACATTCTGTGGGGTGGGAGTTGGAAATGCTGTGAGGATCGAACTAGTCTGTATCATTTTTGATTGTAGATATTTGGCATAATATTGAGGATGTGGCATAGGAGGTTGGGATGTGGTTGGATCACCTGATAAGGATTTAACAATATTGAAGAGGTCGTGTGGCTTGTTTAAGGACCTCATTAATGTATCAGAGTGGTATTTCTTTCTTTTCTCCAATGTCATCTTCCGGTGGGATTGTAAGTACAAATTGTATGCAAATAGTGCATCCGGAGACCGGGAGGAGCGCCAGCGTCTTTCAAGTCTGCGTAGGTGGAGGAGGGATTCTTGTAAGTCCGAGGAGAACCATGGTTTATGTTTGCCCTTGCTCTTGGTCCTGTCAGTAGAGGGGATGCAGGCAGCGGTTTTCAATGTGTTGTCCCAGTTGGTTACTAAGTCTTCTTGAGAGGGTAAGTTCTTGTGGAGAGCAGGTAAGATTTTCTCCAAGATTTCAATTTTATTGAAAGGACAGAATCGTGTTTCAAGGGCACTTGGTGGGTGATCTGATTTGTTGTTGTCGTTGGATAGGTGTTCAGTGGGGATGTTAAAGATGAGTAAATTGTGATCGGACCAGGGTACAGGGGTTATGGAGATCGGGGGCTTCTGAGATATGTTGAGTACTGCTTGAGGAGCGAAAATTAGATCTAGTGTGCCACCTTTGATATGGGTAGGAGCATCAATAAGTTGTTCGTATCCTAGATGGCACATAGCTTCAAGGAATGCTGAGGTGTGTGAGGTTTGTAGCGATGGTAGGTTAAAATCCCCCATTAACCAGTTGGGGGATTGTGGGTTGGGAGAGTTACATGCAATGTTAATTATTGATGGAAGGTCATCTGGGGAGGGTGACGGTGCTCGATAGAGTAGATGGATCGTACAATTCCTATTGGATATGGAAAGAGCATCAAGGTGTGGAGTGCTGAAGGTATCGCTCAGTTTGAATTGGAGGTCCGATTTGGCGAGAATGATTGTGCCACCACCTCTCTGGTTAGATCTGTGGCAGGTATAGATGGAAAATTCTGGTGGAATCATCAGGTTGGTGAGAACATTGTCGTTGTCGGTTAACCATGTCTCCGTTATCATCAGAATGTCCAGGTTATGTGCTGTTATCAGATCTGTAGCTGCAGGCCATTTGGAACGAATAGATCTGGCATTTATTAAGGCACACTTGAGTAGTCGATTGGACTTATGTTTCTCAATATGGACTTTGTCATTGGGCAGCAGTGGGATATGTAGGAGATGTGAATAAGGTACTCTGGTTCTCGTGGTAGAGAAGCAGGGGTCTTTCATTGAACACCTTCCCGTGCTATAAAGGATGGGGATCTGCTTAATGCAAGGGTCTAGTGCCAGGGTTAGGAATGGGATCGCTGCGATGAGCAGGAAGGGGACTAAGAAAGGAGTATGGTACATGATAGGGGACATGGCTATAGACAAAGCGGTCAGCTGGAGAGGGGGTATAATTGAGTTCCCTGGAATAGTCAAGGGAGAAAAGGGTGTAAAACAAGTAAACAGAATATCTCTAGTTGTGTACTATGTTTCCTTAGTGGAGTGGTGATTTGACACTTTGTGACTTTATCTCGGTGGCAGAGAGAGGTAACATGTGATAGCCCACAGTTCGCAGGAGGTAGCACTAAGAGAGGGGAGTCTTCAATTGGAAGTGCGGTTATCTGTGGGGGTTTTTATCTAGTTACCGGCAGCTGCAAGAGAGAGGTACTGTCTAGCTTGAGGAATAATTACGGACAAAAGATTTATTAGTGTGCTAATAGTATACAGTACAATCAAAGCAGACAGTATGCTAGCAATATAAGTACAATCAGGAGTTATCAGTAGGCTAATTCTAGGCTAGGTAATAATTTACTGACCAATCTCGACGATCGAGAAGAATTATGAATCAGAGGGACGGAAATAGCAGCTAGTAGGGGGGAGAGTCCAAACAAAATGGGAGCTTACGGTCTCTTTTCTGTTGAGCTGGACTTGACATTTATGTAGTGAAGAGACGTGTGGTGATCTGGATATGTACTTGTTGGATGTATGATTTGTTAGGTTTTGTTTCCCGCCTGTCGTGCCCCGCCTAAGGGCCACGCCAAAGGGCCCTCTTGCGAGGCCCTCAGGCGCGGGCCCACAAGGCGCGGGTGCGCCTGCCGGCGGCTCCTTTTAAACTTGGCCGCGGTAGCCTCCCACAACCCCACAACTTCACTTGTTCCCTATCCATTTCCGTAACCGGTTTAAACTTCTCCTACTGACCTACAAGTGCATTCATTCTATGGCTCCTCACTACCTTTCCTCTCTTATCTCACTCTCCATCCCTTCCCAGGAACTCCACTCCTCTTTGCCCGTCTCTGCCACTGCCAAAATCAGATTTCTTTCATTCCTGGTTGCTGCTCCATATGCCTGGAACAAACTACCTGAGTCAATACTTCAGCCTCCTTCTCTAGCCCTATACAAATCCAGGCTAAAAACTCACCTTTTTTGCGACTGCTTTTGGATCCTGCTGCTCCTCACTCTCTTGTTTAGTACTTATGTGTGTCTTACCTTGCTTTAGTCCCCAGCTTTGTGGTGATTTGTTTTTTCGTTTTGATGAGATTGTAAGTTCTGATGAGCGGGACTATGTTTTACATTTATATGTACAGCGCTGCATACTCCTTGTAGCGCTATGCAAATGATTAGTAGTAATAGGAGCACTGAGCCCTCCAGGTGGAGCAAGGCCCACCAGCAACATCTCCAGGCAGAGGGATAACAACAGTGGAGATGGTGGTGGAGCAGTGACCCCTCCAGGGAGAGGGAAGTCTAGCCATAGGAGAGGTAGAGCTTTGGGACCAGACAGCAGAGCAGCAGAGGCACTGGTCCAGTTGCACTTCTGCATAAGGATGAGATTTGGGGTACAGTGGGGAGTTAAAAAGGGGGAGAATATCTGGCAATAGAACACGGAAGAGGAAAAAAAAGAGTATTCCTATCCAGTTGGTACAGTATTACCGTATGGGGATTAGAATTCCCAATTTATTAAATGGTTAACTGAAATTCTGTAGGAATGGATTATAGATATTTTGCTGTTCGATGAATGTTTATGGTTCATGGGCATTAATACCTGAACTGTCTATAAGTTTATAACTGTAGAGATTAATTGTTCATAGTCACAATTGTTGTTGTTGTTAAGTGCCGTCGAGTCGGAGTCGACTCATGGCGACCCTCTGGATAGCTATCCTAAATTGTGTTCGGTCTTCAGTCAGGCGGCTCATTGTTGACAGACTGGTACCCGTAGCTGCTGTTATTGTAGCGATCCATCTCATTGCTGGCCTTCCTCTTTTGCGTTGACCTTCTATCTTGCCAAGCATGATGTCTTTCTCTAATGATCTCTCTCTTCGCATGATGTGTCCGAAGTATGAAAGTCGAAGTCTTGTCATCTGAGCTTCTAAAGAAAGCTTAGGTTTGATCTCCTCTAGTACCGACTGGTTTGTTCTTCGGGCAGTCCATGGTATACACAGTATTCGCCGCCAGCACCATAATTCAAAGGCATCAATTTTCTTCCTGTCTGTCTTTTTCACTGTCCAGCTTTCACATCCATATGATGTTATTGAAAATACCATGGCTTGAACAAGTCAAATCTTTGTATGGAGAGAGACATCTCTGCTCTTGAGAATCTTATCTAGGTCTTTCATAGCCATTCTGCCAAGAGCAATGCGTCGTCTGATTTCTTGATTGCTTGTTGCTTCTTTATTGATAGTTGATCCAAGTAGGTTAAAGTTGTTCACGATTTCAATTTCTTCTCCTTCAACGATGAACCTGTTGATTATGCCAGTTGTCATGATCTTTGTCTTCTTTACATTAAGGTGCAGGCCCATTTTGAGACTATGTTCTTTGATTGTGAGAAGCAAATGTTTCAGATCATCTTCACTTTCAGCCAGTAATGTGGTATCATCAGCATAGCGAAGGTTGTTGATGAGTCTTCCACCAATCTTCACACCTCTGTGGTCTTCATACAGTCCTGCTTCTCTGATGATTTGTTCTGCATATAAATTAAACAGGTAGGGGGAAAGTATGCAGCCTTGTCTTACACCTTTGCTTATTTTAAACCATTCTGTTTCTCCTTGTTCCGTTCGAACTGTTGCTTCTTGATCAATGTACAGATTGCGCAAGAGAACGATCAGGTGTTCTGGTATACCCATGCTTCTTAACGTGGCCCAGAGTTTCTCATGGTTTACACAGTCAAAAGCCTTGCTATAGTCGATAAAGCACAAATAGATATCCTTTTGGTATTCTTTAGTCTTTTCAAGGATCCATCTCACATCCGCAATGATGTCTCTCGTTCCTCGTCCTTTCCTGAACCCTGCTTGCACTTCAGGTAGTTCTTGTTCTAGGTATGGCTGTAGTCTCTTTTGAATAATCTTCAGTAGAATCTTGCTGGCATGTGGGATCAGAGCGATTGTGCGATAATTTCCACAGTCAGTTGGATCACCTTTCTTTAGTATTGGTATAAACACAGATCTTTTCCAGTCAGTTGGCCATGATGTTATCTTCCATATTTCTTGGCAGAGCCTTGTAAGTACGGTAACAGCTGCATCAGATTGCTGCAATACTTCTATGGGAATGCCATCAATGCCTGGTGCTTTGTTCTTTGATAAGGCTTTCAATGCTGCTTCAACTTCTTCTTTCATCACCAATGGTTCCTGATCATAAGGTATAGGTTGAAACGGCTGTTGGTCCACTTGATCTTTATCATATAAAAACTCTGTATATTCCTTCCACCTTTTCTTGATCTTCTCAGCATCATTCAACATAGAACCTTGAGCATCTTGTAACATTCCAATTCGAGACTGGAACTTTTTCTTTAGCTCTCGCAGCTTTAGGAAAGCCGATCTTGTTCTTCCTCTAATAGTTTCTGCTTCTATTTCCTTGCAAGTGTCATTGTAGTACTTTTCCTTGTCCTGTCTTGCTGCACGTTGGGAATCTCTGTTGAGTTCTGAGATTGTCTTTCTTTCTCCTTTGGCTTTAGCTTCTCTGCGTTTCTGGGCAATTTTCAGAGTTTCTTCCGTCATCCATTTTGGCCGTTTTTGCTTTTTCACCTTTTGTAGAGACTTCTCGCTTTCTTCCAGCACAACCTTCTTGACATCATTCCATAACTCTTCCGGAGCTCTGTCATTTGTATCTAAAGCAGCAAATCGATTTTGCAGGCAGTCTTTAAATTCCAGTGGTATATTCTCAAGGTCATATTTTGCTGCATTCATGAGTGGTTTGCTCTTTTTCAACTTTAGCTTGAGTTTGCATACTAGTAGTTGATGATCTGTACCACAGTCAGCTCCAGGTTTTGTCTTTGTTGATGTTACAGAGCTTTTCCATCGTTGACTTCCACAGATGTAGTCAATTTGATTTTTATACAATCCATTGGGTGAAGTCCATGTGTACAGTCGCCGCTTGTGTTGCTGGAAGAAGGTGTTTGAGATGAATAGATCATTGGTCTTGCAGAATTCTATCAATCTTTCTCCAGCTTCATTTCTGTTGCCAAGTCCATATTTTCCAACTACTTTGCCTTCTTCTTTGTTGCCAACTTTTGCGTTCCAGTCACCCATGACTATCAGGATATCCTGTTTGCATGTTCTGTCAATTTCAGCTTGTACTTGTTCATAGAACTCTTCAATTTCATTCTCTTCTGCAGCTGTTGTTGGGGCATATACTTGAATTATAGTTGTGTTGATAGGCATTCCTCGTAGACGAATAGAGATTAAGCGTTCGCTGACTGCATTGTATTTCATTACAGTTCTTGCAAGTTTCTTCTTTATTATAAATGCAACACCATTTCTTCTTTGTCTTTCATTTCCAGCATAGTAGACCATGTGATCATCTGATGCAAAGTGCCCGATGCCAGTCCATTTCAGTTCGCTGACACCCAACAGATCAAGTTGTACATGTTCCATTTCATTCTTGACCACCTCCAACTTCCCTTGGTTCATGCTTCGTACGTTCCATGTTCCAATGTGTAAGACATCTTTACAGCTTCTGACTCTCATTTCATGCGCAGCTACATCAGCAGTCAGACTTCCCGAGGGCTTTGATCCAACCACATCATAAATGCTGGCTTTACTCTGAAAAGTCTTCAGCTCTTCCCCAGTAGCTAGTTGAGTGCCTTCTGACCTGGGAGTCTCATCTTCCAGCACCATAGCACAATTTGTTTTGTTGTAACTATCCATTGGGTTTTCATGGCAAGATACAGAAGTAGATTGCCGGGCCTTCCTTCCGCGCAGTTTAAGTTTGGTGTTGTTGCCGTTGTCACAGAAATGTGATCCTCCGCCGTCAACACTATCCCATTCTGCTGCTGCCCAGATGGGTGGTTTGTCTTCGTCTGGCACCTCAGCTGAGACCTGTCCATCTTGGGAGACCCTGCCAGTAGTTAAACTACCGATAGTTTAGCTCTCAGCATCACTGATGCACGCAAGCCCTCACAGCACGACAAGCTGCAAACCAAGTCACAATTATTTTTTTATTTTTCTAAGGGGAAAGGGATGGAAATCCCACCCACTAATACTCTCCTTCCTCTGATAGAGGCACCAAGCATTCAGGGGTTGATGAAACTCATCCGAGGGGGACTCCTGCCAATCCAGCCCCAAACCTAGAGATGCCTGTATGGGGGATGCTACAAACTGTTCTACCCCACTTATGAGGTTATAGACATCTATCAAAAACCCCTTGCGATTATCTCTTCTAAGCCGAAGAATCCTAACCTGTTTAGCATTTTTTAGATGTTCTAGCCTCTTTGTAATTTTTGTTATTCTACTGCAAACCTATCTTTATTTTCACTATAATTTGACGGTGACGTTAGGTGATCCCATCCTAATGCAGTTAGTGCACTTTGTGAACCCAGCGTTAACTGCACAAAGAACACCATGTTCGCTCTCCACCCCTACTCTGTCCACTCACGGCCCTAACGCAAGTTAGGCAGTGTGGAAATTGTCCCATGCTAGCTATCATGGCACTGCACTGTCAATGTGTGTCCCAATGTGCATTCAGCATATGCCAGAACACACGTTGTCAGCTAATGCTCTTTAGTAAAATTCTCCCTAAGATAGTGCACAAGAGGTATCATATTGATGGAAAAACCAAAAGGGGTTTTTCATCGCCTCCAGTTGATTCAAAACACTGCAGCAAGGATTCTTTCACATACCACCCGCTACGCCCATATTACGCCCCACCTTAGCAACCTACATGGCTGCCCATCTCATATCGCATTACTTACAAACTTTTGATCCTCACTCACAAGGCTCTTCATACCCATACCCCACAGTATTTGGCTGACATTCTGCAATACCGTTCCGTACCCTTTACTCTCCGTTCATTTCACAATTATTGCTTGCATCTTCCATCCCCCACCCTGGCCTGTCTGGAACAGACACGTCATACTGCCTTCTTTTTTCTTGTCCCCTCCCTTTGGAACTCTCTTCCCCTCGTTCGCCATCAGGAACAATCCTACCCCAAATTCAAGACCCTCCTCAAGACACACTTTTTCTCTATGGCTTATGATGTTCCCTCATCTGGCATGTAGAGGTCTCTCTGGTCTTTTTCCCCTGCTGTCCCTCTTCTCTGTGGTGTGACTGTGTTCTTTCCTATTGATATTTTAGTTCTTTTCCTTTTTTGGCTTTGGCCCTGCTATTTATACTTTGTACACCGCTCTTATGTTATGAAGGGTGGTTAATCAAATCTCACAATAAAGATAAAGAGTGCATTGTATTTGAATATTTCAAGGAAGAAATGGGAGTTTTATAGGGCAAGGAAATTTAGGGTCTAGTTCTTGAAGTCCTGACAATCTTCATTTTTAAACATTGTGTGTCAAGAGGATATGAGAAGGGTTACTATTTTCATCAAGCCTTCCAGAGTATCAACCAAGTTGTTTTGTGATGTTGGTGACTGGCCACATGAAATTAAAAAAAATATTTCTCTTTGACATATACTAAGGGGTATGTTTACTAAACCGTGCACACGTGCGTGGCGCACAAGAGCGGGCGCTAATGATGCATTTAAGAGCTCTTAAGCACCGTGCACACGTGCGCATCACATTAACGGGCCGCCGCACTTGTGCAGGGCGCTCATGTGCGATTGAGGCGGGGAAACGCTTACGGAGGGCGGAGGAAGGCTCCCGAGGGGCGGGGGGACGGGGTCAATGGGTGGAGAGTGGGAGGGGAGAGGCTCCCCGCACAGGAGCGAGGCTGAATTTCGGCATGAAAAACACCGCGAGTGAAACCCTCGCGTTAGAGCCGAATTAAAGGGAAGAGAAACCATTTCCGTCAGCAATGTACAGCAAAACCGGGGAAACCAGCAAAACGTGAGCAGTGTGATACATGTGCACAGAACAAAATAGCAAATATAAATTTAAAATGACCACAACAAATGTCAAATAAATTATAATCCAGCTGGGCAACAGTGATATTAATGGGCAACCATAAAAAACACTCCCAGGAAAGCTCCACAAAAAAGAAATGATTTTTGGAAGGGTCTACGCTCCGTAGACCCTTTCAAAAATCACTGCATGTCAATGGAGCTTTCCTGGGAGTGTTTTTCATGTTGGCCATTGATATCACTGTTGCCCAGCTTGGCTTTGGTTTTTTTCCTCTTCTTATGGAGGCCAATTTTGAGGTTTAATTGCACCCCTGTCCCCATACAAGGTAAACGAGCCCACAGTAAAATTGTGCAGAGCAGGGTGTCTGACTCATGCGGCCAGGTTTCCTATCTCCAGAGACTGCACTGTCTCTGTGGCCACAGTGTGGTGCAGCGGACACAGCCAGTGCCTGTAGCACCAGAGGGTCACAGGTTCAAATCCAAGCAGGGGCTCCTGCCAACCCAGTCCCCATAGTTTTAACCACCACTAAACAGTGATAGTACAGACACCCCTGTATGGCAGAGAACATAAGCATGGTTCCAACACCTATATTTTACCCTACACCGCACACAAACCATAACAGTGGGCATTACCTACAGCCGAGTCCCCCAAATTCAGTCCTGGAGTGCCACAACTCAATCAGGTCATATGCTTTTTTCCAGATAGGGACATGTCTGCATGTTGGCGGAAGGGTACAGGTGGTGGAGGGGGCAGTGGCTGCAAAGCACAGCAGACAGTGGCCTAGGCCTGTGCAGGCTGGCACCATCCACCGTAACAGACAGGCTCTGTCGGATGTACAGTCATGGACTCCCCAGGGAACACAGCATATCTGTGGCAACACGGTGGTGCAGTGCACACAGACAGTGTGTGCAGGAACAGAAGGTCACAGGTTCAAAGCCCAGCTGGGGCTACTGCCAATCCAGTCCACATATTTTTCCTACAACTAAACCGTGATAGTAAGGAGAACATACGCATGGTGCAGACACCTATATTTTACCACACCATAAACAGCCGCATTACCCAGAGCAGAGTCTCCCAAATGCAGTCCTGGAGGGCCCCACACCATTCAGGATCCATGCTGCCTCTACTAAAGATGCCTGTGCTGCATATCTATGCACCACCCCCATGGTATGCTGATGTAGCTCATGCATATTCATGAGGGACAGCATGAAAACCCGAACAGTGGTTGGAACAGCAGGACTGGAGTTGGGACACTCTGCCGTACAGCAGCAGCCAACAGGGCCAGACACCCCCCCCCCCCCCGGCCCCATTGGCCAATGCCTGTACTGTGCCCAGGACTGGTGTGGTGGGTATGGCTGCTGGACTCCTCTATAGTAGCACAATGCTGGCATAGGTGTGGAGGTGGCTGTCTGCCTATCCAGTGTGTGGTGGCTGCAAACACCTTCCACAGCCCACACTGCCAGCAATGTTGCCAGTATTGGGCTGCCAATGTGCATAATGAGGAGCAAGGTACCATGGGTATAGGCCGGACAGGGTGGCCTGGCCAGGGTGCATCTGCACAGGGCATAGGGCACTGACTGGGACATATTAGTGCCCGGCCACCACCTACACAGACAGGGTGACCTCAGTATGTCCTGCTGAGAGATCACTGTCACCCTGACTGTGCAGTGACCACAGCATGGCTAGGCACCCCCATAGTGCTATATGGTATTTCTCTCATGTGATAGATATGGGTTTCCTTTTGGGGCCCAGTCACTGATTTAACTGCTTGCTGTGTATGCTGACATCCCAGTTCTGGGTGCACGCATCTCCACTGGGAACATGCACTGTGGACTAACTAGCACACTGTTTGCAGCTGGTATGTGTCTTGATGGAGCAGCTTGTGGGGTGCAGCGGCTGATGACTTGCTGCAGGAGAATATCAGATAGTGGTGGGGTGCAGCTTAGCATAACCAGGCCTAATGTCTGTCTGCTATTGTATTATGGATGTGTACAGAGCTGCATTGACTGCCCTGTAGGGTGTCTCTTCCCCAGCAGGACTGGGGTTGATGGTCCCCTCTACTGCCACCTTTGCAGGGAGGTGGAATGTGGATCTGTTGATAGGAGACCCTGTTTGCCACCCTCAGCCCTGGAGGAGGGGGGTGGTGGTACATAGCCCACCTAGGGGTCCATAGGGGCTACACCTGACTGAAAAAGACAGAGATATCCAAGGTGTTTGTGCAGAAACTAACTATCTCACACATTAACACTGCTTTGCACCTCCGGCATGGCCTCTTTCAGCCATGGAGGGTGTTGTGGACCTGGTCCTGGGCGCCTCATTGCACCCTCAGGGTGAGCACAGTACCCGCACAATGTGGCGGTGTGTAGCTACTCTGTGCCAGTAAAACACACGGTCAGTACCCCCTACCAGGCCGAGGTGGTGTGTGGGTGCACATGGTCACTTCCCTCTACCGGGCAGAGGTGCTGTGGGGGTGCATTGCACATCTTGTGTTAATCTGTGGACAGTTGATTTGCATGTGCAGTGCATCATGGGTATGGGTAGGCTAACCCTATCCTGGTGACCACAGCAGACTGTCTGTGTGGTGACGTGCATGCTCTCTGCAGCCAGCCAGGGGCTTGCTAGCAGCTATAGAGCTGTAGCCCAATGGTTACTGCACTGCCTCTGGAGCCAGAGGTCATGGGTTCAAACCCACAGTGGGGTTATTTGATAGGGTTGTCCAACACATTATCTTTTTTTAATGTACATATTTTGATGCCAGCAAAAACACCCTCAGCATACTGTACCCATAAGGTGCCTCTGAGGGTGCTTTATAGGGCGCCCTATAAGGCACCTTATGGTTCCCGTCCATATAAGGTGCACTATACATTCTCCTGTGACGCAACCTATAGGGTGCCCTATAGGGGACATTTTAGGGTGCTGTGGCGGACAGTGCAGTTTATAATGTGCCCTATGGAGTGCCTTATAGGGTGCCTTATACGGCACCTTCAATTACGGCACGTGAGGGCGTGTTCGCTGGCAGCAATTAATAACATAAATATAAAGTGCTGCAGGACAAAATATGTACAATGCAAAGCTGATGCCACAGCCAGCCTTATGTATTAGGCACACTGGGGAGCAAACCCATGACCCCTGTATCAGCAGTCAGTGCCTTAACCATTGTGCTCCACTGCTGCTCCTCTTTGCCTGTCAGCACACCTACGTATGCTTTTCATTCCTTAAACTGCACAGTGCTGCCATAAAAACCAGTACACTGACCTTGCGGTACCTCATACGGCACCCTCTAAAGCACCCTATAAGCAACATTCTAGGGTGCCTTGGCTGACAGTGCACTTTAAAATGTGCCTTATAGGGCACCTGATGTTAACACGCTTTGGGAGTGCGTTTGCTAGTTGTGGCAATTAAAATATGACTAAAATTCCTCCTAGAGCAATCTGCCCCATAATATGTTATGCCTCAGCCAGCCTTGTTCATTGGGCACTTTGGAGGTTTGAACCCCTGATCCCTGCACCATTGGTCAGTGTCTTAACCATTGTGCTGTGGTTCTGTTCTATGATTGCACATCAGCGCGCCGCCTTATGCCGCCCAATATTAACAAGCACCTAAAACATTGGCGCGCCGCCTTGTGCCCATCAGCGTGCTGCCTTATGCCGCCCATCATTTATATGCCTCCTAAAATAATGCCTCAGCCAGCTGGCTCCATTGGGCACTGTGGGGGATTGAACCCCTTATCCCTGCACCGATGGTCAGTGTCTTAACCATTGTGCTGTGGCTCTGCTTTTCTGCTTGCTCATCAGCATACCACATATGCCTCCCGTGCAGCCATCTGATGCGCTAAGGTGCGGGGCGTACAAGGGCGCCGCGCACCTTAGCGCATATTTAAATTCCGGCTTTTCTTTTTCAGGACGAACCGCCCACTCCTTATATGGCACCCGCACTCTACCGCGGCCCGCACTTTACCGGGGTTTTAGTAAACATACCCCTAAGAGCCTCTTTTGCTAACATTTAGCTTGAGTTATTTGCTGCATGGCCCATTTTATTCCTATGGGCTGTGTGACAGTTCGAGCTAAGTATTAGTAAAAGGGGCCCTAAATGTTTTTATTATATGAATGTTTGTATTCATGTGCTGTAGATTTTAACGGAATATTAAACTGTTTTGTTATTTATTATAACGTATTATTTTAAAAACGTATAATTTACTCTGACAAAGTATGGCTCATTAGTAGCACTCTAGCCTACGGATGATGACAAAATAGCTCAGCATTTTCTGGTAGCTTTAATGTGAGACAGTAGTCTAAAGAACCTGTGAAAATATAAAAGTAAAGTGTTAATTGAATCGAAAAAAATATTTCTGAAAGTGGCATTGAAACTGCCTGTTTTCTACTGAGAGTCATCTTCTTTGCTGAGGCTTCCTTGAGAGTTTCTAGAAAAATTATTGTAACATTTTATATTAAAGTTTTTCATATAATGTAATAAAACAGTATTTCTTTAGCATTTTAATGATTAGCCTACCTAAGTTTAATTGTTATGAGACATCTTTCCTCTATTCTCCTATCTCAGTCTCTGGAAGAAATCTTTATTGTGCGACCCTCTCCTTAAAATTTAACAAAAAACAATAGAGAGATAGAGTTGTGGAGAGACAGAGACCATCGTAGAGTCCTCCTTTCAAGCTACTGAGATAACTAGATGGTTAGTAATATAGAAACAGAGCATGATGTCACAAAACACTATACGGCCCATCTAGCAAAAAGGTGTTTGTACTCCTATGGAGGGCCATATTTAAGGGATGCAGTGACCACTGCAGGATCCACCTCTACAATAGACACGACCCCTGCAACTAGCCCCAAAAGGCAGCATTACAAATATTATACCTGCCTTTAGTGCATACCTCGTTGACCAAAGAGAACAAGCCGAACTGCTACTAATCCCTACCCAGAAATTGTATGTTCACAAAATATTTCACCTTGGTCACAAATACAAAATATGGATAGAAACTAATCAAATACAGAATAAATGACTGCATATTAGAAATATAAATTTACAGAGAAAAAACAACTGGAAACCCCAAGAAGGTGGACTTCTTCTAGAGAAGCACTGGAGAAATAAAAACAGAAATCTATTTCCTCCTGTACTGTGCTAAATACAAAGATATCAAAGATGCACATTCCTGTTCCCAAAGCTGGAATATTCAAATCACTAAATCAAAACTAAAATTGTACTTCCTACCGGAGAGCGGAGGAATATTTAAAATGGTTTAACAGGTTAGTCGACCTGCTAACTGGTTAAACCGCAGTCAGTGGCACTAAAGCATTTTCAACTAACAGGATTAGTAC
Source organism: Ichthyophis bannanicus (assembly GCA_033557465.1). Taxonomy (NCBI): domain Eukaryota; kingdom Metazoa; phylum Chordata; class Amphibia; order Gymnophiona; family Ichthyophiidae; genus Ichthyophis; species Ichthyophis bannanicus. The sequence continues at coordinate 386,250,617 of CM066035.1, read as the reverse complement.
CTGCATTGTCTGTCCTAACTTTTTATGCAGTTCGGCTGTCCAGTTACAAATGCAATGCAGTCTGTGCCTTCAAGTCAGTGATGACTCTTGGAAACCCAGCAGCTCCTGGGTTTTCTTGGAAGTGTGACCCAAAGTAGATTGCCAGGCCTTTCTTCTAAGTGATGGAAAGTTAACTGACTTGCCCAAGGCCACAAGGAGTTCTAACCAGAATCAAACCTTGGTCTCAGGGGTTACTAATCCAGTGCTCTAACCACTAGGCTACTCCTTCACTTTAATTAGAGAGTGAATATTAACTGGATAGCAAATCTGGTTAGTGTTGAAACTGGGTATTCCATGCTGGATATCCCATTTCAGTTTCATCTGTGGCAACTAGCAGCTTTAAAAACACTGACTATGACTTTACTGCCTGGGCAGCTCAGCTTCTGTAGCTTATGTCTCCCTCATTTTGCAGAGGGTGAACTATTATGTGCTGACTGCAGCAGGCACCCCTGGATTGTCCATGGACCTGTGGGGATGGGTTGAATACATTGCCTTCTTGTGGGAGGCGCCCTGTGTGTATGCGTTTTGAGGTGTGTACTGTCTGGGCTCCTTCATTAATTCTTGAGGACCACTGGTCAGTTTTAGCAGACAATGGAAAAAGTGCAGGTACTTTGAACACTGAGTATTTCCTCAAAAAAAGATTTATAGTCCATCCACTCTGCCATACGCAGCAAATGCTTGGCTTTAAAATCCCTTTCTCACCCATTGAGATCTTCTGTGCTTGTAAGACGCTTTCTTAAATTCAGATACTGTTCGTGCCTCTGCCGCCTCCTTTGGGAGTTGTTCCATCTATTCTATAAACAAATATTTCCTTAGATTACTGACCCCCTCTCTCTAGAAACTTCCTTCTCTATCTTATCTACCAGAACAGAAATGCTTTTACAGCCAGTGTGAGCAGAAATAACCAGTCAAGTGGACTAGGATATTTGAGGGTGGCTTTAATTGTAAACCAGACAACACTGAGAGGATAATAGTCAGTGGTGGTGGTCAGCATATAATTTAAATGACAGCTGCAGAGTTTTTAATTAATACATATATCCAGTACCTCTACATTTCTTGTGAGTGACACTGATAAATATATCAGCTGCTGATTGCTGCCAGCACAATCCATTTAGTTTAAGCCTGCAATTCGGCAGTGTGAACTATCGGTATAGCAGTTAAATGTCACTACTGTATGAAGTTTTTTTTCGTTGCCACCCTCACTTCCCCCTTTCAATTTGCAGATAGTGCCTATGTGGTTAGATATATATTTGCCCTGCCATTATCTGTATAACTTTTTAAATATCTACAGATAAGGAAGTTGTACATTTTACAAGCCACCAGTAAGCATATATTGTCCTTTGAAAAATGATCCCTGTCTGTTTTCATCCAATGAAATATCGAGCGTTAGTCCTGGAAATCATAACTACTACTATTGCTCAGGGAAAAGCACAGAGAAAATAGCAACAATACCTATGTTCTACCTACATTCTTTCTTTCTTTATATTTATTTATTTAGACAGTTTTGTATACCACCTTATCCTTCAATCAAAGTTGTCACAACACAATTGGGGGATACATTTAATATGAGGGGATATGAGACACATACACTAATACTTACAAGGAACATGGGCAATGGAGGGTTAAGTGGCTTTCCCAAGACCACAAGGAGCACCTGTGGGACTAGAAGCCCCAGTCCTTCTGTCCCAAGGTTGCTGTCCTCTAGTGGGATTTGAACCACTGACCTTCTGGCCTGAGGTACCTTGCCCCAACCACTAGGCCACTCCTCCCTCCCAGTAAAATCATCAGCTTGCTTGTTCCTTGATTGGTTTTCTTCTCCATCATATCTATTTATGGAGGAGTAGCCTAGTGATTAGAGCAAGAGCCTAGTACCCAAACAGATCAAGATTTGATTCCTACTAGCACACCTTTGGACAAGCTACTATACCTTCCATTTCTTCTGAAAAGAAGTCCTGGCAATCTAATTCTGGTCATACCTTGCCTGCAGGATGGCCAGGAACCAGTATCAACTTGATGGCACTTAAATATATATACATAAAAGGCTTTTTTGAGATGATACTGAGTGCTATCACCTTATTCATTGCTTTCTAAAAGGAATTATTTGTATTAAAGCTAATTAATCTGTGAACCCAATATTTTTGTTAAATCAGTCAGGGCCTAGTAGCAGCAGTTTAAGTTTACATTAAAAAAACACACAGGAGAACTTTCTGGTTACATTTCATACCCAGCAGAGAGCTTGTAGTTTAAATTTAATAGTCACTCAGGGCCTAGTAACAGCAAAGTACTTTTAGTTTAAATTTAAGACACAGAAGAGAGCTTTCTGGATACATTTGGAACCCAGCAGAGAGCTTGTAGTTTAAATTTCATAAGAAGTTAGAGCCTAGCAGAAGCTAAGAGCTATAATTTAAATCAAATCAGAATATAGCTTACCTCAGCAGCACAAGACAGGGTACTGTGTAGCAGCTCTCTTTTAATAAGTGTTATTTCCCTCCCTCCCTCCCCACACCCACCCACCCCTGGGATAATCGTAGCTTTATAGGTACTAACACATCTTAAAAGGCAGGAGGTGCTCTCAGGTGAAGCTCATTACCCAAATCAGTCATACACTAAGGACCTGAGATTAGTTAAGCTTCAGGTGAACAAGGTATATTACACGTATTAGGTACAGTTTTATTAGTATAAATATCCATAGCAACCCTTAGTAAGTAAAGAACTTAGATCTAAACACAAACTTAAAACTAAGATGCAGATAGCAGTCCAGCAGCAGGATGGGGGCTTTCCAGTCTTTTGCATTGAGTGTCGCATGTACGATTTTCTCCCAGTTGGTGAGAGGTCTTACGTGTGCACTAGGTGCAAGGAGCTCTTTGCTCTCAGGGAACGAGTCCGTTCTCTAGAGGCTAAAGTAGCAGACTTGGAAAGCATAAGACAGACAGATAGGTACATAGATGAGACCTACAGGGATATAGTCCTGAAGTCCCACCGCCAGTCTGGCAGCATCCCTATTGCCATGGAGGAGAGAGGTCGCGTGACAGGAGAGCATCACCCTGGTGTGGCAGGAAGTGCTCCTGTAACTAGGACCTGTCCTCCAGGTGTTGTAAAACCCTCTCGCACTGAGGAGGTTTCTACAGGGCCATGTGCCCATGAGGGAAGGGTTAGGACAGCCGTTATAGTTGGTGATTCGATCATTAGGCATGTAGATAGCTGGGTGGCTGGTGGACGTGAGGATCGCCTGGTAACATGCCTGCCTGGTACGAAGGTAGCGGACCTCACGCGCCACCTAGATAAGGTCTTAGATAGTGCTGGGGAGGCTTCTGCTGTCTTGGTACATGTCGGTACCAATGACATAGGAAAATGTGGTAGGGAGGTTCTGGAGGCTAAATTTAGGCTTTTAGGTAGGAAGTTGAAATCCAGAACTTCCAGGATAGCATTCTCCGAAATGCTTCCTGTTCCACGCGCAGGACCCAAAAGGCAGGCAGAGCTCCGGAGTCTCAATGCGTGGATGAGACAATGGTGCAGAGATGAGGGTTTTGGATGGAACCAGGCTGCTGGCATTAACCTTTAAAAAGGAGATAGAGCAGCTTTCCCTCACTTGGTTTGCAGCTTGTCGCGCTGTGAGGGCTTGTGTGCATCAGTGATGCTGAGAGCTAAACTATCGGTACTTTAACTACTGGCAGGGTCTCCCAAGATGGACCGGTCTCAGTTGAGATGCCAGACCAAGACAAACCACCCATCTGGGCAGCAGCAGAATGGGATAGTGTTGACGGCGGAGGATCACATTTCTGTGACAACGGCAACAACACCAAACTTAAACTGTGTGGAAGAAAGGCCCGGCAATCTACTTCTGTATCTTGCCATGAAAACCCAATGGATAGTTACAACAAAACAAATTGTGCTGTAGTGCTGGAAGATGAGACCCCCAGGTTGGAAGGCACTCAACTAGCTACTGGGGAAAAGCTGAAGACTTTTCAGAGTAAAGCCAGCATTTATGATGTGGTTGGATCAAAGCCCTCGGGACATCTGAATGCTGATGTAGCTGCGCATGAAATGAGAGTCAGAAGCTGTAAAGATGTCTTACACATTGGAACATGGAACGTACAAAGCATGAACCAAGGGAAGTTGGAGGTGGTCAAGAATGAAATGGAACGTGTACAACTTGATCTGTTGGGTGCCAGTGAACTGAAATGGACTGGCATCGGGCACTTTGCATCAGATGATCACATGGTCTACTATGCTGGAAATGAAAGACAAAGAAGAAATGGGGTTGCATTTATAATAAAGAAGAAATTTGCAAGAACTGTAATGAAATACAATGCAGTCAGCGAACGCTTAATCTCTATTCGTCTACGAGGAATGCCTATCAACACAACTATAATTCAAGTATATGCCCCAACAACAGCTGCAGAAGAGAATGAAATTGAAGAGTTCTATGAACAAATACAAGCTGAAATTGACAGAACATGCAAACAGGATATCCTGATAGTCATGGGTGATTGTAACGCAAAGGTTGGCAACAAAGAAGAAGGCAAAGTAGTTGGAAAATATGGACTTGGCAACAGAAATGAAGCTGGAGAAAGACTGAGAGAATTCTGCAAGACCAACGATCTTTTCATCTCGAATACCTTCTTCCAGCAACACAAGCGGCGACTGTACAAATGGACTTCACCCAATGGATTGTATAAAAATCAAATTGACTACATCTGTGGAAGTCAACGATGGAAAAGCTCTATAACATCAACAAAGACAAAACCTGGAGCTGACTGTGGTACAGATCATCAACTACTAGTATGCAAACTCAAGCTAAAGCTGAAAAAGAGCAAACCACTCATGAATGCAGCAAAATATGACCTTGAGAATACACCACTGGAATTTAAAGACTGCCTGCAAAATCAATTTGCTGCTTTAGATACAAATGATAGAGTTCCAGAAGAGTTATGAAATGACATCAAGAAGGTTGTGTTGGAAGAAAGCGAGAAGTCTCTACAAAAGGTAAAAAAGAAAAAACGGCCAAAATGGATGACGGAAGAAACTCTGAAAATTGCCCAGAAACGCAGAGAAGCTAAAGCCAGAGGAGAAAGAAAGACAATCACAGAACTCAACAGAGATTTCCAATGTGCAGCAAGACAGGACAAGGAAAAGTACTACAATGACACTTGCAAGGAAATAGAAGCAGAAACAATTAGAGGAAGAACAAGATCGGCTTTCCTAAAGCTACGAGAGTTAAAGAAAAAGAACCAGCCTTGAATTGGAATGTTACAAGATGCTCAAGGTTCTATGTTGAATGATGCTGAGAAGATCAAGAAAAGGTGGAAGGAATATACAGAGTTTTTATATGATAAAGATCAAGTGGACCAACAGCCTTTTCAACCTGTACCTTATGATCGGGAACCATTGGTGATGAAAGAAGAAGTTGAAGCAGCATTGAAAGCTTTATCAAAGAACAAAGCACCAGGCATTGATAGCATTCCTATAGAAGTATTGCAGCAATCTGATGCAGCTGTTACCATACTTACAATGCTCTGCCAAGAAATATGGAAGACAACATCATGGCCAACTGACTGGAAAAGATCTGTGTTTATACCAATACTAAAGAAAGGTGATCCAACTGACTGTGGAAATTATCGCACAATCGCTCTGATCCCACATGCCAGCAAGATTCTACTGAAGATTATTCAAAAGAGACTACAATCATACCTGGAACAAGAACTACCTGAAGTGCAAGCAGGGTTCAGAAAAGGGCGAGGAACGAGAGACATCATTGTGGATGTGAGATGGATCCTTGGAAAGACTAAAGAATACCAAAAGGATATCTATTTGTGCTTTATCGACTATAGCAAAGCTTTTGACTGTGTAAACCATGAGAAACTCTGGGCCACATTAAGAAGCATGGGTATACCAGAACACCTGATCGTTCTCTTGCACAATCTGTACATTGATCAAGAAGCAACAGTTCGAACGGAACAAGGAGAAACAGAATGGTTTAAAATAAGCAAAGGTGTAAGACAAGGCTGCATACTTTCCCCCTACCTGTTTAATTTTATGCAGAACAAATCATCAGAGAAGCAGGATTGTATGAAGACAACAGAGGTGTGAAGATTGGTGGAAGACTCATCAACAACCTTCGCTATGCTGATGATACCACATTACTGGCGGAAAGTGAAGATGATCTGAAACATTTGCTTCTCACAATCAAAGAACATAGTCTCAAAATGGGCCTGCACCTTAATGTAAAGAAGACAAAGATCATGACAACTGGCATAATCCAAGAGGTTCATCGTCGAAGGAGAAGAAATTGAAATCGTGAATAACTTTAACCTACTTGGATCCACTATCAATAAAGAAGCAACAAGCAGTCAAGAAATCAGACGACGCATTGCTCTTGGCAGAATGGCTATGAAAGACTTAGATAAGATTCTCAAGAGCAGAGATGTCTCTCTCCATACAAAGATTTGACTTGTTCAAGCCATGGTATTTTCAATAACATCATATGGATGTGAAAGCTGGACAGTGAAAAAGATAGACAGGAAGAAAATTGATGCCTTTGAATTATGGTGCTGGCGGCGAATACTGTGTATACCATGGACTGCTTGAAGAACAAACCAGTCTGTACTAGAGGAGATCAAACCTAAGCTTTCTTTAGAAGCTCAGATGACAAGACTTCGACTTTCATACTTTGGACACATCATGCGGAGAGAGAGATCATTAGAGAAAGACATCATGCTTTTCAAGATAGAAGGTCAACGCAAAAGAGGAAGGCCAGCAATGAGATGGATCGATACAATAGCAGCAGCTACGGGTACCAGTCTGTCAACAATGAGTCGCCTGACTGAAGACCAAACACAATTTAGGATAGCTATCCAGAGGGTTGCCATGAGTCAACTCCGACTCGACGGCACTTAACAACAACAACAGAGCAGCTTTTAAACTAGATATTAGGGGAAAGCAGACAGTCGCCCAAGAGCGGATGGTTCGTTAGAATGTATCTTTGAAGGATACTATCAAAAGCAGAGAGGTTCCACAAAAGAGTTAAGTAGCCCAAATGCCCTCAAGTATGGAGCAGACAGAGCTTAAAGATCCCAAATTACCCATGTCTAACAATAGACAAATTAATATGAATAAAATACATTCTCTAAAATGCTTGTATGCAAATGCTAGAAGTCTAAAAAATAAGATGGGAGAGTTAGAATATATAGCACTAAATGAAAGGTTAGATATGATTGGAATATCAGAGACATGGTGGAAGGAGGACAACCAGTGGGACACTGTGATACCTGGGTACAAACTATATCGTAATGATAGAGCTGATCAAATTGGTGGAGGGGTTGCTCTCTATGTTAGAGAGGGCATCGAGTCAGAAAGGATTAAAGTTTTGCAGGAAAAAAAATCTGTTTTAGAATCTTTATGGATTGAAATTCCATGTAAAAGGGGGAAGGCAATGGCAGTGGTTGTGTACTATAGAGTGCCTGGTCAGAATGAACAAATGGATGATGAATTGCTCAAAGAAATCAAGGAAGCTAACAAAAGTTACAGCGCAGTAATAATAATGGGTGATTTCAACTACCCCGGTATCGACTGGGTCAGTGTCACGTCAGGACATGCTAGGGAGATAAAGTTCCTAGATGAAATAAATGACTGCTTCTTGGAGCAGCTGGTTCATGAACCGACCAGAGGGGAAGCCATATTAGACCTAGTCCTTAGTGGAACACCAGATCTAGTGCAAGAGATAAGGTTGTTGGGGCCGCTTGGCAATAGTGATCATAGCATGATCGCCTTTGATTTAATTAGTGGAGGAGGGATAGTACGGAAATCCACAGTACTACCTTTTAACTTTTGAAAGGGAGACTATGATAAAATGAGGAAAATAGTTAAGAAAAAACTAAAAGGAGCAGTTGCAAAGGTTAAAGACGTACATCAGGCTTGGCTGTTGTTGAAAAATGCTATCTTGGAAGCCCAGACCAGCTGTATTCCATGCTTTAAGAAAAGTGAAAGGAAGTCCAAAAAACTGCCAGCATGGTTTAAAGTGAGGTCAGAGAGGCTGTTGTTGTCAAAAAAGCATCTTTCAGGAAATGGAAAAAAGAGCCAAATGACGAAACTGGGAACAGCACAAGCACTGGCAAGTCAAATGCAAGGCATTGATAATGCAGGCAAAAAGAGAGTTTGAGAAGAAGCTTGCTGCGGAAGCAAAAATGCGAAGTAAAGACCTTTTCAAGAACATTCGTAGCAAAAACCTGTGAGAGAGTCAGTTGGTCCATTAGATGATAAAGGGGTTAAAGGAGCACTAAGAGGCGACAAGGCGATAGTGGAGAGACTGAATGAATTCTTTGCTTCAGTCTTTACTGAGGAAGATGTATGGATGTTACCCATGATTGAAATGGTATTTAAAGGTGCGGAAGAATTGAAGGAAATATCGATACATCGGGAAGATGTATTACAACTATTAGATAAACTGAAGAGTAGCAAATCACCTGGTCCGGATGGTATACATCCAAGGGTGTTGAAAGAACTGAAATATGAGATTGCAGACCTGCTATTAGTAATCTGTGAACTATCATTAAAATCATCTCTAATACCTGAAGATTGGAGGATCGCCAATGTAACACCAATTTTTAAAAAGGGTTCCAGGGGTGATCCGGGGAACTACAGACCAGTGAGCCTGACATCAGTACCGGGAAAAATGGTAGAAACCATCATAAAGAATAAAATTACTCGGCATGTAGATAGTCATGACCTAATGGGAGACAGCCAACATGGCTTTAGACAAGGAAGATCTTGTTTTACTAATCTGTTATGTTTTTTTGAAGGAATGAAGAATCAGGTGGACAAAGGTGAATCTGTTGATATTGTGTATCTGGACTTTCAGAAAGCTTTTGACAAAGTCCCTCATGAGAGACTTTTGGCAAAACTAAAGAGTCATGGGATAGGAGGCAGTGTACTGCTGTGGATCAGGAACTGGTTAAAAGATAGAAAGCAGAGGGTAGGGCTAAATGGCCAATTTTCCCAAAGGAGAAAGGTGAATTGTGGTGTACCCCAGGGACCTGTGCTGGGTCCGCTGCTTTTTGACATATTCATAAATGACCTGGAAAGTGGAATAACGAGTGAGGTTATCAAATTTGCAGATGACACAAAACTATTTAAAGTTGTTAAAACCCAAGAGGATTGTGGAAAATTGCAAGAGGATCTTGATAAATTGGAAGACTGGGCATCAAAGTGGCAGATGAAATTTAATGTGGACAAGTGCAAGGTTATGCACCTAGGGAAGAACAACCCAAATTATGGTTACACGATGCAAGGTTCCACATTAGGAACTACCACCCAGGAAAAAGATTTAGGCGTCATTGTGGATACCATGTTAAAACCCTCGGCTCAGTGTGCACCAGCGGCCAAGAGAGCAAATAGAATGCTAGGTATGATAAGGAAAGGAATGGAAAATAAAACAAAAGATATTATAAGTCCTCTATATCGTTCCATGGTGAGACCGCACCTTGAATAGTGTGTGCAATTCTGGTCGCCGTATCTTAAAAAGGATATAGCGATTTTAGAAGAGGTTCAGAGAAGAGCCACCAAAATGGTAAAGGGGATGGAAGGATACTCCTACGAAGAAAGGCTAAAAAGGTTAGGTCTCTTTAACCTGGAAAAGAGACGGCTTAGGGGAGATATGATAGAAGTTTATAAATTGATGAACGGAGTGGAACGGGTAAACGTAGATCGATTGTTTACCTTATCAGAATATAGAAAAACTAGGGGACATGCAATGGAGCTACAGGGTAAACTATTTAAGACTAATAAAAGAAAATACTTTTTCACTCAACGTGTAATCAAACTCTGGAATTTGTTACCGGAGGATGTAGTAAAGGCTGTTAGTGTAGCTGGGTTTAAAAAAGGTTTGGACAAGTTCCTGGAGGAAAGGTCCATAAACCATTATTAAGAAGGGGCCCAAGATATCAATGCTTGAACCAATACAAGCATTGTGGAACCTGTGTCCCTTGGGGAAACTGCTAGGTACATATGACCTAGATTGGCCACTGTTGGAAACAGAATACTGGGTTGATGGACCTTGGTCTGACCCAGTATGGCATATCTTATGTTCTTATGTTCATATGTTCCTAAGTTGATCCACGTTGCTAAGTGCCACTGAGTCAGTGTCGACTCATGACGACCCTCTGGATAACTGTCCTAAAATGTGTTCCGTCTTCAGTCAGGCAGTTCATTATTGATAGAGTGGCATGCATAGCAGCTGTTATTATCTTGATCCATTTCATTGTTCGTCTTGCTCGTTTGCATTGAACTTCAACCTTGCCAAGCATGATGTCTTTCTCTAATGATCTCTCTCTTTGCATGATGTGTCCAAAATATGAAAGTCTAAGTCTTGTCATCTGAGCGTCTAAAGAAAGTTTAGGTTTGATCTCCTCTAGTACTGACTGGTTTGTTCTTCAGGCAGTCCATGGTATACGCAGTATTCTTTGCTAGCACCATAATTCAAAGACATTGATTTTCTTCCTGTCTTATCTTTTTCACTGTTCAACCTTTGCATCCATATGATGTAATTGAAAATACCATGGCTTGGACAAGTTGAATCTTTGTATGGAGAGAGACATCTCTGCTCTTGTGAATCTTTCCTAGGTCCTCCATAGCCATTCTGCAAGAGCAGTGCATCGGCGGATTTCATGAATGCTTGTCCTTTCTTTATTGATAATAGACAACTTTAACTTGCTTGGATCAATAAGTTCAATTTCTTCTCCATCAATGATGGACATTGATTTTGCCAGTTGTCAGGATCTTTGTCTTCTTTACATTGAAGTGCAGGCCCATTTTAAGACTTGCATTCCTTGATCTTGAAAAGCAAATGTTTCAGATCATCTTCATTTTCAGCCATCATTATATCATCATTATTATGGTATCATCAGCATAGTGAAGGTTGCTGATGAGTCTTCCATAGTCCTCAATTATTAATGAAAGAGTCATGCATATAAATACTAGCACCTTCTTTTGCTAGGAAAAATGCACTATATATCTATATAATTTCTTTATCAATGGATATATTGTACCTTAAGGGGCTTTTTTATTAAAGTATGGAAAAGCTCTGTGCTTACTACTCCATTAGATGCAAACATTAACAAGCAGTACGTGCAATGTTTGTGTGTTAACTGTTTGGGTGCTCCCATCATGTTCCCATACAGTTACTCCACAGAAAACTGTTATAAGAATGCTATTTGGGAAGCAGTAAATATATCCACTCTATCTGCACCGGTGATAAGTAACACATACCATCTACCATGCACATGCTATTTTCTGCCCATAACCAGCTCATTTTCGTCTGTCATGTCAGTGCGGCAAAGCTTACCATGGATGTGTGGTAACTGTTACCATATGATAATTCACACACTAACTGCTTAGCACATGTTAGTAATATGACCATTAAGTTTTAATATGATAATTTTTGTAATAAAATGTGTGTTCTTTATATGAACACTAAACACAACGGGCCCAATATTTAATTGGGATGACTATGCTCCATAGCAGCACATAGCCGTCACCGTCGACCTCTATGCAGGGATCATATGCGGCCCCAGCATTGGATATCTGGGGTCACTGCACAGCCTTTGACGCCGCAGAAGCTAACTGAGTAGCGGCAATATTGCACCGCTACCTGGTTAGTTCCCGTGGACAAAACTAGGCCAACTTTTGCTTCGCCTAGTTTTACCTGTAGATCACTAACCGGGTAGCAGTGCAATATTGCCACTACCCAGTTAGCGACTATCATGCCCACGACATGCCCCTGAATGCCCATGATAATCCCCAATGTTAAGCAGTTAGCATTGGGGGGAATAGTGGCATTAATTGGAGATATTCGTTAGTGCCATTGAATATCCCATTCAGCAGTTTTTACATAGTTTACAGACTCTCTCTCTCATATGACCCCACCAGACTCCCCCCACTCTGTCTGTCTCTTTTTCTCTGTCTCTCTCTCTCTCTTAAGGCCCCTCCCCCAGACTTCACCCAGTGTCTCCTTCTCTCTCTTTATATCTCATAACCAAGACACCAAGATTTCATCTACTCTTTCATTCTCACTCCCCCCTTCATCGAGTCTCTCTTTCATTCACCCATTCTGGCTGCAGATCCTCAGCAACGCCATGGTGCAGGCTTCCTCACTACAATCAGCTTTCCGATTGGTGGAGCCACACGGGGCAGGAAGTTTGAGCTGATCTCTCAAACACTAGATTAGCCTGAACTTCCTGCACAGCATGGCTGTACCATTCAAGGAGCCGATCGCAGTGCAGGAAGCTGAACCCCACAGCGTTCTTACCAGCCTAACATATGCATGTTTGTTTTCGCATGCTCATGCCTCACAAACAAACGTGCTCAGACAGACCATTTTTGTGCTGCCCGTACCCTCATGAATAGATGCTACACCTTAGGGAAACACGCCTAAGAAATAGCAAAAGGCGATGAGAGAACTCTATTCAAAAAGGCATAACCACCCCAAAAAGGGTTAAATAATATATGAAACACACACGCACACGCATTATCTATCTATCTATCTATCTATATTCAGTATATCTAATTTTTTTTATGCCCTTATGTTTTTGCTGCTCTGAGCTTAAAACCTTATTGTCCATTTTGTCTCGTGAAAAGAGCTCAGCTTTTATTACAAAAATATATCACATTAGAAAATTTGAAACATTAAGAAGATACAGGCCTGGAATGGTCTTCCTGAATGTGTATGCCAAACTCCCCCTCTTGTTAAATTCAAATCCAGCCTGAAAACTCACCTCTTTGAGGCTGCTTTTAATACCTTAATTAAACTGCTTAGCTATATGGCTAGCAGCTAAATGTCTGTATAGCACCAGTGGTTGCCACTGTACACACACATCCAGTGCTGCTGCTCGTATGGATGGTAGCACTGAATAAATGAATAAATGTAAAATATTTAAATATTACAGTTGGTGTTTCAAAAAAAAAAAAAAAAAAAACACTGACCATGAGGTTTAAATATTGATCCATCAGTTTCCTAGACAGAACCGGGGCTATAGATGATCTAAACCCCTCGGCGATGTGAATCTGAATGCACACATTCAGTTCATTAGCATGCCTCAAAAAAGGTATTTATGTATGTATTTAAGAAGCTTTCAGAATGCATATACAGAAGCTAGCTTGTTCAACACACATAATAAACAGACCACAATGAAATCATTTGAATTTAGTACATGCGAGATCAATTTAATACATGTTAACTTAATGGATTAAGTTGATTCACATGTGTTAAAACATTCTAATGCAGGGTAAAGCATTTTATTAAAATGCAATTGTAAAGTAGACCCAAAAAAGTCTGACTATCATGAAAATCCAAATGAACTGCAAAAGAACTGAAATTTGTTGCACTGTGCACATTTCTGATACTCTGTCACAAATGCTGATTAGCAAAAATGTACAAATCCCGAGTTCTCCTTGAGACATTTTCAGACCCAAAATGTCATTCCCACTGATGATAGACCCTTAAAACGTGCCCCTTGCCAATTTAATCCCATCTGCTATAAATCTTTTCAGTCTTTGCTTTCTTATAAAAGGTCTCTTATTTGTTTTCACTGTGTGTCCTGTCTATCTTGAATAGACCAGAGAGTTCAAGGAGCAGAGGCAGTCTGGTATGTTGGTAATTTTATAACCTTGACAAAAAAGTGAAAAAAAGAGGAAAACAACCTCAATTTAATACATACTTGAGCTAAAATTATTATTCAAATATCCATTTTTTGTTGGAACCGTCAACCAAAAAGAGAAGGAACTAAACCTTCCCCCCGCTGTGACCGTTCCTTTTAATTATTTTTAGTCATGATGAAAGCTTTTTACTTAGCTGATTCCTGTTGCATTCATGAGCCTAAGGGAGGACCGCCAAGAGAGAATGGAAATGCACGACATGGCCCCGTTTCGGATCAGAACAAATGTTGATCCTGCCTCAGGTTGCCAAGGTTCTTGTTATGTCAGTGGTTTTTACCTTGAGCGGGGTTTTCTTGTAGAATTTTGATTGGTAATTTTATAAGACATTTTCTGTGTATAAAGCATGCTTTACATGCACAAAATGGCTATTACAAAATTGCATATGGGGTATACAGATGTACTGTAAAAAGTTGCCACAAGAAAAATAGCACCTACTTTTGTGCTATTTGTATGTAGGTGTTTCCAGCAGGGGCAGTGTAAAACCTTTTTGGGTGAAGGGTCCAAACAAATTAATCTTCAGCACTGGCCCCACGCTCTTTAGTAGCTGATGCTGTGTTGGACAAAATACTGGGTCATGACCCCAGTGGCTCACCTCATTCTGCTGCCCATAGTTTCTGGAGGCATAGTTTGAGTGGCGCTCTGACAGAGTTGCTACATACATGTATTTTGTAGACACGTACACACAAATAATATGCACATGCATATTTACACTGACGCTATCTGGGCAGCTGCTGAATATCAGCGCTGCCAAATTAGCATCCTGCTTGGCTGGCCAACCTGGATATTTAATGTCAGTGGTCAGATATGGCCCAGTACTGAATATTCTTTAGCATTCCGTGGCAATGGCTAGCCACTTTAATATTGGGCCTGTGGAGGCACATTCCAATGTGGGCGCCCAGGCCCCTGTGTGGCTGATTGGAATTGGGACACCCAGAGGTAGACCCGATTCTGATCCCATGGGGGCTAGACGTACCTGCGGGATCAGAATTGGGTCTTGGGCCTGAATGTGCAGGCTGGGCCCCGATTCCGATCGGCCTGCATGCACAGCCACTTGCCTGGCCACCTAAGTCAAACACCTGAATGGAGCCGCAGTACCATGGTGTCCCATCAGGAGCCACAAATGATGGCCGCCACTAATTTACTTCGTTCCCCATAGCTGGATCCTTGATCTGGCCTCCCATGGCTAGGGTCTGGCTGTGGGGAACTTCCTGCACCCCCTATCTTACTATCCAGGCCTGGCAGCAGGATCCCCCAACATCCAGGGAGACTTATTCCACTTCTGTGATGGAATAAATCCCCCGTCTAAGTTCACGGCCCTGGACATATAGAGCTGACCTCAGAATCGGCCCTGTACATCTAGGGTGAGTCGCTGCCCACTGCCCGCCCTCGCTCCTCCCCTGGCCTGCCCCCTCCCACCCATGAACCGAGCTCCCCACACAGATCAGGTGAACTTGCGGGGAGCGCTGTTTCCCCTGGTGCCAGCCTGAGGAATAGTGGGTCTGGACATCTGGATCGGACATCCAGACTCTATTCTGGTCTCATATTCTATAAAGGTACATGGGCATCTATATTGCCGTTATCAAAATTGTCAGGAAACACAATGAAGACATTAGAAGGGATTCACAAAGAATGTTGTTGTTGTTGTTGTTAACTGCCGTCGAGTTAGTATTGACTTATGGCTACCCTCTGGATAGTTGTCCTAAACTGTGTTTGGTCTTCAGTCAGGCGACTGATTGTGGCATCTATAGCTGCTGTTGTTGTATCGATCCATTTCGTTGCTGGTCTTCCTCTTTTTCATTGACCTTCAACCTTGCCAAGCATGATGTCTTACTCTAATGATCTTTCTCATCTCATGATGTGTCCAAAACGTATAAAAATCAAAGTCTTTTCATCTGAGCTTCTAAAGAAAGCTTAGGCTTGATTTCTTCTATTACTGACTGGTTTGTTCTATGGGCAGTCCATGCTGTACATAGTATTCTTCGCCAGCACTATAATTCAAAGGCATTAATTTTATTCTTATCTTTTGCATTGTCCAACTTTCACATCCATATGACATTATTGAAAATACCATGGCTTAGACAAGTTGAATCTTCCTATGGAGAGATACATCTCTGCTCTTGAGAATCTTGTCCAGGTCCTTCATAGCCAGTCTGCCAAGAGCAATGTGTCATTTGATTTCTTGCCTGCTTGTTGTTTGATGGTTGATCCAAGCAGATTAAAGTTGTCAACTATTTCAATTTCTTCTCCATCTACAATGAACTTATTGATTTTTGCCAGTTCTCAGGATCTTTGTCTTTTTGACGTTAAGTTACAGGCCTATTTTAAGACTACATTCCTTGATCTTGAGAAGCAAATGTTTCAGATTATCTTCGCTATCAGCCAGTATTCTTGTATCATCAGCAAAGAGAAAAATTTAGATTAGTCTTTCACCAATCTTCACACCTCAGTTGTCTTTATACAGTCCTGCTTCTCTGATGATTTGTTCTGCATATAAATTAAAGAGGTAGGGAAAAGTATACAGCCTTGTTGTATACCTCTGCTGATTTTTTTTCCATTTTAAATTTTTATTAAGAACTTCAATAAGCAATACAAACCGCATCGTTCTCAACAGTGAACATTGATGAACATTGTACATTCTCCCCAATAAGTACACTCTCCCCAATAAGTACACCTCTATACCTCCATCCTTTACATCTCTCCTTGGATTTTCCCCCTCCCTCCCCCCTCCCCACTATCCCTCATCATTCATCCCTACATCTCCCTTTCCCCCTTTCTCTGATATCATTCTCTGCTCTTTAAACTCATTCACCATTGGCTCTGGCACTATGCCAGATGCCCTGATCTTTATTAGTTAAGATGCAGTCATCCCTCCATCCTCCTTCCGCTCCCTCCATGCTTCCAACCACTTCCACCCTCCCATCCATTGCTCAGCACTCCTCTCACCTTTCCCCTGTCTCTACTCTGTCAGTTTGAACATCAAGCTCACCTCAGCCACTCTTCTAACAAATCCTGCAGGTGTTGGAATACCCCGCCCCACCCAGTGCTGTGCTATCTCACATCGTGCTGCTACTATACAATGATGCAGCACCCCCTCTTCCCTTCTGGGAACATCATCTTCTATATGATGCAATAAACATACCTCCAGCTTCCTTTGCAATCTATGGCTGGTCATATCATGTATCATGTCTACAATCTTTGCCCAATAGGGTTGTATCTGTGCACACTTCTACCACATGTGTAACCAATCCCCTCTCTCTTGGCACCCCCTCCAATAATGATCATTGCATACCTTACCCGCTCTTTTACGTACTGGCGTCCAGTACCATTGATATGGTACCTTATATGCATTCTCTTTTATTTGAGTAGCAATAGAAATGTTGGCCACAGTCTGTATGATCTTATCCTACACTTCATCATTCCAACTCACCCCCAATTCCTCCTCCCATTTTAACACACGAGTATCCCAGTTTACTCTCACCTTTCTCCGTTAAGCCTTTGTAGATTTTGGACAAAACCCCCTTTTGACCCAGAGTACCTGAGCATAGCGCCTCAAACCATCCCCTATTTTCCCATAAATCTTTCCACTCCGGTTGTTTTAAAAAGTGACTAAGCTGTACATATGTATAATAGTCACTGTTCATTAGCCCATATAAATCCCTAATTCCCTCAAACTCCAGTACACCCTTCGGACTTATTATCTGAGAAATTTATGCCAACCCCACCTTCGCCCATCTCCGTAAAATATTTACCCCAGGTCCCTGACCCCTATCAAAACATGCCTCCAGTGTCATTCCCTGTGTATACCCTTTATCTTGAACTAATATTTTTCTATTTTGTTTCCACACACTCAAACTATATTCAACTATGGGGTTAAGGGATTTACTTTCAAAGGCTTTACTACTATTTTTTACTTTCAAAGCCCTCCATACTATTTTTTCCAAGCCCCCTTCCCCTATTGACTCTTCTTCCATTTGTACCCACTGCTTCTGTTTTCCTCTTTGCCACTCAGATCGTTTTCAATTGTGCTGCCTCATAATATTTTCTAAAATTTGGCCCCCCTAGCCCCCCCTCTCCTTTGACTCGTTGCATTACCGCCATTGCTACTCTTGGCCGTCAGTTTGTTTGACCATATGAATTGATTGACAAGTCTTTGTACCTGCTTTAACTTCCTATAGGGAACCCTTATCGGTAGCGTCTGAAACAAGAACAGAGGTCTTGGTAATAACATCATCTTAACTGTTGCTATGCGCCCAAACCAGGAAAGGTACCCTTTCCCCCACCCATCTAGCCAACTCTCTATCTGCCCAAACAACTTCAAATAATTTAGCTTATATAAGGTTCCTAGCCCATTATTTATTTGAATGCCTAAATATCAAATTTTCTCTTGAGCCCATTTAAATGGGTATTTCTTTTGCAGTAAATCCTGTACTTCCCTCTTCACTGACAAGTTTAAAACTTCAGATTTTGTCCAATTTATTGTAAATCCCGACATCCTGCCATATTCTTCCAGTTCCCACATTAAGATTGGTAAAGAGAAATGCAGTCTAGCTACACTCAATATTATATCGTCTGCAAGCAGATATTTTATACTTTCTCTGCCCTACTGTAATGCCCCTTACGTCAGCTTGCTCTCGCACCCTTTCCGCAAATGGTTCCAATGCTATAGCAAATAGCAGCGGCGACAAGGGGCATCCCTGTCTCATTCCTCTCCCCTGCCCAAAAAAATCAGAGTAGGCCCCATTCACCCTAACACAAGCTTTCGGGTTATGATACAGGGCTTTTACCCATTTTGTGAATTCTTCCCCAACCCCATTTTGTCCATTACAATGAATAGAAAAGGCCAACCACCTGGTCAAAGGCCTTCTCCACATCCAGAGACAGTAGCAAGGCCTCCTCCCCACTCTGTTCGATGGACCATATCATATTTAGTATCTTTCCAATGTTATCTGCTACTTATCTGCCTGGCATAAATCCCGCTTGATCATGATGTATGAGCTTTCCTATTATCTTGTTTAAATGCGTGGCTAGGATTTTAACTAACAATTTAGCATCTAAATTGAGCAACGATATAGACCTATAAGAAGAGCATTCTTGTGGGTCTTTCCTCTCTTTATGTATTATTGTTATTCCTGCCCAATCCATCGAATCCTCTAACCCCCCCTCCCTCCCATGGAAGGTTAAATAGCCTCACTAAAGCTGCAGTTAAGATCTCTCCAAAACCTCTATAGAATTGCGCTGTTAGCCCATCCAACTCAGGCGCCTTATTCAATTTCAACTGCTTTATCGCTCTCTGCACTTCATCAGTTCTTATGGCCTTATTTAGCTCTTCTTGTTCCCCTTCCGCTAGTTTAGGCAGTTCTAGGGAATCAAGATAACTTGATACTCTCCCCCTCGGTGGAGCAACCCTTGCTTGATATAACCCTTGGTAGTATCCCCTAAAAGCTTCCCTAATCTCCCCATCCTTATTTACTAACTCCCCTCTCTGATTTCGAACTTTCATTATATGCGAGCGCAATTTCCTCTGTTTCAATTTCAACGCCACATATCTCCCAGCTTTATTGCCCCCCTCAAAAAATTCCTGCCTCAATAGCTGCATCTGATATCTTTTCTTTTCTGTCTGCATTGCATTTATCTGAGCTCGTACTGCCAACACCTGACCTCTATATACACCACCTTTTCCGAGCGCATCACGCTCTTCCAAGTTCACCAATCTTTTTCTCAATTCCCTCCCTTTCCTTCTTCTTTCGCGCCCCCCACTTTACTAAAATCCCTCTCATTACTGCCTTGTATCCATCCCACACTCCTCCCCACGCTACATTATCATTCCACTTGAAATATTCCCTCGTTTCTCTCTCAATATCCGCTCGTACCCTCCCATCTTCTAGTAACGATTCATTAAGCCTCCAAAATTGTATGCCTTTCCACTCCCCCTCCAATTGCAAACTGACCTCCACTGGTGCATGGTCTGACCATGTA
This sequence comes from Ichthyophis bannanicus, assembly GCA_033557465.1. Lineage (NCBI taxonomy): Eukaryota > Metazoa > Chordata > Amphibia > Gymnophiona > Ichthyophiidae > Ichthyophis > Ichthyophis bannanicus. The sequence goes on along the minus strand of CM066035.1, from coordinate 386,230,895 downwards.
ATTGAGTCCATCTCTGCCCCCATAATCCTACCCCCCACCTCCTTTGAGACCCAAATAGCATCTATTCTAGAGTATGAGCCATGTACTGGTGAAAAATATGAAAATATGAAAATCTCCAAGCATCTATCAAGCAATGCTGTGTTACGAAGCTATGATATCTACTCCTGTCCGCCCTCTTACTCTCTTGTTTCCCTCTGGCATCTCTAGCCGGATTCCATGTAAATTAAAGTTACCTCCACAAATGAGAATACCCTCCCCCATTTTCCTCACCTCTTCATTCAGTTTTCTCCAAAATTCACCTTGCACCCCCGTTGGCGCATAGACATTCATTATACAATATCATTCATGCCCCACTTTTAAACATAGTAACACATATCGCCCCCCCTTTGTCTTGAACCACCGATTGTATTTGTATCTTTAACTTTGCATCTATCAAGATAGCAACCCCTCCTTTTTTCTTTTCCACTGTATTAGATGCATGGATACACACTCCAAAGCCCCTGGGTTTAACCAGGTACTCTGTCGCTCTCGTCAAGTGTGTTTCCTGAATCAGAACTATTGCGGCCTTCTGGCGTGCCAGTTTTAAATGGTGAATTAAGCCCTTTCACATTCAACGTAACTATTTTCAACTCACCTTTGCGTTATGTACCTCCTCTTCTCTCTTAGCCCTATCCTCCCCCTCCTCTCCTCTCCTCCCCCTCCTCTCCTCCCATCCCCTTTCCCCCGTCCCCTCCATGGAAACTCAACTTCCATAAGTTGTGACGAACCATCGAGCCACTACCTACTGTACCTACCCCTTTCCCACTTGCTACCCTACCACTTTGCCCCACCCCCCTCCCGCCATTAACTGTAACAATCTTCATTCTTAAAACCCAAGAACCTTTACCCCCACCTCCTCCTCCCTCCCCCACCAGCAACAGTTTCAGCAAAGCATTAAATCACATCATTCATCTCAGTTCAATTATTGAGTCTTCTTATATCAGGTGACCCGGGACCATCCATCTCAGCCACAGGCCGTCACTGCCTCCATTGTTCCCTGACCTTCTTTAGTCAGTCTTGCTAACCTTTGACCGTTGGCTGGTACTCTGTGCCATTTCAAGCTGGCTGCCTGAGCTCCCGCAGTCACGACGTTCTTCAGACATGCCTGACCCTCAGAACCCACAGGCAGATTAGTGAGGCCCAAATCCCTGAGCACACCCCAGGCCTCCTCGCAGTTCTTCACCCTTCTCGAACTGCCTTTTACAGTTATTAATAATCCAAAAGGATATAGCCACTTGTACCGCATCTCCTCCCTCTGCAAGTACGCCGTCATCTCCTTCATCTCTCTCTGATGCTGCAAGGTGCCCAGAGACAAGTCCTGAAACAGTTCCTCCGAATGTCCTTCCCGCTGGAAATGTCCCAATTTCCGTGCAGCCCTCGAGTCTTTCTTTAGCTTTGAAGGATTTTAGGCACACCACAATGTCCCTTGGTCAATTGTCTCTAATGGGCCTCAGCAATCTATGGGCTCTCTCAATTTGTGGAGAGTCATCTACCCCACTCTCTTCTAGGGCTGCTGCTTGCAACAGTGCCCCAAACACTGTTTTAATGACTACATCACAAATTTTTTTATTCAGGGCCCTCTGGTATGCCTCTCACTCTTAGATTGCTTCTCCTTGATCAGTCCTCCAGATCCTCCATTTTCTCTTTCAATTCTTCTTGAGTTTGCTTTATCTCCTCCCATCCTTTGCGGAGATCCTCTAAGGCTTCCCCCTGCTGCTCCAGCTGATTTTCGGTTTCTTCTACGCGTGCTCCTAGGTCCACCATATCCTGATGTAGCGGTTGCAATGTCTCTTTTAATTCAGTTTTTACACCATTGATTTCCAACTTTCAAATCTTCTTCCAACTCATTCAGCCACAAGTTTATCAGTTCCCTACGCCCAGACCTCCGAAATCTGCCATCTCCTCCACTGTCTCCGCCTCTCGTTCCTCCAGCCTTTCCCCTTCCTTTTCTCCTTCTTTCCCTCCTCTCAATGGGGCATAGGAGGATCTAAATTCTGCCAATTCTTTTTTTCGCTGATAGCCCTCCTTTGGATGTCTCCATCTTCCTGCCTTCCTTCCCTGTCACTTCTCTGGATCCTGTGGAGCTTTACAACCCCGCCGAGGATGTTGCCACGTCTGCTCTGGGATTGTGCCTGCTGATCTAGCCACCAGAACCCTTTCTCCCTTTTCTTTATTGCAGTGCCTCCCCGCACTTTGTGTTTTCTCTATCTGGGACTTGGTGCTTGTGCTGCTTATTTTATTTTAAATTCCAGGCTTCCCTCGCCAGGCTGTCCCAATTTACCCCTTCCTCCAGCAATATCTCTGTATTTTCCTCCACTCTGCTGAGTATTCACTGCTACCTTGAGTCTGGGCCACTAACTCCACTGTGTCACCACCGCACTTCTGTACCTCCACGTGCTCGTCTTCTTCGCGGGCCATTCCAGCAGTCCAGCAGCAAGATGGGTGCTTTCCAGTCTTTTGCATTGAGTGTCACATGTATGATTTTCTCCCAGTTGGTGAGAGGTCTTACATGTGCACCAGGTGCAAGGAGCTCTTTGCTCTCAGGGAACGAGTCCACTCTCTAGAGGCTAGAGTAGCAGACTTGGAAGACATAAGAAAGACAGAGAGGTACATAGACAAGACCTACAGGGATATAGTCCTGAAGTCCCACCTCCAGTCTGGCAGCAACCCTGTTGCCATGGATGAGAGAGGTCACGCGACAGGAGAGCATCACCATGGTGTGGCAGGAAGTGATCCTATAACTAGGACCTGTCCTCCAGGTGATGTAAAACCCTCTCGCACTGAAGAAGTTTCTACAGGGCCATGTGCCCATGAGGGAAGGGTTAGGACAGCCATTATAGTTGGTGATTCGATCATTAGGCATGTAGATATCTCAGTGGCTGGTGGACATGAGGATCACCTGGTAACATACATGACTAGTGCGAAGGTAGCGGACCTCATGCGCCACCTAGATAAGGTCTTAGATAGTGCTGGGGAGGAGTCTGCTGTCTTGGTACATGTTGGTACCAATGACATAGGAAAATGTGGTAGGGAGGTTCTGGAGGCTAAATTTAGGCTTTTAGGTAGGAAGTTGAAATCCAGAACTTCCAGGGTAGCGTTCTCCGAAATGCTTCCCGTTCTACGCGCAGGACCCAAAAGGCAGACAGAGCTCCGGAGTCTCAATGTGTGGATGAGACAATGGTGCAAGGATGAGGGTTTTGGATTTGTTAGGAACTGGGAACATTCTGGGGAAAGGAGGGACTTTTCCGAAGCGATGGGCTTCACCTTAACCGGGATGGAACCAGGCTACTGGCATTAACCTTTAAAAAGGAGATAGAGCAGCTTTTAAAGTAGATAATAGGGGAAAGCCAACAGTTGCCCAAGAGCGCATGGTTTGGAAGAATGTATCCTTGAAGGATACTACCAAAAGCAGAGAGTTTCCAAAAAAGAGTAAAGTAGCCCAAATGCCCTTGAGTATGGAGCAGACAGAGCTTAAAGATTCCAAATTACCCATGTCTACCAATGGCCAGATTAATATGAATAAAATACAGACTCTAAAATGCTTGTATGCAAATGCTAGAAGTCTGAAAAATAAGATGGGAGAGAGAGAATATATAGCACTAAATGAGAGGTTAGATATGATTGGAATCTCAGAGACATGGTGGAAGGAGGAAAACCAGTGGGACACTGTGATACCTGGGTACAAACTATATCGTAATGATAGAGCTGATCAAATTGGTGGAGGGGTTGCGCTCTATGTTAGAGAGGGCATTGAGTCAGAAAGGATTAAAGTTTTTCAGGAAACAAAATTGCTGTAGAATCTCTATGGATTGAAATTCCATGTAAAAAGGGGAAGGCGATGGCAGTGGGGGTGTACTATCGACCGCCTGGCCAGAATGAACAAATGGATGATGAAATGCTCAAAGAAATCAAGGAAGCTAACAAATGTTACAGCATAGTAATAATAATGGGTGATTTCAATTACCCCAGTATCGACTGGGTCAGTGTCACGGCAGGACATGCTGGGGAGATAAAGTTCCTAGATGAAATACATGACTGCTTCTTGGAGCAGCTGGTTCATGAACGACCAGAGGGGAAGCCATATTGGACCTAGCCCTTAGTGGAACACCAGAGCTAATGCAAGAGGTAAGGGTGTTGTAGCCTCTTGGCAATAGTGATCATAGCATGATCGCCTTTGATGTAATTAGTGGAGGAGGGATAGTAAGGAAATCCACAGTACTACCTTTTAACTTTCGAAAGGGGGACTATGATAAAATGAGGAAAATAGTTAAGAAAAAACTAAAAGGAGCAGTTGCAAAGGTTAAAGACTTACATCAAGCTTGGGTGTTTGAAAAATACTGTCTTGAAGCCCAGACCAGCTGTATTCCACGCTTTAAGAAAAGTGGAAGGAAGTGGAAAAAAACTGTCAGCATGGTTTAAAGGTGAATTCAGAGAGGCTGTTGTTGCCAAAAAAGCATCTTTCAGGAAATGGAAAAAAGAGCCAAACGATGAAACCTGAAAACAGCACAAGCATTGGCAAGTCAAATGCAAGGCATTGATAAGACAGACAAAGGGGAATTTGAGAAGAAGCTTGCTGTGGAAGCAAAAACGCAAAATAAAGACTTTTTCAAGTACATTCATAGCAAAAAACCTGTGAAAGAGTCAGTTGGCCCATTAGATGATAGAGGGGTTAAAGGGGCACTAAGAGGCGATAATGGAGAGACTTAATGAATTCTTTGCTTTACTCTTTATTGAGGAAGATGTAAGGATATTACCCATGACTGAAGTGGTATTTAAAGGTGCGGAAGAATTGACGGAAATATTGATATATCGGGAAGATTTATTACAACTATTAGATAAACTGAAGAGTGGCAAATCACCTGGGCCGGATGGTATACATCCAAGGGTGTTGAAAGAACTGAAAAGTTGAATAGTGGTGTACCCCAGGGATCTGTGCTGGGTCCACTGCTTTTTGACATATTCATAAATGACCTGGAAAAGGGAATAACGAGTGAGGTTATCAAATTTGCAGATGACACAAAGCTATTTAAAGTTGTTAAAACCCAAGAGGATTGTGGAAAATTGCAAGAGGATCTTGATAAATTGGAAGACTGGTTATCAAAATGGTAGATGAAATTTAATGTGGACAAGTGCAAAGTTATGCACCTAGGGAAGAACAACCCAAACTATGGTTACATGATGCAAGGTTCCACATTAGGAACTACCACCCATGAAAAAGATGTAGGCGTCATTGTGGATAACATGTTAAAACCCTTGGCCCAGTGTGCAGCGGTGGCCAAGAGAGCAAATAGAATGCTAGGTATCATCAGGAAAGGAATGGAAAATAAATCAAAAGATATTATAATGCCTCTATATCGTTCCATGGTGAGACCGCACCTTGAATATTGTGTGCAATTCTGGTCGCCGTATCTTAAAAAGGATATAGCGTTATTAGAAAAGGTTCATAGAAGAGCCACCAAAATGGTAAAGGGGATGGAAGGATACTCCTATGAAGAAAGGCTAAAAAGGTTAGGGCTCTTTAACCTGGAAAAGAGATGGCTGAGGGGAAATATGATAGAAGTCTATAAATTAATGAACGGAGTGGAACGGATAAACGTAGATCGATTGTTTACGTTATCAGAATATAGAAAGACTAGGGGACATGCAATGAAGCTACAGGGTAAACTATTTAAGACTAATAAAAGAAAATACTTTTTCACTCGACGTGTAATCAAACTCTGGAATTTGTTACCGGAGGATGTAGTAAAGGCTGTTAGCTTAGCTGGGTTTAAAAAAGGTTTGGACAAGTTCCTGGAGGAAAGGTCCTTAAACCATTATTAAGAAGGGACCCAGGATATCGATGCTTGACCCAGTACAAGCATTGTGGAACCTGTGTCTTTTGGGGAAACTGCTAGGTAGGTATGACCTAGATTGGCCACTGTTGGAAACAGGATACTGGGCTTGATGGACCTTGGTCTGACCCAGTATGGCATATCTTATGTTCTTATGTTCTCTCGATCGCTACTGCTCCACTGCTGACTGTTCTGCTCAGTCTTCCTCTCCCTCACCTCCAGTGATCGCCTCGGCCGCCGTGTCCGGTCTCCCTTTGTACCTCCCCTCTGGTCCCGACTTCAAACCACCATGTGGCGCCCCAATTGGAGCCCGCACCGCTGCTGATCTCGCCGCTTTTTTCTTGTTGCTTTCAATTTTGTTTTGTGGATCGCCGCGATCTTTCCGCCAGCTGTCAGTTTGTAATTGGAGCTGCTATCGCTGCTCTCCAGATTTCGTCGCACAGCCTCTCCTGCTTCCCCCGACCCTCCTGCTGTATAATTTTCACCACGGATCACTCTTCCACCACTCTGTACGGCCAGCACTTTCCCGCTCGTTCGTGGATCTCAATGCTCGGGGGGGTAAGCCCGATCTTCACAACCGCCCTCTCACTCTTGTGGGGTGCCGCTACCCTCTCCCCTCCATTTCAGTCCCTTTCTGTTGCTTTTAGGGGTTCATTTCCCCTTTTGCTGTAGGCTTTGGTTGCGGAGCTCTCCCACTATGCTGCCATTCAGGTCGATGACATCACCAGAAGTCCTACCTCTGCTGATTTTAAACTATTCTACTTCTGCTTTTTCCGTTCAAGCTGTTGCTTCTTGATCAATGTAAAGGTTGTACAGGAGAACTATCAGATGTTCTAATATATCCATGCTTCTTAATGTGACCCAGAGTTTCTCATGGTATACACAGTCAAAAGCCTTGCTATAGTCAATAACATACATATAGATATATTTTTGGTATTCTTTGTCTTTTCAAGGATCCATTTCACATCCACAATGATGTCGCTTGTTCCTTGCATTTTCTGAAACCAGCTTGCACTTTAGGCAGTTCTCATTCCAGGTATGGTTGTAGTCTCTGCTGAATGATCTTGAGTACAATCTTGCTGCCATTTGAGATCAGACCAATTGTGCGACAAATTCCATAGTCAGTAGGATCACCTTTCTTCAGTATTGGTATAAACACGTATCTTTTCCAGTCAGTTGGCCATAATGTTCTCTTTCAAATTTCCTGGCAGAGCTTTGTAAGTATGGTAACAGCTGCATCCAATTACTGCAATACTTCAGTGGGAATGCCATCAATGCCAGGTGCTTTGATCTTTGATAATGCTTTCAATGCTGCTTTAACTTCTGTCATCACCCAATGGTTCCTGATCATAAGGCACAGGTTGAAATGACCGTTGTCCCACTTGATCTTTATCATAAAATGACTGTATATTATTTATACTTTTTTTTGATCATCCCAGAATCATTCAACATGGATCCTTGAGCAACCTGTAACCGGTTGTGTTCTTATATTCCCTGATCTTCATGCCCCAGTGGCATATTCTCCCACAAAAATGCACATATCCACTAAATCTGTATGGGTGGGGGGCATCCTGATCTCAGGACCAGCCCATCAACATGGGCAACTAGGCGGGTGCCAGGGGTCTGCCGTCCAGATTGACTGCATGCTGGCGGATACCTCCCTCCATGCCATTGTGGCACAGCCACCACTTTAGTGCTGTAGGCAGTCTCTTTACATAGCAAACCTGCAGCTTGGCACACCTTGCTGCCCCTGCCCCCCTCCACCGGGGGGCTGTGGGCATTGTGATATTGCCTTTGTATTGGGTAGGGAGGGCTGTCCTGTGCTCCGCTATACCTGCTGCTGACATGCTGGCCATGCCACTGACAGTGGCAACTGCACCATTGCACTGGGTGCACATGGCCAGGTCAGCATTTCTTCTGCAGCAGGCTGCATACGCATCGCACACCACCCTCACCTTTGCACAACGCTGGCATGTTTGTGTGCTGCCACTGTCACAGTGGAGTAATACCGGGCATCTCGGATGTGCACCCTAGGCAGCAGCCTTGAAGCCTGGTGGTCCTACCAGTCCCACCACAGCACCAACATGACACCCCATTTGCCAGTGTGGCCACATCAACATACTGTCCTTTCTTAATAGGACATCATGCTGTGGCTGACGATGGAGAACTACTGTCACATAATTGGGATCGCCAGTGGGGCAGCACATTGCATATATTTAAGTATTTAACAGGCTTATAGATATACACCCAACTCTACACACCCTGAGCAAAGCAGTATCCACTCCCAACTACAAGTAATAACTGAAATGCACCCTCATCAATGCACACTCAGTGCGCAACAAAATCCCAATCCTTACCAACATCCTCAAGAATGATGAACCAGATCTACTCTGCATAACCAAAACCTGACTATCTGCAACAGACACTGTACTCCTCAACCAACTTAAAACAAGCAGATACACAACTTTAAGCTGCCCACAAATAAACAAAAGAGGAGGAGGTGTGCTAATCATTGATAAGCCAGCCTACAATTCCAAATCACAACTTCCACATCCATAGACGACCTAGCCATCTTGTCAAGAACAAACGACTGCCTCTCAATATGCTTACACTACCGAGCACCTTCACCCAGCACCAACAATTTAACCAAAATACTTGAGGCAACAATTGAAAACACCACACAAACAGATCTCTTATACTACTAGGGGACTTCAACTTGACCACACTCCCCAGAAACCACGCAAACACATTCCTAGAGGCAATGGATGCCCTGGATGACCAGCAAATCATAAGCAACCCCATCCATATGAAATGAAATACACTAGACCTTATATTCATACCAAAATACTTGATATCAGATAACAACACTTCCATGACACAAACACTCCCAGTTCCATGGTCAGAACACACTATTTATTTATTTAGATAGTTTTGTATACCACCTTATTCTTCAATCAAAGTGGTCACAACACTATTGGGGGATACAGTTAACACGAGGGGATATGAGACACATACGCTAATACTTACAGGGAACATGGGCTATGGAGGGTTAAGTGGCTTGCCCAAGACCACAAGGAGCACCTGTGGGACTAGAATTATGATTAACTATGATTAACATCTGCACCATTCACTACTCTGGCAGCCACATGAAAAACACCATACACTCCACAAAACGCAGATTCTGCACCTTCGACAAAGAAGCATTCTTGTAGGAAATAATACCCCAATGGCTCCCTTACCACTGCTTAGTAAACATACCCCCAAGTGTACAGTCACCACTTGTGTTGTTGGAAGAAGGTGTTTGAGATGACTAGATCATTGGTCTTGCAGAATTCTAGCAGTCTTTCTCCAGTTTAATTTATTTTGCCAAGTCCATATTTTCCAACCACTTTGCCTTCCTCTTTGTTGTCAACTTTTTCATTCCAGTCACCCATGACTATCAGAATATCCTGTTTGCATGTCCTGTCAATTTCAGCTTGTACTAGTTCATAGAACTGATTAACATCCTCCTCTTCTGCAGCAAAGGGCTATTCATGGAAACAAAGAGCGGCATCATGTAGCACGTTCTACGTATAAGTGCTGACATGGAAGAGGCCATTTTGCGAGCATTTATCATTCGTACAGTCCTCTGACCTCAGAAAGCTGTACAAGAAAGGTGGTATAGAAAATTGTAATAATCATAAACATAAACATATACATACAAGTGGTGACAATTAATGGTACCCACCAAAGGTGTTACTTTAAACATTTGGGGCAGAAATATAAAATGAGGAATTAAAGAGAATTTGGAGCTTATTTTAGAAGCATTCCCATGTGCAGAGATTTTTTTGAGAGAGTACTCTGTGTTGAGCACTGCTACCTTTACCATTGTCTACATTCAGTATGCCAGCTTTGGGAATCTGAATGCCCAGTATCTTTGTATTTCGCAAAGTAGAGGACAGTAGAATTGTCTATATAATTCTGTTTCTACTATGTGGTCATTTATTCTGTATTTGAGTTTCTATCCATATTTTGTACATATGTCGAAGGTGAAGCATTTTCTCAGCATGCAATTTTTGGGTAGGTATTTATAGCAGTATGACTTACTCTCTTTTCTCAACAAGAGATATGTTCTAAATGTGGGTGTAATATTTGCAATACTGACTTTTCATAGATTCTGTGACTAGATGGGGGGACATGGCTATTGTGGGGGAAGACCCCTCAGTAGTCACCTCACCCCTCAAAGATGGCTAGAAAAAAGCACTGACCATGCGTATAATTGAATTTACATGTTCGGATTGGAATACACTTGTAAATGCAGTTTTAGAAAGCCACACTTTATAGGTGAGGGTACTTACCATGTCTAAATTGCAAGGAAGTATGGCTAGGGCATGGAGAAGGAGTGGTTAGGGCAGATCTGCAATATCGATGTACATTCTCTATTTTACAAGGGGAATCAATGTGGCTATTAAAAAATCTAGACATCAGTATTTACAGATGCTCCGTGGCATAAATAAGTGCTTGTTTGATACTGATATTCTTACTGCCCCCCCCCCCCCCAGCATCTTATTCCCTCTTAAATACTCTGAATTCTGATACCCCCGTAGACCCTTTGACATCTGATTCCCCTTTAAATGCTCCCTGGCAGCTGATTCTCCCCACCTGATATCCCCCCAGCATCAAGAAGCGCCCATCCAACCAGCCTAGCAGCAAGAAACTCCCCTCGATGACACTGTCTGGAAGATCTCCCACTCCCCAATCCCATCCTTTATTTGGCAGCCCTGACCCTTAGTGGTAGCACCGCGAGAACCATGTTGGAACCTGTAGCCACCAAAGACCCTATTAAGAGCCAGAGATAGGATCAGTGGGTAAGGTGGGGTCTTCCAGAAGTGCTTTGAGAGGGGAGGGGGTTCTTGATGCCAGAGAGGTCAGGAGGGGGCTTCTTAATACTGGGGGAGTGTTGTGTTTGGTATCATCTATTAAGGGGATTAAGGGGGTAATCAGATGCCATGGGGGGATGTCAGAGAGGATCAATGTCAAGGGGAACTTGTGGTGCTGGATTGCCGTGTGCGTGGGGATCAGGAACAGTGATTTTAAGAAACAGCTTCCTTGTAATGTGGAGTGAAGCTGCATGTTTTTCGCCAACATGCAGCTTTTTAAAAATCACTGATCCTGCCGTATTTGGGGACAAATTGACTTGCAATCCTTCATGTCTGTATACATGTTTTAATTGTCAGGACCTGGATGTCTTAATTCCTCTCTCCAGATTCTGTTTAAAATTTTCTTTTTACTCTCTTAACCCCTTGTGTAAAGCCCTGACTGAAACAAGCACTTGTTTAACTTATATGCAGGCCTTTGAGCTGATGTAGAACTCAACAGCAAAATTGGTTTAAATATAGGTATATTGCCACTGTAAGATGGGAAACAAATATATAGGGGTCAATATTCAGCAGTGGTGGGCAGTGCTTTTAGTTAGACCCAGATATTCAGTCTGATGCTGAATATCCATTTCCTCCAGGCCGTGCTGTTGCTATTCAGTTAGTGGTGATATTCACCCACTAAGCGGATAGCACAAACTAGAAATAAAGTTAGGACCCAGCCACTGACTTGTCCTAACTTTATATGCCCTCCAGATACAGTAGCTGCTGGGATGGTCCCTCATCTGCCTTCAGAATGCCCCAATTTTAATCAGGCTTCTTTTCTGCGGTCTGAGTAGATATTTAGCAGCAGTATCCGGACCGCTGAATATTGGGATCACCACGATTTAGATGGTTGGCAGGTCCTGCTAGCCAACTGAACCCTTTTGAATATGTTCCCCATACATTTTTGGTCCGCCCAAACCATCCCTCGATTTCTCTGCATTCCAACTATCTTCATGTGTAAATAGCAGCTGTCTAATTGCCATTTGCAATTGGAGCCTATGCTGCTATTTATACATGAAAATGCTTTTAACATTAATTCCTTACTCAAACGAAAATGTTCACAAGGGTATAGAACAGTAATTTGTCAACTGCCACTCTAGAAGCAATCATCTACTTTGACTTCACCTTTTTTTGTATTTCAAAAATGCATATAAAATTAGCTCACCTGACTTTAAAGTAGACTATTTATCTTGGCATTTTTGCAGTGAAGCTGTGAAAATACATCAGCAAAATCCATTGTAGATAAGCCTAATATCAATCCAAGCACTGCTGGAGTTTTTGCACATGCTCCAGGCTTCGAGGGTCATTCATTTACAAAACTGCAAAAGTGACATAACTGAGGGGCATGAGACTGCCACCTCCCCCATACCAAAGAGCAGCTCAATGAAGAGAAGAGGCCAACTTCAAGTGGAAAGTAAAAGGCCGCAGCTTTATTGTTAAAGCCTTATCAAGGAAATCTAACCTAAGTACCCGAGTTGTGACGCTGTCCACTGCATGCACTTCCCATCAGCTGAGTTGACTTGTCAACTGAACCAGCATTCCTGTAATAAGGTGGCCATTCTCAGACATTCAACTTCTAAATTACCCTGATAATGAACATGTGGTCATATAACAAAATAACATCCTTAGCCCAACATATGAACTGATTATATCAGTATCAAAACAGGCACATAGTGTCAACATATTACATACTAAATTTGGTGTGAAAAATCTGAAAAAAATAATCAATGGAAAACATCAAACACAGGATCTGCTGACCCATTAGGCAAGGCTAAGAGTCACCTAAGGCCGCAGGTTCTGAGGGTCAGCAGCAGTCAAAGTGAAACAATAGATCCCGACAGCCACCCAAACTCAAGGAGTAATCAGCACATTTGTTATCCTGTAGGGAGAGTGGGTACACACATACCTACAACTCAGAATTTTATATTTAAAAGTTTGATGTCCAATTATACATTTTCCAGGATTGTTGTGGGATGGGTGGAGTTGGAATGACCATGATTATGAAGCTTAATTATCAAAATCTTGGGGGCATAAGGCTAAAGTTTCACTTAGGACACCCAATATTCTTGCACCAGCCCCGATGCAACAGTTTTCCTTTAATATTGTCTATAGGATTAACTATTAGAACATGTTAATGGCCATATTGTTAGCTAACACAGCTTAGTTAATAGGCCCTTTAATGCTCCTTCTGCCACAAGCGAAAGGGGTGTTCTTGGAAGCAGAAAGAGGCCCACGAAACGACTGTTTTCTCCCTGTCTACGTGCAAGTTTTGAAATAACTGAATGGAATGAAAAACACCAGCTGTTGGTATTTATCTTATCTTTCATTATTAACAAATTTTCATAAATTACAGCTTAAACTACTGGTGCTGTGTAGGTGTGAAAGAAATCTGAGTGTCGTTCCCCTCACTCTCTACCTGGTGTAACAATTAAAAGTTAAAAAAATAAATTCTTTGCATTTTTTGATGCTGCTATAAGAGCAAGATGATGATGACCTAGAAACAACTTGTAACAATAAAGGAAACCATTGATTTGTTGTTGGTCTTCTGACTGAGATCTATATATACTAAAGTATGTTGCTTTGGGTTATTTTGGTATTTCAATGCATGCGGCTGCAGTGCAGTTGTGCTATAAGTGATAGATAAATATAGTTTTAAGGCTCTGTTTAAGCTAAGGACGCCAACAGGCTCAATTTCCTTTGGTTGTACTAATGTACTTATTGTTTCCATTGTTTATATGCATTGTTAATTCAGATTGGTTTTTTTTTTCAAATCAAAATAAGCCTGCAAGTCTGAGGCCGATGCATTTAATTATGAGATTTCCAGGAGTAGCAGCTTCTTTCCTATATAACTCTGTTATTCATGCAAATGAGCTGTAGAGCAAACTTTTATGGAAAAGTTCACCAGGGAGACCGGATTTTAAAAGATAGCTCTACCTTTTTGAAAGTTGTTATCTTTATTGGGACCCAGCTGTTTCACAAGTAGGGAGTGTGCCGGAGCCTTGTTGGACTGTGAGGAGTTTCGGCTGGAGGAAGTCCTGCACGGGGGACCATCGGGCAATGCTGGGCCTGCCTGTTGGCTGCATCAGTGATGTCATCATTGGTGCTGCTGCAGACCCCATTAAAACCATGGCTGCTCTGGGAATCCATGACATGAGTTATAATTTAGGCAAGAGCCTGGTTAGAGTTTACCAGTCTTACAAATCCACTTGTGGAGGGTAGTTTCATAACAAATAAGAGAACTAGGGCATCTAAGTATGTGGCTCTTTTGGAGCTATTTTCTAAGGACAATATAGGCACCCGGCTGTCTTTATAAAATAGCCTCACAAGAAGGGAGTGTGCTAGAGCCTCATGGGCCATGAGGAGATGTCAGCAGAAGGTAGTCTTGCTTGGAGGACAATGAGGCAATGCTGGGCCTGCCTATTGGCAGCATTAGTGATGCCATTCTTAGCACCACTCCAGAATCTTTGAAAACCAAGGCTGTTCCAGGGTTCCAGGAGGGGGTGGACCAGAGCCTCTTTGAGCCACCAAGGAAATTAGCTGAAGAAAGTCCTGGGCCTGCCTGTCAGTAGCATTGGTGACATAATTGATGGTACAGATCCAGACCCCTTGAAAACCATGGCTGCTCCAGAGTTCCATAAGAGAGTATGCTGGAGCCTCATCAGGCTGAAAGGAGTGTCATCTAGAGGGAGCTCTGCTTGGAGGAACATCAGGCAGTGGTGGGCCTGACCGTGAGAGGCATTGGTGATGTCATCGTCGGTGCCATTCCGGACCCTTTGAAACCCACAGCTGTTCCACGGAACATGGCCATGACTGCATTGCCGTGGGTATGTGCCTGAAGGGGCATAACCAAAGGGGCAGGGTATGCCCCTTTTGGAGTAATTTCAGAGGACTCAACACCTGGATTTCTTGTGAGTATTTTAATCTAGAATGCCTAAGGGGAAAAAGAAAGTTACCCCTTTGAACTTTTTCTAGTCTGAAAATTAGGGGCCTGATTGATAAGCATTATGTACATGGGTCCTCTCAGAGCTTCCCCCTGCTGTTGTAGATTCCTCTCTGGAAGTAACTTCTTTAAGCGCACCTGACATACCTCCTCTTCCTCAACTGGGGGCCTCCATGTTCCTCTCTCCAGTTTCTTTAGGCGACCAAGAGAGTCTGCTATCTGGGACTAACAATTCTATGTTTGCCAATATTTTTCTACCAAAAATTGGCCATTTCACTAGACCCTGGTGTATACTCCCCTCCCAAGGACATTTCCTTATAGGACATCTGCAATTGGTTACTAGGATTGAGGAGATGTTAAAAGGGACTATATATGAGTTATGTGAGTTCACCAAACAAATGGTTGAAAAGTTTCAACAGGTGGATTTGACTGTTCAGTGAAGCTAATCAGTGGTTGGTTAAAATGGGTCAGCAGCTGACATCCTTACTGTCCATAGGTACCTCCTCTTTGAAGGATAGCTTTTTGTAATTAATAGGCTACAAATGTTAGAAAATGGTTCTAATGCCAATAACCTTAGATTTCTAAATTACCCTTTTGTTATCACCTGAGATTTTGTTAAAGAAATATTTGAAGGAGGTCCTTGAGATTTATTTATTTTACATTTCTTATATACCGCCTTTCATGATATCAAGGCGGTTTACATTGAACAAACTGAAATTACATTGAACAGGGCATTATAACTTGGAGATAACTATTTTACAGGGAATATGGGCTATGGAGGGTTAAGTGGCTTGCCCAAGACCACAAGGAGCACCTGTGGGACTAGAAACTCCAGTCCTTCCAGCCCAAGGTTGCTGTCCTCTAGTGGGATTTGAACCCCTGACCTTCTGGCCTGAAGTACCTTGCCCCAACCACTAGGCCACTCCTCCACTCCAATTTTGATTGGAGTGGAGGAGTGATTCCTAATTTTGATTGGAGTTGAGGAGATTCCCAATTTTGATTCTATTTCTTTTTCTACTATGTATTATCTTCCTCGGAAGGTAAGGCTGGTGAATGGACAGTAGGGAGGCCTGGATATTTTGATTTCTCCATCTTTTGCTAATTTAACTGAATTCCTTGAGGATTTAACGGGTCCTATTTCTTCCCAGGCCATCCTCTTAATTACTTTTATGCACTTAAAGAAAAAATTGTTTTGAAAATCTAATTCCAGAAAGAGATGATTTTCTGTGGTCAAACAATATCTGTTTTTCCAGACATGGCTCAGGCTACCCTGGCTCGTCGGAAGCAGTTTCTCGCCCAATGCCCTAAGATTATGTTTGCGGGTGGGACCTTTTTTTCTTAGATTCTCTTGTAAACATTTAATTTCATTTCAGAGGAATAATTATGTATTTTTGGATCATACCCATTTGGTAAAACACACAAATAGCGAGGGGAATTAGGTGGTCACCAATGCTTTATTAATTAAAATGCCCCTAATAAAGCATTGGTGACCAACTAATTCCCCTCGCTATTTGTGTTTTTCTTCTGGTGATTGCGCGAGGTTGCTCCTCTTGTGGCTCCCCTCATACCCATTTGGTGCCATGATTACTTTGGCCTTTCGAAATGATAGATCTGATGCTGTTGCAAGTCTACAATTGTAGGATAGTCTCTCATCCTTTATTTTTCTTTCTCTATGTTCTTTTGATGCAATTATCTCCCTCCTTGAAATGGGTTATTTTACATTTGTTTGTATTGTAGTTTTTCTTTTTGGCATGTATTTCTTTTGTTTGAGATGTATTTTCCTGATCTCTTTGGATTGTGGAATTTCAAAATTCTTTGTGAAAATAAAATAAACTAATAGCCTCATAAAACCTACAGCAATCATGGGTAGATGCAATCATGTAAATTTGATTTAAAAGAATGTGTGTACTTACAAAATATAAACAAAGATCACAATTCTACCCATATTCTGCCCAAACTCCTCCCCTGAACACACAAACACTCAGGTTGCATAAAAATAGCTGCCTACTTTATATGCCTGAAACCTCTGGGGTAATTTGATACAAGTCCTTTTCCATGGGTAAAAGAGTATTTACCTATAGGAAAAAAAAGCTTATATAATTATCTCGATACTGTACAAGCAAGTCTGAATGAGAATACATTTCTGATACTATTTTGGAAAGTAGAAGGCAATTTATTTTTTCAGCTGATCACTCTGGAGTATGTTTAATAAAACACAGTACTTAACTGACCATTCAGGACCAAAATTTAGAATGAAGATGGCACCCAGACCATACTAATTGAATGGGGGCATGCAAGGCATGGGTCAAGTGCTACCCCCATATAAATCCAATTGCCACAATTACTGTGGCTGCAGTTATCATCCCCCATTGAGGGGGCAATAAATGCACCCATGCTAATTGTGACATTGACGGTGAGCACGTGCTAATGATGCCCGCCATAAACACAATGTGCAGTCACAGCTCAAACCCCACCACTAACTTCCCCATCTCTGCCTAACCTAATGGTTATCGCACACGCGGTTATCCCCACATTAGCCGTTAATGCACTTTAGTAAACAAGTCCTCTGTTTTATTTTTTTCACCCCTTGGTGTTTGGAAGGATCAAATTCAATTTTCTTTTACTGTCAAGATGCAAAAAAATAAATCCTTAATCCATAATGAACAACTAAATTTTCAGTCCAGGAAACAAAATCATATTTTTGTAGTACATCACAAACTGATAGAATTATGATTGCTTACCATTATATTATGTTCTTTTATAAATTTGTCCAACTTATGTTGCTAATGTTGCAATTTTATGCAATAAAGAGTACGGGGGTCTTCTACTAAAGGGCATTAGCTGGTACCATGTATTTTTGTGTGTGCTAAAGACGTGCGTTTGATACACATTGCTGGATAGTGTGGGGACATGAAAGCATGGGATGATTCTTGCGCTGTTAGGGTTGTGAGTGGACGGGTTAGGTGTGGAGAGTGGGCATGGTGAGCTAAGAGCAGTTAACGCTAAGTTCACACTATGCTAACTGCATTAATGCGGGTTCACCTAATGCAACCTCAATAGATGAAGTTAAGTGGACCCATACAAATGCACCTCACTCTAGGGGAAAGTGTGCAACATTAACTGCCAGGGGAATGCTTTCCACACCTTTGACAGTTAATGCGGTAGTGTTGCACCTAATGCGTCACAGTTTGGTGCTATTGGCACGTAAGGTGTTACACCTCAGCACCCTTTAGTAAAAAGACTTCTATATTCTATAAGATATGTTGATATATAGATAATTGATTTCTCTTCTGAAGGCCTAAATTCAAAAATAGTGTCTGCAATTCTATCTGTAGGTACAATTCTTTGGGAAATATGGTCTGTAATAGAACTATTAAATAACTGATTTACTGACAATAGACTATTAAGGAATAGTTAAAGCTATTTTCAAACTTTTACAGGTTTCTTCCTACCAGTAAACTGTATGTGGTAACCATACCACAGTGCCACCTGTGTTTACATAGTTCACTTAATAATGTATAAAGTAGAATTCTCACATTCTATTAGTTTTCTTTAAGGAATGGTTATTTAGACACATTACAAATGCAGAAGCTTTAAACACATTCTGCCACAGCCAAGTTGCAGATTTTGTTTTCTATAAAGATGTAGTAGGTGTAAGATATTTTAAGAAACATTACGTAATAACCATGGATGGTGCTCCCTGTCTTCTATAGCTCAGTTTATGAAGGAAGTAAGGGTGTGCACTGGAAAATATTATGTTGTATTTTGTTTTTCTTATTGTTTCTGTTTTACTTTTTAATGACTTTCTTTTAAAAAGTGTTTCATTGAGGGTATTCTCTTCATTGTTACTGCATACTATTTTGATTAGACCAAATAGCATACATCATTTAATAATAGCTTGTGCCAAATGATAATAACATGGGTTATTGATGGCATAACAGAGAACACATAGGGTGTGTTGTTGACATTTCCTATATCATTTAAAATAATTGCACATTCCTAGAGGGAACTCAATGAAGTCAATCTGTTACACACCATCTGACTCCAATTTACTGAACTTTGTCAAGCTGGGATAAATTGAAGAATTTGGAATAAATGCTGCTAATGCCTGTGCCATTAATTAGAAAGATTGGTCTTGAACTCTTCCGTTTAGTCACCCCTTAGGTCTGGTTAATAGGATGTTGACAATAAATAGGTATGTAGCATGTTCTGATCATTACCCTCCCTCCCCCCAAATTCAGTGTTCACAATGAGGAAGAAGAGGAATTTCTCAGGCTCAAAGGACACTTGTCAGAGACAGTTAAAGGGAATCTCTTTAGCCGACTCAGGACTTGATCTTTTATATAGGCCATGATTCTCATAGTATTTGTAGGCCAACGTATAAGCATCCCACAAAGAGACTATGCTTTGTGTCTTCATGACTGCTCTGCTCCCCACAAGTGCTCACTTTATGTCTATACAAGTAGAATATGGTAGAGGAGGAAGAGATGTTAGAAGGGAGGGTCTGAAGGGGACATGAAGAGGGAGATGAGCAAAACGAGTAAAAATAAAGTGAAAGATAAATGAAAATGTTGGTATGGGGCTTTAAGGGAGTCTTTTCCTTGAGGGGCTAATATGTTGCATCTAACTCTCCAATAGCTGCAAAGCCCTGGCACGGTCGGTCCAACACCACCACATTAACTGTTGGGAGTCTGGACAGCATTTTCCCAGTAGTTAGCACAGAGCCCTGTCCCATATTGTGTACCACATTAGCATGAATGCACTTAACTCCACCTACTAAGGTGGCATTAGGTGAACCTGCGCTAACTGCATGGGTTGGAGTTAGCATAAAAAATAGGCTCCAATTTTTGGCGCTCACTTTCGATAGTCCACAGATACGAAAAGTCATGACCTTCTGATTTTATAATCTTATATATACTTTAACATATGAAACGTCACTAAACATGCAGCAAAATGTCTGTGAATAAGGACTTCAGCTTGGGTGTCCCCATCTTGTTTGTGAGCTTTAAAGGCTACGGATAAATGGCTATCTCCATAAGTCTCTTTCATGAGTCTTTATCAAAACTATTTTTAAGATTTTTAAAGTGCATATAAAATATTACTTAGCACAACATAATTAGAAGCTCTACAAGGCCTTTGCATCCGCTGAACCAGTACTCGACTCAAGTTTTGCCAAAATATTTCTAATGGCTACTTCAGGAGAATGGAACAGCATAGCAAAAAAACAAAACAAAAACCGATGTTCCTGTGAATCTCTCCCCCACTTTTGGGTCTTTATAGGAACCTGAAAAAGGAGTGTACAAGCATGATGAGATCATCACAACACAGAAAATCATTCAATGTCTTCATTAAGACCATCAGGTTGTAAGCTATTCGACCTGAAAATCCAACATTATTCTAAATGTGACAAAAATATATTTTTATTGCCTGTCACTGTAGGGGGGGGGGGGCACATGGTCAATGATAAACTACCACATATCTTGCCACAAATGTGCCTGATCTAAACAATATTGGACAAGAGGTGCCAACAAGGAATGGGTAAACAGCCGAGATGTATGTTCAATTAGACGAGTCTTGGGGGCTTGTTTACAAAGCTGCGGTAGCGGTTTCTGCCCGATATTGGAGCTGTGGCTCCGATATCAAGTGGAAGCTGCTACCACGGCTTTGTAAACAAGCCCCTTAATCATTCTGCATATCATCCCCACATAGACCTTATTGCAGGGAGAAATAATCACATACATAGCCCTAGTCATAGGCAATTAGTCACATGTTTCAAATTATATTCTTTGCCAGTCTGAGGATCAATCCAATGGGTCAAGATATAAGAATTGTCACACAAAACACACTGGCCACAGGAAGAATGACTGCCTTCTAGTGAACTTTCCCAAGTTTCCCATGTGATGTCTGAATGAACCACATAATCCTGAAGGTTCTTACCATGCGTGTAAGCTATACAGGGACCCGCTTTGAACAGCTGGTGTAATGCCAGTATGTGCCAATGTGTGCATATAGTCTTCACCAAGATTGGTACACAATCGGGGTAACACAACATCAACCTGTTTATCCATAGATGTATGCATTTGTTTAGTGAAAAGTAATGCTCTCTTGAGATATGATGCCCATAAATATGCGGCTTTAACTGTGTGGTGGGGATAACCTTGATGATAAAACCACTATGCCAAGTGAGTCGCTGGCATTTTAAAATCATGATCGTCTGAGCAAATGCGCCGAACCTGTATGAACTAACTAATGGCTAGACCATATCTCGCAAAGGACATGAAAAGACTGGAAACAGTTCAGAAGAAGGCGACCAAAATGCATCAGAAGACTTAGTGAAAAGACTTGATGACCTAAATATGGACACACTGGAGGAGAGGAGGGACAGGGAAGATATGATTCAGACCTTTAAATACTTATAGTATTAATGAACAAACAAACCTCTTCCAAAGATGGGGAAGCTGCAAAACTAGAGGGCATAACATGAAGCTGCAAGGGGGTAAACTGAAAGGCAATGTCAGGAAATACTTTTTCACTGAAAGGGTGGTGGATGCTTGGAATACGCTCCTGATGGAAGTGGTGAGGGCAAATACCAGAATTCAAAATGGCATGGGACAGACACAGTGGATCCCTTTATAACACAGGATAAAATCAAAATCAACATAACCATCTCTTATATCTCAGTAAATAGGGATGACCTACACAGAGTTGTGGGTACATCCCTAAACAAAGGTATGAGGAGGGGTTACCTGCACAGAGCGGCATGTGCACCTATTCTTGCCGCTATGCTAGACAGACTAGTTGGACTATACTGGTCTTTATCTGCTGACATATACTATGTTATTACCATGAGCCACAGAGGATGATGACTCTCAAAATGGAGAAAATTATTGCAATCCACTGGTTTACGGCATAAGGAAGTAATAATGTTGCCCCCTCCCCACTGTGCTTTAGGACCAACACATCCCGAAATGAAATGTGTACAATGGAAAATGACATCATAAACTGTAGATATGGATCACAGTCATTGAGCCATGTCAAGGAGTTATGCAATTGCACCTCTGATCCACTCCAGATACAGAAAATATCATCAATGAACCTGAGCCATGTTTGAATATTTCTGTACCAATTCAATGGATACAAATATTTCTCTTCAAACCCCACAACGTATATATTGCAACACTTGGGGCTACAGCTGCTCCCATAGCCACTCCTTGGGCATGCAAATATAAAGCATCCCCAAACTGAAAAACCTTTTGCATAATATTATTCTTGCAATTGACATAAGAAAAGTTGTTGTTACCCTATAAGATTCAATATGTCATAGCAGCCATTCTTCAATCAACATCAAAGCCGCAGGTTGTGGAGCATTCGTATACAGTATAATGTGCCAATGTCCAGAATCATCAAAAAAGAAGAATCTGGGATAGGAGTTAAGGCACTCAATTTAGTTAAAATAAATCTGCCATATCTTTCACATAAGATCGAACCATAGATATAAATGGTTGTAAAAGGTTATCAAGAAAAACCAATAAAGGTTCAAAAAGAGATACTTTGCTTGATACAATGGGATGACATAGTAACATAGTATATGATGGCATATAAAGACCAGTATGGTCCATCTAATCTGCCCAGAAAGGCGGCAAGAGTAGGTGTACTTGCCGCTCCATGCAGGTCACCTCTCCCCATGCCTTTGTTTAGGGGTGTACTCACCGCTCCGTGTAGGTCACTCCTATTTGTTCAGATATAAGAGATAGTTATGCTTATTTTGATTTTATCCTGTTGCTTTAAAGGGATCTACTATCTTTGTCCCATGCTATTTTGAATTCTGTCACTGTGTTTGCCTCCACCACTTCCATCGGGAGGGCATTCCAGGCATCCACCATGCTTTCAGTGAAAAAGTATTTCCTGACGATGCCTTTCAGTTTATCCACTTGCAGCTTCATGTTATGCCCTCTAGCTTTACAGCTTACCCATCTTTGGAAGAGGTTTGTTTGTCTATTATCCCTCCTCTCCTCCAGAGTGTACATATTTAGGTCTTCAAGTCTCTTCTCATAAGTCTTCTGATGCAGGCTCTAAATCATTTTGGTCTCCTTCTTCTGAATCGCTTCCAGCCTTTTAATATCCTTTGCGAGATATGGTCTCCAAAACTGAACACAATATTCCAAATGAGACCTCACCAGCGACTTGTACAGTGGCATTAGTACCTCTTCCCTTCTGCTGGTAATTCCTCTCTGTATGCAACCTAGCATCCTTCTGGCTTTTGCCACCGCCTTGTCACACTGTTTCGCCACCTTGAGATCATCAGAAACAATCACACCGAGGTCCTTCTCCTGGTCCGTGCAATCAATCTCTCGCCCCTATTGAAAACAATTCCCTTGGATTTCTGCTTCCCAAGTGCATTACACTGCACTTCTTCACATTGGTCTAATGCTTGGCAGTTAAGATTTATTCTTCCAGCTTTTGTAGAGCTTTCCTCATGTTCCCCACTCCCTGAGGGAGTCCACTCTGTTGCAAATTTTCGTGCCATCTGCAAAAAGACAGACTTTTCCATTTAGCCCTCCGGCAATATCACTCACAAATATATTGAACAGTACCGTTCCCAAGACCAAACCCTGGGGCCCACCGCTAATCACCTTCCTTTCATCCAAGTGAGTTCTGTTTACTGTCACCCTCTGTTATCTGTCAGCCAACCAATGACCCGGCGGATGATTAAAGGTCTTTGTATACCTTTGGTATTGCATAAAATACTGGAATGTGTGGACTCTTCACAGCCAAAAACTGACATTCCTGGGAAGTTATAACAGCATTATGGAAGGCCTCTTGTGTCAAAGTAAATATTTCTCCATGTAAAATAGGTGTAGGGTCTTGATCCAGTTTCTTATAAAATTTTGATCATTAAGTTGCCTGGAAACCTTCGCAAAGTGATGCTGCACTGCAATAGAGCCTCTTTTAACAGCAGGCTTATTAATTGTGGATAGCTTAGACAGTGCATGATTGTCAGCTGAGGTCATATTACTGAACCATAGGAAAATCCTTCTTTAAGCAGTCTATTCCGAGCCACAAATAGCAGGGATGTACTCCCTCCCTGGACGTACATCTTTGCTATTCGTCTCCCTTGCCGTCCCCATGCAAGGCTCCTTGTATAAACAGTGCAGTTGTACGGGGAGCCATAGATGGGGGTGGGAGGAGGCAGGCGGAAGGTGGAAGGTGGAGAGAGGGCGGTGCATGAGCGGGCGGGCGGTCTCCCTAGATGTACAGGATGGATTCTGAGGTTGGCTCTGTACGTCCGGGGTTTGCCGGTTAGATGGGGGACTTATTCCACCTCAGAGTGGACAGAGCAGGGAGGCGTGCAGGATGTTCCCCGCGGATCAGGGGCTGGCTGCAGAGGAAGAACAATCTCTGTGGCAGGCAGCCTTCCCGGCTCTGTAATGGAGCCGTGGTGCCATGGTAATGAGATGCCGTGGCACTGCGGCTGCATCATGGAGACAAGTTGAGTTAGCCAGGTTTGCAGTTGGGCATGCAGCTGATCAGAATTGGGGCCAGCCTGCACGTCCAGGCCGGTAGACCCGATCTAATCCCGCAGGGACTAGATGCATATAAGCTTTTGGAGTACAGGGTCCAGCTAGTATCCTTTAGTAAAACCCCCCTAAGGGCCCGATTCTGAGACATAGCTTGTAAACGTTCATATCATTTTGTGAATTTTCTTATCAATTAGGGATACATTGTATATAGAGTTCACCACAATGGCAAAATGACCTGGAAATCCATATTGTATGAAATGGAGCTTTACAATTATAATTATTATTATTTTTAAGGATTAGATTTAATAACAAGTGGGAACAGCATGCAGAGCATGGCTCATTGAATTCTTTGCAACCCCTCTGCATGTATGTGTATATGTGTGTGCAGAAACGTGTGCATGAGTGCAGTTGCACACCCTTTTGCTGTATCTCTGTTGCCTGTTTACAACAGAGGAAATAGTAAGCACATCAGCAAGTTGTACTGGTACCATGAACACCACCCTGACACTTATCACTCCCCCCCTCCCCCAGCTTTCCATGCCAGTGGCCCGTGAGCCCCACCAAGTGAAACTATTTCCTTAGCCCCAGCTACAGTGTTAAAGTGCATAAATCATTTTACCACAAGTCAGACTCCTGCACAGATTTCAGTGACACAAAACCCTGCTGAGCCTATTCAGGCCATGTACACAGATGTTTGGTATACGTGGCACGCAAGTTAGCAGTCTGGCCAGACTAGCTAAGGTTGCACAGCATTTTCTGCCCTGCCCATCAGTGTGCCCAGTGAGCAAATATTCTTCATGGCAGGGGGATATCATGGATCCCCATCATTCACAGCTATCACCTGAGTTGGTGGAAAAACTAACGTTGCTTAGTTTCTCTTCATTTTCATGCAACTGAGAAGAGGAAAAATGTCGAACTGTATTGAGGGACAGTTATCCACACTCTCATCCTTGAGTATATAGATTTTTGTTTTACAGTTTTTACTAGTCTCTCCAGAATACTGCCCCTTTCCAGTGGCTATCTTTCAGTGTTCCATGCCAAAACGTGAAAGAAAAAAGCAAGAATTAAGAAAAATGATAGAGCAAAACCCAAAGCCCCAAGAAAACCAGAAAGGGAATATGACAAAAAGGACTGAAAATGTCTTCCTTTGCTGCTTTGGTGGCACTCACTGTCCTGCCATTTCAATCATGGCATACCCCTTTGTTGCCAGTCTGCACACCCATATTGCAGAGGTCCTGATCCCCCCCGCACGCATGCTCTGAGGCCTGATATTACGTTTCCAATGGGTTTGTTTATGCCCACATGGCAAAATAACAACAACAAAAAAGGAATAAACCAAGCATTGTATATTATGAAAAATGTATGAAAGACTGAATAATAGAAAGTCAGCAGTGGGAGATTAGGGGTAGAATTTGACCCACCAATCAAAGAGGCATTCTGCTGCCTTTTGCTCATCCTCTGCTAATTTGGGTGGTTCATTTTTCTTCTTGCTGTATAGCTCTGTTACCAGGGTGCCTTGACTTTTTCTAGGGCACTTATCCTCCTCCGGCTTTTCATCTTTGTGGGTGCCT
Source organism: Ichthyophis bannanicus (assembly GCA_033557465.1). NCBI lineage: Eukaryota > Metazoa > Chordata > Amphibia > Gymnophiona > Ichthyophiidae > Ichthyophis > Ichthyophis bannanicus. The sequence goes on along the minus strand of CM066035.1, from coordinate 386,205,092 downwards.
TTGGCTTGTCATTGTATACCTCTTTGGGTGTTCTTCCACTCACTTTTGCATGTGGTTCCTAAATGTCTGAGTCCAGGAGCAACAGAAACTGGTATGTTGTGTATCACTGTTGAAACGCATTGAGCTCTCTCTTCACGGTTTTCAAAATTTCCATTATTGTACTTGTTTGGCACTTCATGCAGGGGACCTCAGCTATTGCTGTACCCTTGAGTGAACAACAATTTTTCCCATTCGCTTCCTTTCGCTTTGAAAAGGCTGCAACTCTTCATATCTCTTTCTGCTAGCTAGTCATCCCTCTCCTCAGCTTAATCAGTTCTCCCTCATTTCCATATGGTTCTCTTTCCCTATGCTCACTCTCTCTCCTTCTTAGAATATGCATTCAAGGCAATACATCCTTCCTCTTTCCCACTGGACCCTTGGTCAGCTCACTTAAGTCTCTAGGCTTGCCTCTTCCCTCTCCCCTAGCATTCTTCCTCTATTCCATTCTAGTCTCTCCACAGGATACATTCCTCCCCCTTGGAAACACACCATTACCCGTCCCCTTCTGAAGAAATCTTCTCTTGACCCTTCTTCTCTGTCTAACTTCTGTCCCAACTTCTGTCCCAACTCTAACCTGACATTCCTCTCCAAACTTCTTGAACATATTGTTCTCTCTCTCTGCTCCTACCATTTCTGGAAAAATCTAACTCTTCATTTTCATTCTAGACACTGTATTAAATCTGTGCTTTGTGCACTCATGAATGAAATCTGGTCTTCTTTAGATCATGGTAATTTGGTTATCCTTATCACCTTGGACCTTTCTTCAGCTTTTGATCTGGTAGACCACTCTCTTCTTCAGCAGCTTTACTCTTGGAATTCAGGACTCTGTTCTCAGCTGGTTCTCTTCTTATCTGTCAGAATGTTCTTTCCAGGTCTCCTTGAAATCTAGGCTTTCTACCTCTTTCTCTCTCCTCTCAGAGGTTCCCCAGGGCTCCCTTCTTGTCCCCACTTTGTTAGCATCTTCATGGCTTCTCTTCCTCTTCTAATTCATTCTCTCGGCTGCACACCCTTTCTTTACACTGATGACATCCACATCCAGATCTTTTATACTGTTCTCTCTTCTTACTCTGACATCTCTTCTCCGCATTCAGGGGCGGCTCAAGGCAATCTGCTGCCTGAGGCGAGGGATGAGATGGCGGCCTGGAGAGGGGGGGGGGGGGGACTGAATTAAACCAAAAAAGCAGATCAGATCATGTGGAGGAAGTACAAGATGTTTGCACAGCATGGAACTAAAAGAAGGAGCAAGAACCGCAGCAGTTTATAAAAACAAATTATAATTCATTTTTATTTTGTTATAAACTGAACTCTGTTATGTTTTTTTGCTCTTTCTTTTTGAAAATGTATTTTGCCTTTGGAGAACTCTCTCACTCAACAATGGGTGCAGAACAGAAGTATGGCATTCACCCACAGAACTCAATATCTTAACAAAAAATGATTCTGGTAATTTCACTAACAACAAACATTCTCCAGTACCAGGCATATTGGGAAATAATACAAAACCCTACAACAAAGTCACTGAGGATCTATAGAGCAAACCTACCATCCCATGCCAGTACCAACTTCAAAAACTTACATAAGGAGCCTACACAAAAAAAGCATCACTGTAAATACTGCAGTGGGTCCTCGAACATCCAACAACTATTTGAAAAGTTGAACAATGCAGATTACTACAGTACAGATCCCTACGTACAAACTCCATGTTAACAGAACACCTGGTCTTGGTCACGCACTCATAACACAGACCCTCACCAAGTACAGAATAACTGACAGTAACCTAAAAATAAACATATGTGTTGTAGATAAAAATTAAACTGCAACCTCAAGAAGCCAGATTCTGCATACAGTGCAATACCAGAGAAATAGAAAGAGATGCATTTCCATGTACTGTATCAAACATAAAGAAAACACCAAATCCTATCATTAAATTGAAAATAAAATTTTCTATCTTTTGTTGTCTGATCGTTTTATTCTCTGATCATGCTGGTCTTTATCTGAGGCTTCTGCTTTCCTCTGTTTTCTCTTCGCTCTCTTTCTATAGTCCATCAGCCATTTCTTTTCTCTCCTTTTGTGTTTTTTTTCACTTCCTTCCATCTTGGATAATAATTTTTTCCCCTTTCAGTTCTCTTCCATTTCTTTCTTTCTCTCTCTGTCCACTCAGATTTCATTACTCCTTATATTAATCCGGTTCTTAATCTCCCTCTTTTTGATGCCATCTACCTACCACTTTTCAACCTTCACCCCAGCTCTTCTTCCCTGGTTCATTGTTTCCCAGTCTTTTACTCACTTTCTCTCCCCCCATCATCCAGTGTCTCTCTCTGTCTTGTTCTCTTTCCCTCCAACCAGTATCTTCACTCTCTCTTTTCTTCCATGTCTGCCGTCTCCCTTCCTGTCCCCCCTGCAACCAGCATCTACCCCATCTCCATACCATACCATCCTCTCTCTATTACTCCCATGTCCAGCATCTCTCCTTCTCTTTCTCAACCTATTTACTCTGTGTCCCTCTTCTCCCCTCTCATACTCCCATGTCCTGCGTCTCCTTTTCCCCTTATTATCCCTTATCCAGCATCCCCCCTCTCTCCCTCTGTCCCCCCTCCCCAAGTCCAGAATTTTCCCATGGTCACTCTATAACCCCCTGGCCAACATCACCAGTCCATCTCCCCTTCTTGCTTCTCTCTTTGCTCCTATCCATGTCCATTATCTCCCTTTATCTCCTTAGCCCCCCTGACTCAATCTTATCTTCGCTACCTCCCTTTTCCAACCTCTCCCACATCTCCCTTCTGACTCACTGTGCCCATCCATGTCCACCCCTTTTATGTACAAGGTGCAGAGCATGCCCATGGAGCAGCATGTCCCAAGGACAGGGGCTGTGCAAGCCGTGATCCCAGCCCACAAAGACTGGGTGCAATTGACCTTGCACAGCCCCTGCTTGCAGGACATGCTGCTCCTGCAGACAGGTTCTGATCTCTGGGCTAAATTGCTGCATAAGGGTGTGTAAGCCATGACTATGGCCCTGAGAAACAGAGCCTGCCCATAGAAGCTTATGTCAGGAGGGCTCTGTTACTGTCTGCTCACCCCCACTACCCAGTTAGGATGACCTATGGAGTGCTGGCAGCCTAGTGGAGAGCCTACCCGCAGGCAGAAGGCTTTGAGTAGCAATTGCAGCCTCTCGCAGCCTTCTGCCCGCGGGTACAGTGTTGTGGGCACTCACCATTCTTTTTTTTGAAACTTTTATTTTCGTTTTACAACAAACAGAAGTAACAACACACCAAAAGAAACAAATACACATATACAATAAAGAAAGCAACCCCAATTACCCCCCACCCCAATGCTTCTTCTCTAAGCTGATAAGAATCATCATATAAGCGCTTACATACAACAATTATTGTACATCAAACAAACAGAAGTAGAATCCATGATACCGGATGAGCATGTGACAGAGATTAATACAGAATCAAACAGTCAACTGAGAGCATTGAATAGTTTGAACATAATCGTTGAGCGTCTTCTAGCAAGACCAATAATGAATGGTTTGAACGGAAGAGGCTGACATACAAGGTATTTGCGCATATTTACAATAAAGACAGATATGATTCACCATTCATTAGAGCTCAAAGAAGAGCTATTTTCCCAATATGTCGTGATTAAGGAAATAGGAAATAGCAATGCCCAGCATAAAGGCTAAAAGGAAGTAAGCCAATTTAGGAAGAGAGGGGATCCCCGCAGCTGAGCGGAGCCCCACAATCTTCCAAGAGAGGGGTTCCGGAAAATATAAAATAGAATGAAGACGACCCCAGACCCGACTCCAGTAATACTGTAATGCGGGACAATCATACTTAACAGGAGTTTAGTAAACCAAAGGCCACATGGCATGTCCAGCATCAAGTGCTCTGGATGGCATTCCAATTGGCTAACCTATCAGGAGTATATGCCCACTTGGGATAGCAGTACTGAGGAGATAAGAAAAAATCTGATCTAGATTGTGAGTGATGGGGGGGCTGAGAAAAGGTGAGCTCTAAGTCGGAGGGGTGAAGCAGTTTCCATATATCTACTCACGCAAAATCTTTCATCAGAGCTAGCAGGGTGTAGAGACTCTTGGGCGGACCACTCGTTCTAGGCGGCAGTCTATCTATCAAAGGATCAAATACTTGGTGGAAGTCACCGCCGAGTAACAGTAACAGGGTCATCCACATTCGGAGCATAAATACAAATACACGTAAATTCACTATCTCCAACCTTAAAATATACACAGGCCCAGCTACCCTCCCCATCAGAGCTAGTATCCATTACAGTGGTTGGCAAAGATTTCTCAACCAAGATGGCTACCCCGCACCGCTTGGAAACGGCGGGAGAAGAGGCAGCCACCATATAAGGTTTAGCAGTAAGTTTCAGTGGTTCAACGGAGGTGAAATGGGTTTCCTGAAGCAACACTGAATCAGTATGGTCATGATTAAAGTAACTAAGGATGGTCATTCTTTTGATTGGACTATTGATGCCTCTTACGTTCAATGACAAGAGCTTACATAAGGCCATACAACAAAGTCAAACATTCTGAGAAAGAAACATGATGGCGCACCGAATTGCGCAATGTCCCTCATATCAACTATAAATGACTGTACACACGATATGATAGAAAATAAGCCAATGAAAATCATGAAGCGCCCTATATAACAGTAGAAGCACCGAAGTGCCTTAGAGAAGAAGCAAAACCCCAGAAATTACTGGCGACCTGATGTCTGCGGGGAGAAACCCCAGAGAAGGCCTAAATTGAAACATATAACCGGTATAGCTGTGCGTGCTCCGAATCCAACCGAGGTGCACATCATGGAGGAAAAGGAGACCAAGAAAGGTAGATATAAAAGAAAGAAAGGTCCAGGCAGTCTCTATTCCAGGCAATGATCACCGCATCGGGCCATTCAAAATGGCGGGCAGTTCCAGAGGAGTCCATCCGAGTTGTTGACTTAGCGCATCTGGTCTGCCTCTTTGGAATCTAAAAATGTTGCTAGCAGAGCAGGATCTTCGAAGGTTCTAGTTTGGTTATGGAGAGTCACTCTGAGCTTCGCTGGATATAAGAGGCCAAAGCGAGCCTGTAACTGTTGAAGTCTAGGTCGAAAAGCAAGGAGTCCCTTCCGCCGGTCAACTGTGGGCTTTGCCAAGTCGGGGAAGAAAGAGACTTTATGATCTTCAAACTTCAGATGTTGAATCACCCGGGCAGCTTTGAAAATTTGCTCAACTTGCTGATACCTCAGTAAACGAAAGATAATGGGCCGGGGGGTCGTCCGATTGAGTGCGAGGTTGGTAGGAGCACGATATGCTCGGTCAATTTCCAGATCTCTGCAAAAGGTAATCTTCAGCAAGGAGGGGAGAGTTTTGACCAGAAATTCTCTGATATCTCCTGCTTCCGCCCCCTCTGGTACTCCTATGAGCCTTACATTGTTGCGACGGGCTCGATTATTGCAATCCTCTAACTCTTTTTGAAGATTCTGTATCTGACGCTCAGCCTTGTCCAGGTTCACCAAGCGCACCGCGTGCGAATCGAGGACCCCCGCCATGTTGTCCTGCCGTAGTGAAAGACCTTCAAGCCGGTCCTGAAGCATACCGAAATCTTCTCGCATGGCTCGGAGCGCTTCTCCGTTGGACTGTACCAGTTCCTTCACACCACGTATTTCCTCCAAGATCTCCTGTTGCATTTCGGGGCTTACCCGAAGTGGAACCATCTTTGGTGGGGAAGACAACTCTGTTTTGGAGCGTTTTCCATGTGAAGAAGAGGGAGACCCGAAGTCCAAGCGCACTGGTTTGTGGGCCGCCATTCCCCCCAAGGCACCCCGGTAAGTTCGGAGTAAAATATTAAGTTTATGCAGATATTAAGTCAGGATTCTGAGTAGGCCCCTCGGGAGCTTCAGCGCGAAGCGTCTAACCCGCTGGACATCAGGCTCCGCCCCCCCGGCACTCACCATTCTATCCTCAATGGGCAGTGGGGGTGGGCAGTTAACGATGGCACTTTCCTGATGTTGGCGCCTCCTTGCTGCATTTATCCAGGTTGCTGGGTAGCACCAGCCCTGGTCCAACATTTGTCTTCTTGCTCCCCCTCCCCTGTTGTCCAGCATTTGTCTTCCCACTTCACCCCCCCATGCAATATTTATCTTCCCGCTTCCCCCACCCCATTGTCTAGCATTTGTCCTGCTGCCTCTCCCCTGTTAAGAATCTGTCCTCCTACCCCCTCCCCTGTTATCCAACATTTGTCCTCCTGCCCCCTCCCCTGTTGTTCAGCATCTGTCATCCTGCCCCCCCTGTTGTCCAGAATCTGTCCTCCTGCCCTCCCTCCCCATTATCCAGCATTTGTACTCCTGCCTCCACTTCCCTGTTGTCCAGAGTCTGTCCTCCTGTCCCTCCCTTGTTGTCTAGCATTTGTCCTCCCCTGCCCCCCCCCCCACCGCCCAGCATATACTATCCGCCTCTCTTCCTGCCACTGCCAGTGATGCAAAAGCACATGATTTTCAAGCCGACAGAAGTTTGTAAGTCTCTGCTGGTTCTCCCTCCCCATTTGATGCGAAAACCATCATCAGAAGGTGTGGGACATATAAGGGCCTTACTCCTGTATGCTTGTAAGGCCCTGATGGGTCCCACCCCTCCTGATGATGCTTTTCATGTCAGAGAGGAGGCGGAACCAGCATGGATTTGCAAACTTCTATCAGCTAGAAAATCTCATGCTTTCTGGTATGTTTGTGTTTTGGCTGCTGCTGCCCCATGTCCACGAATTGGGGGGAGGTAGCAATGCGTATCCAGAGGGGTTGATTCTGCTGCTGCCACTGCCGAGAAGCAGATGCAGTAGCAGCAGCAGCTGGTCCACTCTATTTTTTTAAACCTTCTAAGGTTGAGTGAGGTGGCTGTTTTGGGGGCATTTTTTTACCGCCCTCAAAACCTTTCCACTTCATGCAGCCGCCTCACTCACCTCATTATAGAACCGCCCCCTGTCTTCACTCTTGCCTCGACTCTGTTCACCAATGACTCTGTAATAATCACTTCATCCTCATTATGAAGCTATTTCTTTCCCTTCTCCCTCTGCTTCTTTATTCCCTTCCCCAGTTATTGCCTCCTCAACACTCCGGTTTCAAGATTCCATTGAAAACCTGGGAATTGCCCTTGACTCCTCTCTTTCCTTCAAATCCCATTTTGATTCCTTGATTAAACCCTCCTTTTTTGCCCTTCATCAGCTCTGTTCCATCTACTCCACCTTCACGCTCACTCAGTTCATTTGGCTCTTGTCATACCCCTTCTTCACTACTGTAACTCCTTGTTTCTTGGCTTTCCCTAATACTCTCTTTTATTTATTTAACATTTTTTATATACCGCATTTCATAAGAACATAAGAACATAAGAAATGCCATACTGGGTCAGACCGAGGTCCATCAAGCCCAGTATCCTGTTTCCAACAGTGGCCAATCTAGGTCATACGTACCTAGCAGTTTCCCCAAAAGACACAGGTTCTGCAGTGCTTGTACTAGGTCAAGCATTGATATCCTGGGTCCCTTTTTAATAGTGGTTTATGGACCTTTCCTCCAGGAACTTGTCCAAACCTTTTTTAAACCCAGCTATACTAACAGCCCTTACTACATCCTCCGGTAACAGATTCCAGAGTTTGATTACACGTTGAGTGAAGAAATATTTTCTCTTATTTGTCTTAAATAGTTTACCCTGTAGCTTCATTACATGTCCCCTAGTCTTTCTATATTCTGATAGCGTAAACAATTGATCCACGTTTATCCGTTCCACTCCATTCATTAATTTATAGACCTCTATCATATCTCCCCTCAGCCGTCTCTTTTCCAGGTTAAAGAGCCCTAACCTTTTTAGCCTCTCTTCATAGGAGTAGCCTTCCATCCCCTTCACCAATTTGGTGGCTCTTCTCTGTACTTTTTCTAATAACTCTATGTCCTTTTTAAGATACGGTGACCAGAATTGCACACAATATTCAAGGTGCGGTCGTACCATGGAGCGATACAGAGGCATTTCCAAAGGTCAATGAAGTTTACATGGAACAATTTAAAGTTAACATTACATAGAATAGGGAATATTGATACGAAATGAGCATTTTACAAGTGCTAATTCATATGAGGTAGGCTGTAATAATGGTCGTGTGTATAATGTATGGTGAAGTTTGAGGGGGATAGTAGCAGGTCATTGAAAGTAGATACAGTCTACCGCAGCCAGACTCATGTCTTTCCGCTTCCCGTTTCTTTGTATTGGTTCTCTATTTCTTTTCAATTCACTATAAAATCCTCATCTTGGTTCACTGTACTCCTTTTTTTTTTTTTCTTCCTGCCCCCCCCTTACGTGGCCACTGTTATTTCCCCTTACCTCCAGAGTCACTCCCTTCATTCATCAAATGCTGTCCTTGTTGCCCTGCCCCCCTTCTTTTCTTCACCTTGTCTCCAGAAATACCTCCTCCTCCAATGTTGGCCCATCTCTGTGGAATTCAGTCCCTCTCTTCTCCCATACTGAGTCCTCTTTTTCCACCTTCAAAAAGAACCTCAAGACTTGGATGTTCCAGTAGGCCTTCCCCCAAGCCTGTATTTCCTTATTCCTCCTTCCCTGCCATTGTAACGCCCCATACTTTCATCTTTTTCTCTTTTCGCTCTGTTTTCAGTCTCACCTTTAAATTTTGGTTCTGTTAAACACTGCAATGGCTGCTTATTTGTTGGTGTATCAAGCATTCAAAATAAATAAATGAATGAATTAATGAATGAATGAAAGAAGGGATGAGCATGGCACACTAATAGAGGAAGAGCAGCCTGCCTAAGCCTCATATTTATTCGTTTGTTTGATTTATTTATTTATATACCATCTTTCTACCAAATGAACCCTAGCTATCATGAGATGACAGACTGCTCTCACGTCCACCATCCTCCATTACTATCATTCTTCTGCCACAAGTATTACCCTTTCCTTATAGGGGCTTCCAGTCTATCTTGCTTCTCTTTTGGTCTTCCTCAGCTCTTTTGGGCTGTCACCGCCAGTGCAGCAGCCCCACTACCTCTGTGTTTTGTGACTTCACCACTGTGCATCTTCTGATTCTTATTTAAATTCCTCAGCACATCACCTAAGCAGGCCATGAAAGCTTCTTCCACCCTGGGGGAGATGCTTTTGTGCTTAAGGTTCCTCTGCTGATACCAAAGTCCTGAGTACCAGAGCTCTAACTTGTGGCCACACAACTTAGCTGAACTCACCTCACTCCGGCAACCTAGGTTTGTGGTGCTTCTTCTGGCTCTCCTCTGGTGTTTTAGGGCTTTGCAGTTGATCTTGGGGCTTTGCTGATCCCCGTGGAATGTTTAAGGCATTGCAACTGATCTGGGCGGTATGCTGGTCCTCTTGGCATAGTTTAGGACCTTGCAGCCAATCTGGGTGCTATGGTTGTTTCCTTGTTTTTACTTGGCTCAAAGTACCTTAGTATGTTTCTACAAATTGTGGTAATGATTTGTCATCTTTCACTATCTTGAGCTGTTTATTGTGCTCTTTGTACCACTTCTCCTCTCTAATGGTGGCTGCTAGTACTCATCATTTCATTGCACGTATTCTTTGCCCCTCTTCTGGTGCCTCTGTGTGGTTTATATTGATGTTAGAGATGTCTGCTATCAAGCTTCAAGCAGGTCTGATTGATTATTGATGGCAAGCCTCACCTTCTGTTGTAAAATCACTTCCCTCATAGACTTTAATGGGGGTGAATATGATAAGTGCATGAATGCTTCACCTCCCAAAGGTATATTCTAATGCACAAAAATAAGCACAAAAATCTTTGACACACACATAACTACTATCTGTGCTTGTGTTTATATGTCTGTGCATGTATTTGTTTATATGTGCATGTTCATATATGCATATGTATGTGCATAATTATATTTGTGCTAGTTCTCCATGTGTCTGCAACTGAATGGAGATGAAAGTAGAGGGTTGTTTTGAAGGTTTAGTTCCATGATTGCTATGTTACTGTGAATCAGTGTCATTTTACTACAGTTGCTGAATATTCTTTATCCATAGAAATGCATCGGTCAGGGGACTTTGTTTCATTTCCATTTCCTACCATATGCAGAAATTTCAGCTATGCAATACAGAAACTTCCCTAACTCATCTCCTTTTCGGCGAGGAGCTGAACATTCCAAATTGTCTTCTAGAGCCTTCATATTGGCTGGATCTTATCTGCAGTTTCTGTAACTAGAGCTGCCTTCCACTATACACACCTCCAGTGCCTTCCCATTGGCTGTGTTCTATCCACAGTCAATGGGGAAAGCACTGCTGCTAGTCATAGTGGAAGCAAGGAGGGTAGGCTCACTCACAAAGAGGGGAGGATAAGAGAAATGCAGATACATTACCCATGCTTCTAGTATCTGGGCATTAATGAAAAATCAGTACAATACTGAAAATAGCCAGACAAATATCAATCCTAAACTCATGCAATATTGGACCCTAGGTACGATGGGGGGCTGATAAGTCTCTGGCCTTGTACCAAATAAAACAAAACTGCAGAGATCATTCAGACCTCCAGAACTGAAATGTGCCCGTAGCTTTCTTTTTTGTTACAAGGCCAGAGACTTTTCAGCACCGCCTCGTATGTGCTTAATTTGCCAAAGCTATAATCTAGCCCTCCCCATGGCAACAGATATTAGTTAGTGATACATTCGGCAAACCAATAAGAAAACTGTATGTTGCTAGTCTTCACAATCACTAGTATTCACTGTATGTCACTAGTCTTCACAGTACAATTCTCAACAAAGAAAACGAACCAGTTAATAATTAAAACAATGTTTTGAAAATAATTTGCAATATCTAATCTAGATGTTTCATCTTATTCCTATATTCAGTAGTATTATACAAGAAGCTAGTGCTGCTGAATATGTAAGCAATACATATAATTATAATATCTGGTTATTGTGACTAATACATATAAGTTCCATATTTTTTGGCTTAGATGGTCCACATTTTACCTGGTTTTGGCATGCCTGTGCCAAACATACAAGCTATGGAGGTCATTCCAGAACATGAATAAGCCAGTTAGGTGTGAGGGATAGACATTTATCTCGCTAAAACATCTAGAACCATATTCAGAAACCCTGTGGCCCTGCACTAGCATGGGGATCTCAGAACATGGGCGGGAGGGGGCGGAGCTAGCCACTGAACAGAATGGACGCCTGAATTTTTGCTCCCGTTGCTGCCCAAGAATCCTGAACATATCCCGGTATTACATTGAAGTTTGTACCCCCTACCTACATCAATAACACCGCAATACAGCTGGATGGCATCCCTGAAGCCTGCCCGGCTGGAATTTCCACAGGGATCCGGCTCAGCAGCGAAACGATCCAAACCCGAAGTGGGTTCCCCGCAGAAAATGGCCGCGGGAGAGAAGGAGGGAGTGACTGCCGGTGGCCTACGTGAAGTGCTACAGGAATTGAAATGCGTTAAAGAAATGATTGCAGCCAATTCTAGTTCACTGAACATGATTCAAGAAGACTTGCTGGAGGTAAAAGAGAAACTCCTCACCATCACCACTCGACTTAATGCAGTTGAATTACAAACCCAGAAGCATGGTGTTGCATTAGAACAGCTGGGCCCTTTGGTCAAACGAGTCCGGCACATAGAAAATCTGATTGAAGATCAAAATAACCATACCCGTAGAAATAATATCCGCCTTGTTGGAGTCCCTGAAGGCGCTGAAGGTACCGATCCGATTGGATTTCTGGAAAAAACCATACCGGAGATGCTGCAGCTTGTCTTTGCAAGGCCTTTTGAACTAGAACGGGCCCATCGAATCCCAACACACAAAGCTGAAAACACACGATACCCGCGCCCACTCATAATGAAGGTACTGAGATACCCACAGGTCCTACAGATCTTTCAAGCTGCACGGAAGGCCGGATCACTGCAAATCCAGGGACACAAAGTGGCACTCTATCCGGATTTGAGCAAGCAAACGGTAGATCGGAGAAAAGCGTTGCTGGCCTGTAGACCCATGCTACAAAGTGCACAGGCAAGATACGGGCTATACTACCCAGGAACCATGCGGGTCACGCTGCATAATGAAACAAGGAATTTTGTTGAAGCTGAAAAACTGAAAACTTTCCTACAAGAAAAATGCGGTATGGAAACCTGAGGTCAATATTCTGATCTCTCACGCAGTGTAGAGACCTCAGCATATACTCAGGGGGTGCGGCCGTGCGTTCTCACAAATTTTAGAACGCCTTAAGCCTTGTTAAACACCTCATTGATTGTATTTCTGTTGTTCTGAATAGTTTTAATTAAACAGATATTTCTGCTTGAAATGTAGGGGTGGCAACGGGAGGTCGGGGTTGGTTACTGTTTCAGTGGATTGTGTTCACCTTAGCGATACAATGTTTGCCAGTTATGCAGTTGTTTGTGTCAGTCCAGTCCAGTACAAAACCCTCCACATACACGCAAAATGCAAGTGCGCGGCAGGCCTATCCATAGGATAGCTTTCACCTATAAGACAGCTTATTCCAACGTTGATGTCTAGTGATCTTTTAATGCTTTCGTTAAATGTAAAAGGTATTACTGGCCCTGTCAAGCGAAAGAAGATTTTAGCGTACTGCCAGCAAAAAAAAGCAGATATTGCCCTCTTACAAGAGACACATTTAACAGACACTGAATCGCAGAAGGTAACCTCTAAATACTTCCTGGTGGCGGCCTCGGCCTCTGCCACTCAACGCAAAGGGGGGGTAATAATATTAGTGCGCAAATTCCTGCAATCCGCCATTACCGACACACAGATTGATCCGCTAGGTCGATGGGCCAGAGTGACGATGAAAATAAATCAACAGCTTTACACATTCTTCAATATTTACGCGCCCAACCTCGATGACCCTAACTTTTTCAAACTGATAGCTAAAGAAGTTACAGCCGCAGCTCACACCAATATCATATTAGGGGGCGATTTCAATGTCATCTTGGATCCACTGTTGGATCGCACGCCCTATCGGGCTGTAGACAAAGTCAAATCGCAGGCGATTCTTAAAGGCATCATAACAGAGCTACACTTGGTAGACCCATGGCGCCTACTTCATCCTCAAGAAAGAGACTACACATTTTATTCCATCCCACATAATACCCAAACAAGGATCAATTTCTTCCTACTGTCCACAGAGCTGATGCCCCAAGTGTTGTCCGCAGAGATATATGCTACAACGGTATCGGATCACGCCGCTGTCTCCCTAGTGTTGAATACCAACGTTACACAGCATGTTCCGCCAAGATGGACATTTGATAAATCCCTACTAGCAGATGACTCCTTTGTACAGCTACTGTCAGGGGAAATTGAGACCTATTTTAAATATAATACACCCACTGATACCTCCATCTGGAGCTGGTGGGAAGGTTTTAAAGCGACCATACGAGCTCATATTACCACCTACACCATTAGACGGCGTAAAGCCAGGAAAAAAGAAAAAGATGAATTGGAACTCCAAATAAAAGCTGGGGAAAGGTTACTAGCCAAAAGAGCTGACTCAATGATATTGATTAGACTCCAAAAATTGCGATACCAATATAATGCTCTCCTCAACAAAGAAGCACTGAGTAGTATCCAGCTACAACGTAGTATATACTACTATGACAGCAACCGCTCTGGATCCCTCTTAGCTCGGCAGCTCAGACCCAAAACCAGCAAGACCGCTATAGCGGCGTTGCAGGACAATTCCGGGGGCCTTCTCCTGAGATCTGACAAAATACTAGACCGCTGCAAAGAATTCTATGAGGAACTATATCGCTCAGATACCCAATGTAGTGACAGAGCCTTTGAAGATTTTGTCTCCAAGATAGTAGGACCCACATTAACCAGTCATCAAAGTCGAACGCTGGAACAAGAGATCTCAGTAACTGAAATACAAGATGCGATCAAACAGATGGCTCGTGGCAAAGCCGCCGGTCCAGATGGTATCCCACTGGAATTCTATAGTAAATATTGCATTCAATTGGCTCCCATGCTACAGATCTACTACAGTGGCCTGCAAGATGAATCTCCAGAGATTGGAGCCCTGGCAGAGGCTGTGGTGGTAATTCACCCGAAACCGGGCAGGGATACACAAAAGATAGAGAATTACAGACCCATCTCTCTCCTAAACTCTGATTATAAAATCTATGCTAAAGTGCTTGCTAACCGATTAGGACGGATCTTAAAAGATTTGATACATGAGGATCAATGTGGATTTATACAAAACAGATCCACTACAGATAATGGAAGATTATTGGCACATGTACTGGCATCTGCCAAGACCAAGGCCGAGCCCCTGATAGGGCTAGCATTGGATGCCGAAAAAAGCCTTCGATCGACTGGAATGGTCCTTTCTATTTCGATCCCTACGGTGGTTTGGGATAGGAGAAAAGTTCCTAAAACGCGTTGAATTGTTATACACCAAACCCACAGCTCGAATAGCGGTCAACTCACACCTCTCAGCCCCTTTTCAGTTGCAAAGAGGGACCAGACAGGGTTGCCCCCTGTCACCGATGCTTTTTAATTTAGCCCTGGAACCCTTATTAATAGCGCTCCGACAGAAGGAAAACATAAAAGGAGTTGAGTTAGCTGATGGTCCCTGTAAATTGTCAGCATATGCCGATGACCTGCTCATTTTTTTACAACCATCAGACCTTCCTGAAACACTGCAACTCATAGATGCATACTCAGCGATATCCGGATATAAAGTAAATCTGAATAAAACAACAATTATTCCTCTGAATGAACAGGTCAGCGAAGAAATGATGCGTGGATACCCCTTTCAATATGAGAAGTCCTCCTTTAGATACCTGGGCGTGACCTATGGCACCACCTTGGAAGAGACTGTCGCAATCAACATTAAGATGTGTCAAGAAATTGTACATGATAACATCTGCAAGTGGACCCCCCTTCATTTGAGCTGGTGGGGCAGGCTAGAAACGATAAAAATGATGTTGGTACCAAAACTCAGCTATATATTAAGCATGATACCCTTACGTTTCCCGTCAGCCTTCTATAAGAAAATGAATAGTCAACTGATAGCCTTTCTATGGAACAACCGAGTACCTCGAATAGCTGCCTGGAAACTGAAGTTACCTAATACACAAGGAGGTGTCCATTTCCCAGATCTCGGCTGGCTGCACACTGCCTCTCTTTTAAAGCAGGGTGCTCAATGGGTCGACTCTGACGACACGGATAAAGGACCTAGATGGCTGAGTGTGGAGCGGGCCCTACATTCCCCCCTGCCTACATGGTTACTGGTAGGCACAGTAGTAGACCAGACTGCACCACATAATGTTATTATCCGAGAAACACAGCATGCCTGTCGATTATTGGCATCATGTATCGATGGAGGGGATGACTTTGCCGCAGATATGCCCATATGGCTGAACCCGCGCCTTATCATCGGAGGGAAGCCTGTCTTATGGAAAAAATGTGTGGAACATGATCTTATCACCATTGGACAACTGATCAATGGAAGTGCATTTAAAACCTTTGACAGATTAAGAACGGAATTCCGATTGCCTAATACATGCTATTTCCAATGGTGTCAGCTCCGATACTGCATGAGCAAAGCGGGTGTGTCACCTGTCTTGATACGTACAGGATGGCCACTGCGACAGAAACTTCAAGAACTACAAACAGATGCTAAAGCTGTTTCGAGATGTGTTGCGATTCTCCGATCCAAAAGTGACAAGACATGTTCTAAGATACAGTCGGTGTGGGCTACTGAAACCGGTCAAGATCTACCTCCGGAATATTGGGACACTTTTTGGGGAACTCAAATACGTGCCACGAGAGCAGCGTCTCTCACACAATCTATGTACTTTATAGCACATCGAGCGCATATTACACCGGCTAAGAAAATGAAATGGACACTACAGGAGGGAAATCGATGTTGGTCCTGTAACATGGAAATTGGGACACTGGCACATATGTTGTTCCATTGCAAATCCCTGGAATATATTGGAACAGAGTTTGGGAACGCATATCACAGATCCTCAACTTACAAACTCCTATCACTTATCGAATAGTGATATATAAATCCATAGCTCTGGAACCTACTCTGATGAAATGGGATAGTAAACTGCTGGACTTAATGCTCGGGATAGTGCTTAAAATAGTTCTAATACACTGGAAGAATCTCGACAAAGCTTGTTTCGAGCATTGGTGGAGTCTCTTAATCCTACATAAGACCTACGAAGAGATCTATATAGCCAAGAACCCATGGTCTGGTAAACTAAGTAAGAAATGGTCAGCTTTACAAAATTATGTTTGATGAAAATGATTGCTGGAGGCTGCCTTGTGGAATGGTCTCTGCTGTAACCACATTGAACGGAGAGAGGGAGGGTGGCGTGCTGGCATGGACTGATACTGGTTCTTGTTAACGTTATTGTACTGTCTTGTTCGAGTTGTTATGTTCTTTTGCTATTTTGATCGGTGACATCTGCTTGTATCCTGCTATATCACGATCGTTTGTATTGTTATTTTATATGTTAAAACTGAATAAAAACTACTATTAAAAAAAAAAAGAACATGGGCGGGAGGAGACAGAACAGGGCTGTGGCCAGCCACAGAGATGCATAAAGCGTATTCAGGAAAGGGCCATGTATGTCTTCTGTTTTTCCCATGTACATCCAAGTTATTCCTGCAGAAACGTGGAATGATGGCAGGTTTAGAAAATTTTCTGCTCTGCTTTTCAATGCATCCCATATTGATGAATGTGACAATCATGTTTTGCACTAGTGTGTCTGTAGTCTGGGAAAACACAAGATGAAGTTCCACAGAACAGAAAGCAGAGATGTGGGAAAGTTGTACAGTAAAGAAACATTAATAAACTCCCCACATAAATATTAAGAAGTGCATTTGTTTTTATTCTGGCAATGCTGACATTTGCTGCTCGTGCTAAGGGATCAAATCTAGGGTTCCCTAACATGTCTATGCCCCACAAAATAGGACTGTTGATGGAGTCCTGGGACTTCATGCTATAATGTCATACCAACTGTTGTTGATAGGTACATGGCATTTCTTTAGCAATGGTATGTTTTTTTTGAGACTGCAAATGAGAGTGTGAGTGTGAGTGTGTGTGTGTGTGGGGGGGGGGGGGTTGAGTGTTGCATGAGAGGATCTAATGTGCTCATCCACAAATCTGTGGGGGCATAAATTGCTGGCTGGTACCTGGACCATAGGAATGACTTCAGCGGCACCATGTGCCAGTGTGATCGGGCAGAATAAAGCAGAACGGGTTCTCTATAGCTGAATTTCAGAACATTGCCCTTTCACTAATAAGGGACCTTCAGAATGAGAGCAGTCAACAGTGCAAACACTAATGCATGCTCAAGAGTACTATCATTGGTCTCTACAACTATGCATATTTGTAGAGAGGGATGATGGTGCTTTTATGTTTATCTTTATTTTATCTTTATTTTATTTTATCTTTATTTTGGTGCTTGATGTACCGCTGAGGCTGTAGTTGAGAGTAAAGAGAGAAAAGAACACCATTGCTTGGATAGGAAAGCGACAGATGGAGAAACAGAAAGAAGAGGGAGGACAGAGATGCCAGTCGTATGAAGGAGGGGAAGAGGTGGGAGAAGGTCTGTGCCAAGGGGAAGGGGGGGGGAAGCTAGGGGTCAGGGAGGGGAAGGTCAAAAGTGAGGCAGAAGAGGTGGGTCTTGAGCATATTCTTGAATCGAGGGAAGGAAATTTCAGTACGGCGTGTGTGTGGGAGCGAATTCCAGAGGGCGGAGCCTAGGAAAAAGAATGCAGAGTGGCGGGTAAGTTCAAGGTCAGCTTGCATAGGGGAGGGAAGGAAAGGCGATTGCCGTGGGTGGATCGAAGGAGGCGGGGGGAGAGCTGAAGATGAATGAGATCTGCTAGGTACTTGGAGGTGCATGAGCAGGGGAGTGACGTGATCGGATGGGGAGGAGTGGGTAAGAAGACGAGCTGCTATGTTCTGGACAGGTTGCAGGTGGTGGAGTTGATACTGGGGGAGGTTGGCAAAAACTATCTTACAGTAGTCAAGTCTGGAAATAACAAGTGACCGTACAAGTGTGATGAGGGAAGAGAAGAGGATTAAAGGTCAAATGGCATGTAGCTGATGTAGGAAAAGGAAGGAATAGCGGGGTATGTAGGGAGATATGCTGATGAAAGGTGAGTGAGACGTCTAGTGTGACCCCAAGATAGCAGAGGGTAAAAATGAGAGGGATTGGGGTGGCAGACAGAGAGGGAGATAAGGTGGGTGTACGGGGGGTGCAGATTTAGAGGGGTTCAGGTGAAGAAAGTTACTATCCAGCCAAGAGGCGATGTGAGAGAGGCAGGCATTGAGAGCTGTGAGATCAGGACATAGGGAATTGGTGTGGTACAAGAAAAGAATATCATCAGTGTAGTAGTACCTGGAGAACCCAGACTGCTGAATGATAAGGGCAAGAGGTGCGAAAAAGATGTTGAAGAGGAGAGGGGTGAGCACCGAGCTCCAAGGAACACCACAGTGAAGGGGAGTCACTGGGGAGGTAGTGAGACCAGTTCGAATGGAGAAGGAGCTAGACGAGAGGAAGGAGTAAAACCAACTCTGAATATTTCCATGGATCCCAAGCAGGGGCGGCTCTATAATGAGGCCGAGTGAGACAGTGGACTCAAGTGGCCACTTTTTGGGGGCAGCAAAAATTGCCCCCAAAAAGCTTGCCTCAATCAGCCTTAAAAAAAAAAAAAGAGGAGAAGAGCCGCTGCCGCTGAAGTGCCCCGCGGCCGTTCTGGCAGAACCCTCCTCTCTCCGCGGCTTTACAGAGCAGCGAAGGGAGAGTTCCCCTTTTTCGTGGCTCTGTTAAGCCTGCCGGCACTGATGGGAAATAGGAATTTCCTGTTTCCCATCAGCGCCAGCAGGCTTAGCAGAGCCGCGAGAAAGGGAAACTCTCCCTTCACGGCTCTGTAAAGCCGGTGCTGAGGGAGAGAGGAGGGCTCTGCTGGGGAGGCTGCAGGGCACTTCCTTCTGCTGCTGCTGCGGCTTGAGTGGCCAGGTTTTGTTTTTTATTTCCCTGGAGGACCAGGACTGGAAATGGGCTGATGGGGGAGGGGGTGTTTAGGACTGGTAATGGGCTATTTGAGGGGGCTATTACTGGAAATGGGCTGATGGGGGGGATCTATGACTGGAAAAGGGCTAATGGGGGGGTTAGGACTGGAAGTGGGCTATGACTGGTAATGGACTATCGGGGTGGCTAGGACTGGAAATGGCCTGATGGGGGGGGGGGGGGTTAGGACTGGAGATGGGCTGATGGGGGGGTGTTAGTACTGGTAATGGGCTATGGGGGGCTAGGACTGGAAATGGGCTGATGGGGGGTTAGAACTGAAAATGGGCTGATCGGGAGGGGGCTAGAACTGGAAATGCGGGGTTATGAATGGAAATAGGCTGATCAGGAGAGGGTTAGGACTGGTAACACTGGTCAACAAATTTTTACAAAAGTCATGTTACTGAAATAAAAATAGTCATTTCTTATCAATTTTTATATGCTGAACACGAATATTTTATGAAATATGTCATATTTTATATGACAGTGAAATTGCAAAGTTGGCTCTAGTTTTTTGAAATCTACAAGACTTAATGTTTGCATCACGAAATGCATGTCAATAGTAAATATAATAGGCCTTCGGTTAATACCTGTAAAAAAAACAAGTCATAGACTACTTCTTAGATTTTTTCGCCTATCTCTTGTACAGCTGTTCGGGAACTTCTCTGGGGAGTGTCCAGCAGTAGTCAGTCAGCATTGTAGTGGACCATTTTCCCTGGTATCTTTGCTCTATTGTTGCGATATCTTGGTGAAAACGTTCGCCCTGTTCATCACTACCCATACCACAGGTGTCAGGAAAGAAATCAAGATGGGAATCAAGGAAATGGATCTTGAGAGACATATTGCAGTCAAGTTTCTGATACTGCATCAGCATGTCTTCTACTAGTTCCTTGTAGTTTTCTGCCCTAACATTCCCGAGAAAGTTTGACACTAGGCGAAAAGCATTCCATGCTTGTTTCGCATCACCCTGCAGCAAGTTGTTGAACCGGTCATCTTTGAAGAGCTCTCGAATCTGAGGACGCACAAAAACTCCCTCTTTAATCTTTGCTTCGCTGAGTTGAGGGAATTTTTCATGCAGGTATCGGAAAGCTGGTGAAGAGCGGTCCATGGCTTTCACGAATTTGATGTGAAGGGGTGGTAGCAGGATTTTTTGAGCCTCAACCAGAGCTGGGTGCTGGATATTCTTCTCTCCAACTGTTACATTTTGTCTGCGATTCCATTCCTTCCGCAATTAGTGCCAATCCCTTGCTCGGCTATCCGACTCACATAAGAAACACATGTATTTTATATATCCCTGCTGCAGTCCCATTAAAAGGGCAACTACCTTCAAGTCACCACAGAGGTGCCAGCTGTACTTGTTATAGTTAATGGAAGTCACTAGATGCTTTAAGTTATCGTATGTATCTCTCATTTGGACGGCATGCGCTACTGGAATAGATGGAAGACGGTTTCCATTGTTCAAAAGCACAGCCTTTAGACTCAGTTTCGAAGAGTCTATAAATAGTCTCCAGTCTTGTGGGTCATGAGTGATTTTTAAGGCATTCATGAGGCTTTCAATATCGGAACAGAATACCAGATTACTTTCCTTTCCGACTGCGTATAGTACACTGCTGATGTCAAATGGCTTCAGCAGCCGTCTGGCAGTAGTATTGCATTGCATCAGAAAATGATGCAATCAACTCTGGATGATGTGTGCATGCTGGTATTATGCAATGTAATGCAATATTATATCATTCAAGGCTTATTTGGGATGTTGTTGATGTCCTACTGGATAAATTTACACAGTAAAACGTCAAAAATGAACTACCTTCAATATCTTCAAAACGAGAGCCAATATTTTTTTTAATGTTATATTCATGTTCAGCTCACCAAGATAGTACAGATTAGGGCCTTTTAAGGTCAGTAACGATTTCAATGTTGACCAGTGTAATCGACTGATTGGGTGGGGGCTAGGACTAGAGTGGGTTGATAAGGGGGATAGGACTGGAAATGGGCTGGGACTGGAAATGGGCTAATGGGGGATGGGAGGAGAGTGCTGCTGGCCCTGGAAGAAAACTAGGGGCTAGGGCTACAAATTGGCTGATGCGAGAGGATGGTAGAATAGGACTGGAAGGGAGCGTATAATGAGAGGGTCTGCCAGGGGAAGGAGGGGACATGAAGGGAGCTGACACGGGGGAAGAAGGGGGCTGGAAAGGAGCTGACACCTGGGATGTACTGAAGGGGGATGGAAGGGAGCTGACACTTGGGGAAGGGAGTGGTAGGTGGTTGGGTAATGGGGAGGAGGCTGGAAGGGAGCTGACATACAAATGGCACTGGAAGGGTGATGGACAGAGGGTAGGGCGACTGGAAGGGAGCTGACTGGGGGTGTGGCACTGAGAGTGGACGTGAGCTGATATCTGGGATGGTATTTGGACTAGAAAGGGCTGGACAGTGGGATAGGAGGGGGACTGGAAGGGAATGGACACCAGTTGCAGTCGTAGGAATGCAAGGCGGTTGACATTGGAAGGTACTGGGAGGGAAGGACTGGAAAGGGGGCTGATACTGGGGAGGGTTACTGGAACTGGAAATGGGCTGATGGAAGGAAGTGAAGAAAACAAAAGAAGAGATAAGAAATGGCAGATGGACCATGGGCCATAGACCACAGAAAGAGAGCTAAGAGAAGACAGGAAATCAGAAGCCTCAGATCAGGACCAGCATGATCAGAGAATAAAATGGTCAGACAACAAAGTTAGAAAAAAATAATTTTATTTTATTTTAGTGATTGGACTTTGTGCTATTTTTATATTTTACACAGTATTGGGGAACTGCATCTCTTATTTATCTGATGTTGCACTGCATGTGGACTCTGGCTTCTTGGGGTTTCAATTTAAATTCAGTCTGCATATTTTTATTTTTACTTTAGATTGTGTTATTCTGTACTTGGTGAGGGTTGATGTTGCAAGTGTGTGACTGAGGTCAGATGTTCTGTTAATATGGAGTTTGTACATAAAGATCTATACTGTACTGTAGTAATTTGACTTGTTCAGCTTTTCAAATAGGTGTATGGATGTTCCAGGGCCCACTGTAGTATTTACAGTGATGCTTTTTTGTATGGGCTCCTTATGTGAGTTTTGGAAGTTTTGTGCTGATATAGTATGGTAGGTTTGCTCTTTGTGGTAGGGTTTTGTATTAGTTTACAATATGCCTGGTACTGGAGAATAGTGGTGGTGGTTGTTGTTAGTGAGATGATCAGAAACAGATTTTTTTTTAAATATTGAGTTCTGTGGGTGAATGTCCTGGTTCTGCTCTGCACCTACTGTGGATGCAAAATATATGTTGAAAAAGAAAAAGCAAGAACAATAACGCAGTTTATAACAACAAAATAAAATGAGTTAAAATTTAGTTGTATAAACTGTGCTGTTGGTTCTTGCTGTCTTTTAGTTCCTTGGTGTGCAAACGGGACCGTACCTAGCCCTGTGCAAGCGGTGCAGCCTCACAGGGCGGAAAGGCTTGGGGGACGCATTTCGGCTGTCGTCTGTTGCCCTGCCGTCACTGGCAGGACAATAGCAGGCAGCCAAAATGCGCTCCCCAAGCCTTCTGGCAGCACTTTATGCAGGTCTGGTCCCTCCCTCCTCCAATTGCGATGTCAGAGTAGGGAGGGACAGATCTGCTTAAAGTGCCGGCGCCTTTCAGATCGGGTGCATGCCCCCCTCCTCCTCCCCATACCCCCGTCCAGCGCTGTATGCTCTTTCCCTGCTGCCAGCGCCTCCATGAAAAAAACAGAGGGTGGCAGCAGCAGGGAAAGAGCAGGCAGCACTGGACGGAGGTATGGGGGGAAGAGGGTATGGCGTGCGCCCGAGCTGCAAGTCGCACAGTGCGCGATTGCAGCTCGATATGGCCCTGTGTGCTAACATCTTGCATTTCCTCCATATAATCTAATTGGCTTTTTGATTTGGTTCAGTCTCTGATTGGATTTCTGAAAAAGCCCCACCCCCTCTAAGATGGGGGGGGGGGGGTGTTTCGCCTTTTTCATACTTTGTCTTAGGCAGCAGATTGCCTTGAGCCGCCCCTGATCCCGAAGTTGTGAAGACGAGTGAGAAGAGTGCGATGATCTATCAAATCAAAGTGGAGGACAGGTCCAGAGAAGACAGCAAGGGAGAGGTCTCCCTGTTTGTGTGATTGGTGGACCTCATTCAGTAGAGCAAGGAGAATGGTCTCAGTACTGTGACCGGATCGAAATCCAGATTGAGAGGGAGGAAGGGAAAAGGTGGTGTCAAGATGAGCGGAGCATTGTGAAAAGACAAGTTTCTCTAAGATTTTTGAAAGGAAGGGGAGGTTAGAGATGGGATGCCAGTTGGCCAGAACGTAGGGGTCAAGGCATGTTTTTTTCAGAATGGGCCAGATGAGAGCGAGTTTCCAAGCTGGGAGGGGGGGGGGGTGGAGACCGGAAGAAAGTCAAGTCTGGAATTGATCAAATGGAGAATGTACGGTAATAATGTGAGGGAAGGTTGCAGGAGCCAGGTGGAGGGAAGGGGGTCAAGTGGGCAGGTGGTCTCGTGAGAAGAGATGATGACCTTGGTGAGTTCAGCAGATGTGACAGAATGAAAGGTGTGCTAGGTATGGAGAATGGTTGGGGAGGGGGGAGAAGGGAGGGAGGGGGACTGGGGATTGGGATGGAGAGAGAGGAGGGGGACAGGATGGGAAGGAAGCATGGAGGAATTGTACTTTCCAAGAGATAAAGGAAGCCAAATGGACTGGATCTGAGGCAGTAGAAGGGAAGGCAGAAGATTTATTTATTTATTAAAACATTTGTATACCTCGCTTCGCCAAGGATCAAGCGCAGTTTACAAAAAACAACGGTATGAATAGTACAATTAGAACAAGTACTTATTCAGTTACATAGAACTTTGTGGAACTATTTACATTGCTGCAGCAAATGCAGGTCAGATAACACATAACAGTAAAAACTATATACAGTTCATAACAGTAAAAACTATATACAGTAGTAAAGCATATGGTTAGTGTAATTTGTAGCACTAACAAAACGGTTCAAGTATGTTGCTATGATATGTTTGCTGCTCTATTTTCCCCCGTTGTGCATGTGTGATGTGTTGATGTCTGTTTGTGTGTCAGTATTTGGTTGTGAGACATAGTGTACAGTAGAGTAAAAAGGTGAGTTTTTAGTTTTTTTTGTGGAATGTCTTAATGTCATTTAGTTATCTGATGTTTTCAGGTAAATTGTTCCAGAGGGTTGGGGCAAAGTGTGAAAAATCTTTGTTGTTTGTTAATTTTTTTGCTTTTCTGAAGTCCTTCGGTATTTCAAGTTTGTTTGTTTTTACCCCTTTGATTTCGATTTGATGTTTCCTTAGTGAATAGGGTTTTAAGGAACGATGGGGCTATATTATTGATTATTTTGAAAGTGGTTACGAGTATTTTGTAGCTTATGCGGCTATAAATTGGTAGCCAGTGTAGTTCTGATAGTATGGGAGTAATATGTTCAATGATGCTGACATTCAGGATTGTTCTCGCAGTTACATTTTGTGCTAACTGGAGCCTTCTAAGATTTTGTTTTGAAATGCCCTGGAAAATGGTGTTAGCAAAGTCGAAATGGGGAGTGATAATTGCCTGTATTACAGATATAAAGTCAGGTAAGTAGATCAGAGGATGGAGCTGTTTTAGTAGTTTAAGTTTATAATATATTTTTCTTGCTGTGTTCTTGATATGGGATTCCATACTGAGTGTCTGATCCAGTAAACCCCTAGATATTTCATCTCCTTTTTTACTGCAATGTTGGTATCCTGGAGCACAATTGGTATAGGGGGTACAAAGTTTTGCTTTCTAGTGACATATAATACGTCAGATTTTGAGAAGTTGATGTAAAGGTTGTGGTTTTTGAGCCATTGTGATATTTAGTTGAAACAGTCTGTGAGCAATTGGGATGGAGGGTTTGGAATCGTGAATGGCAGGTATAGCATTATGTCATCCGCGTAATTGTGGTAATTTACATGGAACCGTTAAAAGATTGAACAGATGGGTTGCAGATAGATATTACAAAGGAGGGCTGAGAGGGTGGATCCCTGGGGCAGACCTTGTTCCTGCTTGCATGTTGTTGAAGTTTGTTGGTTTAATTCTCACTGTTTGAGTTCTGTTATGTAAGTACGAGGTAAACCAGTTAAGGACTGTTGCATTTAGCCCTATCTGCTGAATTCTGCTTAACATTAATAGATGATTCACGCTATCAAATGCTGCAGTGATGTCCAAGAATAAGAGTATAAAGGCTTGTTTAGAGTCATCTATTCCTCTTGACAAGGTGCCAATTAATACTGTGAGCGGCATTTCCACTCTGTGGAAAGGACGGAAACTGTATTGTTGTTCATCAAGGGGGGACGATGTGTCAATGTAATCCTGAAGTTGGATTTGGACAACCTTTTCAGTTAGTTTAGTAAGAAATAGTATGCTTGAAATAGGTCTGTATGAATTGGGGGAGCTTTTGTCCAGGTAGGTATTTTTTAGTATTGGGCGGATTTTGGCATGTTTGAGGGTGGGTGGTAAGCACCCATTCTTGAGTGATAAGTTAATCATGGGGAGGATGAAGGAAGAGAGTTTGGGTAATGTTGTTTTTAGCCAGTATACCGGGACAGGGATGAAGGTAAGATGTGGTGGTATTTAATTTGGCAATGATGTTCAATAGGGTGAAAATTGGAGCAAGTGTTAAGTTGGTTTGTGTGTGTTACGTTGTGTGTCATAGAGGGAGATGATTGCAGCTTTATTTTATTCATGTAGTGGGAGGCTAAGGTTTGTGGTGATTAGATCATATTCCGTTGAGTTTGAGTTATATGCCTTGTTTGTTAGGTTTTGGATTATGCTAAAACGTTCTCTGGGTCAGTTTAAGGATTTTGCTAGTATACTGGAGTAGTAATTTTTCTTTGCATTATCAATGGTCTTGTATGTTTTGAGGACATTTATGTAGTTCACTTGATTTGTTAGATTTAGAGCATCACTGTTTACGCTCTGCTTTTCTCAGATCAGCTTTCATTGATTTCAGTGTTGTGTGGAACCAGGGAGCATATTTATTTTTTCTTGTTGGATGGTTGTGAGGTATATTGTGTGTGGCAGGTTTAGATATTATTTTATTCCAGTTAGCAAGCAATTCATCGAGGTTAGTTGGTTCAAGTGAGAGCCGAGGTACGATTTGATCCAGGAACTCTTCCTTACTGAATTTCTTGAATCTATAAGTGTGAGGTAGGTGTGAGGGTCTGTTTTGGTGGTTATCAGTGTAAGTGAGTCTGAACTTTATAAGATGGTGGTCAGACCATGGGAAAGGGAGAATCTCCAATGTCGATGGGTTGAAGGCCTCAAGGAGGGAGCTCGGTAGGAAGACAAGATCGAGTAAGTTGCTTTTGATGTGAGTGTGACTGTTGATAATTTGGTGGAAGTCTATGCCTTCTATAGATTGCAAGAATGATGTTAGATGTGTATTGGACAGGGAGGGCAGATTTAGGTCGCCAAGGAGTATCACTGGATTTGTGTCTGTTGGAGAGCCCAGTGGTTCAATGCTTTCAGATTTTTGATCAGGTTGTCTGTATGCTAGGCATATGTGGAGATGCCCAATTTTTAAGATTTATTTATTTATTTTATTTATTTATTTTATTTATTTACATTCTCTTATATACCGCGCTATTCTGCATCAGTGCGGTTTACATTGAACAAACTGAAATTACATTGAACAGGGAATTATAACTTGGATATAACTATTTTATTTGTTTGTTTATTTATTTATTTACCTTCTCTTATATACTGCGCTATTCTGCATCAGCGCGGTTTACATTGAACAAACTGAAATTACATTGAACAGGGAATTATAACTTGGATATAACTATTTTATTTGTTTATTTATTTATTTACCTTCTCTTATATACCGCGCTATTCTGCATCAGCGCGGTTTACATTGAACAAACTGAAATTACATTGAACAGGGCATTATAACTTGGAGATAACTATTTTACAGGGAACATGGGCTATGGAGGGTTAAGTGGCTTGCCCAAGACCACAAGGAGCACCTGTGGGACTAGAAACCCCAGTCCTTCCGGCCCAAGGTTGCTGTCCTCTAGTGGGATTTGAACCCCGACCTTCCGGCCTGAAGTACCTTGCCCCAACCACTAGGCTACTCCTCCACTATACTATACTATAGAGGGTGTCTATAGTATCAACGTTGTCAGATGATATTTGCTTTGCTTTAAGTGAATTTTTTATAATGATAAGGACGCCACCTGATCTTTTGACTGTTCTATGTGTGTGAAATATTTCATATCCTGGAGTCTTCAGTTGGTTAATAAGAACAGCATCCGTATCAGATAGCCATGTTTCTGTTACACAAATAATATCTGGCTTTTGATCCGTGAGTAGGTCTTGGAATATTGGTATCTTATTTGTCATTGACCTCGCATTGGTAAGATAGCATGTGAGGTTACTATGTTGGGGTGTACAAGGTTGAGGAGTTATTAGGTGGTTTGTTGTCAATTTTATGTTGATCAGTCTGGTGTGATTAACTTTTTGATTGTAAAGTTGAGGACTGTAGGTGTAAGAATATTATGGTTTAAGTTATATATTATAGGGATGGTGTTGGGGTGTTGTATAATCCAATGGTTAAGGTTGAAAAGGTAGTCAGTATGAAGCAGATGCATAATATCCTAGATAGGGGGGGAGTTGGCGTAGTCATTTTTAGTACAGATCTTGTTTAGAAGTCATAGAAGTAAGGGTACAGATATTTTCAACAGTAGTAA
Source organism: Ichthyophis bannanicus (assembly GCA_033557465.1). Classification (NCBI taxonomy): domain Eukaryota; kingdom Metazoa; phylum Chordata; class Amphibia; order Gymnophiona; family Ichthyophiidae; genus Ichthyophis; species Ichthyophis bannanicus. The sequence goes on along the minus strand of CM066035.1, from coordinate 386,177,238 downwards.
GAGTGTTGCTCCTATTGTACAGGAGTGGTCTCCTGTATTAATGTGTGATGTGTGCAGCAGCTTGGTGTGGCTTGTGTAGTTGGGTTCGAGTGGATCTGATAATTTATGCTTTTGATAGCTTGGAGCAGAAATTCTGGTAGATCACACATTTAGAGATTGGCTCAGAGAGGATATGGCATGAGGCATAAAAGCATTAGCAAAGGAGTAGAAGAGTTTAAATTCAATAATAGTAATCCTATGGAGAGAATCATTAAATATGCTGAATTACATTTGAATGGTTGTAAATACAGCATGAATCAAGGATGGAATGGCAGTTTAAATAACAATGTATCAGAACGGCAATAGTTTTCCGTGATGAAAATATGAGGTTTTTCATGATTAAATGAACAGTGGTAGTATACGGCTACACATGCATATAATCAATTATGTTAAAGGCCTAAGTACTGTTATGCAATAGACTTACTGCTCTGTGGCTGAAGTATTCGAGAGTGTGATCATATTGTCCATTGAATAATTTGGTTTTGCCTCCAGACCACACAGAAGGGCCACACCAAAGGGCCCTCTGGCAAGGCCCTCAGGCACGGGCGCGTCTAAGGTGCGCTGGCTCTTTATCGGGTGTCCCCCCAGTTCAATGTTGATGATGCTTGTGGGAGGAGCTTTACAGATGCGTGGAGCAGGGAGAGCTCAGAGCCGATGAAAAAAGCAATCAGTTCACTTACAGGCTGCCGATCTTGCTGGCTTCGCTGCTTAGAGGGAGATCTGCTGGATGTTGCTGCCCCCACTGTGTATGGTGAAAGAGGGGTTTCCCACGGTGTTCTGGCTCTTTATCAGGTGTCCCCCGGTTCAATGATGATGATGATGCTTGTGGCGGAGCTTAACAGCCGCATGGAGCAGGGAGAGCTCAAAGCCGATGAAAAAAGCAATCAGTTCACTTACAGGCTGCCGATCTTGCAGGGGGAAAGAGAGAGTCAGTAGAGGGGAACTGTAGGAGTGTGAGTGGGGTGATGTGACGCTTAGGTCCTTGAGAAGATAATCCATGGGTTTTAGATGAAGGCTTTGAGAGGGGAAGAGGGAGGGTGAACAGAAGGCAGACATGATCTAACCAGGGAAGTGAGAGGGGTGAGATGTGAGAAGAGGCAAAAAGAGAGTCAGTCGGGGTGATAACAAAGTCCAGAGTGTGGCCAAGGACATGCACAGCTGCAGAATCATGTTTACATCGGGCATGTTTTTGATTTGTATGTGCCCATGGGCCGGACATGCATGTTCTAGAATTGGCCTCTATATGAATAGTGATTAGATATCGGTGCCTATACATATGAAGGGGCAAATTTGTAAAGTGGGGCATTGCATGGCGGTAGTTTTGAGGGATGGAGTGGTTTGGTGGTGTTGGGGAAGTTGCAGATGGTTATTTTTGGGTGTGAGACTGTTAGTAGGATGGCGAGGTAGTTGTAGGAGGCATTTTTGGGAGGTTTTGGAAATGGGATAGTTTGTGGGGTGGTGGGGCAGTTGCCAGGTAATTTTTGGAGTTTAGAGATTTGTAGGATGGTAGGAAAGTTGTAGGAGCTAGTATTTGAGGATGGGCATTTGGAGGTAGTTTTGGGGGTGAGCAGTTTGAAGGGTGCTGGTTCGATTACAGGAAGTAGTTTTTGGGCATTAGGGCAATTAGCCAAGGTGGTGGGTTAGTTGTGAGGGGTAGGTTTTGGGGATGGTGAAGTTTGCGGAGGGATGGGTCAGTTGCAGGAGGTACTTTATGAGAGTGGAAGAAGTTTCTGGGGTGCTAGGGCAGTTTTGGGGATGGTGGGCCATTTACAGGGGATAGGTTTTGGGATTGAGAGTTTGAGTGGAGGTGAGGCATTACAGTTGGCATGTATTTGGCTGGGGCAGTTTGCTGGATTGTGAGGCAGTTTTTGGGGTGGGGAAGTTCATAGAGTCATAGAAGATTTGAGGGAGATATTTTTGGGGGAGGGGAAGTTTGGGGTTTGTGGAGAGCTGGGAATAGGAGAGAGGCAGTTTGAAAGGAGTAATTCCCCAACTGCTATGTTTCATTGTATGTATGTTTCTATGCGTGAGAAACTGAAGCACCTTTCCCAAGAAAATAGAATAGGCCATTTCCTGGGGGACTTACAGTATTTCTCTGGAAGCTCTGGTCAAATCTGGCCCTCTTCCAAACTCGATGTGCATTTTCAGCGGTTTCCCTGCATACTAAGGGGCTTGTTTACAAAGCCGCGGTAGCGGTTCGCGGTCGTTATCGGAGCTGCGGCCCCATTGAAATCAATGGGGCCGCGGCTCCGATAACGATCGCGAATCGCTATCGCGGCTTTGTAAACAAGCCCCTAAGTTTCATCTCATTTCATTTAATTTTCAGAATAATTTTGCTTTCACACTGACAGACATTTCTTGACCCCTTTTGCATAAATCTTTCCATTTGGTTGGAAATAATAATGATAAATATATTTTTATACAGTGAAAGTGAGAGCAATAATAAAGCGACCACTAAATGTAATAGGATCACACAATATCTTTATTTGGTATATAAATGCTTTAGACATCTGAGATTCTAATTTACTTTCAATAAACGTATAGTGTCCACACTGTATATATTTCTTGCTATCATATGAAGTTCTTTTTGGTTACTTAGAAAACCACAAGATCTCAAATAAAATATTGTCGCCAACCTGTTATTTTTGGATATTTTTCTTCTCATAGTTATTACAGTAAATTAGGCAAATGTGGGTTGGACACCTATTGAACACACACAAAAGATGGATCAGACAATAGGGGACGCAAAAGAAAAGTTTTGTTCTTTGACTATGCTTTCAAAAAGAGGGAAATAGAGGAGATTGCTGCGCACTTGGAGGTGAGGGGGTTGATTAACAAGAATCAGCATGAGTTCAGGGGTAATGAGACCTGTCAGATCAATGCTACTGGGATTTTTATTTTTGAGAATGTGAGTTGCAAATTTGCCTGGGAAACATAATTGTTACAATTTATATAGACTTTCTTTGATCTTTTGGTAGGAGCTGAAAGGCTGATTTTAACATTAAGAAAGATGGGGATTTAGGGATAACATTCAAGAGTGGTACAGGGCTAATTAAAAGGGAATCACCAGTAGAACCAGGGGCCCTTTTAGTAAAGGCTTTAATGTGCATTACTGAAGTTAGTGCGTATTAAATGCTCATGGCCCTTTTATTTCAATGGACGCAATGGCACTTAATATGCTGTAACTTCATTAATGTGCATTAAACTTTAGTAAAAGAGCCCCCCCACCCCCCTCCCCAATTTGACTAGGATAATAGGTAGAGTTCCAGAAAGGACTGTGTTTTGATTTTTGCGCCTGATCTTCAAAGACATTTACCAGATAGTGCAGCTGCCTTGCCATTATCCAGATAGCACCAGGAGGTCTATGAATGGAGGATGGGTGAAACCGGATATGCAAGGCATTGATAAGACAGGCAAAGTGAAAATTTGAGAAGAAGCTTGCTGCGGAAGCAAAAATGCAAAATAAAGACTTTTTCAAGTACATTCATAGCAAAAAAAACCTGTGAGAGAGTCAGTTGGTCCATTAGATGATAGAGGGGTTAAAAGGGGCACTAAGAGGTGACAAGGCAATAGCGGAGAGACTGAATGAATTCTTTGCTTCGGTCTTTACTGAGGAAGATGTAGGGATGTTACCCATGACTGAAGTGGTACTTAAAGGTGCGGAAGAATTGAAGGAAATAACGATACATCGGGAAGATGTATTACAACTATTAGATAAACTGAAGAGTAGCAAATCACCTGGGCCGGATGGTATACATCCAAGGGTGTTGAAAGAACTGAAATATGAGATTGCAGACCTGCTATTAGTAGTCTGTGAATTTTCATTAAAATCATCTGTAATACCTGAAGATTGGAGGATCACCAATGTAACACCAATTTTTAAAAAGGGTTCCAGGGGTGATCCGGGAAACTACAGACCGGTGAACCTGACATCAGTACCGGGAAAAATGGTAGAAACCATCATAAAGAACAAAATTACTCATCATGCAGATAGTCATGGCCTAATGGGAGACAGCCAATATTGCTTTAGACAAGGAAGATCTTGTATTATTGATCTGTTATGTTTTTTTGAAGGTGTGAATAAACAGTTGGATAAAGTTGAGTGGGTTGATATAGTGTATCTGGACTTTCAGAAAGCCTTTGACAAGGTCCCTCATCAGAGACTTTTGGCAAAACTAAAGAGTCATGGGATAGGAGGCAGTGTTCTATTGTGGATCAGGAACTGGTTAAAAGATAGAAAACAGAGGGTAGGGCTAAATGGACAATTTTCCCAATGGAGAAAGGTGAATAGTGGTGTACCCCAGGGATCTGTGCTGGGTCTGCTGCTTTTTGACATATTCATAAATGACCTGGAAAAGGGAGTAACGAGTGAGGTTATCAAATTTGCAGATGATACAAAACCATTTAAAGTTGTTAAAACCCAAGAGGATTGTGGAAAATTGCAAGAGGATCTTTATAAATTGGAAGACTGGGCATCAAAATGGCAGATGAAATTTAATGTGGACAAGTGCACAAGTTATGCACCTAGGGAAGAACAACCCAAACTATGGTTACACAATGCAAGGTTGCACATTAGGAACCACCACCCAGGAAAAAGATTTAGGCATCATTGTGGATAACATGTTAAAACCCTCAGCCCGAGTGTGCAGCTGCGGCCAAGAGAGCAAATAGAATGCTAGGTGTAATAAGGAAAGGAATGGAAAATAAAACAAAAGATATTATAATTCTTCTATATCGTTCCATGGTGAGACCGCACCTTGAATATTATGTGCAATTCTGTTTGCCGTATCTTAAAGAGGATATAGCGTTATTAGAGAAGGTTCTGAGAAGAGCCACCAAAATGGTAAAGGGGATGGAAGGATACTCCTATGAAGAAAGGCTAAAAAGTTTGCGTTTTAAACATTTTACCTGCTCTAGCCAACCTGAGGGACTACCCCTCCTCCCCCCTGCTGAGGTATTGTGTAGACCTTCTTCCTGTCTCTTTCTCCCACGTGTGCATAGTCTGTTCTGTTTGCCTCTCTCTGCTCTGGAAAGAGCAGTGCCCTCACAGTGCTCTGCTAGAGGTGTGGATATTTAACTCCTGTGACAACTTTGCTGTGAGCTCTAGCTGTCTATTTATTTATTGTTGTCTTTATTGGTGTGCTACTTCACCTCCCTGTTTCCTTTAGTTTTGAACTTCAGCTTTCTCAGCTGTATAACTTACCTTGCCTCTCTCAACTAACTGGCCTTTGTGTGGTAACCAGGTTAACTGTTACTTTAAATTAAATATCTCTCCCTGCTCTGTCCCCAGAACCTGCTGTGTTTTAAACTTTTTTCCTGCTCTAGCCTACCTGAGGGACTACCCCTCTCCCCCTCTGCTGTGGGTAAAGGACAGGCTACCTTGTAACAGACCTCTTTTAATAGGTCTTATTTCCCTCCCTCCCTCCCTAACACCCACCCACCCCTGGGGTAATTGTAGCTTTATAGGTACTTACACGTCTTAGCGGAAAGGGACTGCTATCAGGTGCAGCTCTTTATCCAAATCAGTCATACATTGAGGACCTGAGATTAATTAAGCTGCAGGTGAACAAGGTATATTAGAGGTATTAGATACACTTTTATTAGTATAAGCATCTACACCAACCCTTAGTATGTACAGAATTTGAAGACCTAAACACAAGCTTTAAACTAAGATGCAAACAACAGTCCAGCAGCGAGATGGGGGCTTGCCAGTCTTTTGCATTGAGTGTCACATGTATGATTTTCTCCCAGTTGGTGAGAGGTCTTACGTATGCACTAAGTGCAAGGAGTTCTTTGCTCTCAGGGAACAAGTCAGTTCTCTAGAGGCTAGAGTAGCAGACCTGGAAGACATAAGAAAGACAGAGACGTACATGGACGAGACCTACAGGGATATAGTCCTGAAGTCCCACCTCCAGTCTGGCAGCAACCCTGTTGCCATGGAGGAGAGAGGTCACGTGACAGGACAGCATCACCCTGGTGGGGCAGGACATGATCCTGTAACTAGGACCTGTCCTCCAGGTGATGTAAAACCCTCTCACACTGAGGACGTTTCTCCAGGGCCATGTGCCCATGAGGGGAGGGTTAGGACAGCAGTTATAGTTGGTGATTCAATCATTAGGCATGTAGATAGCTGGGTGGCTGGTGGACGTGAGGATCGCCTGGTAACATGTCTGCCTGGTGCGAAGGTAGTGGACCTCACGCACTGCCTAGATAAGATCTTAGATAGTGCTGGGGAGGAGTCTGCTGTCTTGGTACATGTCGGTACCAATGACATAGGAAAATGTGGTAGGGAAGTTCTGGAGGCTAAATTTAAGCTTTTAGGTAGGAAGTTGAAATCCAGAACTTCCAGGGTAGTGTTCTCCAAAATGCTTCCCGTTCCACGTGCAGGACCCAAAAGGCAGGCAGAGCTCCGGAGTCTCAATACGTGGATGAGACGATGGTGCAAGGATGAGGGTTTTGGATTTGTTAGGAACTGGGGAACATTCTGGGGAAAGGAGGGGCTCTTCCAAAGGGATGGGCTTCACCTTAACCAGGACGGAACCAGACTGCTGGCATTAACCTTTAAAAAGGAGCTAGAAAAGCTTTTATACTATAAAATAGGGGAAAACCAACAGTCGCCCAAGAGCGCATGGTTCGGAAGAAGGTATCCAGTGGGGTTCGAAAAAAGAGTAAAGTAGCCCAAATGCCTTTGAGTATGGTGCAGAGAGCGTAAAGATTCCAAATTACCCATGCCTACCAATAGCCAGATTAATAATAATAAAATATAGTCTCTAAAATGCTTGTATGCAAATGCTAGACGTCTAAACCAGGGGTCTCAAACTCAAATTGCTTTGAGGGCCAAATGAGGACTTGTAAAGTAACCCGGGGGCCGCATAAGACACGGGGCCTCATTTGCATAAGGGGCCTCATATGCATAAATATTTGCATAATGTTGCATAATGAGTATATGGATAAAGAAAGACTAAACAATTTCTATATTACTATAATCCAGTGCCAACCGCCAGGCACATTAGGAACTACTACAAACACTGCCCATTTAGAATCCATAGCAAACCCCCCGTATAATAACAGCACTACCAGGACTCACAAAGCACCAGACCCTACCTATCAAAAGGCAACACTGCAAATATTAAATCAATACATTTCAAAGAACAACAATACATGACCTACTGGGAAAAGAGAACAAATAGCAATGTCAAATAGGAATTACATAAACAGAATACAACAGCTCAGTTACACATGCAGAACATACACCATCGCCAAACAAGGAATCACAATTTAGAAAGAGGAAGACAATAATTAAATTGGGAACCCCAAAAGCCAAATTTGGAATGTACAACAACACTGTAGAAATAAAACTATAAATTAATTTCTTGTACTAAACAAAGCACAGACATTAATGATGCACATTTCCCAGAGCTGACATATTCCAGTTAATAAATTCAAAATAAAGAGATATTTTCCTACCTTTTGTGCATTTTTTTTTCAGTTGCAATTGTTCCAGCCACTTTCTTATGGTTTCTTCGTGTCTTCTGCTAACTCTCCATCGTCTGCTGTCCATTTGTCCTTTCTTCTCTCTTCTAGTTTTTTTTTTCATTCTCTCTCTACATCTGCTTTAACATACTAATCTTTCTCCTTTTGCTCTTTCCTCATTCCTATTTTATCCACTCAAATATTACCCCTCCATCCTCAATCTCCACTTACTCTCCCAAAACCTGGCCAATTGTAGATTTGTCTTCCCTCCCGCACAAAATATTTTTTCCCTCTCCATTTCACTTTCCCAGCTCCATCCCATTCTAATCCTCCCCCAACATCAGCTCCCTTCTAGTTCAAGCCCCACCCAGCATCCGCTCCTTTCTAGTCCCTGCATCAGCCCATTACCAACCCTAGCTCCTCCCCCACTCAGCCCATTTCCAGTGCTAGCTCCCTCCCCTCACAGCCCATTTCCATTCCAAGCCCCCCTCCCCATCAGCCATTTGCAGTTCAAGCCCCCCTTCCACTCAACCCATTTCCAGTCCTAGCAACCCCCCCAGCCCATTACCAGTCCTAACCCCCCTCCCCCCATCAGTCCAGGTACATTTTAAAAAATCCAAACTTGCTGCCCCCGCCACCGCAGTATCAAGCATCCCTGAGCCCCCCTCAATAAAAGTCAACATAATCAGCCCACAGCACATTACCAGTCCTAAACCCCCCCAGTGGCATTACTAGTCCTAACCCCACCACCTTCATCCCACAGCACATTACCAGTCCTAAACCCCCCCAGTGGCATTACTAGTCCTAACCCCCCCCCATCAGCCCACAGCACATTACCAGTCCTAACCCCCCCAGTGGCATTACTAGTCCTAACCCCCCCCCATCAGCCCACAGCACATTTCCAGTCCTAAAACCCCCCCCGTGGCATTACTAGTCCTAACCCCCCCCCCCCATCAGCCCACAGCACATTACCAGTCCTAAACCCCCCCAGTGGCATTACCATTCCTAACCCCCCCCCCCATCAACCCACAGCACATTACCAGTCCTAACCCCCCCCCCAGTGGCATTACCAGTCCTAACCCCCACCCCATCAACCCACAGCACATTACCTTTACTAACCCCCCCCCAGTGTAATTACCAGTGCTAACCCCCCCATCAACCCACAGCACATTACCAGTCCTAACCCCCGCCAGTGGCATTACCAGTCCTAACCCCCCCCCATCAGCCGCGGCAAAATCAATTGTCCCGCGGGACCCCCTGCCCTCCCCGGCAGAACCAGCCCTCCCTCCCTCCCTCCCTCCCTGCCTGTTTGCTTCCCTCCCTCAGTCCTTCTCTGCTTCGGCTTAGAACCGCGAAGGGAGAGTTCCTCCCTCGCGACTCTGCTAAGCCCGCTGAGGCTTATGGGAAATTTCCCATCTGCCCCGGCGAGCTTAACAGAGTCGCGAGGGAGAAGCTCTCCCTTCGCGGCTCTGAAAGCCGAAGAGGAGAGGGACTGAGGGAGGCAGGGCTGGCTAACATCGGGGAATTCCGGGGGCTGCCTCCATACCTGCCCGCGCTGTGCACAAAATGGATCCTCGAGGGCGCGTGGTGCCTCGTGGTGTTCGGCTGGCTGCCCCCCTCCTTCCTGTCTCTCATTGGTTGAGGGCAGGCTCGTGACTCGGGAGAAGACGACTTTAGACAGAGAGTATTTTTTAACCCCACGCGGCCGCGCCGGCAATCAGGTGAAAAGTGAAACCAATGGCATCACGCGCCGCACAAAACAATAAGATGGGAGAGTTAGAATATATAGCACTAAATGAGAGGTTAGATATGATTGGAATCTCAGAGACATGGTGGAATGAGGATAACCAGTGGGAAACTGTGATACCTGAATACAAACGATATCGTAATGATAGAACTGATCAAATTGGTGGAGGGGTTGCTCTCTATGTTAGAGAGGGCATTCAGTCAGAAAGGATTAAAGTTTTGCAAGAAACAAAATTTGCTGTAGAATCTCTATGGATTTAAATTCCATGTATGAAGGGGAAGGTGATGGCAGTGGGGGTGTACTATCGACCGCCTGGCAAGAATGAACAAATGGATGATGAAATGCTCAAAGAAATCAAGGAAGCTAACAAAGGTCACAGCAGAGTAGTAATAATGGGTGATTTCAATTACCCCGGTATCGACTGGGTCAGTGTCACGGCAGGACATGCTAGGGAGATAAAGTTTCTAGATGAAATAAATGACTGCTTCTTGGAGCAGCTGGTTCATGAACCGACCAGAGGGGAAGCCATACTGGACCTAGTCCTTAGTCGAACACTAGATCTGGTGCAAGAAATAAGGCTGTTGGGACCACTTGGCAATAGTGATCATAGCATGATCGTGTTTGATTTAATTAGTGGATGAGGGATAGTAAAGAAATCCACAGTACTACCTTTTAACTTTCGAAAGGGAGATTGTGATAAAATGAGGAATATAGTTAAGACAAAACTAAAAGGAGCGGTTGCAAAGGTTTAAAGACTTACATCCAGCTTGGGTGTTGTTTAAAAATACTATCCTGGAAGCCCAGACCAGCTGTATTCCACGCATTAAGAAAAGTGGGAGAAAGTCCAAAAAACTGCCAGCATGGTTTAAAGATGAGGTCAGAGAGGCTGTTGTTGCCAAAAAAGCATCTTTCAGGAAATGGAAAAAAGAGCTAAACGAAGAAAACTGGAAACAGCAGAAGCACTGGCAAGTTAAATGCAACGCATTGATAAGGCAGGCAAAGCGAGAATTTGAGAAGGAACTTGCTACGGAAGCAAAAACACGAAATAAAGACTTTTTCAAGTACATTCGTAGCAAAAGGCCTGTGAGACAGTCAATTGGACCATAAGATGATAGAGGGGTAAAAGGGGCAGTAAAAGGAGACAAGGCTATAGCGGAGAGACTGAATGAATTCTTTGCTTCAGTCTTTACTGAGAAAGATGTAGGGATCTTACCCAAGACTGAAGTGGTATTTAAAGGTGATACTGCAGAGGAATTGAGAGAAATATCGCTACACCGGCAAGATGTATTACAACTATTTGATAAACTGAATAGTAGCAAATCACCTGGACTGGATGGTATACATCCAAGAGTGTTGAAAGAACTGAAATATGAGATTGCAGACCTGCTATTAGTAATCTGTGAACTTTCATTAAAATCATCTGTAATACCTGAAGATTGGAGGATCGCCAATGTAACGACAATTTTTCAAAACGGTTCCAGGGGTGATCCGGGAAATTACAGACCGGTGAGCCTGTCGTCAGTACCGGGGAAAATGGTAGAAACCATCATAAAGAACAAAATTACACAGCATGTAGATAGTCATGGCCTAATGGGAGACAGCCAACATGGCTTTAGACAAGGAAGATCTTGTCTTACTAATCTGATATGTTTTTTTGAAGGTGTGAATAAACAGGAGGACAAAGGTGAGTCGGTCGGTATAGTGAATCTGGACTTTCAGAAAGCCTTTGACAAGGTCCCTCATCAGAGACGTTTGGCAAAACTAAAAAGGCATGGGATAGGATGCAGTGTACTATTGTGGATCGGGAACTGGTTAAAAGATAGAAAGCAGAGGGTAGGGCTAAATGGCCAATTTTCCCAATGGAAAAAGGCGAATAGTGGAGTACCCCAGGGATCTGTACTGGGTCCCCTACTTTTTGACATATTCATAAATGACCTGGAAAAGGGAATAACTAGTGAGGTTATCAAATTTGCAGACAACACAAAACTGTTTAAAGTTGTTAAAACCCAAGAGGACTGTGGAAAACTGCAGAAGGATCTGGATAAATTGGAAGACTGGGCATCCAAATGGTAAATGAAATTTAATGTGGATAAGTGCAAAGTTATGCACCTAGAAAAGAACAGCCGACACTATGGTTACACAATGCAAGGTTCCACATTGGGAACCACCACCCAGGAAAAATATTTAGGAGTCATCGTGGATAACATGTTAAAACCCTCTGCCCAGTGTGCAGCGGCAGCCAAGAAAGGAAATAGAATGCTAGGTATCATAAGGAAAGGAATGGAAATTTAAACAAAGGATATTATAATGCCTCTGTATCGTTCCATGGTACGACCGCACCTTGAATATTGTGTGCAATTCTGGTCGCTGTATCTTAAAAAGGATATAGCGTTATTAGAAAAGATACAGAGAAGAGCCACCAAAATGGTAAAGGAAATGGAAGGCTACTCCTATGAAGAGAGGCTACAAAGGTTAGGGCTCTTCAACCTGGAAAAGAGACGGCTGAGGGGAGATATGATAGAGGTCTATGAATTAATGAATGGAGTGCAATGGGTAAACGTAGATTGATTGTTTACACTATCAGAATATAGAAAGACTAGGGGACATGTAATGAAGCTACAGGGTAAACTATTTAAGACAAGAGAAAATATTTTTTCACTCAATGTGTAATCAAACTCTGGAATTTGTTACCGGAGGATGTAGTAAAGGCTGTTAGTGTAGCTGGGTTTAAAAAAGGTTTGGACAAGTTCCTGGAGGAAAGGTCCATAAACCATTATTAAGAAGGTACCCAGGATATCAATGCTTGACCCAGTACAAGCATTGTGGAACCTGTGTCTTTTGGGGAAACTGCTAGGTACATATGACCTAGATTGGCCACTGTTGGAAACAGGATACTGGGCTTGATGGACCTTGGTATGACCCAGTATGGCATATCTTATGTTCTTATGTCCAGAGAGTGACATTTTTCAGCGCTTCTATCCAAATTACTATTCGTATAGTTTAGGACAACAACAAAAAAACATTCCTAACTGATATGTGAATAGGCTACCCGAATAGCAGTGAATATCTCTGCTATCTGAATAGTACTAGCTGGGAGAGGGGGTAGCATGGCGATCCCACAGTACTTATTTTTTAAAGTGGCGGCTTTCTGCCACTGCTTCAATGCTGCATTACAGCAGGTCTTAAAGTGTGCACACTCTCATAGCCTACCACTCCTGCACCCTTTCAATGCAACTTCCTACTTCCGACGACAAGAAGTTGTGTCGGAAGGGGTAGGAGTGTCAAGGCATAAGTGCACACATGTGACAGGCACTTTAAGGCCTGCTGTGGCATTGTAGTGGTGGCAGAAAGCCTACAATTTTAACAATTGTGCAGGGATCGGTCTTTGCCATTCTTCCCACTGGGACCTGACATCCTAGGCAGCTGCCTAATGGATAGGCCAGTCCTGATGTTGGTCCCCTCCTCCTCCCAAGCATTTGCACCAGTTGTAGGCACAGCGCTATTTTCAAGGTCTATTACAAAACAGTACAAAAAAACAACATAAAACAGCAAAATAGAACACAACACAGAGGACAAATGAGAAAAAAAGGTGAGAAGGAAACAAAGACAGTAAAACAATGGTGTGAGTGCAGATAGCCACAACAAAGGAAAAATGGGTCCCAGGCACTGTTCCCTCTAAGCTGTGCGCATGTGCGCGCGCACACACCTCACCGAGTGAGCGCACATACTTTACAACAGAGCACACAAAAATTATGGTTCTGATTCTGATAGAAAACACAGACGTCTTAAAATTTAAAAGTTGTGATTGTAATTACTAGAAATTTTCCGCTTCATTTAGTAATTGTCTATTTTCATTTAATTTGATCAAAATCAATGTGGTGTACATACTGTATTCTGATGTGTAGTCAAATTTTAAAGTAGATAACTCCGAGTGTCGTTATGTGGCGCACAAAAATTTAACCTTCCTTCAAAAGCTGCACAGCTGATATTTTATGCGCACACAGCCTACAGAAAATTAGCGGGAACATTGGTCCCAGGGTTCCGGATGTCCTTTTATACCCTCCTGCTGCAGCAACAGTAGTTTTATAACACTTCTCACCTTCTGACACATATTGTTTTACTTCACTAATGATTTTATAATTTCATAAGTTTGATTTAGTACAATTTTTTAAACATCCCTCCCCAATAATATTTTGCTCAAAGCATTTAATAGGAACATTTGTTAGGCACATCTATTAAGCACTAATATGCATCATACTGCAACTCGGCAGCCACAATGTATTGCTATTTTCTGCATAGGACAAATAATATCAATTAATCTATGTAGATATGGAATAATATTTTGAGCATTTATTAGGAACATTTCTTAGACACAGCTATTAAGCACAAAACTGCCATACTGCTGCCCACCATACATGACACCAAGCACTTTCAATATATTTTTTCTATGTTGGAGAATATCAGTATTCAGTATTATAACAATATATTGTTCCACCTCTGTAGAATTTTAAAATTTGACATTAAAGTGAAATATGGCCATTCCCAGTACAAACTCATGTGCCCATCCATCTGTTTAGTTCTCCATGTTGAGCATGAACTTTTGTGCATGACTTATGTGCATGCAATTTATTTACAACACTGGGTAGGAAAAATTCTGCATTGGTCTTGCATTAAAAAACCTGTGTGCTGAAATTTAGCACATGATTCTAATGTGAGGTATCTACATCAAGCCCTTAGAGCACAGAAGAATGAGAGGGCTCTATGATAGAAAGAGGGTTAGGGCCCTGGGGAAAGAGGGAGAGAGAGGCCCATATTTTGGCACAGGGTGACAAATGTTGAAAGCAACAAGTACTCGGACCGAAAATAAAGGTTTTCCCATTTATTTTAGAGCTGTCCAGTGGTGCCACCTCATTGATGCACCACTATGGCACTCTGACGCAACACCCCTACCCCCGTTTTCCATCCTCCAGGTACTCCTTTGGCTGTCGAAGCTTCAAGGAAGGATCCCTGAACTTACCCTCTTGGTTCTTCCTGTGGCACTGAAATTTGAAATCCAGCCCTGTGGAAAGCCAACTGGATGGAAAGGGGGAACCATGGTGGAGATTACGGAGAAATTACTGATTAAAAGAAAATGGGGGAAATATCTGGGAAGAAAAGAAGCATTTTGGGATGCAGAATGGTAAGGGTAGTGAAGCAGTAAACATCGACTCCTATATATTTCAAGTATGCATGTAGTTTAATGTTCCACCCATGCTTTGCCCAGACTCTTCTCATGTTCCCACCCAGCAGCTTATTAGGATCCTTTGTCTGCTCCAAGTAGAAGGCCAAGGCTCGCTTGCAGTCCAACATGTGCAGCACAGCTTCCTCCTGTGTGCGTGACTTCGTGGGAAAAATGTTAGAAGAATGATTGACTGATTAAGGTGCAAATCTGATACCACTTTCGGAAGGAATTTAGTATGAGTGTGAAGGACCACTGTATTATGGTGGAATTTGGTGTAAGGTGGATGAGCCACTAGGGCCTTAAACTTGCCTACCCTGTGAGCTGAAATGACCACCACCAGAAACAGAACATTCCAGATCAATAACTTCAGAGGACAGGAACTGATTGGATCAAAGGGAGCCTTCTTGAGCTGTGCAAGAACCGCATTGAGATCACAAAACACTTCAGGAGGCTTGTAGGGAGGCTTCAACAGAAACAAACCTCACAAAAAGCAAACTGCTAAAGGCTGTACCAAGATGGGCTTGCCCTCCACACCTCGATGGTAAGCACCAATTGCAGTGAAATGGATTTACTGTAAGTTCAGACTCAGAGGTGTAGAAGATACTCAAGTAGCTTTCATGTGGAACAGATGAAAGGGTCTAGGACCTAGTTCTCACACTAGACAGCAAACCTCTTCCACTTGCAAGAGTAAGACTTTCTCGTAGAGGCCCTCCTGGAGGTCAAAAGGACTTTGGTTATAACGTCCAGCAGGTTGAGCTGAGACAACATTAACCTCTCAACATCCACGCCGTGAGGGCTAAGGACTGGATGTTGTGGTGCAACATTGTCCCATCCTCCTATGTTATCAGATCGGGCATGTAACCAAACCATAGTGGCTCTAGACTGAAGAGCTGCAGCAGGAAGGCAAAACAAGGCTGTCTGGGTCAGTAGGGAGCGATGAGAATCATCATGCCACTGGTGGGTCTTCATAATGAGAGGTATCGGAGGATCAACGTGCAGAAGACCCTCCTCCCAATGAAGGAGGAAAGCATCTGACGCGACTCTGCTGTGTGATCTTACTCTGGAGCAGAACTGATCCACCTGGGCATTCTGCAGGGTGGCAAACAGATCTACCGAGGGAGTGCCCTACTCTCAAAAGATGTGAATCACAACTCCCGTGTCCAGCATCCACTTGTGTGACTACAGAACTCGATTCAGTCTGTCTGCCAGAGTGTTCTGCTCACCTGGCAGGTATGTGGCTCTCAAGTCCAGCCCATATGCAATGACAGACTTCCACAGCCTGACTGCCTCCCAACACAGGATGTGAAAGCCCATTCCACCATTTGGAACTCTGCAAATATTACCTCCTGAAGAAGTCCAATTTCCGAACCTCCCTCCCTGGGGGGTGCCAAGGAATGAGTTTTGGTACTCTTGATCCTCTTTAGGGCAGATTCAACAAATGGTGAGAAAGCGAGGCTTCTCAAACCCAGGAGCTTTTTGCATCCTGTACAGAGAGTCCAACCATCTATAACGGGAGGTACAGTGAGGGGGCTCTCCCATATTCTCATCTGCACTCTTTGCAGGATATGGTGCACTGAGGAGTACTGTAGGATTTCCAACTCCTCTGTCCTGGGCTCATCCTTAGTCTCCAAAGAAAATGGAAAGGCCTTTGTTATATCCCTTACAAACTCCTGGTAGGACATGTTCTCAGGAGAGGATTTGTGCTGCTCATGAGGTAGAAAATGGTCCTAATGGAGCTCCGAGTATCTGCCCTCTAACAAATCCTCCGATTCCAAATCTGTGACCTAACCCTCTGAGTCCAACTCAGAAAGGAAATCAAGGTACCTTTCAGTCTCTTCCCAAATCTACCTATTGAATCAAGGGGATTGGGAGCTCCTTCTGGAGTGGTGATGCATGGATGCCCTCTTAGGTTTTCAGGGTGCTTTGGACCCCAAGATGCTAGAGAGGGATATCAATCAGGCACCGGTGTTGGGGTCCTTCAATACCCTGATGTTGATTCCTCTTCCTCAGGCAGTTCGTGTGTCTCCAGGAATGGCAGTATGGTGGCCAATGTTGATGCAGCTGAATTCAAGGCCCCAGTATGCTGCATCGCTAGCAGCACTGCGATGCATTCCTCAACTGCCTACAGAATATGCTTCTCCATGGCTGCAGATTCTGAAGGCTGCAGGACCTGAGCAACTTCAGCCGATGTACCCGGTATCTGTACAGGGTTATCAGCAACTGGGTCTTGGATGAACTTTCCTCCCTTTGGAGCAACTTTGAGGGGCACTCATACAGACCCCCATTGTTCTTCACGCCTTACCTCGAAAGACTCCGACACTGATGCACCAGTCTTCACCCGATATTCGGCATGGTTACCAATGTCAATGAAGATGAGGCCAAATCCTTCCTTGGCTTTGAGTGGAGCTTGATCGATGGCTGATGCTCAAGAGCACTACGGGTGCTTTGCTCCAATTGAGCTCAAGAGCTCCTTGATGTCAATGCATCTCCAGCATCCGATGCAGCCTTTGAAGCCATTGAGACCAATCTTGTCGATGCTGAAGGCAATGGATCAGACATTTCAGTGCCAAAAACTGATTCATGCTGCTTCTCTTAACCTTTGAATCCCCTTTTTGTCATCTGCAAACACAAATTACAAGAAGAGGGCTGATGATCTGGTCCCAGGCAATGTAGGCACCAGTTATGAGTATCTGTGGTGGATATGGTCCTAGAGCATTTGGAACACTTCTTAAACCCACTGGCAGGTTTTTGGGACATGGCATCTGGAAAAATAGCCATGGCCAAGTTAAAGTGTTCAATTTTGGAGAGGCCCAACCAGGGTACTAGCACCGAGAAGGCAGAGGGGCCGCAGCAAGGAGAAAAGGCAATTGAGATAGAAAAAAAAACAATCAAGGGAACATAGAAACCACCATTAGCAGGCAAACCAAAGGAAAAGGCAAAAAAAGGGACAAAACCTGGCACAGAAACAGCCCCGCAGTGGAGAAGGAAAGTTTATCAAGTGGAGTAAGACTGGAACCTATCCGTGGGGCACTGCAGAAACAAAAGACTTCTTTAAGATGGAGCCTTGGAGGCAGGTAGGAAGGAGGCACATGGACATAGGGGAGCCTCCCAAAAGCTTCCAATAGAAGTTAGGGAGCGTTCCCGCAAAGGGCTCCATTGGGGTTGACACCCATATGGGAGGACTCATTCCTGCTTGTCCACGGAGAATAAATGTATCTCATGGTTTGTTGTTTTATGGTTGATTACATTTGATGTACTGCTTTTTCCAAGTTTGCAAAGCGCTTTACAATACAAATCAATACACAACATGTGAATGGAATTCCAAACAATTAACAGGAAAGAAGGAAGTAAGAAGTAAGGAGCAGGTGTGATCCAGTCACATCAGAGTATTCTACATTGTTAGATAAAGGTCAATTTCCCTGTTTTTATCCAGGCAGGGTCTGTCATGCCAGTTTAACCTGAGAGACCGAAAGCTTGTTTGAACAGACGTGTCTTTAGTTCAGATTTAAAACATGTATTGCTAACATGCATATTCATTAGGGATATTCTGAAAGCCAGAATGAAGTTTGACATCCCTGTTCTAATCTATAGGTCCCCTAACCACTACATACATATTTACAATTCCTTTTATTTTATGGAGTAATGCAATGTAAATGTATAATAATAATAAACAAAGTTTTTTTTCAGGATGGAAAAGAAGGATAAGGATTCCCAACTATCTATCTACCTGTCTACCTATCTATCTATCTATATAGATATATGTTCTTTTTGGGGACTTAGTTTGAGGCTTTACAAAGGCAAAGTGCTTTTATAGTTTCCAAAAACATTATAGACATCTTCAATGGTTGTGCTGCATCTGCATTTTAAGATGAATGAATGGAGGAAAACTTAGTTTCTCTGCATGTTTGAAAAATAGAGGTAAATTATGTTAGCACACATTTTGAAAAAGAAAAGACATTAATATCTTCAGCCATACCATATGCAGATTAGTTACCCTGATTATTATTCCTACCATTTTCCATACAGAGAGCTTTAAGGGATTAATTTGGCCATGTCAATGCTGCTTGCCTTCAATGAATCCATGATTCCATGGGAGGAGGAAATGGGCCCCCTCCCACCTTATTCAGGCCTCCATCTCTCAGGGACCCTCATAAGAGTAAAATAATGTTGGTTGAATTCAGCTGAGCTCTCCTGATAAGTTACTTAAAGGTTCGGCCGCTTGGGACCCATATATGAAAAATAACTCAAGACACAACTTGATGGAGCAATATTAAATCTTACCCTACCGCAGGATGTATGTGTGTATTTGTCTATTCCAATGTTAGTTTGCAGACCAGTATAATAAAATTTCCCTTGTTAGCTTCAATATTTTCTGTCTCTGGGTATTGGGAATTGTGTCACTGAAAATGTTAGATAGCTGGCAGTTCTGTAGTGTTCTATATTGTTCCTGGGAGACCAACCTCATTTACCCTGTGCATGAGATGTCAGCCAGGATGGAGGCATTAGGGCCATAATTCAAGTTCTGCCGGGGGCACTCAATCTAAGGCCATACCCTGAGACTACATCATCATCTATACAAGCACCTCTGCTAATGCCTTGGGAATGGGCCTCCTATATTATTTGTGTACTTCATATCAAACTATTACTGAAAGTATATTGTAGGAGTCATTGATTTTACAGGGAGTGGACAGAGTTATCTTTGTCATTTGGGGAGACGATTAGCAGATGTGATGTAATAGAGACTAATGTTCAGTATAGTAATGCAATTGGCACACAAAATTAGGCAGGTGCAAAGACATGTGATGGAGTCATGCCTTCAAATGCTAACCAAAAAACCTGGTTGGTATCAGACTCTGAATTAGTTTGCAGTGCCAAGCAGCATCAACCAAAGCTGATGAGGTTGAGGGTGATTTTATAAGGGGGTACTTATTTTGATGCACGAACTTAGGCTCTTAAAAAGAACATTTTAGTCATTTATGCCCAGTGTAAAAGTGTATATGTCAATTCCATCATTTGCACTTTCATTATGAGTGTGCACAGGGGTGGAGTTTGGGCGGAGTGTAGGCTGTGTGTGTAAGTAAGCACGCTGATTATAGAATACTGTAATTTATGCATGCATTTGAAAAATGTGCCATCATCTATACCAACTCTAGAGATGGTGTAATGATTACACCTTAAATTAAAGCATGTTTTAATCCACTTACCTAGTATTTATAAAGTAGAACAGTCAGGTTTTCAGGATTCCCAGAATGAATATGCATGAGAAAGATTTGCATGTTCTGCCTTAATTGTATGCAAATCTATCTTATGCATATTCATTGTGGGAATCCTGAAAACCTGACTGGCCTAGGGTTCCCCGAGGACTGGGTTGAAAACCTATGAAGTAGGAGCTTGTTGCTGTTAAATGCCATCAAGTCGGTGTTGACGCATAGCGACCCTCTGGATAGTTGTCCTAAACTGTGTTCGATCTTCAGTCAGGCAGCTCATTGTTGCAGAGGAGCTTAAATTTCTTTCTAAAATAGGTGCATTTTATCTGCCTTAAACTAAGCACCTAATTATAAAATTACTCTCCTATAGTCACAAATTACACAGGGAGAGAGTGGTGGAATCAAGAATGGGGTTCAGGATAAAAGGTTATGTGTTAGGAAAGTACAGAAAAGCGGGCCACAAACCAAAAACTGAGGGGGAAAGGTTTTGTTAACGTTATCAGACATCTACAATTTTTGAGAATTGTTTCCAATCTGGGACCAGTGCCACTGAAATCAACACTCCAGTAATAGCATGTCCCTGATTCCAGAAGGTATGGGGGTCCCTCTCCCTTTTCGTTTTTCTCTGACTGGTCTTTTCAGCAAACAGTTGCTCCCATAACACAGATGCTGGCAGCAGGAGTTGGTACTTCATGGTGTGTTAGCTTCCTGTGCTATACAGGGCCAGCTTGCTTTATAGCCAGAGCCGATGCTTCCTTTAGGCAAATTAGGCAGTCACCTGGAGCGCTGGCCCTCAGGGGGCACACATTGCCACTGCTGTCACTCCTCTCGGTACCAGCAGCAGTGGTAATGGGCACAAACAGCCCTGTGGTGCTTACTTTCAAAATTGTAATGATGTAACTGTAATTTATCCCACTCAATATCTATATATTATCTAAGAGATAAACGAAATCTGCTCATCCAGCCCTACTATTTCTATACTTCATGTATGACAAAAATTTTGTCAGATCGTTTGCCGTGAAAGGGAACCTTCCCTCTCTCGTAGCAAACCTTGGGTCATGAATATAATCAAAAAACATTGGGAGATGTTATATTTACACCCTTGTTTCAGAAAGCCATTAATGTTCGCATTTCAGCGTGGACGAAATTTGGCGGACTTGTTGATTCATTCTTCTCCTACTGTAGTGGCTGAGTCTATGAGGGGTCATTTTAAATGTGGAGCAGTGATTTTTGTGTGTCCACAATTGAGGGGCCCGATTGGGAGGATGTGAACACAGGGATTAAGATTATGAGTCATTATCGAACTACTTGTATGACCAATCATGTGTGATATATTATGATCTGCCCTTGCCATAAGATTTATGTTGGCCGTACATCTCGACCTATGAGAAGAAGATTCTTGGAGCACAGATCTCAAATAAATAATAAGGTATTATCAGCTCCGGTGGCTCAACATTGTCAGGAGCTGAAGCATGTGTTTCAGAATCTTAGGTGGCATATATAGATTTTATCCCAGCTCATAAACGCAGGGGGGATCGTTTGCAAAGGCTACAATATAGAGAACAATTTTGGATTTACCGCTTACAATCAGTAACACCTGTGGGTTTGAATCTGGCCTTGGATTGGTGGAGTTTGATAGATTGAGTTTTTCTGACAGCCAATGATAGCCCGTTTTTGTTGAACAAGGGAACGAGGCTGAATTCAAAATAGTAGAGGGGACTGAATACAATTTAGACATAGGTGCATGAAGAAGGACCAGGAGTTTCATGGTTTGAAACACGACGTTGTGTACAAGGAGTACACGTCTTCTTGAATCGCAGCACACATTGGGAATGATTTTGAGAAGTGAGTAACAGCGGACTTATGAGAAACAGCAGACTTTTGAGGAACAGCAGACTCAGAGGATTCCTTGGGTTTAATAAAAAGACCACGGTACTCTTGATTATCGAAAACAGCATGGAGGAAACATCGGCTTGCTGGTTATTATGGAAATAGAGTGGGTGAGCTGCAACTAAGAATCCGGGACTTTGAGATAAGTTGCTAATCATACTGCTTCATATTTTCATTCACACAATGGTGATTATATGATTAAGAATACTGTGGATTATTTTGTAATTTTGCCTCAGCGGATGAAAAGGGTGAGTGCACTCTTTTAACAAAAGAAAAAAAGGAAGGTTTGCTAAGAGAGAGGGAAGGTTCCCTTTCATGGCAAATGATCCGACAAAAATTTTTGTCATACATGAAGTATAGAAATAGTATGGCTGGATGAGCAGATTTCGTTTATCTCTTAGATAATATATGCTTTCAAACTTTGGCACAGCAGGACTATTTGCTTCCACCCCATCCAATACCAATGCTGACTTCCTGCTGAAAACATATAGATTCATGGCCTTCTGCTGCTCGGTCTCCATCCTCTAGAATGTCCTCCCCATGAACCTCCATCTTGAGGCAAGTGAAATAGGGCAAAAATAGTTACCAAGACAGGTGACATGTAGTTATGATGTACCGTTGAGAGGACCTCTGATAAAAAGGCAGGCACTATACAAATGGTGACGCCTTCTGAGGAAAAGATATGAAGGGGTCCTGGCAGGAGAGAGCTTGAAGCTCAGAGACACTATGTGCGGAGCTGACCGCAACCAGAAACACGGTTTTGAGTGTAAGGTCCTTAAGGGACAAAGTGCAAAACGCCTCAAAGGGAGTGTGAGTGAGGGCGTGGAGCACAAGGGATAGGTCCAAACCAGGTACCACCGGGCAAACCAGTGGCCATAGAGAGAGGATCCCCCAGAGAGACCAGGCAACTTCCATATGAGAGGCCAGAGAATGCCTCTGTATTGGGCCACGGAAGCATGTTAAAGCCGTGACCTGTACCTTCAAGGAGTTAAGGGCAAGGCCCCTATCAACACAATCCTGGAGAAAGGAAAAGGATGATTGGTACCTCCACCATCGTGAACCCCTCTGCAGGAGGAAGAGAAGCGCCAAACACGGGCATAAGCCCGTGAAGTAGAGGGCCACTGTGCCTGAAGCAATGTGGTGACCACAGGTGGTGAATACACTTTGTGCTCTAGTTGGCACCGCTCAAGAGCCAGTCCTTAAGCAAGTAAGAAGCAGGATTGTCTGTAAGGATGGGACCCTGACGAAGATGACTTCTTCATGCTCTGAGGGGCAGGGGTGACTGTCGTCGTAGATGTATGAGGTCGGCATACCAGGACCATCTTGGCCAGTCTGGTGCCGCCAGGACTACTCTTCTGGAATGTGCCTCTATCCGGCACAGAACTTTGCCGATCATTGGCCACGAGGGGGAAGAAGTAGAGGAGGAGTGTGGGGCTAGGGCTGAGTCAGGGCATCCAGACGACCCTGAGTGTGGTTCCTTGCACCGACTGAAGGATGGCACCTTGGCGTTGGCTGATGTGGCCATGCGGTCCAGTGTTGGACAACCCCAGCAGCACTCTATGGGGGCAAATGCCCACAGGGCCAACTCCCATTTGCTGGGATCCAGTGCTGGGATCCCTCCCGTTTAAATCATCCTGGAACCCACCTGGCCCACTCCACCCAGCGTTGATAGTTTTTCGTGAATTAATTTTAAAGGACGTAGAAATTTTAGAACGGTCCCGCAGATCATCCTTTACTACATTATCGCAGCAAGAAAACCGAGCTTTACATGACCTGATGGAGAGACTGGATATAGTAATCAAGCGGGCTGATAAGGGGGGAGCAGTAGTGGTTCAGAGTAGAGACCAATATGTTATGGAGGCTAGACGTCAACTTTCCGACGAAACATCATATCACCGTTTAGAGGCTGATCCCACTATAGAGCTCCAAAAACTAGTCTTGTGTATTACCACTCAAGCTCTGAATGACAAGTTGATTTCCCAGAAAGAATTTAAATTTCTTAATGTTGCTCATCCTATGATGGCACGCTTCTATACAGTTCCTAAAATCCATAAGAATTTAGAACATCCACCAGGTCTCGACCTATTGTGTCGACTAAAGGGTCCCTACTAGAATCACGCTCTGTGTTCATCGACTCTTATCTACGTCCCCTCCTAATAGATATACCGTCTTATATTAGGGATACGTCTCACTTTTTACAAATCTTGGATAATTGCCTTCAATGGGATGGGGACCCGAACATTATACTAGCTACTTTAGATGTAGCAGCTCTCTATACTAGTATTCCCCAAGCACAAGCATTAGAGACAGTAGTCCGGGCATTAAGAGGAAGAGGAGATCTGTCAGAACCCCAGATTCATTTTTTATCTGAGTTGACACGGTTGACTATTTTTCGAAACTATTTTAAGTTTGAAGTGGACCTTTTTCAACAAACATCAGGTGTGGCTATGGGGGCGACGTTTGCCCCGTCCATCGCAAACCTTTTTATGGGCCATTATGAGGATCAACTATGGCAGTCTTCCCGTTTTGAATCAAACATCAAATTGTGGTCACGTTTTATTGATGACGTGTTCCTGCTATGGAGGGGTTCTATGGAAGAACTTTTGACATTTATAATGTGGCTTAATGATCAAGATCCCCATATTCAGTTCACTTATAATATCCACAAATCTAATATGGTATTTTTAGATTTACAAATAAGTAAGACAGGTTCAGGCTGGCAGACTTCAATATATCGTAAGTCTATTGATAGAAACACACTGCTTCATTATCGGAGCGCACACCCGCTCCGATTGAAAGAAGGCCTGCCCTTCTCCCAGTTTTTGCGATATCACAGAAACTGTTCAGAAGTTTTGGATTTCAAACATAAAGCCAAAGAGTTGGCTCGGAATTTTGAGGCACGGGGATATCCAACTAAGGTAGTAACACGAGCGTATCACCGAGCACTTTTTAATGATAGATCAGCTTTGTTGGGTACTATGAGAACTCGGGAGGGATTCGATCCTGATATGATTAACTTCATTACTCAGTACTCCCCATTTAGTTTTAAAATCAAGAAGATTGTTTCCCGACATATGAATATTCTGAATGCACTTCCAAGTCTACATAATAAAGTGATTCGATGTGTCTGGCGTAGAAATAGAAATCTAAAAGAAAGGCTAAGCCCAGCGGTTTTGCGACCCCTTCCCGTGGCATCAAGTGAAGAGAGGATTCTTGGCCATTATAAATGTGGCCAGTGTTCTATCTGCATTGTCACTAAAGAATTACAGAAGTTTACTTATCAACAGAAAGAATATGTTTTACGTCATCGTACAACCTGTGGTTCACAAAATGTGATTTATGCAATAGTTTGCCCCTGTGATCTTCTCTATATAGGGAAGACTAGTAGGTCTTTCAAAACGCGTATATTAGAACACAAGAGCCGTCTGAAGCATAAGGTGATGCAAGCACCATTGGTTGCTCACTGTCAGGACTTGCAGCATAGTTTTGAGATGTTGCAGTGTTTCTGTGTAGAACAAGTTACAACTCCAATGAACGAAAAATCATTAGCACAAACTTTGTCATTCCGAGAACAGTGCTGGATTTTCCAGTTACAGACTTTAATACCAAAAGGGCTGAATATAGAAATTGAATGGGGAAGTTGTTGAATATGAGGTCAGTTGAAGCTGACTGATGATAGTATGCCGGTGGAGAGGGAGGGATATAAGAAGAACTGATAGGCATGGATTGCACATGTGCGGCGTCTTTTGGAAGCAGAGATCAAAGAATGTCCAACAAGAAATGAAAGAACATTAGTTCATTTAAGAAAGCTGTGCAGGACTTCAGCCAAACTTGGGTATGATTTTAGCTATCATAGTTGATTCAGTTTACAATTGTATTATTTTTAATTGGACCTATGGCAGTAATAAAGACAAGGCAGCTAGACCGGTTTTAATGATGGTTTCTTTTCTAGTTAAACACTTGGCTGACTGTGATTTATCCCCTAAAGAACCTCATGCCATTGAGAGAAACGCAGTCACAACGTTGTATGTGAGGCGTTGGGAGAACGAAAAACTTGGGAAAATGAAGAAATCATTATTTTAAGATAAGTTTAAAGAATATAAAGGAAGAGAAAGAAATGTTTTGCGGCGAGGGACGTTAAGCGTCTATTTCACCAAGATTAAAGACTAACGTTTGTTTAAAAACACTATTGGGAGAGGGTGTTAAAGAATCTTTAAAAGACATGCCGGAATGAGTCATTGATGCCAACAGGCACCGCTGGTTATTTGAATATTCAATATCCAGTTTATGGCAGCCGACTAGTCTGAGACGACTTCCGAGCATTGGGATTGAGTTTTGAAGTGAGCCCTCCAACTTTTTCTGCATTAGTCTGTTAGTTTGGAGTAATTTTTTATAGAATTTGTGTTACTGTATTACTATATAAAGTAGACCCATATCTTTTGTAGGGATCCAGTCTGTGGCAACTGAAAAAAATCTACCTGAACATTCTCTATGCCTGATGTGTTGCGCCAAGAGCACCTGAAGTGAGCATTCTACCCAAGCTCGTCTCTTTGGCCACTCCTGAATACCTGGTTCTGCCCTGCCGGTTGAGATATGCCATTGTTATTGAGTTGTCAGAGAAAATGCACACTGCACAACCTTGCAGCATGACGTGAAAGAACAGGAGAGCCATGTGGATTCATGGGGTGACTAAGTCCCCTGTACTGTGTGTCTGAGGTAGTGCGCCCCCCAGCCCACCAGATTGGTATGCCTTGTAGGAGGTTCCATGGGTAAAGCCAACACTTGAGGCTGAGGCACACTGTGAGCAGCAAGGACAGATGAGTCTGACACTCTTGGATGGCTGACTACCACTGGGACAAGAATGCACATTGCAATGGGTGCATGTGTGCTTGGGACCAAGGAACCATCAGGTAGTGCCAGACTGTCAGAGCCAGCCAGCGCTGAAGAATGCTAAGTTGAGCACATTGCTTTTGATACTGGTCCTGGGTGAGGGAGACTCGACCTACTGCCACATTGATACATGCTCCCAAGAAGACCTGGCATCCAAATGGCAGATGAAATTTAATGTGGACAAGTTCAAAGTTATGCACCTAGAAAAAGAACAACCCAAACTATGGTTACACGATGCAAGATTCCACATTAGGAACCACCACCCAGGAAAAAGATTTAGGCGTCATGGTGGATAACATGTTAAAACCCTCGGCCCAGTGTGCAGCGGCGGCCAAGAGAGCAAATAGAATGCTAGGTATCCTAAGGAAAGAAATGGAAAATAAAACAAAAGATATTATGATGCCTCTGTATCGTTCATGGTGCGACTGCACCTTGAATATTGTGTTCAGTACTGATGACTGTATTTTAAAAAGAAGATAGCGTTATTAGAAAAGGTACAGAGAACAACCACCAAAATGGTGAAGGGGATGGAAGGATCAAACTCTGGAATTTGTTACCAGAGGATGTAGTAAAAGCTGTTAGCTTAGCTGGGTTTAAAGTTCCTGGAGGAAAGGTACATAAACCATTATTGAAAGGGACCTGGGATATCGCTGCTTGACCCAATACAAGCATTGTGGAAACTGTGTCTTTTGGGGAAACTGCTAAATACTTATGATCTAGATTGGCCACTGTTGGAAACAGGATACTGGGCTTGATGGACCTTGGTCTGACCCAGTATGGCATAACTTATGTTCTTATGTTCTTATCCAATCAGAAAGAAAGGAACAAAGATGGAGGAGACCTCTGAGAGAGAAAATTAAAAAAAACAACAGGACACCAGGGTGAAAATCAAAAGAAAATGCATAGCAACAATAGCAGAAAATTAGAAAAGTAATTCTCTAGAGGAGTGGAGTAGTAGCCTACTGGTTAGAGCAACAACCTCATACTCAAAAGACCAGGGTTCAATTTCCACTCGCACTCCTTGTGACCTTGGGCAAGTCACTTTACCCTCCATTGCCTGACAGTCTACTTCCATTCAAAGTTTGCAAGAAAGCCCAGGGGCTTCGGGGTTACCAGAAGTCAGCATTGACTTGATGGCACATAAAAAAATACTCTAGTCCCCTGTTTGGTGATGTTTTTTGTCTTGATTAGATCGTAAGCTCTAATGTGCAGGGACTGTGTCTTACATCTATATGTACAATGTTGTGCATGTCTTGTAGCACTATACAAATGATAAGAAGTAGTAGTAGTAATACTGAGCTAGAAGATCAAGCCAGAAACATCAATGGCTGAAAAGCTATTTTATTTTTAGAAAGATAATATTGGTTCGATACGATCATTTTTTTTTTGTCTAAGCCAAAGTTCTTTTTCAGACCATTGTAATAAAAGCAAGAGGAAATTATTGAGTACTGCTTAGCTTCAATAGAATGAAAATACAAATGTAATTTTTCATGGTAATACTATGAGGGTCATTTTAAAAGGTTTAGTCATGATTTGGACATCTGAAGACATGCACGTCGATGTCAAAATCACAGAGATGTCTCCCTAGCCATTCCACAAATGACATTCACAGATGTCTCCAATGAAGGGATGTCTAAGTAGGCAAGGAGGTGTGGGAGAGGTGTGTCTGGGGAGGATCAATGGATTTACATGTCCCAGTTCAATCTCAGAAACGTTGGAGACATCTGCAGACATGTCCATGTTTATACATCAGGAAAGTGCTTGTTTTCACCTTAAGATAGCCAGAGAATGTAGAGAAGGTGGAGAATGAAGTGACTAGCCCTCGATCACAAAAGTCTACATTGTGATTTGAACCCTGGCTACCCTACTCTTAAGCACTACTCTAACCCTTTTTGTATATCAGACTTGGAGGATGGGAGGTAACAACAAGAGGCAGCAGAGCATGCAGGGAAATGTGTAGGAATGTATGCTAAAGATATCTATAGTGTTCCTGTGAATCTCTTGATGTATTCAGGTCATCGATTACCCTTACTGTCTCCAGATCTATTGTTTGGAGTACCTATTGCTCTAGGCTGGTGAGGTGCTGAGTTTGGCCATCTGGTCCTCTCTTCATGACCTTCATCTTGGTCCTCCATTGTACCTCCTTCCACTTATATTTGAGGTCTTCTGCATCTCGACTGGGGTGGTAAATTGTATTCACACACTGACAGATACCCAGATAGAGGTTTTGGGCCTGATATTCATCTAGGTCGTCTATGCACCACTATGGCGCATAGCCATCTGTGAAGACCCTTAATCCTGGAAATTCAATGCAAGGGTTATATGTGGTCCCATCATTGAATATCCAGGTTTGCTGCACATGCCTCGATGCCGCAGAGGCTAACCGGGTAGTGGCGATATTCCACGCTGCCCAGTTAGCTCCTGCAGCTAAGGATAACCAAGCAGCAGCTTTATAAGTTTGTCTATCAACTGTCAATGCCTCCGCTCTTCCCCAGAACACCCACAACACACCCCAATGCTAAGTGGGTGTGTAGGGAAGAAGATCGGGGATATTCAGCAGCATTAACCATGTTAGTGCCATTGAATATCCTGGTTAGAGGCATTTACAAGGCTGTAAAATGTGTAAAAGCCTTTCAAATATCGGGCCCTTTGATATCGGGCCTTTCTGGCTTTGAGAACTTCCCGCAATATGAGTTCCATCTCACCCTGGCAGAAGTTGTCCTCTCCGGTGAGCAACTTGTGTTTGGGTGCCATGAAGTAGTCAGAAAAAGAACAAAGCACAGCATTGCTAAAATGGGGCTGAATACATGTATGTCTCAGTTTTATAAATGTGCATGGAGTAGGGCCAACAGGCACATTTATATCCTGAGAAACAGCCAACTTATGGACCACAAGCGGGATGCAACCTTACAGGAGGAGGAAATTGCATAAGGGCACTGATAGTACTCTAGAATCTTCAGGGTTTAGACAAAGGAGAAAAAAATATTCCATTTAAGAATTGTGAAAGAATGAAGTTGCTGAAGATGATTGTTAACAGTTTGTTGGAACTATGATGCAAAGCTGCAAGGGGTTCAGAAGCATACTTGGTCTCAAAGGCTGGTCTATTGCTGTCTCAGCAGAGAGTAAGTCTACTTCCCGAGAGCAAATGTGATAGGCATCCCGGGAGCAGTCCCGGTCCCGGTCCCACCCCAAGAACCCAGAAAAATCCAGTGTGATTTATAAATTTATTGTGACTCTAGTCTAGCTAGCCGGGTCAAGGGGGTTTACAACTAGGTAAAGTGAAATTTAGGCAGATAAGGGATCATTTACGTCAGTTATTGAATTCTGTGGGTTCCATTTCATATTTTGGGAGTTATATTAGAAGCTTTATTCTTGATTTGCATGTCTGAAAATGCACATTCAGACATGCGAATCACTTCTGTGTCCAAACAGTCATTTTAGAAAGGCTGGGATTTAGACATAGCCAACCTGATATGTCAATGTTACACAGGGGTGTGGCAGAGGCATGTTCAAGGCAAGAAAGATGCATGTACATCTCAGATTTCATAGCAGGAACACATATTTAGACCCGCCCAAACATGGATTTTAAAAGTACTTATTTCCACCAGCTGTCACCAGTAGGGATAATAGGGGCAGGACCCCGTACCAAGGGCTGTGTAAGCGGTGCGGCGGCATAGGGTGCAAGTGCCAATAATGATGACTACAACTGTATGTTATTAGACATCTTGGTTCTGAAATTCTGTATATAGACGCCTGATAGACATCCATAACTGGCAGGTCACATTTCAGAAATGATGCCTGAACTTGCACGTGCCTGCTTGTTTTTCAGACATTCTGCCATTCAAAGTCTCAGATTGCACTTGGACATCCCATTGTGAAATGTGCCTCTATATCACTAAATTACCAAGAAAGTAGCAGTGAGATTGGTGTTGCCCTGGGTTGGAAATATGTTGAGGCTGGAAGAAGGAAACAAGATGCCGTCAAGCATGAGAGTAAAAGCACTGAAAATGAATAGTTCACAGGTGGTTGTGAATGGTCTCCACAAGTGAAGATGAGAAGTTCAGAAGCACTTGCAGAAACCACATATACAGAGAGGCAGGATATACAAGAGGACATTAATGAGCATTTCATGAAGAAGAAGAATGTCAAGGCTTTAGATCCTAAGAACCTACAGAGCCGTGGAGGAGAGAAATTCACTCTTAAATTGAGTGGTAGAAAGAGAAGAGGAAGGAGCTTTTCCATTCCAGATTCTCACAAGAGGGAAATCAAGAAAGTAGAAGAGGGAGGAATCCTATAGGAAGAATCTGTAACAGGCTGAGAAGTCCATATGAGGGCTTCATCCACAGTGGAAAGCCTGAAGGAAAACAGTTAATACGTGAACAGAGGGTTAGTTGCTAAGAAGTGTAAGGAAGTAGCACACATTTTTTGCCAAATAAGGTGTATTAAATACTAAAAGTGTGCATTATTTGCCCTTAACGCACATTATTTTAGTGCACCATAGGTTAAGCAATGATATGCAAAGCAAGAAAATACATACAGAGCAGCTTATTAATATGTAAAATGAATAACACAGCTTGCTTCACTGCTTATTTGACAGCTTGACGCTCAACAGTAGTACCATGAGACTACCACCAGAGAGATTTGAAGACATTTTGAACAAGAGCACTGATAAACCAAAGTGACTGGTGATCACTCCTGTCTCCCCCCTCCCCCCCCCCCCCAGTAGATGGAAAGTTCATGAATAGGTAGAGTTGGAGATTTGATTGAAGAGTTAGAGGTTTGATCCTGACATCACAAAACCCTTTAAAGGGTAATAGGCCTAACTTAGGATCTACCATCGTTGCATGGCTGTGGTCAGGAACTCATGATGTTCCTAGCTGCAGCAATTCAAAATACAATTTACCACATGAATCACTAACCCATGCAACTGAAGTACTACAAGTTAGGGACTCACATTCACAATTTCACCATAGCCAAATTTACCATGTAACATGAAGGCACATTTCATAAATCATGTCCAACTGCAATCTGGGATGCCCAAGCCAGGACATCTAAAAAAATGCAGGCGTATCTACGTTTGGGCATGATTTTGCAAACGTGGATGTGCCTTATATGGACAACTACAGGGATGTCCACCTAATCGTCTCCAGCATAGCATCAGAGACCAGGGATGTCTAAGAAACATGCTGTGGTGGTTCAAATAGAAGACAAGTTTCCCAATTAAAGAAAATATAGCATTGCGACTGTGGAGAGTACTGAAGATAGTTGAGTGCCAACTGCTCCACACCCTCGATTTAAGGCCCAAACAAGCACTTTTCCGATATCTATTTGTGCCAGATGCAGGTCTAAATTTTGGCATGGTTACAGATGGCCATGAGGGTTCTTAAATCGATTGGGGATGTCTACGACATGCCTCTACCACATCTCCTGCCTGCTTGGATGTCCCTGCAGCGGAGATGCCTTAAAAAGTTATTTGTAAAACAGCTGCAGGGACATCTCCATGATTTTGACATCTGCATGCAGTTTTCTGCACATCCAAATCATGTCTAAGCTTTTAAAATGACTCCCTTAGTAGGTATCCTTATTAGTATGCAAATGTTTTTATTCGGACTGTGAAGTAAATTATTGAGCTAATATTCTGAGACATAGGTTTATCCACTACCAATAAGCAGTGGCAAACTGTGAATTATGAGCTGTACTATATGGATATTGCCATCAAAACTTCCTTCTAAATGCAGTATCCAAAAAACACAAATTCAACAGACTAAGTAATATGAATAATTATGCCCGCTGTACCTGTTTCTCAAATAGACAGCTCTTTAGGTTTTTCTGAAAATTAAATAATTAACTTCCAATTGAGGTCAGAAGGAAGTCTATACCAAATTAATGGAGCAGCACCAGAAATTGATTTTTTTGCAGAGATTTCCATCCATGAGAGATTAGAGGCCATAGTTCATCTTAAACTGGATTGTGAGTGTAAAGCTCGGATTGAATGATATGGAACCACAAACTCCAATAGATATTTGGTCTACATCATATAGAAGATCAAGTTCCACCAACACGTTATGCATACCTAAACTTAATGCTAAGACCACTATTTCAACCTTAAGAAGGGCATTTTCCCTCTTTGCTCCACCTTTCTGGAATGCTATCCCCAATAAACTTTGTGGTACTACTGACTTGCTGACGTTCAGAAGAAACTAAACACTTTCCTCTTCATCATCCACCTAGCGACTGATGAGACTACCTAGATATAGTATTGTTTTGCAGTATATGCAAATAAAACAGACCTTCAATGTCCTCCCCTTTATTTTCCCTTAATTTAAGTTCTTGTTGTGTGTAAGCTTTTTTTGGCAGTAAATTGCTTTGACTTTTAGACTAAGCGGTATATAAGCATAGCTAAATAAATACATAAAATAAATAAAATTCTATAAAAAAAAATGAACAATTTAAAAGTAACACTCAAAGCAATGAGTGACCAGTGCAGCTCAAAAAAGAAGGTGTATCCCTATCCCACCTTTTTGTCATTGCAAATCATCTTTGCATCCTTGTATTGTAAAAGCTATTATGGTGCATCGTGGCAGAATTTCAACGTATAGGAACCTAAGCAACGATTTTGAAAGGGCCCCCAGGGTTGAGGAAGTCCACTTCAAAACATACAGGAGAAGTTATAAACGGGCTCCTTTTGTCCTTGGACCCCCCCTCCCCTTGCTCTTCATGGGCCACTTGAGCAGAAATTACCCCACTGATTGTGCAAGCATTTTCTGGGGTAAACCCAGAAACAGCAAATTACCGTAATCAATATGATGTTGAACGAGCTGTTGTGCTTTCTCAAACTATTCTCATCAAGCGTATTTGTGGAAGCATTCATAATGCAAGGAAAGATTTCTGAAAAACATTAGACACCTGAGCATCTATCAATAATGCAGAATCAATAAGGAGTCCTAAGCTTTTAATTTGTGATTGCAACAGAACAGTAGTTCCATCAATATATAAAGCACCAGTTGGAATTAACAACTTTTAGCAACTTTTCACTAGATCCCAGTTAAGCTACATTTCCACTTCAAATAATCATACACATTTAGAAATGTATTCACTCTCTGCCTGCCCATCTATTATTCTTTCCATTCCTTTATACATAATCACTACTCTTCAAACGTCTTGCTGACCAAGAATCTTTATCCCACTTTCAAATGTTTTCTATTCTGACACTTATTATTCCACTGTGCTGTTCATCACATAAACTTAAAATCCATTTCTGCCATCTCACTCTTAAATTATAACTATTTTGATCTTTGTCTCCATGAACTGCAGTGATTTGTAAAAGTCTTCACACCATTGTATATTTCTTACATTCTGTTTTCTAAAAAATATAATTCAAAATGCTATACAGTAGGAATTTGCTTCACTTATCTATATAACATATATAAAAGAACAATTATAAAGAGATTAAAAATGTAAGAGGGCATTTTCAAAGCAATTTAGTCAGTTTGCAAACCTGCAAACCACTTAAATGGTGCTCTGTTGGATATTTAACGGAACAAACGTAGTTAATGCTGCTGATTATCTCTGGGTGCCTCCACTGAATGCCCTGACACTAGTTGGCTAGCGCCGGGAGTTCTGGGGCAGATCTGAGATGATACCCAGTGATAACCAGTTAGCGACAATAGTCAGCCGCTAGCCATTTATCCTTAAGTGGCGAAAGTTAGGCACCTGAAAGACTCGCATCGCTGAAGCTAACCAGGCAGCTGATTATTATTGCCACTGCATGGTTAGCTTTGGTGCTATTCAGCTAACCCGGATATTCAATGCCGGTGGCTGGATATGTCCCTGGCACTGAATATCTGGGGTCACAGTTCAGCAGCGACAGTTTGCTGTTTTACAAGTGCTAGCTGCCACCACTGAATATCCCCCCGAACACTCTAGACTCAATATAATGCGGGCAATTGGGTTAAAAAAATTGGCCTATGTTAAAAGTGAACTGACATTATATTGAGTTTATATATTTTGCTGTTATTGGTGAGGATTTTTGTCATCCAGCAGCTCCATTCATACCTTTCAGGTTCCCATCTTGGATCTTTCCTGTGGCCATGACAGCATTAGCATCAGCTCGAAAAGAAAATTTAAAGGCAGTGGCATAAGTTCCAATGAAGAATCCGCAAGCAAAATTTTGCTGAGGGTCCCCCACTGTCATGGTGGCCTGCTCCCCCACCCCCCATTATGGACCCCCCTTATGATTTGGCCCTCTCCCTGTGTGGGCCCCTCCATTTGATGGTAGCGGTGGCGGTGGCAAGTTTACTTGATTATCTTTGCCGAACTGCCTCAATTCTTGTAAGTTTGCCACATGCCCAGAAGCTGTTCCCTGCTGGTCCAAAGTCTCACGGTGTGGTCGGTAACATGAAACTTTGTCCCAGTGCAGGACAGCCCCCAGACATGAGACAAAATTACAAGAGTGGAGGAAGTGCAGCAAAGATGATCAAGTAAGTTTGCCATACTGCCTTATTTATTTATTTACATTCTCTTATATACCGCGCTATTCTGCATCAGTGCGGTTTACATTGAACAAACTGAAATTACATTGAACAGGGCATTATAACTTGGAGATAACTATTTTACAGGGAACATGGGCTATGGAGGGTTAAGTGACTTGCCCAAGACCACAAGGAGCACCTGTGGGACTAGAAACCCCAGTCCTTCCTTACTGCCGCTGTGTGGGCCCCCTTTCTGCCCGAGTCCTCCCACATTGTGGAAGCTGTTTGAGTGGAATTTAGGCAATTGCATAAAAACATTGAGTACCTTGAGACTCAAGTTTCTGGCAGTCCAACTCCCTCAGATGCACACTTCCTGTTTCGGGGGGTGGGGGGGGGGGCAGAAATCAACACAGATTGTCAGAAGTTTGAGTGCCAGCTCCATGATGTTTTAACTTGTCTTTTCTGGCTGGTACTGTCATGGCCACAAGAAGGAGCAATGACAGGTACCTGAAAGGCTTGAGGGGGAGAGGTCAGGTTAGAAGGGAGGTGGGGATAGGCAAGAGGAGGATTTGCTGGAAAGGGAAGGAAGGGAGAGAATCATCTCATTCCCCACATGAGTGTGAGTTATAGTGGCCTATATATAGTGTAATTAGTTTTCTCCATTGAAAGTCATGAAATAGGGATCCAAATTTTGACTACGTTATAAGTTATATCCCTCCAAGTATATCAAGAATGACTTTGTGGCTCCGGGAGAGAAGGTGAAGCAGATAGGTACACAGGTGGTGTTCTTCTCAATCCTCCCTGTTGAGGATAAAGACAAGGCAGAAAAGCTTACATCCTAGAGATGAATGCATGGCTGCGTGGATTGTGTCATTGAGAGCATTTTGGTTTCTTGGACTATGGGATGATTTTCCAAGGACAGCTTTTTAATTGAAGACATTCACAGTATGGCTATGAAAGGAGAAGTACAGCTGCTAGGTAATTTCAATATGCCAGTAGTTGATTGGTACACTTCTGCTGTGGTGTCATCTGCAATTAAGGAGATCCTGGTTTCTATACAGGGAGAGTTATTCCAGCAACTGGTAATAGAGTCTATATTTAAGGGGTCCATATTGGACCTGGTGCTTTTCAATGGCGAGAGTGTTTCTCATGTTATAATGGGTGATCATCTCATATCCAGTGATCATCAAATGGTGTAGTATTAGGGATAGGGTTGACAAAGTCCATTCAAAAATGAGGGTTCTAAACTTTAGGAAAACTAATTTTGCTAAGATGGGACAATACCTCAAGGAGTTATTAGTAGATGGGAACAACTAGAGTATGTAGAAAAGCAGTGAGAAAAACTGAAAGGGAATATTTTAAGGGCAACATTTTTTTTGTTAGGAAAATAAATAAATAGAAAAGGAAAAGGTGGTCACTATTGTTCTTAAAAGAAATATCTGAAAAGGTGAAGAAAAAGAGGGTGGCCTTCATAACATACAAGAGATAAAAGAAAAGAGGAAGACGAGCATCAATATTTGGAAAAGCTAAGAGAAGTTAGGAACCTAGTCAGGAAAGCTAAGATACAAATGGAAGAAAAAAATAGCTAATGTAGTAAAATGGGGGGACAAGACAAATTTCAGTTATGTTAGTGAGCGGAAGAAGTGCAGAAGTGGCATTATCAGACTCAAGGATGAAGGGGGAGAAATATGTAAAAGCTGATGAGGATGAAGTGAAATTGTTTAACAAATATTTTTGTTCTGTGTTCACAGATGAAGGGCCAGGAGTAGGACCTCGGAAAGCACCCACAAATAGGAACAAAAGCAAGGCAGACCTCGAACAATTACACAGGTACACTAAAAAATTTTTTTTAAACTGCCTCTAATGTTTCGATTGATTTTTACGTTTTTTGGTGCGCTGAATCCAAATCTGGTAACCAATTTGCTCCATCACGTACAGATTTTTTGCTACATTGGGTTAGCAGTTTGAGGTGAACGTTTCAGATTGAGTGCGATCGAGATAAAAGTTTCTTGGATGAATTCTTTATACTAATTGTTTAGTAGTTATTCAAATAAGAATAAAGAAAATTGTAACAAGGCAGCACATAAGAATAGAGTAATGTCAACAAAACACACTGTGATGGTAGCAAAATTGTCTGCACTTAAAACAGCCACATACATGTGCACAAACATTGAGCATATAAGAGCGAGGTTAGACACAAAGCAAAGCAAAGAAATGTGCAAAAAATGTTGTACAGGTATGTATGCAAGAATAGAAAACGCAAACCGCACTATTGCAATACATGAAGACAAACACCCGATGGTGTGAAAATAAAATTCTAATAAATGAGATCCGACACTGTGGTAATAACTATCAAATTTTTATTTCAACGTTTAGTAAAAACATGATATTTGTCAACACAGTTTAGATTTTAAAGTCATTCTTGGGTCAATCAATCTCCTGGTGGGCCCGTTTCTTCTTCCCCCGAATGCTTCTGTTGGTGCGCTGCTTGGCGTATTTTTCATCTGGGGTTTCCCGCAGCAGCAACCAGCAGAAATCAGCCATCATAGTGGTGTTCCATCTTCCTTGGTACCTTCTCTCTGCGTCCTTGATGTCCTGGTGAAACCTTTCACCTTGTTCTTCACTGTACGCCCCCAAGTTTTCGGGAAAGTAGTTCACATGGGAGTGCAAGAAATGGACTTTCAGGCTCATGTTACAGCCTTGTTCTTTGAAGGCATTGAGCATCCTGGCAACAATATCCTTATAGTTCTCATCACGCCTGTTCCCCAAGAATTTGAGAACAACATCCTTGAAGGAATCCCAGGCTTCTTTTTCCTTCTCAGACATCGTTTCAGCGAATGCTCCATCTGAAATGAGTTTCCTTATATCAGGGCCAACAAACACTCCTTCCTTTAGCTTTGCTTCAGAAAGTCGGGGGAACTTTGAGCAAAGGTACCGAAAGCACTCACCATCTTTTGGAAGGGACTTGATGAATTGCTTAATGAGACCCAACTTAATGTGGAGAGGTGGTAATAGAATTTTATCATGAGGTACCAAGCTCTCATGAAGAACATTTTTCTCACCGGGTCTCAAATACTCCCGAATTGGCCAGTCTTTTTTCCCCCAGTGTAGGTCGCGGGCCCGGCTATCCCACAAGCAAAGGAAGCAGGGATATTTGGTGAAACCGGATTGCTGCCCTAATAGCATGGATAGAATTTTAAAGTCTCCACAAATCATCCACTTATGCTCATCATAACGAAGCTTCTGAAGAATCAGGGCCAAATTCTCGTATTTTTCTTGGAGAATAACAGAGTGAGCAATAGGAACTGAAGCGAATGTGTTGCCATTATGAAGAAGAACACCTTTTGTGCTGTCTTTTGACGAATCAATGAACAGCCGCCATTCAGCAGGATCATACTTGAGTTTAAACTTTTCCATCACTCCGTATATATCGTTGCAAAATACCAAATCTTCCTCTTTGCTGAAATACTTCAAAAATTGTGTCTCGCGGTTGCGGTACCAATAAAAAGTTATTCCTGGTGACAATAGATTTTTCTGTTTAAGCCGAGAACCTAGCAGTTGGGCAGCATCTTTTGGGAGTCCTAAATCCCGAACTAAATCATTCAATTCAGCTTGAGAGAAAAGTTCAGGTTTCGGATCTGGTTCAGTTTCAAACTCGGAAGTACTGGACTCATCGGGAAAAGCCATCTGATGAGTCTCATCATGATCAGAACCGTCCCCACAAATATGATCCAAAGATTTTGGTGGTTCAGGCACAGGTACTTCGTTGCTATGAGGCATAGGCCTAATTGCTGAGGGAAGGTTGGGGTAACTTATTACATTCTTATTTTTTAAGTTGTATCCCTTCACAATGCAAGAGCAAAAATAGCAGTCACTGCTGTGATCTTTGTTCACGCCACATCATAAGTATTCCGAAACGAAATGCTTGTTTTTTACCTTTCATCCATAAGCGTAGATCTTCCTCACATGTCTTGCACACTTTGTGAGGAGCCCACGGTTTGTCTTGATCGCCTAACTTCAAACCAAAATAGGCGAAATATACTTTTTTAATAAATGCAGAAATGTTCCTCTGCCGCTTTTTCACGGTATATTCCCCACAAATAAAACAAAAACTGTCCGGAGAGTTGACGCAACCTCTGGCTCTGTGAGCCATCACAAATACACAGCACTGCAAACTACAACTGTAGTGAACCACTTCGGAATAAAGCTGGATTACGACTGAGCAAACAAAAGGTAATAATGAACTTGCAAGAAACTGAAATTTGACAGGAACGTTCATGTCGCAACCACCGTGTTTGAGCGAGCGAACGAGGCGAACAGGAAAGAACATGCGCCAGCGCGAGTACTGGATTT
Source organism: Ichthyophis bannanicus (assembly GCA_033557465.1). Lineage (NCBI taxonomy): Eukaryota > Metazoa > Chordata > Amphibia > Gymnophiona > Ichthyophiidae > Ichthyophis > Ichthyophis bannanicus. Next base: position 386,137,947 of record CM066035.1, on the reverse strand, counting down.
AGCGCCCCGCCTCCCAATTGTCCTGTTAATGTATAAAATGAATACAAAACACTCTAAAATATCATGAGGGAGTGTTTCTAGTTAGTTAACCATTTCAACCTCTATTTTGGGCCAAGAAAATAAACTGCAGTCGGCTAAAAAGAAATTATGTGAACATTCCTTATATGGGTAAGAAATCTAATTTTGCAAGAAAACGTGACGTGATGGAACATTTTGGCTATTTTTCCTGGATTCAGCACCCCAAAATCTATAGGAATCAGTTGCAAAACTGGAGGCATTTTTTTGGTAGTGTACCTGTGTTATCAAAAGAATGTGTTTGTGAGAAGCTAGCTAAACTAAAAGTACACAAAGCGATGGGGCCAGATGGGATACATCTGAAAATATTGAAGTTCTAGCAGCTCCACTGTTTGACATTTTTAATGCTTTATTAAAGTTTGGAGTGGTTCCAGAGAACTGGAGCAGGGCACATGTGGTTCCTTCACACTAAAGCAGAAGTAAAGATGAGGTTGGGAACTACAGGCTGGTTAGTTTGACTCTGTGGTGAGTAAAATAATGGAAAGGTTGCTAAAACAGAGGATAATGAGGTTTCTGGAGTCCAATAGATTACAGGATGTGAGGCAACATGTTTTTTCTACAGGTAGGACTGGTCAGACAAATCTAATTAATTTCTTTGACTGGGCAAACAGAGAGTTAGACAGAGGGAGATCCCTAGATGTTGTGTACTTAGACTTCAGTAAAGCCTTTGACACTGTTCTGCATAGGCGACCTATAAATACATTGAGCACTCTATGGATGGACTCTAAAGTGACTGACTGGGTTAGAAATTGGTTGAGTGGGAGGCGACAAAGGTTACAGGTAAATGGAACTCACTCTGAGGAGATGGATGGTATGAGTGGCGTGCCACAGAAATGTGCCCTTGGTCTCATTCTTTTTAACATTTTTTATTATTGATATTGCCGAAGGGCTGTTGAGTAAAATCTGTCTCTGTAGATAATACCGAAATTTGCAATAAGGTAGACACTCAGTAAGGAGTAGATAACATGAGGAGGGATCTAGCAAAGCTTGAAGAATGGTCAAGAATCTGACAGCTGAGGTTTTGCAGTAAAAAAATGTAGGGTCATGCATTTGGGCTGCAAAAATCCAACAGAAGTAGTACAGTACAGGTGATAAAATAATTCTGTCCATGAAAGAAGAGTGTGACCTGGGCGTGATTGTTTCTGATGATCTTAATGTGGCTAAATAAGTAGAAAAGGTGACCGCTACAGCCAGAAGCTTATATTTATAAAATTGAAAAATAGACCAATGATGATATTGTTTTAAGCACATTAATGGTATGTTTATGTTTATTTGAAATTATACGATACATTGCCGCCATCATCATTACAATAGGCATAACTCTATCTATTTTCTGATACCCAAAGTAACTCTTCTGATACCTATGATCATCTGAAATATCTGGAATTACGAAGAGTGAGTACAATGAGATTGCTGACACCATGATGCAGGATTAAGAATGGGAATGAAGCAAAAACGTAGGTACACATGCCTTATGTGTAAATATACTGGAAAAGGTTTATGCAGGTCTCTTCTTCCTTGTTAGTCAATGGACAGGCACAGAGATTCTTTCAATGCAGAGCAAGAATAAAAATGCAGAATGGGACTTTTGGTTCTTATTTGCTAGAATATTCCATGTTTCTCTAATAATGTGAGGGAAAATGATATATAAAAGGCAAAAAAATAGTTTTAGAGCAGAATCACTTGCATATTTGATGGAAATGAGAAAGATTGCTAAATGCTATGAGGGTTTTGCTGGCTGCATGCCCCAACTAACTTCCTCGCCAATTGTGCGGGGAGGTTAGTCAGGGGTGGGGAAGAGACAGCCCAGGGGCAGAGTGTGGGCAGGCAGTGGGCGGTCGCCGGCCCTGGATATACAGGGCTGATTCTAATGGCAAAATGGCCGGGGAAGCTATTTCACACCGGGTGGAATAACTTCCCTGGACATTTTTTTTAAGTGGCCTGTGTGTGGAAGGGGCTGGGGGGGGGGGGCAGTGTTAATTCGCTGCAGCCCAGTCCTGGCTTTAGGAGGCCTGATCAGGGGTCAGGCTGTGGGGAATTAATTTTTTTAGCAGCAGCTAGCATCGCAGCTTTTAAATAGAGCCACGGTGCCATGGCAACAGGACACCATGGCATGGCTGCTCCATTTAAAATTCCTGGCTGAATTAGCTGGGCTAGGGCTATACGTGCAGGCCAGGACTGAATTGCAGTCCTGGCCTTCACGTACATGCATGTTCATGATTCTGATCCCGCGGGGCTAGATGTGCCCAGGAGGATCAGAATCTCAATCTCCTTTGTACGTATGTCAGCCCAGACGTACAAAGGAGATATACGTCGGGATCAGAATCTGCCCTATGGAAATGGCTTATGCTTTTATTTTTTTATTTAACAGTTTTTTTATACCACTTTATCGTTTCAATCAAAACAGTTTACATTGTAACTTAAACTTGGTAAATGTACATTAAACAGGGACATTGATAACTTGGATTTTTCTGAGCAATGGAGGGTTAAGTGACTTGCCTAAAGGCAGCGCGGGAACAAGACAGTAAGTGTGCACTGGTTTCCTCATTAGCAGCATGTCGCTCATGGGGGCGATGAAGGGGCTGGTTAGTGGTGGAGAGTAGGTATGGTGTGCCCCTACCTGTGTCCCATGCAATTAGGGTGGGTGCCATATTAACAGGTGGCATACAGGGCACCCGAGGTAATAGTGCCATTGTCGTGGTGCATTAGAGTCCTGTTCTATGTAATACCTGCTGGGAACATGGCGGTCATAGCGCACAGTGGTTGCAACTACCGCATGTTATTTTAGAATTTAACATGCATTAGTTACCTAGTAAAAGGGCCCCTATGTGTAAGCCAATTTATTTTAGAAAATATGTTTGTATATCGCAACTCCACTGGCTACCAAGACTATGCCTCCCCCCAGAATGTCTGCATGCAGATAGGTATACACTTTCCATGACGTGCTTTTTATATGTCTATGCTTGTCACACGATGTTATAAGAGTAGAGTGGTGGAATAGCAAGCTGGAACCAAGGAAGCCAGAGTGCAATTGCCACTAACACTCCTTATGATCCTGGGCTATTCACCATTGCCTTAAGTACAAGGGAAATACCTTGAGCTATTACTGGAAAGGCATATGCTAAATACAGATTAATACATAAAAGTGTTTTTCTGGATATAAAACTGGCTTTACCCTCAGAATAGGCTTCATAAAATACCTCATTTAGAAGGTGGTTTTAGAAGGGGCGTGTATTTTATACAAAAGAGTGTACACCTACTTTGGTGATATTTTAGTCATTTACACATAAGACCATAAGAACATAAGAAATGCCATACTGAGTCAGATCAAGGTCCATCAAGCCCAATATCCAGTTTTTAACAGTGGCCAATCCAGTTCACAAGTATCTGGCAGGTTCCCGAAAAGGCACACAGGTTCCACAATGCTTGCCCTGGGCAAGCAGTGTTTTTCCCAGGTCCTCTAATAATGGTTTATGAATCTTTCCTCCAGGAAATTGTCCAGAACTTTTTTAAACCCAGCTGCACTAATGGCTCTTACTACATCTTCCAGTAATGAACTACAGAGTTTGATTACAAGTAGAGAGAAAACATATTTACTCTTATTAGTTTTAAAAGGGTTATGTGTAGCTTTATTGAATGTCCCCTCGTCTTTCTACTTTTTGTTGGTGTAAACAAATGATCTACATTTACCCATGCCATTCATTAAGTTATAAATTTCTATCATATTTCCACTCAGCCGTCTCTTTTCCAAGTTGAAGAGCCCTAACTTTTTAAGCCTTTCCTCATAGAGATATCCTTCCATACCATTTCGGTGGCTCTTCTCTGTACCTTTTCTAATTCTGCTATATCCTTTTTAAGATATGGCAACCAGGATTGCACACAATATTCAAGGTGTGGTTGCACCATGGAAAGATACAGAGGCATTATAATACCCTTTGTTTTATTCCTCATTCCTTTCTTTCTGATTCCTAGAATTCTATTTTTTTCTTGGCTGCCACTGCACACTGGACGGAGGGTTTCAACATATTATCCACAATGATACTTAAATCTTTTTCCTGAGTGATGGTTCTTATTATGGAACCTTGCATCATGTAACTGTAGTTTGGCTTGTTCTTTCTTAGGTACGTAACTTTGCACTTGTCAACATAAAATTTAATCTGTCATTTGAACATCCAGTTTTCCAATTTATTAAGGTCCTCTTACAATTTTCACAATCCTCTTGTGTTTTAACAACTTTGAATAATTTTGTGTCATCTGCAAATTTCATCACCTCACTCGTTATTCCCATTTCCAGGTCATTTATGAAGATACTAGAAAGCATTGGGCCCAGCACAGATCTCTGGAGTCCTCCACTATTCACCTTTCTCCATTGAGAAAATTGGCCATTTAGCCCTACTCTTTGCTTTCTATCTTTTAACCAGTTCCTGATCCACAATATTACACAGCCTCCAATCCCATAACTTTTTAATTTGGCCAAGAGTCTCTCATGAGGAACCTTGTTAAAGGCTTTCTGAAAATCCAGGTACACTATGGCCTTCAATCTATAATGAATGTTGCGAGGCTATGCGTCCCGCCGGGACATGCAGCCCTGCAATCCTCCTAAATCCTATACTCCCACCAGCCCTCCCTAGATGTGCTGTGCTTCAGGATGGAGAGAGCCGGCAAGGGGTGGGAGGGGCAGGATCAGGGGTGGCGTGAGAGCGGGCTGTCCGGCCGCATGTATAGGGCCAATTCAAGTCATGTTCCTGTATGTACTGCTGGCGAATCGTGGCATGGCAGCCACCACTTGGGCTGGGTGCGGGGGGTCCCCACCACCCAATCCAGGGCGTGGGATGCCAGCCATGGGTCAGGCAGCAGGGATCTTGGGGCCTGGAGCAGTGGTAGTCTGGGGCACCTGCAGGGAGGGCATCCCCGCAGGCTGGCGGGGCACACTGATTCCTCCTCGGGCCCAATTCTGACCCCTACATAAACGTTCCCATGGACCAGAATCTGGTCCTAATGGCCCCATCTTTAGTGGGGACATCCTGACAACCCACTTCCAGAATCGGGCTCCACATCACCTTAGTCTACCTGTTTATTTACACCTTCAAAAAAATATAAGAGATTAGTAAGACAAGACTTTCCTTGGCTAAATCCATGTTGGCTTTCTCCCATTAAACAATAACTAAGTACATGTTTAGTAATTTTATTTTTATAATGTTTTCTACCATTTTGTTCAGTACTGATGTCAGACTCACTGGTCTGTAGTTTCCCAGATCCCCTCGGAGCCCTTTTTAAAAATCGGCATTATATTGGCCATTTCCCAATCTTCAGGTACTATAGAAGATTTTAATGATAGTTCACAGATTACTAATACTAGGTCTGCATTCTCATCTTTCAGTTCTTTCAATATCCTTGGATGCATACCGTCCGGTCAAGGTGATTTTCTACTCTTCCTAGTTTATCGATATTTCTTTCAATTCTTCCAGTGCATCACCTTTAAATACCATTTCGAGCATGGGTAACTTACCTGCATCTTATTCAGTAAAGACCAAAGCAAAGAATTCATTCAGTCTCCGCTATGGCCTTGTCCTCCCTTAGTTCCCTTTTTTGCAGAAGTTATGTGGTCTCTTGTGAAATACTGACTGGTGTAAAATTATGCAAAAACAAACTGGACAAGTAGCCTAGTGGTTAGGGTAGATACTGGGATATGATAGACCAGGCTCTGAATCCCAGTGACTCTCCTTGTTGCCTTGGGCATGTCAGTTGCTTCAAGTACAACCTTAGAATGTAAGCACTCTGTTGACAGAGAAATACCTTCAGTACTTGATTGTAATCTGCCCTGATCTACTTCTGGAAAGGCTTCAGCTTAATACTAAACAAATGTGCATTCACATGATGGTGAATACTTTGCCAGTAGGTATGCAAATATGTGGAATTTTTGGGGGAAGAGCATGGGTGGACCTCAGAGTATGCATATCATAAAACTATAGCTGCTGAAATGTATACCATCTCTAGGGCTGGTGTAAATATCCACCCCAGAAGGTGTGATTTCTGCCACTTACGCTAGCATTTTATAAAGACAAGTAGGTGCCTACTTACCTGTTTAAAATAGTGCCTAAGTAAATGCCTAACCATGGCACCCTGTTATAAAATTACCCTTCGTGTGTGCATTAAAGCACTGTGTATATAGAAATACTGTAAAATGAAGCTGCACATGCACTGTGTGACAGAATGTGTGCATGGGAGAGAGAATGTATAAAATTGTTATCGAAAGGAAACGCGATAAAATTATGGTAAAAGATATACTACAAATATTTTTTAGGTTAATTACATAGAATATGTATATGATGAAAAAAACTATGAACATTTTCCCTTTTATAATATTATGAATGCTACTTGATTTTCACTTTTATCCTTACTTTTCAATACACATGTACATTTATTAGCACACCTTTAAAAATGTAGCTAGCTAAATTTAACAGAAGTTAACATAGGAGTTAACACATGCTAAATGCATGTTAAATCATTTTTATTAAACACAAAATAGCTGGTTATCTGCACACTAACACATTACCTGAGATAAATCCTTTTTTCCTTCAATATCACTGAAGGTTAATAATGAAGACTTAATAGTAAAATCTGAAGTTCGATATATCAGTGTCACTATCGACCAATGCCTCACGCTACAATCTCATATCAATGAAGCAGTTTAAATCATCTAAAATAAAATCAGGGTCTTCCAACACCTTTTGCCTCTCCTCGAGACAGATGACTTCTGAACTGTCTTCAAGCCATGATACTTCCTCACTTTGACTATTGCAATGACATCCTCCAAGGAATACCTAAAAGCTCTTTACACACAACTTGCCCAAGATGCAGCTGCGTGAAACCTCCTGGGTGCATGCAAAACCAACCATATCACTCCCATCCTAAAGGAATTTCACTGGTTACCCCTTCATAGTTGCATTATATATAAAATCCTAATAACATTCAAAATCTACCATCAGACAACCTCATAGTACTTACAGTCCATTCTAAAAAAAACCCAGGCAACCGACACAAAAGAAGCTCTGTGTAAAATATGCTCGCCCTTCTCTTAGAGCTAACCAAGCACAACCAGACAACCTGTGTTCTTGCATTCTCTCTATATATGCATCTGGCTTCTGGAATGCTCTACTTAAAAACATCAGCTATCCCTGATTTTGCAACATTTCATAAGCTGCAAAAAAACTACCTGTTTAAAGAACATGTTGAGGGTATTACCCAATCCACCATATCAACTGCCATAGAGAACAGCAATCTTACACTAAGCACTTGTTTCATTGTCTTTCGCAAAACAAAGTTGTCTTCCCCCCTTCCCTCCTTAACTTACTCATTATAATGTTGTTAAATGATACCATGCCAAAAATATTCATTTTATTATTAAAGTTGGGTTAAATGTAAGGTGATACAATGTTTTCTGTAATGTCAAAGTTATGTTCCATGTAAACTGCCTTTATCCTTGAAAATATGGTATATAAAACCTATTAAACAAATAAATAAAATACATGAAATGAAACAAAAAAGTTCAAATATTGAGAAAAAAGTTCTAAAAATACCTGAAAAGAAATCAAAAGTTTTTATTTTCAAATTCCTACTTTTCAACAATTACAGGACCTCTATTTTTACTGTGCCTGTGACAATTTGCATGTCTTGAGCCCCTGTGGCTTCCATCTGCAAAATGTGGCTCTGCAAGACTGCAACAGACCAATAATTTATTTTCTTACAAGCTATAAGCTCTTCACTGCTATAGGTGCTGACAGAATCATATTGATTCCAATAACGTTATGGCAATAGAACAGAAGGGCAACAATAAGAGAATATATTTGGAACCAAAGACCAGTAATGCTGAATAAGGCCATCATGAATGGTGCCAAAAAAAGCAGTAATGTATATATCATGGATTGACTATAAAAACCTTTGATAGCATCCCATGCACCTAGATAATAAATTGCCTTGAAATATGCAAAATAAACTCTACATTGATTGAGTACATCAAGTTCACCATGAAATGTGGCAAACCATACTACATCTGAAGTATGAAGCTAGTTCATAATTCCTAATATCAAGATCCCGTGATAAAAACTTGATGGAGACTCTCTTGTTGCCGCACTTGTTTTGTATAGCACTTAATATATTGAATATTCTTAATTCTTTGAACAATGGATTTAGCCTTAATCCTAAAGATGGCAACAATCCAGAGGTAGCCTTACACGTAGTGGAACAACTCAGTAAAGTAAAAAGCTTTTCAAATGATATCATGATGACTTGTGGCTTAGAAAAATGTGCTAAGGCAACCTTCCTTGGAGAAAATTGAGCAACATTGAAAATGTTTTTCTGAGTGATGATTGCAATGTAAAGGAATTTGAACAGGAAGGTGTATATAAATATCTAGAAGTAGAAGAAGGAACACGAATGAAGCCAATTATTGAGAGAAAAGTTCAGCAAAGAATATTACAGGAGATTAAAATGGATATTGAAAAGTGCTTTAACATCGCAAAATAAGATACAAAGTATCAATCATCTTGCAATTCTTGTATTCTTATGCAGCTTTGGAACTGTAGACTGACTTCTTAAATATCTTGAAAAACTAGATGTATGGACAAGAAAACTCCTCCATGCCTACAAAGTAATGTATAAGACTCAGTACATACCAAGACTATGCATTCCTAGAATTGAAGGAAGCATGATAGATTATACATACTGGCCTTCTTAGCAGCAACAACTGCCCCCAAATGCACTAACAATGTTGAAGTATGAATAGCGAGGCTGCGGAGCCATGTGCCCGAGGCCGGCGTTAACCGGGGGGGCGGCCACGTGTCGCCCCGTCGGAGCATGCCGACGCGGGGGGGGGGGGTTTGGGAGGGGTTGCTGTATAGGAGGCACTCCCATTGGCCCCGTGAGTTGTTGTGGTGTGGGAGCCAATGGGAGGGTAGAGCGGGCAGTCGCTGGGGGTGATGGGTGGGGGTGCAGCGTGGCTTCGGCCTCTTTCGCCAGATGCCTGGGTCACCGGACGTGCGCTGAGAGCTGCGGGGATCGCGTGGTAGGCCTTGGTTTTTCTTTAGCGGCGGGAGCGGCGGACGAGGTGCTGGACTGACTTTGGTCGGTGGGAGCAGTGGAACGAGGAGCCGGACTGACTTTGGTCGGCGGGAGCGGAGGACGAGGAGCCCAACTGAATGTGGTGGCCGAGTAGGAGATAGACGTGCTTCAGAGTGGTGCACGTTCAGCTTTGGGTGAGTCGGGAGCCGCTAAGGGTCTGGCTTTCTGAGTGCTTTGTTTCCGCCTGCGTTTCCAAAGCGAGGAGCTGTCAAGGGCTATTGCTGCACTTTTTTTTTCTTTCCACAAACTAATAATACTACAAATATTCTTGAGGCAGAGGGAAGAAGAGAGCTGGGCACGTGTTAGAGAGCTGCGGCCTTAGCGCGGTGCAGGCTCCGGAGGAGCTGCGTGCTTTCTTGGCCATCCTCGAGAGCCAAAACAAAAAAAATAAAATAAAATAAAAAACAAGTATAACAATACCGACGTAGCAACAGCTACAGTAAAGGAGGGCAGCACAATTTTACCAGCAGTGCCTTTTACAATGGGAGGTTCACGGCATGGTACTGCCAATAAGGGGGGTTCCCTCAATAGAAAAGGGCCTGGTAGGGGGAGGGGGGCCGAGGGGCCCTCAGGGGATCGAGGGCTGTTGGGGCTTGATAATGGAGTTGCGCAGGGCGGTGGCGTTGCCCGGGCGCCAGGGACTAGGTCACGAGGTACTGCAGCGCGTGGGAGGAGGGGGCAAGGTGGGACCAGGGCCTCCGCGCATGGCATGGAGAGTCGGGGACGGAGGGGCAGAGGGCCCTCCACAATCACTGGGGAGTGGAGGGGCAGCGGGTCGGGTGTTGGACAGACCCATGAGCCAATTGCAGATGCTAGTGCGGTGCCAGGTGGGGACCTACAGGGCGGCGGGCGGTCTGGCGGGTCGGGGAGGGGACGGTGCAGAACGCACGGATAGGGGTCAGGAGTCCACTGGCTGCTTGGGCCCTATGCCGGTTCCCGGGGAAGGGCGCGGAGGTTTTTTCGGGATGGGAGATATTGGGGGGTCCCCTGGCCCATATGGATGGCAAGGGGCGGTTGGCAGGGGGTCCCCGGCCTTGTGGGAGCACTGGCAGGGCGGGGACAGGGCTCTTCCCGTTCGGAATGGCTGGGAGCGTGGCAGGCACCGGGGACTATGGCAGGTGTCTCTCCGACTTTTCCTGTCTTCTCTCCACAGGTTCACCAGGCTTGGCAGTATGCGGGGGGCCCTTGGTGGTGTACGGCCCAGCAAGGTGATGGCTCTGCTGGACGTCAGGATATGCGGTGACCGGCTGGAGCGGGGGAACCGGCGGCACAGACAGCAGCTGAGCGTCCGGTGGATTCTGCAGCGGTGGAGGTCACGTCAGGTGAGTTGGTTGTTGCCCAGAATGTGGGGGTGGGAGAAGCTACGGGCACTAGTGGCACAGGTCGGAAGAAACGCAGCCGGAAGCATAGGCATTCGTGTCATAGGCGGAGGTGGTCGGAATCCTCGTCTTCTTCGTCCTCCTTATCGTCCTCTGGTTCGGACTCAGAGGAGGGCGGTAATACTGCAATCCAAGGAGCGACGGCGGTGGGGCCCCCAAACAGTGCAGCGCAGCCCACTTTAGCGGCGTTCTCGGAGTTATGGGAGGGTGTGCCTAGGAGGTTGCGGCGAAAAATACAAAAGCGAAGATATATAGACATTTTCAGATTATTGGAGGGTCGGAAGAGGTCAGGGGACAGCAGGAAGAAGAGGAAGGCGGACGAGTAGGCCAGGCGGGTGCGGAGAGTTGGGCAGAATGTGGTGAATTGGACGCGAGCCTTTCTGAGGTTAGCTAGTGTTTGGGGGCAGGTGCACCCAGAGCAGTACCGGGATGATGTTGGCTTACGCTGACTCCATCTTAGAGGCATCGCAGACTCACGACAGTTGGGCTTGGCTCAACTATGATGAGCGATTCCGCGATAAGATGGAAGAAAATCAGGGGTTGTCCTGGGTGACTCAGGATATCAATTTGTGGCTGACACAGATGGCTGTTCGGCAGAATGTCAGAGGGGCTGGCGGGCAACAAGGGGGGTCAGTTGCGGCTGCGGGCTCGGGGAAGCCCTTTCGAGGGAGCGTGCCTGCGGCAGGACAGAGAGCCGCGGGGGGGGGGGGGGGGAGGCACTGGGGATGTCTGTTGGCGATTCAATAAGTCCTCATGCCCCTTTCCGGACTGTAAATTCCGGCACGCTTGCTCTGTCTGTGGCGGAGGACATTCAGCTCTTAAATGTTTGCGGAAGGGTGTTACCGGAGCCCCCCCCTCCCCTGTCTAAGCAATAGGTGTGTGGAGGGACTAGCCCCCACTCCTATCAAGCTACAAGCCTTGATATCATGGTTGCGACGTTATCCCAAACAGTAAGACAGTTTTGTGTTGGAAGAGGGGTTCCGATGCTGGTTTCACATTCCTGTGGGGTGGGTAAGATAGCGAGGGTGGAGGCTAGGAATTCGTCATCGCTGAGACGGTTAGCTGATATTGTGCGGGCTAAGTTAGCGGGAGAGATGCGGTTAGGACGGGTCGCTGGCCCCTTTCTGGAGCCGCCGTTTGAGGGCTTTGTGGTCTCCCCTTTGGGTATAATTCTGAAGAAGGAGCCGGGTAAGTATCGTCTGATCCATAATCTGTCCTCCCCCGTGGGTGCGTCTGTTAACGACCACATTCCGCGGGAATTGTGTGCCATGCGATACGCATCTTTCGATGAGGCCTTGGCTTTAGTCAAAATTGTGGCCCGGGGTGCTATATGGCAAAGGCGGGTATAGAGTCCGCTTTCCGGTTATTACCGGTGCACCCGTCGGCGTTTCCTTTGTTGGGATTTCACTTTGAGGGGCGTTTTTATTTTGACAAGTGTATGACCATGGGTTGCGCGATATCCTGTGCTTATTTTGAGCAGTTTAGTTCCTTCTTGCACTGGGCTATCGTGGAGCGGATGGGTTGTAGTCAGGTGGTCCATTATTTGGACGATTTCTTTTTCGTGGGGACGGCTCAGTCTGCGCAGTGTCGCACCTTGTTGGATGGCTTTAGTTCGCTGGCACGGGAGTGGGGGGTGCCATTGGCGGCCGGAAAGACGGAGGGCCCCGCTACTCGTATTACCTTTCTAGGGGTGGAGCTTGATTCTGAGTTAATGGTAGCCCATTTGCCTGCCGATAAGGTGATCCGGATGCGCATATTGGTAGCCAACGTGCTTGTCTCCTCGAAGATGACGTTGCGGGAAATGCAGTCCCTTATCGGTTCCCTGAATTTTGCATGTAGGGTGATTCCTATGGGCAGGGCATACTAATTTAATTGCTGATGCTCTTTCCCATTTTAAGTGGGAGCGTTTTCGGGCATTGGCGCCAGATGCGGAGGAGGAAGGGGCTGTGATCCCAGAGCACCTATGGCGGATTGGCCTGGGGACCTTACAGACTTGCTGAAGAATTCAGTATCGGTGGCGACTTGGGAGGTGTACCAGCGGGGCTGCAGCAGCGTGGTGACCTTCTTGCAGGACAAAGGTTGGAGTCCAGGACCCGTTTCGGATTTCCTGCTTGGTCAGTATGTGTGGGCAGCAAAAGTTGCGGGTCTCTCGCGGTCCTCAGTGTGGAGGAATTTGACTGGATTTTCATTTTTTATGCAGGCGGTAGGATGGGGGGCCGCGGGGGGGGGCTTTCTAACTCGCAGGCTTTTACAAGGATGGGAGCGGTCCTGTCCATCTGCGGGGGATACCCGTCAGCCTATAACTCATGACCTTCTAGGCCGGTTATGCGGCGCATTGACACAGGTGGTCTCGTCCAGTTATGAAGGCATGCTTTTTCGTGCGGTGTTTTCCGTGGCCTTTTTTGGTGCCTTCCATGTGGGGGAATTGGTGGAAGACTCAGGTCGCCACTGCAAGGGCGGTGGCTTGCAGGTGCAGCACGTTTCATTGGGGGAGGGATGGGTTCGCATACGGTTGGCGCATTCCAAAACAGATCAGAAAGGAAAGGGGGCCTGCGTAGTACTACGTGCGGTGTCGGGTTCTCCCACGTGTCCATTTACCTTGCTGTCGGAGTACTTGCGGGTACAGCCGGTTGGTGCAGGCTGTCTTTTTGTGCATGAGGACGCGCGGGTACTTACCCGGTTTCAGTTTATGGCGGTATTGCGGATGTCACTCCAGTGGGTAGGGGAGGACCCGCGTCGGTATGCCCCGCACTCCTTCCAAATTGGCACGGCTACCAGTGCGGCAGCAGAAGGGTTATCAGAGAGAGATATCCAGCGAATTGGCCGGTGGAGGTCCCAGGCCTTCTGCGGGTACGTGCGGTTATAAAGGGGGGGACTAACTCTCTTTATTTATTTTGCAGATCTAGCACATGGACAGTGTCGCTGTTGGGTGATTGGCCACTCATTCGTTTACTGGGCTGGTCGGCGAGCAGCAACACGACCGGTGGGCGTGAATCTTGGAGTGGACGCTTCTCGGGTGACCGTCTCATGGCTGGGTGAGCGCGGACTGAGGTGGTTTCAGCTCTTACCTTTGCTACGGCACCATGAAGGCCTGCTGCGGATGCCACCGGATATATTATTGATTAACCTTGGTGGGAACGACTTGAGTTCCTGGACTTGCCGGCAGTTGAGTCGGGCGGTGCTCAAAGACTTGAGGGTGGTTATGGCTATGTTCCCGGGCATAGTCGTGGTTTGGTCTGACATTATTCCAAGGCCTGCTTGCTGGGCGCAGTGACGTTGGTCCAGAGGGCTGGCTAAGATTAATCGCCAAATTTGCAGATGGGTGGGGGAGCACGGGGGTGCCAGATTTTGCACCCTTGGGTAGATGTCGACTGTGCTGGCCTGTTTCGTTCGGATGGAGTACATCTGTCTCCGGTGGGGATGGATTTGCTCCTCAACGATTGGCAGGAGGCCTTGGAGTGTATTATGGTTGGGATGCGGGCTGGTCGCAGCTTTCACTTTGGGGGGCGGCTCAGATCCAAGGTGGTCTGAGCCGGTGGCGGGATCCCAGAGGTTTCTGGGGTCCGGAGCCGGATGCAAGCATTTAGGGTGGGGGTGGGGTACCCCCGACCCGGACAATCCCTCAGGTATTTGCTAATAACATGGCGAAGCCGGATGAGGGAGGGTGAAGCGATTTATTCGGGACTTGTACCCAAGGGAGGCAGAAGCGACGTCACCTTGCTAATAATACGGCTGGTGATGGCTCGGTCTGCTGGGGGGGGGGGGGTAAGTTATGTTGTTGTGTTTGTAAATGGTTAATTGTTTGAAGTAATAAAGCTGCGACCAGTTTTGATCCCAAAAATGTGTTATGGTTTGTTTTGTGAGGGATGTGGTAAATAGGGGGTTGGGGGAAAAGGGGGTACAGGATATGGGCGGAAAGCACTGGTCCGCCATACCCGGTTATAGCGAGGCCGCAGAGCCATGTGCCCGAGGCCGGCGTTAACCGGGGGGGCGGCCACGCATCACCCCATCGGAGCATGCCGACGCGGGGGGGGGGAGGTGTGGGAGGGGCTGCTGTCTAGGAGGCACTCCCATTGGCTCCGCGAGTTGTTGTGGTGCGGGAGCCAATGGGAGGGTAGAGCGGGCAGTTGCTGGGGGTGATGGGTGGGGGTGCAGCGTGGCTTCGGCCTCTTTCGCTGGATGCCTGGGTCGCCGGACGCCCACCCACCCTCCCATGCTGACTGGGGGTTACCGTTTACGGTAGTTGGGGTGTTGCAGCTGGAGGGGGTTGGCGGGATCCCGGAGGTTTCCGGGGTCCGGAGCCGGATGCAAGCATTTAGGGTGGTGGTGGGGTACCCCCGACCCGGACAATCCCTCAGGTTTTTGCTAATAACATGGCGAAGCCGGATGAGGGAGGGTGAAGCGATTTATTCGGGACTTGTACCCGAGGGAGGCAGAAGCGACGTCACCTTGCTAATAATACGGCTGGTGATGGCTCGGTCTGCTGGGGGGGGGGGGGGTGTAAGTTATGTTGTTGTGTTTGTAAATGGTTAATTGTTTGAAGTAATAAAGCTGCAACCAGTTTTGATCCCAAAAATGTGTTATGGTTTGTTTTGTGAGGGATGTGGTAAATAGGGGGTTGGGGGAAAAGGGGCTACAGGATATGGGCGGAAAGCACTGGTCCGCCGTACCCGGTTAAGTAATTGGCCAGAATACAGTTCTATCATTAAACTCAGACAAACACTCCGAAGAGAGAAGGAATGAGCAAGAATCCATCAGTACACATAGGAAAGCAAGAAATAGAATTTGCAAAATAAGAGAAAGAGCTCTTTAAAGAATATATCATCTTAATGAAAAGCATAAGTGGCAAATGATTAAATACAGTGAGAAATACAAAGTATTATTCCAGGAACCAGATGTTGATCAAAATCGGACATACAAATAGTTAGAGGTGAACCAAAACCTAAGGATGAAAGATTGCTATGTGCAGCCCAAGGCAGTGGATCAAAGATGAGATGGTTCACAGCAGCCTTAGGAAAAAAACATGTAGAATAGAAATATATAGATCTCGTAAGAAACAGATGAAAACGGTTACTCATTTTGAAGCTGACTGTGAAGTTCTGATGGGAGAAAATGTATAATAAGGTGGCATGTAAACATTATAACATTCCAGTGCCAGAAAAGCACTGGGATCACATCCCCAAGAGAATTATGGAGAATGAAGAGGTTATAATTTACTGAGACATTCCCATTCCAATCAGACTAACAAACATGCCACTCACCCAAAAATGGCTCATTCTCATCTGCCTCACTACCCAAGTCATAGGCAGTCTAACTACTTACTCGACTCCTCTCCCCTGCCCAGCCCCAATTATCCACTCTCTGAAGCCCATAACACTCTCTCCTAGGCCCCCACAAACCACACACAATAATAAACAGCCTGTATGCCTCCTCCACATTCCCACAGGCCACTGAGCTACCAATCCCTCACAACACCCACTCAGACCACACCATCAAATGCAGCCTGATCAACGCACATTCCGTCCGCAATAAAATCCAAACTCTAGCCGACCATATCACCGATGTCGGAATAGACCTGTTATGTGTCACCGAGACCTAGTTCATGGACTCTGACAATGCCCTGCTCAATCAACTCAACACCAATACCCACAACATCCATAACTGCCCACGTAGCAACAGCAGAGGAGGCTGTGTTTGCATCGTCTTGAACTAGTGCCTGAGCTTCACCACTGCAAGCACAGCCTCCCTCACAAGGCTTGGATACCCTCATAATAACCAACAAGCAATTCATCATCTGCCTCCTATATAGAGCACCACTTCACAATGCTGATCAACTGGACACCCTGCTCAAGATAGTCTGCTCCCATTCCTCACACCAACAACACCTCATTCTTCTTGGTAACTTCAGTCTCTTTTCAGTGAACACCAGCCGCAATACTTTCCTTCAAGCAATGAGCAACCTACAATACACACAGCTCATTACCACCCCAACGCACTCAAAAGGAGGAGCCCTTGATCTGCTCTTCCTCCCCACCCAACTACTCACCGCATCACACCACATTTCTCCCACATCCACCCTTGTCCCCTGGTTGGATCACCATGTAATAACCTTCACATTAATTCACCTTCATCTCAACTACCCTTCTTGTACTGAAACTCCCACAAGAAGAAGATTCCCAGCCTTCAATGAACCCTCCTTCATCAGAAAGATCCTCCCAGCCCTAGAAGGCACATCACAAGGTACAGACCTCAATTCAATGGCAGCTGCATGGAATAGAAACATAGAAACATGATGACAGAAAAAGACCACATGGCCTATCTAGTCTGTCCTTCCATATCAACAACTACAACAGTCCACTTTTTACCTTTAGAGATCCTATGTTGGTCCTATGCTTTTTTGAATTCAGTTACTGTCCTCATCTCTACCACCTCCACTGGGAGACTATTTCACGGATCCACTACTCTTTCCGTAAAGAAATATTTCTGCATATCACTCCTGAATCTATCTCCCTTCACCCTCATCCCATGTCCCTTCGTAGCAGAACTTGCTTTCAATTGAAAGAGGCTCTCTCCCTGAACATTTATGCCACGGAGGTATTTAAACATCTCAATCATATCACCTCTATCCCACCTTTCCTCTAAGGTGTACATATTAAGATCCTTAAGTCTGTCCTCATATGCTTTATAATGAAGCCCACTAATCATTTTAGTAGCCACCCTCTGCACCGACTCCATTCTGTTCACATCCTTTTGAAGGTGCGGTCTCCAGAATTGCACACTATACTCCAAATGAGGTCGCACCAAAGACTTATACAGAGGCATTATCACCTCCTTTTTTCTGCTAGCCATTCCTCTCCGTATGCACCCAAGCATCCTTCTAGCTTTTGCCATCGCCTTTTCTACCTGTTTAGCTACTTTAAGATCATCAGACACAACCATGCCTAGGTCCCGCTCTTCTTTAGTGGACAAAAGTACTTCACCTCTTATACTGTATTGTTCCCTTGGATTGCTGCAGCCCAAATGCATGACCTTACATTTTTTAACATTAAACCCCAGCTGCCAAATTCTAGACCATTCTTCGAGCTTAGCTAGATCTCTCCTCATGTTATCTACACCTTCCTGGGTGTCTACTCTATTGCGGATTTTGGTATCATCTGCAAAGAGGCAAACCTTACACGACAGCCCTTCCGCTATATCACTAACAAAGATGTTAAAAAGAATCGGACCAAGGACAGATCCCTGGGGCACACCTGGTAACATCCTTCTCCTCAGAGTGAGCTCCATTTACTTGTACTCTTTGTCGCCTCCCACCCAACCAATTTCTAACCCAAGCAGTAACTTTAGGGTCCATCCCTAGGATGCTCAGTTTGTTTATAAGTTGCCTGTGAGGAACAGTGTCAAAGGCTTTACTGAAATCTAAATACACCACATCTAGAGCTCTCCCTCGGTCCAACTCCCTGGTCACCCAGTCAAATGCAATCATCTCTAATGCCTCCAAGGCTCCCCCTCAAGCTCCTTCCAAATCATGTCAACCCCACACAGTCAACCCCACACACCCTGGTATTCTACCCACCTCAGGGAATAATCAAGAATCAAGCACAGATGCTGTGGGTCCTTGGACTTTCTCCAACAGACCAGCTACTTGGACATGCTTACAGCCTACTGCAACAATACCCTCAATGCTAAACATGAACACCATAATAGCATCCTCCTCCATGCCCTCAACAAGCCGAGGAAACTCTTCAATCTGGTCTGAACCCTCATGAGAGACCCTACCTAGCCTCATCAGAACCACACCCTTGACCCCCAGGAGATGGCTGACTTCCTCAAAGCCAAATACAACCAGCATAGCACCACTGCCCTTCTCATACCGACACCATGTAGTGCAACCTCAACCATCCAACCCTGGATCACATTCAGAGAATTCCCCCCGATGAACTCCTGGACATCATTTCACATATCAACACTACCACCTCTTCACTAGACCTCTGTCCAATATCCTGGGTTAAATCAACAAAATTGCAGCTCCTACCATTCATCTCCACCATCCTTCAAATGTCCCTTTCACAAGCCTACCTCCCACTCTCTCTGAAACAAGCCTCCATTAGACCCCTCCTAAGAAATCCAACCTAGATCCAAGATCACCCACCTCATACAGGCCGATAGCCAGTGTTCCATTCCTTGCTAAAATCACTGAGAAGGCAGTTTGACTTCAACTCCAGGAGCACATTGACAGACATGCACCTCTAGACAGAAATCAACATGGGTTCCACCCCTCCCATAGTGCCAAAACTTTGCTCACCTCGCTCATATCAATGCTCACCACCAGAATGGAAAATGCCTCCACTGATTACATGCTGCTCTTCCTAGACATCTCAGCAGCGTTTGACACAGTGTCCCACCAGACACTACTCAACCAGTTTAATAATATTGGGATTCAAGGCAAGCCACTTGAATGGATCCACTCCTACCTCTCCCAATGGACTTAGCAGATAAGAATTAGAAACTGCAACCCAGCATCTTACTCTCTATCTCAAGGAGTTCCACAGGGATCTGTGCTCTCCTCTTTACTCTTTAACATCTACCTCAGGTCTCTCTGCTATACAATCCAGAAGTTCAATGTTGGCCACCAACTCTACTCATATGATATAACAGCATTTGCTCCATTCCACACCACTGCTCCTGACTACTTCATCCTAACTGCCTGCTTCAAAGAAATTGTCTGTTGGTTGCAACCCCACAACCTTACAGTTAACTTCAGCAAGACTGAGATCCTCCATGTGACCAAGAACCCAAATTTCACACCACCCCCCTCCATCAAAATTGAAGACACTGAACTACAGGTCAAGTCACAAGTTCTAATGTTATAACGATCCTGCATGCTCCCTCAATCCCCCTGTTAAACTCTGTTCTACGTTTAATAAGTTTGAGGTAACCTGCATGCCCCATTGTTCAATGTAAACCCTTTTGACTGGTATATTAAAACCAGTTAAATTAAATTAACTAATTAAAAGCTTGATTATAAGAAAACCAGACAGGGTCGTAAAGAAGAAAGTTACGAGAATGGCATTGATAATAGAAATTCCAGTGCCAAATGACTTTTCTGTGAATTGTGTGGAATGAGAGAAGATCCTCAAATAATAAGAAATGAAGTCAGAGAGCAAGAAAATGTGTCAGGAAGTTATAGAAATATTTCCCATTGTGCTAGATGACACAGGTTTAGTTAAAGCAACTTCCAAGTACAGCTTGATAGAGGACATTCTATGAACTCCAGAAGGAAGCAGTCTTTGACATCATACAAGTACTACAGTGAAACTAAAATCATATTCCATTCATACAAGTCATGCAGATGGACCTGCCTTCTGAGTAATGGAGTTCAGACAGAAGAATTGCCTTCCCTTTCAGATTCACTCATTTTTGTAGTTGTACAGTGTTAGTGTGAGTTTAAGGGCTGTTACCCATCTCATTTTGAAAATACTGATTTGCTAGTTATAACTGTAAGGTTGGGCTGGGAAAGAATGTTGGGAACTCCACTCATCTAGCAAATCCCTTCTATCTCTGCCCTTCTCTTCTACTACCGACTCTAAACTTCATTCATTCCACCTTGCTGCATTGTGTGCTTGGAACAGACTACCTGAATTAGTGTGTCAGGCTCCATCTCTTGTCCTATTCAAATCCAGGATAAAAGCCCATCTCTTCAAGGCTGCTTTTGGTTCCTGACCCTTTACCCTCCTGTTTATCCCCTCAAGCTACCTCTTGTCCTCTTTTGTGTTTGACTCACATAGATGGTAAGCTCTGTTGAACACAGTGCTGCATATGTCTTCTAATGCTATACAAATGATAAGTAGTAGTAGTAATATAAAGGCATTTATAAAGTTGGTTACTTACTGTGAACTAGATTTCTCAGAGTGCGAGGTTATGTACAGTGGGAAGGTGGGTGTGGCCCACCCCGGGTGCCAGCCAGGAGGGGGTATGCTCACTAGGCCCAAGGATGCAGCATGGCAAACTTAATATAACCCCCCCCCCCATCCTTGAGGAGTAGATGCCGTCGGACTCTTAAAATAGTACTAAAGATGTTATAGTGTAGTCAGATGACCAAGTGGTTGTTCAGAGTCTGATTCTCACTCAGATGGAAATTTACAGAGTATACTTACCTCGTCTTATCTTCCTCCACCATGAAGTGAAGAGAATCATTAGAGGAAAATAAGATGCTACCATTTTAGGTATAGTAGAGCAGCTGATTTCAGCATGAAATAAATACATTTACTTTCATACATGGGATTTTTAGTAATATTTATTAAACTCTAGAAGAAATAGTTAAATAAGCTTAAAAAATGGAACACTCCAACAATTTCCACAGCTAGTTAAAACTCAGGAATAAAGTGTTTTTACACTATTACACGTCTCTTTTCACTTTAACATGAATCACGGTTTCTTTTTCTTGAAACAATTCTCTTCCACTAATTACAGGTAAGTGAGATAATTTCCAGACAACCTTTGTTTTTATTTCTCATTCTTATTCCCATTACTTTTCCATCAATAAGTTTATTCCCCTTTGTGCAGGAACTGTAAACAGTCACCCTTTAACAGGTAAGTTCCCCTCTTACTCTGAGTACTCAGTGTTTGTTTTACTTAAAATAGCACAGTATGAGCTCATAAATGTTTATATGTCTCTCAGGGTATGAGTGCACTGGTATCTCTTCCCAGACCTTTCTTGCGACGGGGCCCAGTCATTCATCCAGCAGTCCAGCGATGTTGCCTCTTCTTCCAGTCTGACTTCAGAAACCTCTCTGGTCCAGGGTTGTCCAGCACCCTACTGCCTGCCTGAAAAAAACTAAAAAAAGGAAAGACCTTTCCTGATGTTGAGGCTGAGTCTGCGTTCTGTTTGTTTTTTAATTAAAGTTCAGGCTGAAACTTACTTTTTCACTGTCCCTAAGCTAATTTAAAAAAAAGAGATAATTGAGAATCCCTAACAAAATTCCACACTCACTCAGTCACATCCCTTTTTCTTTGGGAATATCCTTTTTCAGTGGTCTGTATTTTAATTGTCTTAAGAAGTCACAATAGAAAATAAATTGTGCTCCAGACATCTGAACTTCAAATCACCCAGTTCAGCTTTGAGTCTCAGCTCCCAGAAGCTCATCAAACTGTCACAGCCAGAGGAGAAAGAGAGGCAATCACAGAACTCAGAGATTTCCATCCTATAGCAAGACAAGACAAGGAGAAGTAGTACAATGACACATGCAAGAAAATAGAAGCAGACACTATTAGAGGAAGAACAAGATCGGCTTTCCTAAAGCGTCGAGAGTTAAAGAAAAAATTCCAGCCTCGAATTGGAATATTACAAGGTGATCAAGGATCCATGTTGAATGATGCTGAGAAGATCAAGAAAAGGTGGAAAGAATATATAGAGTTGTTATATGAGAAAGATCAAGTAGATCAACACTGTTTCAACCTGTACTTAATGATCAGGAACCATTGTTGATGAAAGACGTTGAAGCAGCATTAAAAGTCTTATAAAAAAAGCAAAGCACCAGGCATTGATGGCATTATCATTGAATTATTACAGCTATCTAATGCAGCTGTTACTGTACTTACAAGGCTCTGCTAGGAAATTTGGAAGACAATATCATGGCCAAATGACTGGAAAAGATCTTTATTTATACCAATACTAAAGAAAGGTGATCCAACTGACTGTGGAAATTATCGCATAATCGCTCTGATCCCACATGCCAGCAAGATTCTACTTAAGATTATTTAGCAGAGACTACAACCATAACTGGAATGAGAACTGACTCAAGTGCAAGCAGGATTCAGGAAAGGGTGAGGAATGAGAGACATCATCACGGATGTGAGATGGATCCCTGAAAAGTCTAAAGAATACCAAGAATAAATTATTGTTTTATTGACTACATTAAGGCCTTTGGCTGTGTTAACCATGAGAAACTCTAGGCCATATTAAGAAGCATGGGTATACCAGAACACCTCATCATTCTCTTGTACAACCTTTACATTGATCAAGAAACAACAGTTTGAAGGAGAAACAGAATGGTTTAAAATCAGCAAAGGTGTATGACAAGGCTGCATATTTCACCCCTACCTGTTTAATTTATATGCAGAAGAAATCAGAGAAGCAGGACTGTACGAGGTGTGAAGACTGGTGGAAGATTCATCAACAACTTTCGCAATGCAGATGATACCACATTACCGGCTGAAAGTGAAGATGATCTGAAACATTTGCTTCTCAAGATCAAGGAGCATAGTCTTAAAATGGGCCTGCACCTTAATGTAAAGAAGATAAAGATCTGACAACTGGCAAAATCAATATGTTCATCGTTGATGGAGAAGAATTTGAAATAGTGGACAACTTTAACCTACTTGGATCAACTATCAATAAAGAAACAACAAGCAGTCAAGAAATCCAATGATGATGCATTTGCTCTTGGCAGAATGGCTATGAAGGACCTAGACAAGATTCTCAAGAGCGGAGATATCTCTCTCCATGCAAAGATTCAACTTGTTCAAGCCATAGTATTTTTAATAATGTCATATGGATGCAAAAGTTGGACAGTGAAAAAAATAGGAAGAAAATTGATACCTTTGAATTATGCAATGTGCTGGTGATTAATACTGTGTATACCATGGACTGCCTGAAGAACAAACCAGTCAGTACTAGAGGAGATCAAACCTAAGCTTTCTTTTGGCGTTCAGATGACAAGACTTCAACTTTCATACTTTGGGCACATCATGGAAGAGAGAGATCATTAGAGAGAGACATCATGATGGGAAGATAGAAGGTCAACACAAAAGAGGAAGGCCAGCAATGAGATGGACTGATACAGTAACAGCAGTTATGGATGCCACTCTATCAACAATGAGCCTCCTGACTGAAGACAAACACGGTGTAGGACAACTATCTGGAGGGTAACCATGAGTTGAAACGGACTCAATAGCTCTTAATAACAACATGCACCCTGTGCACAGCTCAGCACAGCTGTTCACTCAGGAGTTAAACTCCTCTTTCAGGAACTTTTGTTTAAAAATCCATTCAAATACTTACAGTATATAGCTGGTTCTGAGTTTTTTTTTCCTTAACACTTTTACAGAGGTCAAACCAGTTTTCCCTGAAGTTCAAGACTGTCAGCTTTACTTGCCAGTAACCACCAGTTGCTTTTATATCTGGTTCATAAGAAAATAAGAACATAAGTTATTATGTATTTATTTAATAGGTTTTCTATACCACCTTATCATTAATTCACAGCAGTTTACAGAGAACAAGATCCAACTTTTACATAGAACAGGATGTGCCATACTGGGTCCGACCAAGGTCCATCAAGCCCAGAATCCTGTTTCCAACAGTGGCCAATCTAGGTTTCAAGTACCTAGCAGTTTCCCCAAAAGACACAGGTTCCACAATGCTTGTATTGGGGCAAGCTGACAGCCTTGAACTTCAGGGAAAACTGGTTTAACCTCTGTAAAAGTGTTATGGAAGAAAAACTCTGAACCAGCTATATACTGTAAGTGTTTGTATGGATTTTTTAAACCTGCATTTAATTATGGTTTATGGATCTTTCCTCCAGGAACTTGTCCAACCTTTTTTAAAACCAGCTTCCCTAACAGCTTTTACTACATCCTCAGGTAACGAATTCCAGAGTTAGATTACACGTTGAGTGAAAAAATATTTTCTCTTATTAGTCTTAAATAGGTTACCCTGTAACTTCATTGCTTGCCCCATAGTCGTTCTATATTTTGATGGTGTAAACAATCGATCTACATTTTCCTGTTCTACTCTGTTCATTAATTTATAGACCTCTATCATATCTCCCCTCAGCCATCTCTTTTCCAGGTTGAAGAGCCCTAACCTTTTTAGCCTCTCCTCATAGGGGTATTCTTCCATCCCCTTTACCATTTTGTTGACTCTTTTCTGTTCCTTTTCTAATAGCGCCATATCCTTTTTAAGATATGAAGACCAGAATTGCACACAATATTTAAGATGCAGTCACACCATGGAAAGATACAGAGGCATTATAAAAGCCTTTGTTTTATTCTCCATTCCTTTCCTTATGATACCTAGAATTCTATTTGCTCTCTTGGCTGCCGCTGCACACTGGGCGGAGGGTTTCAACGAGTTATTCTATGATGATGGCTGAATCTTTTTCCTGGGTAGTGATTTCTAATGCACAACCTTGCATTGTGTAACCATAGTTTGGGTTGTTCTTTCCTAGGTGCATAACTTTGCATTTAGGAGGGAGGAGTGGCTCAGTGGTTGGGACAGGTTATCTCAAGCCAGAGGGCCAGGGGTTCAATTCTCACATGGTGACAAGTAACCTCAGGCTGGAGGGACTGGGGTCTTTAGTCCCATGACCACTCCTTGTGGCCTTGGGCAAGCCACTTAACCCTCCATTTCCTCAGGTACACTTAGATTGTGAGCCCTTCGGGGACAAGGGAATAAAAAGTACCTGTTAGTATATGCATACATGTAAACTGCTCTGATGTGCAAGTAAAGGGCGGTATATCAAGTGCCTAAACCATTTCTCCACGTTAAATTTCATCTGCCATGTGAACATCTAGGGGCATGTTTACTAAACTGTTTTAACGTGCGCCCGGCGTTAGTGTGTAGGATGCCATAAAAGGAGTGGGCGTATCGGTCTTAAAGTAGCAAAACGGGATTATCTCACGATAACGTGCGCTGTGCACATTATCGGGTGAGACGCTGCTAAGCACGTTAACGCATGGTAATCTTAAGTAGGCGCGCAGACATGCAAACACAGAAACAGAGGTGTAGCACAATGGTTAATACACTGACTGATGGTACAGGGGTCATGAGTTCAATCCCCCAGTGTGCCTAATCCATAAGGCTGGCTGAGGCATTAGCTGTTACGTGTAAGTGTTGATTTTTGAGGCATTTTATTTGTAGTTTAATTAGTGCTGCCAGCAAACACACCCTCACGTGCCGTAACCTAAGGTGCCGCATAAGGCACCCTATAAGGCAGTCCATAGGGCACATTATAAAGTGCACTGTCCGCCAAGGCACTCTATAATGTTCCCTATAGGGCACCCTATAAGGCGCTTTAGAGGACACCTGATAAGGCACCTTATAAGGTGCTATATAGGGCGCCCTATAAGGCGCTGTATAGGGCGCCTTATAAGGTGCCGTATGGGTCACCCTTTGGTTACAGTACACTGAGGGTGTTGTTGCTGGCAGCACTAATGTACATTAAAAATAGACAAGGCCTCAGACAGCCTTATCAAATAACCCCACCATGGGTTTGAACCCATGACCTCTGGTTCCACAGGCAGTGAAGTAACCAGTGGGCTACAGCTCTATAGCTGCTAACAAACCCCTGGCTGGCTGAAGAAGGACTGCACATCACCACACAAACTGTTTGCTGTGGTTACCAGGATAGGGTTAACCCACCTGTACCCATGATGCACTGCACATGCAAATCAGCAGTCTACAGATGGGCACAAGATGGGGTATGCAACCTCACAGCACCTCAGCCTGGTAGGGGGAACTGACCGCGTGTAGTACTGGCACAGAGTAGCTACAGACTGTCACATTGCGCGGGTACTGTGCTCACCCTGAGGGTGAGGTGGGGCGCCCAGCACCAGGTCCACATCACCTTTCATACTGCAGGTCCCAATCAGTGCTACTGTTTGTGATAGGTAGTCCCTGCAGACACACCTGAGATACATCTGTGTCCTTCTGTATTTCTCAGTCATGTCTAGCCCTTATGGGCTATGATGCACCCAGAATAGTGCATATCCTGTGATGGTGCCATGGTTACATGATGTAGGTGAAGGGGGGGGGGGTGTTTGGACCCATAGGCGGATTATGTACCACCACACAACCCACCCTCTGGGGTTCAGGGTGGGAAACAGGATCGCCCACCAACAGATCCACATTCTACCTCCCTGCAATGGTGGCAGTAGAGGGGACTATCAACCCCAGTCCTTCTGGGGAACAGACACCCTACAGGGCAGGCAATGCAGAGCTGTACACATCCATAAAGCAATAGCAGACAGACAGTAGGCCTGGAAATGCTCAGCTGCCCCCCACTACTATCTGACATTCCCCAGCAGCAAGCCTCCAGCCGCTGCACCCTGCAAGGTGTTCCAGCAAGACACATACTAGCTGCCGACAGTCTGCTAGCTAGTCCATAGTGCATGTTCCTGGAGGAGATGCGTGTACCTAGAACTGGGATGTCAGCATACACACCAAGCAGATAAGTCAGTGATTGGGCCCCAAAAGAGAACCCATAAATATCACATGAGAGAAATACTATATAGCACTATGGGGGAACCTAGCCTAGACAGACACACACTCCCCACACCTATGCCAGCATTGTGCAACTATAGAGGTGTTTGACAGCCCTGGCCACCGCACCAGTCCTGGGCATGGTGCCGGCATGGCTATGGTACGCAATACTGTTGGGGTCACTCCCCAGGGTGGTAAACACTGTCAGACACAAGACCTGTAGCACGCTCCACAGACATCAGAAAGGTTGCTATGATGCAACTCACTCAGAAAATTGTACTTAACTTCGGAATTGCTATCTGCCAGTAATCATAGCAACCTTTTGATAGCTGTGTACCATATTCCCAGGTTTAGGGTGGCATTGCTAAGGTATGCAAGTGCTAGTATTGGGAGATGCACGCAGGGCCCAACATCCTGCCTCTCCAGGAGGCTTCGGTTAATGGAGCCTGTGGGTGCGTGTGTGTCTGCTCCTGTTGGCCACTGCTCTAGGGCAGAGGTTCCCAACTCCAGTCCTGGAGGGCCAAACACTGTTTGGGTTTTCATGCTGTCCCTAATGAATATGCATGAGATACATCTGCATACCATGGGGGCGGTGCATAGAAATGCAGCACAGCCATATTTATTAGAGGCAGCATGGAACCTGAATGGTGTTTGGCCCTCCAGGACTGCATTTGGGAGACTCTGCTCTAGTGTGCATGTTTATGGTGTCTGTGCTCTGTAGGGTAAAATGTAGGTGTTTTGGGGATGTTTACATCATCTGCAATAATGGTTCTGTCTGTATTAGCATGTTTTAGTAGTGGGTAAAATATGGGAACTGGGTTGGCAGGAACCACAGCTGGGACTTGAACCTATGACCTTCTGCTTCTGAGCACACTGGCTGTGTGCACTGCACCACTGTGTTGCCACAGACATGGTGCATTCCCAGGGTGATACCATGACTGTTCATCAGACAGGGCCTGTCTGTTGCAGTGCATGGCACCCATCTACACAGGGATAGGCCATGGTCTGCTCTGGGAAGCTGCCACTGCCCCCTCCACCACCAGTACCCCTCTGCCACCCTGCTGACATGCCCTTCCACTGGTGGTGCTGGTGGAGCGCAGTCTCAGGCCATCCAGTGTGTGGGTAGGCAGCTGCCTATGGTGCGGATTCTGGGGTAGGGGTGCCTGCATAGCTGTCCACACTTCCCCCCAGCACCGCCTGCCAATGTTCTGTGCCCTTGGGGGTACCTGCTGGGTACTATCCCCTGTGACACTGTGGGGAGCACACTCGTGCCTATGTTGGGTCCTCATCAGTTGCTGTCTGGTTGCACTACTGTTTCAGCATTCCTATGGGCCACCTAGGCATCACCCTAGTCTGCACTGTGGCCCAGCTGCACTACAGCATGTGCCGCCTGCAGCCCTCTATGTCCCCTTTTTAAGCATCTGTCCAGTTTCCCATTCCGACATGCCTGTTCTGCTGTTGTGGAACATGTGCACGCCATAGGAAACCTGCCCAAAGGAGAGGGAAAACCCTGCTCAGCACAATTTCACTGTGGGCTCATTCACCTTGTATGGGGATGGAGCATAGACCCTTCCAAAATTCATATCTTTTTTTTTTTGGAGCTTTCTCAGGGTGGGGGTGGGGGGTTTGATGTTTCCCATTAATATCACTAAGGTCATTTTCAATGTTTATTTGCCCTTTTGTTCCGTGCACATGTATCACACTCATCACCTTTTGTAGGTTTTCCTAGCTTTGCTGTACATTGCTGACGGAAATGGTTTCTTTTCCCTTTAAATCAGCTCTAATGCCAGGGTTTCACTGGCGTTAGTTTTCAGCCTCGAATTTCACAGCGTTAGTGTGCAGGGAGCCTCTCCCCTCCCACTCTCTGCCCATTGACCCTCTCTCTCCGCCCCTGCGGAGCCTTCCTCCGCCCTCTGGGAGCCTTTCTCTGCCGTCAGTGCTCATTTGCGCCGCTGCACGCGTTATCGTGCGCTAAGGTACCTCTGCGCCCGATAAAGCGCCATTATTGCGTGATAAGGTACCTTATCGTGCGATAGCATGGAAGAGCGCACTTTAAGACTGCTTAGTAAACATACCCCCTAGTCTTCCAATTTATCAAGATCCTCTTGCAATTTTTCACAATTCTCTTCAGTTTTAACAACTTTGAATAATTTTGTGTCATCTGCAAATTTAACTGCCTCACTCATTATTCAAATTTCCAGGTTCTTTATGAATATGTTAAAAAGCAGTTGACCCAGCACAGATCACTGGAGTGCTCTACTATTCACTTTTCTCCAGTCAGAAAATTGTCAATTTAGCCCTACCATCTGTTTTCTATCTTTTAACCAGTTCCTGATCCACAATAGTACACTGCTTCCTATCCTATGACTTTTTACTTTCTCCAAGAGTCTCATGAAAGACTTTTTCAAAGGATTTCTGAAAATCCAGACACATTATATCAACCAGCTCACCTTTGTCTGTCTGTTTATTCACATCTTCAAAAAAATATAACAAATTAGTAAGACATGACTTTCCTTGGCTAAATCCATGTTGGCTTTCTCTGATTAAACCTTGACTATCTACATGTTCAGTAATTTTGTTCTTTATAATGGTTTCTACCATTTTGCCTGGTACTGACGTCAGGCTCACCGCTCTGTAGTTTCCTGGATCACCCCTTGAACCCTTTTTAAAAATTAGCGTTGCATTGGCCATTTGCTAATCTTCAGGTACTACAGATGATTTTAATGATAGTTCAGAGATTACTAGTAGTAGATTTACAATCTCATATTTCAGTTCTTTCAACATTCTCCATGCAGGTGATCTCCTACTCTTCAGTTTATCAAATAGACAATATCATATCACACTCACAAAACAGTGCTAATTGAGTAGCATATATCTTATAGATACTTGAATGTACTACCCCCGTTAATGCAACTCTTAACAGCTACTACTGTATATAATTCACTCTGTTATATGTTCTCTGTATTGTAATTGAACACTCACTGTAAATAGTTCTACTTCTTCCATGTAACTGAATAAGTGCTTGTTTCTTGTACTAGTCATACCTTTGTTTTTTGTAAACAGCGCTTGATCCTTTGGAAAGTGCGGTATAAAAATGTTTAATAGATAAATAAAATAGTTGTAATACATTTTCCCGTTTTATTGATATGTCTTTCAATTTTTCTGATGCATCAGTTTTAAATACCATTTCAGGCATGGGCAACTTCCCTACATCTTTCTCAGTAAAGACTGAAGCAAATAATTAATTCACTCTTTCTGCTATGGTCTTGTGCCCTCTTAGCCCCTCTTTTACCCCTCTATCATCTAATAGTCCAACTGACTCTCTCAAAGGCTTTTTGCTATGAATGTAGTCGAAAAAGGTTTTATTATGCATTTTTGCTTCCAGGGCAAGCTTTCATTCAAATTCTCTCTTTGCCTGCCTTATCAATGCCTTGTGTCACCAGCAGGGGCTGGACTGTGGCCTAAGCTAACAGCCAGAAAGTTGTAGTTGTGAGTCAAGTGGTCAGGTTTTTCAAAAGGATTTTTATTCCCCTCCCGGGGTTGGATTTTCAAAAAGGTTATAATACAAAAAAACTCAGGATACAACCATACTTCTGGTAAACTGAAGAAAACTTAAACATAGCATCTTGTTTCAACAGAAATCATAAATCACAGTATAAATCGTATCCGATATGCTAGCTGTCTCTTCTTAGCTCTCTCAGCACTCACGAGGCACTCTTATCCTGGCTTCAGCATAAGGAGGAAACCATATCGGATAACAACAGCGTACAATCCATGGCTTCATCACATGGGCTTTCAATACCAGCCTCTGTAATCATAGGCTCACACTTTGCTTTATCATTTACAGTATTTTCATTAGAACAGAAAGTTTTCACCTTTCTTAGTCCCATATCTCTGTCAGTGCTCTCTGAACAGCCTTCTTCACAGCAGGGCAAATAGCTGTCATAAAACTGGTAATAGCAGGAAGGAGAGACACCTTTCTCTGAGTAAGCTTTATCCTTAAAACTTTTAAACTTCCTGCCTTTTGCATTTGGCTGTAACCCATAACACTGTTCTCTTCTATTATATGAAGATTTCTCCCTTGGAAATCTTTTGCAGGGTTTCACTGGCACACACTCTTCAGGGTCAGACATACACACATCTTCAATAGCATTTCTTTCCCTCTCTAGGGCTTGTAACTGCTTTAAGCTGCCATGCTTTTCAGATACATATGGTTTGCCTTTTGCTGCCTCCCATTCATTCAGCACAGCCCGGTGCTTAGGAAATTCAAGCTGCGTCAGAGGTAAGTGCTTCTTACAGCTGACCTCTCTGTGTGAAACTCTCCTTGTTTCTTTCTGTGAATTTCTTTGTGACTTCCTGCTAGAAGTTTCAGGCAGTTCTGACTCTGTGTCTGTATTTCCTGAATATTCTGAGCTTTCTTCTGAGTCCTGCAAGTCTCTCAGGTCTTGCCAATCCTGCAAGTTTCTCGTGTCCTGCCAGTCTAACTCTGACTGCACTGAGCATTTTTTATACAGCTTCTTGGGCGTTCCCTTGCGCAGGTGAAAGCCGTTTTCATCAGCAGCTGGGGAATGCTTACTAGCTAGGCGTGACTGCAGACCTCGTGTCTGAGTTTGTTTACGTTGCCTATGGTAACTGGGAACCTTGTGACTTGCCTGCCTGTCAGAATCTAAACTGCAAACAGCAGATTTCTGTGCTTCTGAGGCAGAGGGCAGATCTTCCGTGTTACACTTGCATCTAACTTGCCAGTGCTTATGTTATTTCCAGTTTTAGGCAGTTGACTCTTTTTTTCCATTTCCTGAAAGTTGGTTTTTTTTTGGCTACAACAGCCTCGCTGACCTCATCTTTAAACCATGCTGGCAGTTTTCTGGCCCCCTCCCACTTTTCTTCAAGCGTGCAATATATCTAGTCTGGGCTTCCAAAATAGTATTTTTAAACAGTGCTCATACTTAATGTAAATCTTTAACCTTTGCAGCTTTAACCTTTGAGAGTAAATCACTTTTATCTATGCCTTTCACCTCAAGTCCAGATCCTGTCCCTTCCACTGTGCTGCACCATATGCCTGGAATAGACTACCTGAGTTAGAATGACAGGCTCCATCTCTGGCCCTTTTGAAATCTAGGCTAAAAACTGACCCCTTCAAGGCTACCTTTCGATCCTAATCCCCTTATTTTCCTGTCTTCACTCACATGTATTTCAATTGTTTCCCTAAGAATTCCCTAGTCCCCAGTTGTTCTGTCTGTCATAACATATTGTAAGTTCTGTGGAGCAAGGACAATCTTTTTTTTGTATTCGTACAGCACTGCATATGCCTAGTAGCCCTATATAAATGATAAGTAGTAGTAGTAGTAGTGCAGCTCGCTTGCTTTCGAGGCCTCCTTGAACCCCTGGTATTTACAGTAGTGCTGCATCACATATACAGCACTATGTAACAGAATGCAACAGAATTGCCCTATAATAGGGCAGACAATCAGTGGTAGTGAGCTAGTAGGCCATTTATTTTTTTGCCTCTTAAACTGATTGCAGTGCCCACAAATTATTGTGTTAATTAATTAATGAAAGATAATTCCTCTTTATTATTCTCTTTTACTTCATTTAACCATTTATTCTGCTTGACTACTCAATGTCTGTTTGCTTTTAAGTGACCAACAGATAACATGCAATGAATTCTGTCGGAGCTCACCTGCGGGTTCCATCAGCTATAGATGATAACTTCACCCCTGCCCACTATAAATTCATCATTGCTCCAAAATATATATGTTTAGTGCAGCTTCAACAAAATGATAATCAATATTTCAACTTGGAAAAATCTAAAATTAATCTTTTTGTTTTATCCTTTTTTGCCATGATGCATGCAAAGCTGTTGTCACTGTTATTTTATTTGAATTATGATTCACTTCCTGTCAACCATCTCTGATCTTGGCTGATGGCTTCACCAATAAACTTGGTTTCTTAACAGATTTATGAATTCCACTCAAACTTGCTAAAGCACACTGTCAGGAAGCTATTGGGAACCTTCTGGTTCCATGTCACTATCTAACACCCCCCCCCCCCCCCCTCTAGTGCCCAGCTCCATTGCTGCTGCTGGGACCGGCAGAAGTGGCAATATATGAAAAATAGAGTCTGCAAGCTTATGATTGTCACTTAGGGCTCTCCCGGCCAAGCTCTTTCTGACAAAATTCCTGTTTCTAAGGGGCAGGACCAGCAGAGTCTAAAATAACTTGCAGGCTCCGCTCTATTTTAGACGCATCGCTCGTGGCTCTGCCGGTCCTGCCCCTTAGAAATAGGACGTTTACAAGGGGGAGAAATGCTGAACAGAAAGGAAACAGGCTGCCAGAGGACTTGTGGGACAATGTGAATAGGGACATGGAGGGGATCAGATGCAGAACATGAGGGGGGGGGGGGGGTGGAGGTGACAGCAATGTTTAATGTAAATTACCATGTTTAAGTTATAATGTAAACTGATTTGACTGAAATTATAAAGCGGTATAAAAAATCTGTTAAATAAATAAAAATAAGAAGATGCTGGCACATGCGGCTGGAGGATTAAGGTCACAGAGGAGGTTACAGAGACATAGAGAGGGGATGCTAAACTGTGGGGTTGGGGAATAGGGTGATGGGCCAGATGCTGGATGCAGAGGGGAGTTGTTGGACATAGGAGGGGGAACAGGGACATGGGGAGGAGGAGTAGGAATATAGAGGGGAAATGCTGGGCATAGGAGGGGGTGATAAGAACACAGAGCGGGGCATGGGGGTAAGTAGGAAGACAGCTGGGAAATGGGGAGAGAGAGAATAGATATTGAATGAAGGGGGAGGGAGTGAGAGGAGATGCTGGAAGGAGAGGAAAAGAGAGGAGATGCTGGGGAAAGGGGTGAGACTGGGAAATAAGGGGATGATGAATGGGAGGGCCAGGGTGACGGCAAGAGATGGACAGTTGGATGAAGATGCAGTAAAAAAAAAAAAAAGATTGAAGACTGGATTGTAAGAGAGTGAAATATGAGTTGATAGAGAGAGAAAAATGAATGGAAGAAAGCTGAAAGGAAAAGCAATGTCAGAGAAAGATATAGAGGAGGAAATGAAGAAGTGGGCAAATGGATTGAACACGATGGAGAGAAAATTAAAGGAAGACAGTGGAAAGTAAAATCTAGAGATTAGGATCAACGCATTTAGAAAAATAAGATGGCCAAACAACAAAGGTAGATTTTTTTTTTTATTGTTAATTTAGCAATTGAAATATGCCAGTTTTTGGAATTTTTATCTTCTTTGATTTTAATATTTGACGCAGTACGGAGTAAATGCATGATGGTTTTTTTTATTTCTGTAGTGTTACACTGCATACAGAATCTGGCTTTTTGGGATTCCGTTTAATTTTTGTCTACATATTTCTATTTTTGTGGTAATTCGTTCTGTTCTTGATGAGGGTCTCTCTATGTTTAGAATGTGTGACCAAGGCCAGGTATTCTGTTAGCAGTGAGCATCTGTGTAGGGATCTGTAGTAATGTGGCTTGTTTAATTTTCTGAATAGGTGATACTGATGTATTCACAGTGTTACACTTTTCAAGGCAGGTCTTCACTGCTGCTGTTATGGAATGTTTGAATTATCCAGACGGTTTGTAAGGTTTTGTCTTACTTTATAATATGCCTGGTACTTGAGAGGGTTTATGTTGTTGTTACACTCAGATTTTTTTTATATGGTGAGTTCTAAAGGGAAATGTCCCAGTTCTGTTCTGGACGGAGGGACTGAAAAATTGCAAGCTAAAATAATACGATAAGAAGCTAAATATAATCATTTTGTGGTGCTCCTTTCATTTGCAAAACAATACACCCTGCAGATCTTTCGAAATTTATATCACAAATGTGCCGTGAGAAAAACCTCACTCATGGGCCTTCAATCTCATTCATTGGAGAGGTAAATCACACTCTCTGGGATAGGTCACTCTTGGCATCTCTGGTAACAGCTGGAGGGGGTTGTGATTTCTGAGCCTAAGATAAATCAATTGCTCAGGATGATCAAAAGGAAAACTTACCGAGCATACTACACAGAAAAGCTGTCTCTGATCTGAGCCTAGGATCAGCCCTGGGCCTTGTTATCTTCCTCTTTAGTTGTTGCAGGACCTATGCTTTATTCAAAACCCAGACTCTTTCCCATGTCTCACTAGAACTACCTCTACTATTTATTTATTTATGTAACAGGTTTTTTTTACACCGCTTTATCATTTCAATCAAAGCAATTTACATTGTAACTTAAACTTGGTAAACGTACATTAAATGGGGACATTGATATCTTTGATTTTTCTGAGCAATGGAGGATTAAGTGACTTGTCCAAGGCCACAAGGAATGCTAGTGGGAATCAGTGCCCTTCCACCTGCCCATCTCTCCACCTGCCCTTCCTTCTCGACGACTCAATCCATCCACTAAGCAGGCCTTCTCTATAGCTCTTCCTCCCCTACCATCTGATTTTTCTTCTTACTCACCCTCCTCTCAGGTCACAACATGGAATGCCGAGCTGTCCCGCACACTTGACCAAGTTGCTCCTACTAGACTTATTAAACCCCGGCGTGGTACTCATCAATCTTGGTACCACGCCGGGCTCTCTCTACTTCGTTCTCAATTACGTAGAGCTGAGCGTCTTTGGCGCAAGGCCCCCTCTGCTGACTCGTATCACAAATTCAAATCCTGTCACGCTCATTATCGTTCTGCAATTCATAAGGCAAAATGCTCTTTCTACTCTTCCATGATCCTCGCTGCCCCTAATAGGTCCCGCCAGCTCTTTGCAACCTTGAATACCCTTTCTAGCATACAGTCCTCCACTGCCCCGCAATCTCCGCATCTCGATTTAGCTCCTAGCCCTACCACTTTGGCGACCTTCTTTTCTGATAAAGTTCAAAATCTTCGTTCCTCTCTCCCTTACTGCCCCCAAGTTTTGTCTTCCCCCCCTCCTGTTTCTCCCCCATCTTCTCCATGCCTTTCTCACGCCTGGTCTACTTTCTCATCTATTTCCTCATCAGAATTGCTTCACCTATTGTCTAACACCCGGAAAACAACCTGTGTCTTGGATCCTATTCCTTCTGCTTGGCTCTCTGATCCCCCTGCCTCCCTGCTTCAACCCCTGCTGACCATCATTAATTCCAGTTTGTCCTCGGGTTCTTTCCCTACTCCTTGGAAACATGCCACAGTTCGTCCTCTCCTCAAACAACCTACCCTGGATCCCTCCGTCCCTGCTCACTATCGCCCAGTATCCAATCTCCCTTTCTTTTCCAAACTCTTAGAAAAGGTGGTCTTTTCACAACTTTCTCACTATCTTGCTTCCACACTGTTCTTGCATCCTAGACAATCCGGCTTCAGACCTGGTTTTAGTGTCGAGTCCACAATCACTGCTGTCTTGAATGAAATCCATACTTCTCACGATCAGGGTCACATTACCATAGCAGTATCACTTGATCTTTCGGCGGCTTTTGATTTGGTGGATCACACTCTTCTTCTTTCTCGTCTTCGGGATGCGGGTATTCGTGGTTCAGTCTATCACTGGTTTCATTCGTTTCTCTGTCATCGATCTTTTGCTGTCTCCTCCTCCCACTCACTTTCTAGTCGTCTTTTACTCCCTTGTGGTGTCCCTCAGGGCTCCATCCTGGCTCCTTTACTATTTAACATTTTCCTTGCCCCACTGGCGCTAATCATTCAGCAAGCCGGGATCTCTAGCTACTTCTATGCAGACGATATTCTTCTGTTGCATCATACTTCCTCGTCCCACCCCGAAATATCACCTCTGGAAAACTGTTTATCTACTATCTCTTCTTGGCTTTCTTCTAACTGTTTGGTGCTTAATGTTAGTAAAACAGCTGCAATCTGGTTCCCACATGCCTCTCCTGCCCCGTCTCTTGCTCCATCCCTTGCAAGTGCCACCATTACTGTAGTACCTAAGCTTCGCTACCTTGGGGTGTTTCTTGACAGCGCTCTTAGCTTTCATGATCATATTTCTCACGTTTCTCGGTGTTCTTTTCTTTGTCTTCGGCAGATTCGTGCCGTTCGTCCCTTTCTGTCCACCCAGGCCCTCACTACTCTTCTCCTTTCCTTGGTTATCACAAGATTAGACTTTTGTAACACTATTTTCGCTGGTCTTCCTCAATCCCAAAAACATCGTCTTCAATTAATCCAAAACACGGCTGCTCGCATGATTCTCCACGCTTCCCCACGTGACCATGTTACCCCCTTACTTTATCATCTCCACTGGTTGCCACTAGACTACCGGATATCATTTAAATTTCTCACTCTAACTCACAAAGCCATTTATCACTCAACTCCTGCTTACCTGTCAGATTTATTGACCTACCACAACCCTTCCCGTAGTCTTCGGTCTATCCACATTAACCGTCTTCACCTTCCAGCACCTTCCAAAGCTCACTTACAATCCACCAGAAAATCTGCATTTTATTATTTAGGACCCTCCCTTTGGAACTCTCTCCCTACCCACCTCCGTACAGAAGAATCCTATCCCAAGTTCCGTTCCCTTCTCAAAACTCATTTTTTTTTCACTAGCTTTCCCCCCCTGATAACCTCTTTTCTGTTTTTCTGTCTGTGTGTTCTCTGCCTTGACTCTCTCTGCTATTAATTATTGTAATTTCTTTTCTTTCTGTTAAACTTTGATTTTATTTGTAAACCGCCTCGATATTATGGGAGGCGGTATAGTAAATGCAATGTAAACAATAAACAATAAATAATAAACCCTGGTCTCTTGGTTCCCAAGCCAGAGCTCTAACCACTAGTATCACTTATCACTTCTATAGCACTATAAGGCATATGCAGAACTGTAAATTTATTTATTAGTGCATATTTACCACTTTTCATGAATAAAAGTGGTTTACAGAGAACTCAAGGATTGAATATTACATTAAACAAAAAATATATGTAACATCTAAACAGGGAGTGAAAGGGGAAAAGGGACAAAATAACTTAAATCAGCAACAGCTGATTTAAGTAATAACTATGTACAGAGAACTAAGCATATATATAAATTAGTTACAATGAACTTGATCACCCCCCTAGTTATCCAGAATTACTTTTTCCATATCCAATCCCCCATTGTTTCCAGGGTCACTGCCCTCCTCCTCCTCCTGGGTTTGAGCCACAATTAAAACTTTATTTTTTTAAAATTTAGTTTAACTCCTGGCCCCACTGCTCAGACTGTAAAACAAAGCCTCTGGAGCCTACCTAGAGACCCGAGCACTCTGGCCTCAGCAATGCCAAAAATGTCGCCGCACTGCATCAAACTTCACTTTTGTTTTTTGGTAAATATTTCTCCTGCTTCCCAGACCATCAACACATCAGCACTGGCACTGCCATTCTTGCACTGTGACCCGCAACCCGACTGTAGTCTAGTGCTCTCAGAGAATGGGTGTCCATGCCACAGCTGCAAAATCTAACTTGGCTGTGGCAGCCTGGACTTGCAGCGCCAGGTATCCCACACATAAAAAAGGCCTGCTGCTGTGCATAGATTACTTACTGTGGCGGCTCCTGAGCAGAATGGAGCCAACCGCTGGCTCAAGGGCCACACATGTCCATCCTCTTAATGTCTTTAGAATCAGATGTGTAACCTATAAATAATATAAAGAAAATAAACAAACAAGGGGACTCTTTTACTAATGTGCACTAAGCACTTTTTGCGGGTTTTATGGCACGCTAACCATTTGTGCGGGCCCATGCTAATGGTTAGCAAATGCAAAAAAACACAGCCATGGTAAAAACGAAATTCATGCTAAGTGGTTAGGAAAGGTTTGGCTGGGATCAGGGCATGACGACTGGTGAATGCAAGCATTTGAGATGTTACCACACGCTAGATGTCATAACTACCAATAGCATGGCTAAAATGAATGCCTTCTCAATGCTGTTGCCCTAAGTCTCCCCCAAACCTCCCCCCCCCCCAATGGTGGCAATCGTTGCTGACATTTGTACCCTGACACTCTCCCGGTCCCAACCCCAATCATGCGTCAGAGCCCCTATCGTCCCAATCTGATCCCAACAACACAATCCTCCCAACAACAACCCCTCTCAGATCAAGTCCCAACCTTTCTCCACACCCACCCAACACTTATCAAGAAGTTATCTCTAATGCATGTTGGGGTAGATGTGATCTCCTTTTGCTTTTGTCCTGTTGCTGCCTGGGTGCAACATGGCAGATTTGACTTTTAGTGGTGATCTTGCAGTATTACCTCTGACCCTAGTCTTAAGGGGCAAAGGAGGGATGTGTGATCAAAAGGTGACAAAGCAGTAAAAATGTATGGTTTATAATGTAATATTAAATCCAGATCTTTGTTAAGACACTTCCAGATGAAAAGAAAGAATTTATCATTTTAACTTCAAAAGTCTTAATCCTGGACTGTTTTGAAATTTCCTCTTAGGCTTCTGATCATTAAGTAATTGCTGCAGTGCTCCTGAAAAATGTTCCTTCACAGTGGTGTCACCTCTGTCCTCTTCATGGTCTCTGACACAATATCAACTGTGAT
The DNA here is from genome assembly GCA_033557465.1 of Ichthyophis bannanicus. Lineage (NCBI taxonomy): Eukaryota > Metazoa > Chordata > Amphibia > Gymnophiona > Ichthyophiidae > Ichthyophis > Ichthyophis bannanicus. Next base: position 386,098,617 of record CM066035.1, on the reverse strand, counting down.
GCTGTGGATTCACCTTGGTCTAACTTGAATTGCACACAATATTCAAGGTGTGGTCGCACCATAGAGTGATACAGAGACAATATAATATCCTTGGTTTTATTCTCCATTCCTTTCCTTATGATTTCTAGCATTCTATTTGCTAGAATTCTATGTTGCCATGGCTGTGTAAATGCCTTATCTGCCCCACACTTTGACACCTAATGAACTGGAAGCCCACTCTCAGTTCCTTTCCAACTCTATCTTTTCTCTCAGGGCATAGGCTACAATAGTGTAGCCCATCATTGCTCAGAAGAATGGTCAAACTTTCACCCCATATCGAAAGAATCACTAAAGAACATTATATCCAATCTCAACACTACCACCTCCTTCCTTGATCCATGCCCTGTAACATGGATAAAAAGCACACTTCCAATACTAATCTCTTTCATCCTCCCCATAGTCAACCTCTCATTACTCCAAGGTTACATCCCCCCTAAACTCAAACACGCACAAATCCGCCCAATTCTCAAGAACGGTAATATGGACAAAACATCACCAAAATCGTATCGTCCCATATCAAGTATCCCTTTCTTAGCTAAAATAATAGAAAAAGTGGTACAGATCCAGACACAGGAATATTTAGACTCTTCCTACCCACTTGATGAACACCAATATGGCTTTAGACCTCAACATGGAGTTGAATCACTATTGACAGTCTTAATCGATGCACTCATTAAAGGGATTGATAACCACAAAAACGCATTCATACTCCTATTTATTGACATTTCTGCAGCATTTGATAGTGTACATCACACCATAATGCTTAATAACCTAAAACAAATAGGAATAAATGCAACAGTACACAAATGGTTCACCTCATATTTATATAATAGAACACAAAATGTAAGAATAGATAATCAGACATCCACCATATATAAACAAGAAATTGGACTCCCACAAGGCTCGGCATTATCAGCCCTCCTATTTAATATATATAAAACCAGTTTGTGACATATTCAAAAAATTCGGTGTACTATATCATCTATATGCTGATGATATCATGTTATACATTCCATTCACCATCCCTGATGTACCGATAAAACTCCTAACAGATTGCCTTATTGAAGTCACAACCTGGCTAAAAGAGCAAAACCTCCACATAAACCACTCAAAAACAGAAGCATTAATTGTAACAAAAAAACAATCTTACGTTCCTCCAACCATACAAAACCAGGACATAAAAATAAAAAATGAAATAAGATACCTAGGAGTCATACTAGATACACACCTCACCTTGAACACCCACATTAGAAACACTATAAAGAAAGTCTACTTCAAACTCAAAATACTCAAGCAACTACGCCCCCTCGTACATTTACAAGATTTCATCAACATAATACAGGCAACCATAACCCCGCACTTTGACTTTTCCAACTTAATTCTCTTAGGTATAACAAAACAAAACATCAAAAGAATACAACTAGCACAGAATGCAGCAGCTAGAATTGTAATGAAAGCACACTCACTCCAGCATATTACTCCAATATTAGCAAACCTACATTGGCTACCAATAAAAAGCAGGATAATATATAAGACTGCAATAACCACATTTAAAGCCCTAAATGGCATCGCGCCAATCCCATTAAGCAAACTTATATGTAAGGAAGCACAAAAAGTCACCCACAGAAAAGGACACTCAAATAAACTAAAGACTCCAAATGATTTTATAAAAGCAAACAAACAAACTAATAACAGAGCCTTTTCACATGCGGCCCCCCTTATTTGGAACTCCATCCCGGAGGACCTACGCTCATCAACAGAAATTATAGAATTCCGCAAAAAACGGAAAACCTATCTCTTCACCTCGCACTACAACACCATAGTTAATCCACTGATCACCCCAGAAAAAGGCTAAAATACGATCACCCCAGAAAAAGGCTAAAACACGATCAACTGCGTAAAGCTAAACATCATAACTTAATAGATATTACAACCACTTGTAAATAACGATGATTCAAATCAAAAGACCCTTCAAACCTGTAATTGTACATAGTTTCTTTACCTTGTTCTTGTTTTGTTATGTATTTTAACCATTACATTGTTCTGTTATGTATTTAAGCATTACACTGTTTACTGCCTAATATTGTTCCATGTAAAACAAGCTCATGCTTTGTTGACTGTTGTTCAATTGTGAACCGCATCTGAACTCTGGAAGATGCGGGATATAAATGATTGTTAAATAAAATAAATAAATAAAAATAGGCTGAGTTGTCAAGTCAACCTGACTAGATGCCCCACTTTACTCACGGCACACATGCAAGTTGTGCAGGCTGCACACCTCCATCCTCTTAATGTCTTTATGATAGTATGGCTGCTAACTTTTAACACAATATTCAAGATGTGACAGCAGGATCCTGGTGTTATCTGAACAGTACATGGATAATAAAAGGACACTATTATCAAGTCTTTCCTGTAATGATTGAGGATTTCCATTAGTTTGAAATTGTAGCAGCAGAGCGCAGACAAACCAATGATACCAGGAGTCTGTTCAGAAGGTCCAAATCATTTATTTGTGCACAAGTCTCAAGCAGAATCAAATTCAAAATGGCTGAGCAAAGTTCTCTGGCAATACAACAACTTTTATAGACTTTAGCTTCATTCTAGGTATAGAAAAACATTTCATTGGTCCCGGTAACCTCCCGTACCTCTTCTATTGGTCCCGGTACTGATATGATTATCCAATTATATTCTTTCAGTGGGCTCAGCACCTGCTTACCCCCCTTCTAGTCCCAATTACAATGGTCAGTTCACTAACTTGTTACTTTCCTACTTTCAAGGCTATTGAGCTAGTTAATACGTGCAGGGAAGCAGGGCTCTATAACTTCTTTGTCAGCAGTTTTAAACATGAATGTCTATATTTTTCCATCTGTTCTGCTTGTCTAAGCTAATTCAGTACTTTTACTGAGTTCTTTAGTTCTATAGCAGCATATTGGGGGATGTGCAATTCCTATGGGCCTCTTCACAAGCTTCATTTACAGGTCAAGCTAGTTAGGCTTGCTTATGTCAGACACTGTGGATCACAGGCCTACACCTGCCACATTCCCCCCTTTGATTAATCTCACCCTATTAGTTAATAAGGTGTGAGAATTTAATCACTTCAAAATAATTATACTACGGTTAGAGGAGTTCGGCTATATCCAGGAGGACGAGGTTGATATAAAGCCATTATCTTAGTTGCGGTCTTCCGCTCTACCGTATTATCAATAGCACTGTGTATGGAATGCATACAGCATGGAATTATACATGGCAATAGGAAAATAACAACAACAATCAGTAATACCAGTATTAGAAAAGTCTTCAGTCCTCCTAGCCATGAGAAAAGATTAGCAAACCAGTTAGGTAATCTTAGTGGGTGCCAAGTCTGAACTGGCACATAAGCATGTTTGCGCATATCTTCAGCAATTTCTTCAACTACTTGACCTTTGTCATCTATTTTCAAACAGCAATTGGTTAGATTCAGTTTACCACATACTCCTCCTTCAGCTGCTAACAAATAATCAAGTGCTAGACGATTCTGGTATATTGCGGTGCACATTTGGGTGCTTTGTCTAGCTAAAAGTGTGAGAGCGTGGCTAGTTTCATTAGTTATTATTTCAACTACTGCCTGTAGGCGAATAATACGATTAATCATATAGATTGGTGTTCGATAACCATACATACCATCATCATTCCAAGTGGCAGGCCCATAATACTCAATAATTCTTTCTGGTGGCCAATCATCACCCTCCCACTTCTCCCATTTGCCTATTTGGAGGGGTGCTCTCTTCTGTCGCAATGCTCTTTTGTGTCTGTGGGTAGTGTACACTGGGTATCCTAATTGTTCTCCATGTTCTGTGGGTAGGAGAAAGAAAGAAGGTCTGATGGACCCTAAGACACATGCTCCTCCCCAATGTGATGGGAGCTGAGCATACGCTCGGTTTCCACAGATCCAATACAGGCCAGGTGGGGCTTGCCAAGCATGAGTTTTGGCAAGGTTAGTCCATAAACCAGCAAGTTCGGGAAATCTGGCTAATGGGTTAGGAGGTTCAGGGTGTTTTATTCCTGACCACCATGACGTCTTTTTGGTAGTGGCATTATAAAACTTCTGGCTAAGACAGACCAGCTGTCCTACCTGTTGGGTGAACTGAGGTCCAGTTCTGGCATAGCAAAGACGTCCAACAATTGAATGCGCTAACACCCATTCGCTAGTAGTCTTGTGTAATTTAGTCTGATTGTAAGTCAGAGAATAATTCAATTCTTGGGCCTCCCATGGCCACTGGTCACCCATCTGGGTTCCGCCACAGAAATAACAATCTGAGATCTTTAGACTGGATACTACTGCTCCAGCTAATTCTAGAAACAAATTCTGGGATGGATGGGGAATTTCAAACTTATTTACATGCATAGCTTCATAGAAAGTGTTATGGATGTGGTATTTAGATGACTTGTAGGCTTGGGTATTTAATCTTATATACACAATGGTTCCTGGATCTACTGCTCCACCTGCAATACGTAAACCAAACTTGTATCCTTGTTTCCATGCATTAGGATTACGGATCCGTAATTGCAAAGGGTTACAAGCACCTTTCTTACATTTGTCATCTGTTTTTGACTTAGTCAAAGTGGCAACTCGATTATCTCTCTGTTCATCTGTAATACCAGCATTCCATGTAGCATAAAAAACACACTCCCAGTTTGGGCAATAGTAATCTGCAGCTGGGGCAGTACTATATGACCCTTTCTTACCAGTACACTTTCTCCATCCCGTGGCACCTTCTGGGCACATATACTTATGATCGTTGCGATAGGCTTTTTCCCAGGTACCACATCTGGAACGACTATCTCTGTTTATAACATCACATGCATCAAAATATAAAACAGCAGGTATACTAGCATCTTTAAGTGGTCGTGTAGCATTAATTACAGGTCTGTCTGCATCATTCCATCGTATTTCCAACGTATAATATGATGGGTTCTGATGCGGGTTATAGCATACTCTGGAGTTACCTTTAATGCAAACATTTAGTTCAGTGGTGTTATAAATACACCGAGTCACTTTACCAGTGCATTTATAGTGAGAATGATAAATCAAAGTCTGAGTTACTTTCAGTCCAGTTCGAGTAGAAGTAATGCAAGCAGTGCATGGAGGTAAAGCATGAGTCAGTTCAAAACCTCCAAAACAGGCAACCAGGGCCAAGCAAAGATAAAAATACATGTTGATTGGAGTTCTTCTGAATCCTCAGCTTGCAAATCTTGACCACGACGATCTCTTCTTCGTCCCGTGTGCTAATAAAGCAATTTCAACGGGTGCTGAGTGTTGATTGAAGATCCTCAAGTTGTCCATCACACAGTAACCAACTTAGTAATTTCAGTTGGCTTTTGAAGTATGGTTAATCAATGTAGTATCAAAGTAGTGTGCAAATTCATACACAGATTGGGTTCGTTGAAACAAAACTGTTGCTGCATGGAAAACAGCAATCCTCTTCGAAAGACTTGGCTACTGCAAGGCACTGTGACAAAGTGTCTACGCTGCTGGTTGCCGTCTCAGAGTAACTCGTAAAGGTGCATCGTGATGCTGCTCCGCGGTCCACTGCTCAGGTTCTGGAGCTGCTGCGGGCTTGACTCTGCTGTGATGGATCCAGGCGTCGATCTCCGCTACCTTTACTGCAGTTGGGGTAGACAGGATGACGGTGTATGGTCCCTTCCAATGGGGTTCCAGCGGTGTCTTCTTCCAATCTTTGATCCACACCGAGGTACCAGGCTGGTAGGGATGCAGGGGTTCAGTCAAGTTGATAGGCAACTGGTCTTGGATCCACGCATAGAGAGTCTGCAGAACAAAACTAAGAGCTAGGAGTACTTGCCTGGTTATTTCTGAACCAATTTGGGCTAGACTTCCTTTAATTCCTTGCACTATTGGTGGGGGTTTACCATACAGAACTTCAAAAGGGGAAAAACCTGTTGACTTCACAGGAGCTGAGCGGATTCTGAGTAAAGCTATTGGGAGCACTTGGGGCCACTTCAAGTGTGTCTCCTGGCAAAGCTTAGACATTTGGGCTTTTAAGGTACAATTCATTCGCTCAACTTTCCCTGAACTCTGGGGTCTGTATGCAGTGTGGAGTTTCCATTGTATCTGTAGGGCTTTTGCTAACTGTTGAGTAACCTGGGAAACAAATGAGGGTCCATTGTCTGACCCTATTACTGCTGAAATTCCAAATCTAGGGACAATCTCTCTCAATAAAACTTTGGTGACTTCTCTAGCTTTTTCAGTTCTGGTTGGGAAGGCTTCTACCCACCCAGAGAAAGTACAAACTAATACTAATAGGTAGTGGTACCCACTGGCTTTTGGCATTTCAGTAAAATCAATCTGCAGGTGGTGCATGGGGGTTACACCTCCTGACTGAACTCGAGGTGGTGGTGTGGGACCTTGCTTGGCATTGTTTTTGGCACAAATTTGACACTGGCGTGCTACTGAAGCTGATAGAGCTGGTAACATGGCAATGTAGAAATGTGGTCTAAGTGCTTTTTCCATAGCGGTCTTCCCATAATGTGTGGCTTCATGGAAAGCTTTGACAACGGCTGGTCCTAACAATTCAGGAATTACTATTTGTCCTGGGGGTTGACTGCCCTCTGCTTGTGGCAGTTCAATCCACCCATCTTTCAGTACTCCATCTTCTCTGTCACAGTAGTATTCTAATTCTTTGGTGGTATATCGTGGTGTCCATGAGTTCAAGGGTACTGGAAACAATGCTGCCTGCATCGGCGTGGCTTGTGGCGAAATTTGTCCTGTCATAGCTGCTTGTCGTGCTGAGGCATCTGCAAATCTGTTCCCTCGGGCAACTTCTCCTTTTCCTCCTTGATGTCCCCTGCAATGCATGACAGCTACACGAGTTGGGGCCCATACTGCATAAAGTAGCATCAGTATCTCGGGGCCATACTTAACTGATTTTCCTCCGGATGTGATGAGTCCTCTTTCTTTGTAGAGAGCTCCATGGGCATGTAAGGTGGTGAAGGCATACTTAGAGTCTGTATATACATTCAACACAAGTCTTTTACCTAGTAGTAGTGCTTGGGTAAGTGCTATCAATTCTGCTTTCTGGGCTGATGTGCCTGAGGCTAAGGCTGATGACTCAACTACTTCATGTTGAGTGACTACTGCATATCCGGCACAGCGTCGTCCATTGATGATGAGACTGCTTCCATCGACATAATAGATTTGGTCAGGATTATCTATGGGCACATCTGTCAGATCAGGTCGGCTTGAGAATACAGTGTCCATGACTTCTATACAGTCATGCTCTGGAAGTTCTTCACTAATAGGTATCAATGTGGTTGGATTCAAGGCATGGCTCACTTCCAGTTGTATTTGTGGGTTTTCACATAGCATGCTCTGATATTTCAACATTCGGGAATTGGTGAGCCAATGATTTGCTTTCTGTTCCATAAGGGCAAGGACTGCATGTGGCACAGTGACTCGTATATTCTGTCCTAGTGTGAGCTTGTCTGCTTCACTCACCAACAAGGCTGTAGCTGCAACTGCTCTCAGGCAGGGTGGCCATCCTTTGGCCACCATGTCCAATTGTTTCGATAGGTATGCTACAGGTCGTTCCCAATTTCCCAATTTCTGAGTCAACATGCCTAAGGCATTTCCTTGTGCTTCATGTACAAACAAGTGGAAAGGTTTGTGAACATCTGGTAGTCCCAGGGCTGGTGATGACATCAATTCTTCCTTCAACATCTTGAAGGCTGTATCCTGCTCAGGTCCCCACTCCAGTGGCGACTTTTCTTCTCCTTTTGTGGCTTCATACAGTGGCTTAGCAATTTGGGCAAAGATGGGAATCCATATTCGGCAATATCCTGCCGCTCCCAGAAAGGCTCTGACTTGCTTTCTGGTTGTTGGGGTTGAAATTCTGCATACTGCTTCTTTTCTTTCTCTACCTAATTTTCGGCTTCCTTGGGTTATGCGAAAGCCCAAGTATTTCACTTCTTTTTGGCATAGTTGTGCTTTTGCTCTGGAAACTTTGTATCCAGCTTCATCTAGTAACTGCAAGAGGTCTTTGGTGGCTTGTATACATTCACTTTCTGATACAGCAGCTATCAGCAGATCGTCCACGTATTGGAGAAGCACTCTCTTCCCCGGGGCCACTGGATAGCTGGAAAGGTCTTGATTCAGTGCAGCACTAAAGATGGTAGGCGAATTCTTCAATCCTTGGGGTAATCGTGTCCAGGTAAGTTGGCCCCCTCTTCCAGAGATGGGGTCCTGCCATTCAAATGCGAACAATATCTGACTCACGGGGGCTAATCTTATGCAAAAGAATGCATCTTTCAAATCTAGAACAGTAAAGTGGGTGGCTTCAGCAGGAATTAGTCCTAGAAGAGTGTAAGGATTGGGTACAACTGGATGTATAGTTTCAACTGCTTCATTCACTCTTCTTAGATCTTGCACTGGGCGGTAGTCATCTGTTCCAGGCTTTTTTCACTGGCAGAAGTGGGGTGTTCCATTGGGATTGACATACTTTCAGTAGGCCATGTTCCAGTAATCTTTGCAAGTGGCGGTGGATGCCTTCAATTGCAGCTCTAGGGAGAGGGTATTGTTTGACATGTACTGGTGTAGCACTAGGCTTGAGAATTACAATTACTGGAGCTATGTGTTTAGCTAGGCCTGGAGGACTGCCTTCTGCCCATACTCCAGGTGGGGCATCAATACCTTTCAAGGTTTGTTCAAAATAGGTGTCTTGGATAGAATCATCACTGTAATATCTCCATTCTTCTTCTCGGGGAACTGTGAGCAGCATTATTCCTGCTAGTTTGGCTTGCGAATTTACTGTCATTTGCATTTCTCCTCTTTCAGTGAAGAATATTTGGGCCTGTAGCTTGGCTAACATATCTCGTCCCAGTAGTGGCACTGGACATTCTGGCATGTAAAGGAATTGATGAGTTATTTGCTGTCCTCCTAGACTGCATATGCGATTCTGAAGAAAAGGTTTTGTAGCTTTGGCACCAGTTGCTCCTACAATGGTGACTGCTTTTGTAGAAAATGGGGCTATCTTCTTGTCTACTACTGAATGTTCTGCTCCAGTATCAACCATAAAGTTCATAACTTGGTCTCCTATTTGTATTCCGACCATAGGCTCCTGGAGACTTAAAGCAAATTCGGAGCCCGGTCTGTCCTAATCCACGTCATCTTCATCATAGGCTGTTGCCGCCAATGCTTGCACGGCTTCTCCTCTTTCACGCTGATGTTGCTCTCGATTGGCTCCTCCGTGATGTCGGGGACGGCCTCGTTTTTCTCCTCTCCATTGATGATTGTTTTCGTCATCTTCGTGGGCGTCTTCGAGTTGCGGGCATGCATCTCTCCAATGTCCTTCCTCCCTGCAGTAGGCGCATTGGTTTACGCCTAATTGGAGCCGGCTTCCACCTCGGCTCCTCCCCCTTCCTCTGCTCCTTCGACTAGGGACACCTCCCCTTTTCTGTTCAACTATGGCCGCAGCCAAAAAATCAGCTTTCTTCTTCATCTTTCGATCACATTCTTTCTGTCTTTCATTATCACGATTCACATACACTTTATGAGCGACTTCCAATAACTGTGTTGCATTCATGCCCACAAACCCCTCTAATTTATGTAATTTATGTCTGATGTCTGGTTGAGACTGATTTACAAAAGCAGAATTTACCATGCATAAACTTCCTGGTGCATCGGGATCATAGGGAGTATACATTCTGTATGCTTCAGTTAACCTTTCATAAAACACTGCTGGACTCTCATCTATGCCTTGGTTAACTTCAGTAACTTTGGAAAGGTTCATAGCTTTCTGGCCCCCCCTTTTCAGGCCTTGTAACAAGCCTTGGCGGAAACGGGCTAGGGCTCTGGATCCTCTTTCAGTATTCGGATCCCATCGGGGGTCTTCATTCGGGAATTGTCTCTGGGCCGCTTCCCGATGGTCTATTCTCTCTTCTCCTCATTCTAGAGCTACAGGGTTATCTGCCAGCCAGTCTATAGCTGCTTTTCTAATTCGTGTCCGCTCCTCTGTAGTAAATAAGGTGGACAGGAGCTGACGGCAATCTGCCCATGTGGGTTGATGGGTTTCCATAATAGTATTCACTAATTCTGTAAGCTCTTGGGGTTTATTGGTATAGGAGGCATAATGCGTCCTCCAATTTAACAAATCAGTTGTAGAGAAGGGGACATACACATAGCTTGGGGGTCCCGCTACCACCTCATTATCGTCATTTCTTACAGGCATTCCCGGGACTTGCCGTAAAGGCATCATCTTAGCAGTAGAGGTCTTTTGGGATCTAAGCGATATTTTTGTAACTTTCCTATCAGGGCTCTTTTTCTTCTTTTCTACAGGCTTATCACGGGTTACTTTCTTTTCTATATGCTTTGTCTTGGATTTACTTTTTACTGGCAGGCTAACACTGGCGGTCGCTTCTACACTGTCAGTCTCACTCGGGGAATTCTCAGTTTCTTCCTTCTCTGTTTCTGAATCTGACTCGCCTCTCTCAGTCTCTGTCTCAGTAGAATCATCTTCTTCATCTAAAGGGAGCTCATCTTCCTGCTCTTCGGGAGGTGGCTCAGGGGTTGGGTCCCTTACCCGCTGTCTCCGGGGCTCTGGGGCAGGACGCCGGGCTACTCTTACTGGGCCCGGGGTTCTAGGCTGTCGGGGAACTGTTTCTGGGGAATCAGGATCGACCAGGATGGGTTTCTTCCTGGACTTCTCATCTTTCCCTTTCTTACTAGGCTGTTTATTTTCTGTTTTCTGACTATGATCTGTTTTCGCTAACATTATTCTGCACTGCTCTTCATAGCAGCGCTGCGCCCAAGGGGGCGGATCTTCGCAAATACTTAACCAAGAATCTATATAGGGGTACTGATCGGGGTGCGCTATCCGCACTCTATGATGAACTAACTGGATAATTCCTACATTTAAGGTTCCCTCTCGGGGCCAGGTAGGGTCTAGATCGGGCCACTCCCTAGTACACAAAATCTGTAAACGGGCTGCAGTCATTTTAATACCATAATCTCCGGAATATCCCTCTTTAAAATGTGCAATCATACATTCTAATGGAGTGTTCCTAGTAGACCCCGCCCCTCCCATTTCGATGTGTGCGCGCAACAACAGACAGAAGGGAAAAGGAGGGCGGACCGTGGGTAAGGGATCCTCACGGCCCTAGAAACGTATAAGGGAAACAAATAACAAGACAAGACGACAATCGCTTCCCCCTTTTTGCGACCTGAACGCGGTCGCCCGGTCAGGAAATGCGCTACTCAGGGGTCCGCCTTCGCTTGGTCCGTGCTGCCAGACCTCTCATACACACTTCATTCACACAATCATGCTAGCAACGTATACCAGAATGCATTCATTTCTATCTATTCTGACTAGTCTTGTTCAATTACCAAAATACAAGAAGATGGGAGTTTCGCCCTGCGAATACTCATGCGGGGGTACTCGGTCCGTCTTTGAGAGGTGATCAAGCTCTCTTACCAATTTCCAAGTTCCAAGTTCAAATGGCAGCACTGCTCTTTCTTATCTGTCTAGACAACAAATCAAAACTATACTCACCAGATCCGGTCCTCAAACTTCCCAAGCAGGCGCATGAGTTGGACCTTGGACTCCCCTCACTCGGGTTCGAGGCGTTGACTCCAGCCAGGCCCGGCACCCGCCAAGGTCCGACCAACTTCTTCTGATACAATGGACCGGCGGCGCCAGGAAGCAGCTCCCGTCGGAAGGGCGCGATCCCGGCAGGACCAAGCCTATAGAGGTGGAAAGTCGTGGTATATTGCCCTATATACACTCTGATTCCACAACTTCCCGGCCAACGCACCAAGAATATGTAACAGCAGAGCGCAGACAAACCAATGATACCAGGAGTCTGTTCAGAAGGTCCAAATCATTTATTTGTGCACAAGTCTCAAGCAGAATCAAATTCAAAATGGCTGAGCAAAGTTCTCTGGCAATACAACAACTTTTATAGACTTTAGCTTCATTCTAGGTATAGAAAAACATTTCATTGGTCCCGGTAACCTCCCGTACCTCCCGTACCTCTTCTATTGGTCCCGGTACTGATATGATTATCCAATTATATTCTTTCAGTGGGCTCAGCACCTGCTTACCCCCCTTCTAGTCCCAATTACAATGGTCAGTTCACTAACTTGTTACTTTCCTACTTTCAAGACTATTGAGCTAGTTAATACGTGAAGGGAAGCAGGGCTCTATAACTTCTCTGTCAGCAGTTTTAAACATGAATTTCTGTATTTTTCCATCTGTTCTGCTTGTCTAAGCTAATTCAATACTTTTACTGAGTTCTTTAGTTCTATAGCAGCATATTGGGGAATGTGCAATTCCTATGGGCCTCTTCACAAGCTTCATTTACAGGTCAAGCTAGTTAGGCTTGCTTATGTCAGACACTGTGGATCACAGGCCTACACTTGCCACAAAATGATGTGAGAAATATGAATATTGTGGTGAGGCAGGTGCAGCACAGACCTGGGAAAGAGAAAAAAAAAGAAGGCTTTTCTCCTAAGAGGGGGATGGGCTCACCTAAGCACAGGTCCCAAAATGAAAGTAATACTGAAACACACACTTGCAAGGCTAGCCTGAGCCACACCCAGTCTCCAGGGCAATGGCAGGGAGAGAGAGGGTGGGGCCAGAAAGGGAAGCACGCTGGCAAACATTTAAACGTGGTCAGTCAGTAAGTGAAGAGAGAGAGCACAGCAGAGCTGAGAGAACTGGGGAAACCAGGAGAAGCAGACAGAACTGCCAAAACAAGTGGCAGGGCCAGAGAAGAGTGGGAAGAAGCTTGAGAGAGTTCCAGGACTATAGTTCTAACTCAGAAGCAAGCAGCTCAGACTCTGAGCCAGAAACGGAGCCTTTTAGAAAGCCTGACAAAAGGAAGGTTTCTACAAGCAAGGTAAACCAGACAGTACCTTTAAGTGACTCACTAAAGGGAAGGAAGTCTAGGAGCACTGACATTATTCCAGGGGGAAGAAGGAATGTTCATTGAGGAAAACCTTTTAAGCTTTTAAGGAAAGTGAAACTAGAAATCCCTGAACGTATCCCAGTCCCTGAGCCTTGTAGCACTGAGGAAGAAATGGAGGTGGAATTCTATAAAGGGGATTCAGATTCTACAGAAGTCTCAATGGAATGCTCATTGTGCATGAGAAGTGCTTAGAAAGCATTCATTAGATATTATAAAGAAAGCCAAGAAGTAGTTATACTGAGCAATTGATACGGTGAAGTGCTGGAAAGAGAGAGAAGTCTCATTTTAAAGCTGAAATAGTACTTGTGCTATGAAACTGTTCCAACAGCAGTTTAGTTCCTATGCTGAAAAGTAAAGCATGTTTTCAAGCTTACCTGAAACAGCTGGGAGAAGCTAAAAAGGTTAGCTGGACTTTACTTGCAACAGTGATTTTTCAACTGTGTTTGGTTTGGATGAAAAAGGAAACTTGTTTTGTTTCAAAGACTGAAGGAAACTGATTTGTTATAGCACTGCTGAAGTACCTTTACAAAGAAGCTTTTTGTTGGAGAAAATATCCTCACTTTCTGTTAATGGTTTGGAACCTTCTGCCAAGGTCCAATTTGCAAACTTGATGATTAAAATAAAATTTTGAAATAAATTTTCCTGTGTTGGCTTATTTCCACTTGGACTGCTTAACTGCCCCACAACTACACAATTAAGGGCCTCAGCTATCAGGCTGAAGCAAGACACAAGTAATATGGCCCGCCACCCCTACTAGGCAGCCGCCTAGTAGGACTGCCGGCCCACAGGTGGCATAGTTCTTGGATTTTCGTCAACTTTTTGTAAGCCCAAAAGAAGATCCTGACCTCAGAAGGAGGAGAGGACCCCCAGAGAAACAGCTGCTGTCAACACACCTGCTGTCTGCTAAGCGGAGGAAAGATCCGGAGTGGCAGTGGAGCTGGAGTTGGTATCCTTGTGGTTGACAAGGCGAGACTCTGCACCAGGGCCAGGTAACCCGTAAGCTGGAGGGGTTATCGCCGGATGCTGGTGTAAAAGGGAGGCTGTAGGGGAGTGCTCACTAGAAAAGGGGAACATAAGAAAGTAGAGCACTTGGTGTTTGTTTCTCTTTGTTTTATTCACAGCACTACTACAACAATGGAGAATCGTGACATCCTGTCCTGGGTGGCTGACCAGTTTGCCAAGCAAAGGGAGATGTCGGCGCAGAGCCTAGAACAGGCGAAGACCATGCTCCAGGCACAGCAAAGACCGTTACTGGAGATGATGTCCAGGTGGCTTGCAGCGCAAGAGAAAATGGACGAGGCTGCAAGGACAGTGCCAGGTTCACGGGGAGATTTCCGTGGGTGGGACCTATCAGGCACTGAGACTTTCTCTTGTGGACGCCTTACTAGAGATGATGATGTAGACGATTATATTGAGGCATTTGAGAGAATAGCTCTCCTGGCCAGGTAGCCAAAGGAACAGTGGGCGCTAAGGTTCGCCACTTCTCTCACAGGCGAAGCTTTGGCGACCTATAGGGCCATGCCTGCCAGTTTAGTCACAAATTATAAGGAAGTAAAGCGAGCTATCAAGGATCAGATGGGATTAAACCCCACGGTCTATCGCAGGCTTCTACTTTCCAGTAAATTGAAGTTAGGTGAGACGCCTCAAGCTCTCTATTATAGAGTGAAGAGCTTAGTTTATAAATGGCTTAAGCCGGAGACTAAGGATTTAAAATCTGTATTAGACACTGTGATTCTAGAACAGTTTATGGAAGCTGTACCCCATAATGTGCAAACTTTCCTAGTCCTCCAGGAATGCAAAAACACTCAGGAAGCCATTGCACTGGCTGACCGCTTTCTAGAGGCTAACAGGTTGAGCCCTGAGAAAGAGGGTGTGTTTAAGAGTCCAAATGTGGAGTTACTAGAAAGGAAGGCAAAGCTTGCAAACTTTGGGAAAGAAAGTATGACTTTGGATAAAAGATCTGATGCACAGAGAAAATGTTTTATGTGTGGAGAGTTGGGTCATCTTAAAGGGACTGTAAAGCTAAGAAAGCTTTTGTAATTACCCACCACAGAGATGCAGGAGAAGGGTTCCTGTTAACAGTGGAAGTGGAAGGGATCCCAAATGAGGCATTATTGGACTCAGGTGCAGACCAATCTATGATATCTCAGAGGCTGTGGAGAAAAATTGAGGCAAAAGATAAACCCTCACCAGAGTCCTCTGGAGATCATATTAAGATTCGCTGTATCCATGGATCCATCTCTACCTATCCCATACATCCCGTTGAAATAAAAGGATTAGGTATGAAAAAGCAGATAAAAGTGGCTATAGTACCGAGACTTCCACATGACATAATCCTAGGCCGCGACTGGCCTCAATTCAGGAAAGGCTTAGCTGAGGAGTTGCAGGGCAAAACAAGTCAACCAGCTACCTTTTCTCAGGAAGAGAACTTAGCCAGGGAGAAAGCTTTACCCAAGGTAGGAAAGGTTGCTGACCCTAGGCTAGGAGAAGGCAAGGCAGGTATGATAACTACCCGCACCGGCTTTGAGCCTTCAGAAAAGGAAAATGACGCTCAGGAAGACCCTATACCAGGGACATCCTTTTATGAGGAATTGCCCTGGGTTCCCCCAGAATTAAAGGAAAAATTTCCCTCATTTCCTAGGGAACAGATAGCAGATCCTGCTTTGGTCCGAGCCTTTAAATTCGCCAGGAAAGGATCTGAGATCCTGCCCAGATTTTTCTTGGTGAATAACATAATATATCGGGAAAGTTCAGACCCAAGAACAGGTGATACAAGAAGACAGTTAGTGATACCTCACTCCTGTAGAAATATAATCTTAAGGTGGGCTCATGATCACCCACTGGGGGGACATAAAGGGGTATCAGACACATTGGATCAGGTACTAGCTAGATTTTATTGGCCCGGGGTTTTTAGAGAGACGTCAAGATTTTGCGCACCTTGTCCATCCTGTCAAAGGGTCTTGAAAGGGCGCATGCAGCGAAGGGCTACAGCGGCCGAAGGGAACTTGAAAGTGAGTCAGTACTTGTGATGGTCGCAGCTGCTAGCTCCAAGTTTGGGAATGCCTGGAAAGGGCCTTACAGAGTTTTAAAACAAGTAGGTCCTGTAACTTATACATTGGAGACCGGGAAAGGGAGGCAGCAAGTATACCATATTAATATACTGCGCCCATGGCAAGAGCAAACAGTTAAATTAGCCCTAAGAGAGAACAGTAACCCTCAGGTCCAATCTAGGATTACAGGCTGTGCGCGGGTTGCGTCGCCAGCCTGTAATAGCTTAAGGGGGGGGGGGCGCGGATATGTGGTGAGGCAGGTGCAGCACAGACCTGGGAAAGAGAAAAAAAAGAAGGTTTTTCTCCTAAGAGGGGGATGGACTCACCTAAGCACAGGTCCCAAAATGAAAGTAATACTGAAACACACACTTGCAAGGCTAGCCTGAAGCCACACCCAGTCTCCAGGGTAACGGCAGGGAGAGAGAGGGTGGGGCCAGAAAGGGAAGCACACTGGCAAACATTTGAACGTGGTCAGTCAGCAAGTGCAGAGAGAGAGCACAGCAGAGCTGAGAGAACTGGGGAAACCAGGAGAAGCAGACAGAACTGCCAAAGCGAGTGGCAGGGCCAGAGAAGAGCGGGAAGAAGCTTGAGAGAGTTCCAGGACTATAGTTCTAACTCAGAAGCAAGCAGCTCAGACTCTGAGCCAGAAACGGAGCCTTTTAGAAATCCTGACAAAAGGAAGGCTTCTACAAGCAAGGTAAACCAGACAGTACCTTTAAGTGACTCACTAAAGGGAAGGAAGTCTAGGAGCACTGACATTATTACAGGGGGAAGAAGGAATGTTCATTGGGGAAAACCTTTCAAGCTTTTAAGGAAAGTGAAACTAGAAATTCCTGAACGTATCCCAGTCCCTGAGCCTTGTAGCACTGAGGAAGAAATGGAGGTGGAATTCTATAAAGGGGATTCTGATTCTACAGAAGTCTCAATGGAATGCTCATTGTGCATGAGAAGTGCTTAGAAAGCATTCATTAGATATTATAAAGAAAGCCAAGAAGTAGTTATACTGAGCAATTGATACGGTGAAGTGCTGGAAAGAGAGAGAAGCTGAAATAGTACTTGTGCTATGAAACTGTTCCAACAGCAGTTTAGTTCCTATGCTGAAAAGTAAAGCCTGTTTTCAAGCTTACCTGAAACAGCTGGGAGAAGCTAACAAGGTTAGCTGGACTTTACTTGCAACAGTGATTTTTCAACTGTGTTTGGTTTGGATGAAAAAGGAAACTTGTTTTGTTTCAAAGACTGAAGGAAACTGATTTGTTATAGCACTGCTGAAGTACCTTTACAAAGAAGCTTTTTGTTGGAGAAAATATCCTCACTTTCTGTTAATGGTTTGGAACCTTCTGCCAAGGTCCAATTTGCAAACTTGATGATTAAAATAAAATTTTGAAATAAATTTTCCTGTGTTGGCCTATTTCCACTTGGACTGCTTAACTGCCCCACAACTACACAATTAAGGGCCTCAGCTATCAGGCTGAAGCAAGACACAAGTAATATGGCCCGCCGCCCCTACTAGGCAGCCGCCTAGTAGGACTGCCGGCCCACAATATTTCATATAATTTTTCACTCAAAAGACAGGACCCCCCTCCCCAAAATTCAGTTGTGTTTTTGTTTTCAATGTTGTTAATAGAAACAGAGAAAATGATGGAAGGTAGACCATAAGGCCTATGCAGTCTGCCCATCCATAGGAACTATTAAGTTCTATAATCCCTTCCTCTCCCTCAGAGACCTCTGTATTTCCCCATGTTTCTTGAATTTGGATTCAGTTCTTATCTCCACCACTTTTTCCATAAAGAATTATTTCCTCAGATTACTCCTTTCACCTTATGTTCTCTTGTTCCATAGCTTTCTTTCAAATGAAAGAGGGCCCCCTCCTGTGCATTTATACGATGAGGGTATTTAAATGTCTCTATTATATCACCCCTCTCCTTCAAAGTATGCATATGAGATCTTTAAGTCTATCTCTATATGCCTTAGGCTATAGATCACTGACCATTTTAATAGTCACCCTCTGGACCAATTGCATGCTGTTTATATTTATGTGAAGGTGTGGTCTCCAGAATAGTGTAATGGGATGACCGCAAACCAATGACCCATTGGGTGAAAGGCACCAGTGTTACAGGAGGACTATTCTGCCACCTGTTAAGCTGGCTCTAGCCAGCCTGTTCTCAGCTGTATCATGTATCTCTGGAAATCTTAGTTCCAGTTTTATTATTGGCCCAAAGCATCCCTGTCTGGTCTTGATCTCCATGAAATATTCTTCCTGAATTTTTTACCTTGTGAATCTTGTAAATTAACTTACTCCAAAGGCCTTTCTTGTGCTATGTTCTTAGCCCTTGAAGTTCAAGGAAACATATCCTAGCATACTTGTTAAATTTGTTTTCTTGTTGAAATGTGGACATTACAATCTTGAATCCTTCTGTGAAATTCCCAGTTTCTATTATACTATCAGACATTTATTAAGCCTATTCCATATCCTAGCTGTCAAATTAGTGATTCATTTCAGAAATTTTGTGAAACTATGGAGTATGCCTACTAAACTGGGCTAATGGTTAACCTGAGCTATCTGTAACTAGGTCCCATGTTGTTCAATGGGACCTAGCTGCAGATAGCCTGGCTTAACCATTATCCCAGCTTAGTAGACATATCCCTATGTCTAATGAAGTTAAAGCTGCAATTAGTATGTGCACTGAAACCACATCAGAAATATAAAACTCCAAATTTTGATTTATTTTGTTAGGCTTTCATTGGACCAGGACTTTGTTTGGACGCTTCTCTGTAACATCTACCTGCTATCACAGACTGGACTACAGCTGCTCCTTTCTTGCATTGGTTCATCTTATTTCCCCTCTGGAGCTTTTTAAAAAGTACAGTCAAACCTCGGTTTTCATTTGCCCCGGTTTTCATACACTTCGGTTTTCAACGTCTTTTCTGACTGAGATTTTGTCCCGGTTTTCATGCATTGCTTCGGTTTTCAACGTCTTTTGACTGAGATTTTGTCCCGGTAGCAGGGAAGAAAAGCTGTCAACGTAAGCAGGAGATGTTGCATGAATGTGGGAGGCAGTTCTTTCTCTTGCAGGGTACGTCTGAAGCTATATCATTAAGATTTTCTGCCATTCTGAAGCATTGAGCAGATAATGTAAAGGTATTTTAATGGACTGAATTCAATGTGATTCCGAAGAGAGCTGGGCACAGCAGCTTGTCAGGGGTGGCTAAGGCCAGATGTTAACATACTGTACTGTACAGTACTGTACTTAGCTTGCTTTCAGTGATGTTAAATGTTCATTTATCCATTTCATTAGTCATTTATATTTATTTCTCATTGTTTTCTGTATGTAAAAATATAGTTATTCTCTATAAAATGTATTTTTTGTGAATATTTTTGGGTGTCTGGAACGAATTAATTGGATTTACATTATTTCTTATGGGAAATATTGCTTCAGTATTCATACGTTTCGGTTTTAGTCAGACTTTTTCGAACGGATTAATCATGAAAACTGAGGTTTGACTGTATGTTAAAGAAGTTTTGTTATATGCTTCTTTCAATGAATCTGTTATATTTTCTATGTATTATCTTCCCTAAAGTGTAGTGATTAAAGCTCCAGAGAGGGAAGCAGATCAGTTAATAGATGTTGATAAATTGGATTTGACATCTTTTTTGGAGACCTTATTTAGATAAGGTCTCCCAGAGAGCGACTTTATTGGTTGTCTTTTGTTCGGAGGCGCTAAAGTGGACTATATTGTGTCTGTTCTTTTCTAAGATACATTGTTTTATGCTCAACCGTTACTGGTGTTTCCTGATGTGGCTAAAGTCACTCAAACCTGTTATAAGATTTTTCTTCAATTGAGATCTGGAGTCCTGTCTGCTGGAGGTACGTTTTTTTTGAAGTACACTTGTAAATGCCTTGTCACTCACAAGGGTAATAAATTTATTTTTATGGAGCCCATGCAGTTAGAACAGTTTTGGTAGATAAGGTTGCCTGATGTGATTTATATATTTCACTTGGCTCTGTGCTTTAAAAGGGGTTTGGATATTTAGGTGGTCGGTGATTTGTCTGATTTGCTTCCCATAATGTGAACTTGTACAACTCTCTGTATTTGTGATAAGTACTTTGTATTTCAGTTATTGTTAAGAGGGATTGTTTTTCCTAGATGTTTACATTTTGTATGCATTTGAAAAATGTATAAAAAACATGATTTCTTTTGCCAATAGTTTTCAGTGGTTAGCCTTGAACAGATAAGCCTTGGGTTGGAGGTGGCATCTATCTTCCACAAGGAGATATTCCGTTTCCTGAGAAGCTGATTCTAGCCCTCTTAGCTGTGTCTTGAATTTCTAGTATTCTTGTTCTGGTGCACACTGAACGCACATTGGGACATGCATTGCCAGAAAGAGGAGGGTCATGACAGTTAGCATGGGGCAATTCCTGCACTGTGTAACTTATGTTAGGGTTGAGAGTGGGTGGGGTAGGCGCGGAGAGTGGGCTTGGTGTGCTCTGTGCAGCTAGCACCAGCTTTACACTGCACACTACCTGCATAAGCATGGAATCTCCTAATGTCACCTCAAGAAGTGGTGTTAAGTGCACTAAGTGACAGGGCTCTATGTTAATTCCCCCCCCCCCCCCCAGTTAATGCAGTGGTGTTACATGTAACGTACCAGAGCTTCGATGCCTCTGGTACATTAGGCTCCTTAGTTCCTGTTTGGCCCCAAGCTTCCCTGTCTAATATAGAGCTCTGTGGAAATCCCTTCCTGAACTTTTGACCTTGTGAATCTGTTCCCCACAGGCATCAGAAAGAGGTGGGCCACATGGACTCTGGCCTCACCAACACTTTGCTGCTGCGATTGGGGCTTCCCCTACTTCAGCCCATGGGGATCCGATCTCCTGTGGGCAGAAGTAGGGGAACGCCGGTGATCGTGACCTGGCAAGCAGCAGGTTGTCTGCAGGGATCCCATCCCTCATGGGCAGAAGTGCGCTATGATCACAGCACAGATCCCTCCTGCAGGAAATCGGATTCCCCACAGACAGACAGACAGGAGAGGAAGACTGGCAATCACAGCTACATGGAATTCGGCTGACCCAAGGCGGAACTTGGCCCCTCCATGGAAAACGGCATTCGGACACCTCTGCTATTGCCTTCTAGTCTAGAGACATACTTCAAATATTTTTCTTATGCCATATTTCAAGCCCTTGCTGAGTTCTCGGTCTTTGAATTTTGAATCCTCGAGTGAAGTTGCCAATTACTATTATACTGTGAGAGACTAGGCTTGTGCATTTCAGGTTCATTGGCCTATTTGGTTTGCATGCTGTGGTGGCGAAGCAGGTTTAGAGTGTAAAGAAAAGGGGAAAAAAACAGTACTTTTTCCATGAGCCCAAGAGAACTGCAGGCACAGCAGGGGTTAAAGCTCTAAACAAAGAAAAAAACTCCCTACACAGAAGTGTAGAACTGGAGACACACCCAATCTCCAAGGAAACCAAGGGAGGTGACGGGAGAGGTTTGGGGGTGGAATCTAGAGGTATAGGACAGCCCCAAACATTTAAGCAGAGAGAAGCTATAGCAAGGGGAAGTGGAAGTGAGGAGAGTGAAGGGAGGAGCGAGGAAACTGAGTGGAGGAGCCCTAGTTCCAGGAAGAGGCCTGATAGAAGGTCCCAGTCAGAGTCCCGGCAAAGCACTCAGCAGAGACCCGGGGAGAGATCCAGGAAGAGGTCTGAGATAAGGCCGGAGGAAAGGTCAGAGGCAAGCCCTGGAGAGGAATCTTCTGAAGAGGAGATATTCTCTAGGAGGTGGTGGACTGGCCAAGAGACTCCTGAGAGTACTAGAAGTAAGGAGACTCGAAGGACAGGGCTGAGGGACAAATATCTCACTGGAAGCCTCAAGGGGGAATCCTATTGCTAGCAGTACAGAGATAGCTCGAGTCCAGAACACAGTTCAGCTGGCAGTAAGTCTGCAGCTAAGGTGGAGCCCTGGAGAGCCTGTTCTAAGCAAGGTACTGTTGAGAAGCAGGAGAGAGGAATATCCCTGGAAGGACCAGAAAGCAGGCTAAAACCTGTGGCAGGGTCTGAAAGGAGACACGTTGCTGCTAGAAAGGTGAGCCCATTGCAAGCCGTTAAAAAGTTATTGTACAAGAAAGCTTTGTCATGCCCTTTTCCCATAGCCTCAAGTAGAGAAGAGTCTCAGTGGGAGCAGCTGTTGAGAGTGTTGAAGCAGCTGAAGCCTTCCTAGGCAGACGCTGTGGATAACACGTTATTGAAGGAACCCGGTGAAGAGAAAATGGAAATAGAAATCAATGGGGTAGAGAATGATTATTCTGATATGGAGATGGAATGCTCTTTCTGTTCTAGTCAAAAATAAGAAACTGAGGGGTTTTTAAAAGTAATTAGGAAAACCCAGAAGTTTTTTAAAGGAAGTACATTCTCTGCTGAAACCCATGCCTTTTATTTATGCATTAATGAGAGCTGATCTGATAAGCTCCAAGAAGTTAATGAATGTCTGGGAAAACTAGAGTGAAAATACATTTGGAAAAGGATGTCAGAAGATTTTAAACAGTGGGTAACCAGGAAGTTAAGGTGCTGCAAACATGTGGGAGAAACAGTTGAGTGTTGCGCTGCATAACTTGGAGACCTGGGACCAGAACCTGTTTGTAAAAGAATGATTTGTGAGACACATTGTTTAAGTTAAGCCGCAGAAGCAAAGTCAAGGCATGGACCATGTATCAAGGCTTAAGTTATTTTTGAATGGAGAAGTATCCTGAGTTTTGTTTTGTAGTACCTGAACTTTTAGCCAAAGAGTTCAATTGGTTAAGTAGAGCTTTATTTTCAAATAAAGAAATTTTCCTGTGACCTTCAAATCTCGGCTATAATCTTTGTGACACAACTACATTGCGAAGAAGCCATAGTACTGGGTTCCAGTTTACTAAGAAGGACATTCAAGGTACCCCCATTACACCTAGGCATTCGCCTAGCCACCAGAGGGGCCTTGACAATGCCTAAAAATGAAACATATATGTAAATTTCAGAGGTATACACATGCACAAGCAATTTCCACATGCAGGAGGCATGCAATCATGATAAACAAAATAGAATTGGTTTGTTTTCAATGAAAGCAAAACTTTTGGCCATGCACATACCTAGCAGAGTCATCTACCAGGTCTAGGGCAGCTCCTGGTTGTCCAATTAGTTATCCAATTCAGAAATTTTGTGATACCATGTTTAAGAAAGTAAAAGCTACAATTATTCCCTTTGCCTGGAAATTTCTAGTAACATTTCAGCTGTTTTGTTGGGGGGGGGGGGTGGAGCATCTTTTAATTAACAAAATTGCCTTGAAATGAAAATTTCTAAAAATAACATAAAATAAAAAGAAACCCTGCAAACACACAGGAAACTAAACTAAACATAACTATATACAAGTGTAATTACAGGGAACATACTTTTAACGTTAGCTGGAACATTGATTTTAAACTATATACAGGTTATAATACATGGAACATAACATAACTAATTACCAGTAGTTATTTACAATAGCGATATAGCAGACAGTTTGGGTGAATCTTTTGCATGTTGTGTGAAGTATGTAAGGTTTCTTGTGTTAGTCGTTTGTTCTGTCTTGAGTACTGTGGATGTGTTTCTGTGATTGTTGGGGAGAGGTTTTTTGTTGATAGGGGATCTTAAAGTGGTTTGTAAAGAGGTAGGTTTTTAGTTACTTTTTGAATTGATGAAGGTCCTTTATCATGCGGAGGGTTAATGGTATTTCATTCCAGAGAGTAGGGGCAGCAAAGGAGAAGTCCCTATCACTTGTTGTTGCTTTAGTTTTTCTGAAAGTTGTTTTTATGTTGAGGGAATGGGTTGCATTCTGTCTGCGCGTTCTAGTTTCTGATGGGGGATGTATTAGAGTAGATAATTGTGAGCGAGAGATGTTATTAATGAGTTTGAAAGTAGTTAGGAGGATTTTATATTTTATTCGGCTACTTATAGGGAGCCAATGCAAGTCTAACAGTATTGGGGTCACATGGTCTTTTAGTTTAGCTTTTGTGATCATCTTGGCGCATATGTTTTAGGCTCTTTGGAGTAGGTATATGCTCTTTAGTGGTAAACCGTTTAGGAGACTATTACAATAGTCGAAGTGGGGGGTGATGAGGGTATTGACTACTGATCTAAAGTCATGTGTGTTAAGTAGGGGTCTCAGATGTTGTATTGTCTTGAGTTTATAGAATATGGTTTTTACTGTCTGTTTTATGTGTGGGAGCATGGTGAGGGAGTGGTCTAAAATTATTACAAGGTACTTTACCTCCTTTTTAACAGGTATAGGTGTGTTGTTTATTGTGATTGTTGTTGGGTAGTTGTAGTCAGTGTCTGGCTTTCTCATTATGAACATTGCTTCTGTTTTTTTGAGGTTGATGCTTAGATGGTTGTCTTCAAGCCATGTGGTAGTCTCATTCATGCACTGGAGTAAGCTATCATATTTGGGGTTGTTGGAGTTTATGGGAATGGCAAGCATGATATCATCCGCGTATATGAAATGGTTGATTTTATGCTTCTTGAATATGTTTGTAATAGGTTGGAGGTACAAGTTGAAGAGGAGGGCAGAGAGGGCTGATCCTTGGGGGATACCCTGACCTTGAGGGAAAGTTTCTGATGTTTCTTTACCTAATTGTATCCATATTAATCTATGTGAGATGTATGACTTGAACCATTCAAGGACTGTCCCTCCTATTTTTAAATTTTCTAGTCTGTTGATGAGTGTATTATGATTGATGCTGTCGAATGCGGCAGATAGATCTATGAAGAGGAGTAGGAAACCTTTGTTATTGTCATTAGTACCTCTGATGAGGAGGTCTGTCAGTGCGATTAGGAGAGTTTCAACTCCATGGAAGGGGCGGAAGCCAAACTGATGTGCATCAAGGAGTTTGTGCTCATCTATGTAGTCTTGTAATTGGAGTTGTATGTTTTTTTCTATTATTTTGGCGATTAGTGGTATGCTAGCTATTGGCCTGTATGAGTTGGGGTTTTTTGGGTCTAGTTTATTGTTTTTTATTATGGGTCGGATCGAGGAGAGCTTTAGGGCATTGGGCATAGTTCCTTGAGAGAGTGATTGGTTCACTATGTATTGGATGTTTTCTGCAAGAAAGTCCTTAGTATACTTGATCCATGACACCGGGCATGGGTCAAGCTGGGAGGTTGTGGTGTTGATCATTGTTATAATATTAAGGATGTGTTTTCATTCGACCTTGTGAAAGGTTGTCCATTCATAATTACTGTCATGGTTTGATTTTATTGTAGTGGTTGGAGAGTAAGGTTTTTTTCTTTAGTTTTTCAGCAAAATGTGATGCTAAGGTTTGTACGCTTATTGTATCTTGGTTCGGTTCTGGGTTGTGTATTTTTGTTAGTGTTTTCACAATTGAGAAGAGTTCTCTTGGCCAGTTGAGAGCAAGATTTATTAATTTGGAATAGTAATCTCTTTTTGACTTGTTGATTGCATCCTTATATCTATTAAGTATGTTTATATATTTGGTTTTGTTATTGTGTGATTTTGTTTTTCTCCAGGTTTTTTCTTGTTTACGTAGTTGCTTTTTTAGCAGGGCAATGTCTTTAGTGAACCATTTTTGTGATTCTTTCATTTTCTTCTGCATAGTTTGAGTAGGGGTTGCTGCTTCTTGGATTGTTTGGTTCCAGTTCTCTATAGTTAGGTTGATATCAGTTAGGCTTGTAGTGAGCTTGGGTAATACCTTTTCAAGGAATGTATCATTGTCAAAGCGGGTGAAACGTGAGTGGTGTGAGGTTGTATTTGCAGACTGTGAGGGTGCTTGTGCTAGTAGGTGAAAGGTTATCAGGTGGTAGTCAGACCATGGTACTTCTGTAGTTATTGGGGAAGAGTAGAGTTGATGGAGATTAAAAGGGGTAGGGAGGAAGATGAGATCTAGTGAGTTTCCTTTATTATGGGTGGGGGTAAGGACTATCTGGTTATATCCCATGTGGGTCATTGAGTCTATGAAGTTGTCTTTTTGAGATTGGTTTAGGGATGGGAGGTTAAGGTCACCTAGGATTATGAGGGGTTTTCTCTGAGATAAGAACATAAGAACATAAGATATGCCATACTGGGTCAGACCAAGGTCCATCAAGCCCAGTATTCTGTTTCCAACAGTGGCCAATCTAGGTCATATGTACCTAGCAGTTTCCCCAAGAGACACAAGTTCCACAATGCTTGTACTGGGTCAAGCATTGATATCTTTTGTCACTTCTTAATAATGGTTTATGGACCTTTCCTCCAGGAACTTGTCCAAACCTTTTTTAATCCCAGCTACACTAACAGCCTTTACTACATCCTCCGGTAACAAATTCCAGAGTTTGATTACACGTTGAGTGAAAAAATATTTTCTTTTATTAGTCTTAAATAGTTTACACTGTAGCTTCATTGCATGTCCCCTAGTCTTTCTATATTCTGATAACGTAAACAATCGATCTACGTTTACCCGTTCCACTCCGTTCATTAATTTATAGACTTCTATCATATCTCCCCTCAGTCGTCTCTTTTCCAGGTTAAAGAGCCCTAACCTTTTTAGCCTTTCTTCATAGGAGTATCCTTCCATCCCCTTTACCATTTTGGTGGCTCTTCTCTGAACCTTTTCTAAAATTGCTATATCCTTTTTAAGATACGGCGACCAGAATTGCACACAATATTTAAGGTGTGGTCTCACCATGGAACGATATAGAGGCATTATAATATCTTTTGTTTTATTTTCCATTCCTTTCCTTATCATACCTAGCATTCTATTTGCTCTCTTGGCTGCCGCTGCACACTGGGCCGAGGGTTTTAACATGGTATCCACAATGACGCCTAAATCTTTTTCCTGGGTGGTGGTTCCTAATGTGGAACCTTGCATCGTGTAACCATAGTTTGGGTTGTTCTTCCCTAGGTGCATAACCTTGCACTTGTCCACATTAAATTTCATCTGCCATTTTGATGCCCAGTCTTCCAATTTATCAAGATCCTCTTGCAATTTTTCACAATCCTCTTGGGTTTTAACCACTTTAAATAGTTTTGTGTCATCTGCAAATTTGATAACCTCACTCGTTATTCCACTTTCCAGGTCATTTATGAATATGTCAAAAAGCAGCGGACGCAGCACAGATCCCTGGGGTACACCACTATTCACCTTTCTCCATTGGGAAAATTGGCCATTTAGCCCTACCCTCTGCTTTCTATCTTTTAACCAGTTCCTGATCCACAATAGTACACTGCCTCCTATCCCATGACTCTTTAGTTTTTCCAAAAGTCTCTGATGAGGGACATTGTCAAAGGCTTTCTGAAAGTCCAGATACACAATATCAACCGACTCACCTTTGTCCACCTGTTTATTCACTCCTTCAAAAAAACATAACAGATTAGTAAGACAAGATCTTCCTTGTCTAAAGCCATGTTTGCTGTCTCCCATTAGGTTGTGACTATCTACATGCTGAGTAATTTTATTCTTTATGATGGTTTCTACCATTTTTCCCGGTACTGACGTCAGGCTCACTGGTCTGTAGTTTCCCGGATCACCCCTGGAACCCTTTTTAAAAATTGGTGTTACATTGGCGATCCTCCAATCTTCAGGTATTAGAGATGATTTTAATGATAGTTCACAGATTACTGATAGCAGGTCTGCAATCTCATATTTCAGTTCTTTCAACACCCTTGGATGTATACCATCCGGCCCAGGTGATTTGCTACTCTTCAGTTTATCTAATAGTTGTAAGACATCTTCCCAATGTATCAATATTTCCTTCAATTCTTCCGCACCTTTAAATACCACTTCAGTCATGGGTAACATCCCTACATCTTCCTCAGTAAAGACCGAAGCAAAGAATTCATTCAGTCTCTCCGCTATCGCCTTGTCGCCTCTTAGTGCTCCTTTAACCCCTTTATCATCTAATTTATTTATTTATTTATTTAACAGTATTTCTAAACTGCCTTATCTTAATAATCAAGGTGGTATCACAGCAAGCAATCAGGTAAAGTGTGTGTGTTGTACATGCAGTGAGGATAAAACTTAGTTGTGTGAGGGATGTGTTGGGTGCTTGATTTGTTTGAGCTATATACAGGGTGGGCTATTTACAGTGGTGCTAGAATCATATTTTATATATATTCAGTTGTTTGGGAGGATTGGAGTGCTGTTATCCATTCTCTTAGGTTATGTGATGTGACCATAGTGCTCTATGAACAGCATGGTTTTCAGTTGTTTTCTGAAGTCTTTGAGGTCTGGAGTTGCCCTTAGATCGTCCGGTAGATTGTTCCATATTGTTGGAGCAGCCATGGAGAGAGCTCTGTCTGTTGTGTCCTTGCGGGTGTGCTTGTACTCATTTGGGGTGCTGACTCGGTTGCGTGTTTGACTTCTTCTGGGACGTGCGCTGGTTTCCGGTTGTATGATCAGGTGGAGGCTGTTGACTGATGTGTGTTCTTTTATCTTAAATAGGTTTATGATAGTCTTGTATCTGATGCGAGCAATGATTGGGAGCCAGTGTAAGTCCTTTAGTGTAGGTGTGATGTGCTCCTGCCTTGCGGCTCCGGATATGATTCGAGCTGCAGTGTTTTGTGCCAGCTGTAGTGGTTTGAGAGCTTGTTTTGGTAGTCCGAGGTATATCGGATTGCAGAAGTCCAGTATTGGGGTTATCAGTGCTTGACAGACTGTACGGAAGTGTTCTGGAGCGAGGAGTGGTTTCAGTCTCCTGATGATTCGCATCCTGTAATATGCTTTTTGGATTGTTTTGTCTATGTGTGGTTTGAGGTTGAGTTTACTGTCCAGAGTAACCCCAAGGTATCTCACCTCCGATCTTATCAGTATCGTGGTGCTTTGTATCTTTATGTTTGGTGGGTGTGTGAAGCTTTGGTTTCGAGTGATGATTAAAGCTTCAGTCTTGTTGTAGTTTATAGCTAGATTGTTGTTTTGGCACCACTTCGCCATTTGGGTAAGGCAGTCTGCTATCTTAGAGAAGTCCGGGTTTTCGATTGATATCGGGGAGTATACCATTATATCGTCTGCGTATATTGTGTATTGGATGTTGTTCTCTTTCATAATGTTGCATATTGGTTGGATGTAGATGTTAAAAAGGAGTGCTGAGAGTGCGGATCCTTGTGGTACTCCTTGTTGGACGTTTATGGGCCGGGAGGTGTCCTGTCCCACCTTGACCTGTAGCTGTCTTTCTGTTAGGTACGAGTGGAACCATTTTAGAGTGGTACCGTGTATACCAGTGTTCTTCAGTCTCTCCAGGAGTATATTGTGATCAACTGTGTCGAACGCTGAGGAGATGTCGATGAAGATCATTATAATTCCATTCCTGATGTCGTCAATTATTCTTATGATGCTGTCGAAGAGGTAGATCAGGAGAGTTTCGACTCCATGGTTGGGACGAAATCCGTGTTGGTTGTCGTCGAGAGTTCCGTGTTCGTCAATGTGTTCCTGAAGTTGTAGTTGAACCGTCTTTTCGATTATTTTTGCGAGGAAGGGTATGCTGGAGATTGGTCGGTATGCTGCTGGGTCCTTTTTGTCGAGAGAAGTTTTCTTTGTGATTGGTCTTACTGAGGCAAGCTTTAATTGCTGTGGCATGAGTCCTTGAGTGAGTGAGTTGTGTACCATTTTATGAATGTTTGGTATGAGGCTTGCTTTGGTGGCTTTGACCCATGACACTGGGCAAGGGTCTGTAGGAGCAGTGCTTGTGTTGATTGTGGAGATGATGTCTGCTATCTGCTCTTTTGAGGGTGAGTGGAATGTGCCCCAGGTTTTGGGGTGGACGTTCGTTCTGTTGGTTCTACTGGGTGTTGTGCGCTCTGTGGAGTGAAATTTGTCTTTGATGTGGTCGGCGAATATCTGTGGATCCACTTGTATTTCTCTTTCTGCTGCTTGCTCTTTTGTCAGGGTTTTTACTATTTCGAAAAGTTCTCTGGGTTTGTTGATGGAAGAATTTATCAGGTTTGTGTGGAATTCTCTCTTTGATTGGTTGATGTGTTCATTGTATTGTTTTTGCTTTGTTAGGTAAAGATGTTGGTCAGAAGTAGTTTTGTTTTTTCTCCATCTCTGTTCAATTTTCCTGAGCTCCCTCTTTTCCTGTCGTATTTTTGCTGAGTACCATGGTTTGTTTTGTCTCTTGTTGTGGTATCTAATGGACCAACTGACTCTCTCACAGGTTTTTTGCTATGAATGTACTTGAAAAGGTCTTTATTTCGTGTTTTTGCTTCCGCAGCAAGCTGCTTCTCAAATTCTCTCTTTGCCTGCCTTATCAATGCCTTGCATTTGACTTGCCAGTGCTTGTGCTGTTTCCAGGTTTTGTCATTTGGCTCTTTTTTCCATTTCCTGAAAGATGCTTTTTTGGCAACAACAGCCTCTCTGACCTCATCTTTAAACCATGCTGGCAGTTTTTTGGACTTCCTTCCACTTTTCTTAAAGCGTGGAATACAGCTGGTCTGGGCTTCCAAGATACTATATTTCAACAACACCCAAGCTTGATGTACGTCTTTAACCTTTGCAACTGCTCCTTTTAGTTTTTAGTTTTTTAGTTGCTGTGCATGCGAGTTCAAGGATGGGGGAGAGATTTTTCTGATCCGCTGAAGGGGGTCTATAGATTAGGGAGAATGCTAGTGTTCTGTTTTCAATGTTGATTATGTCCATGCCTTCAACATTGTTTGAGTTCGTTAGGGTGTATTGTAAGTCTTTTTTAGTGAGTATGAGTGCACCACCTCCTCTTTTTATATCACGGTGGCAGTTGAATATATCATATTGCGATATGTGGAGTTGGTTTAATAATATTGTGTCTGTAGGTGTTAGCCATGTTTCAGTAATGAAAAAGATGTCAGGTTGTTTATCCCTTATTATGTCATTTACAATTGGTATTTTGTTCCGTATAGAACGAATGTTTATTAAGATCAGTTTTAGTTTAGTGTCTGTGTTGGTGGGGTTTTTTTGTTGTTGTGGTTTGTGCAGTTTGTCTGAATTACTCTAGGAGGATGTCTGTGGGTACTGTTGTGTGGTGGCTGGTTGAGTGGGTGATTGTGTAATGGGGAGTGTGTTAGGTTGCGGTTGGGGTTATGGATGATGGGGATGCTATTACAAGGGGGGTTGTTGGATTTATATGTGTAGATTTGTTGTAGTAGGAGAGCTATTAGTAGGAGAGTGGTTGGCAGTGTTTTTATTTTTAAGTAGGCCATTATGTTTTATTTGTGTGAGAAATGGGTTTTATTGGCGGCCTGTGTGAGAGGGCTAGTATATGGTAGTATTGGGTAGCACGTGTATCAAGTGTACTAATGCAGTTTGCAGTATAATTCTCAGCACCAATGCAGTTCACAGTGTACTAGAGCAGTTCACAGTATACTTTGGGTCAATTGGAGCAGAATGGTATCTATGAGTGGCTATTTTACAACACTAATTTACAACACGTTTTGCAACACTTTTGTAATTCAGTGCATCAGTGTAGTTCACAGTGTACTAAAGCAGTTCACAGTATACTTCAGGTCAATTAGAACAGCACAGTTTCTTTGAGTGGTTATTTTGCAACAGTTGTATCTTTGAGTGGCTATTTGCAACAGTTGTATAAGTTTGTTGCAATATGTCAGCTACTTTGTAACAGCAGAGCAATAATTTGTAAGTGTTGCTTTGTAAGAGCTACCTTGCAACATTTAACATGTAAGAGCTACCTTGTGACACTGTGAAAGCTATTTTTTTCCAACATTTAATGTTGAATGTGGTAAAAGATATTTAGATCTGAGGCCTTGATTGTGTTGTGTTAGTACTACTTGTGATGATAATTGTTGTAGTTTACTTATCAGTATACTATGTTATAGAAGAGTCCAGTTAAACTTACAGACTTTATTGCGAGGCTTGATGTGGTCTTGCCTTTGACTTGTTTCAGAGCAGATCGTACATTCTGTTAGGCTCTGCTATGGAGTGGTCGGGCTTCTTCCGATTGGGTAGTAGATGATCTCAGGGTTGGCTTGTTATTGCAGGTTGTTCGGATCGTCGCGTATATTCATTGCTTTAGATGAGTTAGACAGTTTTGCAGTTGTCGGAGGTTGGGTGTGGTACCCCGCCTAAGGGCCCTGCCAAAGGGCCCTCTGGTGAGGCCCTCAGGCGCGGGCCTGACCAGGCGTGGGCCCGCCTGGCGGTGGCTGCCTTTTATGCAGCCTGCTGCTCCTCCCCCTCCCACAGCCCCGATTGGGCTGGAGGTGCTGCTCGAGAGGGCAGGCTGGCCGGATCGGCTTCTCGGACCCCAATCAGGGGAATGAAGATGGCGATGCTGTCCCTGTTTCCCGCCGGCGGCAGCTGCCTTTTATGCCGCCTGCTGCTCCTCCCCCTCCCACAGCCCCGATTGGGCTGGAGGTGCTGCTCGAGAGGGCAGGCTGGCCGGATCGGCTTCTCGGACCCCGATCAGGGGAATGAAGATGGCGATGCTGTGGCTTTGCTACACTGGCTAGTTACCTGGAGGTAATTTGCGATGATTACTTCTATATCTTTTTCTTACTCTATAGATTCTGGTTCTTCTCTTCTATTTGATATGTAACTAATAGATTTTATGTCCCAAATACATTACACCAAAATATATATTTTTTCTTCCTCAAAAGTGAAATCAGGTTTTCCTAAAGCAGTTTTTCACGCTGATTCTAAATCTGTAATTAGTTTTTCTCTAACACTTAGGGGTATGTTTACTAAGCAGCGGTAGTGGCTGCTGTGCAGTGTCGGAGCCGCAGCCCCACTGAATTCAATGGGGCTGCAGCTCCGATACTGCAGGGCAACCACTACCGCAGCTTAGTAAACATTCCCCCTGATGTTTTAGAAATATCATCCATAAACGTTTCTATAAAATGTTACATATCGTAAACATTGAAAAAGTCAGATGTCATACATTTGAATAACTATATTTGTCATGTTTGTATGTAAGACATGCACTCAATCTTTTTTTACAGAAGACTTTCTACTGTGACGTTTGTCAGGATTGTTAGGATACAACATCCAGCAGTAATCTGCCATCATGCTCTCATCCCAGAATCCTTGGTAACATTTTTCCATGGCCTTGGTGAAATCTTTTGCCATGTTTGTCACTCATGTCACCCATGTTTGGTGGAAAAAAGTGAAGATGTGAGTGCATGAAGTGCATTTTCAATGACATGCGGTAATCAAGTTTACGATATGCGTCAATAAACCTCTGTATTTTATCAACATAATCTGGTGATTTTCGATTACCCAGAAAGTTTTCACAGATCCACTTAAATGCTTGACACACTTCAAGTTCCAAGGCATACAGACATTTTCCCAGTTCTTCATTCTCCATCTCCTGTCTTATTTGTGGCCCCACAAAAATGCCTTCTTTCATTTTTACAGCAGTGGTCTTTGGAAGTTTAGAAACAAGATACTAAAATCCTTTTGCAACATTCTTTTCACTAAATTTTTCATTAAACCCAGTTTTATAAGCAAAGGAGGAAGCAAAATGTTTGCTGGATTGACTAATGGAACATGACTAACACCATTGCTTCCTGGGTTATAGGCAGGTCTTTAAGGCTAGTCTTGATCAACATAATGATCTTTGACAGAGCGACTATCCCAGAGGCAGAGAAACAGCAATATTTGGTAAATCCACCTTGAATGCCCATCAGTATGTCAATAACATTAAGATCCCTGCAAATCTTCCACTGGAAATTGTCATAACGTATAGTTTGGAGCAATATCTGCAGGTTATCATATGTCTCCTTGAGATGTACATAGAGTGTGCAATTGGAATAGATGGCTTTACTTTGCTATTATGACTAAGAATGATCTTGAGGCTTTTTGTTGAAGAATCAATGAATAAGTACCATTCTGTATAACTGTGAGAGGACTCCAAAAAGTCCTTTGATATCATTGCAATAACAAATTGGACCATCTGTTTTAAAGAAAGTTGCTAAATTATGATTGCACGTATGATAGTGGCAATTGAGAACATTTTTTTTTAAGTTCTTTTCCCTCAGCCTTGAAGCAAGAAGTTCCATTTTATCTTTTGAGAGTGACAAGTCTCTTATAAGATTACTAAGCTCTTCTTGGCTGAATTTCTCTGGGTTGCCATCACTTTCATCTGGCATGTAGTCTGCATCTTCTGACTCTTTAGGCTGGCCGCCATTTGCAGCTTTATCTAACTCCATTTCATCTGGTACAGAAGACAGCCCGTCCTGTGGAGGAAATGTAACAGGAAGTGTTTCGTCATGTGGGACTGGTCATATTGTAGACATAGATTTGGATACACAATGTTGCACTTGTTTTTCACAGAGAAACCCATGATATTAATCAGACAAAAATAGTAGTTGTCATGATGGTTTCTCGGCTCCCTCCATATCATCAGTACAGCAAATGACATTGCTATTTTCCTTCCATTTAACTAATTAGGTAGTCCATTTGGACAGGCAGTCCAAATGATGTGACGTGCCCATGGCTTATGGCTTATCCTAGTCATCCAGTGGGCATCCAAAATATAATTTGTACGTTTTGTGAAAATCTGACGTTATGGCACAATGTTGAGATACAGTAGCAAATGAACCACAAACGTTAACGAGAAACATCGGAATGATTTCTACACTGTTTTAGCATGCACATTTCTATCTGATGATTTCTTCAGTTATATTATTAGCAAATACATAATCAAAAAAATTAACCTGAAAAGCAAAAGAAATACCAGTCAATATTGGTGATCACTGACACAATTTATGTGAATTCGGCTAGTATAGCGAAACCTCCGACACTATTGTCTTTCAAACCTGAAGTGATACAACAAAAATAAAACTGGTTTTAAACATTGTTCATCATAGGTTATCTAATACACATAAAATTATTTGTGATGATTTTTTTCATGATGACCAGTGTCATTTTACATTTTTTGCATTGAAGCTCATTTCCCAAATTTTTGATCATTGTTTCAGTTTCTTCTAAATTAACTATTACCTGAAGTAGACAACAACCTATATTTTGTAGGTTTTCAAAAATAGATCTTAGTGTTTCATTGAAGCACAGCATTTAATATGATTGGAAAGCTTCTGTTTGTATTGTCATTATTTTTACAGTGTAAAAGCAATTGCTTTTGCTGGAGAAATGTCTTCAATCAAATATTCTCTTTGATCTTCCAATATGCTGATGCTGATTATTGCAGACTGACAGCTTGCACTACAGAGACATAAACAGGGGTCCGATTTTTCATTGCAAACTATTAGTACTGGAAATTCACAGATGACTTAATTTGTTTTTTTAATCTTAAACCAGATAAATTAAAGCATGGGTGAGATTGATTTACTTTTTTGCCATCATATTTGCTGGTAATAACTAGCTTTCAAATCTTTGCACGTCGCCTGCTAAGTAATAATGACAAAATAATATTGACCCAGTTTGTTCTACTGGACAGTGTGTGTAGAAAGCACAGAACAGTCAATTTTCAAACTATCCACTTAGGTGCAAAGTACTCTTGGATCTTGTGTGTACTTTTATATTGACAAAGGCCATGTTTGCAAAGAGCCTACAAACGTTTAGACCTGTTTTCTATATGGGTAAATGTTAGCTGGAAAATAACATGCATAAGTTGAAAGTAGAATCTATGGTGGTCATTTTGGAGGACCCCTGAGCTAGCTTCTAGATTGTAAGCCCATTGTAACAAGGAAATATCTATCTGTAAGTAACTTGCCTTGAATTACCAAATGAAAAGGTGTGAGTCAAATTCAATCAGGCAAAACTTTCTGGGCCTAATATTCAAACAGAGTACTATATTCAACAGTGGCTGGTGAATGATTAACTCTGGCCATTATACATATAATATCAAGCTGAAAATCCCTCTAACTGGCCCATATAGGGATGGGAAGAGGAAGCAAGGGCGTGGCTGTGGAATTATCTAGATCAGTGGTTCTCAATCCAGTTCTCTCGTACCATCATATGCAGATGTATCTCATGCACATTCATTGTGGATACCCTGTAAACCCAACTGGACTAGGAAAACCAGAGAACTGGGTTGAGAACCACTGATCTAGATACCAGTGATATTCAGCCACTATTCAGATAGAAGCATATTCTGTACTGTGCGTCCCGGCCTCTGGTTGGAACCAGATGCACAGAAGTAGACATGATTCTGATCCCCCGGGGCATGTCTAGCCCCTGAGGGATATGAATTGCGTCTATTTATGTATTTATTTATTTATTATATTTATTTAATGTTTCTTTTATACCGTGCTATTTGCCATCAGTGCGGTTTACAGGCAACACATTTGTGCAGTGTAGGAAAGGTCTACACTGGACTTACAAAGAACTGGGAATTTATACAGGGCTAACAGGTAAACTATGTACAAATTGGTAGCAAAATTCTATATGCAGCTTTGCATTATTTACAAGTCAAGCAACGTAACTATGTACATTTAGCTGTATGTCAAATGGCAGTGGACAGGTCAACATGGATTCAGGGGGACGGGTTCACTTGGGCGATCTGAAAGGCGTATGAGGGGGGTATTCTGTGGGTGCTGTCTTGGGCTAGGGGTGTGTGTGGTTGTGGGATGTCGTCTGAGTCGGAAAAGCACTGGAGGAAAAGATGGTGCTTAAGTGCCCTTGTAAACTGGGAGAGGTTGTTGATGGCCCGGATGTCTGGTGGCAAAGCGTTCCAGCAGGAAGGTGCGCAGAGTGCAAAGGCTCGGTTTCTAGTAGCCATAGAGCACTTGGTGATTGCTCTCAGGAGCAACAGAGTGTTGGTGGCTGCTGATCTCCTTAACCTTTTGGGGGGGGAGGGGTGGTCTGGACGAGGTCTGTGAGGGAGGTGGATGTGCACTTGTTGATGGCCTTGAATGTCATCGTTAAGATTTTGAAGGAAATCCTGGAGTGCACCGGGAGCCAGTGCAGATATTACATAACTGGGGTGATATGGTCCTTCCTTGATGATCTGAGCAGGATTCTGGCTGCAGCATTCATTGCAACTGCAAAGGGTTTAACGAGCTCTTCAGAAGGCCGTGCAGTATTGAATTAGCGTAGTCAAAGTGCGGCATTACTAGTGCTTGATAGACTGTACGGAAGTCATTTGGCTCTAGCAGCTGTCTCATGTGGCGCATCATCCGGATTTTGTGGTATATCGCCTTTACCATGCTCCCTATCTGGGCATTCATGTTAAGATGTCGGTCAAGCGTGACACCAAGGTATCGTATTGTGGGCTTACTGAGGAGCTCTGCATTGTATACCTTCAGTGATGAGGGTGGATTAAACGTTTGGTCTCTGCTGATGAAGAGAACCTCTGTCTTTTTGAGATTTATTTTGAGTTTCTGCGTGTGAAGCCAATCCGTAACCGTGTCGAAGCAAGTAGACAGCTGAGAGAGGTCTGGATGCTCTGTGGATATTGGTGTTTACATCAGGACATCATCAGCGTATATTAGGCAATTAATGTTGAAGGAAGGGATGAGAGTACAGATGGGTTGCATGTAGACGTTGAACAACAGGGCAGAGAGTGATGATCCTTGTGGTACACCTTTCTCTTGCGGGAAGAGTGTGGAGGTGGAGGAGCCTGAGCGTGCATGTTGCCATCTGTCATTCAGGTATGATGCAGACCAGGCAAGTGCTGTACCGTGGACTCCCTTCTCGTTGAGGTGATATAGGAGTAGTTTGTGACTGACGGAGTCGAAAGCTGCAGCAATGTCCAAAAAGATGAGATCAAAACCTTGTCTAATATTTATTTATTTTGTATACATTTGTATACCGCTACTTCCAGCGATCAGCAGCGGTTTGATTACAGATTGGAAATTGTCAAATCATGACAGGAAATTTTTGAGGTATAAACACATTGATTAGACAGGAAAGCACAGCACACAGAGAACTATTTTACAGGGAACATGGGCTATGGAGGGTTAAGTGGCTTGCCCAAGACCACAAGGAGCACCTGTGGGACTAGAAACCCCAGTCCTTCCGGCCCAAGGTTGCTGTCCTCTAGTGGGATTTGAACCCCCGACCTTCCGGCCCGAAGTACCTTGCCCCAACCACTAGGCCACTCCTCCAATATTGTCTAATCCAATGGTTAACGTACTGAATAACGTGGTCAACAAAGTTTCAACGCCATGTGACTCCTGGAATCCATGCTGGCTGGGGTCAAGGAGTGCGTTGGTCTCGATATGGTGGTTCAGTTGTCGTTGAACTATCTTTTCCATAATTTTAGCTAGGAGCGGGATACTTGAGATTGGCCTATAAAAGTCCATCTTAGCAGGGTCTAATTTATTGTTTTTTAGCAGCGGTCTGATTGATGTTTGTTTCAGGCTTTGGGGGAAGGTTCCGGTCAGGAATGCAAGACCTATGACAGGAATGGGCTGAGGTCAGCCCGCAAGGACTTTATCCAGAATGCTGGACATGGGTCGTTTGGTGCTGTGGTGGTGTTTATGTTCATGATGATGTCCTGTATGTCTTTTTCAGTTGGGGCTGAGAAGGCGGTGATGATATGTTGGGCATTCATTAAGGCTTGTGAGGGTGAGAGTGAGGGGGGCATTTCGGGTGCCTCAACTGAACCATCAGGAGTATGGATGTTTGTAGTTATGCTGGACTGACTTGTTTTGGTTCGCAGGTAGTCTGCATATTCCTGTGGGTCCGGGTGGTTTGATTGGCCAGGGGAGGGCTCTTTTGCCAGGGTTTTAACAAGGTTGAAGAGCTCGTGTGGTTTATTTAATGGGCATTGTAGGATTTCTGCATGGTATTGCTTCATTCTTGATGAGACTGCTGATCGGTGTCCGTCTAAGTGAACAGTGTATGCTTCATGACTCTCAGTTGATCTTGAGCGACGCCAATGTCTTTCGAGCTGTCTAAGTTGGAGGAGTGATTTCCGTAGCTTGGGGGATTACCAGGGTGCCTTCGACCTCTTGCCTGGTACTTTGTTGATGGAGGGTGGGTCGATTCCGGCGTCGAGACTTGAGTTCCATGTGGTGATCATATCATCTAGACTCTGTTCGCGCGGGTCATGGAGGGGCTGTGCTCTCTCCAGGATCTCATCTTTGTTGAATGGACGGAAGCATTTTGAAGTTGAAGTGGCTGGTTTGTCTGAAGAGTAGGGACTGGTGGGGACAGGGTGTACTGGCATCAGAAATCTAAGCCACTTAACCCTCCATAGCCCAGGTTCCCTGTAAGTATTAGTGTATGTGTCTCATATCCCCACGTGTTAAATGTATCCCCCAATTGTGTTGTGACCGCTTTGATTGAAGGATAAGGCAGGTTACAAAAACTGTCTAAATATATAAAATAAATAATCAGACAATGGTCAGACCATGGAACTGGGCTTACAGAAAGATCAAGCTTGTGTGTGGAGTTGAAGGCTGTCTTTGGGGAAAAAATTAGATCGAGCATGTTTCCCCTAGCGTGGGTAGGGGTGTCCACGATCTGAGTATAACCTAGCACTTCAAGGGCATCAAGGAAGGTCTTAGTATGGGTGTCTTGGAGGG
The DNA here is from genome assembly GCA_033557465.1 of Ichthyophis bannanicus. Taxonomy (NCBI): domain Eukaryota; kingdom Metazoa; phylum Chordata; class Amphibia; order Gymnophiona; family Ichthyophiidae; genus Ichthyophis; species Ichthyophis bannanicus. Next base: position 386,059,162 of record CM066035.1, on the reverse strand, counting down.
CAGGGAGGTTGAAGTCGCCTAACACCCAGTTTGATGTGCGAGGGTTTAAGGGGTTGCAGGTGAGGTCGATTATTGTGGATAAGTCATCCGGAGATGGTGAGGGTGCTCAGTAGAGCAAACTGATGGTGCAGTGTTTATTCGCTATAGTGATAGAGTCTAGGATTGAGGTGCTGCTGGAGGCAATCGTCTGGAAATGTAGATCCAATTTGGACAGGATGAGTGATCCTCCACCTCGTTGGTCGGTTCTGTGACAAGAGTGGATAGAGAAATTGGGAGGGGGGATGACAAACTGGTGAAGGAGAACAGTGTCTGAGGCGGACAACCAAGTCTCAGTGACACATAGAATGTCAAGGTCGAATGCGGGCAGCATGTCCGTCACGGCTGGCCATTTCTTATGGATTGAACGTGCGTTTATGAGAGCACACTTAAGGTTGTGCGGGTGGGTGTGTTGTATCCGCTAAGGGGGTTTGGGCTGTTGGAGGGCGACATAAATGAGGTGGGGGTATGGCATGCATCCAGGTCTCTCTGTTTGGTGGTTGGAGTGTCCATGGCATCTCCTCCATGCACCGTGTAAGACTGGGATGGAACTGTAAGAGGAGGTGAGGGACTGGGTGCTATGTGCCAGAGCTAGTATCATGCAGCAGCTGGTAAGGGTGTGGAAGTGTGTGGTTGTGGCAGGTAGTAACATGGTGAGACAGTGGGGTTCAAGTTGAGTGGTACTGGCTCAATTTAGTGTACAGATTTTTGCTGGGTTCAATAGATAATAGTGCTGAGTTGAGATTAATATGGCCTGGATAATTAGATAATACAACAGTGCTCAATGGGTGGTACAGTAGGATTCTATCACGTAACTCAATAGACTTAGTGAAATTTTCTAGCAAGCTGGTTCGGCAGCTACTTGGCTCCACCTCGGTTAGGGTACATATAGAATGGCTCTGCCTAGTACATTAGAGTGACTTTATATAGGCTAGACAGTGATATCGTGTCAGTGATTAAGGGTATTATAGGCTACTAAATGCCAGTTATATAGCGGTGGGGAATAAGACAAAAGAGGCGTTCTCACCACACCATAGTTAGACAATGTCTCAGCTCTCGACGAGGTTCGGCAAGCTAGGACAGCTTCCAGTGAGCGTTAGGGTAAGTTCTTGCATCTGCGTTAGTCCTCCGGGATGGTGCTGGCTGTGTTGTGGTCCCCATCTAAGTGCCACGCCAAAGGGCTCTCTGGCGAGGCCCTCAGGCACGGGTCTGCCAGACGGCGCTCCTTTTTTAAGCTACTCGGGGCTGCCCCGATTGGGCAGGGCATGATGTGGGCGGCTGCTCCGTTGCAACTGCGTGCTCGATCCCTCCTGGGAGAGTAGAGGCAGAGCCAGAGTGAAGAGGAGGAAAAGGATTCGTGCCAGACGGCGCTCCTTTTTTAAGCTGCTTGGGGCTGCCCCGATTGGGCAGGGTGTGCTGTGGGTGGCTGCTCCGTTGCTCCAGCGTGCTCGATCCCTCCTGGGAGAGCAGAGGCTGAGCAAGAGTGAAGAGGAGGAAGAAGAGTCTAAGCCTGTATGTGTAGGATGGAACTCGATTCCTTTCAGCCTGCACATAGAGGCCCCTGCCTGGCTAACTCAGTCAGGCTCCTGAATGGAGCCACGGCACCATGGCGTCCGGTTGCCAAGGCACCGCGGCTCCATTCAGGAGCCACGATCCCTGGCCACCAACCACTTTCTCCTTTACCTGCAGCCTGACCCCTGATCTGGCCTCCCATGACCAGGGTCAGGCTGCAGGGATCTCCTGCATCCCCTCAGAATTTTGATCTCTGCTGGGCCTTCCATCCCCCGATGTTAAGGAGACTTATTTCAACTCCGAGGTAGAATAAGTCCCCCGTTCAGTCTGCCAGCTCTGGAAATACAGGGCCTGTATGTCCGGGGCACGGACCGCTCACTGCCCACCCTTACTCCACCTCCACACTGCCCCTTCCTGCCCCGTCTAAGCCTCCCCGTGCAAACTCCTTGTTTGTATGGGGAGGCTTAGTCGGGGACGGCAAGGGGGATGCATAGTGAGGATGGACAGAATAGAGCCTATAAGCTGTGAGGGTTATTTTAGAAGCATCTCAAAATGTAAAAGTATTTACATGTATAGGTTGGAATACATGGAGTCAATAGAAGCACTGCCAGGCTTGAAGAGCACCTTCAAAACAGGCACCAAATGGTGAACCTTATGGCAAATTAATCTCCAAAGACTATCTTGTAGAAAGGTGCATTTGTTTGTGAGCATTCAGTTCATTAGCATGCCTTAAAAATGTAGTAGACTGAAAATCATTTTAATCTTTGTTAACCTACAAATAAAAAGATCAATTTTTACTTAAAATAATGTGTGAAACAAACAAACCCCTTCAAAAATGTGGAAAAGCTGCCGAATAAGCCCACTGAAAATAGACCAAATTATTTTTCTTGTGCATACTCTTTCTGCCTTGGTTAGGAAGTGGCTGGAAAAGAAATCCTTAGTCAATGCAGAAATTTCAAGTACCTCTTTCTGTAGATTTTTGAGGTAGTTGTCTTTTTTCATTTGCTGTCTGGATAGCAGCAGGCGTACATGTGCTGGGCACAAGATCGTTTATTTGCATCAAGTACTCCAGCAAAATAATTTATTTTGGAATAATACCATACTACACAGATGCATGCTTGTTTTTACTGGGGAGTGCAAGAGGACTATTCCACAAGCCTAGGGTCTTGAAAGACTTTTCCTTCCCTTATTCCAAGAATGGGGAAGAACCCTGGGAGCATGAGGTATCTGCTTGCCCCAACAAAACCACTCCTATGTTCTGCTAATCTGGGAAAAAAGCAGTACATTTAGTTTAACTGATGAGAAAATATTACTCAAAAGAACCAAAACTATTGTGCCTTATTAAAGCTGCTCCTGTCTAATTTTCAGAGCCAACTAGCATACAACTTTTAAAATGACTAGAGTAAAGTGGAACGACTGTTGAGAAGAAAAAATATTGCTGCTTCTGTTCCATCTGTTTTGGGTTTACATTATTAAATCATTTTGGGCTGAAAAACAGCACGTCAGAGTATAATGTAACAAACTCATTCCTTCAGCTTCCTTGCATTATTCATTAGCAAGATACATTGTCAGCACTTAGAGTGTAATCACAATATAAAAGACATAAAAACATTGTGGGCTCGATATTCTAAAGGCAGCGACCTGTAAACCATGTAAATGCCACTGAACAGGCTATTCAGCCGCACTAATATAACACTATATGCCCCAATGCTAACTGCTTAGCATTGGGGCGTGTTGTGGGCATTCTGGGGTATGTTGTGGGCGGCAACAGTTGCTAACTGAGTAACAGTGATATTGCACTGCTACTTGGGTAGCGACCTGCGGGTAAAACTAGGCAAAGCAAAAGCTGGCCTAGTTTTACTTGCAGGCGCTAACCGGGTAGCAGTGCAATATCACCACTATAGAGTTAGCTTCTGTGGCATCGGAGACTGTGAGGTGACCCTGTATATTCAATGCCGGGGCCACATATGACCCTGGCATTGAATATCTGGGTTAGAGGTCGGCAGCCACGGCTATGCACCATAGCGGCGCATAGCTGTCCCAACTGCATATCAGACCCCTTCTGTTCAAACTGCAGGTAAAATATTGCTAAAACATGCAAGTTGCATTGTCTCTTTTTTTTTTTTTTTTTTTTTACAGTTCACCATAAATGTTAACCATACTCATCAGGAGCAATCATAACATTAGATGGCTCAATCGTTGCTTTCTAATTGTTCCTCATTGATAACACTGAAAGATCTTTATAAGTGAGTTGAAATATCCTATAACAAATAGTTGAAATCCATAGTTCCAGATTGTGGAGAAGCTACTACTACTACTATTGGTTTTCTTGGTGGTTTATTGGACTTGCTCTTTTAATCCACTCAGATAGGAGATTATGTTGAGAGGCTCCTTTTCTACTTTTCACCACTGTTCTCTCAAAATGTCCAGCAATCCTCCTGGGGATCGGCCATACCATAACTCAAATAGGCTTACCCCAAGTGATGTCTGGACACTTTCCTGGCAGAATAGATTACAAATGGAAGCAATTGGTCCCAATTGCCTATAACTCTGTCTAGCCCTCTTTTGAGCATATTCTTAAGGGTCTGGTTAAATCTCTCTACTAACCCGTCTGCCTGCTCTTGTCTTAATGTGACAGATTCTGAATGTCTCTCATACCTGTTTCAAAGTATTGAACAGATATTTCATACCCCTATCAGTGAGAACTTCCTGGGAACCTAATCTGACAGAACAACTTTATAAACTTCGAGGCTATAGCCTTGGCTGAGATGGAACTCTGGGTAAATGCTCATGGAAATCTGGCTATGTGATCTATAATGACCAGGATATATAGTACATATAGCCTTGGTTGCTCTTATCCAGGGGCCCAATTATGTCCATAGTTACCCAGGCAAAGGGCTCCCCTACTGCAGGTAAAGGGATTGGAAGGATGTTCATGGGCAGGGTATTAGTTACCTTCAGACAGGGGCCATAGGAGGAACAGAATTCCTGAACCTCTCTATATACCCATAGCCAGAAGAAGCAGTCAAGGATTTGGTTTAGCATATTGCCAGCAGCTTTAGGCCCTTCCAAAGTATGTTTATGGGCAATCCTTAATACCGTGGTCCTGAAGGCTCGTGGAACCACCGGCTTCAGCTTTGACCCTTCCCCAGTTCTATCTTTTACCTCCCTGTACAACAGGCCTTCCCTGACCAAAACCCGGGGATACACTAGCTGTGGTTCCTCTGACTCTAGTAAAGGCCTACTTTAGGGTTTGGATCAACCTCCTGTTCCTGCTAAAATGTGGGAAATTTTACTATCACCAACTTGGGAACGCATGGCATAGAGCTTGTCCTCCTTGCCTTCTCTCTGCGAAGCCCTTTCCCTTCTCTCAGCCTTCCTTTGCCCCCTTTCTTTCCTAGAAGGTCCAGGAGGGTCAATAACCCTCCTTCTTCAGACTAACCTATTTGGAGAAACTGACCTGGAAAACCATCTCCTAAAGACTGCTTGGGTATTTGCCTATTCTCCTCCATGACTTCCTGTGACCAAGTATCACATTCCCTACTACCCAAGGCCATCCCATCCACTAGGCGGGCTAGGTGGCCACCTAGGACAGCAGAACTCACTAGGTGGTGTGGCAGGCCATGTGCTTTGGAACACATGGTCTGCTAATCTCCCTCATGCCGAGCCATGCCACCCTCCCTACTCCATGCTGAGTCATGCCCCCTTTCCCCTTGCTGCTGCTGATTCCGGCATCGGGGGTGGCTAGGCTCAGTGGCAGGCCATGTGCTTTGGCATACATGACCTGTCACATCTGAACCCTCGAAGTTGAGTCAGAGGAGGGTCAGAACAGCAGACCATGTGTGCTGAAGCACATTGCCTGCCGCTGCCGCCAAACCAACCCACTGCTGGAATCAGCAGCAGTGGGGGGATGGTGGCGTGGCTCAGTATGGAGGGGTGGAGCACAGCACAAGGAGGTGGCACGATTGGGGCTTTTGCCTGGGGCAGCAAAAACCCTTGGGCCAGCCCTGCTACTACCAGATTAAAGACTCCTGAAAATCCTTTCCAATCTCTCACCAGTACAGATCATACGGGAACCTGGCCAAAATGACCACCATTATCCAATAGACTTTTCCTCTGCACTGGACCTACACTCGACGTATGGGATAAGGAGTAGTAGCCCCTTGAATGCAGCATACTGTATGTGTACCTGTCTTTGAGTGACATAGTTCCCCTTTCCTTTTTGTCTCAGAATCTTCTCTGAACACTTTTGGGAAATCATAGACTGGTTTTCCCCAAAGTCCAATAAGGCTTGCAGGGGCACTGCCTCTACTACTAATTCTTCCCTATCCTCAGGGTAGGGATCTCTCCCTGGACTCCCTTGTCCCACCAGGCTTGTTATCCTGCCACTGTCCCTCTTATAATGTCCTGTTTCCCCTTAGTATTCCTTCCCTCAATAGCTTGCGCATCCTTATAAGAATTCTTTCCCCTAGCAGTGGGAACGTCTCCCTACTCAGGTCATAAAAATAACTTTCAGAGACTATAATAGTCTGCCCCACGGTTGTCACTGGCTTGATGAGCCAGTCCATTGTCCAGGGGCCGAGAAAAGAAGAGCAAAGGTATCTTTACTTTATCTTTACTTTATTAAAACATTTGATAGACCGCCCAGGCCTACAGTGTAATACTGTAGAACAAAAGGAGCTGATACACAACTGGCAGTCAAACAGGTCTTTATTATACCCCAATGCGTTTCAGCCAACAGGGCCTTTTTTCATGGGTTGACAAGCCTCAAGAGTGTAAATAAAAACATAAATAAATAAAGACATGAGAAAACCAAACTTCAAAAATACAATAAAATCATAAATAAATGATTACTTAAAAGGTAAAAAGTTACATTTATACAAGCAAAGCATATTGTAAAACAGAATAATCATATTAAAAAACAAATAAAAGCAAAATAATAAAATTAAAACCAACTCAAGTGAATAAATAGGTTTGATGCTTAAAGAACCAATGAATCATGTTGCATTAAGGAGACCCATTGTACATTATCAAGGTGAGGAAGACAAACTGCGTTGGCAGACCATTGCTGCCAGAAAAACAGAAGATATGAGGAGGACCAACTATAAAAGAAACATGAATAAATCCAACGTAGGAGGTGGATAGGGACACCTGTATCTAGTACCTCAAAAGAATTAAAGAGGGGAAGCTCCAAATGATCAAACCAGTCATAAAACTATAATCATAAAACAGAGAAATGAGATCATAAAAATGTAATGCAGCTTGCAAATTTAAAACATATTGAAGCCAAATCTGTAACTTTACCTGACAAACGGTTGTGAAAACTCACTGTGCCAGAAATGGAAAGCCATAAAGCTGAAGCAGTGCACTTTTAAAATGTCAAACTGACATTTGCGCCAAAAAAGTAGGTCAAAGGTCAAGGGATGACCGTGGGAGATAACAATTAATCGCAAAAATCGACAAAGCGAGTTACCATGATTTGATAATGAAAACATATGGCCAATAAAATAATTCATTAAAAGCTAACAGCATCGGGAATTGTACAACTAAGTAGCAAGCTGACCATTGTGACTACATGATGCTTTTTTAACAAAAAGATATATAGTGCCAGAAATGGAAGGCAGGAGTAAAATTGACAACGGATGCTTAAAACCAAAAAATATATGGCGGGAGACAATGCTTGTTGTAGCCGCCATCGGCAGAGAAAAGGATGGTATGCAGAGGGGGAGAAACCAAAAAAAAAATGGATTAAAAGGAATGTCTCATCCATAAGGGTGAACAATAGTAACATGTATGTATATGGGATAGAATATTCTGCCAATAAATACTGTATCACATGTTGGCACTTAGTGTATTGACCCATATAGGGGACAGCAAAAAGTAATCTTAAAATTGAAAATAAATCCAATAAAAATGCTTGTCATACCAATCATTGGATGAAGGCATGAGTAGCGGGAATGGGCGTCCCGTTGGGCTGTCCATCCCCACTATTCATGGCACAGAATAACCCCCATTAGGTATAGTTTTATTAATGTAAGTATCCCCAGCAAACCAAAGTAAGTAAACAACTTAAATACTTAAACACAACCTTAGAACTAAGATGCAGACAGCAGTTCAGCAGAAAGATGGGGGCTTTCTAGTCTTTTGCATTGAGCGTCACATGTATAATTTTCTCCCAGTTGGTGAGGCATCTTATATGTGCACTAGGTGTAAGGAACTCTTTGCTCTCGGGGAACGAGTCTGATCTCTGGAGGCTAGAGTAGCAGACTTGGAGGACATAAAGAAGACAGGAAGATACATAGACGAGAAGTTCCAACTCCAAGTTGCCATGGAGGAGAGAGATCATGTGACAGGAGAGCATCACCCTGGTGTGGCAGGAAGTGATCCTGTAGCTAGGACCAGTCCTCCAGGTGATGTAAAACCGTCTTGCACTGAGGACATTTTTCCAAGGCCATGTGCCCACGAGGGAAGGGTTAGGACAGCCGTTATAGTTGGTGATTTGATCGTTAGGCATGTAGATAGCTGGCTGGCTGGTGGACGTGAGGATTGCCTGGTAACATGCCTGCCTAATGCGAAGGTAGTGGACCTCATGTGCCATGTAGACAAGGCCTTAGATGGTGCTGGGGAGGAGTCTGCTGTCTTGGTACATATTGGTACCAATGACATAGGAAAGTGTGGTAGGGAGGTTCTGGAGGCCAAATTTAGGCTTTTAGGTAGGAAATTAGAATCCAGAACTTCCAGGGTAGCATTCTTCAAAATGCTTCCCGTTCCATACGCAGGACCCAAAAGGCAGGCAGAACGCTGGAGTTTCAATGCGTGGATGGTGCAAGGAAGAGGGTTTTGGATATCTTAAGAACTGGGCAACATTCTGAGGAAAGGAGGGTCTTTTCCAAAGGGATGGGCTCTACCTTAATTGGGATGAAACCAGGCATTAACCTTTAAAAAGGAGATAGAGCAGCTTTTAAACTAGACAATAAGGGAAAGCCGACAGTTGCCCAAGAGCGCATGGTTCGGAACAATGTATCCTTGAAGGATATGATTGTTATCTCAGCTAGCTTGCCTGTACATAGTTACCCTGTCAGTCCTGTTTAGAAACCCCTGTTCATTGTAATTCTAGTTGTGGGCCCTGCCTGCGCTGCACGAGGAGTTAAATGTAAACCGCACTGATTTTAAAGAGCGCGGTATAAAAAAAAGACAAAATAAATAAAATAAATAAATAAATAAATACTAGCAAAAGACAGAAGATAGGGCATATTGACAGAGAGGTTCCAATAAAGACAAAATTAACCCAAATACCCTTAAGTACAGCGCAGGCAGAAGTTAAAGATTGCAAATTGCCCCTGAAAACCGATAACCAGATTAATATGAATAAAATACAGCCTCTAAAATGCTTGTAAGCAAATGCTAGAAGTCTAAAAAATAAGATGGGAGAGTTAGAATATATAGGTTAGATATGATTGTTATCTCAGAGACATGGTGGAAGGAGGACAAAGAGTGGGACACTGTGATACCTGGGTACAAACTATATCATAATGATAGAGCAGATCAAATTGGTGGATGGGTTGCACTCTATGTTAGAGAGGGCACTGAGTCACAGGATTAAAGTTTTGCAGGAAACAAAATATACTGTAGAATCTCTATGGACTGAAATTACATGTAAAAAAGGGAAGTGGAAAGTGATGCAGTGGGGGTGTATATCGACCGCCTGGCCAGAATGAACAAATGGATGATGAAATGCTCAAAGAAATCAAGGAAGCTAACAAACGTTACAGCACAGTAATAATAATGGGTGATTTCAATTACCCCGGTATTGACTGGATCAGTATCACATCAGGATATGCTAGGGATATAAAGTTTCTAGATGAAATAAATGACTGCTTCATGGAGCAGCTGGTTCATGAACTGATAAAAGGGGAAGCCTTTTTGGACCTAGTCCTTAGTGGAACACAAGTTCTAGTGCAAGAGATAAGGGTGTTGGGGCCACTCGGCAATAGTGATAATAGCATGATCACGTTTGATTTCATAAATGGAGGAAGGATGGCAAGGAAATCCACAGTACCACCTTTTAACTTTCAAAAGGGAGACTATGATAAAATAAGGAAAATAGTTAAGAAAAAAACTAAAAGGAGCCATTGCAAAGGTTAAAAATTTACATCCAGCATTTACATCGAAGCCCAAACCAGCTGTATTCCATGCTTTAAGAAAAGTGGAAGGAATTCCAAAAAACTGCTAGCAGGTTTAAAGGTGAGGTCAGAGAAGCTGTTGTTGCCATAAAAGCATCTTTCAGAAAATGGAAAAAGAAGCCAAATAACAAAAACTGGAAACAACATAAGCACTGACAAGTTAAATGCAAGGCATTGATAAGGCAGGCAAAGAGAGAATTTGAGAAGCTTGCTGTGGAAGCAAAAACACTTAATAAAGACTGTTTCAAGTATGAGGGTTGCTCAGAAAGTAATGCCCCACATGTTTTTTTCTCCGTCCAGAATGAAGATAGAGGTGTGAAATTTAAAGGGTAGTAACTTGGAACTTCAAAGGACACGTGTGTAATTTTACAGCTGTCCGACAAAAAGCGAGGCGGTAGTGATCCTTAAAATGGCGTCTGTGAGTGACACATGGTACAAACAACGAGCTGTAATTGAATTCTTGGTGGAGGAGAAAGAAAGTCCTCCCTCAGCCACCTGTCCAGATCGGCGCATCATGAGTTGGGACTTGTCCGTACAGCTTTCCATCAGTAGACGTAGTGCAATGGCAATTATTGACTCTTTGGGATATTCAAAGGTGTGTGCAAGATTTGTTCCGCGAAGTCTCACAACCAAACACAAACGCCAAAGGAAAGACATCTGCTCTGATTTGTTGGAGCGTTTTGAAGCTGAGGGGGAGGCCTTTATCCCAAAGAGTCAATAATTGCCATTGTACTACCTCTACTGATGGAAAGCTGTACGAACAATTCCCGATTCGTGATACGCCGATACACACGAATAATGTCATCAGTGCGCTGCAACTTGTCGGGACTGGTGGCTGAGGCAGGACACCAAGACCACGGCTGATCTTCCAGTTCCATTTTACCACTTCCCAAAGCCTTTACTCTCTTCACCCATCATCCAACGGTGCTCCCATCTACCGCAGAACTTCCATACACAGCACACAACCATTTCTGAATGTTTCTCACACTTTCTTTCTCCTCCACCAAGAATTCAATTACAGCTCGTTGTTTGTACCATGTGTCACTCACAGACGCCATTTGAAGGATCACTACTGCCTTGCTATTTGTCGGACGACTGTAAAATTACACACATGTCCTTTGAAGTTCCAAGTTACTACCCTTTCAATTTCACACCTCTATCTTCATTCTGGACTGAGAAAAAACATGTGGGGCATTAATTTCTGAGCAACCCTCGTACATTCATAGCAAAAAAAACTGTGAGTCAGTTGGACCATTAGATGATAAAGGGGTAAAAGGGGCACTAAGAGGGGACAAGGCCATAGTGGAGAAATTGAATGAATTTTTGCTTTGGTCTTTACTGAGGAAGATGTAGGGATGGTACCCATGGCTGAAATGGTATTTAAAGGTGATGCTGCACAAGAATTGAAAGAAATATCGATACACCAGAAATATGTATTACAACTATTTGATCAACTGAAGAGCAGGAAATCACCTGAATGGTATACATCCAAGGGTGTTGAAAGAACTGAAATATGAGATTGCAGATCTATCATGGAAATAATCTGTAATACCTGAAGATTGGAGGATGGCCAGTGTAACACCAATTTCCAAAAAGGGTTCCAGGGGTGATCTGGGAAAGTACAAAATGGTGAGCCTGACATCAGTACTGGGAGATATGGTAGAAACCATTATAAATAACAAAATTACTGTACATGTAGATAATCATGGCTTGATGGGAGACAGCCAACATGGCTTTAGTCAAGGAATGTCTTGTCTTACTAAGCTGTTATTTTTTTTGAAGGTGTGAATAAGCAGGTAGACAAAGGTGATTCGGTTGATATAGTGTATCTGGATTTTCAGAAAGCCTTTGACAAGGTCCCTAATGAGAGATTCTTGGTGAAATTAAAAAGTCATGGGATAGGAGGTAGTGTACTATTCTGGATCAGGAACTGGTTAAAAGATAGAAAGCAGAGGGCAGAGCTAAATGGCCAATTTTCCAAATGGAGAAAGGTGAATAGTGGAGTACCCCAGGGATCTGTGCTGGGTCCGCTATTTTTTAAAATATTTGTAAATGACCTGGAAATGGGAATAATGAGTGAGGTAATCAAATTTGCAGATGACACAAAATTATTCAGAGTTGTTAAAACCCAAGAGGATTGCGAATAATTGCAAGAGGACCTTGATAAATTGGAAGACTGGATGTTCAAATGGCAGGTGAAATTTAAAGTGGACAAGTTATGCACCTTGGAAAGAACAAACCAAACTATGGCTGCAAGTTGCAAGGTTCCATATTAGGAGCCACCACCCAGGAAAAAGATTTGGGTGTGCAAACATCTTGCATTTCCTCCATATAATCTAATAGGCTTTTTGATTTGGTTCAATCTCTGATTGGATTTCTGAAAAAGCCCCACCCCCTCTAAGGTGGTGGTGGTGGGGGGTGCGCCATCTCATTCATCTCCTCAAGCAGCAGACTGCCTTGAGCCACCCCTGCCTGTGGAGATTCTGAGTGCTGCGGGCTCAGTACCGGGGTCTTTGTTCTTTAATTATATATGTATACACATTACTGCAGTGAAAGTCCTGTTGTGCAAGTTTACAGTGTCATTATTATCCGATCAGAGATGAGTAAATAGGGCAAGGAAGCAGCACTTTTTTCCCAAGGTCACAATCAATTGTAAGGGGCATGTTTACTAATGACACTGGTAGCATGCGTTTGAGCTGGCATGGAGGTCCTTGCTAACTTTAGAGGCATGTGTATCTTTTCCCATGACATTAACAAGTTGCAAATGAGTGACGCTGCATTAACCGGCAAGTGGGTGTTACTGTTCCTGATGGTGTACTTCCAAAACGCCCATGCTAACCTCAATGCGCATCCGTTCCCACGTTCCACCCCAACCCACCCAGACCCTGCGCAGTTGTGCACTGCCCAATTAGCGCAATTTACAGCAGGGCCCCATACTGTTTGTACTGCATCCTTTCTGCACAGGAAATCCCACACTAACGGTTAGTGCACTTTAGGACTTATTTTGACTTGAAAACACTGATTACTTACTTGACTAGATCTGCTTCCTTTATCTGTTAAGGCTGCTCTGTGATGTCTAATGCATGCACAAGAAAATCTGTTGACTTGGTCAGTTGAAAGACTGTTGTTCTTCCTTTTCACTTCTTGCAAACTAAACACTTACGAGAAATACTAACAGATGGCTCCAGGAATCTGACGTTCTCTCAGTACAACACAGACATCAGCATTCATATTTTTCCAGGGCTGGATTGCCAGCATTCTCAATCAGTTCAGTACTGAAGGGATCAATTCACTAGATGAAAGTGGTCTTCCCTTCCCATGACATTTTCATTCTGATATTACCAACAAGTGTACCATTAGCAGGTTGAAATTTTAAGTTATGTTGGCACTTTTCCACTGGTACTGAACTGAGACTAATATCTTATTGCACATAGGCCCCAGACTGGCTTTCAAATGGTATTGACTTTCATTCCTTACAGACCTGAGCTTGATTTGTATGTCTATGGTTTAACAACATTATCTTAATAAATTGATTCATTATATTTAACAGTCCGCCTGCACCTATTTAGAAGAACATTAGTTTATGAAGTTTTCAAAGTTCCAAATGTTTTGTGAAACTCAAAATACTTCATGAAATAATGAAAATGCAAAAACAAGCCCAGAACTGCAAAGCAAATGAAAGAGCAGGTTTTATGTATACTATAGGAAGAGGAGCTACAGTATATGTCTGGCAATCTAGTTCTATTTTTTTCTAAGTGTGGAGTATTTTGTTCTTCCTCTTTCTCCTCTACTTTGTTTCCCTCAGCCCATCCCTCTGTCGTCGACCAGCCCTGTCCTCAAAAACCCATTTACCTGCCAAGCTCCATTCATTCCCTAGTCCCTTTTCACCTCCAGAATAACCCAGACTCCAGCTGTTCCTCACCCCTAGCCAACTTCCTTTATCTCCCAGCATTTTTCACCTCCCAGCTGAATCCCTTTTTTCCATACCCCCGTATTGTTCCATCTGACCTCTTCATTTCATCTTTCCACAGGTCCTCCCTCTCTCACTGATGCTGACCACTGGTGGATCATCTAGTTGCATACTACTTTTTTTCATCACTTGAGAAAAAAATGTCCATTTTGAACTATGTGATACACTGTACTAGCGCATGCTTCAAAGTGCCATTCAGGCCCAGGAACAGAGGAGGAAGCAGCCTGAAGCCATCCTGCTTTCCTTCCTTCTCTGCAGCAAAGAAGCACGCGTAGGTAGCTTCTCTAGCAGCCTTTGACCTGGCAAGGGAGGAGTGGCCTAGTGGTTGGGGCAAGTTACCTCAAGCCAGAAGGTTGGGGGTTCAAATCCCACTAGAGGACAGCAACCTTTGGCCAGAAGGACTGGAGGTTTCTAGTCCCACAGGTGTTCCTTGTGGTCTTGGGCAAGCCACTTAACCCTTCATTGTCTATGTTCCCTGTAAAATAGTTATCTCCAAGTTATAATGCCCTGTTCAGTGTAATTTCAGTTTGTTCAATGTAAACCACCTTGATATCATGAAAGGCAGTATATAAGAAATCTTAAATAAATAAGATGGGCATCAACAAGAAGCTTCAATGATGGTCTTTGACACCACCATGTATGTGTGCCAGGGCCACTAGTCCCTGTTGGTGCTGCAATTACAGGTGCAAAGGACTTTGAAACAAGCAAAAAATACAGGAGAACTTGGATAATGATTCACAGGGCAATCAGGAAGCAATGTTGACTCAATGACAATGATAACTAAATGTAACCCTAAAAGAGGAAAACTTGGATGTTGGACAGATGCTACATGTGAACCTAACAGAGAACATAAGAATTGCCATACTGGGTCATACCAAAGGTCCATCAGGCCCAGCTTCCTGTTTCCAACAGTGGCCAGCCTAGGTCACAAGTACCTGACACATCCCAAAAGTAGCCAGTTCCATGCTATTTATCCTTATTGGTAAGCAGTGGTTTTCTCTTGGACTATCTTAATAATGATTTATGGATTTTTCCTTAAGGAATTTGTCTAAACCTTTCTGAAACCCAACTACTGTATACTAACTGCTTTTGACACACCCTTGTGCAATGGGTTCCAAAGATTAATTATATGTTGAGAGAAAAAATATTATATCCAATCCATTTTAAATATACTAGTGGGTATCTTCATGGCATGTCTCTTAATCCTTGTATGTTCTGAAAGAGCAAACAATTGGTTTGCATCTACTTGTTCCACTCTACTTAGGATTTTATAGACCTCTTTCATATCTCCCCTCAGCCATCTCTTCTCCAAGCAGAAGAGTAGAAGAATGCTGTGGCATGCCAACAGTGGGAACTAGAGCAGGGTTTGTAAATTGGCAAGGCTGGTGCAAAATTATTACACACCTTAGGAGAACCTTCGGCCTTGTATCCTCTGTTCAATTAACTTTCAGGCCTCTAGCATCCCCCTATCTGGGATTTTGATAATTCAACTCAGTAATCCTGATCACCCCAATACCACACTTGGTAGAACAATTTTGGAAAAATGGATGAGGGCAATTCCTTATTATATTTATTTACAAAAATGTATATTCTGCAGTTTGAGTAAACATTCAAAGCAATTTACAATGGAAAAAAAAATAGGGGCTGATATTCAAAGGCATTTCTCAAGTTAGCTGCACCTGCTAACCAGATAAGTGCCACTGGGCTTAATATTCAATGGCATCATCCAAGTCGTGCCAGTGAATATTATCTCTGACCACCTGGGCACTGTCCAGATAGTGCTGTGTCAGTCCAAGGGGGAGATGGGGTGGAGAGGCATTTATTTAGGTAGCAGCGATTTTCAGGACTACTATCTGGATAAGGTGCCTTGGCGGACAGGGCACTTTATAATGTGCCCTATGGAGTGCCTTATAGGGCGCCTTATGCGGCACCTTAGGTTACGGCACTGTGAGGGTGTGTTTGCTGGCAACACTGATTTAAATTAAATGGAAATGCCTCAGACAGCCTTCTTACATAACACCACTGCAGGATCTAACCCATGACCTCTGCCTCCACAGTCATTGCAGTAACCAGTGGGCTACATCTTTATAGCTTCTAACACTGCACTGGCATGAACTTAGGGTTAATGCGCGTTAACATGCCACGGCGCCCACTATCGCGTGATACAGATTCTTGCTACCTTGCCGCTGGAACGCCCACTACCTTATATGGCATTCTTCACATTAACGTTGCAACTAGCACCGGTAACATTAAGACTGTTTAGTAAACATACCCCTTAGTTGTTGAATTGCTGAAATTATCACTTTTCTGAGTCCTATTCATGTCTTGGAGCAGGAATTTGTGGACGCCTCCGGCTGTGACTTGATACGTGCAACACTGGTCTAAAATGAGACACACATCCATATTCTTTATGGCTCACCCTGGACATGCCCTCAATATGCCCCTGTGTGACTTGTGTGATTGTGATTGTGCCAGACACATGTAGATTTGGGCTTTCTATGGATGTCCATGTAATTTCCACATCTGAATGGGCATTTTCAGGCATGGAAACCACGAATACGGCTTCTAAAATGACCCTTTTAGCAATGATATCAGAAAGGGGGGTTTTGTAGTGTTTGGACACTTCCCCATGGGAGGTGTCTTGTGGTTTGACAATTTAAATAAAACTAAAGAATTGATGTTTCTGGACTCTTGCTCCATGGAAGCAATTCAGGACTCAAGATCAGAGTCACTGCAGCTACTGCAGAGGAGTGAGTGTTTAAAACAAGCTTGGAAGAATTCCTTTGGAAGAGAGAATTTCTTCTCTTGGAAGTAACCTAGATCTGAGAATTTGTGGAGAAGTGGAAAATTCACTTTGGAGTAGTCCAAGCTCCTGGGAGTGTGCATTCTGCCTTGAAAGAGATTCTGTACCTAAAGAGAATGGCAACAGTGATGTCTACCAGAGTGACCTATTAAGGGGCCTTTTTAGTAAAGTGCAGTAAGTTTTGCTTTTAGACTTATTGTGCATTAGAAACAAAAATTAACGTGTGGTAAGTGCAAAGCCTTTGAGGTAAATGTTGGGGCTGTGCACAGCATCTGTGCTGCATTTGTCACATAGGGAAGATTTTACTGCATTGTTAAGCACTGGCAGATAGCATTATAAGTGCATCAACACCATCTCCCAATGCACTTACCATGGCATGGCGTGTTAAAAAACAAACAAACAAACAACAATCTACCACTGCAGTGCCCCTAACCAACCCAACTGCCCATATCAGCATCCATACCCAGTCTAACCCCTCCCAACACTTACCAGAGTGTCCCTGGTGAATTAGTGATGGGGCAGGACTAGCTCTGACTCCTAGCAGTAGTCTGGTGGTGAATGCTCCTCAGATTGACTCCTTGTAGCTATAACCACCAGGGATACTTTTGATAAAAGCTTGGAGGGTGGAGGGGTTTGGAGTAACATAAGAACATAAGATATGCTATACTGGCTCAGACCAAGTGTCCATCAAGCCCAGTATCCTGTTTCCAACAGTGGCCATTCCAGGTCTCAAGTACCTGTTGGATTCCCAAAGGTATACACATTAAATGCTGTTTCTCCCAGTGGTAAACAGTAGATTTCCTAAGTTCTCTTTAATAATGGTTTATGGACATTTCCTCCAGGAATACATCCAAACTTGTTTTGAACCCAGCTATAATAGCAGCTTTTACTACATCCTCTAGTAATGAATTAGAGTTTGATTACGCGCTGAGTGAATAAATATTTTCTCTGATTAGTCTTAAATGTGCCACATTGTAGCTTCATTGTGTATCCCCAAGTCTTTCTACTTTTTGAAGGAGTAAACAACCGATCTATGTTTACCCGTTCCACTCCATTTATTAATTTATAGACCTCTATCATATGTCCCCTTAGTCGTTTCTTTTCCAAGTTGAAGAGCCCTAATCTTTGAAGCCTTTCCTCATAGGGATATCCTTCCATAACCTTTACCATTTTTGTGGCTCTTCTCTGTACCTTTTCCAGTTCTGCTATATCCTTGTTAAGATATGGTGACCAGAATTACTCACAATATTCAAGGTGCAGTCACACCATGGAGCAATACAGAGACATTATAATATCCTTGGTTTTAATTTTTATTCCTTTCCTTACAATTTCATTATATTCTATTTGATTTGTTTGGCCATGGCTGCACATTGGGCAAAGGGTTTCAACATACTGTCCACGATGATGCCCGGATCCTTTTCCTGAGTAATGATTCCTAATGTGGAATCTTGCACTGTGTAACTATAGTTTGGTTTCTTCCCTAGGAGGTCTATTCCATTCAGACCGTCCAGCCCCTGTATATCCAGGCAGAATTGGGCCGTGCAGAGCTAAACCCAATTTTGATCCATCCCACGGCCCCTGTGGGATCAGAATTGGATCTAGTGCCTGGACGTGTAGGCCGGGATCCAATTCTGTTCAGCTATACATTCCAGCGACTACCCGTCTAGCACAGTCAGGCTGAATGCACTCACAGAGCCATGGCGTCCTGTCGCCATGGCACTGCGGCTCCATTCAGGAGCTGCTAATGCCGGCCACTGCAGATTACCTCCTTTCCCCTCAGCCAGACCCTTGATCCACCCTCCCATGGCCAGGGTCCAGCTGCAGGGAACATCCTCTACCCCTGCCTCACCTGTCCCTGCCGGCATAAGTCCCCCGTCTATTTCCAAGGCCCCAGACGTACAGGGCCGATCTCTGAATTGGCCCTGTACATCCAGGGTTGTGGCCTACCCATGTCCTGCCCTCACTCTGCCTCCAGAATGCGCACTTCCGCCCCCATCTAGGCTTCCCCATACAAACCCACTCTTCATACAGGGAAGCTTTTGCTGGGCCCGGCAGGGGGGCAAATAGCAGGGATGGACTACTCAACGGGACATCCATCCACACTATTCACAGGACGGAATGACCCCCATGTGCGTAAGTTTGCACTTGTCCACATTAAATTTCATCTACATTTGGATGCCCAGTCTCCCAGTTTTTCAAGATTTTTTGCAATTTTTCACAATCCTCTTGTGTTTTAACAACTTGGAATAATTTTGTATCATCTGTAAATTTGATCACCTCATCATTATTCCCATTTCCAAATCATGTATAAATACGTTAAAAGGCATCAGGCCCAGCACAGATCCCTGTGGTATTTCACTATTCATCTTTTCCTATTGCGAAAATCGTGAAATTAGACCTTACCTGCTAATTTTCTTTCCTTGAGTCCCTCCAGTCCAGTGTAGATTCCTGGGCCACATCCCACCACTAGCAGATGGAGACTCTAGGCCTTTATGATGATGTTATGGTACAAGGAAACTGAGCCTCTCCTCTCAAGTCAGCATTCTAGTAACAAAGCAGACTTCAAGAAGAGCAATATGAAACCATCACTTCAACAACATGTACTAAATATATATATAACTATAGAAATATGGGTGAGAACTGGAGAAGAGAGAACTACTACCTCTGAGAGAAACAAAACCTTCTCAATGGTACTAATGAACCCTTTCCTTAGCAGAGAGTGTACAGTATATGGGTGCTGATAGGAGCTATGAGGGGTTAATTTTGGGTTCTGCAGCAAGAGATTAGGTCTTTTTTTGCAATCTCAGTGGGTACATTAGTGTGATTGAGGAGGCATTAAGTGCACCCATGCTATAGACAGCTGTGACATTGTGTGGTGAAGTACTGTATGTTAACTTGCTATGCAGTCTGTTCCCTATCTCCACCCATAACACCCCTGTTCTTGCTCCACAACACAGAAAGCAGGTAGCTTGGGATTTTTAGCATATTGGCTGTTTTTAGTTGTTACTATGGGTTTGTGCTAACAGCATGTGTGAAATCCTGTGCTAACTGCTTAGCAAACTTTAGTACGAATATGCCTAAAAGATTCTTCTGAGGAGTGAGACTGAAAGAGAGAAGGATCTCATTGTGGTGCAGAGGACTGTATGAGGAGGAGAAGAAAATTTACTAGTTTGTTCTAGGTACACAAGAGAGTCGCACATCTAGCAGCTTCCTGGGAAGTAGTCTGGTGGGTGTGTGAGTGAGAAACCCCCAGAACTAGTGGTCTGTAGTTCTGTGATTGCTTGAATTTCAATTATGGATGTAAGACCTGGGAAATGTGCATTTTGTCATTTCATAACCACTCAACAACTTTCCCAGTGCAATGCCATTAATTTTGGAACAATGCTTACTGGTGTAGACAGTGGGATTTTACTGTTTCTTTTTCATCCTTATTCTGACAGCCGCAAATCTGTTGTTTCTCTCCAGTAGAACAATTGGTATGGCACAATTTGGTCACCACTCTGCAATTTCTCTGATGTGCCCCTTTGTCCAGAGTGGAGGAGTAGCCTAGTGGTTAGAACACAGGCTTGGTAACCAAGCAACCAGGGTTCAATTCCCACTAGCACTACTTGTGGCCTTGGGCAAGTCACTTAACCCTCCATTGCCTTGGAAGAAAGGCCAGGCAATCTACTTCCAGTGACACTGCCAAGAAAACCCAGGAGCTTCTGGGTCACCAGGAGTCAGGACTGACTCAAAGGCACACCTTGCATTTTTGCCCCTTTGTCCTTCTCAGAGTGTAGAGGGGAAGGCGTTGGGATTTGTTTGGGAGGATTTAGCTCATACCTTTTGAATGTTATAGATTGGATCTTCCTGTGACTCACTTTCCCCAAAATTAAATATGTCATTCCTCTTTACTATAATGGAAGCTTTCATTTAGCCTGGGTGTCAGAAAGTTGGTATTAGGTTATCTACCCCAGAATTCGATGAATATATATTTCTCTAGTATTGCCTTTTAAAGGTCAATGCAATCTTGTTTAGAATCCTGCTTTGGATGAATCTAAATTACTGTCATTACGATTATTATCAGTCCTATCCTCATCTTATTCATTGAGAGCCTGAAATCATTTCAGCTAACAGAGAGAGATTTCTTAAATGGGGACTCTCATATTACTATCTGCAACACTAAAGCATCTTTGCCAAAGAGTTAGGCTTGGTATAAAATCACATTTTGTTTTTGTTGCCTAACTTTTTATTCTTATTCCTTGTTGGGGGAGGAAGCTAGCTTTCCTTAAAGTTCCCTGCTCAAGGAGGAACCCGAAATGATTGACAACTATGGTAACTCACAAGCAGCAAGACACTGCAACCCTATAGCACTTTGCTTTTGACAACAAATCTCTGCTAGTGACTAAAACTTTGATCTATCCAAATAAGCAAGGTCACTCAGTATCATTCCTTCATTCTCCCACTACACTGGGAATACTTTGTAAGTGTTACTTTATCTTTCCAAAGAAGATTTATCTCCAGCATCCCCTTACAGGCTACAATCAAAATGATAAAACATCTCTGAGACACGTCTTTGCAGTAAGAATCTCTTTATTTCATTTTTTATTGAAAGAAAACTGCTTGTTTACTTTTTTTTAGTTAATGCTGTTAAGTAACTCTGCATTCCAAATGCACCACAGTGTAAATAATTTTACAAATTGCTCTCTCCAACTGACTATTTAAAGATCTACTAACAATATAAACTCAATTCCACTCAAGAGGTCAACTTTCCTAGCTAAGTAGAGAACAGAGCCACGTGATTTCATGCATTATTTCAGAAAGTTCTGGGCCTAGAGTGACACAAAAATATATATGAGCGATGTTCCATGTGCACAATAGAAGATTGTCAACTATTATAAAAACTGGCTGGTTATATTTTTGGGCTCATCTTTAGTTCCATGATTTTTCAGCAGATGTAGCTGGTAAGAGATAATAAACCAGATGAAAGAAGATCTTCTGATCTTGAGATGGAAAAAGAATCAGACCTTCTGTTCCAATAAATACTGAAACGAAGATACCTATTTGGCAGCACATCAAATCAGAACAAAAAAAGAGACTAAACAAAATGAACTTGTAAGGCACATCGCTTTAACAATGTGCTCCATATTTTATGTGGTACATGGAGAATTCTGCTTCTCATTTGTCCGCTAATGAAGGATTGAGATGCGAAGAGACATAGCTTCAAAGTGCCTGTACTCTCACAGTGTCTGAGTGGAACACTTTCAATATTAAAAATTCATAGTAGCTCCAAATAACATTTTAACAGTGACATTTTAGTTCCTTAATTGTTTCCACTCATGTTTTCTGTATTTAACTCGGAATTTCTTTTAGATTCCAGCACTGACAACCTCAGTCTTCTTAAGATAACCCACTGTACATATGATTTCTGTACTACTAGTACTCAAGGTCATCCCTTAACTTCACAAAACAAGAAAATGAGCTAAATATATGTGACCCAGATCTTGCTAAGTGCTGCTGAGTGGTCAGGGGTGCCATGAGCCCTGTCTTCAGTATAAAATACAAAGGCCCATGGGTTTTCTAAATTGATTTCCCATAAAGAGAACCAAGAGGGGAATTTGGAATGGTTTCAGACCGTATACTGAGCAGGGAAAAATGTCTTTCTTTACCTTCTCATTCTGCCATGCCAACAGCTGGGAGGCAGACCTCCCTTGTTAGTGAAGATTGGGAGCTGAGCAACATTCATACCAAAAGAAAAGAGAATGGTTTGGCTCCTACGGTAGTCAATGAAGTGGAAGAGAGTGGGAGAGGTGACAGTGCAAGGAAACAGCTTGAGATAGTAAAGTTCATAAAGAGACCTGAAGAAAAAGGAAAGGGTCAAGGGGTAATGGTCCTAGTGGGAGAAGACTGAGGATAATCAAACCTATCCATCAGAAAGATCACCCCAGGGATGAGTAATATATCACCAGTGTGAGATGTTAAAAAGCTACAAAGGGCGTTGAGATGCCTGCAGATCCTTTGAAGCATGAAAATGTACCAATGGCTGCTCTGTGACTCCCAACACATGATCACTGTGTGTGTATGAGAGAAGGATCATGGGTTCAAGACCAGCATGTGGATCAAGAGTGATATGTGCAGGTGTGTTAACTTTATTAGTAAGTTTTCTGGAGTACAGTAGATTGCAGTATCTAAGGCAGCATGGGTTTACCAGACATAGGTCTTCTCAGACAAATCCGATTGATTTCTTTGACTGGGTGATCAGAGTGTTGAACTGAGGGAGAGCCCTAGATGTTGTGTACTTAGATTTCAGTAGAGCCTTTGATACTGTTCCGCACAGGTGACTTATAAATTTGAGCACCCTAGGGATGGATCCTAAAATGACTAACTGGGCTAAAAATTGGTTAAGTGGGAGATGACAAAGTGTACAGGTAAATAGAGCTCACTCTGAGGATAATGATGTTATCAGTGGTGTTCTGCAGGTCTCTGTCCTTGGTCTGACTTTTTTTTAAACATCTTTGTTAATGATATTGCAGAAGAGCAGTTGGGTTAGGTTTGCCTCTTTGCAGATGATACCAAAATCTGCAATAGAGTAGACAACCAGGAAGAAGATAACATGAGGAGGGATATAGCTAAGCTTGAAGAATGGTTGAGAATTTGTCAGATGAGATTTTATGCTAAAAACTGCAAGCTCATGCATTTAGGCTACAAAAATCCAAGGGGGTGGTACAGTGTAGGGGGTGAAATATTTCTGTCCACAAAAGAAGAGCGGGGCCTGGTCATGATTGATTCTGATGATCTTATAGTGGCTAAACAAATAGAAAAGGTGACAGTGAAAGCCAGAAGGATGCTTGAGTGCGCATAGTGACAGGAATGGCTAGCAGAAAGAGGAGGTGATAGTGCCTTTGTATAAGACTCTGGTGCAACCTCGTTTGGAGTATTGTGTGCAATTCTGGAGAGCACATCTTCAAAAGAATATAGACAGGATGGAGTCACTGCAGAGGACGGCTACTAAAATGGTCAGTTGCTTTTGTTATAAACCATATGGGGACAGACTTAAAGATTTTAATATGTATACATTAGAGGAAAGGTGGGATAAAGGAGATATGACAGAGATAGTTAAATACCTTCATGGCATAAATGCACGAGGAGAGCCTCTTTCAACGGAAAGTAAGCTCTGCAATGAGGGGACATAGGATTAGGGTGAAAAGGGATAGACTCAGGATTAAAATGCAGAAATATTTCTTTATGGAAAGAATAGTAGATGTGTGGAATAGTCTCCCAGTGGAGGTACTAGAGACAATGATATTATCTGAATTCAAGAAAGCATAGGACAAATACAGAAGATCTCTAAAGGAAAAAAGGGGACTACAGTATTTTATATGGAAGGGCAGACTAGATAGGCCATATAGCCTTTTTCTGCTGATATTTTTCTATGTTTCTAATGCAAAGACAATAGACAAAAATGAGGAGGTAAGGAGGAGAGGCCACAATAACCACTTTGGAAAGTGCCTGAGAGAGTATTGCAAGAAAGAAGACTGTCATCTCTGAAGCTCAGCAAAAGACAGAGAGAAAGGAGCTCCAATTTGGAGGATGTTGCTAGATCTAGACCCACTAAGAAAACCATTGAAAGATAGGAGAATCCTATCCCTAACATTGTCATCTCCGTTGTACAACTGCTTGGAGATTTTTTGCTCTTTTGAAGAATTGTAATGAACTTATACATTTTTCATCACCCACTAAATTTAGATTTTTAATCTACTCATCAGGTATGCCGGGAAGTAATTATGCCAGGATCCTTGCTTCAAAGAGCCTTGGATAGTCAGTATCTGCCAAATCCCTCAGGACCCAATAAATGCAAGTTTCAATGCAGCCCCAGAGAATGCCTTTAAGCAGGCATTCACCCAGAGACACCACTATTTATCGTAAAACAAAAAAAATGGTCTTTCAGTATGTTCTTAATGATTGGTTGAAAATAAATAGCAAAACAAACAGATGTAGGTTTGGCATTAGAAAAGGTTACCTAGTGCACAATTTAGGGATAAATTATAATTTGAATGTAATGTTTTGACCTCTAAGAAAGTAGAGGCACTATATAATTCATAAATATTTCAATCTCTTTGATTATTTGCAATCTTTTATGTTTTACTTTTTATTTATGCAATTATCAAATTATAATTAAGCAACAAACCACTTATATGGTAATCAGCTTAAAAAACATTCCAAAAGAAATACAAATAGAATAAGAGATACAAATATAATAAAACTAACAATTACTTACATTTGTGCATCTGTTTTAATTGAGTTATGTAGTTGGAGGGAGTTAGGTGGGGGGCCAAAATGTTCAGTGAATAGATTTCAGGTGTTTGCAGAAGGTAGGGAGACTGGTGATATTTCTTAGTGTGTAAGGGAGGGAGTTCTATAGGGAGGGAGTGTAGAGTTCAAATGCTCTGCGGCATGTTTGTTGATTGTATTTATGCTTGATTTGTGAAATGTTGAGTTTGTTGATTGTAGTCTGTCTTCGTAGCCTGGAAATTTGTGGTTTCTGTAGTGAGGATTTGAAGCAAGTTTCCTGTCGGGAATGAAGTGCTTTGTGTGTGAGGAGGATGCATTTGTAAATTATTCTATTGTAAGTGGCAGCCAGTGTAATTGTTTTAGGATGGGGGTAATGTGGTCGTATTTATTTGGACCTTGTATGGTATGTGCAGCAGTGCATAGTGCAGTTTATAGAGGGAGGAGTGATGATTTGAGTAGACCTTGGTAGACATTGCTACAGAACTCTGCACGAGGAAGGGTGAGAGCTTGCAGTGTGGATTTGAAATCTGTTGGCTCAAGAAGGGGATGAACTTGCTGCAGGGTCTTTGTTTTGAAGTAGATTGTCCTTGCTGTCATAGTTATTTGGGTTTTGAAGGATAGTTGTAGGTCAATTGTGATGCCGAGGTATTTCAGCTCAGTTTTTACATTTAGTGGTATGTTTAATTTTATAGTAGGTGAGAGTGTGAAGGAGGTATCTCTTGTAATGAATATAGCCTCTGTCTTCTTAAAGTTGATGGATAGGTTGTTGGTTGAAAGTCCCAGTGCCTCTGTGTGACTTCTGTGAAACAGTCTTGAATTTGTGTGTAATCAGGTTGATTGGAAAGGAGCGGGCAGTACAGCATAATATCGTCAGCGTATATGTGATAATGTATGTTGTGTTTTTTTTTAATAATTGTGCATAGGGGTTGAAGGTATAGGTTAAAGAGGGGTGCAGATAGAGTGGAACCTTGTGGTACTCCTTGGGTTTGTTGGTAGGGTTTGGAAATATTTGTGCCTATCTTTGTTGTTTTCTCTCTGTAAGATATGATTTGAACCATTTGAGTACTATATGCTGGATTCCAAATAGGTGTAGTCTCTGTAGTAAGATGTTGTGGCTGACTGTGTCGAAATCAGAGGAGATGTCAAGGAATAACAAAAGGTAGATTTGTGTATGATCTTGGATTCCCTTGGTTATAGTGTTAATGAGGCAGGTCATGAGGGTTTCTAAACCTTGTAGTGGACGGAATCCATGTTGTTGAGGATCAAGTCTTGAAGGACTGGAAAGGGGGGCTGTTACTTCTGGAGAGAAATCTGAAATTGTGAGTATATACTTCTGGGAATTTTTCTGAAAGGAATTTTTTTTCTTTTAAAGCTAATTAATCTGTGAACCCACTATTTTTTTTGTTAAATCAGTCAGGGCCTAGTAGCAACAGTTTAAGATTCAATTTAAAAACACAGAAGAGAACTTTCTGGTTACCTTTCATACCCAGTAGACAGCTGTAGTTTAAATTTCATAGTCACTCAGGGCCTAGCATCAGCAAAGTACTTTTAGTTTCAAATTAAAACACAGAAGAGAGCTTTCTGGTTAAATTTAGAATCCAGCAGAGAGCTTGTAGTTTAAATTTCATAATAGGTTAGAGCCTAGTAGCAGCAAAGAGCTATAATTTAAATCAAATCAGAATATAGTTTTCCTCAGCAGCACAGGACAAGGTACTGTGTAGCAGCCCTTTTTTAATAAGTGTTATATCCCTCCCTCCCTCCCCACACCCACCCTCCCCTGGAAAAATCACAGCTTTATAGGTACTTGCACAACTTAAAAGACAGGAGGTGCTCTCAGGTGAAGCTCATTACCCAAATCAGTCATACACCAAGGACCTGAGATTAATTAAGCTTCAGGTGAACAAGGTATATTAAACTTCTTAGGTACAGTTTTAGTGGTATAAATATCCATTGCACCCTTTAGTACATATAGAACTTAAAGATCTAAACACAAACTTAAAACTAAGATGCAGACAGCAGTCCAGCAGCGGGATGTGGGCTTTCCAGTCTTTTGCATTGAGTGTCACATGTATGATTTTCTCCCAGCTGGTGAGAGGTCTTACGTGTGCACTAGGTGCAAGGAGCTCTCTGCTCTCAGGGAACGAGTCCGTTCTCTAGAGCCTAGAGTAGCAGACTTGGAAAACATAAGACAGACAGAGAGGTACATAGACGAGACCTACAGGGATATAGTCCTGAAGTCCCACCTCCAGTCTGGCAGCATCCCTGTTGCCATGGAGGAGATAGGTCACGTGACAGGAGAGCATCACCCTGGTGTGGCAGGAAGTGATCCTGTAACTAGGACCTGTCCTCCAGGTGATGTAAACCCCTCTCGCACCGAGGAGGTTTCTCCAGGGCCAAGTGCCCATGCGGGAAGGGTTAGGACAGCAGTTATAGTTGGTGATTCGATCATTAGGCATGTAGATAGCTGGGTGGCTGGTGGACGTGAGGATCGCCTGGTAACATGCCTGCCTGGTGCGAAGGTAGTGGACCTCACACGCCACCTAGATAAGGTCTTAGATAGTGCTGGGGAGGAGTCTGCTGTCTTGGTACATGTTGGTACCAATGACATAGGAAAATGTGGTAGGGAGGTTCTGGAAGCTAAATTTAGGCTTTTAGGTAGGAAGTTGAAATCCAGAACTTCCAGGGTAGCGTTCTCCGAAATGCTTCCCGTTCCACGCGCAGGACCCAATAGGCAGGCAGAGCTCCGGAGTCTCAATGCGTGGATGAGACAATGGTGCAGAGATGAGGGGTTCAGATTTGTTAGGAACTGGGGAACATTCTGGGGAAAGGAGGGGCTCTTCCGAAGGGACGGGCTTCACCTTAACCGGGTTGGAACCAGGCTGCTGGCATTAACCTTTAAAAAGGAGATAGAGCAGCTTTTAAACTAGATAATAGGGGAAAGCCGACAGTCGCCCAAGAGCGCATGGTTCGGAAGAATGTATCCTTGAAGGATACTACAAAAAGCAGAGAGGTTCCAAAAAAGAGTAAAGTAGCCCAAATGCCCTCGAGTATGGAGCAGACAGAACTTAAAGATCCCAAATTACCCATGTCTACCAATAGCCAAATTAATATGAATAAAATACAGTCTCTAAAATGCTTGTATGCAAATGCTAGAAGTCTACAAAACAAGATGGGAGAGTTAGAATATATAGCACTAAACGAGAGGTTAGATATGATTGGAATATCAGAGACATGGTGGAAGGAGGACAACCAGTGGGACACTGTGATACCTGGGTACAAACTATATCGAAATGATAGAGCTGATCAAATTGGTGGAGGGGTTGCGCTCTATGTTAGAGAGGGCATTGAGTCAGAAAGGATTAAAGTTTTGCAAGAAACAAAATTTGCTGTAGAATCTCTATGGATTGAAATTCCATGTAAAAAGGGGAAGGCGATGGCAGTGGGGGTGTACTATCGTCCGCCTGGCCAGAATGAACAAATGGATGATGAAATGCTCAAAGAAATCAAGGAAGATAGCAAAAGTTAGAGTGCAGTAATAATAATGGGTGATTTCAATTACCCCGGCATCGACTGGGTCAGTGTCACAACAGGACATGCTAGGGAGATAAAGTTCCTAGATGAAATAAATGACTGCTTCTTGGAGCAGCTGGTTCATGAACCGACCAGAGGGGAAGCAATATTAGACCTAGTCCTTAGTGGAACACCAGATGTAGTGCAAGAGATAAGGGTGTTGGGGCCACTTGGCAATAGTGATCATAGCATGATCGCCTTTGATTTAATTAGTGGAGGAGGGATAGTAAGGAAATCCACAGTACTACCCTTTAACTTTCGAAAGGGAGACTATGATAGAATGAGGAAAACAGTTAAGAAAAAACTAAAAGGAGCAGTTGCAAAGGTTAAAGACGTACATCAAGCTTGGGTGTTGTTGAAAAATACTATCTTGGAAGCCCAGACCAGCTGTATTCCATGCTTTAAGAAAAGTGGAAGGAAGTCCAAAAAATTGCCAGCATGGTTTAAAGCTGAGGTCAGAGAGGCTGTTGTTGCCAAAAAAGCATCTTTCAAGAAATGGAAAAAAGAGCCAAATGATGAAACCTGGAAACAGCACAAGCACTGGCAAGTCAAATGCAAGGCATTGATAAGGCAGGCAAAGAGAGAATTTGAGAAGAAGCTTGCTGCGGAAGCAAAAACGCGAAATAAAGACCTTTTCAAGTACATTCGTAGCAAAAACCCGTGAGAGAGTCAGTTGGTCCATTAGATGATAAAGGGGTTAAAGGAGCACTAAGAGGCGACAAGGCGATAGCGGAGAGACTAAATGAATTCTTTGCTTCGGTCTTTACTGAGGAAGATGTAGGGATGTTACCCACGACTGAAGTGGTATTTAAAGGTGTGGAAGAATTGAAGGAAATATCGATACATCGGGAAGATGTCTTACAACTATTAGATAAACTGAAGAGTAGCAAATCACCTGGGCCGGATGGTATACATCCAAGGGTGTTGAAAGAACTGAAATTTGAGATTGCAGACCTGCTATCAGTAATCTGTGAACTATCATTAAAATCATCTCTAATACCTGAGGATTGGAGGATCGCCAATGTAACACCAATTTTTAAAAAGGGTTCGAGGGGTGATCCGGGAAACTACAGACCGGTGAGCCTGACATCAGTACCGGGAAAAATGGTAGAAACCATCATAAAGAATAAAATTACTCAGCATATAGATAGTCATGACCTAATGGGAGACAGCCAACATGGCTTTAGACAAGGAAGATCTTGTCTTACTAATCTGTTATGTTTTTTTGAAGGAGTGAATAAACAGGTGGACAAAGGTGAGTCGGTTGATATTGTGTATCTGGACTTTCAGAAAGCCTTTGACAAGGTCCCTCATGAGAGACTTTTGGCAAAACTAAAGAGTCATGGGATAGGAGGCAGTGTACTACTGTGGATCAGGAACTGGTTAAAAGATAGAAAGCAGAGGGTAGGGCTAAATGGCCAATTTTCCCAATGGAGAAAGGTGAATAGTGGTGTACCCCAGGGATCTGTGCTGGGTCCGCTGCTTTTTGACATATTCATAAATGACCTGGAAAGTGGAATAACGAGTGAGGTTATCAAATTTGCTGATGACACAAAACTATTTAAAGTTGTTAAAACCCAGGAGGATTGTGGAAAATTGCAAGAGGATCTTGATAAATTGGAAGACTGGGCATCAAAATGGCAGATGAAATTTAATGTGGAGAAGTGCAAGGTTATGCACCTAGGGAAGAACAACCCAAACTATAGTTACACGATGCAAGGTTCCACATTAGGAACCACCACCCAAGAAAAAGATTTAGGCGTCCTTGTGGATACCATGTTAAAACCCTCGGCCCAGTGTGCAGCGGCGGCCAAGAGAGCAAATAGAATGCTAGGTATGATAAGGAAAGGAATGGAAAATAAAACAAAAGATATTATAATGCCTCTATATCGTTCCATGGTGAGACCGCACCTTGAATATTGTGTGCAATTCTGGTCGCCATATCTTAAAAAGGATATAGCAATTTTAGAAAAGGTTCAGAGAAGAGCCACCAAAATGGTAAAGGGGATGGAAGGCTACTCCTATGAAGAAAGGCTAAAAAGGTTGGGGCTCTTTAACCTGGAAAAGAGACGGCTGAGGGGAGATATGATAGAAGTCTATAAATTAATGAATGGAGTGGAACGGGTAAACGTAGATCGATTGTTTACCTTATCAGAATATAGAAAGACTAGGGGACATGCAATGAAGCTACAGGGTAAACTATTTAAGACTAATAAAAGAAAATATTTTTTCACTCAACGTGTAATCAAACTCTGGAATTTGTTACCGGAGGATGTAGTAAAGGCTGTTAGTGTAGCTGGGTTTAAAAAAGGTTTGGACAAGTTCCTGGAGGAAAGGTCCATAAACCATTATTAAGAAGGGACCCAGGATATCAATGCTTGAACCAATACAAACATTGTGGAACCTGTGTCCCTTGGGGAAACTGCTAGGTACGTATGACCTAGATTGGCCACTGTTGGAAACAGAATACTGGGCTTGATGGACCTTGGTCTGACCCAGTATGGCATATCTTATGTTCTTATGTTCTTATGTAAGTAGATAGGTTTCATCAATATGGCTTTGTAGTTGGAGCTGTACAGTTTTCTCTATGATTTTAGCCAAGAATGGGAGGCTGGCAATAGGTCTATATGATGCTGGGTCTGCTGGGTCTAGGTTTGGTTTCTTCAGTGTAAGGTTAATGGAGGAGAGCTTAAGATTGCTGGGCATTATTCCTTCTTGGAGTGCTTCGTTCACTATCTTGGCTAGAAATGGGCTGATTTTGGTACTTGTTGATTTGATCCAATTAGGGGGACATGGGTCTAGCGGTGAGGTGGTAATGTTTAGCTTGATTAGGATATTATCAATATTTTTACTATTAATTGTTTGGAATGTGAGCCAGCAGATCTTGTTGGGAGTTGTATCAGTCAATTTTCCAGTGCCACCAGCCTCAATATCAGTCAATTTCCAGTCCCAGCCTCTCAGTCCCAGTATCAGCGTATTTCCAGTTCCCCAGCCCCAGTATCAATCCATTTTCCATCCCAGTCCCACATTCCCAGTAACAGCCCATTGCCAGTATCAGTCAGCACTCCCAGCCCCTGAATCAGTACATTTCAAGAACCCAGCCCCAATATCAGTCCATTTCCAGTACCAGCCCCAACCACAACCCCTGTATCAGTCCATTTCTAGTCCCAGTCCCCCAATCCCAGTATCAGTCCTTGTCAGTTTAAGTCAGCACTTCATCCCCTGTATCAGCCCAGTCCCAGTCCTTACAGCCCCGTCCCAGTCCTTACAGCCCCAATATGAGCCCATTGCCAGTCCCAGTGTCTCTGTCCCAGTATCAGCCCATTTTCAGTCTCCCAGCCCAGTTGCTGCCCCCATAGCCCCAGTATCAGTCACCCCCTTCTCTCTGCAGCAATACAACTGTAGGAGCATTCATTTTTGCTCCTGCCACTGTATTAAGCATTAATACAGTTGCAGAAGGTAAAGCCAATGCTTCATCAGCTATACTGAAAATTAATATAGCCACAGGAACATTTTCTTTTGCTCCCTTTGCTTTATTAATGCTCAGCACAGCCACGGGAGCATTTATGTTTGCTCCTGCACCTGAGGCAGGTAGCTTGAGTATAGCACAGCCATGGGAACAAAAACAAATGCTCCCACAGTTGTGTTAATACTTAACAGCCATGGATGGGGAGGAAGAGGGAAGTATCTTGCCATGAAAATCCAGTGGATAGTCACAACAAAACAAATTGCACTATAGTGCTGGAAGATGAGATCCCCATGTCAGAAGGCATTCAACTAGCTACTGGGGAGGAGCTGAAGACTTTTCAGTGTAAAGCCAGCATTTATGATGTGGTTGGATCAAAGCCCTCAGGACGTCTGACTGCTGATGTAGCTGGCATGAAATGAGAGTCAGAAGCTGTAAAACTGTCTTACATACTGGGACATGGAAAGTATGAAGCATGAACCAAGGGAAGTTGGAGGTGGTCAAGAATGAAATGGAACATGTACAACTTGATCTGTTGGGTGTCAGCGAACAGAAATGGACTGGCATTGGGCACTTTGCATCAGATGATCACATGGTCTACTATGCTGGAAATGAAAGACTAAGAAGAAATGGTGTTGCATTTATAATTAAGAAGAAACTTGCAAGAACTGAAATGAAATACAATGCAGTCAGTGAACGCTTAATCTCTATTCGTCTACGAGGAATGACTATCAACACAAGTATATTTCAAGTATATGCCCCAACAACAGCTGCAGAAGAGGATGAAATTGATGATTTCTATGAACAAGTACAAGCTGAAATTGACAGAACATGCAAACAGGATATCCTGATAGTCATGGGTGACTGGAATGCAAAAATTGGCAACAAAGAAGAAGGCAAAGTGGTTGGAAAATATGGACTTGGCAAAAGAAATGAAGCTGGAGAATGATAGAATTCTGCAAGACCAACGATCTATTCTTCTCAAACACTTCCTTCCAGCAACACAAGCGTCGACTGTACACATGGACTTCACCCAATGCATTGTACAAAAATCAAATTGACTACATCTGTGGAAGTCAACGATGGAAAAGCTCTATAACATCAACAAAGAAAAAACCTGGAGCTGACTGT
Source organism: Ichthyophis bannanicus (assembly GCA_033557465.1). NCBI lineage: Eukaryota > Metazoa > Chordata > Amphibia > Gymnophiona > Ichthyophiidae > Ichthyophis > Ichthyophis bannanicus. The sequence continues at coordinate 386,026,220 of CM066035.1, read as the reverse complement.
GGTACAGATCACCAGCTACTAGTATGAAAACGCAAGCTAAAGTTGAAAAAGAGCAACCCATTCATGAATGTAGCAAAATATGACCTTGAGAATATACCACTGGAATTTAAAGACTGCCTGCAAAATTGATTTGCTGCTTTAGATATAAATGACAGAGCTCCAGAAGAGTTATTGAATGACATCAAGAAAGGTGTGTTGGAAGAAAGCGAGAAGTCTCTACAAAAGGTGAAAAAGCAAAAACTGGCCAAAATGGATGATGGAAGAAACCCTGAAAATTTATCAGAAATGCAAAGAAGCTAAAGCCAGAGGAGAAAGAAAGACAATCACAGAACTCAACAGAGATTTCCAACGTGTAGCAAGACATGACAAGGAAAAGTACTACAATGACACATGCAAGGAAATAGAAGCAGAAACTATTAGAGGAAGAACAAGATTGGCTTTCCTAAAGCTATGAGAGTTAAAGAAAAAGTTCCCGCCTCAAATTGAAATGTTACAAGATGCTCAAGGTTATATGTTGAATGATGCTGAGAAGATCAAGAAACAGTGGAAGGAATGTACAGAGTTATTATATGATAAAGATCAAGGGGCATGTTTACTAAACGGCGCACCTGTGCGGGGCGCACCTGAGCGCCCTAAAATGATGCATTTAAGTGCTCTTAAACGCCCCGTACACGTGCGGGTCACATTAACGGGCCCCGCACACGTGCGCCGAAAACGCGCACGTTTGCGGGGCGGTAATGTGCGAAAGAGGCGTGCCAAGGCGAAATGAGGGCGGAGGAAGGCCCCCTAGGGGCGGAGAGACGGGGTCAGTGGGCGGAATGTGGGAGGGGAGAGACTCGCCGCACAGGAGCATGCCCGAATCTGCAAAGAACTTTACCGCCAGTGAAACACTCGCGTTAGAGGTGCTGTGCAGGGAAAAGAAACCGTTTCCGTCAGCAATGTGCAGCACAATAGTGGAAGCCCAAAAACCGTGAGCAGTGTGATCTATGTGCACAGATCAAACGCCGTAATGTCACAGGGCACTAACCACACGGGCGCCGCGCACCTTAGCGCATCTGTCAATCACAGCTTCTGTTCTTCACGACGGAACGCCCACTCCTTATACGGCACCCGCTCGGTACCGCGGACCGCACAACACCGGCCTTTAGTAAACAGACCCCCAAGTGGACTAACAGCTGTTTCAGCCTGTACCTTATGATCCAGAACCATTGGTGATGAAAGAAGAAGTTCAAGTATCATTGAAAGTCTTATCAAAGAACAAAGCACAAGGTATTGATAGAATTCCCAAAGAAGTATTACAATAATCTGATGCGGCTGTTACCATACTTACAAGGCTCTGCAAAGAAATTTGGAAGACAACATCATGGTTAACTGACTGGAAAAGATATGTGTTTATATTCATACTAAATCACCCTGATCCCACATGCCAGCAAGATTCTACTGAAGATTATTCAATACAGACTACAACTATACCTGGAACAAGAACTACCTGAAGTGCAATCAGGGCTCAGGAAAGGGCGAGCAACGAAAGACATCATCGCGGATGTGAGATGGATCCTTGAAAAGACTAAAGAATACCAAAAGGATATCTATTTGTGCTTTATTGACTACAGCAAGGCTTTTGACTGTGTAAACCATGAGAAACTCTGGGCCACATTAAGAAGCATGGGTATACCAGAACACCTGATCGCTCTCTTGCACAGTCTGTACATTGATCAAGAAGCAACAGTTTGAACGGAACAAGGATAAACAGAATGGTTTAAAATAAGCAAAGGTGTACAACAAGGCTGTATACATTCCCCCTATCTGTTTAATTTATATGCAGAACAAATTATCAGAGAAGCAGGATTGTATGAAGACAACAGAGGTGTGAAGATTGCTGGAAGACTCATCTACAACCTTCGCTTTGCTGATGATACCACATTACTGGCTGAAAGTGAAGATGATCTGAAACATTTGCTTCTCACGATCAAGGAACATAGTCTTAAAATGGTCCTGCACCTTAATGTAAAGAAGACAAAGATAATGATAACTGGCAAAATCAATAAGTTCAACGTTGAAGGAGAAGAAATTGAAATCATGGACAACTTTAACCTACTTGGATCAACTATCAATAAAGAAGCAACAAGCAGTCAAGAAATCCAACGACGCATTGCTCTTGGCAGAATGGCTACGAAAGACCTAGATAAGATTTATTTATTTTATTTATTTAGTGTACACTTGTATCCCGCTGCTTCCAGCGATCAGCAGCGGTATTCTATACATAATGGAGCGGCTGTACAGGCCGGAATTTGAACAGAGCAGAGATGTCTCTCTCTATACAAAGATTTGACTCGCTCAAGCCATGGTATTTTCAATAACATCATATGGATGCGAAAGCTGGACAGTGAAAAAGATAGACAGGAAGAAAATTGATGCCTTTGAATTATGGTACTGGTGGCGAATACTGCGTATACCATGGACTGCCCAGAGAACAAACCAGTCAGTACTAGAGGAAATCAAACTTAAGCTTTCTTTAAAAGCTCTGATGACAAGACTTCGACTTTCATACTTTGGACACATCATGCAAAGAGAGAGAACATTAGAGAAAGACATCATGCTTGGCAAGATAGAAGGTCAATGCAAAAGAGGAAGGCCAGCAATGAGACGGATCACTACAATAACGGCAGGTATGGGTACCAGTCTGTCAATAATGAGCTGCCTGACTGAAGACCAAACACAATTTAGGACAACTATCCAGAGGGTCACCATGAGTCGACACAAACTCGACTGCACTTAACAACAACAACAACATTTCTTTTATAAAGGCAGATATCAAAAGCGATTTTCATAATGAAAACCCAACCCAAAATATCAATCTCGAAACATCATTGTGAGCCAGAATATCCTTAGGGCAGCTAGCTGCTGGCACTGAACTTGAAACTCAGATATTCAATGCCGGGGCCATATCCAGGCTTTGACATTGAATATCCAGACTGCCTGAATTGCTGTGAGGCTAACCGGGCAGCAGCGATCTTCTGCAGAAAAAGTTAGGCCAGGGTTTCCTGCGCCTGACTTTTGCCTTGTATTGCTAACTGGGCAGTGGCTCAATATTGCTGCTGCTCAATTAGTGATGGGTGCCATCCCGGAACGTCTCTGGTACTCCTCTAGGCAGAGGTTAAGCTTTAAACCCCTTCCCCCTGGCTATCAAAATGCATTGTTTCACTTTGAGTGCCCCACTCTCTGCCACCCCCCCCCCCCCCTTAGTTGTTACCTTAGGTGACTGCCTGGCTTGCCTGATGGTTGGGCCAGCCCTGCATTTGCCTGTATTTTTTAAAGTACATGGTTATATACCTACTGCACATGCACAAATTTATACCTTCTTCAGAGCAGGTATAATTTATGTAGAAGGATTTGTGTACTATTGAGGTAGTTTCTTGGTGCCTATTTTATAAAGTCACATAGGTGCCTATGTTGTCTTTAGAAATCAAGCATAAAATAAGTGCATAAAATTATCCCCTATAAGTTCATCATATCAACAGAGAACAGAGCATGTTTACTAAGCCCAGCACCAGTAATGTGCATGTGAGCTGCGTTACCAATGTGGGGCTTCAAGCTAATTGCAGGGGGGTGGGTATATCCATCCATCTGCAGTTACTTCATGTCAGAACTGCAAACTGGCCATTGGAGCAACTAAAACTACCCATCGAGGTAACATTTCTTACACCCATGCTACTTGTGCCATGGTAGGAATCCCCCATCCCACTCAGTTGCCACCCTGATGTTTGCTCCAAGTGTAATGAACATTTTTTGGTTTGGGGACCCATACTACATTTTTGGCAGCATGCCAAAACCATGCACTAACACTGTGGTACCCTTAGTAAACATGCTCCTATATGTGTTAGCATTGAGAGTGTTGGGGAAATTGCAAAGCATCCTTGACTAGTCTCTATAGTAGTTTTACATGTGCCAATAAAGCGCCATAATGGTGTCCTGATGATAATCAGAACAACCACCCCTGGTTAGGAGCCAGTGTACCAAACTGCATTAAAATTTCCTGTTAACAGCATGTACCTGTAGGTTCTCTTTATTTAAGTATGTGGATTTAGCTCATATCTTTTCATTGGAAGCCCAAGGGAGTTATATCCAAGTACAGGAGGTATTTCCCCATCACTATAAGGCTTACAATCTTAGTTTGTACTTGAGGCAATGGAGAGCACTAGGCATTGAGTCCTGGCTTCTGTAGTTTGTATCCTGCTGCTCTATCAGACTACTCCACCTCTATTAATTAGATAGTATAAGGCTAGAAAAAAGACAGACGGACCTCAAACCTATCCTCAAAAAACTACAATTAATAGTCAGAAAGCTTAGCATGATGGAGAAAAGTATTTTAATATGTTTTTTTCCTCATTCTGTGTCTATGGGGAAAAGCAAGCTTAGTAAACCATGCCCTATGTAGTGTAACCATGTAATTTCTATAACCTTCAAATTTTCCGACAGTTGTTAACCTAACATTTAAAAAATTTTTGATGTGGATTCCCTATTAACTAGAAGAAATTTCTTCTCTGTGAAATGTAAAAAATGCAATCAGGCTCACCATGAGGTTTCCAGAAACCAATTTCTTGCAATGTTTGGGAATAATGCACCTCAGCAATGAGATACATTCTGGGCAAAGCAGACCTGTTGATCAAGAGAGTAGTTGACAGATTCTTAAAAAAAAATGTCTAGAACAGGAATAGCCTATTGTCACAGCACTTTGCTTGCTTTAAATAAAAGACCTTTTTTTAGTAAAGAACTGCAAGCGAAGATCTTTTCATGAACATTTGAATTCAAACGTTTTGTATCACCATGCTGTACTTTTCTTTAGCATAGCCTTTTCCACTTTAGCATGCATGAATATATGGAAAAGCACCTCAGTGGAAATGATAAAAGTCAAAACACCAACAGAATTAAGAAAGAATGGGATAAGCACATTGCATCTTTATAGTTATAGAGTGATTGTAAAGCCTGAGACTACGTAATTCTTTAACAGGATACCTATGTTTAAAGTCTAAGAAGGACCCAATTTAAGCTTATTTTATAAGGGCACTAGACTCGTAAATGTGTGTGCATATGCTCTATGTGCATCCACATACTTTACATAATACATATGTACCTCAAAACGCCATCTCCACTTCACCCCAACTATGCCCCCACAAACGCCTACATGTGACGTGCATATATGTGGGCATGATCTTGTACGTGCACATACTTACACACATGTAAACAGCAGCACAAATTTATAAATAGAATACTCAATTAGTGAGGGTCCCAAAGGGATATAAATGTGTTAAAACCCTTTTCTTATAATTATTATTATTTATTGCTGTAATCATTTGTGCAGCATTATCAGGTGTATGCAATGCTTTACAGACACATCAAATAAACGGTGTCTGCTTTTTGGAGCTTATGAATTAGTAAGACAGACAAGTAACACAGACAGAAAATATTGAGTAGGGGCCTCAGTTAAAGCAATGAGGGCCACTGCAAAGAGTGACGCCTCTTGAGAATCTCAGAGCTAGGATAGTGGGTAGAGTCCAATGCCTAATCAAACTCTGGTTTCATTACTGGAAGATGTAGTAAAAACTGTTAGGGTAGTTTGAGTTTAAAAGAGGTCTGGACAAGTTCATGGAGGAAAAGTCCATAAACCATTATTAAAGAGGACTGCGGAAATCTACAGCTTACCCCTGGGATAAGCAACATGGAATCTGTGCACTTTTTCAGGAACCTGACAGGTACTTGTGACCTGAATTGGCTGCTGTTGGAAACAGGATACTGGACTTGATGGACCCTTGGTCTAACTCATTGTGGGATATCTTATGTTCTTATAAATAGTGGGTGGAATCTAACCAAAGAGGATGATTGTCCTATCCAATTAGGTGAATCAGCAGGAAAATCTTTTGTCAAAAAAGATCTATATTGTGTGCAAGATATGAAGGCTTAAAGAAGCCTACAGGGTCTGTATTTATCATATAATTTAAAGTATGAGTCACCTATATCTGAGAAATCCTTGCAGATCTCTCCTTCAGATAGATAAAAGTGGTTCCAGTGCTGATTCCTGAACTATCGCTTGCTGTAACTCTAAGGGGTGCTCTTACTTATGTGCACTAAGCGGATAAAGCAGAAATTAGCACGTGGCAATTGTTAGCACAGACCTGCACTGTTACTACATTAACTACACACAGCATGACAGGGTGATGACTAACATAAGATATGCCATACCAGAAAAGATGAAGGATCTATCAAGCCCAGTATCTTGTTTCCAACAGTGGCCAATCCAGGTCGCAAATACCTGTCAGGTTCCCAAAAGGTAAACGGATTCCATATTTCTTGTCTCATGGGTAAGCAGTGGATTTCCCTGGTCCTCTTTAATAATGGTTTATGGACTTTTCTTCAGAATCTTGTTCAAACCTCTCTTAAATCCATCTACACTAATAGCATTTATTCCATCCTCTGCTAACAAATTCCAGAGTTCAATTATACGATGAGTGAATGTTTTTTCTCCAATTAGTCTTAAATGTGATACCCTGTAGTTTCATTGCATGTCACCTATTCTTTTACATTTTGAAGGAGTAAACAACCATCTACATTTAGCAGTTCCACTCCATTCATTATTTTATAGACCTCTATCATATCTGCTCTCAGCCATCTCTTTCCTCAAGTTGAAGAACCCTAACCTTTTAAGCCTTTCTTCATAGGGATATCCTTTCATCCCCTTTACCATTTTTGTCATTCTTCCCTGTACCTTTTCTAATTCTGCTATATCCATTTTAAGATATGGTGAACAGAGCTGCACACAATGCTAAAGGTGTGGTTGCATTATGCAGCGATAAAGTGACATTATAATGCCCTTTGTTTTATTCTCTATTCCTTTCCTTATGATTCCGAGCATTCTATTTGCTTTTGGCCACAGCTACACACCGGGCAGAAGGTTTTAATGTATTATCGACAATGATGCCCAGATTCTTTTTCTGGTTGGTGATTCCTAATCTAGAATCTTGCATTGTGTAACCATCTTTTGGGTTGTTGTTCATTTAAGTGCATAACTTTATACTTCCCCACATTACATTTCATCTGTCATTTGGATGCCCAGTTTCCCAATATTTCATAAGAACATAAGATATGCCATACTGGGTCAGACTAAGGGTCCATCAGGCCATTCCAACAGTGACCAATCGAGGTCACAGGTACCTGTCAGCTTCCCAAAAGGTACAGAGATTCCATGCTACTTGTCCAATGGCTATGCAATGGATAGCAGTGGAGTTCCCTGGTCATCTTTAATAATGGTTAGTGGAGTTTTACTCCAGAAACTTGCCCAAATCTGTTTTAAATCCAGTTACACTAATAGCTTTTACTACATCCTCTGGTAACTAATTACAGAGTTTGATTATGTGTTGAATGAAAAAATATTTTCTTTCATTTGTCTTAAATGTACTACATTGTAGCTTGCATGCCCACTAGTCTTTCTACTTTTTGGACGCCCATTCTCCTAATTTTTCAAGGTCTTGCAATTTTTTGCAATCCTCTTGTGTTTTAAAAAATTTGAATAATTTAGTGTCATCTGTAAATTTGACCACCTCACTCATTATTCCCATTTCCAGGTCATTTATAAATATCTTAAAAAGCAGTGGGCTAACAAAGATCTCTGGGGTACTCCACTATTCACTTTTATCCATTGAGAAAATTGGCTATTTAGCCCTACTCTCTCTTTTCTAGTTTTTAACCAGTTTCTAAACCACAATAGTATATTGCCTCCTATCCCATAGCTTTTTAATTTCCCCAAAAGTATCTCATAATAGACTTTGGGGTATGTTTACTAAACCGCAGTAATGTTACCCGCGTTAGGTTCCATGGTAATGGTACAGATGCCCATATAAAGGCGAGGGGCGTTGCATCATTATGGCAAGCTGTATCAGCTAACGCGCGTTACAAGGCGCCTTAGACTAATGCGCGTTACAAGGCGCCTTAGACTAAGGCACCTAACAAGGCACCTTATAAGGCACCTAAGAAGGCACCTTAGAAGGCACCTAACAAGGCACCTTAGAAGGCACCTAAGAAGGCACCTTAGAAGGCACCTAACAAGGCACCTTAGAATGCACCTTACAAGGCACCTTGCAGGGCACCTTACAGGGCGCCTTGTAAGGTGCCGTATTAGGTGCCCCTGGACAAGGCACCTTAGAAGACACCCTGGGTTATGGAACCATAGGTTAAGGTGGCCTAACAAGGTTACAGTGCCTTAGGTTAGTGTGCCCTAAGGGCTGCAAGGTGCTTCAGATTGACATGCATGACCTGTGAGGCATAGAGACAGATGTAACCGTAACACTAGATAGAGCACCGAGGAAAGGCAATGAACAGGTGAGTGAAGGAGTGAGAGCTGGGAGCTGCTGGACCTGCCATATCTGCGGGCATCCCATGTGGCTGCCAGTACTGTTGACAGACATGGTGGGGGCAACTGTACCACAGCACAGGGTGTTGGCAATGTGAAGTACTGGAAAAACAGTGGGTGGCAGACGATGGGAATACGTGTCCCCCAGTGGAGGAGGAGGTGGCAGGATAGTTACAATGATGGGTGGACAGAGGAGTGGTGGTACCATGCAAATCAGGCACAGGTGAGGCAAGCACGAAGAGGCTCAATGCAGGGAAGGGTAGCAGTGCAGGACATGGGACGGCAGCCTGCACAGGCAGACAGGACTCTACACAGCTGACAGACGCAGATAGACAGACCGAAGGAATGTTGGCAACTGTGGTGAGGGTATTATGGACTGGCAACACAGCTCTGCAAAAATATGACTGTTACAGGCATGCAAACTATTTGAGTAGGACAGGCATGAAAGGAGGGAACAATGAGGAATTGAACCCATGAACACTGCCGAGAACAACATTGTACTAACCAGTAGGCTGTACCTCCATGGCGTATCTCACAGCAATGGCTGGGTACAGAAGAACTGCAGGTCACCACACAAACTGTCTGCTCTGAGTGTCAGGATAGGGTAACCCCACCAGTACCCATGATGCAATGCACATGATGAATAGCTGTCTACAGCTCATCACCAAATGGGGTCTGCACCTCTCCGGTACCTCAGCTTGGAAAGACGAACTGACAGTGTGTGATACTGGCACAGAGTAGCTACAGACAATGCCATTGTGCAGGTTCTGTGTTCACCCTAAGGCAGAGGTACTCAAATCCAATCCTGGAGGGCCGCAAGCCAGTCAGGTTTTTGGGATAGCCCTAATGAATATGCATGAGATATATATGCATTAGAGATATCCTACCAAACTGCTCTGCGTCTTTCATCATGGGACGCTCTCCTGCTGACAATTACGGATGTTTCTCTAGCCTATCCCCACCTAATCATAGCGGGTGACTTTAACCTTCACATGGATTCCCCTTCTTCATCAAGAGAGCTTTCTTTTCTCTCATTTCTCCAGGATCTTTCCCTCACTCAGTATGTCACTTTTCCCACCCATCAAGCTGGTCACACCCTCGATTTGTTCTTGTCTCCTGCTTCTTCCTCCCTGACTCTGTCAGCTCTAACTGCCACACCTCTTCCATGGACAGACCATTTCTATCTCACCCTGTCCTGCTCCTTTCTAGGGGTTTCTTCTTCTCTAGTTCCAGTCTCTTCCTCTTCATCTTCCCCAAAGCGTCTTTCCCGAGCCCTCACCCCTCTCACTTTGCAACGGTTTCCTCCTGCCTCCGAGCTTCTGCCCAACGATTTTTCACTCCTCTCACCTAATTCTCAAGCTGCTCTCTGGTCCTCCTCTCTTTCTGCTACACTTGACCTTTTAGCCCCTTTACGTCCTTGTCACTCCCGTCGACGTCCCTCACATCCCTGGTTCCATAGTGGTCTACGGTTATTGCGTAGACATCTTCGAAGGGCCGAGCGACTTTGGCGCAAGGATCCTTCTCCCGCCAATCTGTCCATATTTAAAACCCATCACTCCTTCTATCGCACTAAACTTCACACTGCCAAACGGGAATTCTTTTCAAATGCCATCCTGCAGGCCCCCAACCAAACCCGTCACTTATATTCCACTTTCCGTTCCCTTATCTCTCTACACACCCCTGCATCAATTCCTTCTACCCAGTCCCCTCCCTCTCCCTCCCAATTAGCCTCTTTTTTCACCTCAAAGGTTGCTGCCTTGAGAGACTCTCTGCCCTCCTGTCCTTCTCCTATCACTTCCCCCCCTCCCCTTCCTTCACCCCCGCCTGTCTCTCAGCTCTCTCATTCTTGGGCCACTTTTTCACCCATCACTACATCTGAACTTCACCATCTGATCTCCTCTTCTCGGAAGACCTCTTGTTCCCTCGATCCTATTCCTTCTTCTTGGCTCCTCACTCCCTCCCTAGGTGTCCTTCCTTTCATCCTCACCATGTTTAATTCTAGTCTTTCCACTGGGACCTTCCCTAAATCATGGAAGCACGCGTTGGTTCGTCCCCTTCTGAAAAATCCTTCCCTCGACCCCTCTCTTTCATCCAATTATCGTCCCGTCTCTAATCTCCCTTTTCTATCTAAGCTCCTCGAGAAGTTTGTTTTCGCACAACTTTCCCACCATCTTGATTCTATTAATTTTCTTCATCCCCGTCAATCAGTGTTGACACCGTTCTTCTGGCTTTCACTAACGCACTTCATGTAGCTCACGATCGAGGTGACATCTCGGTGGCGGTTGCTTTAGATCTTTCAGCAGCATTTGATTTAGTGGATCACTCTCTTCTTCTTCACCGGCTCCGGGAAGCTGGTCTTTGTAGCACTGTTCACCATTGGTTTCACTCCTTTCTCTCTTCTCGTTCCTGCACAGTCCTCCCTTCCTCACCTGCGTTCTCCCCCTCCGCTCCACAGCACCTTCTTTGTGGGGTTCCACAGGGTTCCGTTCTTGCCCCTCTCCTCTTCAATCTCTTTCTTGCTCCGCTAGCTCTTCTTATCCAACAATCAGGTCTTTCAGCTTTTTTCTACGCAGATGATATTCTCTTACTCCATCACACCTCCCCTTCCTGTCCTGACCTCACCCCTCTGAATTCCTGTCTCTCCTCTGTTGCAAGTTGGCTTACCACTAACTGTCTCCATCTTAATCTCACTAAAACTCTTGCTATATGGTTTACCTACGGTGACCCTTCCCCCACTTTGGCCCCTTCTTTTTCCAATTCCCCTGTACCGTTGGTTTCTACATTTCGGTATCTAGGTGTTCACTTTGACTCAGATCTTTCCTTTCGTTCTCATATTTCCCATATCACCAAAACTTCTTTCTTCTGCCTCCGACAAATTTGTTCAATTCGTCCCTTTCTTTCTGCTTCTGCCTTATCCACACTGGTGTTATCCTTAGTCATGTCACGGGTGGATTTCTCCAATGCACTATTTCTTGGTCTTCCAAAGAACCAAGTGGTGAGGCTTCAACGGATACAGAACACTGCTGCACGCCTTATTACACACTCCGCTCTTCGTGATCACATTACTCCCTTGCTTTTCAATCTTCACTGGTTGCCTGTTTCTTTTCGCTCACAATTTAAGTTACTGACCCTTCTTCACAAGGTTTATCACACTGGTACTCCGTCTTACTTGTCTGACCTTTTATCTTTTCATTCCCCTCGGTACACTCCCCGCTCGTTCCACCTCAATCGTCTTGCTCTTCCCTCCCCTTCCCGCGCTCACCTTCAATCCACACGCCTCTCCGCATTTTACTTTGCTGGCCCCGCGCACTGGAACTCCCTCCCTCCTTCCCTTCGTCTGGAATCACAGTTTACTGTTTTTAAACAAAATCTCAAAACCCACCTATTCTCCATAGCCTTCAATGTCCCCTCCCCATTTGTATGAGTCCTTTTCTATTGTATCTTTTTGCCTTTTGTATCTTGTCCTGTGTTCCCCTGCTTTTACTCTTCTGTCCTTTATACAAATATGTATCTTTCCTTTCTTTTTCTGGCCTTGGCCACAGTTTTTATGTATTGTTTTTACGTACCATGTTTTTTTATTTGCTTTTATGACCCTTCATGTATTTTATTATTGTACACCGCCTTGATTGTTTTGAAAGGCGGTTTTTATCAAATAAATAAACAATAAACAATAAACCATAAACCTTAAACCTTAAACCTTAAACTGGTTTGTGGCCATAATAGACAACATTTTGGTGGTGGTGAGAAGTGAGGAGGAATGTGACTAATTCTATCTACCCTTTTTGATGTTTAGGACATCTGTACTTGCCCACTCACAATCTTAAATGACAGAGGTGTAAGGCAAGGGTCTCCAAATCCAGTCCTGGAGGGCCACAAACCAGTCAGGTTGACAGGAAATCTCTAATGCATATATATCTCATGCATATTCATTAGGGATATCCTGAAACCCTGACTGGGTTGCGGCCCTCCAGGACTGGATTTGAGTACCTCTGCCCTAAGGGATAGGATGGGTGCCCATCACTAGGTCCACAGTACATGTAATAATAATGGGTGATTTCAATTACCCCGGTATCGACTGGGTCAGTGTCACGTCAGGACATGCTAGGGAGATAAAGTTCCTAGATGAAATAAATGACTGCTTCTTGGAGCAGCTGGTTCATGACCCAACCAGAGGGGAAGCCATATTAGACCTAGTCCTTAGTGGAACACCAGATCTAGTGCAAGAGATAAGGGTGTTGGGGCCACTTGCCAATAGTGATCATAGCATGATCGCCTTTGATTTAATTAGTGGAGGAGGGATAGTAAGGAAATCCACAGTACTACCTTTTAACTTTTGAAAGGGAGACTATGATAAAATGAGGAAAACAGTTAAGAAAAAACTAAAAGGAGCAGTTGCAAAGGTTAAAGATGTACATCAAGCTTGGGTGTTGTTGAAAAATACTATCTTGGAAGCCCAGACCAGCTGTATTCCACGCTTTAAGAAAAGTGGAAGGAAGTCCAAAAAACTGCCAGCATGGTTTAAAGGTGAGGTCAGAGAGGCTGTTGTTGCCAAAAAAGTATCTTTCAGGAAATGGAAAAAAGAGCCAAACGACGAAACCTGGAAACAGCACAAGCACTGGCAAGTCAAATGCAAGGCATTGATAAGGCAGGCAAAGAGAGAATTTGAGAAGAAGCTTGCTGCGGAAGCAAAAACGCGAAATAAAGACCTTTTCAAGTACATTCGTAGCAAAAAACCTGTGAGAGAGTGAGTTGGTCCATTAGATGATAAAGGGGTTAAAGGAGCACTAAGAGGCGACAAGGCGATAGCAGAGAGACTGAATGAATTCTTTGCTTCGGTCTTTACTGAGGAAGATGTAGGGATGTTACCCATGACTGAAGTGGTATTTAAAGGTGCGGAAGAATAGAAGGAAATATCGATACATCGGGAAGATGTCTTACAACTATTAGATAAACTGAAAAGTAGCAAATCACCTGGGCCAGATGGAATACATCCAAGGGTGTTGAAAGAACTGAAATATGAGATTGCAGACCTGCTATCAGTAATCTGTGAACTATCATTAAAATCATCTTTAATACCTGAAGATTGGAGGATCGCCAATGTAACACCAATTTTTAAAAAGGGTTCCAGGGGTGATCCGGGAAACTACAGACCGGTGAGCCTGACGTCAGTACCGGGAAAAATGGTAGAAACCATCATAAAGAATAAAATTACTCAGCATGTAGATAGTCACAACCTAATGGGAGACAGCCAACATGGCTTTAGACAAGAAAGATCTTGTCTTACTAATCTGTTATGTTTTTTTGAAGGAGTGAATAAACAGGTGGACAAAGGTGAGTCGGCTGATATTGTGTATCTGGACTTTCAGAAAGCTTTTGACAAGGTCCCTCATCAGAGACTTTTGGCAAAACTAAAGAGTCATGGGATAGGAGGCAGTGTACTATTGTGGATCAGGAACTGGTTAAAAGATAGAAAGCAGAGGGTAGGGCTAAATAGCCAATTTTCCCAATGGAGAAAGGTGAATAGTGGTGTACCCCAGGGATCTGTGCTGGGTCCGCTGCTTTTTGACATATTCATAAATGACCTGGAAAGTGGAATAACGAGTGAGGTGATCAAATTTGCAAATGACACAAAACTATTTAAAGTTGTTAAAACCCAAGAGGATTGTGAAAAATTGCAAGAGGATCTTTTTAAATTGGAAGACTGGGCATCAAAATGGCAGATGAAATTTAATGTGGACAAGTGCAAGGTTATGCACCTAGGGAAGAACAACCCAAACTATGGTTACATGATGCAAGGTTCCACATTAGGAACCACCTCCCAGGAAAAAGATTTAGGCGTCATTGTGGATACCATGTTAAAACCCTCGGCCCAGTGTGCAGCGGCGGCCAAGAGAGCAAATAGAATGCTAGGTATGATAAAGAAAAGAATGGAAAATAAAACAAAAGATATTATAATGCCTCTATATCGTTCCATAGTGAAGACCGCACCTTGAATATTGTGTGCAATTCTGGTCGCCGTATCTTAAAAAGGATATAGCGATTTTAGAAAAGGTTCAGAAAAGAGCCACCAAAATGCTAAAGGGGATGGAAGGATACTCCTATGAAGAAAGGCTAAAAAGGTTAGGGCTCTTTAACCTGGAAAAGAGACGGCTGAGGGGAGATATGATAGAAGTCTATAAATTAATGAACGGAGTGGAACAGGTAAACGTAGATCGATTGTTTACGTTATCAGAATATAGAAAGACTAGGGGACATGCAATGAAGCTACAGGGTAAAGTATTTAAGACTAATAAAAGAAAATATTTTTTCACTCAACGTGTAATCAAACTCTGGAATTTGTTACCGGAGGATGTAGTAAAGGCTGTTAGTGTAGCTGGGTTTAAAAAAGGTTTGGACAAGTTCCTGGAGGAAAGGTCCATAAACCATTATTAAGAAGTGACCGAAGATATCAATGCTTGACCCAGTACAAGCATTGTGGAACTTGTGTCTCTTGGGGAAACTGCTAGGTACGTATGACCTAGATTGGCCACTGTTGGAAACAGAATACTGGGCTTGATGGACCTTGGTCTGACCCAGTATGGCATATCTTATGTTCTTATGTTCTTATGTGGTGCTAGAGATAGATCCTGCTGTACATCCCCATCACCAGTGTGTGACAGCTGTTCCTTGCAGTGCATCCGAAGGTAATTTGGTGTCCATTTGTATTCCACAGTCACATGTGGCCCTCTGCAACCAGACACCATCCAGATTAGTGCGTACCCAGTGTTAGGGTCTGGCTGACATGGGCACCTGTTATCAGGGCAGAGGGGTTTCTAGACTTGCATGAGGTTTGTGTAGCAGTGCCTCTACAGGTCAAAGTGGTATACACTATATACCCCAAAGGGCCCACAATCACCCTTTTTGTAGGTAAGGGACAGGTGCCTGAGCCCCGGTGAAGCAACCTCCATCCTGCTGGTATAAGACAGCCCTCCAGGGTTGGTGGGCCAGAGCCATATCTGTGACTGGGGCAGTGGCAGACCAGCAGTAATGCTGGGGTCAGATCTGGTAAACCCCAACTGCCTCACACCACCATCTGCCATTCACCAGCAGATGGCACAGTCAGACTGCACCTGCAGCACCCTACAAGGAGTTCCAACCATGCACAGTCCAACTGCAGACAGTCCACTAGCCAGTCCACAGTGCATGCTCACAGAGGAACTATGTGCACCAAGCAGGTATCTCAGAGATTGGGGCCCAGCACTAAGAACACATATATCACTGGAGGCGCAGATAGTGTAGAGCGCTGTGTGGGAACCTAGACATGCCATGGTCACTGCTCGGTCAGAGTGAGTGTCCTCCTAGCATGACATGCTGTGGCCACCCTGACCATGAAGGCGGTGGCTGGGCACTACAGTGTTCCAGCGATTGCCCCACACCCTGTGAAGATGCATCCTGGCCAATCCGCCCTGTCCGGGCCATACCCAAAATACTTTGCTCCTCATTATGCACAAATTGAGGCTAACGCTGGTAACAGTGGGACATTGTGGGCCCAGTGGGGTGTGGGCAGCCACAGAACAATGGATAGACACACACACACTCCTATTGTAGCATTGTGCAAAGATAGGGGTGGTTGGCAACCCTGCCTGCCACACTGGTCCTGATCACAGTGCCGGCATTGATAAACTGTGCAGGAGGTAGTAGTAGTACTCTGGTGATAACTGCAGCTCCATGCTGGGGCCAACAGCCTGTCTCTCCATGTAGCTTTGGATTGTGGAGCCTGTGTGAGTGAGTGTTTGTACCCCTGTTGGCCCTGCTTTGGGCTTTGCACATGTTGCTGTTGTATCTGAATTGTAGGGTAAAATATAGGGACATGCTCTGCAGGATCCACAGTTGGGACTTGAACATGTGACCTCTGCTTCTGGACACACTGGCTGCATGTACTGCACCACACTATTGCCACAGATGCACAGTAGTCCCTGGAGCTACCTGTACTTTTCCTCAGCCAGACCTTTTATGTTGCACTGCACACCACATACTGGTACAGTGCATGGCCTAGGTCCACTTCAGGAAAGTGCCACTGCCTCCTCCAGCACGGGCACCCCCCCCCCCCCCGCCATGCTGACATGGCCATATGCTGTCGGTGCTGGTAATGTGCCGTCCCAGGCCATCCACTGTGTGGGTAGATGGTCACCTAGGGAGCGGGGTCTGGGGTGCGGAGGCATACATGGGCATCCTCACATCCGCCCCATCACCGCCTGCCAATATTATGTCCCTTCCGCTTGGGGAAGGGTTGGCTGGGGGTATGTCAGGTTAGTGCCCTGGCAACTGTTAGCTAGGTTGGACCAGGTAGATGTAGGTGGATTGTGTTTGGCCTTTGTCAGCTGCTGTCTTGCTGATGTCTGGTTTCTATGTTCCTATGTGCCACCTAGGTGACTGACTAGTCCACCCTGTGCCCCAGCTGCCCCCACTACATGTTCCGCCTGCAGCCCCCTATGCCCCATTTGCACCATCACCATAGTGGCCTTTCATACTTGGGCACTATACTGTTGCTGCAAATGGAGCACTACTATCACTTTTCTTGGCCTCCCTGCCTATGCTGTACATTGCTGACAATGAAATGGTTTCTCTCTCTTGCAAATGTGTGTTAACGCCAGGTTTTCAGTCGCGGTAAGATTCAGCCCTTCAGTTGCCCGCATTAGTGTGGAAGGGGCCTCTCCCCATCCACTCCCCGCCCATTGACCCCTTCTCTCCGCCCTCTCTCCACCCTCTGCGGGACTTACCGTGGCCGGGAACGCTAACGCATGTTATATAACATTAACGCGCGTTAGGGTTACGCGCGTTAATGTTACCTAACACGCATTAACGTAGCATCTGCTACATTAACGCGGTTTAGTAAACATACCCCTTTGTCTTAGGCTTTCTGTCTATATCCACTGGCTCACCTTTATCTACCTGTTTATTCACTCCTTCAAAAATTTAAGATTAGTAAGTCAAGACTTTCCTTGACTAAATCCATTTTGGCTTTCTCCCATTAAAATATAAACCATGACTGTCTACATGTTCAGTAATTTAACTTTTTATAATGGTTTCTATCATTTTACCTGGTACAAATGTCAGGCACACAGATCTGTATTTTCCTGGATCACCCCTGGAGCCCTTTTCAAAAATTGGCATTACATTGGCCATCGTCCAATCTTCGAGTGCTACAGATGATTTTAATGATAATTTACAGGTTACTAAAAATAGGTCTATAATCTCATATTTCAGTTCTTTCAGCACTTTAGGATCTATGCCATCTGGTCCAGATGATTTGCTGCTCTTTAGTTAATCAATTAGCTGTATTACATCATCCAAATTTATCGAGATTTGTTTCAATTCCACTGATTTGTCACCTTTAAATATCATTTATTATATGGGTAAGTTTCCTATCTCTTCTTCAGTAATGAATATGGCCTTGTCCTCTCTCAGTGCACCTTTTACCTCTCCATGATCTAATGGACCAAATGACTCCTTCAAAAGTGTTTTGCTATGAATGTACTTGAAAAAGCTTTAATTATGCACTTTTGCTTCCACTGCAAGCTTCTTTTCAAATTTTATCTTTGCTTGCCTTCTCAATGCCTTGCATTGAACTTGCCAGTACTTATGACGCTGTTTCCTGTTTTTGTCATTTGACTATTTTTCTCATTTTCTGAAAGATTTTCTCAGCTATAACAACTTCTGACCTTTCAGTCATGCTGACTATTGCTTGGGCCTTCTTTCTACCTTCATTAAATTGTGGAATATATCTGGTTTGGGCTTCCAAGATAGTGGGCCCGATTCTGGGACGTGGGTTGTGGGGCTGCGCACACAAGTAGGACGTGCAGCCCCTCAAGCCATCCAGTCACAAGTCCCCCTCCAGCTCTCCTCATATGTCCTGAGAAGCAGGAAGGGGAGAGCTGGTGTGGGTAGGATGGGGCGGGGTCTGAGCAGAGCAGGGGCAGGCCAGCCTGGCAGGACATACAGGGCCGATTCAGCTCTTTACATCCTGCTGGGTCAAAGGGGATATGCTGCTTATTCCACCTCAAAGGATGAATAAGCAGCACCAATCCAGTGATCGGGATCCCCCCCGGGGCCAGGGCCGGGTGTGTGTGTGGGGGGGTCTCCGTCGCCTGATCCAATCCCTGGCAGGCCAACCAAGGGTCAGGCAGTGAGGAAGAGGAGGGACAAAGCCATGGGAATCAGGAGCACCTGCAAGGAAGATGTTCCCGCAGGCGGCAGGGGCATGCCTGGCTGTTCACGGGCCTGATTCTGTGCGCCACAGGAACATTTTGTTCCCACGTTCCAGAATTAGGTCCTAACTGGCCCGTTTTCCTCAGGGTTGTCCGGATGGCCTAGACATCCCCCTCCCTGAATTGGAATTTAAATACAGTAATTCCCAAGCCTGATGTAAACTCTTAACCTTTGCAGTTGCTCCTTTTAGTTTTTTCTTAACCATTTTCCTCATTTTATCATAGTCTCCTTTTTGAAAGTTAAATGAATACTGCCGTCAATTTTCTTGCTGTCCTCCCTCCATTTATTACAGTGTATCAAATGTGATCATGCTATGATTGCTGTTGCCAAGTGGCCCCAAAACAGTTACTTCTCACAGTGAATTTTGCATTCAACTGAGGACTGGGTCTAAAATAGCTTCATCTCACATCAGTTCCCGAACCAGCTGTTCCATGAGGCAGCTACTATATTTATTTCATCTAGAAACTTTATCTCCCTAGCATGTCCTGATGTGACATTGACCCAGTCAGTACCAGGGTAATTGAAATCTCCCATTATTACTGTGTTGTAAACTTTGCTAGCTTCCCTAATTGTGTTAGCAGTTCATCATCTGTCTGTTCATTCTGGCCAGGCAGACGGTAGTACACCCCTACTGCCATTCCCTTCCCCTTTTTACATGGAATTTCTATCCATAGAAATTCTACAGTGTATTTTGTTTCCTACAAAACCTTTATCCTGTTGGCTCGATGCCCTCTTTAACATACAGAGCCATACCTCCACCAATGTAATCTACCCTATTGGTGTGATATAATTTGTAACCTGGTAGCACAGGGTCCCATTGATTATCCTCCTTCCACCAGGTCTCTGAGATGACAATTTTCTAACCTTTCATTCATTGCTATAGATTCTAACTCTCCCATCTTATCTTTTAGACTTCTAGAATTTGCATACAAGCATTTCAAAGGGATTTTTTTTTCTCATATTATCAGTCGGGCTATCTATTTAATGATTCTGTTATACCACTTTTCAGAGTTATCAAAGCGGTTTACAATTAACTCAACATTAATTGTAAACCGGAGGGAGGAGTAGCCTAGTGGTTGGGGCAAGGTACTTCAGGCCGGAATGTCAGGGGTTCAAATCCCACTAGAGGACAGCAACCTTGGGCCGGAAGGACTGGGGTTTCTAGTCCCACAGATGCTCCTTGTGGTCTTGGGCAAGCCCTCCATAGCCCATGTTCCCTGTAATTATTACTGTATGTGTCTCATATCCCCGCATGTTAAATGTATCCCCCAATTGTGTTGTGACCGCTTTGATTGAAGGATAAGGCGGTATACAAAAACTAAATAAATAAATAAAATAAATTTTACATGAAACAAAATGCCTAATAATAATATATCTACATTAATATATTATTAATGTAAATATATTATTATTTAATTACTATTTGATGACAGGGTCAATTTAGAATCTTTCAGCTCCTTCTGATTTTTACTTAAAGGCATTTGGGTTACTTTTACTTTTATTGAAACCTCTCTCAGGATGCCCTGACTTCCCTGTTTTCCTGATATCCTTCAAAGATACATTATTCTGAACCATGTGCTCCTTGGTGACTGTTGGCTTTCCCCCATTATCTACTATAAAAACTGCTCAATCTCCTTTTTAAAGATTAATGCCAGTAGCCTGGTTCCACCCTGGTTAAAGTAGAGCCTATCCTTTTGGAAAAGCCCCCCTCTTCCACAGAATGTTGCCTGGTTTCTAACAAATCCAAATCCCTCTTCCTTGCACCACTGTCTCATTCATATATTGAGACTCTGGAGCTCCGCCTGCCTCTTCGGTTCTGCACGTGGAATGGGAAGCATTTTTGAGAACACTATCCTAGAGGTTCT
Source organism: Ichthyophis bannanicus (assembly GCA_033557465.1). NCBI lineage: Eukaryota > Metazoa > Chordata > Amphibia > Gymnophiona > Ichthyophiidae > Ichthyophis > Ichthyophis bannanicus. Next base: position 386,005,703 of record CM066035.1, on the reverse strand, counting down.
GGATTTCATCTTTCTACCTAAAAGCCTAAATTTGGCTTCTAGAACCTCTCTCATACATTTTCCTATGTCATTGGTACCAATATGTACCAAAACATAGTAACATAGTAAATGACGGCAGATAAAGACCAGCATAGTCCATCTAGTCTGCCCAGCAAGATGGCAAGAGCAGGTGCACCTTGCACTCTGTGCAGGCCACCCCTCCCCATGTCTTTGTTTAGGGGTGAACCCACCACTCCATGTAGGACACCCCTATTTGAGACGTTAGATGGTTCAGGAGTTAGATGGTACCCTTTATTTTGTTTTTATCCTGTTGCTGTAAAGGGATCCACTGTCTTTGTCCCATGCCGTTTTGAATTCCGTCACCGTGGTTGCCCCCACCACTTCCATCGGGAGGGCATTCCAAGCATCCACCACCCTTTCAGCGACATTGTCTTTCAATTGACCACCTTGCAGCTTCATGTTATACCCTCTAGTTTTACAGCTTCCCCGTCTTTGGAAGAGGTTTGTTTGTTCATCATTTCTCTTTAAGTATTTAAAGGTCTGAATCATATCTCCCCTGTCCCTCCTCTCCTCCAAAGTGTACATATTTAGGTTTTCAAGTCTCTTCTCATGTATTTGCCCTAACTCAACCGAAATCATGCTTGTTTTATTTATTAAGGATCACACCTTTTGTACATAGTTCATTGATGTGTCATGTAAAAAACAGACTTTTGTACATAGTTCTCTGATGTTTTATGTAAAAAACAGACTTAATGCTCTGTCTATTAACTTGTTTTCTGTAAACCGCACCTGATCTATGGAAAGTGCGGTATATAAGTGATTGTTAAATAAATAAATAAATAAGGCTTCTGATGCAGGCTCCAGATCATTTTGGTTACCTTCCTCTGAACAGTTTCCAGTCTTTTTACATTTTTTGCAAGATATGGTCTCCAAAACTGAACACAATATTCCAAGTGAGGCCTCACCAGTGACTTATACAGTGGCATAAGTACCTCTTCCTTTCTGCTGGTAATCCCTGTTTGTATGCAGCCAAACATCCTCCTGACTTTTGCCACCGGCTTTTCGCACTGTTTTGCCACCTTGAGATCATCAGAGATAATCACACCAAGGTCTTTCTCCTGAACCATGCATACCAACCTCTCACTCCCTATCGTGTACATTTCCCTTGGATTCCTGCTACCCAAGTGCATGACACTGCACTTTTTCGCATTAAATCGTAGTTGTCAAGCATTAGACCAGTCTTCCAGGTTTTGTAGATCTTTCCTCATGTTAACCACTCCCTCGGGGGAGTCCACTCTGTTGCAAATTTTTGTGTCATCTGCAAAAAGACAGACTTTTCCATTCAATCCTTCAGCAATATCACTCACAAATATATTGAACAGTGCCGGGCCCAGGACCGAACCCTGGGGCACCCCGCTAATCACCTTTCTCTCATCCGAGTGAGCTCCATGTACAATCACATTCTGTTGTCTATCAGTCAACCAATTTCTAATCCAGTTTACCGTCTTAGGACCCATCCCCAAGCTACTGAGTTTATTGACAAGCCTCCTATGAGGAACAGTATCAAAGGCTTTGCTGAAATCCAGGTAGATGACATCCATTGCATGCCCCTGATCTAGTTCCTTGGTCACCCAATCAAAGAACTCAATTAGATTTTTCTGGCAAGACCATCCATCGGTAAAACCATGTTGCCTCGGATCCCCCAACCTGTTGGTTTTGAGAAAGTTCACTATTCGCTCTTTCAGGAGTGCCTCCATTACCTTTCACGCCACTGAGGTAAGGCTCACGGGCCTGTAGTTTGACACTTCTTCCCTGTCACCACTTTTGTGTAGAGGTACGACATCATCCATTCTCCAGTCCTGAGGAGCCTCTCCTGTTTCCAAGGATCTGTTGAAGGCATCCTTTAACGGTCCAGCAAGAACCTCTCTGAGCTCCTTCAGTATCCTGGGATATGTCCCATCCGTTCCCATGGCTCTGTCCACTTTCAGTTCAGCAAGTTGCTCTAACACCTCATCTTCTGTGAATGGTGTAGTATCCACTTCATTCCCATTTTTATATTTGGGAGTCACAGCTAGTCCATCTCCAGGATCTTCTTTAGTAAAAACAGAGCAGAAGTATTTGTTTAGCAATTTCGCTTTTTCAGTGTCACGTTCCACGAGTCGTTTCCCAGCACTTCTGAGTCCTGCAATTCCAACTCTGATCTTCTTCCTTTCCCGAATATACCTGAAGAAAGTTTTGTCGCCACCCTTAACATCTTTAGCCATCTTTTCCTCTGCCTTTGATTTTGCTATCCTTATTTCTCTCTTAGACTCTTTGAGCTTGATCCTGTATTCATTTCTGTGTTCAAGCTTTTGAATTTTGCAAAATCTGTGTTTTTTGCCCTTATTTGAGCAGCCACCTCTTTGGAAAACCAAATAGGTTTCCTTGTCCTCTTGTTTTTATTTACTTTTCTTACATATTTATCTGTTGTCCCTTTTATTGCCACCTTTAGTTTAGCCCATTGCAATTCCACTTCCCTTATCTCCTTCCACCCCGTCATCTCCTCCTTTAAGTCCTCGGCCATTTTATTGAAGTCAGTGTTTTTGAAGTTTAGGACTTTGAGCTTGCTATGATTGGCCTGTACCATGGCTTTTATCTCAAACCACACCGTGTGATGGTCGCTGTTGCTCACAGGGGCACTCACGCAGACATTTGACACGCTATCACCATTGGTGAGTACTATATCCAGCGTTGAGCTTTCCCTGGTTGGTTCCATCACCATTTGTCTAAGTAATGCATCTTGGAGAGCATCCACAATTTTTTTGCTTCTTTCCAGATTTGCAGAAGGAGTAATCCAATCCACATCAGGTAGATTAAAGTCACCCAATATGATCGCTTCCCCCTTTGTTGCTATCATGGCAATATCTATAATCAATTCGTTATCTCTCTCTTCAATTTGAGTCGGAGGTCTGTAGACTAGAGCAATATGGATGACAGTGCCATCTCCTCTTTCCAACGCAATCCAGAGTGCTCTTTATTTTCCCCATGCCCCCTGCATTTCAGTAGCTTTAATATTGCCTTTGACATACAAGCCTACTCCTCCTCCTCTTCCATTTTCTCTGTCTCTTCTGAATAGATTATAGCCAGCTATGGCTATATCCCAATCATGTGATTCATTAAACCATGTTTCTGTAATGGCCACAATGTCCAAATCCGTTTCCACCATTAGGGCTTCAAGGTCTGGAATTTTGTTGGCTAAGCTTCGAGCATTTGTGCTCATTGCTTTCCAGCATTTACCTGGCTTGTGTGTATTTTGCATTGAATTTGTTCTGCCCACTTCTTCCCACTTGCTTTTGATGTGTGGTTTAAAAGTATGGCTGTTTCTGATGTTATTCTGCTTTTGCAGGGGGTGGCATGCAGATGTTGACCTTCCACATCCATCACCCTCTTTTCCTAGTTTAAATGCATATCCACATACTGCCTGAATTTTTCACTTAGGATTCTTTTCCCTGCGACAAAGAGATGTAGTCCATCAGCAAAGTATAGTCTTTTATTGGTCCACCTGTTGCCCCAGTTGCCAATAAATCTGAATCCTTCTTCTTTGCTCCAGGTCTGGAGCCATGTATTAAAGCTGTTAATGCGATGTAGCCTTTTTGTCCCCTTTCCAAGAACAGGTAGAACTTCTGAGAATGCAACAGTGTTAACAATGGGCTTGAGTTTCTCTCCCAGAGCTTGGAAGTCCTTTTGGGCTGTAGAGGCACTGTTTCTATCCAGGTCATTTGTGCCCAAGTGGATAATAACATCAGGTTTGAAGTGTTCAAGACAGCAGGCTCTTCCCCAGTACTATCTAAATCCTTGTCTAGGTGGCACATGAGGTACGCTACCTTGGTACCAGGCAGGCAGGTAACCAGGTGATCCTCACGTCCACCATGCTTAATAATCAAATTGCCAACTATAACGGCCATCTTAACCCTTCCCTCATGGGCACCTGATCCTTGAGATACATCCTCAGTGCAAAAGGGTATTACACAACATAAAAGATAGTCCTAGCTACAGAATCACTTCCTATCACACCAAGGTGATGCTCTCCTTTCACATGACCTCTCTCCTCCGTCACAGCAGAGAGGCTGCCAGACTGTAGGATTATATCTCTGTAGGACTCATCTGTATACCTCTCTGTCTGCTTCAGCTCCTCCAAGTCCGCTACTCTGGCCTCCAGAGATAGGACTCATTTCCTCAGAGCAAAGAGCTCTTTGCACATAGTGCACACATAAGACCTCTCACCAACTGGGAGAAAATCATGCATGTAACACTTGGTGCAAAAGACTGGATAGCCCGCATCTCACTGCTGAACTGCTGTCTGCATCTTAGATTTAAAGATTTCTTTTAGCTATTTAAATGTTCTTGAGTTATTTAAAGTTGCTAAGGGAATAGGAATACTTGAACCAATATAATTATATCTAATAAATATAAGGGACTTTTAATGTTCACTTCAAGATGGACTGCAAGGACTTAATTAATCTTCTCCTAAGGCTTAATAACCTGCTGATGGAGATAAGCAGTTAAACCTGAAAATGAGTAAAATCACTCCTTTCCCCTTAACTGATTTAGGAGGTTATAAATCGAGTATTACTGTATGTCTGAGGTGGGTGGGAGCCAGGTGCGTGGGAGGGATGACCTATTTGGATCTGTGCTTCTAAAACAATCTCTTTCGAGTTGCTACTTTGATCTGTCACTTGGCTTTAATACATATTTAAAACAATTTTGCAGTTCTCTTGCCTTCTAACTGGAAGGCCTCTTTGGAAAAAGTCTCTAGAAAACAATTAATCTCCATATACTCAAATAATATTTACCCTATTCTACCCTCTCTGTTAAGATATACCCTAACTGGCTTTAATTTAAATGAAAGCTGGCTTGTTATACTACAGTAAGCTCTAACTGGCTCTAATTTAATAGAAAGCTGGTTTGTAATTCTATGCCGTAATTGACTTAATAACACACTGAATTTAAAATACACAGATTCTATCAGTTTTAATACAAAGAATTCCCTTTTACCATGATTTAGAAAATTTTTCGCAGGTAAGTACTTAGAAGTTAAATTCCTTCCCAGCAGTAGCACCTCTCTTGGTAGTCCTTCAATACTATGGATAGGTTCCCTAAAGTCTGTTTGGTCTTCAATCAGCTGGCAAATTGCTAGAGTGACATCCATAGCTACTCTTATTGTATCAATCCATCACATTGCTGGTCTTCCTTTTTTGTATTAACTTTCAAACTTGTCAAGCGTAATGTCTTTCTTTAATGATCTTTTTCTTTGCGTGATGTCTCCATAATATGAAAGTCAAAGTCTTGTCATCTGAGGAAAGCTTAGGTTTGAGCTCCTTTAGTACCAATTGATTTTTTCTTCGGGCAGTCCATGGTAAACATGATATTCTTTGGCAGCACCATATGTCAAAGGCATCAATTTTCTTCCCTTCTTTCTTCTTCACTGTCCAACTTTCATATCAGTATGACTACTGAAAATACCATGGCTTGGATAACTAAAATCTTTGTAGTATTTCCTAAGTATTTCTTTGCAACCATTATGTGATGTGCCATTTTACTTTTCTTCAGCACTGGATTCTTTCATGTCATCTTCTCGTATAGGAACAAACTAGAGTGAGACCATAAAATTTTTTTTAAGAAAATCAAACACACCCTGAGAAAGGAGCAACCTATGCGTTTGCTATAACTTACAGAGAACATTCATATAAAATTGATGGGACCTCAGATAAGGGAAAATCCACCATTTATAATATACTTCAAGTCAGGGTTAAATACTTCTCCAATGTCTTGCATAGGTTCCAAAATAACTAAGAATTTTCAAATTTTTATATGCATGCGAAAATTCAGGAACCACTTTGCTTAAATGATAGTTCTCCAAATGAACGCCAAAGGACTGCCAACTGTGGGATGGCAGATCGACACAAGTTTCTTCCCATGCAGGACATGCTTGCGGAGTAATCCTGAAATTGTTAATAGACAACATTTTCCTGGTTTCAGCCAGAGAGCTCTGCATTTTTTAAAGAAATTTTAGATTCACATTAACCTTCCTCAATGGATTCCTTAAGCCATGGCCACTGATCTTAGAGAATTTAGCCTGACTGAGACAGGCTTTTAATGATGCTAAACTATTTCCACAAGATTTATTCAAGCACATTGATATTTTCTTTAGACTTCCCCCAAACCTTGCCTTGTAATAACTTTATCCCAGAGTTTTTTTGGCAGCTCTGTATTTGATAAGTTTAGACCTTTGCTTCAGATTTCCTTCTTAAAACAGAAACAGCGTGATTCTTTATACAGCTACTCAAAATAGACCCAGGAGGGCTTCATTTGACTTTTTATAGGCACTGTTAAGGCAACTTTGAAAATGGAGCTAATAAATTACTTTTTTTTATTTGATTGCTCATTCATTCTGAAAGAGCAGTGTGTGATGTTGGGAAAAACATTTTGATTTTGATTTGCATTTTTCAGACAACAGAATGTGACAAATGGACAAGGATGTAAAGATTTTTAGAAGGCACCATATTACCAATATTAGAAAGTGGCTCCACCACTGTTATCTTTTGCATGAAATTCTGCATTTTATTGAGAACTAGATCTAAAGTACTCTAGTTTTTCTTTGGTTCTAGGACCAATTGCTGTTTAAAGTAGTCATTTATGGTATCTAGAAATAAAACCTTTTTGACATGCCCTAATGAGACATTCACCCAATTAATACTGGGATTATTGAAATCCCCCATTATTATTGTCTTTCTAAGTATACCTGTTCAATATCTGTTAAGATTTCACAATCTGTTTCATCATCCTGAATAAATAGATGGGAGTAAACCATGCTGCTGTATGTCTCCCTATCATGTATGGAATTTACTTTCATACATTTTCCAGAATGCAATTTGTTTACTGCAGAATTTATATCTTACTTGATTCTATGAAATCCTTAACATGTGGAGCCCGATTGAGATAGGGGCATGTCTGGACCGTCCGGACAGTCCCGGGCATGTCTGGGCCGTCCGGACAGTCCCAAGCAAGACGGGCCTGTTTGGACCAGATTCTGGACTGCAGAAACTAAACATTCCTGCAGTAACCAGAATCAGGCCCGAGGACAGCCCAGCATGTCCCTGCCACCTGTGTGGATGTCCTCCCTGCAGATGCCCCCGACTCCCATGTCCTTGGCCTCCCTTTTCCCCACTGCTCGATGCAAGGTTGGCCTGCCGTGGCTTGGATCGGGCAGAGGGGACCCCCTGCACCCAGCCCGATGTTGGATTTTTGCTGCTTATTCCACCTTTGAGGTGCAATAAGCAACACGTCCCCACAGGCCCAGCAGGACGTATAGGGCCGTGACTTGAATCGGCCCTGTACGTCTTGCCGGGCTGGCCCACCCCCGCTCCACCCGACCCCGCCCCCTCCCGCCCCCCCCCCCCCACCGACTCTCCATATCCTGATGCTCAGGATGTATGGGGAGAGCCGGAGGGGGAATCGGGCCCAGACGGCTTGCTGGGCATGCAGCCCCGCAACCCGCATCCCAGAATCGGAGTCATAGTGTCAGTCACCATTACTCCTGTTTGTCCTGTCATGGTGCTATTCATTTTTAGCCATGGCATTATAGTGTCCCATTGATTGTTTTCCCTTATATATACGAGGAACTACTGTACAGCAGGAGTTTCTTCCTATGGCAAGATGCTACCTGAACCAAAGATGATGGAATCTAAATATGAAGGATCGTGCAGATTAAACTGCATTGTACAAATTTGAAAACTGCTCCTTTATTTGAGTCCTGACTTTGAAAGAATGCAGACTCCTAAAGAATGGGTTTTAGTAACTCGGGAGACAATTTGTACCAAACAAGAATGGACCAGCCTGGCTGGGCATAACTCTTCTGTATCACTCTTCTCTCCTCTACCAGGTGCTGCCATGCAATTAACTGATCTCAAAAGGGCAATTTTGCAACAGTGAGCTCTGATACAAACCAGTCACTATAGGACATTTGTGGATTGTGTTACTTATACCTGCGAAGCCACCAAAACACTTTAGATTCCGATGCAGTGTGCTATGTGTTGAGGCCATGTTGTACATGCTCTAAACTAGTAGCACACATCTTGTGCAGGTACCACGTGTATATATTGTTCATGTCCACTCACTACCTACAAAATGCTAAGGCAGATTAGTAAACATGCCCCTAACTTTCTAACTACAATTGTCAGTAAATATTTTGTGTCTCTGGCTTGCTTGCTGGAACCCTTTCTGGCTAGAGGTGCCACATAAACTATTTTTCTGATGAATTCCTCAAAGGTCAATGTGCCTCACATTAAAGGAGGTACTGGACCCCTGCCTCAGGCAATTTTCCAGAGACAATGGAAACCTACAGAGATGCTGCTGAGAACACATGACACAGTTTAATACTTAGAAAGGGAATAGTTATCTAAAATGCAGCTTTGTTTTCATTCACTGAGCGGGATCCAGAGACAATGATCTTTATTGCTTGCATAGCGAAGCCTCTTATAACTAATTAATCATTTGCATGCAATTGAAATCTGCCTAATTTATTTTATATGCTGAGCATTGAGGGTTAGTCTAGAAAGAAGAAATGGAAAATCTGTTTACACTGCTGTGATACCTATTTATTGATACAAATTTATATTCTGCCAATCTGTAAATCTCAGAGGATTACAATAACATATTTGACATAGAAATAAACACATCATATACGTACAAAAGCATAATAAGCAAAAGCATAGAGCGCAAATAACAAACAAGAAAATGCTTGCGTAAAAAGAGACCCCTTCAATTTTTTTCTAAAACCCAACAAATACAGACTTCCCTCACAGAAGAAACAGATATTTATTTGAAGACATTCACAATATTGCACTGGAAGGGGAAGTGCTTTTGAAGGGAGATTTCAATCTCCCAAATGTTGATTGCGATATCTTGGCTGTGGTGTCATCTAAAAGCAGGGAGATTCTGTTCTAGCATCTGGTTAGAGAAACCATGCAGGAGGGAGCGATACTGGACTTGGTGCTTACAAATGAGGACAGCGCTTCTGATGTTGGGGCATTACCAATGGTGTGCTGCAGGGCTCAGTTCCTATTCGTTTTAATAATTTATGTAAGGGATAATTATGAAAGGTCTGTTGGGAAATATTTGCCTTTTTGTGATTGATACCTGAATGTGCAACAGGGTAGACACCAAGGAAAGTGTGGATAACATGAGGAGGCATCTAAGAAAGCTTCAAGCAAGGTTGAGAAGTTGGCAGCTAAGATGTAATGCTAAACAAAAGGAAGACCATGCATTTGGACTGCAAAAAAACAAGGGAGTGGTACAGTAAACGGAGTGATGTACTTCAATGCACTAAATAGTGGGACCTGCGAGTGATCATATCGGATGATATTGAAGTGGCCAAAGAGGTAGAAAAGGCAATGGCAAAATCAGAAGGCTGCTTGGGTGCATAGGGAAAGGAATGGCCAGCTCGAAAAAGTGAGATCTATTTGGAGTACTGCACTGTTCTCTCTGTAATCCCTACCTCCTCTTTTCTGTCCCTTTTCTTTGATTTGTAGTTCATTTCAATATTTGATATTTTTATAATTTGTTAAGTAAACCACTTTTGTATCCACTTGAAAGGCGGTATATTTACACAAATTGCTTGTATGAAATTAACATGTATGCAATCAATTTGCATGCTTAATTAAAGGTCTAGTGTGTCAACAATCCACGTGCAAAGAATGAATAGGTGAAGAGAACATGCAAAAAGGCCTGACAGTTCTGAAAAATGTGTTTTAAACAAGCACACACTTAACCTGTTTTGGACTGTGCACACCCTTAATGCCCGACCAGGTGGAAGGAAGCTGGAATTACTTTTGCCATGAAGGTTTACTCATACACCTCAGTTTCTGTTATGTACTGATGTCAGCTCCATGCAGGGTCCTTTATACAAATATATTGTTATAATTAAATATCTTCTTCCAATCCTCCATTTTTATTTCTAAAGATAATGATCCTATTTTAGACAATCCGGAAACATATATAACCCCATCTGTCATAATGTCAAAGCTACAAAGGCCAGTAGGCATTATGTTAATATATATTAATAGTGTTAGCTCTTTTTAAGTGACATTCATTCATTCTTTCAGCTACTGGATGTTCTATTGTATTTGACCTTTTAGTTTCCTGGAATTTTTATCTACCTCAGTAACAGAAGTATTCCATTATCCACAGTTAATTCTAACAGGGCCTCATTTACATCATATATTTGGGCTCGTAAATGTATTTATTGGAGGAGCTCTTATTTCTTTAGCCAATCTGTATTCAGTAGGCTCAACTGCATCATTACAGGTATAATTCATCCCCTCCAATTCCCACATATAATACCAAGCCATTTGAGTTATTATTTTTGTGCTAGTTCAGTTTGAATAAAGGAGCTTTTTATTCTCTGATTTTGTAAATGTCATGTTTTATTCAAAGATTTGTTCACAAAGTAGACTTGTTCCAGCCCAAGCAACATGAAACCAACTTTTTGTCTTAAAATGACCATGGAGTCAGATGATTTTAATGACTAGCTAAGATAGTTATAGGTTATAGACACATCAAAACTGTGATGAATGTCAGAGCAGAAAGGCTTCTGTGCTTGTAAAGAATGTTACAGATTGGTTAGATGGTAAGATGCTTTATTTGGAACTTGCATTTTTACTGTTTTATATTATTTGATCAAGAGGTAAAGCATGTTTGCAGTTCTAAGCACAAATTGAAATTGCTCTCTACCCCCCCCCCCCCAACCCAGCTTCAATTTGCTGTTCAAACAACATGTTTAGCAAGATGACATTTTGAGAGCAAAACAAAATATTTTGCATGGCTTTCAATTCAATACTTTTTTGGTACTGTTTTGTTATCACTTTTTCTGACCATACAAACTCTCATCTTGAAGGTAATGAGAAACATTGTCTATTTTTCAGAGTGACCACATGCGATGCACTGAAAAGTTGCAGAATCAGCCCTAATACGCTGTGTTGATATCCCAGAAATGCTGTAAGTAGAACATAGGCCTGTGTAATATTAATGGCAACTATCAGATGTACTGCTGTTCCTAATAAAGCAATCCTGAAAAGGAAATTGATAAGGCCTAAATTAAATCCTAAATTATAGCTTTAGGTGAGTAAGATAAACTTAACCAGTTCTGTTATTTTCAGAACTGTAATTCCAATTTACCTACAAGCCAATTTTAAATTCTCAACATCACCCTACAATCTAAACTGCCAGAGCAAATTGTAAAGGCAATTTAAAAATTCAGATTAGAGTTTATTTCATGAAGGCAGATTTTAGATAGGCCGTGCAGATGCCCCCTGGGACATAAAAGTTAAAATGCTCGATTTTTGAAAGGAGGGGCAGTAGAGAAGGTGAAACAACCTATTCCCACCCCAAAAGATAAACTTCTCCTTCAAAATACCAGAAAAGAGGGACTGCAGAATAAAGGTCTAGATACATGCAGGGAGACAGGCAATTTCAGAAACGTGCACATGCAAAACATGGGCGTGGGAGGATATGAAGATATAGACATGCCAGCATTCTTGAACCTGTACAATGCTATGTTGTCAGATCCAATTACGTGCTAGCTATTTTGCAAACGGAAATGGGAAGCAGTGTGTCAATAAACAAATATGCCATGGATCTAGTGCCCCCTTCCATCCAACTGCATGCAGGAATTCTGTCTTGTTGAGCTTTCTGGCAGCCCATTGAGGATCTTGGTACCCTTATGGTACTTGTGCCCTGTAAGGCTGCACCACTCACACAGCCCTGTTATCCCTACTGCTCCTATTATCCCTACTGGTGACAGCTGGTAGAAACAAGCACTTTTGAAATGCCTGTACGTGCCAGGGACATGTCTAAATATGGATGTATCTGCCTGCGGGTTTAAATGTGTGTTCCTGATATGAAATCTGAGATGCACATCCATCTTTCTTGGCTTGGCTTGGACATACCTCTGCCACACCCCTTTGTAGCTTTGACATTATCAGGTTGGATATATGTAAATTCCAGCCTTTCCGAAATGACTGTTTGGGCATGGAGGTGAGTTGCATGAGTGAATGGGCATTTTCACACAGGCAGATTGAGAATACAACTTCTAATGATGGCACGTATATGGCCTTGGGCCTGTCCATTAGGCAAACTAGGCCGACACCTAGAGCAGCAGATCCCGGTGAGCGGCTCCGCCCTAGACAGTCCCTATGTGCCACTTCCACATACCATGTGCCATCGCTGGACGCCCCTGATATCCATCCTCTCACTGAGGGTTGATGGGCGGCATGGCGATCACCTCTTTGAAACCGCAGCAGTCTTTAAATTGCGCCCAGGTGTGCACTTGCATCTTGCTGCTCCTGTCCCCTTCGACAGGAAGTCTGAGGGGGCAGGAGCAGCAGGCCATGAGTGCATGCATGTGCTTTAAGGCTGCCGTGGCTTCAAAGAGGTGATCGCCATGCTGCCCATCAGCCCCTGGTAAGAGGCTGGATGTTGGGGGCAGCGAGGCAGTACAGTGGGGGGTGGCACATCAAACCAGCCTAAAACAACAAGAACCCTTGGGCCTCTCCTGCCTGCTGTGCTATTCCTCTGCCTCTGTGTGTAATACCCTGATGGGAGTCAGGAGCTACCACCTTAGTGGGTTACCTCTATCGCCTGCATAGGTAAAGGCAGGGTGAATACATATTAGGCTATGCACCAGGGTGTTTCATGTGCTGGGGGGGGGGGGGAGGAACGGTAGTCTTGGGCTCTTTTGAACAATTACTGCATCTCCCAGGTACAGTGCAACCTTCAGGCATGTGCATGTTGTCACGAGGTAACGCTAGCAGAGCCCATAAATGTAAGGGAAAGTGAGCAAAACAGCAGGGAAACTGACAGCTCAGCTTCACAGATGGGAAAGGGTTGCCAAGAGCAACGGTGGAAAACACACTCACAAGGTGTTAGGGAACGCCCGAGCAGAGACGGAGCTCAGAGCTCATCAGAGAATAGAGAGCACCTGCAGGGAGGCGGAGCCCAGGCTAACACCAAGTGCAATATATTGAGGACTCACTCACCAACAGATAGAACACGGCAGGGAGAAGGAACACGTGGGAGAACCCAAGAGGGAAGGAACACACGAGAGGGACTGAGAACACGAGAGAGAGCTCAGGAAGGAACTCGTGAGAGAGCTGTGAGGACAGAGCCAAGGAAAAGCTCCAAGGAGTCAGAGGTTGGTGACTTGCAAAGAAGCTGTGGGGAACAGCAATGCATATCCTCCCAGTATCCTCCGGAGTATTGCAGTGAGGCAATAAGGAAGGGCAGTCCTACAGCTAAGCTTACAAGCTATAAACAATTTAACTCCAGGCAAGCAGAAGGGGAAAGTTCTTACCCTGAGGCACATTGGCTGGAGTCAGAAAAACGCCGTGAGAGAAAGGGAACAGAACAGAGCTATACACGCATAGAAAGCAGGAAGCATTAGGATCTAGAGAGAGACGTATTCTCCCTAGTAGAAGGGATTCAGAACACCCAGACTTCCTCTGCACATATGAAGAGCTTTGTAGAGCTCAGGACTCCAAATACAAACATTACGGTGATTTCCCACAAGCCACTAGGATAGTGGAAGAAGAGAATCTGTTCACCCCTCGGCAAAGACAGTTTAACTTAAAGGGCATTTTGGAGCCAGAAGTTCTGTCTGACGAGGGAGAAATGCAAGTGGAATTTCCTGAAGATATTTCAGAGGGTATAGAAATGGACTGTACTTACACTTTGTCAGATTGTATAAATTCTCTATGCTAAAGCAGCAAGAAGTACTGATTGAAGAAACAGCTGCAAGTTTGCACGTGAGTGGAAAGAACTGTTTCTGTTATTTTTGTGCTGTTTAAATTAATGCTGAAGGAAGCTTATTTTTGTTCCAGTATTTTCCTTTGATTGTTACCAGACGTATGGTCTATATTTCTTTTGTTCCATGGTTTGAATCCGCCCCGGACGGGGAATAAAACCCAAGTTAAACCTTACCCTCTGCCTCAACTACAATTATTGGTACAAGGTACAAACTACGGGAACCAGAAGGCTTTGCTACTGCCTTCCCGGGGACGTAACTGCCAGTAAAATACTGCCCCATCAAGCTGTCCAAGCACTCTTTAGCCTCTGGGCCAGCTAGTGGGTCACAATGTTTATGAGCTGGAGAGGACTGGTGTGGGGCTTACTTAGTAGCTATCCACTAGTGATTTCTCTGCTGTCAATCATCTTGTAGAGTCCAGAGTTGTAGAAGGAATCTTGAAACCTTGGAATGACTTCAGCTATCTCCCCCTGTACAATGCAAATCACCTGCATTTTGAGTGAGTGGAACACCTTCCTGTTGTGGTAAATAGCTTCCCTCCCTTGTGGAGGCCTCAGGGCCACATGTGTACAATCAATGATCACTAGTACCAATTAAAATTGGACCACCTCATGGAAATGGATCATGGTTTGCTGCTCTTCTGCATAGTCTGTGGGAAGGCTCCATACTGTGCAGTGTGAGCTAGAAAGGCCCTCAGGAACTGTGAAATGCCCTGTGAAATGACCCATAGTGACAGCCAACACAGATTGGAAACTACTACTAACTAAGAAGGCAAGGGTCATGGTGATCTCATGGATGAGCATAGGCAGGCTCCTTTGTGTGATGGAGTGGAAGAGTGGTTCTAGCTCCATGCAGCGATGGTGGATGGATACCTTAAGTGGAAGTTAGTAAGGCACTATACATCCATGAAGTTCAGGAACTGGGTTCTGAGCCTGCAGACCCTCCTACCACCAGCACCAAAATGGCTGCTACCATCAACACCTTAGTGACTGCCACCACCAACACCCGCAGCACAGCACAGAACTTCACATGCTCATTCACACACAAGCAGCAAATACAGTAATTACACAGACACAGAAACAGTAGGGCACACTGAAGCATACACAGACAAGCAGCAGAGAACCATACAGACACACAGAGGCTGCAAAGAACACTGGGGCACACACAGACAAGAAGAAGGAAACTACACAGAGGCTGCATGGAATACTGGGTCACACACAGACAAGAGGAAGGAAACTACACAGAGGCTGCATGGAATACTGGGTCACACACAGACAAGAGGAAGGAAACTACACAGAGGCTGCATGGAATACTGGGTCACACACAGACAAGAGGAAGGAAACTACACAGAGGCTGCATGGAATACTGGGTCACACACAGACAAGAGGAAGGAAACTACAAAGAGGCTGCATGGAATACTGGGTCACACACAGACAAGAGGAAGGAAACTACACAGAGGCTGCATGGAATACTGGGTCACACACAGACAAGAGGAAGGAAACTACACAGAGGCTGCATGGAATACTGGGTCACACACAGACAAGAGGAAGGAAACTACACAGAGGCTGCATGGAATACTGGGTCACACACAGACAAGAGGAAGGAAACTACACAGAGGCTGCATGGAATACTGGGTCACACACAGACAAGAGGAAGGAAACTACACAGAGGCTGCATGGAATACTGGGTCACACACAGACAAGAGGAAGGAAACTACACAGAGGCTGCATGGAATACTGGGTCACACACAGACAAGAGGAAGGAAACTACACAGAGGCTGCATGGAATACTGGGTCACACACAGATAGTGGGCAGCATTAAACTGGGCAATGGGAAGACATATACACCAAAGGCCAGGGAATGGGTCATTGGCAATTTGGGATTGGCACAGCTGGGGGGAGGAGGATGTCTAAGACTTGGACTCTACAGAGGTCTTGGAAAGTGAGAAAGGATAGGTTTGAGAAATGTACAAGATACACTGCAGAGAAACAAATGGTAGCTTGAAAGACAACCACGTGGACGCAGTCAAGCCAACAGACAACAATCCAATCTTTATTTATGATTCATAGCCCGTGTAGATTGGCACATTTAGAAAAAAATCTGGCCCCCATGTTGTTAGCCTATGTAAAATATGTCATGGATGTGCAGGAACTGGTACTGCCCAGGCCATGCCCAAACATACTCCCAGAATGTCCCCAGAGCAGATATTCAAAAATCGATGTATCTGGTGTAGAAACGCAAGTCTCATCGCCTTTCTAAATTTGTATTTTTAACATAAGTTCAGCATTTTTTGATGTAACAGCCACATTTAAAACATGAAGATAACCCCCTTTGGGGTACCGGCTGGACATCCAACCTGCGCTGAGCCTCCAGAACCCGATTCTGTCGCCAGCACTCCCTGCACATACATAGCGTTTGTGCGGGAAGTGCTGGATGGGGGTGGGAGGTGCATAGTGGGGGAGGGGGACAGCTGCCAGAATGTACAGAGGCAATTCAAGTCATGCATCTCTACGCTCCCTGGCACCCCTTTGAATGCCTAGACTATTCCACCCCAACGGTGAAATAAGCCCAGGGGGCCTCAGCGATTACATGATTCACACCCCCGCAACACAGAGCCTCAGCCTCGCCATTACCCTGCAGCCACAATCCGGGCCATGGGGGCCTCCAGTGCCAGCAAGATCGTGGTCTTCAGGGCCAGATTTTGTCAATGGCATTCTAAGCTGTCATATAGACAGTTCCTTGCCATGGTGTCATAACGCCACTGTTCCCGTGCCCCAGCCATGGCATTCTGGCCTCGGGACAGGCAGCTCCCTGTACGTCAATTTCATTGGCATACAGGGAGCACCAGGACATCTATGTCCCCGATTCTGCCACTGTGGGTACATCCATGCCACTCGGTGGCAGAATCGGGTACATCTCTGGCGTGCCCAGCTTGTGTCTGTCTGTGTGTGCACAAGCAAATGCATATGTAAAAACAGACAGATGAATGGATTCTCCCTAATAAGAACTGTCATTTTAGCACCTAAACATGATGGGCCCGATATTTAGCGGCAGCGACTAGCACTGTTAAAGCATCTAGCCACCACATTTGACACGGATATTCATTACCAGAGCCATATCTGAGCCTCAGCATTGAATATCGGGGTTGCCTGGATAAAGATGAAGCTAATCGCTGACTGGTAAGCTTCAGTAGAAAAAGTTAGGCCGGCCTTTGCTGCACCTGACTTTCATTGCTTTACGATAACCAGGCAGCGACTCGATATCGCTGTTGCCCAGTTATCTCTGGATGCCACCGAAGACCATCCCCACAATGCCCCAATGCTAACCAGTTAACACAGGGGCAGGCAGTGGTGACACCCTGGATATTTAGCTGCACTAACACAGACAAGGGGATTAATGTGGTTTGCAGGTCTGCTAACCGTGTCAATCCCTTTGAATATCGAGCCTGATATTTTTATGAATAATTTGCAACAATAAAAATGTCTGCTTTATACCATTTGCTTCTGGTGTGAAAATGGTTGTCCTATTCCATAACTAATATACTTCAACAGGATATAATTTAGTGTTCATAATGTAACAAAACCTACAATATGAAGATCACTGTGTAAAATGGGTTTATGGGATCAACCACCTAAGAAATACTTTGGTCTAATTAAACTGGCCAATATGAAGTTAAATAGAGCTCTTCCAGATGGGAGAAGCATTAAGAAAGGGGGCTGAAGGTGGGGGAACATCTGTTATGCATTTATGTCATATGTTTTACGCCACTATTTGTTTCCTCTTTTCAAAAACAGTTGATAGCCATCTGCTCAAGTACCCTTTATGTGGTCATTTATGCTTTCAAACATTATTTTCCTTTATAATGTGCTGGCCCAGATGTTCTAAGCATGTTTTCCTTTAGGGGATTTGTTCTATGGTTTGCTGAAGAGCAAAGTAACCCAAAAGCTTTTGTAGTTTGAAAGATAAGGTCAGTTGAATTATAGAGGCCTCTCAGATTTCAGCATATTCTCAGTTGTTTACCTTGACCTTGTTTGTAATATTTGTTGATGTGCAAGAGTCCCCATCTGTGTTAACTGGCTTTTTAGAATTCTAGATCCATTAGGAGCAAAACACGAATTTGCTATGGCAGTATTCATTTTTGCCACTGAAATGGCCTTTCCTTCTTTCTACCAGCAGGAATGGTGTCTCCAATGGAAGACACTGCTGCTCTTCACCATCGTCATGGTTTCTTTCCATTCCTTTGCCAGTGAGAGCTAGAGTAACACCTGGCGGGCACTGCTTCTTTTCACTGCAACTGCAGCCTTCCTTCATTTGTCTACTGGTAGGGCTGACCAAACTATCAGGCAAACTAAGCAGTCGCCTAGGGCATCAGTTTTGGGAGGGGGGAGGGGAGATTAACAAAGAGCAACTACATTCAAAAAAAGAAATGGATTCTTACAACTACCCGAACTCAAACAGTTATCAGTGCATACTTTTCTGTGAAAGAAGAATGGGAACTATCCAAATGGTCCATTGGTTTGAGGGATTTTTAAAAAACGGGTTTGATAGGTTACTTGGTGAGGGGAGGAGGGAGGGAGTGGCCTAGTGGTTGGGGCAAGGTACCTCAGGCCGGAAGGTCAGGTGTTCAAATCCCACTAGAGGACAGCAACCTTGGGCCAGAAGGACTGGGGTTTCTAGTCCCACAGGTGCTCCTTGTGGTCTTCGGCAAGCCACTTAACCCTCCATTGCCCATGTTCCCTGTAAAATAGTTATCTCCAAGTTATAATGCCCTGTTCAATGTAATTTCAGTTTGTTCAATGTAAACCGCCTTGATATCATGAAAGGCAGTATATAAGAAATGTTAAATAAATAAATAAATAAATAAGGGGAGATCTTGGACGTTTGGTCTATGAGATGTGGAGTCCTGCAAGGGTCTCCACTGTCTCACATTTTATTTAATTTTATTAGCTTTTTGGGCCTTGTCTTACAGGACCTAAGCATTTCTTACTATTCCTAGGCAGGCGATATCACTTTAGTCATCCCTATGAAGACAACATTGCAAGAAAGCTATGATTGTATAGATGGGTGGTTTTTGCATATCCAGAATTGGATGACTAGGAATAGCTTAAAAATTAACCAAGAAAATACAAAGGGAGAGGAAAGTCCCAGTTTTAGCCCCTAAGTGCCTCAATGCTTAGCATCAGGGGGGCTAAATGGAGGCAGTACAGTAGCGTTCTATTTCCTTTCTATTTCTCCCTGTAAATATTTTTGGGATTTTACACTGCCCTGCTATATAGAAGGTGTGGTATATCAAGTAACAATAAACACAAACATACCCAGGGATAACCACTTTGGGGTGATATTCAGTCGCTAGCCAGTTATCCTAAAGCGGCTAAAGTTAGGCACTTCAAAGGCTCACATAACTTTATCAGCTTTAGCTAGCCAGTCAGTGGCTCAATATTGCTGCTAGCCGGTTAGCTAATGCACTATCTGGCTAACTTGGATATTCAATGCTGTGGCCAGATACTATATGGCCCCCGGCATTGAATATCCAGGTTCAGCGGTGATGGCTAGCCACTTTATCAGTGCTACTCACCATCACTGAATATACCCCCCCCACCCCCAAAAAATGTTATGGATAGTTACATAAAATTTGACCTCTCCTATGGTTCTGCCCACAATAGTGGTTAAAGATCCCTCTTAGTAATAAGATTAAGATTCTGGGGGTCATTATTTATTCTGCACTAACTATGGAACCACAAGTGTCAGTTTTAGTAAAGAAAGTTTTTAATAATTTGCAAATTATTAGACAACTTAGAGCGTTTTTGCAGGTGGGTCATTTACAATCTATGATGCAGGTTGTGGTACTCTCCCACATGGATTATTGTAATATTGTTTTGATAAGTCCACTTGATGGGCAAACTTCAGAGGCTACAAATTTGCAGAATACTGCAGCAGAATATGGGTGGAACCAGATGGGAAAGAGCAACACCTTTTTAGGGTTAAATTGTAGTGGCTCCCTGTAAGGGCACATGTTTTATTTAAGCTTCTATCATCATTTATTTTCAGAATCTTACAGGGTATGGCTCCAGATTATTTTAGTTTATTACATTGTATGTACCTAGTCATTTATTGCAGTCTAGGAAGGAAATTAGGCTGGTCTTCACATTTACAGGAAACAAAAAGTAAATCATTTATGGGCCTGGGCCCTACTATGTGGAATTCACTCCCATTAGAATTGCATAAACTGATTTCCTCCCTTCAGTTCTACCAACAAAACTTGGTTGTCTCAAGAATATTTATTTTGTTAAAATAATTTTGAAGTTTACCTGTAGTAAATTTTTTTTAAATAGTTCCACAGTTCGTGAATGACTAAAGGATTTATTTTTGGGGATTTTATCTAATATAGCTAGGTAATTGAGTTGTGAAGTGGAAGCAGAATTTAAATGAATATATAAAATGAAATTAAATCACTGTTATAAGTGTTTTTTTGAAGTTTCCCTCATTTATTGTTTATTACATTTGTAAACCATACATCATAACAAGATCTGCATTTATGTGCATCAAAGTTTAATATTTAAAAGTGTAATGTCGAAGTATACATTTTCATAGGATTGTTCTGGGAGGGATAGTATTGAGATGAGTACAATTGAGTTTAATAAACAAAATCGTGGGAGGGGGATGTAGTGCTAGAGATCTAAAAGTTAATTGTGAGGGTGTAGAGGGCAGAAGTTTCATCTAGGGAAACAAACACCCTTGCACCGGCCCTACAAGCACCACTCTTCAACAGAGCTGCCACCTCACCACATTCCTTTACTGGTAGGGGATGAGGTCCCACTGGCAGCCATTGCACCTCTTTGCTGCAACCACAGCCTCTCTCCATTCCTTTTCCACTGGGAGATGGGTTCTCTGCTGGCAGGCACTGCTCCTCTTTGTTGTAGATGTGGCCTTTGTTCATTCCTCTGTCAGTAGGGGATGAGATCCCTGCCAGCAGGTACCACTCCTTTTTGCGTCTGCCACATCCATGTCGGTGTCAGCAAGAGATAGAATCCTAGCTGGCAACACTATTCTTCTTCTCCACAGCTGCGGCCTTTTCTTATTCTTCTGCTTGCAGTAACAGAGTCACAACTAGCAGATACAGGTCTTCTTCATCATAGCCTTTCCTTCTTACTGGCATGTTAAATGTAGCCTCTAGTAGTGGCTGAGTGGGATTTATCTGCCACCAACTCTTCCTGCCTTTATTAGAACATACATTTATTTGCACAAGTGCAAACAATCCTATGTGGACAGATGGACAGACGGACAAACAGACAGATGGTTGGAACCTTCCCCAGATTGTTCAATATAATTGTTCTTTGTCATAAGGGTCCGTTGTTACATAGTGATGGCTAAAGCCAGAAGGATGCTCGACTGCCTACAGAGAAACAAGCAGAAAGGAGGAGGGGATAATACCCCTGTACAGGACACTAGGCATGTGCAAGTCGGGCTTGTTTAGCAATTGAGTGCTGTCACGCCCATAGCCCCTTACATGCAGTATGGAGGGGTGTGGTTGTCATTAGAGAGATTCACCTTCTGATTTTTAACTGACTGATTGCCTTGTCATGCCTTATGGGAAAGGTAGTTCAGTCAGCAAGTATTCAACCTCAGGTAAAAAAAAAAACACCTTTGTAGTTGCCTTGAGTGGTAAGGTAATGACAGTTTATTAACTGAAAAAAAACACTCTAAGGTTCACAAATTCCACCTTTGGATTATTTCTCCAGGATACTTGTAAATGAACACCAGGATATAAATGAATTCCAAACAAAACAGCTTGCAATGTTCTCCAGTATAAACAAATACTTTAACAGCCCATGCTATCAGGCATGGCTTGCAGTGCTGATCAAACAAACAGAACACAGCTTTTCCTAAAGCAGGTTTCTTTTTTCTCTCAGTCCAGAATACTGTTTGTCTTCTTAAACATAGAAGAACTTTCAACAAGGCAGTTAAACTCTTCACAGGCAAGCAATTCTCTATGCAAGGTTTTCTTATAAACAGCCAAATAAAAGCTTTCCTTACTTTCACCGTTAGTAGGGCTTCAGGCTGAGCACTGCTCTGGCTCACAGCTGATTCACCAACTTAATTAGGCAGCTTCTGCTTGCACAGTAAAAAAAAAAAAAAAAAAAAGGTATTTTGCTTTTAACTCGGGACCTTCACAAGTTAACCACAGGCTCTTAGGGCTACCGGACACTGGAGGTTTTCCTTACGGTTGACTCCCTTTCAAACCCTCTGTATTGGAAGACTGGAATAAAGAGCAATCCATGTATGAGACTTCTTCTTCTAAAGCTATGTCTGATTCACCCAGTTGCATTGGCACATCCTCTGTTTCTGTCTCAGAGGGCTTAGGTGACTGCTTTCCGTTAGGGCTTAGGCTGTCTCTGGCAATTCTGTAGTGCTCACAATTAGACCAACTTCTAATGCTCATACCTGGGTCAAAGCTTGTAGCAGCTTCTACTCTCTCATGCTCTGGCCACCATTCACTGGTGCTTCCACGTCCTGTTCTCCAACTGGTGTTCCTGGTTCCTGCTGTTCTCACTGTTCCAGATCCATTCCTCTTCCAGTAGGCACTCCTACTGCTCTCACGTTCTCTCTCCTTTCCTCTTCTTCTTCCTCTCCTTTCTGAATAAACTGACCTAGTCTTAAACCTCTCAGGTGCCTGCTCCACCCTCTCTCCTCTCAGGTGTTGGAGATCTAATTGCTTCGTGGCAGCTGAGTAATTGGGGAATTCAGTGACGTAAGGGTTCTTTACCCTGAGCCTGTATTCCCTCTCTTTTTCTCCACTAGGGGCATTCTGCAACCTATTGTAGCTAGGAATTTCCTGCTTTCTAGGTGTAAAGGGAGTTTTTTGTCTCTGACCTGGTAAAATAGGTCCTTTTTATAAGGGTAAATTCCTTCTCTTTATCCCTGTCTCTTGGGTCCTGATAAGCTTCCTTATCACATACCCCCCTGCCCAAGATATTATGGGCCGGTGGAGGTTGCGAGTGTTCTCCCAACAGACCGTAATTCCTGTGAGAGCATCAGTACTTTTATGCAGCTTTTCTGCCGGCTGTTCTGCGCTGGGGTTATCATCCGTCGCAGATCTCTCTTGCCAAGACCTAAGCACATTTTTGTGGTAAGTTTTCCTGCGCCCCTTTGTACTTTCTATGACATAGGACACTGGGCTCATCTGCTTGACCACCTTTGAAGGCCCTTTCCACTGTACTTCAAACTTGGGTGTGGGGCCTGCTACCTGTACCAGAACCTTTTCACCCAGGCTTAGATGGCGAGGCTTGGCCTTTTGGTTATACTGCTCCTTCTGGCGCAGTTGACTGTCCTGTAAATTCCTCTCAGCTACCTGTGAGGCCCTATTTAAATGTGCTCTTAAGTCTCGTAAAAATTGAGGAACTCTCTTGCCCTCCTGTTCCGGGTCTAGCCACTGTTCCCTTAATATATCTAAGAGTCCACGAGGGGCTCGACCATACATCAGCTCATAGGAAGACACGCCCAGGGAAATCTGAATCCGTTCCCGGCATGCGTATAGGACAAAAGGTAACAACATGTCCCATTCCTCCATGTTTCCTGCTAACCCTCTTCTTAACATTTGTTTTAGGGTTTGATTTAACCTTTCCACCAAATCGTTTGTCTGGGGATGATAAGCGGATGTTTTTATGTGATGAATTCCGAAAGCATCCCAAAGCTGGGCCAGATACTTTGATACAAAGTTGGTCCCACGGTCTGTTAACACTTCTCTGGGGAACCCTATTTCACAAAACAGCTTTATCAATTCTAAAGCTATTGTTTTTGCCGAAATATTTCGTAAAGGAACGGCCCAGGGAAACCTGGTAGCCTGATCCAACATGACTAAGATGTACTGGAAACCTCGGGGTGTTTTAACCAGGGGGCCTACTATATCCATTGTGATACGCCCTATGGGGTCCGATATGATGGGTGTTGGAATCAGAGGCACGACTGGGGGTCATGCGGCTGTGACTCGCTGGCATGCTGGGCATGCAGCACAGAACCGGGCGGTTTCTTTAAAAATGCCAGGCCAATAAAAGCGCATCAGAATCTTATCTAATGTTCCCTGTACCCCTTTATGGACACCCACTGGATGATCATGGGCAAGTCTCAAAACTAACCCCTTAAAAGTTGTGGGTACCACTAGCTGTTTTCTGATCATTCCAGTTCGGGGGTCCTGACTTTCCCTATACAATATCTCATTGTCCAACAGGAACCTGGGAAGGACCTCCCGTACCACTCAGGCATACTCAAATGCTCAAGCGAGAGCCGGATCTGCTCGCTGTTTCTGGGGAAAAGTTGGAAACTTTTCCACTATTTCGGCTGGCACCCAGGGCAACCCTTGGCTACACTCCATCTTAACTCTTCCCTGTGGCCTACAATGCCTCTCATGTCGTTTTTGCGCTTTTTCCTTTTTAACTTTTCCAGATGGGGGAGACACTAAGTCATTGTGTGAAGGTAAATCCTTTAGTGAATCTGCTTGGGTCTCATCCTCTTGGCTGTTGGCCCTAGACTGGGATCGGGTGGATATAAGGCCACTCTTTTTTTCCTAAGCCTTCCTTTAATCCCTGCTTGAATTGGGGCCAATCCCTTCCCAATATTAAATCATATGGGAGTTTGGGAACCACTGCCACTGGGATCTCTTTCTGAACCCCCAAAGCATTGACCTTTAACTTGTACATAGGGTAAAATGAAGCAGCCCCATGAATGCATCTAATTCTTACATTACTTTCAGGCTTTCTACGCTCTGAGTTATTCTGGGCCTCTATTGCTCGCCAAAGTTTTTGAGAAAGCATGCTTTGGTCCGCACCAGAGTCCAAAAGAGCACTTGTAGTAATCCCTTGTATGTCAACCGTTAAAAGAAAACCTTCTCCAGGCCGTTTTATACTGATTCCCATTAAGTTAGTGCGGGCTTTGCACCCCTTCTGCAAATGTCCCCATTTCCCACACTGGAAACAATTTTTTCTAGCCCACTTCTCATCTTGGTTAGGCATAAAAACTTTTCCAAAATCAGCATCTTTTCCATCCTTCCTTTCTGATGCAGCCAGGCCCACCTCAGCCCCTATTTTCAGAGTGCTTCCCTTTTGCTGATGAGCTAATTCAGCTTCCATAAACCGTTCAGACAAAAGGGTCGCCTCTGCCATGCTTTGGCAATTCTGCTGGATGAGAAAAGACTGCAGATCTTTTGGCACTGCTGCCATAAATTGTTCTAACATTATTACATCAATAATCATTTCTACATTTTTCCCTTCAGGAGCCAGCCATTTCAGTGCTAATCCACAAATCCTCTGGTTTAAGGCTTTTGGCGTCTCGCCAACTCTCAGGATTGTGGCTCTGAGCATGCATCGGTATACTGTGGTTGTTAACCCTAAGCGATCCTTAATGGCACTCTTTACAGTCTTATAATCTAGAGCTTGAGCTGCCGGCATGGCTCTGTAAGCGGCAAGTGCCTCTCCTGTTAAGGATGAAGCCAGACGCACGGCCCACTGGGTCTCCACCATCCTAGAGCCTGAGCTACTCTTTCAAAAGACTCAATAAAGTCATCAATATTGTCTTCTGGGGTAAGTTTGCCAAAGCTAAATGCCCCAGTATATTGAAAGTCACCCATACTGTCCACACGTGGTGCAGCTGGTCCTGCTGGCACTGGTACTCCTCCGCCTTCCTGGCTTCAGAGCATAATCAAAACCTCCACAAGGTCAAGAACTGGTTTTTGCTGTTCCCTCATGGCAGCGATTGCATTGTCCTGCGCCATTTGCGCCAGCTCCTGTTGACGAGTGAACTGGGTCGACATCCAACTCAGGAGTTCCTTGGGATCCATAACTTGGTACCTGCAAGAAAAAAGAGAGAGAGAAAAACCACCAAGGGCGGCACCGTACAACAACTTCTTTTTTTTTTTCTATATGCCCCCTTTTAATGCATCAGCATATACTTCTTCCTTAATCCACAACTAGTCACGCCCAGGTATCTTTACCTTAATCAGGTGTTGACTCTCACTTATACAGGGTCTTTTCCTCAGGAACTGCTACTGCTCATCAAGTCTGTCAGGGAAATTCTGATTCCTCCTGCTTCAGCTTGAAACTCTCACAGCTGTAAATCCTTATTGAAATTCCTGGTATCTTTTTAGGTGGAAAATATCCAAGAGCTACGCCACTGACGCCCATAGACTCTTACATGCAGTATGGAGGGGCGTGGTTGTCATTAGAGAGATACACCTTTTGGTTTTTAACTGACTGATTGCCTTGTAATGCCTTATGGGAAAGGTAGTTCAGTCAGCAAGTATTCAACCTCAGGTAAAAAAAAAAACACACCTTTGTAGTTGCCTTGAGTGGTAAGGTAATGACAGTTTATTAACTGAAAAAAAACACGCTAAGGTTCACAAATTCCACCTTTGGATTATTTCTCCAGGATACTTGTAAATGAACACCAGGATATAAATGAATTCCAAACAAAACAGCTTGCAATGTTCTCCAGTATAAACAAATACTTTAACAGCCCATGCTATCAGGCATGGCTTGCAGTGCTGATCAAACAAACAGAAAACAGCTTTTCCTAAAGCAGGTTTCTTTTTTCTCTCAGTCCAGAATACTGTTTATCTTCTTAAACATAGAAGAACTTTCAACAAGGCAGTTAAACTCTTCACAGGCAAGCAATTCTCTATACAAGGTTTTCTTATAAACAGCCAAACAAAAGCTTTCCTTAGTTTCACCGTTAGTACGGCTTCAGGCTGAGCACTGCTCTGGCTCATAGCTGATTCACCAACTTAATTAGGGAGCTTCGGCTTGCACAGTAAAAAAAAAAAGGTATTTTGCTTTTAACTCAAGACCTTAACAAGTTAACCACAGGCTCTTAGGGCTACCGGACACTGGAGGTTTTCCTTACGTTTGACTCCCTTTCAAACCTTCTGTATTGGAAGACTGGCATAAAGAGCAATCCATGTATGAGACTTCTTCTTCTAAAGCTATGTCTGGTTCACCCAGTTGCATTGGCACATCCTCTGTTTCTGGCTCAGAGGGCTTAGGTGACTGCCTTCAATTAGGGCTAAGGCTGTCTCTGGCAATTCTGTAGTGCTCACAATTAGACCAACTTCTAATGCTCATACCTGGGTCAAAGCTTGTAGCAGCTTCTCCTCTCTCATGCTCCGGCCACCATTCACTGGTGCTTCCACGTCCTGTTCTCCATCTTGTGTTCCTGGTTCCTGCTGTTCTCACTGTCCCAGATCCATTCCTCTTCCAGTAGGCACTCCTACTGCTCTCACGTTCTCTCTCCTTTCCTCTTCTTCTTCCTCTCCTGCCTCTCTCTTCTGAATAAACTGACCTAGTCTTAAACCTCTTGGGTGCCTGCTCCACCCTCTCTCCTCTCAGGTGTTGGAGATCAAACTGCCTCGTGGCAGCTGAGTAATTGGGGAATTCAGTGACGTAAGGGTTCCTTACCCTGAGCCTGTATTCCCTCTCTTTTTCTCTACTAGGGGCATTCTGCAACCTATTGTAGCTAGGAATTTCCTGCTTTCTAGGTGTAAAGGGAGTTTTGTGTCTCTAACCTGGTAAAATTGGTCCTTTTATAAGGGTAAATTCTTTCTCTTTATCCCTGTCTCTTGGGTCCTGATAAGCTTCCTTATCACAGTGCTAAAAATTTAGCATATGTGCACATTGCTTATACCTATGAATTAACATGTGCACAGGAAATTTGCATGTGCAAAAAGGTGTAGCACACAGAGTAGACATGCAGTTCTGATAAATACAAACAAGTTTGGTTTGTTTTTGTTCAAAATGAAGGTGTTGTTTTGGCTGTGCACATGCCTACTCAACACTGGTAAGGTATCATTTAGAGTATTGTGTTCACTTTTGGAGGCCATATCTCTCTAAGGACATAAGGAGGCTGAAATCGTTAAAGAGGAAAGCAACTAAGAATAGATATGTGAAGAGGCTGGCAATCCTAAATATATATAGCCTAGAGGAGAGGAGGGACAGAGGAGATATGCTAAAGGATATGATATGAGGAAGGAGGAAAATAACTTCTACTGCATGGCAGCTACAACCTCCAGTAAATCAATCCAATTACAGTGGCTATAGAAAGTCTACACCCTGTTAAATCATTGTCAAGTGTATCCGATTGGATCCATTTAAATGATATCTTTTTTGCTAATCATCAGCATAGATATGTCACACCTTTAAAAGGAAAAAAAAAACCCTATACAAGGATCCCATAGAGCACAATCAAGAAGTATACCATACCATTTGCATACCAGGAGCAAACATTCAACCTATGGGATGGTCTGTAGTAACACAAAAGAAAAGGAAAGCAGGTTAAAATGACTCCTAAATGAAGAGCCCTGGCCCAAATGAAATTATCAACTTTGTGCTCAGTTAACATCATTCCACCAAGAGCTGGTAAACTGCAAAAATCAATTGATCAAACTGTCAGACTTAATACCATAATGACTTATAACAGGAAGAACATTTCTCTTTTCAAAGGGGGATCCAAGTAAGATTCTCAAAACTTACAGAACAATGACCTGTCTACTTACGATTTATAAGTTGTTCACTGCAATAGCTGCAGACAGAATATATGATCATATCGAGTGCAATAACATCATGACAATAGAGTAAAAGGGCATAATAGGGGAGCGTATGGAACCAAAGACCAGTTAATGTTGAATAAATTCATCATGGCCAACACTAAAAAAAGCAGAAATCTCAGTATAGCATGGATTGATTACACTGGTCAACACTGAAATCGTTACTGACTTTAAAAGACCCTAATCTGCGGTATCTTGGTGAGCTGAACACGAATATAACATAAAAAAAATGTATTGGCTCTCGTTTTGAAGATATTGCATGTAGTTCATTTTTGACGTTTCACCGTGTAAATTTATCCAGTAGGACATCAACAACATCCCAAATAAGCCTTAAATGATGTAATATTGCATCACATTGCATAATACCAGCATGCACACATCATCCAGAGTTGATTGCATCATTTTCTGATGCAATGCAATACTACTGCCAGACGGCTGCTGAAGCCATCTGATGTCAGCAGTGTACTATACGCAGTCAGAAAGGTTGAGCATTTAAAATATTTCAGACTGTGAGCAAGACAGTTTAAGCTACTGTTACATGTAACTTTTATTAATCATATAATTTTAGCCATTTAGGTACAATACAGAACAGTAATGCCGCGAAAGTGCGTTAATACCGTTGACAATTTCTGCTACATTTGTGGGGAAGTGACATTTGCCAACCAGAAGAAAAGTATCACTTCTCAACTGAAGAAGGCATATCATCTTTACTTCGGATGCAAGATTGGTGACCAAGACAAGACTTGGGCCCCGCATATATGCTGCGCTACATGTACAACACAGCTTTCACAGTGGTTGAATTGCAAAAGACCATCAATGCTGTTTGCAGTCCCCATGGTGTGGAGAGAGCCAAGCAACCACATAAATGACTGTTACTTCTGCTTGGTTCCTCCTCTTTCCAGCGGAATAACGAAGCAAAAGTAGTCGAGCATAGTCAAACATTCCATCTGCATTGAGACCAGTTCCACATGGTGAGGGACTTCCTATTCCAGAACCTCCATCATAATATTCTCTTGATTCATCTGATGAAGACAAGGGTGAGCTGACCTGTTCTTCTCCTGGTACGTCAGCATGCAGTGACCCAGATTTTCACTGGGATGCATATCAACTCCACACAGAATAACACAGGAAGAACTAAATGACCTGGTTCGTGATTTGGACTTATCCAAGAACAAGGCAGAATTGCTAGGATCAAGACTCCAACAATGAAATCTTCTAGAAGAAGATGTCAACATTACTCCATATCGAAAGTGCCACCAGCAGTTGGAGCCTTTCTTCAGAAAGGAAAGTAATCTGGTATTCTGTTACAATATTGAAAGCCTCATGAATGCCTCAAAAATCACTCATGACCCACAAGACTGGAGACTATTTATAGACTCTTCGAAACTGAGTCTGAAGGCTGTGCTTTTGAACAATGGAAATCGTCTTCCATCTATTCCAGTAGCGCATGCCATCCACATGAAAGAGAGATACGATAACTTAAAGCATCTAGTGACTTCCATTAACTATAACAAGTACAGCTGGCATCTCTGTGGTGACTTGAAGGTAGTTGCCCTTTTAATGGGACTGCAGCAGGGATATATAAAATACATGTATTTCTTATGTGAGTGGGATAGCCGAGCAAGGGATTGGCACTACTTGCGGAAGGAATGGAATCGCAGACAAAATGTAACAGTTGGAGAGAAGAATATCCAGCACCCAGCTCTGGTTGAGGCTCACAAAATCCTGCTACCACCCCTTCACATCAAACTAGGTTTGATGAAAAACTTCGTGAAAGCCATGGACCGCACTTCGCCAGCTTTCCGATACCTGCATGAAAAATTCCCTCGACTCAGCGAAGCAAAGATTAAAGAGGGAGTTTTTGTGGGTCCTCAGATTCGAGAGCTCTTCAAAGATGACCGGTTCAACAACTTGCTGCAGGGCGATGCGAAACAAGCATGGAATGCTTTTTGCCTAGTGTCAACAAACTTTCTCGGGAATGTTAGGGCAGAAAACTACAAGGAACTAGTAGAAGACATGCTGAAGCAGTTTTAGAAAGTTGGCTGCAATATGTCTCTAAAGATCCATTTCCTTGATTCCCATCTTGATTTCTTTTCTGACAACTGTGGTATGGTTAGTGATGAACAGGGCGAACGTTTTCACCAGGATATCGCAACGATGGAACAAAGATACCAGGGAAAATGGTCCACTACAATGTTGGCTGACTACTGCTGGACACTCCCCAGAGAAGCTCCCGAACAACTGTACAAGAGACAGGTGAAAAAATCTAAGAAGTAGTCTATGACTTGGTTTTTTACAGGTATTAACCAAAGGCCTATTATATTTACTATTGACATGCATTTTGTGATGTAAACATTAATTCTTGTAGATTACAAAAAAACTAGAGCCAACTTTGCAATTTCACTGTCATATTCGTGTTCAGCATATATATAACAAATGACTATTTTTATTTCAGTAACATGACTTTTGTAAAAATTTGTTGACCGGTGTTTGTTAGCATTCCACACTCTTGGATGATAAATTTTCTTGAAATGTATAAAATAAATCCTAGCTTGACAATGTGGAAAACTACACTCTTATTGAAGTGCGAAGATCGCCAGTACATCATTCCTAACAAAGATCCAGTGAGGAATATTTCTAGGAAATTCCCTGTCACCACTTTTGCTTTGTATGGCGCTTAATCCAATGAGTAATCTAATCAACTTTTTGGGATATGGATTTAGCCTGAATACTAAAGAAGGTAACAACCCAGAAGCAATATCCTATTTACTATTTGTAGATTACCTGAATCTCTACAGTGACTGAAAATTAGAAGAACAACCACTTGTAGTAAAAAGCTTTTCTGATGATATCAGGATGACTTTTGGCCTTGACAAATGTGCTAAGGCAACTTTCTTTAGAGGAAAATTCAGCCAAACAGAAAGCATAATTCTGGTTGAAGGCTGTGACATCAAGGAACCTGAATAGGAAGGCATATATAAATATCTCAGAGTAGAGAAAGGAACAACACTCAAGCAGAAATTACTGAGATAAAAGATCAGCAAAGAATATTAGAGGAGATTAAAATCGTTATTAAAAAGTGCTTTAACATCACAGAATAACATACAAGCCATCAATCAGCTGACAATTCATACAGCTTTGGGATTGTAGACTAGCCTCTTAAAGATCTTGAAAAACTGGATGTGCAAACAAGAAAACTCCTCCATGCCCATGAGGTAATTTACAAGAATCAATATATGCTGAGACTGTACATTTCTCGAGCTGAATAAAGACTAGGCCTCATCGAAATCAATTGTACATACAGCGCTACTATCATAGGCCTCCAGTCTTACCAACAGTATCAATGGTTTCAAATACACAAAAAGTGCTGAAATACGAAAGTAATCATCCAGAATCTGTCTCCATCATCAAACTTGGACAAGCATTCCAATGGCTAGAAGGAAAGAGTGAGAATCCATGAGCACACCAGAGAAGGAAGCAACAGAATGTGCAAAACAAGAGAAAAAGGCTTTTCAAAGAGTTAGATCAGTAAACAGGGAAAAATGAGTGGTCCATATACAAATACAGTGGGAAAAACAAAGTGTTACTACAGGAACTGTTTCTTGATCAAGACTGGACACACTGATAGTTTATTCCAACTTGATATACCACCCTTTGTGGGGCATACAGAGTGGTTTACAAATGTTATTTAAAAACAGGGTAGAAAAGAACGCTATCAGGAAAGGAGAAAGATGGGACAAATGGGGGAAGGAGGGGAGAAAGTGGCCAAAGGGCTCAGAAGACAACATGGCAATAGTGGCAACAGGACATGACTGGGAGGTAGTAGAGCCTGTGCCCTAGTCCTTAGGGGGCAACTGTTAGTTCACAGACTTATATAGAAACATACAGCAATACATAGAAACAGAGAAATATGATGGCAGAAAAAAGACCATATGACCTATCTAGTCTGCCCTTCCATATCAACCACTACAACAGTCCCCTTTTTCCTTTAGAGATCCTCTGTTTTGTCCCAAGCTTTTTTGAATTCAGATACTGTCCTCATCTCTACTATCTCCACTGGGAGACTATTCAATGCATATGCCACTCTTTCCGTAAAGAAATCTTTCCGCATATTGCTCCTGAGTCTATCCTCTTTCACCCTCATCCTATGCCCTCTCATAGCAGAGCTTGCTTTCAATCAAAAGAGGCTCTCCTCCTCTGCATTTATGCCATGGAGGTATTTAAACATCTCAATCATATCACCTCTATCCCTCCTTTCCTCTAAAGTATACATATTAAAATCCTTACGTCTGTCCTCATATGCTTTAAAACAAAGACCACTAACCATTTTAGTAGCCAACCTCTGTGCCAACTCCAGCCTGTTTATATCCTTTTGAAGGTATGGCCTCCAAAATTGCACACCATACTCCAAATGAGGACACACCAAAGACTTATACAGAGACACTATCACCTCTTCTGTTGGCCATTCCTCTCCCTATGCATCCAAGCATCCTTTTTAGCTGTCACTGTTGCCTCTTCTACCTGTTTAGCTACTTTAAGATCATCAGAGACATTCACGCCCTGGTCCCATTCTTCTTTTGTGGACAGAAGTACTTTACCCCCTATACTATATTGCTCCCTTGGATTGTTGCAGCCAAAATGCATGACTTTGCATTTTTTAACATCAAATGTCAGCTGCCAAATTCCAAACTATTCTTCAAGCTTAGCTAGATCCCTCCTCATGTTATCTACACCTTCCTGGGTGTCTACTCTATTGCAGATTTTGGTATCATCCACAAAGAGGCAAACCTTACCCAACAGCCCTTCTGCAATATCACTAACAAAGATGTTAAAAAGAATCGGACCAAGGAAAGATCCATGGGGCACACCACTGGTAACCACCTCCTCCTCAGAGTGAGCTACATTTACCTGTACTCTTTGTCGCCTCCTACTCAACCAATTTCTAACCCAATCAGTAACTTTAGGGTCCATATACCTTAAACATTCAATACTAAAAATAAATAAAAATACGGGTGCGCCTTAACACAAAAATCTTTTTAGATGTATCTGTTTTGGTAGCTACTTATCTTCCTGGCACTCTCTTGTGAAAAGGCCTGTAGAGACTCTGGACCTCGTTCTGGAACTAGTACCGGTCCTCAGGTTTTGGTTATCTGTTTCTGGTCCTCCTCCTGGAACCTCTGGATCTGGTCTGTATCTACTACCTACACTTTGCAAACTCAGTAAGAAAATCTATCTTTCCTGTCAGTTGGGGTAAATTATTTTTCTCTGAAATATCAGAGACAATAGGATTTCTAAAACTTCACTTGGTACCTAACTAATAAAATAAAAGGATATTTGGTATTCCTTATCTAACCCATCTTCTTTCATTCACACTACACTCACACACTAAACTTAAACCCAAAAATTGTGTCTAGATAAAGACTGGGCTCACATTTAAAATGACTCTTTTCTTTCTCTTCCTTCCTTTGTTATTTAAACACTGTTCTTTAAAAAGAGCCACAGTTGTTTGGTTCTCTCAGCCAGCCAGTTCAGTGGAAACGTACTCTTTAAGGAAGAAAATATTTTTCCTTTTAAGTAATAATTCTGAGAAAGTATTATTTTTCTTGAACAATGTCAGTCAGACTAACAGTTCACAGCACCGCTGCCTTTCGGCACTGCACCTCACTCAAAGCAGCTCACAAACCAGTGGCAAAAAAAAAATATCCTTTTCTCAGGAAAGGGTTAAATTACTTCATTTTCTTTTTAACCACTATTAATCTCTCCCACCTCCAATTATGTCGGCTTTAAATGAGTTCCTTCTTCTCTCTAGATCTACCTGTCAGCAGAACCCTTTAAAGACAGAATTTCTTATAAAGCAGTATTGAAATTGTCTGAATCCTTTTTCCCCTTGAAGTGAATCCCAAACTTCTGAGATTAAATTAATCTCCTAAAAGCAGGGCCGGCCCGTCCATTGAGCGAGAATGTTGTTCGCACAGGGCCCCGCGCTTACCACATTCTCGCTCAATGGACTGCTGCAGAGGGAGCCGGGGAAGCCCGCGCGAAGCCCCGGCTCCCTCTGCACAGCCTGCCAGCGTGAAGAGCCTTTACCTTCACGCTGGCGGCTGTTTCAATGACGCCGCGAAGGCCGGGAGTGTTTAAAAGGGCATTGCCTTTAACCTTTCCCGGCTTTCGCGGCTTCATTGAAACAGCCGCCAGCGGGAAGGTAAAGGTTCTTCACGCTGGCGGGCTGTGCAGAGGGAGCCGGGGCCTCGCGCGGGCTTCCCCGGCTCACTCTGCAGCCCCTTAGATGGCGCGGGGCTCTTCGGGGGGGGGGGGGGGCGGCTAGGACTGGAAATGGGCTGTGATGGGGGGGGGGGAGAAAAGGAATGGAAATGGGCGGTGAAGGGGGGAGACAGAAAATTGGAGGGGGTGGGGGAAAAACACTGGAAATGGGCTGTGATGGGGGGGGAACGGACTGGAAATGGGCTGTGATGGGGGGGAATGGACAAATTGGGCTGGGATGGGGGGAAACAGACTGGAAATGGGCTGTGATGGGGGGGAAACAGACTGGAAATGGGCTGTGATGTGGGGGGGAGAACGGACTGGAAATGGGCTGTGTTGGGGGGAACGGACAAATTGGGCGGGGATGGGGGAAACAGACTGGAAATGGGCTGTAGTGGGGGGGGAGAACAGACTGGAAATGGGCTGTGATGGGGGGAATGGACTACAATTGGGCTGTGATGGGGGAGGACTGCAAATGGGCTGTGATGGTGGGGGGGATAGGACTGCAAATGGGCGGTGATGGTGGGGGGAATGGACGACATGAGCTGTGATGGGGGGAGACCTTGGACTGGAAATGGGCTGATGAAGAGCTGGATTAGGACTGCAAATGGTCTGTGATGTGGGGGGGGTGGAACGGACTGGAAATGGGCTGTGATGTGGGGGGGAGAACGGACTGGAAATGGGCTGGGATGGGGGGAACGGACAAATTGGGCTGGGATGGGGGGAAACAGACTGGAAATGGGCTGTGGTGGGGGGGGGAGAACAGACTGGAGATGGGCTGTGATGGGGGAATGGACTACAATTGGGCTGTGATGGGGGGAGAATTGCAAATGGGCTGTGATGGTGGGGGGGATAGGACTGCAAATGGGCTGTGATGGTGGGGGGAATGGACGAAATGGGCTGTGATGGGGGGGGACTTGGACTGGAAATGGGCTGATGAAGAGCTGGATTAGGACTGGAAATGGGCTTATGGGGGCTGGAATAGGGCGAAGTGGGCTGACGAGGGGGCTAGGATTGGAAATTAGCTGATGGGGAGCGTGGAGGAAATGGGCTGATGAGGGACTGGAATGGAACTGGAAAAGAGCATATGGGGGCTAGGACTGGAAATGGGCTGATGAGGAGCTAGGATAGGACTAGAAATGGGCTGATGGGGGGAACGTAGACTACAAATGGATGATGGGCTGGAATAGAACACTGGAAATGGGCTGATGGGGACTGGAATAGGACTGGAAGTGGGCTGATGGGAGTTGGAAAAGGGCTGGAAATGGGCTGATGGGGAGCTTGGAGTGGAAATGGGCTGATGGGGGGGGGGGCTGGAATGGAACTGGAAAACAGCATATGGGAGGCTAGGACTGGAAATGGGCTGATGTGGAGCCTGGGAGACTGGGACTAGAAGGGGGCAGATGCTGGGTGGGTCTAGAACTATAAAGGAGCTGATTTTGGGGGAGGACTAGAAAGGGATGGGAAATGAGAATGGAGAGGGGAAAAGATATTTTGTGTGGGAGGGAAGAAAAGTCTACGAAGGGCCGGGTATTGGAAGAGTAAGTGTAGATTGAGAATGGAAGGGTGAAATTTGAGTGGATGATAAAGCAATAAGGAAAGAAATGGAGGAAAGAGCAAAAGGGGAAAGATCAGTATGTTAAAGCAGATATAGAGAACAAATTTGGAAAAAAATCTAAAAGAGAAGAAAGGAAAATGGATAGCTCACAGAAGACACAAAGAAACCAGAAGAAAGTGACTGGAGCAATTGCAACTGAAAAGAAAATGCACAAGCAACAAAAGGTAGAAAAATACTTTTTTATTTTGAATTTATTAACTGGAATATATCAGCTCTGGGAAATGTGCATTGTTAACATCTTTTGTGTTTTGTTTAGTACAAGAGGAAATTAATTTATAGTTTTATTTCTCCAGTGTTGTTGTACATCCCAAGTTGGCTTTTGGGGTTCCCAGTTTAATTATTGTCTTCCTATTTCTAAATTGTGATCCCTTGTTCTTTGGTGACGGTCTATATTCTGCATTTTAACCAAGCTGAGGTATTCTGTTCATGTAGTTTCTATTTGACCGTGTCACTTGTTCTCTTTCCCCAGTAGGAGATGCATTGGTATTCTCTGAGATGTATTGGTTTAATATTTGCAGTGTTGCCTTTTGATAGGTAGGGTTTGGTGCTTTGTGAGTCCTTGCAGAGCTGTTATGATATGGTGGATTTGCTATGAGTTCTAAAAGGTCAGTGTTTATAGTACTTCCTAATGGGCCTGGCGGTTGGCACTGGAATATAGTAACGTAGAAATCTATTAGTCTTTCTTTATCCAGACACTCATTAAGAAGCATGTTTACTGGGGCGGAGCCTGATGTCCAGCGGGTAAGACGCTTCGCGCTGAAGCTCCCGAGAGGCCTACTTAGAATCCTGACTTAATACCTATACAAACTTACTATTTCGCTCCGGGCTGACCGGGGTACCTCGGGGGGGATGGCGGCCCATAAACCAGCGCGCTTGGACTTCGGGTCTCCTTCTTCTTCTCACGGAAAACGCTCCAAAACAGAGGTGTCCTCCCCACAGAAGATGGCTCCATTTCGGGACAACCCCGAAATGCACCTGGAGATTTTAGAGGAAATACGCGGCGTGAAGGAATTGGTGCAGTCCAATGGAGAAGCGCTTAGAGCCATGCGAGAAGACTTTGGAGTACTCCAGGACCGACTTGAAAGTCTCTCATTACGGCAGGACAATATGGCGGGGGTCCTCGACTCGCACGCGGTGCGCTTGGGCACACTGGACAAGGCTGAGCGCCAGATACAGAATCTTCAAAAGGAGTTAGAAGATAGCAATAATCGAGCCCGTCGCAACAATGTGAGGCTCATTGGAATACCGGAGGGGGTGGAAGCGGGAGATATGAGAGAATTCCTGCTCAAAACTCTTCCCTCCTTGCTGAAGATCACCTTTCATAAAGAACTGGAAATCGATCGTGCACACCGTGTTCCTACCCACATGGCGCTCAACCGAACGACCCCCCGGCCTATTATCTTTCGCTTGCTACGATATCAACAAGTGGAACAAATTTTAAATGCTGCCGGGGCGAACCATCATTTGGAATTTGAAGGTCACAAAGTCTCCTTCTTCCCTGATTTGGCAAAGCCTACCGTTGACCGACGGAAGAAACTCCTTGCTTTTCGCCCTCGACTTCAACAGCTACAGGCTCGCTTTGGCCTGTTGTATCCCGCGAAGCTCCGAGTGACTCTCCACAACCAAACCAGGACATTCGAAGATCCTGATCTACTATCAACATTTTTAGACTCCAAAGAAGCAGAGCAGATGCGCTAATCCAACGACTTGGACTGTTATTTGCCGGCTCTGTCCGCCATCTTGAAGGGCCCGATGCGGCGGTCATAGTCAAGCACAGAGACTACCTGGACTTTCCTTCTTTCTTTCTATGACTTTTGTTTTTGGTCTCCTATCCCTCCATGATGTGTGCCTCGGTCGGATTCGGAGCACGCACAGTCCTACAGGTTATGTGTTTTTTCAATTTCGGCCTTCTCTGGGGCTTCTCCCCGCAGACACATGGTCGCCAGTAATTTTTGGGGTTCTGCTTCTTCTCTACCGCGCTGCGGTTTTTCTTTTGTAATGTGGGGCGCTTCATTGTATTTATCTAAGCTTATTTTCTTTTATGCCATATGTACAGCCAGATACAGTCAATATGAGGGACATTGTAAAATTATGTGCGCTATCATGCTCAGAATTTTTAACTTGTCTGAATGGCCTTATGTAAAATCTTATCACTCAACGTAAAGGGCATTAATAGTCCAATCAAAAGAAAGAAAATCCTTAGCTATCTTAGCCATGAGCATGCTGATTTAGCGTTTCTTCAGGAAACGCACTTAAAACTCTGCTGAAACACTGAAACTCAATGTTAAGCCTTACATGGTGGCTGCCTATTCTCCCGCCGTTTCCAAACGGTGCGGGGTGGCCATTCTGGTTAAGAAATCTTTGCAAGCTACTGTAATTGATACTAGCGCTGACAAGGAGGGTAGATGGGCCCGAGTACATCTTAAGGTTGGAGATAGTGAATTTACATGTATTTGCATTTATGCCCCGAATGTGGACAACCCTGCTTACTATGCAAGTATTGCGCAGTTGGCACAGGCCTCTGCCAATACTCCATTAATACTTGGTGGTGATTTTAATCAAGTGTTAGACCCTCTGATAGATAGACAGCCGCCTAGAACGAGTAGTCCACCCAAGAGTCTTGCTACCCTTACAGCTCTGATGCAAGATCTTGCGCTGGTAGATGTATGGAGGCTGCTTCACCCCTCCGACTTAGAGTTCACTTTCTTTTCTGCCCCCCATCACTCCCAATCTAGAATAGATTTCTTTCTCATTTCCAAAGCACTGATTTCTCAAGTAGACACGACTAGGACTCATCCTCTCCATATTTCAGATCATGCTGCCATATCTTTATCATTACATGTCACTGCGCGGGACGATTCTCCCCGAGCTTGGTTTTTTGATAGATCCCTACTGGGTCAAAAAGATTTTCAGGTTGATATAAAGGCCGCTATCCAAGATTATTTTCATTTTAACTCACCCCATGACACAGCGAGCTGGGCTTGGTGGGAGGGTTTTAAAGCATCTATCCGCGCAACTATAACTAGCTATCAAATTCGGCAGGGGAAACAAAGAAAGCAGCATTTACTGATTCTAGAGCAGCAGATACAAGCTGGGGAGCGTCTCCTCACGTCCCGTACTGACCCATGTATTTTACTCCGTTTACAACGCTTGCGTTTTCAATACAATCAGCTTTTGTACACTGCTGCTGTTAAGAATATTGAATCACAACAAGGGCTATATTATCGGGAAAATAATCGTGCTGGCAAATTATTAGCAAATGCCCTAAAAGGTCAAAAAGAAGCCAAGCGTGTTACCGCCCTCCGTAATCCGTCGGGGGGGGGGTTTGGTCACTAAAGATACCGAAATCTTAGAACTCTTTCGTGATTTTTATACTCGGCTTTATCAATCTGAATGTGATTTTTGAGCCAGATGTATTTGAACGCTTACTTTCAGGGGTACAAAGACCGACCCTATCTGACGAAGATAGAGTGGCCTTGGACACACACCATTTACTGTCTCAGAAATTCATTCTGCTATCAAGAAATGTGCCTCAGGTCGAGCCGCAGGCCCAGACGGTCTCCCTGCTGAATTCTACAAAACCTTTTCACGCCGACTTAGCTCCAGTTTTGAAACTTTATTTTTCTGCTCTGGCCGAGGAGGGTTCTCCTTCTGGGTCCTTTTCAATGGCAAATGTAGTAGTTTTTGAGAAAGAGGGGAGAGACCCGCAACTAACAGCTAATTATCGTCCAATTTCCCTCCTAAACGCGGACTATAAAATATTTGCCACCATTCTCTCTACCCGGCTCTCTGATAGGATGCCTACCTTAATACACCCAGATCAATGCGGTTTCATTCCTGGTAGATCAACTGCTGACAATGCTCGGACTCTATGCCATGTACTGACTACCGCAGTTAATCTTGATCGCCCATTTGTTGGCCTCTCACTTGATGCTGAGAAGGCCTTTGATCGCTTAGAGTGGCCCTTCCTATTTGCAGTCCTCCGCTGGTACGGATTCGGGGAAGGTTTTCTCCGTTGTCTTCGCACCATGTACGCACAGCCTACAGCCAGTATATGTGCCAATGCTTTAAAGTCTCAGCCTTTTCCTCTTCAAACGCGGCACTCGCCAGGGATGCCCACTGTCTCCACTTCTCTTCGATCTTGCACTCGAACCCTTGGCTTTACTAATCCGGCAATCGGAGGAGATTCATGGAGTCCCCTTCACCCATAGGGAAATCAAAATTTCAGCGTATGCTGATGACCTTATGCTTTTTGTCTCTTTAGACTCAGTACCCCGGCTGTCCTAGAGCAAATTGGTAAATACTCACAACTGTCCGGTTATAAGATAAATTGGACCAAGTCGGTAGCCTTTCCATTAAATCCTTTGCTTCATCAGGCAGATATGCAATCCTTCCCCTTTTTATGGCAACCTCGCATGGTCAAATACCTTGGGGTTTCACTATTGTTCTCCTTTGGAAGACACTATCTCCTTCAATGCCAAAGACTTAACCTCTAAAGTCCGGGCGCTTACTCATCGCTGGACTCCTTTAACACTTACCTGGTGGGGTCGATTAGAAACCATAAAAATGATGATTGTTCCGAAAGTGAATTATATCTTAGAAATGTTGCCCTGTCTTTTACCTCGACGTATATATAAAGATATAGAGGGCCTTCTGACTAGATACTTGTGGCAAAACAAGACACCTAGGATAGCGAAACATAAGCTGCAAGCAGATAAGGAAAATGGGGGTGTCAGATTCCCTGATTTCCTGAAGTATCATCAATCTTTTCTTCTCAAACAAGGCGCTCGTTGGCTAGAAGATCCAGTACCGAGTAGACCTGTGTGGCTAGACATAGAGGAGGACCTTTGCAAACCGATTCCTCTTACTTTTCTTCCTGGTATGACTCTCCCATCAGACTCCCACTTTCCACCAATGCTTTTAGACACCTTAGGTGCCTTTAATAATCTTATGCAATCTTTAGACTCCCGACTCTGTCCGTTAGACAAGCTCCCACTTTGGTACAATACTCGATTTCGAATACAAAATAAGCCGATGGCGTGGAGCCCCTGGTACACTAGGGGCATTTGGATTCCTAGTCAGTTGTTCCATGAAGGTCGCTGGAAAACTTTTAGTGAATTGCAAATTGAATTTGGTCTCCCAGCGAAACACTACTTTCAGTTGGTGCAACTTCAGCATTGCCTTCGGAGTGCTAAGGTGCTCCCGCCATCGGCCTCCCCTACACAAGGTTGGTTGGAGACTATCCGATCTATCGGTAGTTCACCGGGTGTAGCATCCAATTTTTACAAAACCTTATGTAATGCTATAACGAGAGATACCCCTATAGCGCAGAAAGCATGGGAGAGAGAATTGCATGTGACTTTGACCCCGGAGCAATGGAGCCTTGTCTGGAGTAGAGTGACACGGGTCTCCCGATCCGCCTCACTCACTCAGACACTCTTCTTTCTAGCCCACCGGTGTTTTTACACTCCTGACAGATTAGCCAAATGGAACACTACTCAGGGCAATAGTTGTTGGACATGTCATGCGGCCATTGGTTCACTACCTCATGTTATGTATGAATGTCCCGCACTACAGTATTACTGGCGTCGGGTCTGGGGTCGTATCCAGTCTATTTTGCACTTTCAAGAGCCCCTTTCTTGGAGGATAGTGGGACTTCGCTCAGCTGCGGGGATTCCCTCTCTTCCAAAAACGGCTTACTTCCTTTTGGACTTTATGCTAGGCATTGCTATTTCCCTAATTACGAAATACTGGAAAAATAGCTCCCATCTGAGCCCCAATGAATGGTGGAATCATGTCTGTCTCTACAGTAAATATGAACAAATACCTCGTATGTTTGCTTCCCCCATTCAGACTCCTCATCATCGGTCTAAATGGAAGCTGCTCAATGACTATGTACATTCTGCTCAATGCTCTCATCTGACTGTCTAAATTTGTATATATCTTTGTCCCATGATTATTCTGTATCGCAGATACTCTTTTGATTGTTTGATGTATAATCACTGTTGTTTGGAAGCGCTCACATGCTGACATAATCAGCTAGAGAAGAAGCGTGGGGGTGGGGGGTAACTGGGTTTACTTTTCTTTATTGTATACTTGTTTTGTCTCCTTTGGTGTGTTGTTTCTTTTGTTTGTTGCAAAATGAAAATAAAAGTTTAAAAAAAAAAAAAAGAAGCATGTTTACTAAAAATGCATGTTAACAGTATGCAAATATTTATGCAAATGAGGCTCCCTATGCAAATGAGGCCCCGCAATTAATCTCCGCACATGGCCCCGCACCCCCCTTGGGCCGCCCCTGCCTAAAAGCTTCCATGAAGGATCAGGTCACTAAGTGCCTCTAAAACCACAAAATCAATAAATTATTTTACTGCACTGGCTTCTCTCACTTTTTTTCCCACCCATTCTCTCTCTTTTTCTATCAAAATCACTTAATATATCCTCAAACCTCTCTCAGTACCCCACTCTCCCACTACCAACCTCTCTTTTCAGAAATTAGCATTCCTACACCAGCCTTAAATAGTCCATGGGACCCCAAATTCAGTACTTTTCAGAAGTTTTTACAGAATTGAATCCTATACTACACCTAATGGTAGTTTTTAGGTATTTTTAACACTTTTACTTTAACATAGTGCCATTTCTTTAACCCTATTAAACTATGCCACTAAAACAATCTATTTCCCCCTAGAAACAGAGAATAAACAAACCTCAGTAGATCCCTGCACTGCCTCAGCACCTATAAGCTTCTGCTATAATACCTACTGAGCATGCTCAACAGTCACACAGCCTTCAAACATTTCCTGCAGAAACTTAAAATTAAAAATTATTTATTCTGGCTTCTGTAAATCCCCTGAAGCCCACTGTCATATATTCTTTTCCATGAACAAGGCTCCAGAGACCGCCCCCCCCACCTGAGCCCTGTGAAATCACAGCCACTCCCCCACCCCCCGCCCCAATTCTCAGCTGTTCCCAGCTAGTAAAAAGGGCATGGATCTTTTAATTCCAGCTCCCCCTCCTCTTGCAGGCCCAAGCCAGGGACTCTAGTAATGCAACTACAGCTCCAGGCTGATCCACAATCTCAGCAACAGCTCAAGCTCTCAACCTGCCTCTCCCTCACTAAGACTGCAGCTCCCAGCTGAAATCAAAGCTCTGGGAAGCTAAACAAACAAACCAGTTGATCAGCCCTGATTAGCCCCCCCTACAAAGGGAAACATGTCTTTATTTTATTTTTTTATTATAATTTTCAATATACAAAATGAAATAACATATGGGAAACAGATACATACTGTAGCAGCTGATAAGCATGCAATAAATAATACCAGGAGTCAGTTCAAAGATCCAAGCCAATTTATTGTGCACAAGGCTCAGACAGTCAAGCTTCATAAAGGACTGAGCAAAGTTCTTACAGAAACATATTCATTTTATACATTTCTCTTCAACTTGATACATGCAGACTTTTTATTGGTCCCACCGCCCCCTGCATCTGTCCAATTGGGGACCCTCTCTGGGCCTAGCACAC
The DNA here is from genome assembly GCA_033557465.1 of Ichthyophis bannanicus. Classification (NCBI taxonomy): domain Eukaryota; kingdom Metazoa; phylum Chordata; class Amphibia; order Gymnophiona; family Ichthyophiidae; genus Ichthyophis; species Ichthyophis bannanicus. Next base: position 385,961,884 of record CM066035.1, on the reverse strand, counting down.
TGCTCCCTCTTCCCAGGCTATTCTAACAATGGTACAGTTTCTAGGTATTGATACAATTCTACTGCAAGGTCATTAGGCTCAGAGAATGTGAGAATGCAGAACACTGGAATATATCTATCATCAGCATGGAAGAAATGAATAGAGGATTCATACAAACTTATCAAAAGCAGTTTAAAGTGGATTCTCAAACTTCTACTGACTTTGGTCTTTCTCAGCATTTATTATTTCCAAGTGGGGGTGGGGAGCTCAGGCCTAGTTTACAGGCCTCTCATACGTTCTACAGGCTATTATAGGCCATAGCCTACCACATTCCCCCCTTTGATTATTCTCACCCGCAAGTGAGAAAGGGTGAGAATTAAATCACATATTATACTCGTGTAACAGCATCATCTTGGGGTATAGGGTAATATTGCCACATAGCTAAAACCTTCGTAGCTGCCTTCCGTTCTATAGTGTTATCGATAACTGAGGTTATCATACGTAAGCAAAGGGGTAACAGGCATGGGAGCAACAAGCATACAGTTAATATAAATAATACAATAAACACCAGGGTCTTTAGACCACCTAACCATGAAAACGCTGAACCAAACCACCCATCAAGCTTTAGACCATGCCAGGTCTGAACAGGCACATATGTATGTTTTCGCATTTGAGTAGCTATATCTTCAACAACTTGTCCATTATTGTCAATCTGCAAACAACAGTTGGTTAAATTCAATTTTCCACATACTCCACCTTCAGCTGCTAACAAATAATCTAGAGCTAAACGATTCTGATAAATTGCTGTACGCATTTGTGTACTTTGCTTAGCTAAAAGAGTTAGTGCTTTACTAGTTTCATTAGTTATTATTTCAACAACAGCTTATAAACGTATAATACGATTTATCATATATACAGGAGTGCGATATCCCAATGTCCCATCTTGTGTCCAAGTGGCGGGTCCGTAGTATGTAATGATTCTCTCAGGTGGCCACTCCTCATCATTACATTTGTCCCATTGGCCTATTTTCAAGGCCTCTCGTCTCTGTCGACTCCTGTACACAGGGAAACCCAGTTGTTCTCCATGGGAAATAGGCAGAAGAAAGAAGGAAGGTCGTATAGTTCCCAATACACAGGCTCCTCCCAATGGTGAGGAAGCTTAGCATATGCTCGAGCTCCACAAATCCAATATAGTCCAGGTGGAGCTTGCCAGGTACTATGATACGCCAAATTAGTCCAGATGCTGACAAGATTAGAAAAGAGGACTAAAGGGTTGGAGGGCTCTGGAGTGTTGACCCCCGACCACCAGGACGTCTACTTAGTAGTACTGTTATACACACATCGACTAACTATACCGGTGCAAGTATAGTAGGAATGATAAAGTAAAGTCTGAGTGACCTTTATCCCAGTTCGGGTGGTAGTTATACAAGCTGCACAAGGGGGTAAGGCAAAAGTCTTTTCCAGGGATCCCAGGGCTACCGCCCCCATGAAACAGTAGTAGAGAAACATCATTACTACAGTCTTTGGAGATGAACTGAAATATTGGGTACGATGAACTTGTAGAGTCTTTTTCTTCTTCTTTACTTCCACTCTATGTAGACCTATCGACTGCCACCCTTGTGTGACAGGGGTAGGATTGTAGATTCTGAAGACTCTTACAATGCCAGTTGTCTCCGCAATGTAAGCCGCAATGGAGTTTCAGGATCATTTACTGAAGTCCATTGACCAAGTCCAGGAGCGGCTTCCGGCTTTACTCGACTGTGGTGGATCCAAGGTTCAAGTTCTGCAACTTTTACTGCAGTTGGGGTTGATAGGATGACAACATAAGGTCCCTTCCAATGCGGTGCCAATGGGGTCTTTTCTCCACTCTTTGATCCACACTGACACTCCAGGCTTGAAGGGATGTAGAGGTTCCGTCAGATTGATGGGCAATCGATCTTGTACCCAGGTGTGAAGACTCTGCAAAACAGAACCTAAAACCAATAGTTCTTGTCTAGCAATTTCAGATCTAATCTGTTTCATATCTCTTTTTATTCCTTATACAATAGGCGGGGGTCACCGATACAGAATCTCAAAAGGGAAACTCCTAAAGACTTAGTAGGGGCTAAGCATATCCTAAGAAGGGCTATAGGAAGAACCTGGGGCCACTTCAGGTGAGCTTCTTGGCAAAGTCTAGACAGCTGAGATTTCAGGGTTCTATTCATACGTTTTACTTTTCCTAAATTCTGAGGTCTATAGGCAGTATGCATCTGATAATGTCAATATCTCGGGGCCATACTTAATGGACTTGCTTCCTGAGGTTATCCACCCTCATTCTTTGTACAGGGCCCCATGTACATGCAAGGTTGTGGACACAGCCCTTTTCCTATTGTCAGTGCTCTAGTGAGAGCTATCAGTTCAGCTTTCTGTGCTGAAGTTCCTGGGGCCAGAGCTGAGGACTCAACTACCAGATCAAGGGTCACCACTGCATACCCGGCACAATGATGTCCATTGACGCGACTGCTTCCATCCATAAAGAAAGTCTGTTCAGGGTTCTCCAAAGGAACATCAGTCAAATCCAGGCGACTTGAGAATACAGTGTCCATAATTTCCAGACAGTCGTGATCAGGGGGGCCAGGACCAATTGGTAACAACGTAGCAGGATTCAAAGCTTGACTGACCATCAATTGCAATCAAGGATTCTCACACAGCATACTCTGATACTTCAACATTCGCGAATTTGTGAGCCAGAAACTTCCTTTGTATTCCATAAGGCTCAGAACAGAGTGTGGTACAGTAACTTGAAGATTTTGTCCCAGAGTGAGCTTGTCTGCTTCGCTCACTAGGAGGGCAGTGGCTGCTATTGCTCTCAAACAAGGGGGCCAACCTCTTGCTACCACATCCAGCTGTTTTGACAAATAGGCTACTGGCCGTTGCCAAGATCCAAGAGATTGAGTCAGCACCCTTAGAGCATTTCCTTGTGACTCATGAACATAGAGACGGAAAGGTTTCTGGACATCCGGTAGACCCAGGGCTGGTGAGGACATCAGAGCGGCTTTTAAAGATCAAAATGCTGCATCCTGTTCAGGCCCCCACTCCAATGGAGACCTTTCCATTCCTTTGGTAACGTGATACAATGGTTTTGCCAGCAGAGCGAAATTGGGGATCCATATACGACAGTACCCTGAAGCCCCCAAGAAGGCTCTCACTTGCCTCCTGGTGGTTGGAGTAGGAATACTACATACAGCTTCTTTGCGTTCTGGTCCCAAGCATCGTATTCTGCTGGTCAACTGGAATCCTAGATATTTAACTTCAGTTTGACTTAATTGTGCCTTGGCTTTTGAGACTTTGTATCCAGCCTCATTTAGAAGGTGGAAGAGATCACTGGTGGCTTGTAGACATTCACTCTCTGAATTTGTGGCTATGAGCAAGTCGTCCACATACTGAAGAAGAACCCTTTCTCCTGGGTTCACATAGTAGCTTGAAAGATCCTGATTTAAAGCAGCACTGAAGAGAGTAGGTGAATTCTTAAATCCTTGGGGTAATCGAGTCCAGGTAAGTTGACCTCACCTTCCTGTTGTAGGGTCTTGCCATTCAAAAGTGAACAAAGGTTGACTGGTGGGGGCTAGGCGTATGCAGAAGAAGGCATCTTTCAAGTCCAGGACGGTGAAATGAGTAGCCTCAGCGGGGATCAGTCCCAAGAGAGTATAAGGATTTGGTACCACTGGGTGTATAGTTTCAGCTGCATCATTTACCCGCCTCAGATCTTGTACTGGGCGGTAATCCCCTGTCCCAGGTTTCTTAATTGGGAGATGAGGGGTATTCCAAGGTGACTGGCACTCCTTGAGAAGTCCATACTTCAACAGTTTCATCAGATGGCAGTGGATACCTTCAATGGCTGGTCGGGGAAGAGGATACTGCTTCACATGCACTGGTTCCGCTCCTGGCTTGAGGGTGATGATGACAGGGGCTATGTTCTTCGCTAGGCCAGGTGGATTATCCTCCGCCCACACTCCAGGCGGAGCCAAAAGATTGGTGGGTATACAGGAACTAGCTGGCTTGGTTGGAGATACATTATAGAACCGCCATTCTTCTTCTCAGGGGACAGTCAGCACCATTAATCCAGCAAGCTTTACAGTCATCTGCATTTCTCCTCCTTCAGCAAAGGATATCTGCGCCTGGAGCTTAGCAAGCATATCTCGGCCCAAAAGTCGAATAGGGCACTCAGGCATATACAGGAACTGGTGAGTTATTTTCTGCCCCCCTAGTTCACACATGCGGTTCTGCAAGAATGGCTTAGTGGCCCTGGCCCCAGTAGCTCCAACAATGTTGATGCATCGAGAAGACAAAGGGGCTACTGGCTTTGCCACCACAGAATGTTCTGCTCCTGTATCCACCATAAAGTCCATATATTGGTCCCCTACTTTCAAACTGACCATAGGCTCCTGGGGACCCAGGGTGAACTTGGAGCCCGGTCTGGCCTAGTCTTCATCCATGTCATAGCCCTCTGCAACTGCCACTCCCTCAATAGCTTCTTCCCTCTCTCGCTGGAACTGTGCTCGGTTCATTCTTCCACGACTCTGAAATCAACCTCATGTTCTCCAGGAACTCCCTCCTCCCCTCCTGGGGGTGGAGTCAAAATACGGACATTCACTTCTCCAATGTCCTTCTTCTCTACAATGGGTACACTGATTCGCACCCAGTGGGGGCCGATCATTTTCATGACCCTTTCCATGTCCTCTGCTCCTTCGATTAGGAAAACCTCCTCCACGTCATTCAATTAAAGCGGCAGCAAGAAGATCTGCTTTCTTCTTCATTTTACGTTCACTTTCTCTGTCACGTTCATTTTCACGATTCACAAACACTTTCTGAGCAACTTCCATTAACTGTGCTGTATTCATGCCCGCAAATCCATCCAATTTCTGTAATTTTCGTCTTATATCTCTCTGGGACTGACTGACAAAAGCTGCGTTTACCATACGCAAATTCTCCTGGGCTGCTGGATTGCATGGGGTATATAGTGAGGGCTGCCTGCACTATTTGGATCCCACTTGGGGCCATCAAGGCTGATGGGTCTGCATAATACTGTTCATTAGTTCAATCAAATCCTAAGGCTTCTCAGTGTAGGAGGCATAATGCGTCTTTCAGTTCAGTAAATCAGTGGTGGAAAAAGGCACATAAACAAGGCTGGTCGGCCCTACCACGACCTGGCCTTCGGTATTAAGGGTGGGTAGGCCCTGGACCTGGCACAATGGTATAACGTGACCATCCCTTTTACTTGTAGTTGTACTTCTGAAGGCATACGGTAATCGGGACTGTCTGGGTTCCACTTCATGTTCTTGGGCGCTGGCTGTGAGTGACCCTGACCTGGCGAATGAATCCCTGCTTGTAATATCATCGGTGGACTGTGGCCTACTCGGAGTACTTGAAACTGAGCCGTGGCTTCCAGCCGGGGAGAGGAGCACCTCCTCCAGCCGCGGGAGCTGTTGGGAGGACACCCGGGGTAAAACTGCAGGAATGGGTTCCTCCTGGACAGGCTCTGGGGACTCTGGGGCTAAATAGACAGGCAGTTTCTTTTCCCCCAGGCTTCTGGGCCCCTTGGGTACTTGCTACAAATATTCTACACTGTTCCTCATAACAACGCTTTAACTAGGAGGGGTTTTTTTTTTTTTTTTTTCACAAACATTTAACCAGGAATCTATGTAGGGGAACTGATCAGGGAACATTTTTTTGTACAATCTGATGAACACGGGAAACTACATTAATATCAAAGGTGCCCTCACGGGGCCATGAAGTAGCTAACACTGGCCACTCTTTTCACAGAGCATTTCTAATCGGGACAGAGACATTCTATTCCATAGTCTCCAGCAAATCCCTTGCTAAAATTCCTAGTCACATTTCAACAGAATCTGCGTGGACTCTGACCCCCCCCCCCATGATGACGTACTTGACAATAGACAGAGGGGGTGGGCAGTCAGGCTGCATTTTCCTGTGGACTAAGCATAATGGATGTGTGTGCTCTATCCAAATAGGAACAATTTAGATAAAGTTCTTAAAATATAAAACAATTATTTCCTAACATGACGGCCGCATATCTGTTACGTATGACTAGAATAAAAATACTTGGCATGAAACTAACTGCCAGCCGTAATCAGCACTTAAGCTGAACAATGTCTCTGCAAAAGAAATTACTTTAAATCTTACAGTTTAGAAAGCAGATATTCAAAGGACATGAAACGGTTACTTTTTCATAAAGTTGGTAGATATCTGGAATGCATATACACCCCTTTTTCTTCTCTTTTTTTTAATATATATATATATATATATATATATATATATATATATAAACAATAAGTATGTCCTCCATGAGGTGCTTGCCACAGTATATAAAATCCCATTTTACTTTTTATTTTTGCTCAATAGCATACACAGTCAAAACCAAATATATATATCAAAAATAAAATTCAAGCACAATTAACTCCTCATTCACTCAGGATTTAGATCATTTTCAAGTTGCGATCTGGTAACTACTGGCTCGGGATGCTTCATAGTCCTGTCAGGGTTCTTAACCTCTACTTCGAAGGTCAAAGGAAAAACAAAAGCAGTTTCCTTAATTTCTCTATCATTTCTATTTGAACCATTACAGTGTTTGCTGAAGACTGAAACATAAAAAAACACAAGACAAGGCTAAGCCCACAAATGCATTATACCTATAGCTCTACAGAATCCTCCTCACTTGATCCGTACTCGATATTTACAAGAACAGTTGAGGAGCTCGAAAGGGGTTAATAAGAACTTAACCCTTTCCAGGCTGAGCCCAAAACCATTGGGATCCAAAATTCTGACTAAACATTCCTACCAAATGATATATAATACATGACCATAGCAGAAGGAACATCACTATTAGAACATATTGAATAAGACAGGTACAATTTTCCTGAAATATGCACAAATTAACCCAGCTGCAGAATGTGGATTAAAAATTGAAAGTAAGCCTTCAAAGGGTTAAAGGATACTAAACATTCCTTTCTACGGGCTGTGTGAAAGACACACCCCTTCTCTCTCTGCTTGCTAGAGACTCACTGCTGTGCTGAAAAAAACTGAAATCAGTGAGACAGCAGTCTTTGTATTTAAAAGTGACTCCTGAGTTGTTTTATTTCCCCTTCTTTCTTCTTCTTTTCTCAATACTATTCCTTAATCGGTAAACTGTTTCACAAATTACCCAACAGAATAATCTTACATTATACCAGAAGGGAAACCCACGGTTTCAACAGATAACAAAAATCAGATACAAACAACAGACAGTAAGGACAGGTAGGATGGCTGCAGGAGTCTGTGCAGCCCACAGAACAATAGGGAGACAAACACCAAACACTTCCTCCTTTTCGCGACCTGGGCGCGGTCGCCCGGCCAGGAACTGCGCTACTCAGGAGTCCGCTCTCACTTGGTCTATTTCAAGACCTCTCAGTCACACACACAACCAACCATGCTAGCAACGTTTCCCAAAAATTCCCAGGCCTGTCTTACTAACCAACAGCAGCCGGTCTTGTGCATACTCATGCGAGATGTACTCGGACTGCTGATTAATCAAGGGCAGTGGTTTGGGCCTCGCGCATACTCATGCAAGGCTTACTAGGACGTGCCCTGAGAGGTGATCCGACTCTCGATACCATATTCCCATACCAATTCAGTCTTGCGCATACTCATGCAAGACTTTCCCAAAACTAACTGAAGAACAGAGAAATATCTACTCACCGGATCCGGTTCCCGATACCAAACCAGTTCATGGGTTGGATCCTGGACTCCCCTCAGGTTCGGAGGTGTTGGCCAGCTGGACCCAGTGGCCCGCCGAGGCAAGGCGTAACCCTCCCCGATACAAGAGGACCGGTGGGGCCTGAGGTTTCCCCTGCGGTCGGACAGACACGGTTCCAACCGGGCCAAACCTGGAGGCGAAAGTACGTGGTATATTCACTTGAATACCATCCACTACTCGCACATTCCGGGCCAACGCACCAAGAATATGTAGCAGCTGATAAGCATGCAATAAATAATACCAGGAGTCAGTTCAAAGATCCCAGCCAATTTATTGTGCACAAGGCTCAGACAGTCAAGCTTCAAAAAGGACTGAGCAAAGTTCTTAAAGAAACATATTCATTTTATACATTCCTCTTCAGCTTGATACATGCAGACTTTCTATTGGTCCCACCGCCCCCTGCATCTGTCCAATCGGGGACCCTCTCTGGGCCTAGCACCCTGCTCCCCCTTCCCAGGCTATTCTAACAATGGTACAGTTTCTAGGTATTGATACAATTCTACTGCAAGGTCATTAGGCTCAGAGAATATGATAATGCAGAACACTGGAATATATCTATCATCAGCATGGAAGAAATGAATAGAGGATTCATACAAACTTATCAAAAGCAGTTTAAAGTGGATTCTCAAACTTCTACTGACTTTGGTCTTTCTCAGCATTTATTATTTCCAAGTGGGGGTGGGGAACTCAGGCCTAGTTTACAGGCCTCTCATACGTTCTACAGGCTATTATAGGCCATAGCCTACCACACATACATGTCCTTATTTACCTATTATCTAAATTAACTGTGCTTCCTCCAGCCCGATGCTCCTTCACAGCATACCAAAACCCCATCTCCTTTAATTTATTTACAGAATGCTTTCCAGTTAGCACTTCCTTAACACTTTACTTTATTTTTAAACTGCTGCCATTTTCTTCCTGTTTCACTTGCTGCAAAATATTTCAGCACAACAAACCAGGCACCTTGCAGCCCCCTTAGTACCACCAGCATCCCAGGTAAATAAATGTTTGCTATTTATTTTTAAACTGGTGCTATTTTATTTTTAAACTGGTTACAGGTGTCAGTCCCAAATGACTATTCTGTGAATCACATTGAGAGGAGAAGAGCTTCAAGTACAAATAAATGTAGTCAGAGATCAAGAAAATGTGGCAGAAAGATCTCAAATTCTTTTCCGTGGTTTTGGATGCCACAGGCTTGATTAAGAAGAATTTCTAAGCATACCTTGATAAATGTTACATCCTATGAACTTCAGAAGGAGGGTCTCCTTGGCATGATGCAAATATTACACCATGCATTAACAGTACATTTGGGAGACTGAGATCATACTCTACCTACCCTGACTTGGAAGTGAGGTTCATGACTGTCATAGTATGCACAAAACCAACCCATCTGGAGAAATTGCTTTGAAAAATCAATGGGGCTTGTTTACAAAGCCGCGGTAGCGATTCGCGATCGTTATCGGAGCCGCGGCCCCATTGAAATCAATGGGGCCGCGGCTCCGATAACGATCGCGAACCGCTACCGCGGCTTTGTAAACAAGCCCCAATGTTTTCCAGGGGAACAAATCATAACATTGGAATAACATTTTGAGCAATGCTCTTATTTCTCTAGCACCACTAAAGAATATACGAATTCAATCTCATCCTTCTCACCCATGATATACAGATCTGGCACCACTAAAAGGACAGATACATCAGGAGGAGAGGAAATGGAGGAAAAGTCATAACGAACAAGACATGTAGTTCTGCAGGAAGAAATTCACTTTTACAACACAAAAATCCATAAAGTTAAGGCATCCTATTATTCTAAACTAAATTCTAAATGTCTATTCACTCATAAACACATCATCAAGCCCCCCACATATTATTAACCTATCCTTACTACATACCTGGTACTCTGTAAATATGTTAAATCACTACCCCATGTACCCTGTTTTTGCCATTTTGGCACCCCCTTATTATATTATGCTATGAGCTGTTGTTCATTTTGTTCCGTGTAAATCACTTTCTTGCACACTTGTAAACCGTTTTGACTGGTAGAAAAATAATATTTAAAAGACGTTAAACAAATAAAAAAATTGATAAACTCATTCATTGACAGGGAAATATCCCTAGACAATTATTTAGGGTCATTTCACAGATTTCTACCCCCTCTGCAGCATAAACTTCTTCATGGGCCACTTCTATTTCATTTGGAAAACCTGCCGACTTCTTTAGTACCGAGATCATTAAATTGAGATTTCAGCTAATTTCTCACTTCAGTTTATCTGTTCCTCTGACATTAGGGCTGTATTAAATCATTAGAATTACCCATTACTGGAGTTCTTTTAATCTCCTATCACAATTCATGTTGTCTAAGATTCTGTCATCAATATCTTCAATGGACCCTTCCCATCTCATTTAGTGAAAGATCCTGAAATAGGTTTGTTGCTATTTATACTCAAATTATTGAATAACAGCCTTCTCTCCAACCACTTTCCTGTCAGATGGAAGTTGGCAAGAATTCAGCCTCTGTTCAAGAAGATTCATTTAGATCCTTCTCTATTCACTAATTATAGGCCTATCTCCAATCTTCCATTTATATCAAAAATAAATGAAAAGGCCATTCACAGAATTAGTAGACAAAACAATCATACTGCATTCCTATCAATCTGGTTATAGGAAAAGTTTCAGTACGGAAACCTCTATGGAATTTGCATTGAATTGAATTAGATTCAGATCGGAAGCAAGTTCTTGTGTCACTCAGTTTGTGCAGAGGCTTTGACGTGATAGTGCATAGTAAATGACGGCAGATAAAGACCAGCATGGTCCATCTAGTCTGCCCAGCAAGATAGCAAGAGTAGGTGCACCTGTCGCTCTGTGCAGGCCACCCCTCCCCATATCTTTGTTTAGGGGTGAACCCACCACTCCATGTAGGACACCCCTATTTGAGATGTTAGATGGTTCAGAAGTTAGATGGTACCATTTATTTTGTTTTTATCCTGTTGCTGTAAAGAGATCCACTGTGTTTGTCCCATGCCGTTTTGAATTCCGCCACTGTGTTTGCCCCCACCACTTCCATCGGGAAGGCATTCCAAGCATCCACCAACCTTTCAGTGAAGAAATATTTCCTGACATTGCCTTTCAATTTACCACCTTGCAGCTTCATGTTATGCCCTCTAGTTTTACAGCTTCCCTGTCTTTGGAAGAGGTTTGTTTGTTCATCATTTCTCTTTAAGTATTTAAATGTCTGACTCATATCTCCCCTGTCCCTCCTCTCCTCCAAAGTGTACATATTTAGGTCTTCAAGTCTCTTCTCATTAGGCTTCTGACGCAGGCTCCAAATCATTTTGGTCGCCTTCCTCTGAACAGTTTCCAGTCTTTTTACATCTTTTATAAGATATGGTCTCCAAAACTGAACACAGTATTCCAAGTGAGGCCTCATCAGTGAATTATACAGTGGCATAAGTACCTCTTCCTTTCTGCTGGTAAACCTTTAGCTTCTTTTGTCATGGTTAGAAGAGCTAGATTTAGAGGGCACTGCTTCACAATAGTTTTCTTCATTCTTAAAAATGATTGAGGCCCATAGTTTGTGGCATGCCACAAAGCTCCAGTTTTTCCCCCATCCTATTCAACTTATTTCTAACACCACTGTTGACAATCATTCAAGGGCATGACATTTTGTAACAACATCTGGAGATGGTATTCAGTTGTTTGTGAGTGTTGATCCTTTCTCGCAAAAGATTACTCTTTTCAATGCTTGCTTGGAGTAGGTGGCATGCTGGCTTAAAGATCAATCTGGATAATTGTGAGACTGGTTCCATAGGGATTCTCCCAAGTTCGTAACACAATTGTTCCACTCAGAAACTGTCTCTATATTAGGTGTTACTCTGGACTCAAATTACTTTTTGAGAAGTATGTTTCACATCTTGTTTGCTCCTCTTTCTTTCATTTGAGAAAGATATGAAATGTTAAATTGATGTTGAGTGATGGAGATCTCCAGATCCTAACCCATTCCTTGATCATGAATCAATTCAATTGCAGTAATTTTCAGCTCTCTGCAAATACTCATGGTATATCTTCAATAAAGAGACTTCATATTATTCAGAACTCTATAGTAAAAATCCTACCCAATCCAGCTAAATATGATTCTGCTATATTTCTGCTAAAATTCAATCTAAAATTATTATTCTTATGCATAGGACCATTATCATCAGCCTTCTTCAAACTTCACATGTAACTCCACATCCCTTTATACATCCTATTAGGACTTTTCAGCTTGGTCAGCTTTGGTTACTCTCCACTTACAAAGTCAGGTTTGAGGAAAGTTGAAGGTCTTCCTTCCAGTATTTTACCCATTTATTTTGGGATAAGCTGCATCCCAATTTAATAATGGAGACCAGATATGGAAAATTTAAGGCAGCATTATAAACCTGGCTATTTACTTGTGTGTTTGGAGAATATAGCAGGGCATATTCAAAGTGATTGAACCAGTTAGCAGACAAGAGAAAAAGAACAGCAGCAAACTTTATACAGTGGCCCATGCATATAGCAAGGGTAAGGCAGTTTCTGAACAGTCTAGGGTAGTTCCTTGAATCACTTCAGGTACTTCACCACCTGGGATCTGGTTTTCTCCCAAATTCTCCTCCTAACAGAATCCTGCTGACTGAGTAATATTTGGATCTCATATCTCCCTCTATCAAGTATCAAGACTCTCTTCTGAGGGGTACTGAGGCGTCCATCTGCTGACCAGACTTGATGTCCAGAGAGGTATGCTGTCTGCCTGGTGCCAAAATCCAAGATGTCATGGAGAGTTTGCCGAGACTCATCAAGCCCACTGACTATTACCCAATGTTGCTAATCCATGTTGGAACAAATGATACTGCCAGGTATACCTCGGAACGTATCAAAAGTGACTTCATGGCTCTGGGACAGAGGGTGAAGCAGTTAGGTACACAGGTGGTGTTCTCTTCAATCCTCCCTGTTGAGGGTAAAGGCCAAGGCAGAGAGGCTCGCATCCTGGAGATGAATTCATGGCTGCGTGGATGGTGTCATCGAGAGCATTTTGGTTTCCTAGACTATGGGATGCTGTTCCAAGGTTTGCAGAGCAGAGATGGCACCCATCTGTCCAAGAAAGGTCAATGCATCTTCGGTAGTAGACTGGCTAATCTACTGAAGAGGGCTTTAAACTAGATTCATTGGGGATGGGTGAAGAAAGCCCCCAGGTAAGTGAAAGCCCCGAGGTAGGTGATACCCATTTCCATAAAGGTATTTAATGTAACAGGGGTAACATATGGAAAGCAGTGTGTATTAATGCCCGTAGCATGGGAAATAAGATCCCTGAAGTTGAAGCTTTGGTGGGAGTGGCTGACTTGGATTTAGTGGCAGTTACAGAAACATGGTTCACAGAAAACCATGACTGGGATGTAACTATACCTGGCTATACTTTATTCAGAAAGGACAGGGTAGGAAGAAGGGGAGGAGGAGTGTCACTATATGTAAAAACTACTATTAAAGCTTTGGAATTACAGAGCTAAAAGGGAGAGAGGAGGCATTGTGGGTTAAACTAGAAAGAGGGAAAGAGAAATCTATTTGCATTGGTGTGATATACAGACCACCCTCACAAGAGGAAGAGGTGGACAGAGAGTTAATTGAAGACATACGCAGCATTGCTAGGAAAGGGGAAGTGCTACTGATAGGAGATTTTAATATGCCAGATGTTGATTGGCACATTCCTGCTGCAGTTTCATCTAGAAGTAAGGAGATCCTGGATTCTCTACAGGGAGAACTATTCAGGCAATTGGTAACAGACCCCACGGTGCTTACCAATGGTGAAAGTGTTTCTGATGTTGTAGTGGGAGATCATTTTGCATCCAGTGATCACCAGATGCTGTGGTTCAGTATTAGGACTAGGGCTGTTAGAATCCATTCCAAGGTGAGGATCTTAGACTTTAGGAAGACTAACATTGCGAAGATGGGCCAATACCTCAGGGAGTCGTTAGTGGGATGGGAACAGCTGGGGATGTAGAAAAACAGTGGGCAAAACTGAAAGGGGGTATTTTAAGGGCAACCAACCTTTTTGTTAAAATGGTAAATAAAGGCAAAAGGAAAAGGAGACCACTATGGTTTTCGAAGGAAGTAGCTGAAAAAGTGACGAAAAAGAGGGAGGCCTTCATGGAATACAAGAGATCACAGAGAGAGGAAGACAGGCATCTGTATTTGGGAAAACTTAGAGAAGCTAGCAAAGTAGTCAAGAAGGCAAAGATTCAAAAGGAGGAGGAAATAGCCAATGCTATAAAATGGGGGGATAAGACATTTTTCAGATATATTAGTGAGAAGAGGAAGGGCAAGAGTGGTATTGTCAGACTCAAGGGTGCAGGGGGGGGGGGGGAATATGTAGAAGCTGATAAGGATAAAGCAGAATTGCTTAACAAATATTTTTGTTCTGTGTTCACAGATGAAGAACCAGGAGCAGGACCTCAGAAAACACCCACAAATAAGAACAGAAGCGAGGGACATCTTGAACAATTTTCAGAAGACTGTGTTCGTGAGAAACTAGCTCAACTTAAAGTAGACAAAGCGATGGGACCGGATGGGATACACCCTGGAATACTGAGGGAACTTGGGGATGTTCTAGCAACTCCACTGACTGACCTTTTCAATGCCTCGTTGGAGTCGGGAGTGGTGCCAAAGGACTGGAGAGAGGCTCATGTGGTGCCTTTACACAAAAGCGGAAGTAAGGATGTGGTTGAAAACTACAGGCTGGTTAGTTTAACTTCGGTGGTAAGTAAATTATTGGAAACGCTGCTGAAAGAGAAAATAGTGAGGTTTCTGGAGTCCAGCGGATTACAGGATCCGAGGCAGCATGGATTCACCAGAGGCAGGTCTTGTCAGACAAATCTGATTGATTTCTTTGACTGGGTGACCAGGGAGTTGGACCGAGGGAGAGCTCTAGATGTGGTGTATTTAGATTTCAGTAAAGCCTTTGACACTGTTCCTCACAGGCGACTTATAAACAAACTGAGCACCCTAGGGATGGACCCTAAAGTTACTGCTTGGGTTAGAAATTGTTTGGGTGGGAGGCGACAAAGAGTACAAGTAAATGGAGCTCACTCTGAGGAGAAGGATGTTACCAGTGGTGTGCCCCAGGGATCTGTCCTTGGTCCGATTCTTTTTAACATCTTTGTTAGTGATATAGTGGAAGGGCTGTCGGGTAAGGTTTGCCTCTTTGCAGATGATACCAAAATCTGCAATAGAGTAGACACCCAGGAAGGTGTAGATAACATGAGGAGGGATCTAGCTAAGCTTGAAGACTGGTCTAGAATTTGGCAGCTGGGATTTAATGTTAAAAAATGTAAGGTCATGCATTTGGGCTGCAGCAATCCAAGGGAGCAATACAGTATAGGAGGTGAAGTACTTTTGTCCACTAAAGAAGAGTGGGACCTATGCGTGGTTGTGTCTGATGATCTTAAAGTAGCTAAACAGGTAGAAAAGGCGACGGCAAAAGCTAGAAGGATGCTTGGGTGCATACGGAGAGGAATGGCTAGCAGAAAAAAGGAGGTGATAATGCCTCTGTATAAGTCTTTGGTGCGACCTCATTTGGAGTATGGTGTGCAATTCTGGAGACCGCATCTTCAAAAGGATGAAAACAGGATGGAGTCGGTGCAGAGGGTGGCTACTAAAATGATTAGTGGACTTCATTATAAAGCATATGAGGACAGACATAAGGATTTTAATATGTACACCTTAGAGGAAAGGCGGGATAGAGGTAATATGATTGAGATGTTTAAATACCTCCGTGGCATAAATGTTCAGGGAGAGAGCCTCTTTCAATTGAAAGCAAGTTCTGCTACGAGTGGACATGGGATGAGGGTGAAGGGAGATAGATTCAGGAGTGATATGCGGAAATATTTCTTTACGGAAAGAGTAGTGGATCCATGGAATAGTCTCCCAGTGGAGGTGGTAGAGATGAGGACAGTAACTGAATTCAAAAAAGCATGGGACCAACACAGAGGATCTCTAAAGGTAAAAAGTGGACTGTTGTAGTTGTTGTTATGGAAAGACAGACTAGATAGGCCATGTGGTCTTTTTCTGTCATCATGTTTCTATGTTTCTCATGTTTCCAAATGGAACATCCCATTTGCCATTGCTTGAATTGATCAATGATAGTAGCTTTCACTATGAGGTTATCCTTATGGTACTTGGTGAATCCTGGGTCAGGTTTCATGTGAACATAAATTTCATCCTTTGCCCATCCATCTCTCTTTAATTGTACAGCACTCATATTTGTAGATTTACATATGGGTAGGCACATCTCCAAAACTCTCAAACTCTCTTTCTGACCAACTTCTTTGAGTGTGACCAATTTGGATGTCCTGGTTTGATCCATGGAACTTTCTTTTTAGCTCTGCCAGAATTGAAAGATCGTATCACTACTGCTGAATCCTGAACTTGCTTGTCTGGTGTACCTCTTCCTTTCAGAGAATTCGGGGCACTCCTGGCAATGTGAGTGTTGCTTTATCCCTCTCCCATGCTTTGGATTGATGATGACAATTTGGAGCCACTTTACTGCTGTCCCTGTACTTTAGGTCTCCATACCAATATTAGTGTTACCTTAGTCTCTTCTACATGCCAATCTTGGTGCTACTTTAGCCCTCTCCTTTTGCCTTGAGGTTTTCATGCCAATGTTGGTGCCATTTTACCTCTCTTTTGGTGCTGTTAATTCCTCTCCCAGCACTTTGGGGCATTCAAGGAAGACTTGGTGCTACTTTATCCCTCACCCAGGTTAATGGAGCATCCATGCTAATGTTGATGGTACTTTACCTCTCTCTCGGTGTCTTTGGGGTCTCCGTTCCAATACTGAGGCTTCTTTACCCCTCTGCCAATGCTTTTGCATTTCCATGCTAATGCTGATGTTATTTTACTCCTTTTCTTTATCCTTGGAGTCTATATGCCAGTGCTGGTGCTGTTTTACCTCTTTCCTAATGCTTTGGATTGTCACTGTTGGTGCAACTTTACACCTTACCTAGTAATTTACAGGTTTCCTGTCAATGTTGCCATCACTTTAACCCTTTCTCAGTGTCTTGGTGTCTCCATGCCAGTGTTTTGCTACTCAACTGCCCTCGCAATGTCTTCAGTCACCATGCCAATGCTGATGCTACTTTAACCCTCTCTTGGTACCTTGGGGGTCTCCCTACCAATGCTGAAACTGCTTTGCCATGGGTTTTTATACCTCTGTTTCTTTACTTATTATTCTCACATGTTAAAATCCTATTGTTCAGAAACTACTTGCAACTGCGTAATAATAACTTATTTACACCAAGTTGGCAAATACTAGAAATGAATGTTAAGGCTGCATACCAATCTTCCTTTGAAAGAAGGGGCCCTATGCACTTTTACAGTATTTTGTGGCAAAATGCAACAGAATGTAGGCTCTCACCATCCAGTTCTCCTGGGCAAGAATATCTATGGATCACTTTGATATTCCTTCATGCTCTCCTTAAACAGGATTTCTTTCCCATAACACTCTGACCCTGGCCTAATTTTCTTGGTGCTTCTTTGCCCAGAGGACTTGAGGTCTTCATGCAACTGTTGATACTACTTTGCCCCTCTACCAGTACTTTAAGGATTTATTGCCAATGATGATGCCACTTTATCCCTCTTCTGATACTTTGAGATCTTTTGGCCAATTTTAGTACTGCTCTATTCCTCTCCTGCTACTGTGAGGTGTCAGCGCTGGCACTGTTTTATAAACATTACTTCTCTGATTCAAAACTTGGGGGTATGTCTACTAAACCGCTATACATGGTGCATTAGCAGCCAAAAGCATACAGTAAGCAGTAAACCTCTGCAGTATCTGCAGGGGGCATTCTCAGGAGAGGTTCTACAGATACTGCAGAGGTTTGGATTTCCTGTGGAGACTGAACATTACCTGCCTTGGCAGACACTGCAGGAAAAGTCCTAAAGTGCCTGCTGAAGAAGGTACCATGGGTTCCTGTAGTAAATCCATGGAGAGAGCTGATAACGATCAGCATCTCTGTGCCCCGATCATTGTCATGCCACATAACTACCTCGATCAGGACTGCCCTCTCCAATATTGTCGGTGCTGTGGTGCTGCGATCTGTGGCACAGACAATATAAAACAGAACTATGTGTACTCCTTTCAACACTGATCCCCACTAGACTGGTCCACCACCCTGATGTTACAACTGTTCCAGCTAGCCAGTCTGCTAAGACCCCCTCCTCCGATACACAATGGCAAGGGTGGGGAGCCCCATGGCCCCTCCCCTCCCATCTTCTCTTACAAAAATAAAATCCCAGCAGCAAGCCGGCAAGGGGGACCCCCACAGCCCTCCCAGGCCCCCTCTGCACATACCTTAAATTCCATGGTGGTCTAGTGGAGAACAGGGTAGGAGTGATCCTATTCGATCCTGCCCTATCTTGCAGCCAATACAAAATCGCCAACATCACAAAATGCTGCCCTCTAATCTATTGCTACAGAGCAGCACAATGAGATCACGGCCATCTTTGTTTGGGCACATGAAAAGGGCAGGAGTAAAGATATCCTGCCCTTTTCATAGTCCCAAATAAAGATGGCTGTGATCTGGCAAGACTGCTCCTTAGCGAGAGGCTAGAGGGCAGCACCTCGTGACTGCACTATCGTATTTTATGAATGATTATAATGATGACAGTTTAGAGCAATGAGAACCAGAATGCAGTGTGTTGTATTGATTTCATATTTTCCCACCACTGTTGGGCTCTTGCCAACTTATTTTTCTCCATTTACTTTCTCATCTGCTACAAATAATTCTGACATGATTTTTAACTTTTGGTCCTTTTTATTCTCTCTACTCTTTGATTATTGTAGAATGTTCACCTCCCCAGCTGTGGAAAAAGCCTGATTATCCTGTCTTATAATTCTATTTACCTGTGAAGACTGTTCCTTGAGGTATTACTCAAACATTTTTATTTTCTAAGAGTTGATTTCAATCCTCTTCTGTGATTTGGTCTCCTCTGGGGATATGTACAGAAAACATTTTTGGTTTATTTTTAGACTTTTACTGATTTTTGGACATTTTTTTAAGTTTGTTTCAAACTCTTTTATTAATAAAATATTTTAACACGTTAAGAATCTCTAATGTGAGAGGAGGCGCTATGGAGCCCGGCAGTGATGGCCACCCCATTCCGTGCTCCGCAAGACATTGAATGAATTACCCACCTTTCTCAATATTGTTGGTCTTGCAGCTCTTTGAAATATTCACTTAATTTTCCCTGGCATCAGGGTTAAAAAGGCACAAAAAGAGCCCCACAACACCAGCAGACAAAATGACAAATGCGCCAATGGACGCAACACTGAAAGAAATCCGTGCTCTGAAGAACATGAAGGCATAGCAGATTGAAGCAATGCTGTGAGTCCAAAAAGAATTAGAAATTCTTTCATCCCAAATAATGCTTTTGCCAGCAGCAGCTGGATTGCCTTGCAGACCCGGTGAGTGTACTTGAGCAGCGGGCTCCGCAAATTGCAAAGAATAATTTGTCCATGCTTCATTTGCAGCAGAATTTTGAGGATATAGGGCATTTGGAGGGTGCAGAAGGAGAGCAATTAATGTGTTTTTAAATCCCATTTAGTGCATGGTTGTTGGATCACCAATTTAAACCGCTGTTAGAAATTGAACAGATATGCTGCGTTCCATCGCCCCTAATAGAGCTGGGTGCAAAACATGGCCTTCGGTACCCTGCGAAGATGAAGGTGACTTTTGATAATCAAACAAGCACTTATGTGGATTCAGAAAAACTAAGAGAGTTCATAGATTCTCAGAAAATGAACTGGAGCTTCTGAATTCAATGACATTTGCTTATGGAAATGTGGCTTGCTAGGAAAAGGAAATGGAAAACAAAAAAAGGAAAAAAGGAAGATGTTTAAGCATCTCCAGGTTTCTGTAGTTTAATGGTCTTGGATATATGAATTTATTTTACATAATGAGTTGACCTGTTGGTCTGTGTGTGTATGGATGAATGACGGGGAAGTAATGATATGGAGGTTGGTATGGAGGATGAGTGTTAAGGAAAATGATAGTGTGTATGGTAGGGTGAGAATTGGAAAGAGTTTGCTAATTGTTATAAATGATTGTGAGAATGTGTGTGTGTCTGTGATTTCTGTCTGACTGTAAGGCTCAGAATCTGTGGGGGTCATTCTAGAACACGAATAAGGGATGTCTATGTGTGGTGTGGACTTGCAAGTGGCAAAAACGCCCCCCACTGTATTCCGAAACATCGCTGACATGCACATCCAGGGCAGTAGCATGGGGAGTTAAGAACATGGGCAGGAGAGGGCAGATCAGAGGCATGGTCAGCCACAGAGTCGTAGAAAGCTTCTTTCTGAAAGTGCCATGTACGTATGAGGTGTAATCCGGAAATGACCACATTAGACCTGCTGAAACCAGGTATAACGCTCGGAGAAAAAATCCAGCTCTGCCCCGCAGTGCATCCCATACATGTGAATGAATATGACAAGTAAGCTTTGAAGTGGCATCCCTGCAGTCAGGACAAATACATTCAATCCAGTTCCACCTGACCACCTGGATAACGTAATTGGAAATCTGATCAGAACCACATCTCCACTCGACCCTTTCCTGCAAGCTGGTTAACAATAACAAGATCTGAGCTTGCACCTACCATATGTACAATGATACAACTCTCCTTCACCCAAGGATCTATGCCAACTGTCCTAAAGACTGTTTCCATATGCCCTTTGTTAAAAAGCTCTAAGCTGAACACCGCAGAGCCCATCTCAAACAGACCTATCTCATTAGCCTAAATGTTCCGCTTGACCAACATCAGCATGGCTTCCGCCCTAACCACAGTATGAAAACATTGCTTATTTCATTGACCGACTCTTCAAGGGAATAGAGAAACCAAAACAAGTCTTTATGCTCATTTTTCTTGATATCACTGCAGCTTTTGACACAATATGTCATGAGATTCTCCTGCCGAGACTACACTGTATTGGCATCACCGACAACACACTCAGCTGGATCCGATCATATTTGACCGCTTGCCAACAAATTGTGAAAACTAAAGACACAAGTTTGGACCCTTACCCACAAACACGAGGTGTAGCCCAGATCTCATCAGCCTTATTGTTTTTATGTTTAAGTACAAAACTTGTTAAAATGTAAACCGCGCTGATGTCAAAAGTGCGGTATATAAAAGCTGTTAAATAAATAAATAAATAAATATTATTCTATCTATAAACAGATGATATAATGTTTTATGCACCATTCTCAACCACATCTCCAGACTTCACCCCTATAGTACAGTGCTTCAGTTCCATTGCCCACTGGCTTTCTATTAACTACAGTAAAGTTGAAGTGCTTTTCATATTCAAAGATCAGTCCTTCTACCCACTAAAGTCAATTAAAGTCAGACACGCTAAACTAGCAGTCAAATCAGAAGTACACTACCTCGGGGTGACTCTGGATCAACATCTGAAACTACAATCCCACATTTACAGCATGATAAAGAATGTGTACAGTAAATAAGGACACTCCAATGGCTCTGTCCACTCCTTGAACCACCCCCCCCCCCCCCCCCCCCCCCCCCCCCCCCCCCCCCCCCCCCCCCCCCCCCCCCCCCCCCCCCCACCCCCCCCCCCCCCCCCCCCCCCCCCCCCCCCCCCCCCCCCCCCGCGCCCCGACTACAGAACTGTATTTCAAGCAATGATACTTCCACACTTGGACCAGCAATTCAATCCTTCAAGGCCTTCCAAAATCATAACTGCTCCCAATACAGCTCGCTGAGCACACTGCATCTAAATTCCTAACTGGAACATCAAGGAGCTCCCACATCACCCCCATCATGAAGGAGCTCCACTGGCTACCACTACTATACAGTGTTAAATACAAAACCATAATGACAATATTTAACATCCTTCATGAGCAATCCTCTACCTGTGTACAATTACAGGAAAATCCCTAATAATCTCCAGAGAAGAAACACTGCAGGAGATCTCCTTGCATCCTACCCTGACTTCATTAAATTCAGCCAATCAGCATATGTATGTGCATTCTCCTTATATGCTCCAACAATATGGAACTCATTACCCATAAAAATAAGGACTAATGCAGATATGAAGGACTTCAGGAAGCTGTTAAAAACATACCTGTTCCGAATGCACTTTGAGGGTGTCACATAAATACAGACTAATTGCAATGCAATGTCTGCCTTTGAATCAGTCCTGACTCCTGGTGACCCAGAAGCTCCTGGGTTTTCTTTGCATTGTGTCACCGGAAGTAGATTGCCAGGCCTTTCTTCCAAGGCAGTGGAGGGTTAAGTGACTTGCCCAAGGCCACAAGGAGTGCTAGTGGGAATTGAACCCTGGTTGCTTGGTTACCAAGCCAGTGTTCTAACCATTAGGCTACTCCTCCACTCCACAGACTAATTAGTGCACGCTTAATAACCCCTGCTGTAAGCATGACCATCATGCCAGAAGTCTCAGGTCCACTTGAACCCTCCCTTCATACCCTTATGTGACTGCTATATCTTAATGGTCTTCAGTAATGGTAACTGTATTCCCAGCATTACTGGTTTCCCAATAATCCTTTGAATTGTTATACTAGTTTTTCTATTTTAGTGTTAATGAGTTACTTGTATTGCTTCCTGTTCCTTGTAACGTTACCTTGTTCCATGTCATTTTATGTTACTGTTACCTGTAAACTGTGTTGATCTTTGTAAATGTGGTGTATAAACTTTTCAAATAAATTAATAAATTAAAGGTAGGTATATTGGTGATAATCCCCTGGTCTTTCATGATTTATTGCTGTTTTCACAGCATATAAATGGTCCTGTAGTTGCAATGTTCCTTGATGCAGAGGAGGCCTTTGACTGTATTGAATGGTTTTAATTATTTGGTGCTTTAGAATGGTTTGACTGTGGATCTGATTTTATTCAGTGTGTTAGGGTGCTTTATGCCTCTCCTTGCTCCCGAATAATAGTGAACGACACTTCTTTGGAACCCATTTCCCTTAGTAGGGGTACTAGGCAGGGCTACCCACTTTCACCATTACTGTTCAATGTAGCATTGGAGCCATTACTTCTGGCTATAAAGAGAGAATGTGGAATTGCAGGTATCTGGGCTGATGCTGGTAAATGGAAGTTTGCAGCCTATGTTGATGATATCCTGTTCCTCTCTAACCCTGTAGTCTCTATTTAGTGTCTACTAGGTGTGATAAAGAAATTTTCAACCTTTTTGGGGTTTAAAGTGAACTGGGAAAAAATGGAACTATTGCCTATGAGCGATCTCACTACCCATGGTGACTTAGGGGAGGTGTCCTTTAAATGGTCTGCATAAAGGATTAAGTACCTTGGGGTGTATTTCTGTACAAATGTTAGGGACACAGTGGTATACAATAGTAGTGATATGTTATCTGAGTGGAAGACTCTATTGCAGTGTTAGTCATCTTTGTATTTATCATGGTGGGGTAGACTGGACACTATTAAAATTATGATTTTCCCACAAGTAGTTGATAAACTGGGTATGTTCCCAGATTTTTGTAACACGAGTTTTCATCTACAATTGGATAGGTTATTGACTACATTTTTTTGGAAAAAATAAAGTTCCACAGATTGCTATTGCTAAGATTAAATTATCCAGAAGGAGGGGATGTGTTGGATTCCCTGACTTTCGAACATACCATGCTGCGAGTTTGCTATGATATGGGGCCTTGTGGCTGCTGGAAGGTGCAGCCAGGGGCGGCCCAAGGGGGGTGCGGGGCCATGTGCGGAGACTCGGTGCGGGGCCTCATTTGCATAAGTGGCCTTATTTGCATAAATATTTGCATAATGTTACCATACACTAACTTTAGTAAACATGTCTCTTAATGAATGTATGGATAAAGAAAGACTAAAAGATCTCTAGATTACTATAATCCAGTGCCAATTGCCAGGCACATTAGGAACTACTACAAACACTGCCCATTTAGAACCCATAGCAAACCCGCCGTATTGTAACAGCACTACCAGGACTCACAAAGCACCAGACCCTACCTATCAAAAGGCAACACTGCAAATATTAAACAATTACATTTTAGAGAACAACAATACATGACCTACTGGGGAAAGAGAACAAGTGGCAATGTCAAATAGGAATTACATAAACAGAATACCTCAGCTCAGTTACACATGCAGAACATAGACCATCACCAAACAAGGAATCACAATTTAGAAACAGAAAGGCAATAATTAAACTGGGAACCCCAAAAGCCAAACTTGGAATGTACAACAACACTGTAGAAATAAAACTATAAATTAATTTCCTCTTGTACTAAACAAAGCGCAGACGTTTATGATGCTCATTTCCCAGAGCTGACATATTCCAGTTAATAAATTTAAAATAAAGAGATTTTTCTACCTTTTGTGCATTTTTTTTCAGTTGCAATTGCTCCAGCCACTTTCTTCTGGTTTCTTCGTGTCTTCTGCTTTCTCTCCATTGTCTGCTATCCATTTGTCCTTTCTTCTCTCTTCCAGTTTTTTTTCCATTCTCTCTCTCTACATCTGCTTTAACATACTAATCTTTCTCCTTTTGCTCTTTCCTCATTCCTATTTCATCCACTCAAATTTTACCCCTCCATCCTCAATCCCCACTTACTCTCCCAGTACCCGGCCAATTGTAGATTTTTCTTCCCTCCCACACAAAATATTTTTCCCTCTCCATTTCACTCTCCCAGCCCCATCCCATTCTAGTCCTCACCCAGCATCAGCTCCCTTCTAGTTCCAGTCTCACCCAGCATCCATTCCCTTCTAGTCCCTGCATCAGCCCATTTCCAGTCCTAGCCCACCATCAACCCATTTCCAGTCCTAGCTCCCCATCCATTTCCAGTCCTATCCGAGTCCCTCCATCAGCTCATTTCCGATCCCAGCCCCCCATCAGCCCATTCTAGTCCTTTCCTAGCCCCAACATCAGCCCATGTTAAATCCTAGCTCCCCTCCACTCAGCCCAATTCCAATCCAAGCCCCCCATGAGCCTACTTCCAGTTCTAGCCCCTACATGAGTCCATTTCAATCCAAGCCCCCACCGCAGCCCGTTTCCAATCTTAGCTCCCCCAACAGCCCATTTCCAGTCCTATCCTAGCTGCTCCATCAGCCCATTTCCTGTCCTAGCTCCCTCCCCTCACAGCCCATTTCCATTCCAAGCCCCCCTCCCCATCAGCTATTTGCAGTTCAAGCCTCCCCTTCCACTCAGCCCATTTCCAGTCCTAGCAACCCCCCAACCCATTACCAGTCCTAGCCCCCCATCAACCCACTTCCAGTCCTAACCCCCATCACCCCATTTTCAGTTTAAGCCCCCCATAGCCCATTATCAGTCCTAAGCCCCCATCAGCCCACTTCCAGTACTAACCCCATCAGCCCATTTCCAGTCTTAGCTCCCCCATAGCCCATTACCAGTCCTAACCCCCCATCAGCGCACAGCCCATTACCAGTACTAACCCCATCAGCCCACCTCCAGTCCTACCCCCCATCAGCCCATTTCCATTCCTAGCCCCCTCCATAGCCCATTTCCAGTCCTAACCCCCCCATCAGCCCACAGCCCATTACCAGTCCTAACCCTCCTCCCCCCATCGGCCCAGGGAAAATAAAAAAGAAAAAAGCTGTCTGCCGCTGCGGCAGCAGCATAATCGACTGTCCCGCGGGCCCCCCCCCCCTGCCCGGCTGAGCTCTCCCTGCCTGGCTGAGCCTCTCTGCGATGGCTTTCAGATCCGCAAAGGGAGAGTGTTTCACTGTCTCCCTCGCGGCTCTGTTAAGCCCGCAGGGGCTGATGGGAAATTTCCCATCAGCCCCTGCAGGCTGAACAGAACCGCGAGGAGACACTCTCCCTTTGCGGATCTGAAAGCTGTCGCTGAGAGGCTCAGCCAGGCAGGGGGGTCCCGCGGGACAGTCGATTCTGCCGCTGCCTTGGCGGCAGCAGCCAGCTTTTTAAAAAAAATTATTTATTTTTAAAGCAAAATGTTCTTTGCGCGGGGCCCCCTGAAACGCGGGGCCCTGTGCAAAAACATTCTTGCTCAATGGACGGGCCGGCCCTGGGTGCAGCTATCCTGTCGTTAGAGATTGAGAGAGTAATTGTGCAACCTTTTCCCATTAGATTGCTTCCCACCACGGCTATTCCTAAGTCCTGCTAAGATGCCTTTTGATTTCCAGTTCTATTGGAGCATTGAAAGATTTGGGGACTGTTCGGTGCTCTACCCTGTCTCCGAGGCAGCCTCTATTGGTATTATTCAATGATGCAGATAAATAGGCAGAAGATATCATGGAAAGGGTGGCTGGCAAAGGGTATCTGGAATGTAGGTTAGTTATTTGAAAATGGAGGCTTCATTTCTTTTGAACGCTTCAAGGAGAAATGTGGCAATCCTCTTTTGGACTTAATGGCTGTTTGTGAAAAAGTTATAGTGACTGGTAGAACAATCTCCAGTTTTTACGCATTATTGACACAACAGAAATTTCCATCCCTTGTTGGACTGCAGCATATATGAGAAATTGATGCTGGGCAACCATAGGATGGTATTAATTGGAATATCTTTTGGAGTTCTAAGATACGTCCGACTATGTCAGGCTGTTTATCACAGTCACTCTACTTTGTTGTCCACTAAGCTAAATGGACACCAGTACGGTTGCAAAGGGAAAATCTGCTTCCGTCCAACTTATGTTGGCATTGCTTCTTTACAAGGGGAGCTTACGAAGTATGAAAAGAAGCTGCTTGACATTCTTATGTCTGTAGCTTTACAGCATGTGTTACAGAACTTGAAAAATATGTCTTTTTTGAATGTTACCTTCTGGTGGAACTCTGTTTAACCTGTAAGTTGGAGAGGGTTGCATCAATTTCTGCTACTTATACAGGAAATGTTTAAAAAATGTGGAAACCCTCGATGATTATTTGTCCACCATTTGACTGTGTTGTTGTTTTCTTAAGATAGCATTGCCTCTATCCTATTTGTTTTGTTTTATTTCATTTCATTTTTAATTTATCTTGTTTGAATTATTCCATTTGATTAGCAACTGATAGTGTTGATATTATTTGTTATTTTTTTGAAAAGATTTAAATAAATTTTAAAAAAGAACAAAAATTTCTAATGTGCAAATTGACTTTCCATGCATTAATTTGTAGATTCATATGCATTCAATCAATTTTTTATATACTAATCTTGTTAAGGCACACTAATGAACCAAATGTACTCTAATAAGTGCATACCCCCAATCTCCTCTATTTTTCTCCCAGTTCAAGAGCACAATGGCCATTAGCCTTACAGTTGTTTGCTCTCTCAACTTCACTGATTGCTTCCCAAAATTCATGCACATTCTACAATTTTCATTCTCATTCATACTGACATTCAGTGAGATTCCTCCATTTCCAATCTCCAAACTATCTAGATTCTTTTTAGATTTTTTTTCTCATTTCTTGAATATAACCCCTCCTCCTTAACATTCAAACTTTGCTTTTTCCATTTTCTTCACTTATGTCCCCTTGCTCTTAAACAAACTGACCCTGCGTGTGTCCTTCGCTCCTGTACTGCCAGCTTTGAAAAACAGGCTACCACTCCTATTTTCACTCTGCTTCTCTTATTTGCTTTTCACTTTACCTTGCCGCCCCATGCTGGCTACTGAAATCTAATTTCTTTCCCATTTAACCAATTTAACTTTGTGACACTACTTAACCCATAGAGTACATTGGGAAGCCAGGCAATAATAAATAAATATGAATTTAAGGAAACAACACTGTCTTAAGAACGGTTTTCTGTGGACGTTAAAAAAAAGGTCATACATTTAAGATTTTTACTTTATAAAATAGAGAGAGGCAATGTAACATGCAGTTTCAGGACTCTACAGCTTGAAAAATAGACTGCATACACACACGAACAAACACACATACACACAAAATATATATATCTCCCTGCCAGCACACAATAGGTTTAATGGCTACGCAAATCCTAGGTACATAACACTTCAGAAAATTGCCATAGGATAAAGCTGTGAAGCTTCTTTAGATTGGGCTTATGTGCTCTCAAATATGATCCACTTGTGCTGAATTCAGGCCCTCAACAAATTATCCCAGGTAATAGGGACACCCTTACTTTTTGCTACTGCAATCATGACAACACAAGAAGGTTACAGCAGGTTCACTTGCAATTAGACCTTGTTAAGATTTATTGCACTCTAGAGTCATCATGTAAACAAACTGCCTTCCTTTTAACACTTCTACTGACATGCTTCATCGGGGCTATAAACTAGCAAACTATGATAGCTGGCTCATATTAATAATTAATTCAGCCCTTAAATTCTAGTGCTGCTGGCCCCCTTGCTTTTAATGTTCAGAGAATTGTGGCAGTCTATTAGATGGAATTCTGCAGGCAATTACAGGATGCTAGTACAGTCTGTCTGTGTCACTTGCTTGTCTACCATATTTCCTAATGTATTCTCAGTGCTCGTCTTTGGATTTTGTTTGGATAGGTTAAAAGAAGATTCATACTTTATGTTGAAATAAAAAGCAGTAATAAAGTAGTTAATGTCACAGAAAACCTCATATATTACTATTTAATCAGAGCCTCGACATCAAAGCACTGTAAGAGGTTACAGCATGAGTTCATTTCAATAAAGCCAACTATTAAGATTTAGGGATGTGAATAACTTGTCAGCTCTAGTGCAATCACTTTCCAGGCAAAGATTTACTGTTGTTGAACTTACTTTGTGTGAAATGGCTTTGGCATCCTCAGGCCCTTATAAACATACCAGGTGGCAAACTCCAGTCTTTGGAATCTATGAATAGGCCTCAGTTTCAAGATATCTGTTACTGATATTCAGGAGATATGTTTGCATATAGTTGATTTATGAGCCCTATATATTTGTAAATGTTGTGAACTATGCAATAAGCTTAGGGGCACATTTCACAGTAGGGCGTCCTAATGCAATCTGGGACGTCAAAGCTAGGACGTCTGAAAAAAAAAACCCCAGAGGCACATGAATGTTCAGGCATGACTTTGGTAACATGGATGTGCCCGATATGCACGTCTATCAAACATCTACATAAAAATCCCCAGGATAGCATTTCAGAATCAAGATGTCTAATTGCATAATGGTTAGAGTGGTGGCTTAAGAGCAGGGTGGCCAGGGTTCAGATCCTAATGTGAGCCTTTATGATCTAAGGCTGCTCACTTAATTCTCCATCTTCTCCTCATTCTCTGCATGATTTGAGGTGAAAATAAGCACTTTCCTGATGCCTATTCGTGGTCGGAGTAGGTATAAACATGGACGTGTCTGCAGACATCTCTGACCTTTCTGAGATCAAATAGGGATGTATTAGTCCATTCTCCTCCCCAGACATGCCTCTGCCACACTCATGTGCCTACTTGGACGTCCCTGCATTGGAGATGTCGGCCAATGTCATTTGTGGAATTCCTACCAAGATGTCTCTGAGATTTCGATGTCCACATGCATGTCTTCAGACGTCCAAATCATGACTAAACCTTCTAAAATGACCCTCTTAGCACGCATCTTAAGGCAGTTTACTATATACTGCAAGCAATGTGCTCGGGTCCAAAAGATGTTATACATGTACTAAATGACTGGACATGCAAATGAAGTGACTGCAGGTGCTTAAGATAGAGCATGATGTTCTCTTTTAAACACATTATTTATTGTGCACTATGGCCAAAACATTAGGGCCAGCACATGCACAGTAATTAAATGGCACAACTAGCAGCAAGCAGTATTGATGCTGAAAGATGAATGTGATGTAACACTCCATAATGCATAAATCACAAGACTTTTACTAGGGATGTGCACACATTAGTGCACTTAAACTTTAGGGCACGCTAAAATGATTTAGCATGCAGTATTCAAGTTAGCACATTTTAATTTGTTAGTTAGCCATGGCAAATCAATTTAGAATGCACTGAAAAAAATCCTCTTAAAACGAATGTGTGAAACTAAAACTGAGAAAACGCCGCAAATCAGGAAAAATTCATGAAAACATAAAACTAACCAATTTTTTTATGCCTGTGCACATATCTAGCTTTTACTATAAGAACATAAGATATGCCATACTGGGTCAGACCAAGGTCCATCAAGCCCAGTATCCTGTTTCCAACAGTGGCCGATCTAGGTCACAAGTACCTAGCAGTTTCCCCAAAAGACACAGGTTCAACAATGCTTGTATTAATGTAAGGAATGGATTTCTTGGGTCCCCTTTAATAATGGTTTATGGACCTTTCCTCCAGCAACATGTTCAAACCTTTTTTTAAACCCAGCTACACTTACAACTTTTATTACATTCTCCGATAACGAACTCCAGAGTTTTATTACACGTTGAGTGAAAAAATATTTTGTCTTATTAGTCTTAAATAGGTTACACTGTAGATTCATTGCATGTCCCCTAGTCTTTCTATATTTTGGTGGTGTAAACAATCGATCTACGTTTACTCGTTCCACTCCATTCATTAATTTATAGACCTCTATCATATCTCCCCTCAGCCATCTCTTTTCCAGGTGTAAGAGCCCTAACCTTTTTAGCCTCTCTTCATAGGGGTATCCTTGCATCTCTTTACCAGTTTGGTGGCTCCTCTCTGTACCCTTTCTAATAACGCTATATCCTTTTAAGATACGGCAACCAGAATTGCACACAATATTCAAGATGCAGTTGTACCATGGAATGATACAGAGGCATTATAATATCCTTTGTTTTATTCTCCATTGCTTTCCTTATGATCCCTAGCATTCTATTTGCTTTCTTGGCCGCCACTGCACACTAGGCGGAGGGTTTCAAGATGTTATCCATGATGACTCCTAAATCTTTTTCCTGGGCAGTGGTTCTTAATGTGGAACCTTGCATTGTGGAACCATGGTTTGGGTTGTTCTTTCCTAGGTGCATAACTTTACACTTGTCCACATTAAATTTCATCTGCCATATGGATGCCCAGTCTTCCAATTTATCAAGGTCCTCTTGCAATTTTTCACAATCTGCTTGGATTTTAACAACTTTGAATAATTTTGTGTCATCTGCAAATGTGCTTACCTCACTCATTATTCCCATTTCCATGTCATTTATGAATATGTTATAAAACAGTGGACCCAGCACAGATCCCTGGGGTACTCCACTATTCATCTCTCTCCATTGGGAAAATTGTCCATTTAGCCCTACACTCTGCTTTCTATCTTTTAACCAGTTTCCTGATCCACAGTAGTACACTGCCTATTGTTTATGGCTTATTAAAACATTTGATATACTGTCTTTCAGTCATACCAAAGTGGTGTCCAATAAACACATCATTTCGAAGAAGAAAAGAACGCCATAAAAACGTTTGACAGGACAAGATAAGAGAAGGAAAAGCAGGGAAAGATAAATGATATTTCATTATTTCAGAAGAAACATAGAAACGTGACAGCAGGAGACTATGGGAGACTATCCCATTCATCTACAACTCTTTCTGTAAAGAAATATTTCTGCATAGTACTTCTGAGTCTATCCCCTTTCATTCTCATCCTATGTCCCCTTTTAGCAGAGCTTGCCTTCAATTGAAAGAGACCCTCCTGTGCCACAGAGGTATTTAAGTGTCTCTATCATATCTCCCTAATCCCGCCTTTCCTCTAAAGTATACATATTAAGATCTTTAAGTCTGTCCTCATATGCTTCATAATGATCACGCTAACCATTTTAGTAGCCACCCTCTGCACCAACTCCAACCTGCTTATATCTTTCTGAAGGTGCGGTCTCCAGAATTACACACCATACTCCAAATAAGGTCACACCAGAGACTTATATAGAGGCATTATCACCTTCTTTTTTCTGCTGGCCATTCCTCACCCTATACACCTTACCATTCTTCTAGCTTTCACGGTCACCTTTTCTACCTGTTTAGCTATTTTAAAATCATCAGACACATTTACTTCCAGGTCCCGCTCTTCTTTAGTGAACAGAATGTCATATGAACTATATGATTCTGATGATTACGACTGTCACAAATATTAGTAGTCTAGTTAAAGGTTGAGGGTAAAGGCCAAGGCAGAGAGGCTCGCATCCTGGAGATGAATGCATGGCTGTGTGGATGGTGTCATTGAGAGCGCTTTGGTTTCTTAGACCATGGGATGCTGTTCCAAGGGTTGCAGAGCAGAGATGGCATCCATCTGTCCAAGAAAGGTCAACACATCTTCGGTAGTAGACTGGCTAATCTACTGAAGAGGGCTTTAAACTAGATTTGTTGGGGATAGGTGAAGAAAGCCCCCAGGTAAGTGAAAGCCCCCAGGTAGGTGATACATTAAATACCTTTATGGAAATGGGTAACAGGGGTAACATATGGAAAGCAGTGTGTAAAAATGCCTGTAGCATGGGAAATAAGATCCCTGATGTTGAAGCTTTGGTGGGAGTGGCTGACTTGGATTTAGTGGCAGTTACAGAAACATGGTTCACAGAAAACCATGACTGGGATGTAACCATACCTGGCTATACTTTATTCAGAAAGGATAGGGTAGGAAGAAGGGGAGGAGGAGTGGCACTATATGTAAAAACTACTATTAAAGCTTCAGAACTACAGAACTTAAAAGGGAGAGAGGAGGTATTGTGGGTTAAACTAGAAAGAGGGGAAGAGAAATCTATTTGCATTGGTGTGATATACAGACCTCCCTCACAAGAGGAAGAGGTGGACAGAGAGTTAATTGAAGACATACGCAGCATTGCTAGGAAAGGGGAAGTGCTACTGATAGGAGATTTCAATATGCCAGATGTTGATTGGCACATTTCTGCTGCAGTATCATCTAGAAGTAAGGAGATCCTGGATTCTCTACAGGGAGAACTATCCAGGCAATTGGTAACAGACCCCACACGTGAAGGGACCATACTGGACTTGGTGCTTACCAATGGTGAAAGTGTTTCTGATGTTGTAGTGGGAGATCATTTTGCATCCAGTGATCACCAGATGGTGTGGTTCAGTATTAGGACTAGGGCTCTTAGAATCCATTCCAAGGTGAGGATCTTAGACTTTAGGAAGACTAACTTTGCGAAGATGGGTCAATACCTCAGGGAGTCGTTAGTGGGATGGGAACAGCTGGGGGATGTAGAAAAACAGTGGGCAAAATTGAAAGGGGATATTATAAGGGCAACCAACCTTTTTGTTAATATGGTAAATAAAGGCAAAAGGAAAAGGAGACCGCTATGGTTTTCTAAGGAAGTAGCTGAAAAAGTGAAGAAAAAGAGGGAGGCCTTCATGAAATACAAGAGATCACAGAGAGAGGAAGACAGGCATCTGTATTTGGAAAACTTAGAGAAGCTAGCAAAGTAGTCAAGAAGGCAAAGATTCAAAAGGAGGAGGAAATAGCCAATGCCATAAAATGGGGGGATAAGACATTTTTCAGATATATTAGTGAGAAGAGGAAGGGCAAGAGTGGTATTGTCAGACTCAAGGGTGCAGGGGGGGGGGGGGGAATATGTAGAAGCTGATAAGGATAAAGCAGAATTGCTTAAAAATATTTTTGTTCTGTGTTCACAGATGAAGAACCAGGAGCAGGACCTCAGAAAACACCCACAAATAAGAACAGAAGCAAGGGACATCTTGAACAATTTTCAGAAGACCGTGTTTGTGAGGAACTAGCTCAACTTAAAGTAGACAAAGCGATGTGACCGGATGGGATACACCCTAGAATACTGAGGGAACTTGGGGACGTTCTAGCAACTCCACTGACTGACCTTTTCAATGCCTCGTTGGAGTCGGGAGTGGTGCCAAAGGACTGGAGAGAGGCTCATGTGGTGCCTTTACACAAAAGCGGAAGTAAGGATGTGGTTGAAAACTACAGGCCGGTTAGTTTAACTTCGGTGGTGAGTAAATTATTGGAAACGCTGCTGAAAGAGAAAATAGTGAGGTTTCTGGAGTCCAGCGGATTACAGGATCCGAGGCAGCATGGATTCACCAGAGGCAGGTCTTGTCAGACAAATCTGATTGATTTCTTTGACTGGGTGACCAGGGAGTTGGACCGAGGGAGAGCTCTAGATGTGGTGTATTTAGATTTCAGTAAAGCCTTTGACACTGTTCCTCACAGGCAACTTATAAACAAACTGAGCACCCTAGGGATGGACCCTAAAGTTACGGCTTGGGTTAGAAATTCGTTTGGTGGGAGGCGACAAAGAGTACAAGTAAATGGAGCTCACTCTGAGGAGAAGGATGTTACCAGTGGTGTGCCCCAGGGATCTGTCCTTGGTCCGATTCTTTTTAACATCTTTGTTAGTGATATAGCCGAAGGGCTGTCGGGTAAGGTTTGCCTCTTTGCTGATGATACCAAAATCTGCAATAGAGTAGACACCCAGCAAGGTGTGGATAACATGAGGAGGGATCTAGCTAAGCTTGAAGAATGGTCTAGAATTTGGCAGCTGGAATTTAATGTTAAAAAATGTAAGGTCATGCATTTGGGCTGCAGCAATCCAAGGGAGCAATACTGTATAGGAGGTGAAGTACTTTTGTCCACTGAAGAAGAGCGGGACCTAGGCGTGGTTGTGTCTGATGATCTTAAAGTAGCTAAACAGGTAGAAAAGGCGATGGCAAAAGCTAGAAGGATGCATGGGTGCATACGGAGAGGAATGGCTAGCAGAAAAAAGGAGGTGATAATGCCTCTGTATAAGTCTTTGGTGCGACCTCATTTGGAGTATAGTGTGCAATTCTGGAGACCACATCTTTAAAAGGATGTGAACAGGATAGAGTCGGTGCAGAGGGTGGCTACTAAAATGATTAGTGGGCTTCATTATAAAGCATATGAGGACAGACTTAAGGATCTTAATATGTACACCTTAGAGGAAAGGGGGAATAGAGGTGATATGATTGAGATGTTTAAATACCTCCGTGGCATAAATGTTCAGGGAGAGAGCCTCTTTCAATTGAAGGCAAGTTCTGCTACGAGGAGACATGGGATGAGGGTGAAGGGAGATAGATTCAGGAGTGATATGCGGAAATATTTCTTTACGGAAAGAGTAGTGGATCCGTGGAATAGTCTCCCAGTGGAGGTGGTAGAGATGAGGACAGTAACTGAATTCAAAAAAGCATGGGACCAACACAGAGGATCTCTAAAGGTAAAAAGTGGACTGTTGTAGTTGTTGATATGGAAGGACAGACTAGATAGGCCATGTGGTCTTTTTCTGTCATCATGTTTCTATGTTTCTTTGTCATTGCATGTAGTCTTGACTCAGAGTAGCCTGGAGGGCTTCTTGAAGTCAATAATTTATTTTAACTACAAGCTCTATCAGGAGGGCTTTTAGGCTCTCCTATTTTGTATTATCATGTAGTTATACTCATGGTTGATACCATTTGTAAGAGGGCGCATATGATAATCTGTTCTAGGAGTTCCAACCGTAGAATCCCTATTTTCTTTATAT
This sequence comes from Ichthyophis bannanicus, assembly GCA_033557465.1. Classification (NCBI taxonomy): domain Eukaryota; kingdom Metazoa; phylum Chordata; class Amphibia; order Gymnophiona; family Ichthyophiidae; genus Ichthyophis; species Ichthyophis bannanicus. The sequence continues at coordinate 385,926,740 of CM066035.1, read as the reverse complement.
CGTTTGCACAGGGTACCAAATAAAATCAGTTCTGGCCCCAATTCTACAGGGTGCTAGTCAAATATAGTTGCCCTCTGTGAGTCAGAGCTCATACATTTATGGTATTCAGGGTATGGATGTGGTAAAATAGGATACTGCTTGGGTAACAGAACTACAATAAAAGGAATTATGGGAGATTAGGAAAAAGGGAACCGCATGACAAGGGAGAGAACTCCCCAACACATTTTGACAAAAATATATAAGCATTAATTTACCCAAGTGCTTTTTGCAACTAATAGGTTAACAGAATACAAAGGTCTTTTCTGTATTTAACATTATTAGAGTGTCTAGAGATCACAGTATATATCCCAAGGCTTTAGGCCAAATAACAAACCGGGCTTGAAATTTTTCTTTGATTTTATTAGTAGTTTTGGTTTGAGTGCAGAGTTTATTTCTTTGTGTTCTGAGGCCCTGGAAGACTGTATCATCCAGATATTGCAAAATGTGCTTCTAGGATACATTGTGAGACCATGCTCGTCCTAGGCAGTTGCCTAGACCCGGGTATAACCTTGAGTTGTGGAAATTAAGGACACTGTAGTCGTGACCAGAGTGAAATTAAGGTTGGGTTTTATTCCCTTTCCCTTGAGGATGTCATAGAATAAGGACAACTTAAAAGAACGGTTGCTTCACCGATGTAGAGGATGCTTAACAAAACAATAATTATGCTTCTTTCCAGCAAACAATAGTCCATCACATTTCCAATGTGAAAATACACTTTCTTTCTTGCTATTTTCCTTAACAGAGAGACTCTATGTTATCAGTCACACATAAAGCACATTCCATGGGCTCAGGGATGTTTTCTGTGCTATAGTTCTCCCACTGCATAGGGCCAGGCCCTGGTCCTGTGTATGGACACTGAGCCCCTGTGACGCTGCTCTCCGAGCCTTGCTCTGGGGAAACCTCAGTTGCTGCAAGTTGGAGTTGCTTTTGTATGTCCCAGATAGCAGGAGCTGTGCTGGGGATTGCTTCCCACGGCTTGGGCCAATAAGAGTGCACTAGCTTGTTGTAAGCCTGGCTTTTCCCACGGAGACCCCCTTCTCTCCCTTCACAAAAGATAGGGTACTTATCTTTTCCTGTGGAGAAGATGGTTTCACACTCCTCTGCTTCTAGCCAAGGCTTTCTCTCTGCCCTGCAGCCTGCTCTTCTTTGGGAACACCGGTTACTATGCTTGGCTGAAGGAAACTCACTTCCTGCTTTCAGTGAGCTTCCCTGGACGTGACCTCTGCCTTCTGTTGGCTGGGCTGTTTGCCTCGGTATGAGGACCCCTCTGGCTGGGAAGACTTTGCTACTGTCTTTCTTAGCCCTCCTGAGTTTATCAGCCTGCCTTTCTTCAGCCCTGGTTCTCCAAGGCAACGTCTCTTTCTGTAACTGCTTGGGAGTTCTGTTCTCACCTTCTCTCCAAGCCTGCCTGGAACTGCAGTCAGACTTCCTTTGGTCTCTGCTTTCCTCCTCAGAATCAAACTCCTGCTCCAGCCCTAATCCAGGCTCCAGCTTCCTTTCTCTCTCCTCTTCCTTCCCTTTCTCCTTCCACTTCTGCCTCTGTGGGATTTCCCACCTGTTTTTATCTCTCTGCTCAACTAACGTAGAACGTGAGTCTGGGTCCAGGTGAGCCTGATTGGAACCCTCAAGTCTTACTGCGTCACTAAAACCATGTGGAAAGTTTGTTTTCCTTTTCCCTGCCTCTCTGCACTGTGAATGCTGCAACTGCACATGTGGCTGCAAGGTAAGCTCTTCTTTCATATTATTTCTTAATATTTCAGGGTCTGTGCTGTCTACCTCATGACAACATGTAGATGGAAGAATGATATGATGACAGGGTCCTTCTCAAGTAGGGCTATACAATTCCTCCTCTTCTTTCACCAATCATCTCCTCTCATACCATTCTTTAAAGATTCATCCTGAAACAGTAGACAGATTGGTAGACACATGCATTTATGTCTGATTGATTTGTCATCCCATACAGGACTGTACTAATCTAGAAATGCACCCTGTGCGACTTACACATTTGATGCCCTGCGCTGCCCCAGCCATGTGCAGTAACTCACTCTTTTTAAGCTTCCTGGAAGCCCAGTGATGATATCAGTGCCGCCTCCTCTGCTTTTACTCTGTGCAACCACCCTGCACGCACAGCCCTTGGTACAGCCCTAATCCCATGGAAATCTCTACTCTTTTTTTTTAATCTCTTCTCTTAATTTAATTTCAGGCAACCCTCAGTACTGGCCTTACTTTGAGCTGGAGCCAGGAGATCAAGAGAACTGATCATGCTCTGTTTTGTGTGTACTACAGTATTTGGGGATTGAATTTTTGGATTAACGTGCACACTAATAGCATAAGCATGCTATAGGGAAATGTAAAATGCATTTCCAACTCGTTAGTTTGCATTGTAGTGTGAATGTTACATTTTCACTGACTTCCAAGAGCAACATGTTTTATGTATGTGCAGCGCTGTGTAAACCCTATAGAACTATATAAATGATTAATAGTAGTAGTGTGAGTTTTATTCCTTAAACTCCTTAATATATCTGGAAAAAGGAACTTGAAGGTAGATCCTGTAGACTGGCATTGATTATTGCACATATCCTACAAATAATTCTTCAGGAAAGATCAGAGAAGGTATGTGAAAGGGAATTTGTTGACCCATGTGCAAATTTACAACATTTTTCAAACCGTGCAGTAGCCTCTTAATCAGTATCACTATTTATAATTCTTCGCTATGGTGCACATTTGCAATAAATTGGATGTGTTCCAATTCTTTTCTTGGAATGTGTTATAGGAAATTATGCAATGTGATTTGGAAATAATAATACTATTAATTAAAATATTCAACTAGGCCTAATTGTGGAGGTTGATTCTGCAAAGGAACCATGAGAAAATCCACATGCAGTCAATCTCTTACAATTTCATATCAGAGATGTCAAAGAGGAAGAAGTCATTCTCATTGAGTTTACCTAAAAGCCTTCCATTACATTGATAGTATCTCCCTTTTTTGATGTAGAAAAACACAGGCCAATATTCATACACCATAGTGAACAGTTGTTCAAAATGTCAGTGATGGCATTTAAATAATTCACATATATTCGTTGATGAATATACATGAACAGCACCATCTGCTGCCACTATACATATAGCATTGATATTTAGCTGCTATCCATATAGCTGAGCAATTTAAATGAGGACTAAATTGCTCAGCTATATGGGTGGTGGTTGAATATCACTGTTCGCTGTACAGCAGAGGAAATCCCTGTATAGTGCTGAGGTAGGCAGTAGCAGTGGCAGTGGTAATAGAGGGTTATTCATATAGCTGCTTCTGCTAAATAGAGACGTCCATCTGAATATCTGGCCCACAGTTGCTAACAGCAGAATAAGAACAATGCAAATGTTGAAACCCTAATCAGCATTTTTGGTGGTTAATTGATCTTTTGTGTAGCATTTGTAACTGCTTGCTCAGGTGGTAAATTTCTGACATTATAAGGGTTCTTAAATTGTTGTTGTATAGATAATATAGTGAGCTGCTGCTGAAAGCTCTCAAAAACAGCGGTCAGCAAATCTTCTCCATGGAAGCATACGTTTGTGTTATTTAAGATCTGAAATGGCTGTAGTCATCTCCAGCAGCCCAATATTCAGGGGTACATAACCAGATAGCAGCACCTGCTATATAGATACATTCTACTGATTGGGCATCCCTGGATAGTTTCAGCAGCAGTCTTTGTAGTGCTGGAGCAGGACATGGGTGGAAACAAGGTGGTCCTGGACCTGGAACTTATCACACTATGGAGGTCATTCCAAAATGCAGGTTGTGGGAGCCAATTCCACCATTGGCTCTCCCTGTATGTCCATCAGGATTGGGAGAGCCAGCGTGGGGGGGGGGGGGGGGCAGGATCGTGGCAGAGCGGAGTGGGGGCAGACCAGCCAGGCAGCACATATAGGGCCAATTCAGGTCACAGCACTGTAAGTACTGTGGGGCCCATGGGGACGTGCTTATTATACCACCTTGAAGGTGGTATAAGCAGCATGGACCTGGTGATCAGGCCTGGGTATGGGGGGGGGCTCCCTGCTGCCCGATCCAGGCCCTGGCTGGCCAGCTGTGAGTTGGGCGGTAGTGAAGAGGGGAAGCTGAGCTGCAGTGGCCAAGGGAACCTGCAGGGGAGACGTCCCTGCAGGCAGACAGGGGCACACTTGGGCATCCATAGGCACGCCAGGACATTTTCAGCCCGATTCTGGCTGCCACAGGAACATTTTGTTCCCACGGACCAGAATCGAGTCCAAACGGGCCCATCTTGCCTGGGGCCATCCGGAAGCCCGGATGTGCCCCTATGGGAATTGGGCTTCACATGGATAATTCATCCTGATAACGTAGGACAGATAAAGTGTTGTCCGAAGTTATCCGGATAAAATATCCAGACAGTGGACTGAACATCACCACTATCTGACCACTGGATATTCAGAGCTGGCTGCTATCCATATAGTGGACCCGAATATCCAGATATTTTCTAGCCATTTTAGCCAGTGTTTAAAGAAAACACTAACCGTCATGGCTGAATATTTTCCCCAAATTAGTTATAAGCTGCTGCATAAACACAATTTGAGTGTACACGGGTCTTAATGACCTGTGCTGAACATAGTGGATCCTATTTCAATTGTCTATTTCATGGTTTAAATCACAAAAGTCACAATTCCCTCCTTCTTTCTTTCTTATATGGGTTCAACTTGGACACTTTGGTTCACAGATCATAATCCTGTAGATATAAACAAGTCATTGGATTTAGAAGCCGTTTTATCTGTGTTACTATGCTTCACTTGGAAGTGTAATGATAGGTGAATTATAAATTAATAAATGAGATGAGATAAAGCCATTCATGCATCTTACTCAGATTTCAGCTATATTATTCAAAGAAAGCTTTGAGATGTGAAAGCGTGTGGCATCTACACAGCTTACTCCAAAAGATCTTCTTATTCATTCTCTAAGGAATGCATCCTTTTCTTTGAAGGTGCTACCCGGTGAATCCTCCTCTTCCATAGGTATCACATGCAGGGCTGTACCAAACCATAAATGTGCCTTGTGTGACTTGCATTTTCCCTATAAGAACATAAGAACATAAGATATGCCATACTGGGTCAGACCAAGGTCCATCAAGCCCAGTATTCTGTTTCCAACAGTGGCCAATCTAGGTCATACGTACCTAGCAGTTTCCCCAAGGGACACAGGTTCCACAATGCTTGTATTGGTTCAAGCATTGATATCCTGGGTCCCTTCTTAATAATGGCTTATGGACCTTTCCTCCAGGAACTTGTCCAAACCTTTTTAAAACCCAGCTACACTAACAGCCTTTACTACATCCTCCGGTAACAAATTCCAGAGTTTGATTACATGTTGAGTGAAAAAATATTTTCTTTTATTAGTCTTAAATAGTTTACCCTGTAGTTTCATTGCATGTCCCCTAGTCTTTCTATATTCTGATAAGGTAAACAATCGATCTACGTTTACCCGTTCCACTCCGCTCATTAATTTATAGACTTCTATCATATCTCCCCTCAGCCGTCTCTTTTCCAGGTTAAAGAGCCCTAACCTTTTTAGCGTTTCTTCATAGGAGTATCCTTCCATCCCCTTTACCATTTTGGTGGCTCTTCTCTGAACCTTTTCTAATAACTCTATATCCTTTTTAAGATACGGCGACCAGAATTGCACACAATATTCAAGGTGCGGTCTCACCATGGAACGATATAGAGGCATTATAATATCCTTTGTTTTATTTTCCATTCCTTTCCTTATCATACCTAGCATTCTATTTGCTCTCTTGGCCGCCGCTGCACACTGGGCCGAGGGTTTTAACATGGTATCCACAATGACGCCTAAATCTTTTTCCTGGGTGGTGGTTCCTAATGTGGAACCTTGCATCGTGTAACCATAGTTTGGGTTGTTCTTCCCTAGGTGCATAACCTTGCACTTGTCCACATTAAATTTCATCTGCCATTTTGATGCCCAGTCTTCCAATTTATCAAGATCCTCTTGCAATTTGTATGCCCAACATCTCCCCGTCTTACCCACATCTATATGTCCATGCTGCCTCTCTTTGCCCTGCCGCCACCGCTTTTCATATCCCCTTGGTGGAGGCAGTAGCAGCAGCAGAACGAATCTCTAATTGAGGGGAAGAAAACACAGGTCTTTCCATGCTGGCACGTTGGTCCAGTCCTTTCCTCCTCTGACATAGACTCGCATCAGAGGAAGGAGGGACCAGACCAGACATTCAAGAGTGGAGTTGCAAATATCCATGTTTCAATGGCTGGTCTGGTCCCTCCCTCCTCTAACGCGAGCATACATCACAGTAGGGAGGGATCGGGCCAACATGCAATTGTGGAATTGGGAAGACCCGCGTGTTTTTTCTCTCATAAGAGATCCGCTCCACTGATGCCCCCAAGGAGACATGGAAAGCGGCAGCGGTGGCACAAGGGCGGGGAGCGGGGGGAATCAAGGCCGGCAACCCCAAATGCAGTCCTATTTTATTGCACCCTGTGCAGCTGCACCACTCATACAGGGCTAGGTACAGCACTGATCACATGGAAGGATGTATATTTCTCCTTAAAATGTGCTTTGGGAGATTCCCCTTTTTCTCACTGTTCCAGTCTTCCTCAGTGACTGGAAAGCCTCATAGGTGAAGTTCTATACGCTGCCTGGAAGCTCAGATGTTCACTTAGAGATTGGGGATTTCTCTCCAGCCATTCTTTCAGTGCTTACACACTGCCTCAGACATCGAACTCCAGCACTAAACACAATGAAAAGAACACACTACCTTTCGAGCATGCTTGCATTGTTGTAGGCAATGGCCAGCAGAGCTCAAAACACAGGAGTTCATAGCCTCTGTGGATACCATATTGTACAGATTTGATGGGTCATAGGCCAGCTTGAGAGAAGGATAGGAACTCTAAACATTGGACAAATTAGTAAAATGAAACAAGTCAGAGCAAAAGAGGAAAATATTATGTTGAACAGCTCCTATGGCCACACCATTGGATTATGTTATTGTTGGGAATCAGAAAGTTGTTCCAAGCAACCAGAAGACTAACCACTTTGCTTCCAACTGAAACTCGTGCATGCTAATTTCCTGTTGCTATGCTTTTCTGTGTCCATACATCTTATCTTGAATTTTTGCTACTTGCCAGGCTTTCTGCTACACATTCCTGCTGTAGACCTCATTTCCCAGTATGCTGCAAGTTCCTGCTGTCCATTTGACAAGCTATCTTCTAGTTCATGTGGAAGCATCTTAGTGCATTTCCTGGTCTGAGTCTCCAAACTCTGGAATCACGCTCCAGTGCATGTATCCTACAGTATCAGTCTCATTAATCCTTATGGGTGGTAATCTGCCATGATGTGTCTGTGTATAAACATGAATGATGTAGCTTTTTGCTTGTAATACTTCTATACTATACAACTGGTGTAGTATCAGTCTTTTCAAGTGTTGGTAGAGTTTTTTAAAATATCAGTTTGCTAATTGGTTAAGTACCCTCAGTAGGAAAACTAATGACTTTTATAAGAATCCCTTCATTCTTCAGTCACAGTCCTTCTGATAAGCACATGTGAGCCTGGCACTTTTCTCTATGGGAGATTATGTCTTGAAGTAACAGTAGAAGAATGGTTGCAAGCTGTATTCCAGCTCAGGATCCTAAAGGCTAAAAAAAGAAGCATTCATAGAAAATATTTGCATAGTTTGCTGCAATAAATAGAAGTATTCTCTGGGGCCAGGGGGAGGAGTAATGCAGTATATATACATATTTAATTTTCAGATGTGCATATGCTTTTTCCCAGTCAACTTCCCCCATGAACACGAGGTACAAAGCACATGGGCACTTTCTCATGCATTCTTTGCAGATGCTACTTTTCAAAGAGCAACAATGCGGGTCATTTCCCTTTGACTTCCCGAGACTCATTAAGCCCACTGACTATTATCCAATGTTGCTAATCCATGTTGGCACAAATAATACTGCCAGGTATCCCTCTGAGCATATCAAAAGTGACTTCATGGCTCTGGGTCAGAGGGTGAAGCAGATAGGGGCACAGGTGGTGTTCTCTTCAATCCTCTTGTTGAGGGTAAAGGCCAAAGCAGAGAAGCTCGCATCCTGGAGATGAATGCATGGCAGAATGGATGGTGTCATTGAGAGCGTTTTGGTTTCCAGGACCATGGGATGCTGTTTCAAGGGTTGCAGAGTAGAGATGGCGTCCATTTGTCCAAGAAAGGTTGATGTATCTTCAGTTGCAGACTGGCTAATCTACTGAAGAGGGCTTTAAACAAGATTCATTGGGGATGTGTGAAAAAAGCCCCCAGGTAAGTGAAACATTAAATACCTTTATGGAAATTGATAAAAAGGGTAACATATGGAAAGCAGTGTGTATAAATAAATAACCTTACTTGGCGTAAGCAAGGAAGCCATAAAAAAACTTCAATTAGCACAAAACGCAGCAGCAAGGACCATAACGAAAGCTCCACCTTTCCAACATATAACCCCAATTTTAGAATATCTACACTGGCTCCCGATTCAAAGCCGCATAGAATATAAAACTATATTAACCACCTACAAAGCCATAACAAAAACAGCACCCCTGCCCATAAATAACCTTATCAAAATAGAACCTACACATAATCTACAAAGGAGAGACCAGCTAAATAAACTAACCACACCAAAAGAATTCATTAGGGCCAATAAATCCACTAACAAGAAAGCCTTCTCCCATGCAGCCCCTATCTTGTGGAACACAATCCCAATAGAACTAAGACAATTACCCGACATAATGGAGTTCAGAAAAAAACTCAAAACACACTTATTCACAAAGCATTATGGATCTTTGACCAGCACACCCAACACACCCCAACTGGATAAAGGATAATCCTACCCCGAGTAATACACAACTCATCAAAAGAATGAAGTGATACACCCTAAAACAAAGCGAATAAGTAAATGAAAAACAGAACAATGTATATAGTTTAATTATGTTCAACTGTACATAGTTTACTAACTGTTAATTGTTAATTGTTAACTGTATTTACCTAGCTACAAATGTTATATGTAAAAACAGACCACTCTGTTTATTGTTGTTATATGGAAACCGCACCTGATCAATGGAAGGAGCGGTATATAAATAATCTGTTAATTAATTAATTAAATGCCCGTAGCATGAGAAATAAGATCTCAGATGTTGAAGCTTTAATGGAAGAGGCTGATTTAGATTTAGTGGCAGTTACAGAAACATCGTTCGCAGAAAACCATGACTGGGATGTAACTATACCTGGCTATACTTTATTCAGAAATGACAGGGTAGGAAGAAGGGGAGGAGAAGTGCCACTATATGTAAAATATAATAATAAATCCTTGGAACTACAGAACTTAAAAGGGAGAGAGGAGGTACTGTGGGTTAAACTAGAAAGAGGGAAAGAGAAATCTTTTTGCATTGGTGTGATATACAGACTTCCCTCACAGGAGGAAGAGGTGGACGGAGAGTTAATTGAAGACATACACAGCATTGCCAGGAAAGGGGAAGTGCTACTGATAGGGGATTTCAATATGCCAGATGTTGAATGGCACATTCCTGCTGCAGTATCATCTAGAAGTAAGGAGATCCTGGTTTCTCTACAGGGAGAACTATTCATGCAACTGGTAACAGAACCCACACATGAAGGGGCCATACCGGACTTGGTGCTTGCCAATGGTGAAAGTGTTTCTGATGTTATAGTGGGAGATCATTTTGCATCCAGTGATCACCAGATGGTGCGGTTCAGTATCAGGACTAGGGCTGTTAAAATCCATTCAAAAGCGAGGGTCTTAGACTTTAGAAAAACTAACTTTGCCAAGATGGGCCAATACCTCAGGGAGTCGTTAGCAGGATGAGAACAGCTGGGGAATGTAGAAAAACAGTGGGCAAAACTGAAAGGGGATATTTTAAGGGCAACCAATCTTTTTGTTAAAATGGTAAATAAAGGTAAAAGGAAAAGGAAACCGTTATGGTTTTCTAAAAAGTAGCTGAAAAGGTGAAGGAAAAAAAAGAAGGCCTTCATGACATACAAGAGATTACAGACAGAGGAAGACAGGCATCTATATTTGGAAAAACTTGGAGAAACTAGCAAAGTAGTCAGGAAAGCAAAGATTCAAAAAGAGGAGGAAATAGCAATGCAATAAAATGGGGGGATAACACATTTTTCAGATATGTTAGTGAGAAAAGAAAGGACAAAAGTGGTATTGACAGATTCAATGGTGAAAGGGAGGAATATGTAGAAGCTGATGAGGATAAAGCGGAATTGCTTAAAAAATGTTTCTGTTCTGTGTTCACAAATGAAGAAATAGGAGCAGGAACTCAGAAAACACCCACAAATAGGAACAGAAATGAGGGGCATCTTGAACAATTTTCAGAAGACTGTGTTCATGAGAAACTAGCTAAACTTAAAGTAGACAAAGTGATGGAACCGGATCGGATACACCCTAGAATACTGAGGGAACTTGGGGACATTCTACCAGTTCAACTGACTGACCTTTTCAATTTCTCATTGGAGTTGGGGGTGGTGCCAAAGGACTGGAGAGAGGCACATGTGGTCCCTTTACACAAAAGCGGAAGTAAGGATGTTGTTCAAAACTACAGGCTGGTTAGTTTAACTCCGATGGTGAGTAAATTATTGGAAGCGCTGCTGAAAGAGAAAATAGTGAGGTTTCTGGAGTCCAGCGGATTACAGGATCCAAGGCAGCATGTATTCACCAGTGGCAGGTCTTGTCAGACAAATCTGATTGATTTCATTGATTGGGTGACCAGGGAGCTGGACCTAGGGAGAGTCCTAGATGTGGTATATTTAGATTTCAGTAAAGCCTTTGACACTGTTCCTCACAGACAACTTATAAACAAACTGAGCACCCTAGCGATGGACCCAAAAGTTACTTTTTGGGTTAGAAATTGGTTGAGTGGGAGGCGACAAAGGGTACAGGTAAATGGAGCTTACTCTGAGAAGAAGGAAGTTACCAGTGGTGTTCCCCAGGGATCTGTCCTTGGTCCGATTCTTTTTAACATATTTGTTAGTGATATAGCGGAAGGACTGTCGGATAAAGTTTGCCTGTTTGAGGAAGATACCACAATCTGCAATAGAGTAGACACCCAGGAAGGTGTAGATAACATGAGGAGGGATCTAGCTAAGCTTGAAGAATGGTCTAGAATTTGGCAGCTGAGATTTGATGTTAAAAAATGCAAGGTCATGCATAGTATAAGGGGTGAAGTACTTTTGTCCACTAAAGAAGAGCGGGACCTAGGCATGATTGTGTCTGATGATCTTAAAGTAGCTAAACAGGTAGAAAAGGTGACAGCAAAAGCAAGAAGGATGCTTGGGTGCATAGGGAGAGGAATGGCCAGCAGAAGAAAGGAGGGGATAGTGCCGCTGTATAATTCTTTGCTGCGACCTCATTTCGAGTATTGTGTGCAATTCTGGAGACCGCACCTTCAAAAGGATATAAACAGGCTGGAGTCAGTACATTGGGTGGCTACTAAAATGGTTAGTGGTCTTCATTATAAAGCATATGAGGACAGACTTAAGGATCTCAATATGTACACCTTAGAGGAAAGGCGGGATAGAGGTGATATGATTGAGATATTTAAATACCTCCATGGCATAAATGTACAGGAGGAGAGCCTCTTTTGATTGAAAGCAAGTTCTGCTATGAGGGGACATGGGATGAGGGTGAAAGGGGATAGATTCAGGAGTGATATGCGGAAATATTTATGGATAGAGTGGTGGATCCGTGGAATAGTCTCCCAGTGGAGGTGGTAGAGATGAGGACAGTATCTGAATTCAAAGAAGCATGGGACAAACACAGAGGATCTCTAAAGGAAAAAAGGGTACTGTTGTAATGGTTGGTATGGAAGGGCAGACTAGATAGGCCATGTGTTCTTTTTCTGTCTTCATGTTTCTATGTTTCTAAAATGAGCTGCAGTACAGGTAAGCCAGACATGCTTGAGTACACTGAAAACAATACAGCTTTTTCAAAATCGCCCCTAAATAAATTGCATGATTAATGTAGCATAGCACTTGTATTATATACTTTATAAGCATTGAAGCATGTTTGTTGTAGCTTGCATTATTGGCATAGTTCATCTCCACCTTTGAGCATTTGCCCATCCTGACACTGAGGCATGTCTTCTAAGCCCCATGCTGGTAATGTGAGTATAGAGCATGTTACTATTGTGGGGCTCTGTGTTAAATGAAGGGGGGGGGGGTGTACATCCATCCGCCTGCATTTACCATGGGTCACTGTGGTAAAACCACTATCAGAGCAACTAACACTGCTATTGGAGCAACTAACTGCTTACACTTAAATCTTTCTAAAACTGTTGCTATCTGGTTCCCCCACAGTAGTCCCTGTCCACAACTAGCCCCGACCTTTGTTGGCTCCTCTATCCCACTAGTATCCTGTCCTCGGTACCTTAGTGTTCTTTTTGACTCTAATCTTTCCTTCCATGATCAAAGTCCCCACATCACCAAAACTTCCTTTTTCTTTTTCTACCTTTGTCAGATCTGTGCTGTCTGCCCCTTTCTCACTGCTCAAGCCCTCGCTACTTTGGTACTCTCCCTTGTTGTCTCTCATCTCGATTTCTGTATTTTTGTCCTCTCTGATATTCCTCAATCTCAGCTTTACAGACTCCAATGTATTCAGAACACTGCTGCCCATTGACTTACCCACTCCACCCGTTTTGATCACATTACCCCTCTCTTTCTGCACCTTTACTGGTTACCTGTTGGCCATCACATTCGCTACAAACTCCTTACCCTTGTGCACCAGGTCCTCTACACACACACCCCTCAATATCTATCGGACCTCATTCAATCTCACACTCCCAATTGTGTCTTCTGATCACTTCACATAAACCGTCTTCATCTCCCCTCTCCCTCTCGAGCCCACCTGCACTCTACTCGCACCTCAGCTTTCTTCTTCATTGGTCCCGCACTCTGGAACTCACTCCCCTCATCCCTCCGACTTGAACAGAACCACCGCACCTTCAAAACATGCCTAAAGACTCACCTGTTCTCCTCAGCCTTTGACCTCCCTACCCCTCATGTGTGATCATTCTCCATGTCCTTAGTGTGTTTGTTCTCTCTGCCTGGTACATATGGCCTGCTACTCACTGTCCTATATATATTGTAATTTCCTTTCCTTTCTACTGGCCCCTGGCCATACTTTTGAATTTTGTAATTGTACACCGCTCTGTTATAATATAAAGGGGGGTATATCAAGACTAATAAACATAGACATAATAAACCTAAACCATGGGTCGCTGTACCACTATCGGAGCAACTAACACCACCCATTGAGATGACGTTAGCTGTTCCCATGCTACCAGTGCAAAGCAAAGGTGACGAGGGTCATAAATGCCCCCCCTAGATGAACCATGCTGGGAATGCTCTTGTCCCACCCAGTCACCACCCTGACACATGCTACTAGGACAGCACAAGGATTTCAGGCCAAGCCCCATCCTAGTGGTGCCCAAAGTGCACCCTAAACCCCACACTATCAGGTAGTGTGGACACGTTGGCTCTGGAAGTTAGGGCTCTTCAACATGGAGAAGACATGGCTGAGCAGTAATATGGTAGACTCCCCCCTCTTGTGAATTCCTGAAACAGCTGCTTCATCAACAGATTCATTTCATCTAGAAACATTGCACCCCTTGCATGTGCTGATGTGACATTTGCATTGTTAATATCGGGTAATTGAAACATAGAAACATAGAAATATGACGACAGAAAAAGACCACATGGCCTATCTAATCTGTCCTTCCATAACAACTACAACAGTCCCCTTTTTACCTTTAGAGATCCTCTGTGTTTGTCCCATGCTTTTTTGAATTCAGTTACTGTCCTCATCTCTACCACCTCCACTGGGAGACTATTCCATGGATCCACTACTCTTTCTGTAAAGAAATATTTCCGCATATCACTCCTGAATCTATCTCCCTTCACCCTCATCCCATGTCCCCTCGTAGAAGAACTTGCTTTCAATTGAAAGAGGCTCTCTCCCTGAACATTTATGCCACGGAGGTATCTCAATCATATCACCTTTATCCCGCCCTTCCTCTAAGGTGTACATATTAAGATTCTCAGTCTGTCCTCATATGCTTTATAATGAAGACCACTAATCATTTTAGTAGCCACCCTCTGCACCGACTCCATCCTGTTCACATCCTTTTGAAGATGCGGTCTCCAGAATTGCACACTATACTCCAAATGAGGTCGCACCAAAGACTTATACAGAGGCATTATCACCTCCTTTTTTCTGCTAGCCATTCCTCTCCGTATGCACCCAAGCATCCTTCTAGCTTTTGTCATCGCTTTTTCTACCTGTTTAGCTACTTTAAGATCATCAGACACAACCACGCCTAGGTCCCGCTCTTCTTTAGTGGACAAAAGTACTTCACCTCCTATACTGTATTGCTCCCTTGGATTGCTGCAGCCCAAATGCATGACCTTACATTTTTTAACATTAAATCCCAGCTGCCAAATTCTAGACCATTCTTCAAGCTTAGCTAGATCCCTCCTCATATTATCTACCCCTTCCTGGGTGTCTACTCTATTGCAGATTTTGGTATCATCCACAAAGAGGCAAACCTTACCTGAAAGCCCTTCCGCTATATCACTAACGAAGATGTTAAAAAGAATCGGACCAAGGACAGATCCCTGGGGCACACCACTGATAACATCCTTCTCCTCAGAGTGAGCTCCATTTACTTGTACTCTTTGTCGCCTCCCACCCAACCATTTCTAACCCAAGCAGTAACATTAGGGTCCATCCCTAGGGTGCTCAGTTTGTTTATAAGTCGCCTGTGAGGAACAGTGTCAAAGGCTTTACTGAAATCTAAATACACCGCATCTAGGGCTTTCCCTCAGTCCAACTCCCTGGTCACCCAGTCAAAGAAATCAATCATATTTGTCTGACAAGACCTGCCTCTGGTGAATTCATGCTGCCTCGGATCCTGTAATCCGCTGGACTCCAGAAACCTCACTATTTTCTCTTTCAGCAGCGTTTCCAATAATTTACTCACCACCGAAGTTAAACTAACCGGCCTGTAGTTTTCAACCACATCCTTACTTCCGCTTTTGTGTAAAGGCACCACATGAGCCTCTCTCCAGTCCTTTGGCACCACTCCCGACTCCAACGAGGTATTGAAAAGGTCAGTCAGTGGAGTTGCTAGAACGTCCCCAAGTTCCCTCAGTATTCTCGGGTGTATCCCATCCGGTCCCATCGCTTTGTCTACTTTAAGTTGAGATAGTTGCTCACGAACACAGTCTTTTGAAAATTGTTCAAGATGTCCTTTGCTTCTGTTCCTATTTCTGGGTGTTTTCTGAGGTCTTGCTCCTGATGCTTCATCTGTGAACACAGAACAAAAATATTTGTTAAGCAATTCCGCTTTATCCTTATCAGCTTCTACATATTCCTCCCCCTGCACCCTTGAGTCTGACAATACCACTCTTGCCCTTCCTCTTCTCACTAATATATCTGAAAAATGTCTTATCCCCCCATTTTATTGCATTGGCTATTTCCTCCTCCTTTTGAATCTTTGCCTTCTTGACTACTTTGCTAACTTCTCTAAGTTTTTCTAAATACAGATGCCTGTCTTCCTCTCTCTGTGATCTCTTGTATTTCATGAAGGCCTCCCTCTTTTTCTTCACTTTTTCAGCTACTTCTTTCGAAAAACATAGCGGTCTCCTTTTCCTTTTACCTTTGTTTACCATTTTAACAAAAAGGTTGGTTGCCTTAAAATATCCCCTTTCAGTTTTTCCCACTGTTTTTCTATATCCCTCTGCTGTTCCCATCCAGCTAACGACTCCCTGAGGTATTGGCCCATCTTCGCAAAGTTAGTCTTCCTAAAGTCTAAGATCCTCGCCTTTGAATGCATTCTAACAGCCCTAGTCCTAATATTGAACCGCACCATCTGGTGATCACTGGATGCAAAATGATCTCTCACTATAACATCAGAAACACTTTCACCATTGGCAAGCACCAAGTCTGGTATGGCCCCTTCACGTGTGGGTTCTGTTACCAGATGCATGAATAGTTCTCTCTGTAGAGAAACCAGGATCTCCTTACTTTTAGATGATACTGCAGCAGGAATGTGCCATTCAACATCTGGCATATTGAAATCCCCCTATCAGTAGCACTTCCCCTTTCCTGGCAATGCTGTGTATGTCTTCAATTAACTCTCCGTCCACCTCTTCCTCCTGTGAGGGAAGTCTGTATATCACACCAATGCAAAAAGATTTCTCTTTCCCTCTTTCTAGTTTAACCCACAATGCCTCCCCTCTCCCTTTTAAGCTCTGTAATTCCAAAGCTTTAATAGTAGTTTTTACATATAGTGCCACTTCTCCTCCCCTACTTCCTACCCTGTCCTTTCTGAATAAAGTATATAGCCAGGTATAGTTACATCCCAATCATGGTTTTCTGTGAACCATGTTTCTGTAACTGCCACTAAATCCAAGTGGGGCGTAATAAACAAGGTTCAACTATTGTTGTCAGTCCAGGCTCCGCTTTTTTTGTTCCATATTTGTGTGCGGATCCCTTTGCTCTTTTTTGGTACTAAATCCAAGTCAGCCACAACCCACCAAAGCTTTAACATCAGGGATCTTTTTTCCCATGCTACGGGCATTTATACACACTGCTTTCCATATGTTACCCCTGTTACCCATTTCCATAAAGTTATTTAATGTATCACCTACCTGGGGGCTTTCACTTACCTGGGGGCTTTCTTCACCCATCCTCAACGAATCTAGTTTAAAGCCCTCTTCAGTAGATTAGCCAGTGAAATCACTCACTGTTACCTTGTTGCCAATTTTGTTAGCACTTCTAATTTCTGTGAACATTTCATCACCTGCCTGCTCATTCTATCTAGGCAGATGGTAGTAAACCTCATTGCTATTCTTTTCCCCTTCTCACATGTGATTTCTACAACAGATTCTACAGTGCAATTTCCCATAGAACTGTTATCCTGTTTAACTCAATGCCCCTTAACATTTAATGTTATCCCTCCACTCATTTGATCTACCCTGTCATTGTGATATAATTTGTAGCCTGGTATCACAGTATCCCATTGGTTATCCTTATTCCACTAGGTCTCTGAGATGCTATATAGCATTGAATGAATAGGTAGACATAGCTTAGAAACAAAGAAAAATGATGGCAGATAAAAACTGTACAACCTATCCAGTCAGCCCATCCACACCAACTGCTTTTTTCTTAGAAATCCTATGTATTTGTCCCATGCTTTCTTGAATTTAGATACAGTCCTCAGCTCTACCACCTCCACTGGGAAGTTCTTCCAAATATCTACCACTCTTTCTATAAAGAAATATTTCCTCAGTTTATTGGTGTCATTAAGTATCTTCCTGCTTCGGTGGCTAGCCTAGATATTCAATGACAGTGGCCAGATATAGCCCCACTATTCAATAAGAACATAAGAACATACGATATGCCATACTGGGTCAGACCAAGGTCCATCAAGCCTAGTATCCTGTTTCCAACAGTGGCCAATATAGGTCATACGTATGTAGCAGTTTCTGCAAAAGACATAGGTTTCACAATGCTTGTACTGCATCAAGCATTGATATCCTGGGTCCCTTCTTAATAATGGTTTATGGATCTTTCCTCCAGGAACTTGTCCAAACCTTTTTTAAACCCAGCTACTCTAACAGCCTTTACTACATCCTCCGGTAACAAATTCCAGAGTTTGATTACACGTTGAGTGAAAAAATATTTTCTCTTATTAGTCTTAAAAAGTTTACCCTGTAGCTTCATTGCATGTCCCCTAGTCTTTCTATATTCTGATAACGTAAACAATCGATCTACGTTTACCCGTTCCACTCCGTTCATTAATTTATAGACTTCTATCATATCTCCCCTCAGCCGTCTCTTTTCCAGGTTAAAGAGCCCTAACCTTTTTAGCCTTTCTTCATAGGAGTATCCTTCCATCCCCTTTACCATTTTGGTGGATCTTCTCTGAACCTTTTCTAATAATGCTATATCCTTTTTAAGATACGGCAACCAGAATTGCACACAATATTCAAGGTGCAGTCTCACCATGGAACAATATAGAGGCATTATAATATCTTTTGTTTTATTTTCCATTCCTTTCCTTATGATACCTAGCATTCTATTTTCTCTCTTGGCCGCCGCTGCACACTGGGCCGAGGGTTTTAACGTGTTATCCACAATGATGCCTAAATCTTTTTTCCTGGGTGGTGGTTCCTAATGTGGAACCTTGCATTGTGTAACCATAGTTTGTGTTGTTCTTCCCTATGTGCATAACTTTGCACTTGTCCACATTAAATTTCATCTGCCATTTTGATGCCCAGTCTTCCAATTTATCAAGATCCTCTTGCAATTTTCCACAATCCACTTGGGTTTTAACAACTTTAAATAGTTTTGTGTCATCTGCAAATTTGATAACCTCACTCATTATTCCCCTTTCCAGGTCATTTATGAATATGTCAAAAAGCAGTGGACCCGGGTTTAGTGTTCAGCACAAATGACTAGCCGCTGTAATGGTGCTAGATATTGCAGCTAAATATGGGACTTGTAAACCTTACCTGACAACATTTCTGCAATAATCACTAACTAAATTGTTAAAAAGAATCAGACCAAGGTTCGATCCCTGTGACATTGGTAACATCTAGCATTACTGAGATTTTCATTGCATTTGTTGCATATGAACCAAACATTTTTTTTTTAAATTTTCATTGTGATTGTGCACCCACTGCTTGTGAAAATTGCTTGTAGGCATGGATATTTCCCAATTCATTCATACTCTATCAATTTGTGTGATGTTTAAAATTGGCCGAACAAGCCCAAAATGCACACCGCTAGTAATGTCTTTATCCTCAAACTGAGCTCCATTTATCAGTAGCCTTTGTCGTCAACTACTTAAACCAGTTTCTAACTAAGTCAATGGGGCCGTGGCTCCGATATAACATGGAAGCTGCTACCACTGATTAGTAAACATACCTCTTAGTGTTCACCTCTAGTGCATGTATGCTTTATCGTTTATGGTTTATTTCCTCTTAATATACCACCCTTTGAACCAGCAGCAGGGTAGTTGCCAATGAAATATATAAGTTGTCTGTCCTGAACTGTGTGAAAAGCTTTGCTGAAATCTAAGCACACCACATCTACTGCTCTCCATTGGTTCAAATCTCTGGTCAAAGAAATTAATCGAGACTTACCTCTAGAAAAACCATGCTTCCTCAGATCCTGAAATCCACTGGATTCCAGAAAAAAACACCTTATTTTTTTAACTTCTAGTATTTTCATACAGGCATTTTAAAGTATGCTTTTTGTTTATATTAATAACCTGCTTATTTATTTATTTATTTATTTAGTGTACATTTGTAACCCGCTGCTTCCAGTGATCAGCAGCGGTGTCTATACATAGGAGGTTTGGCTGTACTGGCCAGGATTAATTTATATACAATGTGATTTGGGGGGGGGGGGGGGGGATAGAGCACAGCAAGCATAGGGTTACAAGATTTACAGTAGATTGAATATTGTAGTTACATACAGGTACTTAATACATATTTACAGTGGCTGCCTGTTAGGGCTTTACAAATGATGACCCTTATATACAAATTTACACATTGCTGAGTTTACTTCAGGAGGTTAGTATATTTCATGTGGTTAAGTTGTAATGTGCTTGGAAAAGATGTGTCTTGAGTAGTTTTCTAAAGTCTTTCAAATCACTGACTTCACGTAGTTCGGTTGGCAATCGGTTCCAGAGTGCTGGAGCTGTAAAGGAGAAAGCTCGGTTGCTGGTGCAAGCATTAACCTTTGCGAAGCACTTCGGGATACAGAGGGTGTTGAGGTTCTGTGTTCTTCTACTTCTATTGCTAGGTAGTTTTGCTATTAGGTTGTTGAGGTGTGATGGCGCTATATCATGTATGAGTTTGAATGTAGTGACTAGGACTTTGTATTGAATGCGGGCTGTGATGGGGAGCCAGTGGAGCTCCATTAGTGCGGGTGTGATGTGGTCGGAGAGGCCCTTCTGCATGATGATTCGGGCTGACACATTTTGTGCCATTTGCAAAATATTGATAGTTTTTCTTGGCAGGCCTTGCAGTATGGCATTGCAATAGTCCAGGTGTGGAATGATGAGGGCTTGTGCGACTGATCTGAAGTCAGTATGATCGAGGATGTTACGCAGGGGCTGTATGACTCTTAATTTGTGAAAAATAGCCCGATTGGTAATACGAAGGTGCTTGTCCATATTCAGGTTGCTGTCAAGCATCACTCCCAAATATTTTATCTCTGCTTTGATGTTGTAGACTACGTGAACATCTTTTAACTCTGATCTTTACTTAAAAACACCAAGGCCTCTTTTACTTTTATTGCATCCTCTCTATTGCTATGCCATAACTTCCTTGTTATGTTAATAACCTTCAAAGATATATCAGTCCGAACCATGCACTCTTCAGCAACTATTGGCTTTTCCCTGTTATCTAGTTTAAAAGCTGCTCTATCTCCTTACTAAAAGTTAGCATCAGCAGCCTGATTCCTTCTTGTCTAAGGTGGAGCCTATACTTTCAGAGAAGGCCTCCTCTTCCCCAGAATGTTGCCCAATTTCTAACAAATCCAAAGCCCTCTTCCCTTCACCTTCATCTCACCCATGCTTTGAATACCTCTTAGGTACTATGTGTGGAACAGGAAACGTTTCTGTGAATGTTACTTTGGCAGATCTGGATTTTAGCTTTCTACCTAAAAATCTAAATTTAGCTTTTAGAACCTCCTTCCCACATAAACCAAGTTAGATAGCTGCTCTTCAGCACCGCCTAAAATCTTATCTAAGTGAAGTGTGAGGTCTGCCATCTTTGCACCAGGCAGGCAAGTAACCAGTGATCCTCATGTCCAGTAACTACCCAGCTATTTACATGCCTTATGATTGAATTGCCAACTACAATGGCTGTCCTCACCCCTTCTTTCTTGGGCACATGCCTCTGGAGACAAATCTTTAGTGTGAGAGGATATTACATCACCCAGCTCCCAGCTACAGGATCACTTCCTGCCACACCAAGGTGATAGGTCATTTGAAAAGACAGTGTCCCTTCCAAGACAGCACGGAGGCTGCACGACTGGAGTGATATTGTGGTAGGGCTGTCAGGTAAGGTTTGCTTCTTTGTGGATGATACTAAAGTCTGCAGTGTAGACACCTAAGAAGGAGTAGATAACATGATGATGGATCTAGCTAAGCTTGAAGAAAGGTTGAGAATTTGGTAACTGAGCTTTAATGCTAATAAATGCAGGGTCATGTATTTGGAATGCAAAAATCCAAGGGAGCCATACAATGTAGGGGACAAAATACTTCTGTCCATGAAAGAAGAGCGAGACCTGGGTGTGATTGTATCTGATGATCTTAAAGTGGCTAAACAGGTAGAACATGAGATGGCAAAAGCCAGAAGGATGCTTGGGTAAATAGCGAGAGGAATGGCCAGCAGAAAAAAGAAGGCGATAGTGCCTCCATATAAGTCACTGGTGCAACTTCATTTGGAGTATTGTGTGAAATTCTGGAGAGCACAACTTCAAAAGGATATAAACAGGATGGAGTCAGTGTGGAGGATGACTACTAAAATGGTCAGTGGTTTTGTTATAAACCATATGGGACCAGACTTAAAGATCATCATAAGTATACATTAGAGGAAAGGCGGGATAGAGGAGATAGAGAGGTTTAAATACGTCCATGGCATGAATGCACAAGAGGAGAGCCTCTTTCAATTAAAAGTAAGCTCTGCAACAAGGGGGCATAGGGTGAGGGTGAAAGGGGATAGACTCAAGAGTAATATGCGAAAATATATCTTTACAGAAAGAGCGGTAGATTCGTGGAATAGTCTTCCAGTGGAGGTAGTAGAGACGAGGACAATATCTGAATTTAAGAAAGCATGGGACAAATACAGAAGATATCTAAAGGAAAAAAAGGAACTATAGTATTTGATATGGAAGGGTAGACTAGATAGGCCTTATTGTCTTTTTCTGCTATTATGTTTCTATGTTTCTTTGAGACTTCTCTACTATGTCCCTAAATTTATTTTATTTATTTATTTATTTAGACAGTTTTGTATACCGCCTTATCCTTCAATCAAAGCGGTCACAACACAAGTGGGGGATACATTTAACACGCGGGGATATGAGACACATACACACTAATACTTACAGGGAACATGGACAATGGAGGGTTAAGTGGCTTGCCCAAGACCACAAGGAGCATCTGTGGGACTAGAAACCCCAGTCCTTCCGGCCCAAGGTTGCTGTCCTCTAGTGGGATTTGAACCCCTGACCTTCCGGCCTGAAGTACCTTGCCCCAACCACTAGGCTACTCCTCCCTAAAGGGTTCCTTTACGTACCTCTACCTGCCTCAACTCCTCCATATCTGCTACTTTAGCTTTCAGAGATCAGACTTGCTCTTTGCATCTTGTGTACACATACAACCTCTCACCAACTGGGAGATAACCATAAATGTGGCACTCAGTGCAAAGGGCTGGATAGCTCTCATCTCGCTGATGGACTGTTTTTCACATCTTAGTTATTTGAAGTTGTTTAGTTATTTACTGCTAAGGGAATATGGATATTTAAATTAATATAAAGTTCCTTAAATTTATTTGGTTTATGTATTTTATCTATTCTATGTTCACTTCAAGATGTACCACAAGTATCTAGGACTAATCTATGACGATAATGACGTCCTGATGAAGATGATCTGGCGGTGAAAAATGTCCCTGCTATCCTTTTAATTGGCTTAACAGTCTGTAAATCAAAGATTGATCCTGGAGTAGGTGGGAGTTGGGTTGGGGGGATTGAGAAATAAATACTAATAGAAACTTTGCCTTAATTGCCTTTCATTTAATATAACCTTTACCTGTTAAGATATGCCCAAACTGTCTATATAAATACAGTTTTAAATAGAGATTTTCTCTGACCCAAATTCCATTTTCCTCAAGTTTTTTTAAGACAATTTCCAGGCTGGTAAATTCACACAAGTGCAGATTCCTTTCCAGCAGTAGCAGGCCCTCTGTCAGTTCTCCTTGGCCACAAAATGTAATACAAGTCATTTTCTGTATATATAAAATGCATTTTAAACATTAAAAAATACTTTATAAATTTACTTCCATAAGGGGGAATTGTGAAATCCCACACGGGATCTGTAGTTCCATGTTCAAAGGGATACTTCCTATAAAAATTCTCATGTTATCGTGACATTCCCCGACTAGACTTGTCCTTTTTCTGTGTCGATGTCACTCCTTGGCCCTTCTCCATGGTATGTCCACAGGGTTCCTTGTCCAGTAGACAGTCTCCAGTCAGGTGTAGTCTCTAAGATCTGGGACATACACTTATACAAACACAGGAGTCAGCTGAGCCTTGGCTATATCGAGACAGTCAAATAAAAAGCAATCCGCCACAGTAGTCTCTATCCCTAGACCTAGCCCACAGATCCAAGTTCTATATATTTCAAAGTTCTGCAAATGCCCTTACGGTCTTCCCACCTCCTGATTCCATAGTCCATTTCTCACTAGAGGGATAGTAAACAATTCCTTTAAAAACTGTTCACTTAGAGCTCAGTGTGTGGCCATCCTGACACCTCCCTCATGGTTTTTCAGAGTCACTTGACTGGTCCCCGAGCCGGCAGCACCAAATATTGTCAGGTTAGATTTCTCTTTCTTGTGTGAGCTCCAATATCTAGTCATGAGAGTAACTGGCAAAGGGATTCCCCCATGCTTTTTTCAAGACATTCTTTCTCTGCAACTTTAACAAGCAAAGTTCTATCTGAGTTCTTAAGAAATACTGACAGGGGTTTACCAACAGAGTTTAGGCAAACAAAGGTCCTAGTAGTTCCTCAGGCCAGCAGAAATTCCAGCATCTCCTTACTGGTAAAGTCTCTTCAGGAAACTGATTTTCTGGATTTGTTCTCTGGCTTTATACCCTGATTGGAAATAGTAAGTGAGGTAATCAAATTTGCAGATGACACAAAATTATTCAAAGTTGTTAAAACCCAAGAGGATTATGAAAAATTGTAAGAGGACCTTGATAAATTGGAAGACTGGACGTTCAAATAACAGATGAAATTTAATTAATTTATTTAACATTTCTTATATACCGCCTTTCATGATATCAAGGCGGTTTACATTGAATAAACTGAAATTACATTGAACAGGGTATTATAACTTGGAGATAGCTATTTACAGGGAACATGGGCAATGGAGGGTTAAGTGGCTTGCCCAAGACCACAAGGAGCACCTGTGGGACTAGAAACCCCAGTCCTTCTGGACCAAGGTTGCTGTCCTCTAGTGGGATTTGAACCCTTGACCTTCTGGCCTGAGGTAACTTGCCCCAACCACTAGGCCACTCCTCCCTGTGGACAAGTGCAAAGTTATGCACCTAGGAAAGAACAACCCAAACTATGGTTACATGATGCAAGGTTCCACATTAGAAACCACTACCCAGGAAAAAGATTTAGGTGTCATCGTGGATAACACATTGAAACCCTCTGCCCGGTGTGCAGCGGCGGCCAAGAAAGCAAATAGAATGCTAGGAACCATAAAGAAGGGAATAGAGAATAAAACAAAGGATATGAGGTCACATGATGCAGGCTGCAAGATGGACATGACTGAATAGAGCTCCAGGCCAGGGCCATTAAAGAAACGGCAGAAAAATCAAACAACCCGGTGTCCCTTGTTATTTGCCACACATACTGGGTGGTACACGGCAGCTTTGGGGGGATACAGAGCGGGCAGAGCTGAAGAGGAATGCCCAAACATTCTCTGAAAGTGTGACTGGTGCAGTCCGCAGGTTTGGTGCGGAAGATGGCCTCCGAACAATCCCAACCAACCCCCTCAGCCACGGGAGACTTGGTGGCGGAAATATCGAAAGTGGTCTCCGTGGCATTAGAAGACCGCCTAAATAAACTACAATCAATGGTGGATGATATCAAAGATCGATTCAAGGCCCAGTTTACCTGTATTGCAGAAGTGGAGAGCAGAGTGGCGATGCAGGAGATGAATGTGGAGCAGAAGGCGGCACACATTGCACAACTAGAGCAAGAGAAGAAACAAATGCTGGAGCACATGGATGACCAGGAAAACTGACCCAGCACAACAACTTGTGGATGGTGGGACATCCTGAGGTACTCTCTGATGCAAAGCTGTATGAATTTTATGAACAGTGGCTTCCTAAAGCGTGGGGGCTCCAGGGTATGCAGGCCACGTGGAAATGTGAACGAGTGCACAGGATCGGATTGCGACGACAGGAGGGAGCATGGCCTAGGCTGGCCATAGTAAGGTACCTCATGTGGTCGGAAAAGGAGGCAGTCTTTCGGGCCTATAGGCAAAGTAAAATATTGATGTATGAAAACTGTTGCCTGCCGCAGTTTAATGACTACTTGGCACAGGTAGCCTTAAAACATAAAGAATTTGCCCCGATGTGCACAACTCTGCATCAGCAGGAGATAAAGTTCACCCTGCTGTTCCCACACCATTTGAAGACTGTGCATGGCGGCACCACCATCTACTTAAACAGCGTGGAGGAAGGCCATAAATTCCTGGATAGAAGTGGTAATGCAGGATTGGATGGCAACTGACAGCAGAGTGGGACTTGAATGGGGGAGAGTGGAGATGCAGTTGGTAGTATTAAGAAGGACATTATGTGCCTACGGAGGTGAAAGGGAATTTTACAGTCCTTGACAATATGCTGCCTCCTTTGTCCCCTACTTGAACTGGATTATCTTTAGCGAGATGTAGGCAAGTGAACAGTAAGGCCTGAAAAGATAACTAGCGCTGGGGGGAAGACCCTGGCAGAAGAACGTGGCACACCAAAGAAACTTGACCTTAGTGTTGGTAATTGTTCAAAAATTGTTTGGAGTTAATGGGTGGATTAATTATGGGTTGGGGGGGGGGGGTGGATAAAGAGGTCCAGATGTGATAAACACTAAATGTATGTACCAACTTGTAAGCACCTGGTGCTAGATCTGAATGGTGCCCGTGGAAGGGGGTGGAAAGGAAGGGGGGGGGGATTAAGAGAGGGAAACGGGGATGAAATTCTGACGGAATGGGCCCAAGAGGAGAAAAGAGGGAGCTCAGGGACAGGGTAAGGGGAATGCATGGTAGTCGACTGGAATGGATGAGGAGTGTGGGTGTGAATGGAAGGAGGGGGATGAGGAGGAACAGATAAAGGGAGGGGGTAGAAGGGAGGTAGGGAAGAGGAGGGAATGGGGAGGAAGTCATCGGGGAAGAGCTCAAGAGTCAAAAATTGGTGTAGCACATAGCATAGAGAAGGGGAAGTGCCAGACTGGGGTTTAACTGGGAGGCCTAAGGGGGTAGCCAAACTTTACACTACTTGGGATACATCATAGAAGCCTCCAGTGCTGGATAGGCTTAGGATTGTCATCTTGAATGTTGGTGGCATTCATTCCCCAGTTAAGCATGAAAAAACCCTTGCATATCTGCGTAAGTTGGGAGCGGATGTAGCTATTTTACAAGAGACCCATTTATCTGATAAAGAAAATGATAAGTTATGGAGGGGTTGGATGAGATGTTCACTGGGTGACATATTCGTCCAGGCAACGGGATGTGGCCATACTGCTGGGGAAATGGGTCTGTTTTGAAAAGCATTGGATACAGTGTGATGTGGAAGGGCAATACATACTAGTGTGGGGGGTCTTGCAGGGGTTCAGGGTGGCGATGGGTAGTATATATGCCCCCAATGTATATATACATGCTTTTTTTGAGGAATTGGTGGGAAAGGTGGCAGAACAATCCGATTATTCCTTGATTCTGGGGGGAGACTTCAACATGGTGGCAGATCTCCAAGTGGACTGCTAACCGGCGAGGCAGGGACTACATGGACACCAGGGCCATTGCGAGTGCCTCACTTGTGGATGAAGACTCTTCCCTTGGTTATCTTCACCAAGGGGAATTTCTGATGGCACTGGATCTATCGGAAGCTTACCTGCATATCCCAGTGCGACCAGAGCACCACTGTTTTCTTCAGTACGCAGTGCCTATGGGGCATTACTAGTTTTGCGCACTGCCTTTCGGATTGGCCATCGTGCTTCACACCTTCATTAAGGTGATGATGGTGGTGGTGGAGGTGGTGGTAG
Source organism: Ichthyophis bannanicus (assembly GCA_033557465.1). NCBI lineage: Eukaryota > Metazoa > Chordata > Amphibia > Gymnophiona > Ichthyophiidae > Ichthyophis > Ichthyophis bannanicus. The sequence continues at coordinate 385,899,565 of CM066035.1, read as the reverse complement.
CGTTGTGGCAGCAGGGGATACTGGTGCATCCGTACTTGGACGATTGGCTCATCAGGGCAAAGACAGAGTAAGAATCCTCTGCCACCATGGGGTGCATAATGCAGATGGTGCAGGATCTTGGTTGGAATGGTCAACCTCAGCAAAAGCCAGCTTCAGCCAGTCCAAATGTTGGTGTATCCGGGGGCGGCTTCAATACCAGGATGGGTCGGGTGTCGCTCCTAGAGGATCTGATCAGCAAGATTCAAGGGCAGGTGAAGCATTTCCTCAGCAAGGTGGTGCTAGCAGCATAGTTCTATTGCAACTTCTGGTGTCCATGGTGGCAGCCTTGGATCTCGTGCCATGGGCAAGGGCCCACGTGCAACCATTGCAGTGGGCACTGCTGTACATCGGTCGCCGCAAGCTCAGCCCTTGACTTTCAGGCTGGAGTGCCCAGAGGAAGCCAGAAGCAGTCTGTGGTGGTGGTTGCAGATGCAGCATCTTTCGGTGAGGGTGCCTTTAGAGTGCCTGCACTGGGAGGTGGTGATGATGATGTCAGCCTGATGGGCTGGGTTGCCCACTGTCTCTCTCAGGTGACACAGGGGAAGTGGAGCTCGGAGGAGAGCTCATGGTCCATCAACCTCCCTCTATGCTTTCCTTCCACTGGTAGAGCAGCAGTCGGTTTGGGTGTTCTTGGACAATGCCACCACAGTGGCATAGATCAAATGGCAAGGAGGCACGGGGAGTCAAATCCTCTTGGAGGAGAGTCTTCAAATTATGGCATGGGCCAAGGTCCACCTAGTGGCACTCTCGCAGTGCACATAGCAGGCAAAGAAAATGTTTAGGTGGACTTCCTCAGTCGGTATCGGTTGGACTCAGGCAAGTGGAAGCTGAATGCAGTGTTTTTTCATGACGTAACCCAGTGCTGGGGTCAGCCGATCATGGACCTCATGGCAATGCATGGCTACACCAAGGCGAGCAGATTCTTCAATCTCTGCCATGAGCACATGTCCGAGGGCCTGGATGGCTCACCCAGGTGTGGCTAGCGCAGGGCCTGCTGTATGCATTTCCCCCTTAACCGCTGATCGGTTGTCTGATCAGGCGGATAGAGCGCCACAGGGGACAGATGCTTCTTATTGCACCGGATTGGCCAATGCTGGCCATGGTATATGGCTCTATGGAGGTTGCTGTCAGACAGTCCCTACGGGCTCCCCAACAGGGTCAACCTCTTGGTTCAGGGACCAGTGCTGATGCCCCAGGTCAATCGATTCTCACTTATGGCATGGCTCTTGAGCGGGTGCGGTTGAGGAGTAGAGGTCTTGCGCCAGCGGTGGTGGCAACTATGCTGCAGGCACGGAAGAGTACCACCAACCTGGTCTATGTGCGAGTCTGGAGAGTGTTCAAGAACTGGTATGAAGGGCGTCAGGTTTGGGCTCTCTCGGCGTCAGTGCTGGATATTTTGTTATTTTTGCAGGGGAGGACTGGAGAAGGGGTTGGTGCTCAATTCCCTGAAGGACCATCTCACAGCTCTATCTTGTTACTGCGGCAGGGTGCAGGGCCATTCCCTGGTGGTGCATACAGATGTTTTGCAGTTCCTGAAAGCGGTTAAGTGGCTGCGACCCCCCCATGAGGTGGTTTGTACCGGCCTGGGACCTGAATCTGGTGTTGCCAGGGTTGGTTGAGGCGCCGTTTGAGTCCTTGTCGAGCACATCTCTGAAGGATTTGACACTAAAGATGGTGTTCTTTTTAGCTCTCTGCTCAGCGAGGTAGATTTTAGAGCACCAGGCTCTTTCCTTTAGGGAGCTGTTTCTGATTATTTCTAAGGAGAAGGTAGTATTGCGGCCGGTGCCATCCTTCTTGCTTAAGGTGGTGTCAAGTTTTCATCTCATCCAGATGGTATCGCTTCCAGCTTTTCCTAACCTAGGAGATTTGGAGGAGGAGATGCAATTGCATCTCCTGGATGTGTGCAGAGTTCTGCGTAGGTACTTGTGAAGGATGGAGGCAGTCCATAAGATGGACAGGTTGTTTGTGTTGTGCGGAGGTCCCCGAACAGGGAAGGTAGCCTCGAACGCTACGATTGCCCGTTGGGTGAAGCAGACCATAGCCTCTCTCTATGAGCAGCGGGAGTGGACCCTGCCGGTGGGGCTTCGGGCGCATTTGACCCAGGCCCAAGTGGCTTCATGGACAGAAGCAGGGCTAGTTCTGCTGGCAGAGCTTTGCAGAGCAACAGCCTGGCCTTTGTTGCATACATTTACCAGGCTTTATAGATTGGATGTTCAGGCAACTGAGGACACAAGATTCGGAGTGATGGTGTTGCAGGGGGGTCTCGCGGATCCCTCCCATAGGTAAATTCAGCTTTGTTACTTCCCAAGCGTGGCCTGGACTGGCCTGGAGGGATGATGATGAAAGCAAAATTAGAGCTTACCTGCTAATTGTCTTTCCTGGAGTCCCTCCAGGCCAGTCCAGGCCACGCTTGGGAAGTAACAAAGCTGAATTTACCTATGGGAGGGATCCGCGAGACCCCCCCTGCAACACCGCCACTCCGAATCTTGTGTCCATTTCCCACCCTGGGGGTGCAGTCAGCATTGCCTGCTAAGAGGTGAGACCAGTGAGCTTGGATCTATGGAGGCTGCTGTCTTGAAGGACTAGAAAAGGGGACTGTTACTTCTGGAGAGAGATCTGCAATTGTGAGTATATACTTCTGGGAATTTTCTGAAAGAAATTCTTTCTATTAAAGCTAATTAATCTGTGAACCGCTATTTTCTGTTAAATAAGTCAGGGCCTAGTAGCAGCAGTTTAAGTTTAAATTTAAAACACAGAAGAGAACTTTCTGGTTGCATTTCATACCCAGCAGAGAGCTTGTAGTTTAAACTTAATAGTCACTCAGGGCCTAGTATCAGCAAAGTACTTTTAGTTTAAATTTAAAACACAGAAGAGAGCTTTCTGGTTAAATTTGGAAGCCAGCAGAGAGCTTATAGTTTAAATTTAATAGTCACTCAGGGCCTAGCATCAGCAAAGTATTTTTAGTTTAAATTTAAAACACAGAAGAGAGCTTTCTGCTTAAATTTAGAACCCAGCAGAGAGCTTGTAGTTTAAATTTCAAAATAAGTTAGAGCCTAGCAGCAGCAAAGAGCTATAATTTAAATCAAATCAGAATATAGCTTACCTCAGCAGCACAGGACTCTTTTAATAAGTGTTAAGGAGCAGTTGAAAAGGTTAAAGACTTGCATCAAGCTTGGGTGTTGTTGAAAAGTACTATCTTGGAAGCCCAGACCAGCTGTAATCCACGCTTTAAGAAAAGTGGAAGGAAGTCCAAAAAACTGCCAGCATGGTTTAAAGGTGAGGTCAGAGAAGCTGTTGTTGCCAAAAAAGCATCTTTCAGGAAATGGAAAAAAGAGCCAAATGACGAAACCTGGAAACAGCACAAGCACTGGCAAGTCAAATGCAAGGCATTGATAAGGCAGGCAAAGGGAGAATATGAGAAGAAGCTTGCTGTAGAAGCAAAAACGCGAAATAAAGACTTTTTCAAGTACATTCGTAGCAAAACAACCTGTGAGAGAGTTAGTTGGTCCATCAGATGATAGAGCGGTTAAAGGGGCACTAAGAGGCGACAAGGCAATAGCGGAGAGACTGAATGAATTCTTTGCTTCGGTCTTTACTGAGGAAGATGTAGGGATGTTACCCATGACTGAAGTGGTATTTAAAGGTGCGGAAGAATTGAAGGAAATATCGATACATTGGGAAGATGTATTACAACTATTAGATAAACTGAAGAGTAGCAAATCACCTGGGCCGGATGGTATACATCCAAGGGTGTTGAAAGAACTGAAATATGAGATTGCAGACCTGCTATTAGTAATCTGTGAACTATTATTAAAATCATCTCTAATACCTGAAGATTGGAGGATCGCCAATGTAACACCAATTTTTAAAAAGGGTTCCAGGGATGATCCGGGAGACTACAGACTGGTGAGCCTGACGTCAGTACCGGGAAAAATGGTAGAAACCATCATAAAGAAAAAAATTACTCAGCATCTAGATAGTCATGGCCTAATGGGAGACAGCCAACATGGCTTTAGACAAGGAAGATCTTGTCTTACTAATTTATTATGTTTTTTTGAAGGTGTGAATAAACAGGTGGACAAAGGTGAGTTGGTTGATATAGTGTATCTGGACTTTCAGAAAGCCTTTGACAAGGTCCCTCATGAGAGACTTTTGGCAAAACTAAAGAGTCATGGGATAGGAGGCAGTGTACTATTGTGGATCAGGAACTGGTTAAAAGATAGAAAACAGAGTGTAGGGCTAAATGGCCAATTTTCCCAATGGAGAAAGGTGAATAGTGGTGTCCGTTGTTTTTGACATATTCATAAATGACCTGGAAAGTGGAATAACGAGTGAGGTTATCAAATTTGCAGATGACACAAAACTATTTAAAGTTGTTAAAACCCAAGAGGATTGTAGAAAATTGCAAGAGGATCTTGATAAATTGGAAGACTGGGCATCAAAATGGCAGATGAAATATAATGTGGACAAGTGCAAAGTTATGCACCTAGGGAAGAACAACCTAAACTATGGTTACACGATGCAAGGTTCCGCATTAGGAACCACCACCCAGTAAAAAGATTTAGGCGTCATTGTGGATAACATGTTAAAACCCTCGGCCCAGTGTGCAGCGGCGGCCAAGAGAGCAAATAGAATGCTAGGTATCATAAGGAAAGGAATGGAAAATAAAACAAAAGATATTATAATGCCTCTATATCATTCCATGGTGAGACCGCACCTTGAATATTGTGTGCAATTCTGGTCGCTGTATCTTAAAAAGGATATTGCGTTATTAGAAAAGGTTCAGAGAAGAGCCACCAAAATGGTAAAGGGGATGGAAGAATACTCCTATGAAGAAAGGCTAAAAAGGTTAGGGCTCTTTAACCTGGAAAAGAGACGGCTGAGGGGAAATATGATAGAAGTGTATAAATTAATGAACAGAGTGGAACGGGTAAACGCAGATCGATTGTTTACGTTATCAGAATATAGAAAGACTAGGGGACATGTAATGAAGCTACAGGGTAAATTTAAGACTAATAAAAGAAAATATTTTTTCACTCAACGTGTACTCAAACTCTGGAATTTGTTACCGGAGGATGTGATAAAGGCTGTTAGTGTAGCTGGGTTTAAAAAAGGTTTGGACAAGTTCCTGGAGGAAAGGTCCATAAACCATTATTAAGAAGGGACCCAGCATATCAATGCTTGACCCAGTACAAGCATTGTGGAACCTGTGTCTGTTGGGGAAACTGCTAGGTACGTATGACCTAGATTGGCCACTGTTGAAAACAGGATACTGGGCTTGATGGACCTTGGTCTGACCCAGTATGGCATATCTTATGTTCTTATGAGCTGGTTAGATGGCGTAGGAAGTTAGTCAGAGGAGTCGGATGGGGGGGGGAGGATGTCCTAGCGGGAAGGGTCCTTCCGCTGTCTGTTCTCTGCCTGGTCTGGGAACATAAGAAGTAGAAAAAAAGCATTTGAAGCTACAGTAAAGAGCGGATGAATGTCAGAATGGGAAGGATGGTGGGGAAAGAGGCTCTTTGGTTGGGGAGCTCTTCCAGGAGAGGTTCAGAATTTGAACAAGCTCAGTTCTCAGAAACTGCTGGTGAATGGCAACTAACCAAGCATGGCCTGGATGGACTCCAGGAAAGATTAGCAAGTAAGCTCTGATTTTGCCTTTTTCTCTAAAGCATTTAATGCAAGTCTAAGAAACCCAGAAGAATGTGGGCAGAGAATTCTAAAAAATGCTACAATTCACTGGAAGATAACTAGAACAAAAAATGAAATATAAAAATAAGATTTATATACGAAAACCTTATGCAGCATATTATTGTAGTGCCTCAGAATTTTCCTCACTACATGATATAAATTAAAAAAGAAGTCTTAGTTATGATTTAGGACAACTGGAGACGTGCACAGAGATGTCAAAATCACAAAGACGTCTCCGGTGTGGGGATGTCCAGTTAGGCAAGGGGCATGATGGACTCCTGACTGGGGAGGTGCAATGAACTTAGACATCCCCATTTGATTTCAGAAACATCAGGGATGTCTGCATACAAGTCTTAACCTGATCCAGGCATGAACAGGCAACAGAAAAGTGCTTGTTGTGGCCTTAAAACATCCAAAGTATGTAGGGCCCGATATTGGAAAGGCATTTACATGGTTTACAGCCCAGTAAACTGTGTAAATGCCTTAAATAGGAATATTTGACTTCACCTACATGGTTAATGCCGTCGAATATCCCTTTCTATGCCCCCTACATTCCCCGATGCTATCCAGTTAGTTTCTGAGCATGTTGGGGTGTTCTGTGGCAGAGTAAGGATAGAGATTGGCGGTAACCAGGTAGCGGTGATATTGGACCACTACCCAGTTAGCGTGCTACCGCTAAAACTAGGCGAGCTTTTGGCTCACCTAGTCTTAGCCATGGAGCTCTAACCGGGTAGTGGTTCAATATTGCCACTACCTGGTTAGACTGTATGGTGATTTCCCCAGGGTGCCCAAACCAGATATTCAATTCCATTGGCCCGGCATTGAATATCCAGGGTTAAGGGTGAGCAGGCAGGGCAATGTGGCACATAACTCACACAACTCAATATTGGGCCATTAGAGAAGATGGAGAATTAAGTGAAGAGCCTGAGATCATACCAGGATTTGCATTCTCATCACCCTGCTTTTAACCTACTACTTGAACCATTATGCTCTGAAATGTTATTCCGGGGACATCTAAGTAGATGTCTCTTTAGACATCCATATCGGGCATGTCCACATTTCTGAAATCATACCAACCTGCAAGTGCCTGCTTTTTTTTCAGCCATTCTGGCTCTGATGTCCCAGCTTGCAGTTGGATGTCATATTGTAAAATGTGCCTTTAAGGGGCTCTTTTACTAAGCTGTAGAAATAGATACTGTGGAATGGGGCAGAATCGGACTGGAGAGTGGGATTATTGGACAGTGAAAGCTAGCACACGGGATATTGCCTTTCCCCTTCCCTGTGGAGCTTCCTGTAACATGAAGCCTTCAAGAGGTGGCATTAAGTGCAGCCGAGCTATTGGCAGTCTGGTAGCATGGTTGCTGCCCATACAAGAAAAGAAGAAACAGCTGTTTTGCATCAGTGCTCCCTTCCTGTCAAGTTCTGATTGGCCCCCTTGACCATCCCTACCTGGAAAGCAATCCAATACTTTGCGGCAAGATAAGTCCCCCTCCGCTCCTGTAACAGCTACTGTTGGCTAACAAAATGACAGCTCTGACCCCTAGCCAGTAGTATTATGAGATTATTACCAGGGATCAAAGCTGTCATTTTGTCAACTGCCAGCAGCCAGAGCAGGAGTAGAGGGGGACCACTCAATCCCCATTCCCACTCAGACCACCAGAAAGCTCCCAGGTTAGATCCAGGGGGCTTAGGGTGGGGTAAGGGTCTGAGTTTGGCCTTGTGTGAGGGTGATAGGGGGTGCAGGGTATTGGGCGAGGCCTTCCTAGGTGGGCATTGTACTGAAGGGGGATGCCCAGAGGATTCAGATTGTGAATAATCTTGATTGGTCTGGGGGGTATTTGTGTTGGGGGGCTTCACATCAGCGGAGTTTGGTCAAAGAGGAAACTGGGATTTAGGGGAGGCTGGAACATTACACCTGCGGCCACTTGTTCCTTGCCTCATTTATGGTCATTGAGCCTGCATTCCTTGTCTCAGCAAGTAGCGTGGGTGTTCCACACTACAGACATAGGCAGGAAATATGGACCACATGCATTAAGTGCCTGCCCTGTAGGTTAAATGATAATGGGCACACGCCCTACACTTATCATACAGGGTTTGCATTTTCTGTATCTTAACTTTTGCAGTTAAGGTGTGGTAAGTGCAAACATTTTCTCTTTGCTGTCTAACCTTGAGGCATTTGTCTTATCAAAGCATATGCAAATACAGTTGTACAAATGTCCAGTCAGAAGCAGAGATGTAAATAGCTCATAACAATCTGCACTTATTACTTCTCTCATTTTTTTAATCAAACACTATCAGAAGTGCACACCTACATGAAAGCTCTGAAGCACATTGAAATAATAGCAAACTCAATTCTCTGTCTGCCCTATTCAGACTTAATTAATTTTGCTCAGTTTTTATATTAGAAATACTTATGTTTTTTTCTATGCAGACACAGTGTACATAACACACATGTTCTACCAAAACAAATATACTCAGATCACGGAAATGGGAACATTTAACAAACATCTGCAAGACACATACATGCGCGTGGCGCAGAAGGGATTTCTTTCTCTCTCTGTGCCAGTCTTTAAAATTCGGTCCATTAATGATTTGGATTATTAATGAGAATGGAAGAGCATAAGAGTAGGAAATGTCAAGCACAATGAAATCCATTTATAGATTTATATTCTTAATGGACTAATAATTTCATTCAATAGATTTCACCCGCACAGTATAATCAGATGGCTTTCATTTCCCTGTATTGCATCTATTTCTATTCCATTTAATATTCAGTTGAGTATTCCTATTATTAGAACAGTGGCTACGGCACATGTGGCTAGCATCATGACAAATGTTGTCAACTGAAAAACTTAATTTTTAAGCCTTTTACTTCCAAAGGTTTTGCTAAAGAGGTTATTTTGGAGGGCCTATTTGTGATTTGGACATCTGCAAAGGGGCAAACAGACATCTCCAGAGCCATGGTTGGATGTGATCCTTCTAACCGCTCATAGGGGGTTGTGCATTCTGGGTGGTGGCCTGTGTGTGCTGGAATGGTCTCCCGGGGGAGATACGTTCGCATGCATCCTTACTGTCATTTTGTAAACATTTGAAGACGTGGTTATTTGTGGCTGCTGGTATGGGTGGGAGTGTTGAGTGTGGCTGAGGGCTTGTTCAGGGTTGTTTGGAATGGGGGTTGGGATGGAACATTTGTTTATTTGGTTTTTCCTTGTAAACCCTTTTGATTGAGTCTTTTCTCAGAAAAGTGGTTAAAACCCCTGTAGATAAATACTATCTATAAGCTGGGTCTGTGGCCTTTCCCAGCATGATCACATCCAAGTCTGAATGGGGATGTGGTAGACGTGTAGCTAGGGCATTCCCAGGACCCTGAACATTATTGCCTGATATTGGAAACATCCTGGATGTCCAGATTTGCATCTAAGTTTAGACCTGCTCCAGACACGAATAAGCTCATTTTGGCTGAAAAACATCCAGAGTATAGAGGAGATAGCGCTCCATCATCACCAGTAATCAGCACAATCATAAGGACAGCAGTAGTGAAATTTGAATGCTGGACTCCCTGGTCCTAACTCACTACTCTAACCATTAGGCTATTCCTAGATGTCCAGGTTACAAAATACTATTCTGGGAATGTCTATGTAGATGCCTCCCACAGATGTCCATATCGAATAAGTCCACATTTGTGAAATTGTCTACGCTTGGACATGTCAGCTTTTTTTTTAAGATGTTCTGCTTTCAGCTGGTGCACCTCAGGGCTCTGTCTTGGGGCCTCTCCTTTTTCTCTCCCTACATTCAGTCCCTGGGTGCACTTATTTCCTCCCATGGTTTTTCAGTACCATCGTAATGTTGACGACTCTCAGATCTACCTTTCTATACCTGAAATCTCTCCAGGAATCCAGGCCCGGATCTCTGCCTGCCTATCCAACATTGCTGCTTGGATGTCTCACCACTGTCTGAAATTGAACATGGCCAAAACTGAAAACTCAGCAGCACAGCTTATCTTCTGACCGTGTTGCTATGATCATGTAAACCCTCTTCTCAAGTCACTTCACTGGCTCCCTATCTGCTTCTGCATCCAGTTCAGACTTCTCCTACTGACCTACAAGTACATTCATTCTGCGGCTCCTCACTACCTTTCCTCTCTTATCTCACTCTATGAGAGTGATCATTAGGACCACCAGAACTGAAGTGTGCCCATAGCTTTCTGTTTCATTACAAGACCAAAGACTTATCAGCCCCCCATCGTAATGCTTCCTTGGAAACTCCGCTCCTATAGCAGATCCCTTTTATCTGTGCCACTGCCAACTCCAGACTTCGTTCATTCTACCTTGCTGCTCTACATGCCTGCAATAAACTGAGTCGGTGCATCAAGTTCCTTCTCTAGCCCTATTTAAATCCAGGCTAAAAACCTACCTCTTTGAGACTGTTTTTGTATCCTGATGCTCCTCACTCTTGTTCATTACTTATGTGTATCTTACCATGCTCTAGTCCCCAGTTTTGTGATTTTTTTTCATTTTGATTAGATTGTAATCTCTGATGAGCAGGGATTGTGCCTTACATCTATCTGTACAGTGTTGCATATGCCTTGTAGTGCTATACAAATGATTTGTAGTAGTTGAAATAGCAGATTGCACGTGCTAAGTTGCCAAGTTTCCCAGTTCCTGGAGTGAGACTTTTTCAAACCAATCAAACCATTATAATTTAGTCCTTAAATCATAGGAACTTGTAGGAGGCACAAGGAAAATAAGAAAAACAAGGGGACTAGTGAAACACTACCTCTATTAAGAAAAATGAAATGTACAAAACAGGGTGGAGTCTTATGCATCAGCATATGTGATGACACAGTGACCACGGTTTCCTCCCTAGCAAAAAGGAACTCTAGCAGCTGCCCAGATTCAAAAAAGGGGAAAAAACGGTATCCTTGTAGGTAATTATACAACGAGAAGGAAATCTTAACAAAAAAAAATCCACTCCAAAAGAGGACCCTAGGTCTAAATCCTAGGAATTCCTTCCTCTGCTGTTGGGTAATATGTGAGAAATCAGGAAAAATGTGTACATGAAAACCTAGGAATAATCATTGAATTCCTAAAATAAGAATAAAGTATTACAGACTTATCGGATTCCAGGGCAGGGTTACAAGCATGGCAATCCATTCAGTGACTGCCTCAAGGGAATCCTCCAAAAACCCTGTCAGGTCCCCAGGAACCCGAGAGGAGTCACCGGAGTCAGTACTTTTAGGACTAGCACCCAAGGACAAGTACTGAGCCCTCGTGAAAGGGAGCAGATTCTCCCAGGGGATCTTAAGAGCCTCCTGGACGTATCTGCATACCATCTTGAGAGGAGTCAGAATAGGTGATTTGGGAAAATTTAATCATCTTAAATTATTCTTACAAACTTGATTTTCTAAATATTCTGTCTTTCTAGGGAGCAAAGTCTTATCTTTAGCTTGGGCAATACATAGTCCTCAAAGCTGACCAAGTTCTTCCAGGCAAGATATCCTGCTAGCTTGCTCCTCCTTGACCCAACACACCTCAGAAAAGTTAGTTTTCCAAGTTGAGAATTCCGTAATCACCGTCCCCACAACCAATAAGAGCGAGGAATTCATTGTTGCCACAGTGTCCCACGGTGCTTCTAATGTAATTGTAGCAGTTTTTATCAAACCCCCTGGCACTGGAGTCAACACTCTTCCATGACCTGTTACTGAGGATTCCATAGCTGCGGTTGATAGTCCCGCAGAACATCCAGCACCTCGGGAAGAAACAGTGCGAGAAGTCGGCAATGCCTCAGAGCCATATTCACTTCCCTGCAATGGCATGCTCATCGGCAGACCAGAGGGCGGCACTCCGTCAGCAATTGCTACACTTCCAGGTCACGACAGGGGGTGCACTGCTCTGGGGAAAGCCCTACTCTGGATGAACTCAGAACCACAGAGCTCTCACTCAATGTTCCTGGCTTGGGCGCTGCCCCAGCCTGAGCAATGGCAAAACTGCATGCAGCCAAAGTCCTCTGCCTGTAGGGTATATTCGTAGCACAAAAAATAAGTTAGACTCTCTGTTGTCTAGGGGAATATGCCAACATTAACAATGGAGTTCTTGGGAACATCCATCAAGCAAACATTGACTGGACGGTAACAGCTGAGCCCAAGGGTAGACTGTCGTGTTTTTGCTTCCTCTGTCCCATATCCACCAACTAAAGTCACAACTCAGTTCAGGACGAGGAGGTCAGTGCAAAGCAACCACGCCGAGGCACAACCCTGCCACCATCTTGCCTCTTCTAGTTCTGGTTTTCAATTTGCATTGCAATGCAGCATGATATTTTGTAGTCCCTGATTTTACCCATTGGAATCAGTGCTGCAGTTGCCATAATGCATCATGCTGAGATAGTCAGGAATCCAGGACTGGCTTAAAATCTCATTACTGGAACTGGGTAACATGGAAGCTCTGAACTTGGACATCCTTTCTAAAATGCTCCTCCACATGGATTTTCTAGGTCTGTCTTTTTCAGTAAAACTTTCAAATCACGGGATGTATCCTACATTATGGGGATAATTTTATAAACCTTTTCCTCGTATACAATGCTGATTTAGAAAGGGCCGATGCAAGGAATGGAGTCATCCTAGTCATTCTTCTGCTCCCCTGCCCTCATTGCCACCGTTTCCATCCCTCTCTGGGGCATGCAGCGGCGACAATGACTAGGAAACCATGACACAGTGTTATCTTAAATCTCCAGTACTGGGCCATCTTTGTCTTTTACTATTTATCGCTTCTGCCTCCTTCTGACACAGACTTCTGGTTTATGCATCCAAAGTTGGCATCGGAGAGGGATGGAAGCAGCAGATAGTAAAAGACTTAAACCACGGCACAGCGCCGGAGACTTAAATTAACCACTGTGTCGCAGTTTCCTAGCCATTGCCACCACTGCTGCAATCTTTGGAGAGGGCAGCAGCATTGCAATGGGTGCTCCTGGAGAGCCGGCACTCTAGGTGACCGTCAGGTTCACCTGATGATAGTGCCAGCCCTGGATTTATGTGTGCAAAAAGCCTCTTAAAAATTAGGTCATGCCTGAAAGTAGGAGCAGGCCAAGATGATGTATACATTTAGAGTGGGTATACTCAGAAGAGGAGTTAAGATGGAGCATAGGCAGGGTCACGATCTACATGCATAATTTATACAATACAAATATATGTGCATAAAGTATGGCCTAATGTCTTTACCTTCAGTGTAGATGTAATTTCTTTGGATTCATGCTAGTATTTCACAAAGACACATAGGTGTATTTATAAAATAGGCACCTTTCTACCTTGGTTTTTTTTTTGTTTTTGTTTTTTAATTGTTTATATAGATTTTCTCAAATGCAAGAAACATACAAAAGGAACCAAATACCACTCAAAATGATACATTCAAGAACATAATATCACACCAGTATACAAAACGCATCAAGGGAGAGAAAGCCACTTTACTCCCCTAAGGGAGGCAAATCATATAATAGAAGAAAAAAGGAGTTATCAAAACTCCAATCAGGGAGCCAAACAATCAAGCCATCCCACCTATACACCCTCCTGCCCACCATCACCTTCCTTATCCACTAGAAACTGACGTAGCGAAGCCACATCAGTGTAAATATAATCATGACCTTCATAAGTGACTAAACAGCGACAGGGGAACTTCAAAAAAAAAGAAGCCCCCAACGCTAGCACTCTAGCTCTAAGCTCAAGAAACTGCTTCCGACGGGCCTGGGTGGCCTTATCCACATCTGGAAAAACCTGAAGTTTGAATCCACAAAACAACTCATCTTTGCACTTGAAATAAGCACGGATAATCTTCAATTTAAGTGATTCAGACCCGAAGGTCAGCACCAAAGTACATCGCTTTGGGATGATATCAAGTGAATCCTGTAGAAACTCAGTAAGATTAGGACCAACCGAGTCAGCCAAAGGAAAATCATCCTTGGCCTGCTCGGAGGCCCTAATCCTAGGAAAAAAAGAATACATTTGCACAATATCTACCGAATTCTCCAAATGCAAGATTTCAGATAAATACTTTTTCAACAAAATCTCAGGTGATAATAAGTGTGTGGATGGGAAATTAAGAAAACGAAGGTTCCTAGCTCGCTGGTGATTTTCAAGCAACTCCAATCTGTAGGAAACAGAGGAAATATCTTTAAGATAACCAAGATGAAAATCTTGATATGAGTGGAGTTGAGAATCTACCAGAGTCAAGGAACCAGCAAAACTGGTCATTTGATCATCAATAACTTTAACCTTATTAACAACATCATGTGAGAAATTACATAGAGAAGTAACAGTAGAAGACAAGCGTGTCTCAATTTTCTGAAGCATTAACCAAATATCTGCAAGAGTCACCTCACTTTTAAGTAATAAGGAATCATTTTCAGATGCAGCAGGGTCCACTGGAACTAACACCGGTAGCGGAGCAGGTGAAATTAATTTCAAAGGAGTAGATGAAAGAGTAGGCTGAGGGAAAGGAGGTGGTGTCCGGATGTCCGGGCTCAAGGAGGCCCCATCCAGAGACTGGCTAGCAAGCGGAAGGGCAGTAACATGTTTGTCCATGGGACCAGACACCTTACCTCCCTCTCCTGACGGTGCCTTGGCTGATGGCTTAGCTTTCCGCTTCCCCATGGACGAACCGAAACTGCTAGAGCTCTGCCTGGTGTGGGAGCAGCCGCGGTGTTTTTTCTTGCCACGGAGCAAGCAGCTGGTTGGAGCCCGGTGCCTGGTGAGTCAGCTGCAGGCACTGAGAGGCCACCCCTGGAGTGGAGGACCCCCCCACGAGCCCTACAAAACCTAGCCGGCGTTGTGTGCTGTTGGAGAGAGATCTGCCTGGTGTGGGAGCAGCCGCGGTGTTTTTTCTTGCCGCGGAGCAAGCAGCTGGTTGGAGCCCGGTGCCTGGTGAGTCAGCTGCAGGCACTGAGAGGCCGCCCCTGGAGTGGAGAACCCCCCCCACGAGCCCTACAAAACCTAGCCGGCGTTGTGTGCTGTTGGAGAGAGATCTGTCTGGTGTGGGAGCAGCCGCGGTGTTTTTTCTTGCCGCGGAGCAAGCAGATGGTTGGAGCCCGGTTGCCTGGTGAGTCAGCTGCAGGCACTGAGAGGCCGCCCCTGGAGTGGAGGACCCCCCCACGAGCCCTACAAAACCTAGCCGGCGTTGTGTGCTGTTGGAGAGAGATCTGCCTGGTGTGGGAGCAGCTGCGGTGTTTTTTCTTGCCGCGGAGCAAGCAGATGGTTGGAGCCCGGTGCCTGGTGAGTCAGCTGCAGGCAATGAGAGGCCGCCCCTGGAGTGGAGGACCCCCCCACAAGCCCTACAAAACCTAGCCGGCGTTGTGTGCTGTTGGAGAGAGATCTGCCTGGTGTGGGAGCAGCCGCGGTGTTTTTTCTTGCCGCGGAGCAAGCAGCTGGTTGGAGCCCGGTGCCTGGTGAGTCAGCTGCAGGCACTGAGAGGCCGCCCCTGGAGTGGAGGACCCCCCCCCCACGAGCCCTACAAAACCTAGCCGGCGTTGTGTGCTGTTGGAGAGAGATCTGCCTGGTGTGGGAGCAGCCGCGGTGTTTTTTCTTGCCGCGGAGCAAGCAGCTGGTTGGAGCCCGGTGCCTGGTGATTCAGCTGCAGGCACTGAGAGGCCACCCCTGGAGTGGAGGACCCCCCCACGAGCCCTACAAAACCTAGCCGGCGTTGTGTGCTGTTGGAGAGAGATCTGCCTGGTGTGGGAGCAGCTGCGGTGTTTTTTCTTGCCGCGGAGCAAGCAGCTGGTTGGAGCCCGGTGCCTGGTGAGTCAGCTGCAGGCACTGAGAGGCCGCCCCTGGAGTGGAGGACCCCCCCACGAGCCCTACAAAACCTAGCCGGCTTACACGCGGCCGCGTGTTCGCGTTCTAAGGGGCGTGTTGCAAGGGGCATGTCTTGCTCCTTATGTGCTCCTTTGGTGCACCTTTCTACCTTGTTAACCTAAGCATCCTACATGTGTCCATAAGAGTTCTGCCATTTTTCCACAACAACCAGGTTTCTTATTTGGTGGTTAGATTTACTCATCACCTCTCTTGAACTAGATCAATTAGGTGCAATTATACATTTTAGTAAAGGTCCTTTACCTGAAGGGGTTGTAGGTAGAAACTTTGCAGGGAAAGCTTTGGCATACATTGCTGAACAAATTTTTTTTACATCATTATGTCAAAAACCTTTTTATTAGTCCAAACAAGAAAACAAAGAAAGAGCAAAACACAGTGTACAGCACACATAAAGCACCATGATATAAGACAAAAAAATCCACAGTCATTTGCATACCGTCAAGCCAAATGTGAAAAGAAAGAGAAACAGCTGTACCCTGTATTCGGAATAACAATATTTTTACCACTTTATAAACCCCCGGTGATCCCGTCTCTCCGCTAACCAGTGGGGAGGATGAAAGCACTCACCACCTCATCCCCACAACCCACACAACTCCCAAATCTGGAGGAACAGACACCCCAAACCCAACCTCTGCAAAGTACAACTGTGGCAGAGCAATGAGTAACGATGCAGCAGTCCACCCCTCCTCTACCATGCAGATGTTGAGTCATCCATGAATACCAAGCTCAACCTGTCTCCTCCCCCCCCCCCCACACCCCTCAGCTCCACTTCCAGAGTATGCATAAAGGAGGCACCCATCTAGCCCCTGGAAAGATCTCGAGCCATCACTGCATGGTCAGAGAACATTGAGAATAGACTTCTAGCTCGCGGAGCCAATGTTTGGAAATATGGATCCCATTCAGCTATGAAGGTGTCTTGTAAATGCCCATCACTATGTGTCCCCAGAGCAACAGAGCACAGCCAATAGCTCAGAAGAAGATGATGCATAAGCAGCAGAGCACAACCTATCCAATGACGCTGAGGACCCAGATCTCCTTCAATGCAGGATATCAGACCAATACCGTGATGCATACAACAAGCATGGTTAATCCCTGGAGGGACACCAAATATCTATGTTTAGCTCCCCAGTAATGGGCAATAACCAGACCACTCCAAATCATATGATCCAGGGTTGCTGTTGTGCTACCACATTGAGGACAATCTGCCATTGTACTACACCCCTCCCAAAAGGCTCTATCCATGCTAGTGCTAGATTCTGGAATATGACTGAAGGTTGCCCCTGCTATATTGACAGCGAGGTCTTTTTGCCCACAGCTCAGCAATCGATTCTTTAGAAGTGCCAGCCACCATCTCCAGGTATTCCTTTTGCAAGGTAACTATCTGTACATGGGTCATACTATCTGGTATAGGAGCTCTTCCATCCGTGAGTATATGAAGATCTTGTGGCGAAAGGCCATGGAGGTAGCTGTGCACTTGAAAGTACCAGAATATTTCAGTTGATAGTCCAAAGCAGGCTTAAAGTTCCGTAAAAGAACACTTATTTTTAAGAAACAGTTTTAAGAAGTACAACTTCTCTGCCAAGGTCTTATTGTCCTCATGCTGCAGTAAGTTTTCAGTAGAGTGCTGGTCAATGATAATGCATCTTCTCAGCTTGCACAAACTCAACCAATCGTCATACATAATTTAAGGTACACATCTATGCTTACATTGTGCTAAATGATGGTGTAAAATAAGTGCAGTAGCAGCATGTCTGGATGCACGTTCAGGGCTGTGTTTCCAGGAGGGTAGGGATAGGACTGCATTTATATTGATTCAATCTTTTCTCTGCTGGTAGCCATGAGGATCACTTTGCTTTTGCTGGCAGCTATGAGAATCACTTGGTAACTTGCTTGTCTCATGCAAAGGTGGATCCCATACCTGTCCTGGGGCCTGCCCAGCCAGTCAGATTTTCTGGATATTCACAGTGGAGGGGGGGACATTTTAGAATCCAAATAAGGGTTTGTATATGTGCCGGGGATGTTTATGGGCCAAAATGTCTATGGACGAATTCTAGCACATGGCACCCACACACGTTTATCTCGCATGTACCGGGATGTCAGAACGTGCCCAGGAGGGGCAGAACGGGGGGCATAGTTTGCTATGGAGATGTGTATAGTGTAATCAGGAATGTCTCATATACGTTTTCCAATTTTCCCACAGACATGCCCATTATTCTTGCCGGAGAGATGGAATAAGGTAGGTAGTTAGAAACGTTTCTGCTGTGTTCTACAAATCATCCCTGCAAGTGAGAGTGTGTGTGTGTGGTTTCAGGGTTGCACAGGTGGATCTGATGTGCCGATCTACAATTCGGGGGGGGGGGGGGAGGGGCATGAATGCCTAGCCAGTACCTGGACTTTATGGATGACCGCAGTGACATTAGGTACCAGTGTGATAGGGCATCCTAAAATTGCTTCACCAGATCCTTGTTTAAATACAGCTTCTACAGAAAAGTCACACAGAGTCCAATAATACAAAAAAAAAGCCTGCATGAGTGGAGAAACAAACCCAAAACAAAAATTAAATGCTGGAGGAAAAAGACTTCAGGGTTATATACACCAATGTAATGGTGCCAGATAATGTGAACTACACAATTCAATCCACAGTGACCATTACCGGCTCAGCACAGCGGTTTATATACCCTTTCACATCATAGGTCATAAAAATCCTCCAGTAGGAGTAGTCTGAGTACATACTCTCAAGCAAGTCATAGACTACAAAACATTCCAAAATATGGCTTATGTATTCCCATAGCAAAAATCACACTTAGCTTTGGCAAGAAACACCAACAGGTCCAACTCCATCATTGGGTGTTTCACCAAGGCTGCTTCAGGGAGCTAAACCATATGTAGAAAGCCAAGCTTCAATGACACCAAGCTGCTTCAGGGAACTAAACTTTTAGAACTGCTTGGTGTATTCGGTTTGGGGGATTTCTGTTATATTTCTGTATCCTTTTAATGTTCTTGTGATTTTTGTGAATGACTATTTGTGTGATTCGCTTGTGTAGCTGTAGTATGGGTGCTGTAGTGCACGGTTATTTGCAGGAGTTTAAAACTGTGAGATGCTGCGAGTATCCATTGGTTAGATTTGTTGCTAGTTCCTCAACTTGGGGGTGTCATGATGTCACTGTGGCATCGCAGTCATGATTCCCTGGAGAGTCTACATAATGTGCAGGTGTGGCATTTTTTCAGTCTGGTATATGGCTGTTAAGTGTGAATTTCGGGTTGAGATGCCTTTGATGTAAGTACACTGGGTTCATGTTTTTGTTAGCTGTTGGTATTGTGATGTATTTATTTGCTTTATTAGTAGATTAATACAATAATACAAAATTCTTTTGAATGTTTCATAGACTTGGCTTGTGGCATAAAGTTTAGTTCCCTGAAGCAGCTTGGTATCGTTGAAGCTTGGCTTTCTACATATGGTTTAGCTCCCTGAACCAGCCTTGGCGAAACACCCGGCTGCAGAATTGGACCAGTTGGTGTTTCTTGCCAAAGCTAAGTGTGATTTTTGCTATGGGGATACATAAGCCATGTTTTGGAATGTTTGTAGTCTATGAATTGCTTGAGAATATGTATTTAAACTATTACTACTACTGGAGGCTTTTTTATGACCTATGATGTTAAAGGGTATAGAAACCGTGATGTTGAGCCTGCAACAGCCATTGCGGAGTGAACTGTGTACTTCACATTATCTGGCACCATTGCGTTGGTGTATGTAACCCTGAGGTCTTTTTCCTGCAGTATTTAATTTTTGTTTTGCATTTGTTTTTTCACTCGGGCAGGCTTTTTGTTTGTATTATTGGACCCTGTGTGCCTTTTCTATAGAAACTGTGATAGGGCAGCCATACAGCAGCTGAGCCAGGCACTTGGAGACCTGACTGCTGTTGTGTCAATATTCCCCAGATTGTGCTATGCAGACTATATTCTTACGCAGTCCAGGATCTATGCAAGCTGCAAGAGTAGTGATATATCTGGAGGCTGACTACTTAGAATGATGGCACAGGGATCCCCCCTCCTATGTACACACAGGCCTGACCAGGGGAGAAGTGCCACAAAGCAGACTGAGGGAAGGCAGGCAGGGTTGCCCCACACATAGCAGATATATACAGACCAACATAAGCCAGGACAGAGAGTGGACATTCTATGGGACAGGTCTAGCCACATGTAGGGAACTGCTGTGAGAAAGGCCAGTACCTAGATTTGTGGGAAACAGATGCCATAGCCAGACAGCCATAGGCATTAGAAGAACATTGTTATGTCACTCAGCAATACAACACATCCTTTGGAGACTTGCAAAGTTAGTTTAGTTTTTTGTGAGGTTGGTAAATATACTTAGCATGTTAAAGAGTGTTTTTAGATATGATCAATGCAAGAATAACTGAGGTAGTGTTATACTGCCAAGTAATGTGTGATGCAAGGTAGAGCATGTCAAACATGTTCATATCTATTTGATCGTATTATATATTAGAGTGCACTGAGATTACTTTGCAGTGTTCTGGGCATGAAACAGACTAGCAGATATGGTCTAGTTTGCATCAGCATTTATGTATCTTCAGTATTTATGTCTAGTTTACATTAGTACAACACTGTCAATGAGAAGAGCAACTGAGGAGATGCACGTTTTTAACTGAGGAAGCATGGCCATCGGAGGCATCCATGGGTATATCGCGGAGACAAGCAGGATCAGAAATGTGCAGCTTTCCAAAATATGGTGTGCACAGGGACATCCAAAATGATTGCAGTGTTTATTTGTGTCCTGTAATATTAGTGAGGACGGGTTTCTCCGCTTCCCTCTATGGCCCGTGCCTGAACCCCGTGCACATGCCTCGCACTGCATATGTGCACAGGCTGGCTGAACAGTATGTTGGATGTGCTACACCGGACACATCTACATGCTAATTCCATAAACGTGGGTGCGTCTATACCTGTGGATGCGGAATTGGCATGGAATTGTGCCCATTTCTGATTTAAATGTATCCAAGGGCCAGACGTGGATTTTGTGGAATCTGCCTCAATGAATATGTATAAGAGAAATTTGTATACAATGTAGGCAGTGTATACAGATCTGTCTCATGCACATTCAATGTGGATATCCTGAAAACTTGACTGGCTGAGAGGTAGGTCTGGGAACCTTTGATTTATAGTGTATTAGGTAGTAGAGATGTTATGGTACTTGTGGGCTCCTATGATCTACAGTAGGAAGGTACAGGAAGATAGGAAATTTAAAGCCAAAACTTCCAGGGTACCAATGTTGGAAATTCTTTTAGTGCTTTTGCAGGTGACAGTGATAATAAGCCAGATATCCACCTCATTCTGCATTGCTCAGTTTGAGTTGTTTTCTTAGGCGTACCAATTAATATATTGCTTCCCCTAAGGAGGAACTTCAGGCACATCGTCCATGATAGAATCTTATGATCTGGCTCAGTTTCTATCAGTTTTGGGGGAAACTAATTACTCATTGCAATCAAGCCACCTGTGGAAAATGAGGACAGCTACAGAAACTGCATGGCATTTCACTACAACGCATAGGTGGCCTCCACAACCTATGCTTCCTAGACTTCTGTCATGGTTTCTACACTGCAGCGTAAATAACCATTTTGAGAGTGGCAAAATGAATGGAAGATGTTTCTAAGGAAATAACTACCTCTTATAAATTTTCAGTATCTCAATATGCCTCTTTTCTCTCTTTAAAACCCTTTTGATCTTTTCTCCATGGAAGCACCATGGGAGTCTCGGTCTTCCACATCACTAATATTCCACTCAATTTATTTTTCTCTGTCTTCATCCCCACAAATGAAAGAGGGCAATCCCAGAAGATGTAGCTCATAACACCACAACCATGCCCCAGGTAGTAGGTAGTATGTGTGTGGTGGGGGGGGGGGGGGGAGAGAATGCTACAACATTGCCCACAGGAAGACAAGTGCAGTAATCAAAAGGATGATAATGTTATTAAGGACTGATGTGAAGTGCCTAGAGAGCTGTGGAGGAGATTTCTTCTTCCAAATTTACAAGGTATGTGATATTTCCCTAGCCTACTGCAATAATCTGTCCCTGAGTGGGGGGTAGAGGCAGGATGGTGAGCCAAAGCCTTTTGACAGTAACAAGGAATATATTGAACAGATGGAACTCCAGCACACCCAGGGACATGAGCAAACAGTAACAGCAAGGAATATCTTGCCTTAGACATTAACTGTAAGTGCACTTTGATTAATAGTGTGATGATATACTGTATACATAAATTAGCATTTGCATGGCTGGTCACAGATTTGCAGAACTGTTGAATGCTACTGCAGCTTTATGGAATAAGCTCTGCAGCAAAGTAGGGTCACATCTGATGCCACCCTAGACTCTGAGTAGATACCTCCTGTCAATTCTAAAGCATACCTTGTCACTCTAGGAAAGACAAGAAAGATTAGTGGGGCAGGTCTTACCTCACATTGACAAGCCTCAATAGTATAAAGAGAGGAAGAGAAAGGAGAATGAGAAGACCGAGTAAAGAGAGAGAACTGAGGTATGAGTTCATCTGGAGCAGATGATCCACTGTCCTCACCAAAAGGCATGCAAAGGCCCTCAAGTCAGTTATAATGCCTGCGGTATCTTCATGCATTAGAACATTTTTCTATTTCTGCCAGAGCCTCAGTGACAGTAGAACAGCAGGGCATATCATTAAAAGCCTCTTATGGCTCTGGTGGCCATACTACTACTATTACTGAACATTTGTATAGTGCTACAAGACATATGCAGCGCTGCACAGACCATGTAAAAGACGGTCCCTGCTTAGCAGAGCTTACAGTCTAATCAAGACAATCAACACAGTAATGTAGGCATAGAATACATCTAGGGGGAATGGTAAGGAAACAAAGGAGATTAGGCGAATAAAGATCCAAAAGTGGCAGTGAAGAGGTAAGTTTTCATCTTGGATTTGAAAAGGGCCAGAGATGAAGCCTGACATACATACTCAAGTAGTTTGTTCCAGGCATAAGGAGCAGCAGGGTGAAAGGAGCGGTGAGTTAGCAATAGAAGAGAAGGGCACAGATAAAAGCAATTTGCCAGAAGAGCGGAGTTCCCAAGGAGGGGTGGAAGGAGAGATAAGAGAGGAAATGTGGTGAGGAGCTACAGAGTTTGCACTTACAGATCAGCAGAAGAAGTTTGAACTGGATGTGGAAATGATAGGGAGCCAATAAAGTGACTTGAGAAGAGGAGTAATATGTGCATGATGATGATGATGGAAGATTAGCCACGCAGCAGAGTGTTGAAGGGGAGAGAGATGATTCAGAGGGAGACCAGCAAGGTGTAGGTTACGATAGTCAAGATGGGAGGTGACTAAAGAGTGAATAAGTGTCTTAGTAGTGTGTTCAAAATGGACTGGGCAAATTTTGGTGATGTTGTAGAGAAAAAAATGGCAGGTTTTAGCTATCAGTTGGATGTATGTGGAGAAGGAGAGAGAGGAGTCAAAGATGACCCCAAGGTTGCGAGCTGAGGAAACAGGGAGGAGTAGAGAGTTATCCATAGAGACTGAGAAAGGAGGAAGGGGAGAGGAGGGTTTAAAGGGAAAAATAAGAAGCTCGGTTTTGGCCATGTTAAATTTCAAGCAGCGGTGAGACATCCAAGCAGCAATGTCAGGCAGACAGGTCTAGATTGCCGGAGAGATTTCAGGTGTAGAGAGATGGATCTGGGAGTCTTCAGTGTAAAGATGGTACTGAAAGCCATGGGAAGAGATGAGTGCACCAAGGGACGGTATATAGAGAGAAAAGGAGTGGACCCAAGACTGACCCTTGGGATACACCAACTGAGAGTGGGATAGCAGTAGAGGAGGATCCACTGCCCTTGTGTCATGAAGGAGTGGTATATCAAGAAACCAAATAAACATAAATATAAACAAACACTGAAGGAGTGATGGGAGAGATAAGAAGAGAACCAGGATAGCACAAAGCCCTTAAAACCAAGCGTGGACAAGCTATCAAGGAAAAGATTGTGGTCAGTAGTGTCAAAAGCAGCAGAAAGAAGATTGAGGATTGAGTAAAGGCCCTTGGATTTTGCCAGGAAGAGGTCACTGGAGACATTGGCAAGAGCCATTTTGGTAGAATATAAAGGACAAAAGCCAGAGCCTCTGATCCAGAGGGGCTTGAGAGAAGAGAAAGTAGAGGCAACAGCGGTGAACTGCACATTCAGATAATTTAGAAATGAAGGGGAGGAGGGTGACAGGCAGTAGTTAGGACAGGTAGAGTCTAGTGTGGGTTTCTTGAGGAGAAGAGTGATCACAGCATGCTTGAAGGCTAAAGATAAAATTTCAGTGGAGAGCAATAGGTTGAGAGATAGAAGGGACTATAGTGGAGGAGATTGAGCTAAGGAGATTGGTGAGAATAGGATCAGAGGAGCAGGTAGTGAGTTTGGATGAGTAAAGAAGGTAAGTGGTTTTCTCCTCAGAGATCATAGAAAAGGAAGAAAAGGTAGCAGAGGTAGGCGGAAAAGTTGGGAGTGAAGAGGGGGAGGAGGGGAAGTAGCTGACCTTGTGGGGAATTAGAGTGTGATCTTGTAGATTTTGTCATGGAAGTATTCAGCCAGGATTTGGGCAGACAAGGAGGGAGGGGTCGGAGGAGGTGGCACCTTGAGGAGAGAGTTTGAGTTGTAAAGAGACGGCAAGGGTCAAAGGCGACAGAGTTAGATGGCATAATAGTCTTGTTTGGCGAGTGCTATGGCTGACTGGAAAGAGTCAAACATGAATTTGAAGTATAGAAAGTCCACAAGGGTGCAGGATTTGAGCCAAGCATGCTTAATTGAGCAGATACAGTAATGTAGATAGCGGGTAATGGAAGACAGTCAGGGTTGAGTTATAGTACGCCTCACAGGATGTGACATGGGTGAAGCAAGAGCGCCCAGAGCAGTGGAGAGTGCAGTGTTATAGGCAGCTACTGCCTCATTAAGAGACTCAGATGACATAGTGGAGGAGAGAAGTGATGAGACAGTGGAGGAGAGAGCCAATGGGTCAATAGCATGAATATTTCCAAAGAGGTTGGGAAGACAGGGCAAGGTTGAGGTAGTGGGTGATGAAGAATGAAGCTTAGCGGGTGATGGTTTGATAAGGGAAGAAGTGAGGTACGGAAGTTTGAGGGTAAGCAATTAGAGAAGAATACAAGGTCAAGGAAGTGGCCTTGCTGGTGAGTGGGGATAGTAGAGCAAAGTTGAATGATGAGGTAAGGGAGAGGAGCTTTAAAGCATAAAGTTCAGAGGGGTTATCAACATGAATGTTAAAATCCCCAAGGAAGGATCCAAGATGGCAGCTGTGGTTGGGCATGCTCCAGCTGCCTGCTGGTGAATGGTCTCTGTTCACGAGAACTTAGTGTTTTTGCTCCTAAGTTTCTTACCTTATCAATGGGGAAGAGAAAGAGGAAAGGCAAGTACCCCAAAGCTGACTTTTCACCTAAACAGCTCCCCATAACCAAGTTCATTGCTGTTGGAGCGATACAGAGTTCTGCTGGGTTAGCATCAAAGCTGACTCCAAAGGCAGTCCTTTCGACCTCAGATTTTAGTCTGAGCCCTGAGCAGCGTGTTCCACCAGATAAGCCTCTCCCACTGCCAGCTGAACAGACTTCCTGGCTGCATCCACCTCTGTTTGAGGCAGGCACTGTTTTGTTGTCTTTGAGTGTAATACCAAGCCCAGAGATGCTGCCAAATGCTTCCAGAAGGGTTGGGGGAACCTCCCTTCTTGATCCTGGACAGAGCGCCGGTGGTCTGGCACCTACGGCATCTGATGGGGTGAATCCATCTCAGCTGAAGTTTGCAGGGAACCTTTGTATCCCGGCTGGTGGTGGCATTCTGGTGAAATCATCGGTGGTTACTTTGGACTCTATCTGTACTGAGATAGTATCATTGGAATGTTCTGTCTCCAGCCACTTATATGAGGTGGAAACAGCTACCCAGGACCTTCAAACAAGACCAAGCTAGTAGGGACTCTGCTAAAACATCGGAGCTTGTTTCCTCTCTAGTGAAGACAATACAAGCAAGGTGCACTTCCTTTGTTAAGGATAGCTCTGCGCTTCATGCTAAGTTGTAAAAGTTTGAGAACTTTTCTAAGAAGCCTAATTTGTGTTTTGCTAATTTTCCTGTGTGCTCTGTTATCTCCCCGGTTGAGCTTTATAAAAAATATCAGAAAATGCCATCCCGAACCCTAAAATTTACTATTTAACTATGAAGAAGCATTCTAGTAGTACTGCAGTTAATGAAGTTGGGGAAGAGATGGCTAGTTTTGATACCCTGAACTTGTCTCGAGTTTTGGAAACCTCAACTGAAAAGACTATGTGCAGAGCATCTCTGTTGGTGGTGTTTGTGTTGGACCGGGCAAGGACTTTAAAACTGTATTTCAGGAATGTTGCTAAATTATTTCTTGGACATATCCTATGTAACTCAAGCTAACAGGAAATTGTTTCTGTCTATGCACCCTATGTATTAAGATTTCCTTGTAAGTGTGTGACTAATTCTGAATCTCTAAGATATATTTTCTATGATCCGAAGCATTTACGTCTGTTTTTGGATGCCAAAAAGGTACCTGGATCCGCTGCTGTTACAGAGAGGTCCTCTTAGATTAGCTCATTTTTAGACACTTTGCAAGTAGTTGTACCGCACGGTTTCCTTTTTCCTAGGGATCATATTTTCTGTTATGTATTTTGTCTTATCATTTGCCAGAGTCCTACCCTTCTTTTAATTTAGGGCTTGTAGTGTCAGGCACAAACTTTGGAAAATTGCCTTTCCTTGTTTAACGTATTTCTTATGTAGCATTATTTCTGTTTACCCCTTTCCTTTTCCTTCAAGTATGCTGGTGTTGCTTGATGTAAATTGATTAACTTTAGAAATTTAAAAAAAATCCCCTTTATTTCTCTGCCTCATATGATACCTCTGATGCTGTAGTATGTACAGTAGCTTATTAACCTTCAGAGGGGCATGTGTATTAAGCTGCTCTACCTGTGACTATCTATCAGTGCGTTGTAACAGGTAGTATGAAAAAAGTGCAGACCGTGCAGATAATTTTGGTACTGTCTTCATTTTCTGCTGTATCTGGGTGAGTGGGCAGGATACGAGCGGAGAGTGGGCTGTGGGTGCCGCAGATGTATTCAGCATGTGGTAGCTATCAGAGCTGCAGACAGCATGGGTGCATCATAATGTTTGCATTTTTGGAGTGGTATCTGCTGGGGAAATGCTCTGCATACCCTCAACAGATACCACATGCTTTTTGTAACTAATGCGGCACTATGTGCACTAAAATACCACGTTAGCTGCAAAAGCTTATCATGGTTTAGTAAATATGCCCCTAAGTGTCTTTCAAAAACCACTCCATAATATCAATATGTTCATGAAGTTAAATTATAAGTGACTCCAATGTGCTTCCAAATTCACATTTTCTGAATTTCCTTATGTCTTCTAATGCTGACAGTATTTCTTGTGTGCTGAATCAGGGCTTTAAGAAAACATCAACAATAACTTCTAAAGACATTGGAGCAGAAGATACATGCTCATTATATTATTCTTATTTGAACCCGTGATATACATTTTCTTTCAAGGTGTAGTAAACAACTTACCACTAGGCTTGAAACAAATTGCCTTTTAGCAAACATGAACTTTTTTTTTTTTTTTTTTTTTAAATTCTTTATTTTCGTTTTATAACAACAAAGGAAAAGGAAGACATACAGCTAAAAGACAGATACATAAAGTGTAATACATACACCAAAGTAAACCCCTGCCACCCCCCTCCCCCCTGCTTCTTCTCTAGAAAACTAATCATTCCCGAAGCGGGCGTGTACTTACATTATTGTGTTACAAAACCTAACGGTGATCTGAAACATGATGAGTGCACATTATACAGGCATGTTGGAGCAATGAGCAGATTGTACATAATCATTAAGCATCTGCCATTTAGACAAGCGAGAGTGAGGTTGGGCATGGGGAATAGCTCTCCGAGGTATCTGCTCATATTTACTATATAAGCAGACGAGGTTCCACCATTCATTGACAGTAAGTCGAGAGCTATCCTTCCAATTCCTCGTGATTAAGCATATGGCTATACACAGCATGAAATCAAGGAGAAAGCGACCCTTCTTAGGAAGAGAGGGGACCTCCGCCACAGAGCGGAGTCCCACGATCTTCCAAGAGAGAGGTTCGTGAAGGTGTAAGATAAATTGAATACAACCCCAGACCCGCCCCCAATAAACCTGTAGTTGAGGACATTCATAAATAACATGAGCGAAGGTTCCCACAGCAGTATGGCAAGACCAACACTGGTCCCTAGCATTTGTGTTCCATTTGGCTATTTTTTCTGGGGTATAAAAGCATCTGTGTGCAAAAAAGAAGAGAGTTTGGGTAACAGAGGCAGACCGGGAAACCCGCACTACTTTGCTCCAGAAAACGCTCCATTGCACAGGGGTTAAAGTGGTTTGCAGTTCGCGCTCCCAGGCTTGTTGGGCTCTAAAAGTGGCCGTGTCTGTACCCTGACATAATATTTTATAAAAGTTAGAGGCTACCCCATGTGTACTACTAATAGAGTGAACTATCTCTAATAGCCCGTCCTCAGTAGGGGCAGAGGGCGGCATGATTCGAGCACTTTTGAGGCAGTGTTGAAGCTGCATCAATTGAAAGTAGTGTTTCGTTGGTAACGCAAATTCCTTTTGTAAATCAGAAAAGGTTTTCCAACGGGCTGCAGAGAAAAGCTGTTGGGGTGTCCAGATCCCCCTTGAGTACCAGGGTTTCCATGCTATCGTTCTATTTAGGACTTGAATTCTGGGGTTATTCCATAGCGGGAGTCCGTCCTGAGGACATACGTTCGGGCCCAGTGTTAGAATGAGAGTGTTAAAGTCCGCAAGGGTATCGACAATCATTGGTGGATGGCGGGTATCTACTTGATAGGACATACCGGGGAGATGGGTCAACGGAATTGGGCTACTAAGCTCCTCTTCTATGTCAAGCCAAACTGGTCTGCTGTCTGTTGAGGCATCTAGCCATCGGGCACCTTGCTTAAGTAGGAAGGCTTGATGATATCTAAGAAAATCAGGAAATCTGGTACCCCCTCTTTCCTTTGCAGACTGTAGTTTTTGTTTAGCTATCCTTGGTGGCTTGCCCTGCCAGAGATAACGGACGAGAAGGCCCTCAATATCTTTATAAGTATGTAGCGGGAGTAAGCATGGCAGCATTTCTAAAATGTAGTTCACTTTGGGGACTATCATCATTTTCACAGTTTCTAAGCGGCTCCACCATGTAAGAGATAAGGGAGACCAACGATTCGTGAGCTCACGGACTTTGGAGACTACCTCTTTGGCATTAAAACTGATAGTGTCTTCTAAAGGAGAACAGTAATGGACCCCGAGATACTTCACCATGCGGGATTGCCAAAGGAAGGGAAAGGCCTGCATGTCAGCCTCATGTACCCAGCGGTTCAGTGGGAATGCTACAGATTTGGTCCAGTTAATTTTATAGCCCGATAATTGTGAGTATCCGTCAATCAGATCCAAGACAGCTGGAACCGAATCGAGGGATACGAAAAGCATAAGGTCATCTGCATATGCAGAGAGTTTA
Organism: Ichthyophis bannanicus; assembly: GCA_033557465.1. Classification (NCBI taxonomy): domain Eukaryota; kingdom Metazoa; phylum Chordata; class Amphibia; order Gymnophiona; family Ichthyophiidae; genus Ichthyophis; species Ichthyophis bannanicus. Next base: position 385,870,389 of record CM066035.1, on the reverse strand, counting down.
ATCTCCCTATGACTGAAGGGGACACCTCGAATACGTGCGGACTGTCTAATAAGGAGGGCTAGGGGTTCAAGGGCTAGATCAAAGAGCATTGGTGATAGGGGGCAACCTTGACGCGTGCCTCTTTGGAGATTAAATGGCTGAGACTTGATGGCATTTACACAAATACTGGCGACGGGTTGAGTATACATGACTTGGAGATATCGGAGGAAGCCCTCCCCAAAGCCATACCATCGGAGAACTGCAAATAAGAAGGGCCATTCTAGGCGGTCAAAGGCTTTTTCTGCATCCAGGGAAAGACCCACCCATGGATGATCTAGATTGGCAGCACTGGATAGTACATGGCACAAGGTCCGAGCATTGTCAGCAGTTGATCTGCCGGGTATAAAACCGCATTGGTCGGGGTGAATTAGGGTGGCCATCCTGTCAGATAGCCGGGTGGCCAAGATCGTTGCGAAGATCTTATAATCGGCATTAAGTAGGGAGATTGGACGGTAGTTGGCGGTTAGTAGCGGGTCTCTGCCTTCTTTCTCAAATACTACCACATTAGCTGCAGAAAAGGATCCCAAAGAGGATGTATCTACCGCAAGGGCAGTAAAATAGAGTTTTAAATAGGGAACTAAATCTGCACTGAACGTTCTGTAGAATTCGGTCGGGAGACCATCGGGCCCTGCGGCACGGCCCGAGGCTGTTCGTTTTAGGGCAGATTGGATCTCTGAAGTAGAGAAGGGTTCATCCATCGCATCCCTATCATCTTCAGAGAGGGTCGGCCGCTGAATGCCAGAAAGCAATCGCTCGAATGTCTCTGACGAGAACTCACATTCAGATTGATATAGGCGGGTATAGAAATCCCGAAAGAGCTCTACAATGTCGGAGTCTGTGGTCACTATGCCCCCTCCCTGTGGAGCTCGAAGGGCCGCTACGCGTTTGGCTTCTTTTTGACCTTTCAAGGCGTTGGCTAAGAGTCGACCGGCTCGGTTATTTTCACGATAATATGTCCCTCGCTGAAGCTCAATACTCTTAGAAGCTGCAGTTGAGAGGATTGAATTATATTGAAAACGGAGACGCTGTAATCGAATTAATACACATGGATCAGTACGTGAAGTTAGAACTCGTTCGCCTGCTTTTATTTGTTGGTCTAGTATGAGTAGCTGCTGTTTGCGTTGTTTTCGCAGGCGGATTTGATAGCTAGTGATCGTTGCTCGAATGGCCGCTTTGAAGCCCTCCCACCAAGCCCAATTCGCAGTATCCTGGGGTAGATTAAAATGGAAGTAATCCTGTATGGCTGCTCGAATTTCTAACTGGAACTCTGGCTGAGTTAACAGGGCTCTATCAAAGAACCAGGCCCCCGAATTCCCTTGGGGTGCAGTAGTGTGTAGTTGAAAGGAAATGGCAGCATGATCTGAAATATGTTGGGAGTGAATCTTTGCAGTGTCCACCTGAGGAACTAACAGTTTTGATATTAGAAAGAAGTCTATGCGAGACTGGGATTTATGAGGGGAAGAGAAGAAGGTGAAGTCAAGCTCATTGGGGTGTAGTAACCTCCATAGATCAACTAAAGCAAGATCTTTGATCAGGGAGGTAAGCGTGGTGTGACTCTTGGGGGGACCACTTGTCCTAGGCGGCTGTTTGTCAATCAGGGGATCAAGGACTAGATTGAAATCCCCCCCAATTATCAAGGAAGTATTAGCTGAGGCCTGCGCAACCTGAGCAATGGTAGCAAAAAAGGCAGGGTCATCCACATTAGGAGCGTAAAGGCATATACATGTAACTTCAAGGCTACCTATCTTGAGGTGAACTCTGGACCATCTACCTTCTGTATCTGAGCTAGTCGCAATAATAGTAGCATGCAAAGATTTCCTTACCAGTATGGCAACCCCACATTTCTTAGAAACGGCTGGGGAATAGGCGGCCACCATGTAAGGTTTAATATTGAGTTTAAGAGTTTCCTTCGAATTTAAATGCGTTTCTTGGAGAAAAATCAGATCCGCAGCTTCCTGACTTAGGTAGCTTAGGATTTTCTTCCGTTTTATCGGATTATTGATTCCTTTTACGTTCAATGAGAAAATCTTACATGGTGCCATCAATCAGTAATAGACATTTTAGGTAAGGGCGCTTAAAGACATACAACATAATCAGAATCTGTGCAACAATGACATAATCACCGAGTATTCTGGCTAATACACCCCATATTGAAAAGTATGTACCAAAGTATCTTAGAGAAGAAGCAAAACCCCCAAAGAATATGGCGACCATATGTCTGCGGGAGGAGGCCCTAGAGAGGAAATAGAAGACAAGAAAAAAAAAGAAAAGAAACACCAGAGTCCATAATTAACACTGTCTCTGATACTCATCGAGGCTACTGTGGGTAGATGGAGTCGGGTCACAGATATCATCAAAAGTAAGGCAACAAACTGCCCTCGCCAGACTCTTTGCTGGGCTGCGGCAGATCCAATATGGCAGGTACAGCGGATATGAGAATACTTGCAGGAATATTCTGGAAGTCAGCGCATCAAGTCGGCTTCTTTGGAATCCAAAAACTCCGCTAGTAGATCAGGGTCCTCAAATGTTCTTGTCTGATTGTGAAGCGTGACTCGGAGCTTGGCCGGGTACATCAGGCCATAACGTGCTTGTAGTTGTTGAAGCCTCGGCCGGAATTCCAGAAAGCGCTTTCGGCGGTCGACCGTGGGTTTAGCCAAGTCGGGATAGAAGGAGATCTTGTGGCTCTCAAACTCCATATGGCCCTTTGCCCGAGAGGCATTTAGAATTTGCTCAACGTGTTGATATCTCAAAAGTCGAAAAATGATAGGCCGCGGGGTCTTCCTGTTGAGCGTTATGCTTGTGGGTACACGATGAGCGCGATCGATCTCCAAATCTTTGGTAAAGGTGATTTGGAGCAGGGAAGGGAGGATTTTGCATAAAAACTCTTTCATGTCTCCCGATTCCGCTCCCTCCGGTATGCCCACGAGTCGTATGTTGTTGCGGCGCGCTCTATTATTGCCATCTTCCACTTCTTTCTGCAAGGCCCGCACCTGACGTTCAACTTTGTCGAGTTTGGACAACCGGGCCGCATGGGAGTCCAATATGCTCTCCATTTTGTCCTGACGCGAAGAAAGCCCTTCTAGCTTGCTTTGCAGCACACCAAAATCTTCCCGCAGCGCTCGGAGTGCTTCACCGTTTGACTGCACGAGGTCTTTGACCCCTCTAATCTCTGCGAGGATTTCCTGCTGCATTTCGGGGCCCTCGCGCAAGGCCAGCCCCTTCTGCGGGGACGGAGGTTCAGTTTTGGAACGTTTGCCGTGAGAAGCCGCTGGAGATCCAAATTCCAGACGCGTGGGTTTGGTCCCCGCCATCTCACCAATGTGCCCCGGCAAGATCAGAGTAGAAGTTCCAAGTATGTACGGTGTTAATTCAGGATTCTGAGTAGGCCTCTCGGGAGCCTCAGCGTTATGCGACCATCCCGCTGGACATCAGGCTCCGCCCCCCTAGCAAACATGAACTTTTAAATACTCATACTCTCCCTCCTATGTGATTACTAATCAATTGTTTCACTTCATCTTTGCTATGCTGATGTTTCATTGGTTAATTGAATCATTTATTTATTTATTGTTTTTCTATACCGCACTATTCGGCATCAGCGCGGTTTACAAGGAACAGGTTTGTACAATGTAGAACGTTCAGACATTGAACTTACATATAACAGGGAATTTAAACATGGATAACAGGTTGACTTTATACACTATGTACAAAAAGGGTTCATGATACAAGCCCTATAAGGGATGATTAAATGTAGTGAAAAGTTATCATTGGAGATTGGTTAGGCGGCATGATTTGAGAGACTGTTGGTTTGAGAGATGCTGCTTAGGTGATGTTGTCAGAGTTACAGAAGTGTTGCAGAAATAGATGGTGTTTGAGGGCCTTTCTGAACTGGGGGAGATTGTTTATCATGCTTATTTCTAATTGTATAATCCATGCACACACTTCCAGTCCCCATTCTATGCATGTATTTAAACCCTCAGGGTATATACTTTGTAATTGGAAAAACCATCATTCTTATAATCATAAATGAATGATCTCCTCCTCTTGAATGCTGTGGCACTTAATCAATGGAAAAACAATGGAGAGACTGAAAGCTATTTCAATTTCATAGCGAGATATTATGGGCAGCTCCATATTCCTTCAGACAACTCTTAAGCTCGACTTTTCTTATTTGGAACTGTCTTATAGTATGGCCAACAGAACACTTCTTTTATGAGCTTTCAAGAACGTACTGTAGATCATAAAACTGGAAAACGTTAAAAAGTCTATCTGCATTGATGATATGCATTTTTTATGGTCGCATTTATAATGTCTTTTCAGAACTTACTCAAGGATTGTATTTAATGTATCTGTGCATGCTTTCATTGAGAACATCATTGGACTTAAAATTTCTTTCATATTGGCATTTCTTGTATATGAAAATCTCTACTTTCTTGAAAACATGATAATAAATGAAACACTGTGGTCAATGTTTTTCTTTAAATGCTGGCTATGATGTTTAAATCATTCACATTTATTTATTAATTTATTACAGTTTCTTATATACCGCGCTATTTAGAATCAGCGCGGTTTACATCATAACAAAACGACCATAACGACAAACTGTCAGGTTTTACATTGAACAGGAGTACAAACTTGGATAACTGTATATTCAGTACTGTATAGTTAGAGGCACCGAATGTGCAAATGACAGCTGAGCTATATTTATAATGGTGATATTCATCAGCTATCCATATACAGTAGCTAAGGGGATCATTCTGAACAGTGAATAGTGGGGATGGACGTCCCATTTGGACGTCCATCCCTGCTATTTGCTCCCCTGCTGGCCGCAGCTGAAGTCTCCCTGTACGAACAGCACGTTTGTACGGGGAGGCCTAGACGGGGACAGGAAGGGGCATTCTAGAGGCAGAACAAGGGTGGGGCATGGGAAGGCTGCAACCCCGGACATACAGGGCCGATTCAGAGGTCGGCACTGTACGTTGGCACTGTGAACTTATACAGGGGACTTATTCTACTGCAGAATTTGAATAAGTCCCCCCCCCCGGACGTCTGAGGATGATGTTGCTGGGCTCACAAAGACAAGTAGGGGGCTGCAGGAAGTTCTCCACAGCTGGATCCTGGTTATGGGAGGCTGGATCGAGGGTCCAGCTGCGGGGAAAGAAGGATTTTGCTGGTGGCTGGCATTTGAGGCTTCTGAATAGAGCCGCGATGCCATGGTGATGGGACAACATGGCACTGAGGATCCATTCAGATAGCTGGGCAAGTGGCTGGGCATGTGGGACAATCAGAATCAGGACCTGGCCTGCACGTCCAGTCCATAGACACGATTCCGATCCCATGAGCACGTCTAGCCCCAGCAGGATCAGAATTGGGCCTACCTCTTGGCATCCTGCTTCTAGTCATCTGCACAGGGGGCTGGACGGCCAGACTGGAATGTGCCTCCACATATTTTTAATTAGAACAACCTTTTTGCTGTCATAAATTAAACTGCTTAGTTATGTAGATAGCAGCTGAATGTTGCTGACTGTCCATATTTTTGGACGTAATGCCTACATTCCATGCTCGCTTTACCCACAATGCCAGGGCAGTCTGTAAGACTTTTCAGTGGCAATCTATGTATTCTGCCACTGAAAATTCACAGATAGAACCCTCACATGATGAAGAGAATATTTTAGAAGCTTTATTTGCAGTTTGCATCTATTAAGGATATCCATGTGTAAATGGCCATTTTAGAAAAGTCTCAATTTACATGTGGCTATGCTTACTATGTGGAAGTTGTAAGAGGGTGTGCTTAGTGCATGGCAAGAGTTCATCAAATATCTTCACAAGTATTCCTCATTTCATAGAGGAAATACACATGTATGGCCAAAAAATGTCCATGTTGGTATTTACATCTGCTTTCTGGCATATTTAGGTTTTTAAAAAGTGCACATTCAGGCCAGCCCTTTACAGGGGAGATAACAGGGGTTATCCTTCTTAATCCTCCATTATTTATTTCCCCCTTTAAAGTGAAATTACAAAAAGATAGGAGCATTTTAAGATAATGGGCAGCATTTGCATTTGCAGGCTAGCAAAAGGCACATGTAATTTGTAAAATCCAGCACTTCCACATGTATGTTGGCCATGTTTTCTAATTGTATATTTTCACATGTATAATTGCAAAATGGCAGCTCTGGCTCCACATATCAGCACATACACGTGGACTCCTGCACCTCTGTATTCAGTATTTTAGAAAAGGTTCCATGTTTAGTAGAGCCTTTTCTAAAATACCGCTGGAATTGAAACATCCCAACTGTGACGTCCCAATTCTCATCTCCACGCCTTTTCTAAAATATACATCTTAGTGCCTACTGCTTAACATACACATGCTTTTGAATATGGACTGAAAAATGCTGGTACTGACAATTCATCTTCCTGATCTATGAGTCTGTGGTGAATGTCTCAACACTTTCCCTTTATTTGTGGCAATAGGTTCCTACTATTAAATAAAGCCAGTATATATGCATTTTTTGAATCATATGGGTATATTCATTGACATAAACTTGATGATAACTATCTTGACCCTTGTTGATAAAGTCTAATGCCTGACAATAAGGGGTATAATTACTAAATGATGGTAGCGGCTTCCATGCAATATCGGAGCCACAGCCTTATTGATTTCAGTGGGGCCGCGGCTCTGATATTGCATGGAAGCTGCTACCACCATTTAGTAAACATACCCCTAAGTGTCTATATCACAAAAATTGAGAAAAATAAATGTTGAGCGTGGAGTGTGAAAACTGACATGGCTATTTTTAAGGGCATTCAGATAAATTCATTATAAATTCTGTTAGAATAGGTGGTCATAAGAACATAAGAAATGCCAAACTGGATCAGACCAAGATCCATCAAACCATGTATCTTGTTTCCAGCAGTGTCCAATCCAGGTCATAAGTACCTGTCAGGTGCCCAAATTCTTTTCCTGGGTGGTGGTTGCTAATGTGGATCCTTGCATTGTGTAACCATAACTTGGGTTGTTCCTCCCTAAGTGCATTCATTTGCACTTGTCCACATTAAATTTCATCTACCATTTGGACGTTCGGTCTTCCAATTTATCAAGGTCTTCTTGCAATTTTTCACAATCCTGTTGTGTTTTAACAACTTTGAATAATTTTGTGTCATCTGTAAATTTGATCACCTCAATTATTGTTCTCATTTCCTGGTCATTTATGAAGATGTTATAAAGCAGCAGGCCCAGCACAGATCCCTGGGATGCCCCACTATTCACCTTTCTCCAATAAGAAAATTGGCCATTTAACCCTACTCTCTTCTTTCTATCTTTTAATCAGTTCTTGATCCACAATAGTATACAGTCTCCTATCCCATGGCTTTTTAATTTCACCAAGAGTCTCTCATGAGGGACCTTGTCAAAGGCTTTCGGAAAACCCGGATTCACTATATAAACTCTCACCTGTGTCTACCTGGTTTATCTCTCAAATCTAAAACCTTTTTGATCACTAGTACTGACTCAAGGTGTGATTATATGCATGCATAAAATAAATCTATATTAAGTTACCAACACTATTTCACTTAACAGTATCTGAACAGATAATGTGATTTCTAAAATAAATAGTTTATTCCCTAACATTAGAGAACATTTTCACCATGAATGGCTTTAGAACTCCATCTGCATACATCAACAAAGATTCTAATAAAGATCCATGAGCAGATGCAATAAGCCACCCTGGTGTTTCTTTCATAGATTTTAAAATCTTAGGAAGGGATTCACAAAATTATGCTCTTTCTTATTAATGAAACCTTCAAGGCATGCTTTAATATTTTCACCCCTTCTTATTTTTTTTTTTTCATTTTAACCATAGGATCCTTCTTCACTCTTAGAATTTGGCAAATATCATTTTGCTTCTGTGATGTATTTTTCAATTTTTTTATGACCATTCTTCCTTTTCAAAGAGATTCCAATAGCAAGCATAGTACTTTGATTCCATATCTATGCTGTCTTTCAACACAAATTTTTGAATAGGTTAGTATTTAAAGAGCCTGTCAGGCACCAAGTGGATTTATTACTAACCGTTGCATATTGTTCTGTATTCTGAAATCTTTGAAAGAACAACTTGATATTCTAATTCTTTTTTATTATTTTTTTTTTATTTTAAAGTTATAAACAAATGTATCCAGCAAAACTGAATAGTGGATCAATACAATAAAGAAACAAAAAGAAAAAAACGCATCTCATATCTAGGCCACAATAATGGGTCCAAAGAAAAGAAAATGAGCAAAGGAAAAGGAAATTAATCTCTAAGGGTGTAGCTGATACATTACCATTACCCATCCCCTAATATTTCTTCCCCATAACTGCCCCACTGCAAAAAATTACCAGACTGCAACTGCTCTACCAACCCACACACTACCCCCACCCCTAAAAAACACTTGTTTGCAACTTCCCTACCACCCTTCAAACTACCCCATCCTAAATAAAACCCAAACAACTGTCCCATCACTTCACAAAATAACCTGCCCTCTAAAGCTGCCCTTGCAACTGTCCCATCACCCCACAAAATATCCCTGCACATGCCCTGCCACACCACAAACTGCATCCAAAACTACCACCCCGCAATTGCCTCATTCCAAAAACTACTCTTCCATAACTGCCCCACCACCCTGAAAACTACCCCACCCACCAAAACGATCCCCTGTTTCTGCCCTACTCTCAAAAAATCCTACCATACAAATGCCCCACCTCCAAAAACTCACAACTGTAATTGCCCCACCATCCTTCAAATGGCCACACTCCCAAAAATACCTTTCCACAACTGTCATCTCCCAAAAGTACATCTGGCATAAATGCCCCACCACCTTCACCATCCCATCACAGATGCAACAAGTGCACAGCACACACAGAGATGCAAGTACACACACACATGCGAACAAAACAGAAACAAATGAACACCACACATATACAGATGCAGGTATTACAAATAATTTCCTAGCGGTGATGTATTGCATTTTAAATTATTCACAATATATATTTCATTTACAATTGCTTCATCACCCTCAAACTGCCCCCCCCCCCCCAAAAATACCCCAACAACTGCCCCACCCTAAAAACTGTCCCACCGGAAACCCCTCCTGCAACTGCCCCACCCTCAAATGCTATCCCCATAACTGTCCTACAAAATAACCCATCCAAAAATTACCCCACATCAACTATCCCCCATTAAACTACCCTAATACAGCTGCTCCACTGCCCTGAAAACTACCACAACCCCCCAAAACTACCCTACCTCAAGGAGGCGCTATTGAGCTCACTTCCAGGGTCATTCTGAGCTGCGGATAAGCCGTTTGCACGTATGCCGGGGACGTGCACCTTGCAGAGATATCTAAATGGCATTCTGACCTCAATCCTAAATGCACAAAGAGATATACACTTATCTCTGGATGTGGGCAGGCAAGGGCAGAACGTGGGCATGGGGGGAGGAGTGTGGGTGTGGCGGGCTCTGAAAATGTCCAAACTGTATTCCGTCAAGATCCGTGTATGTCTAGGTGTTTACCCATGGACGTCTAAGTTATACCTGCTAAAACATGGAATAACAGACATGGAGGGACCAAAAGAAGGAAAATAAACATTACCACATAGAGCTGGACATGCTACTCTGTGCACCACTGCATCCTAACGAGAGGTATGACGGTGACACTACCTGTATTCCTGCGCTAGCAGATGTACATGCTGTTATGCACAAAGAAGGGACATGTACATACTGTTATGAACGGGTAAACGTAGATCGATTGTTTACATTATCAGAATATAGAAAGACTAGGGGTTGTTTACATTATCAGAATATAGAAGGACTAGGGGACATGCAATGAAGCTACAGGGTAAACTATTTAAGATTAATAAAAGAAAATATTTTTTTACTCAACGTGTAATCAAACTCTTGAATTTGTTACCGGAAGATGTAGTAAAAGCTGTTAGTGTAGCTGGGTTTAAAAAAGGTTTGGACAAGATCCTGGAGAAAAGGTCCATAAACCATTATTAAGAAGGGACCCAGGATATCAATGCTTGACCCAGTACAAGCATTGTGGAACCAGTGTATTTTGGGGAAACTGCTAGGTACGTATGACCTAGATTGGCCACTGTTGGAAACAGGATACTGGGCTTGATGGACCGTGGTCTGACCCAGTATGGCATATCTTATGTTCTTATGTACAATGCACATGAGAAAGAACAGGCGATGCCAGGGAAACGGGGGCAAAAGATACATATGTCCACAGTGACTGAGGCAGATCGAAATACAGAGCCCAGCGGTTGCGTGAAATACCATTTATTGCATGCAAGACAAAGAATATAACACCAACACAACCATTACTAGTGTCCAGGCAAACTCACCCCACACACCCCAGTGCCCCCCAACAGCATGCTGCATACTGCCCTTGCCCCCACCCCACCATCCCAGCCCCTCACCCCCAATCCCACATCCTCAACCCACTATCCCAGTCCCTTACCCTCATCCCTCTGCCGTCACCCCCAACCCCACACCTCCACCCAGCCATCCCTGCCCCTTACCCCAAGCCCCCACCCTCACCCCACCAACCCATATCCCCACCCCAGTGCCAGGCAACCCTACCCAGGCCTACCGCTCTCTCCCACATACCCTGACCCGTCCCCTCCCCTGACCAGAGGTACCATTATTGGGCCTCAGTGTTTGGTCACTGGGTGGTGTGGGCAATGGCACACCCCCTGAGACCAGGCTGCTGCTGCTGCTCTCCCCACTGGTCTCCCCATGTGCCTCATGGAAGGGTGGGAAGACCAGCGGGGGCCCCACATCCCGGGACACAGGGCCCAGGATGCATGACTGCCCCATGCTGCTGTACCCCACCACTGATGCGGCCCATGCAGTGATCCATGTGGACACTGCTGGTGAATGGCAGGGTAGAGGGGTGAGGCACACCAGCTGTGGCAAGAGGCACAGTAGCAGAAACTGGCCAACTGGGTGATCAGTAGGTCAATGTAGGCCCCAAGGTGGCACACGGAAGCATTGATGCAATTGGTCACTGCCAGCTGCTCCTCCCGGACTGCCAACCATTGCTCTTAGAGGGCCAGCTGCTGTTCCCGCAGTTGCACGATATGCCTGAGGAGTAGCAGTTTCTCATTTGCTTGCACTACGTGGTCCTCCTGCTGGGCAATCAGGTGCTCGGCACACCCAACCAGATGTCCATAAATACGTCGATGGTACTGTTCATGGTGACCACTGCTACCAGGCTGGGGTTGGGGCTTGATTGATGGCGATGGTGCAAGCTGGTCCTCAGTATCTGCAGAGCTGGTGCCCTCAGTCTCCACAGCAGTGGCCAGCTCTGCACCCCCATCCACAGGGGCTGTAGGCTGTGATGCAAACCCTCTGGTGGCACCACAGGCATGTTCACCAATGGTGGCAGTGAAGAAGTTGCCGGTGGTGAGGCATGTGTGGGCACAGCACTGGGTCCAGCATCTGTGGCAGTACCTGCTGAGAGAAGCAAGGAGGACCAGTTTAATGTGGACCCCTACATGCAGCAACCCATCCCCACCCCCACATGGGCTGCACCAGTGCACTACAGCCATAGGGACAACATGGGGCAGCTGGAAGAGTGCAAAACAGGCCATGGAGGTCCCGCCACCACAGAGTCACCCAGTGAGCCAGCGCTGGGAGATGTGACAGTGCAATAAGGGCATGTGTGCCCCACTCCAAATCAGAGGGGCCATGTGTGAGAGGGGCAGTGGGCGGTTCAGTGGGTAACCAAATCATGGGAGCAGGCCCGGGGTGTGGGACATGCAGCATATGAATATCAGCATAGACACATACCTTGGACCTGTGAGTGCCGAGAGGTGTCCATGTCCACAATGCCCTCCAATGTGGCAACATCCACTGTGGCAAGGACACGCTGCTCCAGCTCGGTGAGGTGCATCCCCTGTCCATTTGGACCCACAGCACATGCCTTCCTGCAAGCCTTGCATCTTATCTGCCGCCACTTGCACTTGACATCCTTGATGTCAAAGTTGTTATGATAGATCGCATTGTTTGCGGCAGATGGTGAACCACCTGCGCTGCCTCTCATAGGCACCTAAACTGGCCTCCTCAGTGCCCATGAGGACCCCATGGTTGGTAAGCACCAATTCAATGAGGAGGATCTGCTCCCCATCGTTGAAGTTTCTCTTTCGAGTAGGAACCTTGGGGGCCATGGTCACTGTCAATGTTGTTCCTGAATGTAGCTTTAGGGCATCAGTAGAAGGGTCTTTTGCAGGGGCATGTCCATGCCGGGGTTGCACATTTTTTAGCGGTTAATCATGTAGTGATGTATACGTCGAACTGCGTAGAATGCAGAATATGCCTGTGCGGCTTGACGCACATATATGTCCATGTTCTGCATTCTACGTATAAATATGGGTGCCCATGCAGTGGTGCTTGGTGGATGGGCCACCCACTGGGTGCCCTGCTAGTGCATTTGGGGGGGGGGGGATGCAGGGCCAGTGGCTCAGCACATCTCTTACCCCCCTGTCACACATATAGGACATTGGGGGGGCATTAAGTGGCACCCTCCCCAGAGCGTGGACTGACCAGCATCCTGTTTCACCTTCCCACAGGTTCCAGGGGCAGCAGCCAGATGTGAGCAGATGGCACAGGAGAGGGCCAGAGCACTCTTTGCCAACACCCTTCTGTTGGTCGCCGACCACGAGCGCAGACATGTTGAACACCATTACCCATATGCCAGGATTCCCACGCCCTGTGCCCAGTACCTCGACATCAGCAATGACCTGTGCCAGATACGGTACACGATTGATTGTGAGGCGACACATGACCTGTGTCAGGAGCTGGGGCCACAGCTTGCTGCACAGGCACACATATGGGACACAGTGCCCGTCCATGTGAAGGTGATGGTATATCTGGCATTCCTGGGGACCAGCACATTCCAGTGTGTTGTGGGAATGGCATCAGGGCTGAGCTAGGTGACTGTGTCACACAGCACCACCCATTTCCTGGATGCCTTTGTGGTATGTGCTGCCCATTACATCTCTTTCTCATGCACCCCATAGCAGCAGCAGCAGACCATGCTCACTTTCAGCAAAGTTGCAGGGTTCCTGTCCATCCTCGGGGCCATCGATCGCACCCATGTGGCCCTCCACCCACCGCACCTGCATGAGGCGGCCTTCAGGAACTGGAAGGCTTACAACTCCATGAACATGCAGGCCATCTGCAATGCCAGGATTGAGGTCCTTGATGTTGTGGCATGCTTCCATGGCTCATGCCACAATGCCTACATCCTGGGGCAGTCAGGGATACATGCTGACTTTGAGGACGGCACCATCACTGGTGGCTGGCTGCTTGGTGAGTAGACACAGGCTGGCATCGTATGCACATGCATTTATACCTCCAGAGGCACAGGTGCATGGTCAGCTGTGTGTCTGCAGGCAGGCCATGCCCACAGGGGGGGCCACACTATGGCTGTGGATTGTCCATATGTGGCAGGGGGGCCAGCTGCAATCAAGCATGGACTTTTTGGGGGCTGGGGATGCGCCACAGCTGGGGATGCACAGGGGTCAGGACTGGCTTGCCCCAGGCATGGATGGTGGGGCACCACACGGCATGGGTGAGGCACACATGAATTTTGGGCCTGGTGCATGGGTATGACAACACCTGAATAGCTGGCCATGGTGCTACATGTTGACATTCCTGCCACTGTTCCTCTCTGCAGGTGACAGGGGATACCCACTAAGGGAGTGGCTCATGATCCCCCTCGTCAACCCACTCTCCCCAGTGGAGGACAGTTACAACCGATCACACCAGCTGACACGCTCCATCATAGAGTATACATTTGGCTTTCTCAGAGCCGCTTCCACTGCCTTGACTGGTCTGGTGGGGAGCTTCTCTACACTACAGCCAAGGTGTGCAGGATATTCCTGGCATGCTGCATAATTGTGCCCTACATCAGAGACAGCCTGCACCAGATGCAACAGTCAGTGATTCCGATTGTGAGGAGGTTGAGATAGTGGCCCCCCAGCCATCACATGCTTCCTATCACCGATGTTCATTGGAAACCCGGAGACCCCCTCGTGGAGACGCACTTTGTGTAAGATAAGCTGCTTGTGCTGGCGGAACTGGAGGGTGGGTGGTAGGCAATGTTCCCTCTAATTTTCTGTAGGCTGTGTGCGCATAAAATATCAGCTGTGTGCAGCTTTTGAAGGAAGGTTAAATTTTTGTGCGCCACATAACGACACTCGGAGTTATATACTTTAAACTTTGACTACACGTCAGAATACAGTATGTACACCACATTGATTTTAATCAAATTAAATGAAAATAGATGATTACTAAATGAAGCGGGAAATTTCTAGTAATTACAATCATAACTTTTAAATTTTAAGACGTCTGTGTTTTCTATCAGAATCAGAGCCGTAATTTTTGTGCGCTCTGTTGTAAAGTATGTGCGCTCGCTCGGCGAGGTGTGTGCGCGCGCACACGCGCACAGCTTAGAGGGAACAGTGGTGGTAGGGCTGGGCATCAGCAGACAGGTCCCATCAGTCCGATTCCATCCTGGACGTCCTGGCCTTCTGTGTGCCCAGTCAGAACCGGGCGCACAGAGGGAGTCACAATTCTGATCCCACGGGGCACACCTAGCCCCACAGGACCAGAATCCCAAACAGTCCTGTACATGCAGGCTATGTCCGCGATTCAGCCCGGCCTGAATGTACAAGCCTTCCCCAGCTAACTCAATCTGGGCTGTACAATGAAGCTGTGGCACCATGGCGTCCAGTTGCCATGGCATCGCTGCTCCATTATGAGGCCACAATCCCCAGCCACTGGCTTCTGAATTGCTTTCTCCACAGCCCGATCCCCAATCCGGCCTCCCAAGGCCGGGGTCGTGCTGCGGGGGAGGCATTCTGCCTCCACCCAGTGCTTTCTAGCCCTGGGTGGAGGCAGAATGCCTTTCTAGTCCTGGGTGGAGGCAGAATGCCTTTCTAGTCCACTGCCACATAAGGGAACTTCTTCCACTTTCAGAGGTGGAATACATTCCCCGTCTAAGCTGTCGGCCCCATACGTATAGGGCCAGCATTGGAATCAGTCCTGTATGTCCGGGGTCGATGACCGCCCACCGCCCGCCTTAGTGCTGCCCCCGATCCACCCCTTTCTGCCCCTGTCTAACTTCCCCATATGAGTGGGGAGGTTAGATTGGATCGGGAGGGAGTACAAATAGCGATGATGAACATCCCAAGGGGATGGACATCCCAACAGGACATCCATCCCCGCTATTCGTGGCATGGACTGGGCCTGCATGAGTACACATCTCGGTCCGCCATTTAGTGAGCTGTTCTGGCCAATGCAGGCAGGCAGTTACCACCCACGCACCACCTCCCACCCACACCTGCCACTACATGCCCTCTGTCCCAGGTGGCCTGGCCCAAAATACATATCAGGCCTCTATTTCCAGGGCCACAGACTGGCACTCTGCCCCCCTTTCCCTACCACCACCCCACCCCTTTCCCACCCCTGGCTAGAATCCCTGTACGGCCACCATGTACATACCAAGGGGTTCATCAGGGTCGGCAGAGGGGGCCGAATGGCAGGGATGGATGTCCACATGGGTCCCCCATCCCCGCTATTCAAACCTCAGAATGACCCCCTATGTTGATATACACAGAGACACAGTGTTCCAAAGTTACAGGCTTTATTTGCAGTACAGCAGCAGACATTATGGCCCTATGCCGTCCCGGCCCACCCCACTGATGGGCACCTGGTTCTGGGGGCCTCACTCCATTGGCCAAGGTGGGGACAGGAGCACCGCCATCAGCCACTGCACGGCCTGGGCGAGGGCCTGGAGGTCATCCCTAATACCCCATAGGTGCACGGCAATCTGATCCAGGGGCCCCACTGCTGTATGTGCCTGCTCTGCTGCCCCATACTCCCCATCACCTCTCTCTGCCCCCTGCCCTCTCCCATCCCCTCCCTCCATGCCCCCCCTCTTCCACTCACTGGATGTCCCTGCGTGGCATGGCCCTGAGTTCCTCCTCTTCCTTCCCCTGCTCCTCAGGGCCACTCACCCAGGGGTACCCTGCCTCCCTGCCCTCAGCCCCTGCTGTGTCTCAGGCCTTCCACCATGGGGTGCCCCGCTCAGACCATAGAATACTATCCTGTCCATCCCCCTCAGGGCACCTCCATGAGGTTGAGGGTGACAGACTCTTCCCCACTCTCCCCTGATGGGGAGGTGCTGGATAGCACTATGGGCTGGCTGTGGATGGACTGTCATCTGTGGTGGCAGGGCTGCATGGACTGGCTGCTGGCTGCCCATCCTCCCCCTCCTCCTCGTCATTGTCATCGTCCTCCTCTGCCGCAGGGAGGGATGAGTCCTCAACTGGGGTGGCTGTGGAAGGAATGCAGAGAGGTGGCTGTGGGTGGGGGCGTCCAGTTGCTATGTCCACAATGTCAGATGCCTCCCCATGCTCTGTCTGCTGTTGCCCCTGTGATGACAAGCCATTCCAGCCCTGTGCCATGTTGCATGTCATGGCCCCATTCCTGTGCTATTCCCCCACGCTCACCTCGCTATCACTTGCCAACAGCCATGGGTGTGTGCAGATACGGCATGGAACCGCACCCGGTATGCCTCAGTCTCGCACAAGACATGGAACCATCTGTGGAGGCAGGAAGGAGGTGTCTTACATATGCATATTTCTTTCTCCCCCCAGGTCTGTCATATCAACTGCCTGCCTGCCTGCCATAACACCACCTGCATACAATGGACCCTGTCACATCATGCTGCCATGTCTCCAGTGCTACCTCACCCCAGTCTGGGACTTGCCTTGGTTCACCAGGCCTCTTCTGTCCTGTGTGCCTGCATTGCTGACTGGCCAGGCCATGGGCTGAGGGGGCCACAGGGACAGTGCTGCCTGTGGCATTCCTCTGCGACCCTGCTTCATTTGCTGCCTGCCCCGTGCTGCACATCGTGGGCTTTGCATGCTGGTGTCAAACCTGGCAGCTGACATGTCCTGTTTTACGGTTGCAGTGCAGGCATTTGGGCAGCCACTATCCAGGTGGGCACTATTATGTGTGTAGTGTGGTACCTCTGTACACAATTCAGGGGTGGGACCTGATCATGATCGTGTCTGCTGCTCTTATCAAGCTGGTCAGGTGGGCCGAGCAACAGCAAATGGTACTGGGATGCCTAGGTGCATTGGGTGAGGAATAGACAATGGTGGACAGGTGGAGAGTGCCTCTGTCTACAGCATATTGAAAAGATATTAATCTCCTCTGTGTCTGTCCTATTTTGTCACATTCCACCTTGTGGATGGATACTCTCATTTCCAGTGTGAAGCTTTACAGCTCCTTCCATGTTCTCCTTGGTATCCTTGTGGCATCTCTGCTTTATGGCCTCCTTGCCTAGTCTGTGGCTTTCGGTGGGCAGCCATCTCTTGCCAGGTTTGTCGTGGTGTCATATTCTTTATATTTTGTTTTAGTGCAGTTCCTGGTGCTTCATGGCATCCTCCATCTTTGAAATAGTGATTTGTGCTGCAGGCCTGATCTCCGCGTCCCCGCAGCTTTGTCTCAGACCTGTTGGAGTGCTCCTTGGTCATCCTTTTGCTTGCTTGGTGGTGTTGCAGGGTCTGGACCTTTTGTTACAGATATCTTTGTGGAGGCGTCATGTGCCAGATCATGTGCCACTGCCTGCATGCAGGTGGGCCCTGCTGCCCTCATTTTGGGTCATCTGTATTTCTTTGGTTGGACCTGCTCTTGGTTAGGGGTTTCATGGACAGGGTGTTGGTAACATATGTGCTCACACATTTTCTTTCTGTACACAAGGTATGGTAATGTCCTTTCACATTACCAGTTTTCAATATACTATAAG
Organism: Ichthyophis bannanicus; assembly: GCA_033557465.1. Taxonomy (NCBI): domain Eukaryota; kingdom Metazoa; phylum Chordata; class Amphibia; order Gymnophiona; family Ichthyophiidae; genus Ichthyophis; species Ichthyophis bannanicus. The sequence goes on along the minus strand of CM066035.1, from coordinate 385,852,488 downwards.
ATCTCTTACCTCACATCCACATGACTCCCCCATCTTCTTTCCAAGTTGTACATCCTGCTATAGACCTGGACTGACACAGAGGGGATGGATACTTTTGCAGGCCACTGTGGGTCTTCCATGTATCCACAATTGTGGTTTTCTGTGCAATGCTGGTGCTTGCCCCTTCAGACAGATGATCACAGGTTGGGGATGCTGCAGAGGGTGGCTACGAATATGGTTGGCGGTCTGGACCTTAGCCATCTGCAGATGGACCTATGGTTCTTTTAGGTAGACGTTGGCAGGCTGGCAGGTTGGCAGTGCTGTGATGCAACATTTGTATGCACAGGTTGGGTGCCTTCTTTGATTTCAGCATACTCTGCTGCACAATGTCATTGGATGGGGGGCGGTAGGGGTTATACTCAGATGTCGTATGCAGGGATGTTTCTTTGCAGACACAGTGGTGGCTGCATGGGGTAGTTTCCCATTGGAGGCAGTGCTGTTGTGGACAGTATCAGACTTCATGGGGCATGGAGCAGACACAGAGTTCTCTCAGGAGACTGGTGTGGTAGTTGGTTGTGGTGGATAGGCTCATCCAGCTATGTGGTTTTTTTTACTGGCATCATGTATCTATGTTTCTACTGTGCTGTGTTTTGGCTGATAGTATTGGGCCATGTTGCTGCACTGTTACACACAGTAGTTTTTTTTTTCACTGTGTTCATGTTTCCTTTCCATATATACTTTCCCTTTTGTCCATTTGGCATTTATTGCCACCATGCTTTCCTCTTGGCCATTGTGTTTAAGTTTCTTTGTTTTATATGTGGGCTCTGTTTTGTGTGTTAACAGTCATTTGGTGATGTGGTGGGTCCAGCTAACCCCAGTTTCTTTTGCCCTTTTACTTTGCAGCTACTTCCTGGCTCTTTGCACTGTTGTCCCACCACATGCATTTCCACTGCCTCCTCCCTTTCCTGCGTTGCCCTACTTACTACACTAGGGTGGTCCTGATACACTCCCAGCCCTGTGTGCTGCAGCTAGGGCTGGCCGTCAGTGTTCTATAGGGAGCAGGGTCCTTTAATTTTCCAGTACTAGCCTGTAAAGCAGGCGAGTCTCTACCTCAGAGAAGTTCAGCTGGTGCGTTGCCATTTTCTAAGGCTCTGGATAGGGGGAGTACTTACTATATCCTGTTTCACAGGTGCAGGTAGACCGTTTTCAGGATTACATGTTTGTGGCATGACCGCGGACTTGCACGTGCCATCTACACGTTCAGAAATCTCCTGCTTTTACGTACATTGCACATTTAATGGTGCAGACATACAATGCCGTATTACATGCGCACCGGCATATCTAGGACATCCGGTCTCGGAATCCCATCTTTGATGGGGACATACACATGTTGTGCGTTTAGATCTGTCCGGCATGTCTTTCTTGGAATTGGGCCTTAAAAGAATGGCAAGATAGAAGGGAAGTTCCCAGTCGGCCCACCAATTATCAATATGAAGCACGAATACTGGGATCTTTTTTTTTTTTATATATATCTTGCCTGAAGCCTTTCCTACTGAGATGTGAATGTGTATGAATGGTGTCAAAATCCAATAAGCTGGAAGCAGTTTTACTATGGACTCAATTTGAGTATATACAGGCATTTCAAGTAAAACGGGGCTGCTTCTTATAATAAAAAAGGGACAGGATGTTTTTCTGATGGATCTATATCGAAAACCAACAGACAGAAACCAGTTGCTGCACTACACTAGTTCCCACAATCCCTCACTTAAGAAAAATCTCCCTGTTAGTCAATTTTTATGTGCGAGGAGAATATGTTCCCAGCAAGTGATATGGCTCCTCATGGTTTAAATTTAGATATTGATTTCTCTGTTTTTTTATGATTATGTTCCCTTTTTTACGATTATTTTTATGATTAAGTTTTTCTATGAAGAGATCCTTTGCTCTTCTTCTTACTCTTGCTCTCCCCTTTCCCCACCCCCTTCCCCAAACCCTGCCCCTCCCCTCCCCCACCCCCACCCCTTCCCCTCCCCCTTATCTCTCTTTCCCCTCTTCTCTTCCCCCTTCCCCCCTTTCCTCCCAGCAATCATTACAGATGCCTTTTAATTGGATTGTATCATTTGACTGGGTACGTCCCTCCCTTGCAGTTTTGGTTTTTAGTTTGCCATTTTAAATTTAATTTCCTTCCTTTTTACCCCCTTTTTACTTGTATACTGATGTATTTTCATCTTTTTTACTATATTTTATCCTCATGTTTATAATCATTTTTTACCTCAATGCATTTGTTTTTTTAGGACATACTTTTTATATGCTGTTTATAATTCTTGTTTTAATAGTCTGAAATAACCCACATTGGTTATGGACCATTTTGCTTGACGGGTGTCTATGATGATTTATTTTCTTTCCCATAATAGTCATTTATGTTTTTTATCTATCCATTCACTGAGGTCTGCCATCTGATTTTATGCTCTTTACCGATGACCCCTTGTGCTTGATAGCTATTTAACCATTCATTCCATAGGACAACAGTTTGAGTCAAATTATTATTTCCTCATGAGTTCTGCCATCTATTCATGTTCATAACACACTTGATACAGTCATATATACACACAATTGTCTAATACCTCCGTTGGAGGTTCTGAATTATAGCATTCTTGATACCATGACTACCCATTTTTGGTGCCAAGTTGATCTTTAATATTCGGACTCAGAGTTCTACTCTCTTTCTATGGTTCAATTAGTTGTTACCACCGACCATAATGAGAGAGGACAACTGATTGTTTCACTATGCAGTGGTAATAATCTTTAAGTTGAACATCTTTTTCTTCAATTCGCTATCCTTACACATCACTTATCACACTTCATACAATACATGGTCAGCAGTTATTACTGCATTTTAATCATCTGATTGCTGGTTCTTCAATACATGTTGTCTTGGCTTTCATCTACTTCTACATTACCTCCCAACTGGTTTATTTATTTCTTCTCTTGTTGTTCATATACTCTAGTGTTTGATATCAGGGTTTTAAAGTTTATTGAAATCTTGTGGTCCAATGTATAACTTTTTAAAAACGTCGCTGATACCACTTTTAACTTAAAGTATTTATTATCATTTATTTATGTATTTATGCCACCGGTTGTGCAGGGAAGTTAGTCGGTGGCGGGGAAGAGGAGGCTCGGGTGTGGAGAGTGGGTGGGCAGTGGGCGGACACCGGCCTTGGACGTACAGGGCCGATTCTAATGTCGGCCCTGTATGTTCAGGGCTAGCAAAATGGCCGAGGAAGTTATTCCACTCCCAGGGTTGAATAACTTCCCTGGACATTTCTTTTTGGCAGACTCGGGGTGTGGAAGGGGTTGGGGGTGGCAAAGTTAATACCCTGCAGCCTGACCCTGGCCTCAGGAGGCCGGAACTGGGGTTGGGCTGTGAGGAATTATCTTTTTTAGCAGTGGCCGGCATCTTAGCTTTTAAATCTATTAGGTAGTATCTATAGATCCAATCCAGATTTACTTAAATTTTTTGAACAGCTGGCTGCAAGTATGGCTCAATTTGACTCTCATTCTATTATACTAGGAGGTGATTTTAACCTTCTATTGAATGCAATGATGGATCGTAAGTTTGATTGGAAATGGAGGCCTCTTTGTGTATGGAAGGTGCTGCATAATTTAATAGCAGATTTTGGGCTTATTGATGTCTAGCATCTCTCCTTTCCCGCTAATAAGGAATTTATTTTCTTTTTTAATCCACTTAACTCTTACACCCATCTAGATAATTTTTTTACATCCAAAAATCTTTATTGTTCAGTCAGAAAACTGAGATTGCATCAGTACTAATCTCAGATCATGCTTGTGTAACTTTGGGAATTCTGTTGGAGTCTGCTTCCAATGGAAAATCAATTTGGAGGTTTAATGCAACTTTATTAGAGAGACCAGAGTCTGCATGCTATATTAATAGAGCTTTATCAGATTTTTTTTTGTATTATGGGATGTCTGTAAGCAGGGGCGGCCCAAGGGGGGTGCGGGGCCATGTGCGGAGACTCGGTGTGGGCCTCATTTGCATAAGTGACCTTATTTGCATAAATATTTGCATAATGTTACCATACACAAACTTTTAGTAAACGTGTCTCTTAATGAGTGTATGGCTAAAGAAAGACTAAAAGATTTCTACATTACTATAATCCAGTGCCAACCGCCAGGCACATTACGAACTACTACAAACGCTGCCCATTTAGAACCCATAGCAAACCCGCCGTATCCTGACAGCATTACCAGGACTCACAAAGCACCATACCCTACCTATCAAAAGGCAACACTGCAAATATTAAACCAATACATTTCAGAGAATACTGGGGAAAGAGAACAAGTGGCAATGTCAAATAGGAATTACATAAACAGAATACCTCAGCTCAGTTACACATGCAGAACATAGACCATCACCAAACAAGGAATCACAATTTAGAAACAGGAAGGCATTAATTAAACTGGGAACCCCAAAAGCCAAACTTGGAACGACAACAACACTGTAGAAATAAAACTATAAATTAATTTCCTCTTGTACCAAACAAAGCACAGACGTTAATGATGCACATTTCCCAGAGCTTTCATATTCCAGTTAATAAATTCAAAATAAAGAGATATCTTTCTAACTTTTGTGCATTTTTTTCAGTTGCAATTGCTCCAGCCGCTTTCTTCTGGTTTCTTCATGTTTTCTGCTAACTGTCCATCGTCTGCTGTCCATTTGTTCTTTCTTCTCTCCTAGTTTTTTTTTTCCATTCTCTCTCTCTACATCTGCTTTAACATACTAATCTTTCTCCTTTTGCTCTTTCCTCATTCCTATTTCATCCACACAAATTTTACCCCTCCATCCTCAATCCCCACTTACTCTCCCAATACCCGGCCAATTGTAGATTTTTCATCCCTCCCACACAAAATATTTTTCCCCTCTCCATTTTACTCTCGCAGCCCCATCCCATTCTAATCCTCCCCCAACATCAGCTCCCTTCTAGTTCCAGTCTCACCCAGCATCCATTCCCTTCTAGTCCCTGCATCAGCCCATTTCCAGTCCTAGCCCCCCATCAACCCATTTCCAGTCCTAGCTCCCCCATCCATTTCCAGTCTGAGTCCCTTCATCAGCTCATTTCCAATCCTACCCCCCCATCAGCCCATTTCTAGTCATTTCCTAGCCCCACCATCAGCCCATGTCAAATCCTAGCTCCCCTCCACTCAGCCCAATTCCAGTCCAAGCCCCCCCATGAGCCTACTTCCATTTCTAGCCCCTCCATGAGTCCATTTCAATTCAAACCCCCACCACAGCCCATTTCCAATCTTAGCTCCCCCCAACAGCCCATTTCCAGTCCTATCCTAGCTGCTCCATCAGCCCATTTTCAGTCCTAGCTTCCTTCCCTCACAGCCCATTTCCATTCCAAGCTCCCTCCCCATCAGCTATTTGCAGTTCAAGTCTCCCCTTCCACTCAGCCCATTTCCAGTCATAGCAACCCCCAACCCATTACCAGTCCTAGCCCCCCATCAACCCACTTCCAGTCCTAACCCCCCATCACCCCATTTTCAGTTTAAGCCCCCCCCTATAACCCATTACCAGTCCTAACCCCCCATCAGCCCACTTCCAGTCAGCCCCCCACAGCCCATTGCCAGTCCTAACCCCCCATCAGCCCACAGCCCATTACCAGTCCTAACCACATCAGCCCACCTCAAGTCCTAACCCCTCCCCATCAGCCCATTTCCTGTCCTAGCCCCCCATAGCCCATTATCAGTCCTAACCCCCCTAGCCCATTACCAGTCTTAACCCCCCCTAGCCCATTATCAGTCCTAACCCCCCCTAGCCCATTACCAGTCTTAACCACCCATCACCCCATTTCCAGACAGCCCCATCAGCCCCCAGCCCATTACCAGTGTTAACCCCCCCCATAGCCCATTACCAGTCCTAACCCCCCCAACAGCCCACAGCCCATTACCAGTCCTAGCCCCCCCATAGCCCATTATCGGTCCTAACCCCCCTAGCCCTTTACCAGTCTTATCCCCCCCTAGCCCATTACCAGTCTTAAACACCCCTCCTCCCTAGCCCATTACCAGTCTTAAACCCCCCTCCCTCCCTCCTCTCTAGCCCATTACCAGTCTTAACCCCCCTCCTCCCTAGCCCATTACCAGTCTTAACCCCCCCTCCTCCCTAGCCCATTACCAGTCTTAACCCCCCCCTCCTCCCTAGCCCATTACCAGTCTTAAACCCCCCCTCCTCCCTAGCCCATTACCAGTCTTAACCCCCCTCCCTCCCTCCTCCCTAGCCCATTACCAGTCTTAACCCCCCTCCTCCCTAGCCCATTACCAGTCTTAACCCCCCCTCCTCCCTAGCCCATTACCAGTCTTAACCCCCCTCCCTCCCTCCTCCCTAGCCCATTACCAGTCTTAACCCCCCCTCCCTCCCTCCCTCCTCCCTAGCCCATTACCAGTCTTAACCCCCCTCCTCCCTAGCCCATTACCAGTCTTAACCCCCCCCTCCCTAGCCCATTACCAGTCTTAACCCCCCTCCCTCCCTCCCTAGCCCATTACCAGTCTTAACCCCCCCTCCTCCCTAGCCCATTACCAGTCTTAACCCCCCCCTCTATAGCCCATTACCAGTCTAACCCCCCCTCTCCCTAGCCCATTACCAGTCTTAAACCCCTCCTCCTCCCTAGCCCATTACCAGTCTTAAACCCCCCCTCCCTAGCCCATCACCAGTCTCAACCCCACCCCCCTCCCTAGCCCATCACCAGTCTCAACCCCCCACCCCATCCCATCCCATCCCATATCGGCTCACGGCAAATTCAAGAGGCTGACGGCATCACGGGTTTCCTGTTAAATTTGCAAATGTGTTTTCCAGTGGAATTCTTTTAAATGGACTGGAAACTCCTGTAAGTAAGGCGCTTACCCTTCGGCAGCCAGGTTGCTGTGGAATAGACCCCGCGAGCTCGAGCCCCCGTCTCCCCGGCGAGGTTTGCGCGTCCTTTCGCTCCCTGCGAGTGGATTGCTGAGAGACGCTTGTCCACCTCTGTCCTTTTGCAATAGCTTCGAGAAATCCCCCTCTCCGAGCCCACTGGGCTGCAGACAGGAGGCCGAGGGAGGGATCTGAGGTTTCTCTGGTGACAGGGGATGGAGATCAGCAAACCTGTGGCTGCTCGGTGCTTGGCAGAAGTGTCGCCTACGCGTTACTCTCGTGTAGATTGCAAGCAGTGTAGGGGAATAACTTCTGCCTCAAGAGACCTCTCAAATTCAAAAAGCTGGCTCTGGCTGCTGCCGCGGACGTGGCAGAATGTAGTGTTCCGCGGGGCCCCCTCCGCCCGCTGAGCCCCTCTGCAAGGGCTTTCAGATTCGCGAAGGGAGAGAGTATCTCCCTCGCGTCTCTGTTAAGCCCGCAGGGGCTAATGGGAAATTTCCCATCAGCCCCTCGCGTCTAAAGGGGCTGATGGGAAATTTCCCATTAGCCCCTGCAGGCTTAACAGAGACGCAAGGGAGACACTCTCCCTTCGCGAATCTAAAAGCCCTTGCAGAGGGACTCAGCGGGCGGAGGGGGCCCCGCGGGACACTACATTCTGCCGTGGCAGCAGCCAGAGCCAGCTTTTTTTTTTTTTTTTAATGTAATTTTAAAAAAAAAAGCAGAATGTTCTTTGCGCGGGGCCCCCTGAAACGCGGGGCCCTGTGCAAAAAACATTCTTGCTCAATGGACGTCCCGGCCCTGTCTGTAAGGCAAATTTGAGAGGGACAATTATTGCTTACTCTGCCAACAAGAATGACCAGGGGATGTAGAGGACCAGGGGTGCACTGACCTTGCAGGCAATATTCAAAGTCTGATACAACTGCATAGGGAGGAGTGGCTCAGTGGTTGGGACAGGTTACCTCAGGCCGGAAGGCTGGGGGTTCAATTCCCACATGGGGACAAGCAACTTCAGGCCAGAGGGACTGGGGTCTCTAGTCCTATGGCCACTCCTTGTGGCCTTGGACAAGCCACTTAACCCTCCATTGCCTCAGGTACACTTAGATTGTGAGCCCTTTGGGGACAAGGGAATAAAAAGTAGCTGTTAGTATACATGTAAACCACACTGATTCTAAAGAGCATGGTATAAATAAATAAATAAAATTATCAAGCTAGACAGCCCAAATATTGCAGGAGTTTCTTAGAGCAAAGATTCAGTGTAATAATATCATGAGCAAGAGGGCACAAAGTGCCTTAACAATTGTTAATGCCAAATATTATTTTGAGAGTAACAAAGCTGATAAGTTCCTAACTGCTTTTCTCAAGGCCAAGCATTGTGCACAAAACAAGTTAGTTACAGCTGAAAAGGACATTATATAACAGAGAAGAGATTATAAAAAGCTATTTCCTCAAAACACTAAAGGCCCCAGGCAAAGATGGATTCATTCACCAGTGAATTTTATAGACAATTTCGAGACCGTCTATGGCCCATTCTGATTCAGGTCTACTTCTCTTTTTTGGAAAGAGGCCCTTATAATGCTAATTGCAAACCTCATAGGGATCCCTTACTATGTCAAAAATATAGGCCCAAAACAATAAAAAAGAACCCCTGACAAAAAAATAGCAAAAATGTATAGGTCCATCATGTTGACTAATAGTGACACGTGAAATGAGATTTTTGAAAGGGAGATTTTTTGGCTGATGAAACTCACTTATTGTGTGACTTTTTACAATTAGTATCCTGTCCTCCTCATCTAGTGGTTGCTGCTTCCTTAGTTGCCAAAAAGGCCTTTGATTGTGCAGAATGGGAGTATATATTCCAATACTTAAGTGGATGGAGGCTGGTGATAAATGTTCATCCATGGTCGATATTTTATATTCTAAACCAATGGCCCGACTTTGTACTAATAAAATCACTTTGCGACTATTTCAGTTATATAGGGACACTAGACAAGGGTGCCGCTTGTTCCCCTTATTGTTCATTTTAGCCTTGGAGCCTCTGGCTCTTATGATTCATAAATATCTACAAATTTGTGGGATTGCTTATGGACAACAGGAATATAAACTTTGCTTAGATGCAGATGATATACTGCCAACTAACTACCTCTCTTTCTAGGTTGATGGACACTAGTGACAAATTTTCTACATTTTCTGGGCATCATATAAACTGGAGTAAGTCTGAATGTATGACAATGAATGGGGCTGTGTATGGTGCTGATTTAAGTGATGCTCCATTCCAGTGGACATCTAAGGGGCTTAAATAGCTGGGTATTCTTTTTATGATCTCACTTGCCTAGACTCGAGAGGCCAATGGGTTCATGCTAATACAGTCCTTGAAAGATTATGCTAATTGTGTCCCCTGAATCTTACCTAGTGGGGAAGACTGGACACAGTCAAAATGATGTTTTTCTTTAGTGAATTATGGTTTAAGTATGCTCTCTTTATTATTTTCAAAATCTTTCTTTAATAGAGCATCTTTTGCACAAATATTTATGGGAAATTAAGTCACCCAGGAATGCTCTAAGCAAGCTAACACTATAAAGGATCAGGGTGGGGTAAATTTCCCCAATTTCCAGAATTGTCATGCTGCCTTTCTGTCCTATAAGGGGTTATATTGGCTTCAGCCAGTAACCGGGAAGCCGGACCCGGCGCTCACCCTCTCCTTGCCCCACCCCCACCCCTTCACTCCTTCTCCCCCGCCTCCTCCTATCCAAAAATACCACAGACAGCAATTCATGGTGACAACTGGTCGCAGCTTTATTTCCAAACAAACTAATTAACATTAACATAAATACTGATCCAACAAAAACCCCCAGCGGATCGATGCGCCGCCAGCCATGCAATTAGCAAAGCGGCCACGCCTCCGCTCCAGCCGTGGTACCCACCAACGGCCAAGTTCCAGCCACCCCTATCCGACTTCGCCATATTACTAGCAAAAGTCTTCCAGGGGTTGCCCGGGTCGAGGGCACCCCGCCCCCTCCCCAAGTCGCCTAAGGCTCCGGACCCTGGACCTCCGGGATCCCGCCACCGGCACAGGGGACAAAATCTACCTGTGCCGCCCCCCCCCAACCAGAAGCTTTGACCAGTGTGGCCTCTCTTGCACCACCCTCTCCAGCGCCTCCTGCCAATCGTTCAGGAGCAAATCCATTCCCACTGGAGATAAATGTACCCCGTCCTCCCTATATAACCCAGAGCAGGCCACTTCCACCCAGGGATGCTGAACCTGAAACCCCCCTTTTTCACAGACCCATCTCCCGATCTGCCTGTTGATCTTGGTCAACCCCCGTGACCAGCGCTGCTGATCCCAGCACACTGGCCGCGGGATAATGTCAGACCATATTAACAACACACCCTCAAACATGCGGAGCACTACCGCAAAGTCCTTCTTGGTGGCCTTGATCAACTGCTTGCAAGACCAAGTCGCCAGATCATTGCCCCCCAAATGCACCAACAAAATTGCCGGCTGGCTCCTGACACGCTCGTGATGACGAAGCAAAGGCAGCAGCTGCGCCCACCGCAGTCCCCGCTCGCCCAGCCATGAAACTGCCACCACCGCAGGATCCAGACCCAAGTTCGCTCCGTAAGGTCGCTGCGCTGCTCGCTGACCAGCCCAAAAGACGAAGGAGTGCCCCAACATCCAACAGCCCCGCACACACATACCCCCGTCTGAAACAGAAAAGAACAGCATTAGCGACCCCCAGCCCCCCCAACTGAATACTCATAATCGCACATAGCCCTCAAACGCCCTCGATCGCCACCTGCCAATGTTCTGTATCTGCTCTCCTGACAAACCCGCCGCAGCTGCACTGGTCGCCGCCCCAATCCGAAAAGGTTGCGACGAAAAAAGCCGAGGGTCTTCCCCAATCCGCCGCAACACCAAGCGCAAGACCGCTGTGACTTGAAAATGCATAAGCGGTCTGGCATCCCTGTGCACAAACAGACTCCCTCCGTAGTCAGGGCGTACCTTCAAGTAATCTCGCATGGCGGCGACCAGGCATGTAAGCCCACCCGTCGCCCTAAGGACCACCCATAACCCTTTCCCCTTCTGGTCCGTTTTGGACTTCGCTAACAGCACGCGCAACCGTGCATTCTCGATCCATACATGCTGCCGCCGCAAACTATTCCCACTATCCACTCTTCCCGACTCCACCGCCAATTCGCCGACCCTGAAGGCCCCAAAAAAAGGCCAAACAAAACACTGCCCGAAAGAGCACGTTCTCATAAGGCGACATCGCCACCCGCGACAACTCTCGGCACACTCTCTCCAGTAGGTTGTGCGTTATCGGCTGTCGATGATCCCGCGGAACTGGGTGAGAATGCTCCCATCCCTGGAGTAATCACCGAGCTAGTAACCCTCTGCCTGCAAAGTCCCACCCAACCGCCCTGGCGAAGAACCCAAACCCCGCCAGGTGACTTCGCACAGCCGACCGCTGGACCCCATGCTCCTTCGCCCAAACTACATACCACCCGAGCCACATATCCGGCACCACCCCACCCTGCCATCCAATCCCACGCAAAAATTGTTGTACTCGCTCACAACCCTTCTTATAAGCTTCCCATGTGTTATCCGCCACTGAGCTCTTCAAGAGGTGCCTCATCGCTGCAGGCCACAGCTCCACAAGCTCGAGGGGACCGCGAGCCCCTCCTCGTCCGCCTCCGGCGCCAACTTCAAAAACCACTCCAGCTGCAAACGGGAAAGAGCATCAGCAATTTCATTAACATGCCCTGGAATATGCCGCGCTTTCAGATCAATATTCAAACGCATACATGCTAATATCACTCGACGCATTAGTGATGCCACGAGGCCACAGCGTGGCGAATAACGATTGACGACATTGACCACCGCCTCGTTATCGCACCACCACAGAACTCTGAGGTTAACCAGCTTATCTGGCCATAACTCCAATACCACCAATATCGGGAAGAGCTCCAAGAAAGTAATATTACTCAACAATCCGTCGTCAGCCCATGCCTGCGGCCATCTGTTGGCACACCAAGCCCCACCGAAATAGATTCCCAGACCAACTCCCCCTGCGGCGTCCGTGTACAGCTGCAGGCCGCTACTGGAGATCTCCGCCTCATGCAATACAGACGTCCTGTTGAACTCCTGCAAAAAGATGTCCCAAACCCGCAGATCCTCACCGCATCACCTTAGACACGCGAATGCGATGATGCGGTTTTTTAACTCATGACGTCGCTGCAGCCAAACGCCTACTGAACACCCTCCCCATAGGAATGACTTTACAAGCAAAATTAAGGGAACCTAACAGTGCCTGCAGCTCTTTTAAAGTCAATTTCGACGAGGCCAGAACATTGGCCACTAAGACTCTCAGCTTCACCACCTTCTCTTGTGGCAGCCGCGCTACCATGTTCAGTGAATCCAACTCGACACCTAAGAAAGTAAGCTGCGTGGTCGGGCCCACCGTCTTACCCTCTGCCAGTGGCACCCCTAACTCCCTCGCCACTTCAACGAAACCACCCAACAGGTTACTACAGCTCCCCGATTCGGCCCCCCCAACAAACAAGAAATCATCCAGATAGTACACCACCTCCGAGTCACCCACCCTCTGGACAACCATCCAATGCAGGAAGGTGCTAAACATCTCGAAGTAGGCGCAAGATATTGCACAACCCATCGGCATACACTTGTCATAGTAAAAGGCGCCCTCAAATTGGAAACCCAGTAATCGAAGCACCGAAGGATGGACCGGCAACAAGCAAAATGCCGATTCTATATCAACCTTCGCCATCAATACTCCACGACTGGCTTTCGCGACCAACTCAACTGCCCTATCAAAGGAGGCATACCGCACCGTGCAAAACTCTCGCGGGATAGAATCATTCACTGAAGCTCCCGACGGTGAAGACAAATTGTGGATCAACCTGAATTTACCCGGTTCCTTCTTGGGGATTACACCTAATGGGGAAATAACGAAATTCGGGAGCGGCGGGTTGCTGAACGGCCCGCAATTCTCCCCAATTGCAATTTGGCCGCCAACTTCTCACACGGTACGGATGCCCAGCGCCGAATACTCGGGGAATTCCTCACCGCTTCGGCTACCACCTCGCCTTGAAGTGGAATAACAAAACCAAACTTAAATCCTAACTGCAACGCTAACCTATCTTTTTTCTTCGGGTACTGGAGAAGCCAACTGCAAAGCACCTGTACCCGAATTGGAGAGGGAGCTAAATCCCTAAGAGCACCTTCACTTGGATCCCTGAACGGAGGGAGGGACGGTCCCTTTCTTAACGCATTTTGCCACTGAATGGGGACCCCCGCAGACCGAGCACGCGTGCCAGAACTTACAGTCCGGAAAGGGGCACGTTGTCCTATTATACCTCCAACACACGTCACCCCCTGCCTCGAGGACCGACTTCATCTGCCCTGCGGGGGGCCCTCCGCGAAAGGAATGACTCACCCCACCCGAAACCCCTTGCCCCATCGTACCACCACCTGCACTCCCCGCACCAGCCTTGACCGACATCTGTGTTAACCACAGGTTAATGTCTTGCGTCCCCCATGTTAAGAGCTTATTCTCCTCCATTTTGTCCCTAAGTTTCTCGTCATAATTAAGCCACGACCAGCCCTCGTGCGCTTGTGATGCTTCCAATATAGAGTTGGCATACGACCGCTAGCTGCCATACTGCTCAGGGAAATGACGACCCCAAACACTGGCCAGCTGCAAGAACGACCGAACCCAATTGACTATGTTGCGCGATACTTTACGAATAGGCCCAGCCTTCTCATCCTCCTTCCATTTCTTTTTGCTCTCCCCGGAGCGCTTCCGACCTTCGAGCAAGCGAAAAATGTCAATATACTTCCGTCTCACAATCTTTCGTCTCAACCTTTTTGGGACCCCTTCCCATAACTCTGCTACTGCCGCTAAGGAGGCTAAACCTGCACCCGCCGGCCCAGAAGCCCCCCCCTCCCCCGCCGCCGCCCTCCTATCCACTTCGCCCGATGAAGAATCAGAACAATCCAATGACAACGAAGACGATGAATTCGAGCTATGCCGACGCTGACAGGCATGCTTCATTTTCTTACACGCCTTCCCTGACCGGTCTGCCCGCGACCTACCACCCTCGCCCTCACCTACCTCCCTCCCTCGCGACTCACCCGCCGAGCCTCCAACTGCTGCTCCGTCGGAAACTGTTGGCCGCCCAGCACGAGGGTCCTCAGTCTGCTGCTGTGCATGTGCTTCTTGTGCCCGCTCACCCACGCTCGTCGCAGATCCTGGCACTCCGCTTCCGGAATCCAGGCTTGTCACTCGCGCTGAATCCCCTGCAGGCGGCACACTTCTCGGCGAAGCAATAAATGGCACCTGCGGAGACACAAATGAGGGACACAGCGGGGAGAAACCTGGAGACCACGACGGCTGCCACGCCCCACCCAATCTGTCCCCGATGAACCTTGCCCCCCAGCTAACCACCGATCCCAAATAGCTTGCTGTCCATGAGGCCCAAAGCCACCAGGCGACAGCATATACCCACTGTGAGAAACACTGCCGCTGCTCCCACCACAAAATTCTCCGGCCCCCAGCCTGCTCCAATCCCATGGACCCAAAGCACCTGCTTCCCCCCCCACTCCCGTGCTCCCACGCAGCATCACCACCCTCCCCTGAGATGCCAGCAGCCTCTCCCTCCCTTAGCCCCATCCCACCAATAATAGGCTCAGGTGTCCTCGTTACAGACCCCCCCATTTCCCCCAGAGCCCGTACACCACGGTCTCGAACCGAGCGCCCCCTTCCCGTCCCCCTCACCGCATCAGGATACACAGCAGAACCCCTGGCAGCACTCTGAGCTCCGCCTGCAGCTTGCCCTCTCCCACGAGCCTGCTGTCGGGATCTCCCCCCCTGTCAACTCCTCTTCCCCTTTGCACTCTCCCCCTCCCCACCAAAGTAACCCTACTAGCCCCCCCGTCCCCCACCAGAGCGCTTACCCCCCATCCTGGAGAGCCCCCAGGCCCCACAAATACTCCCTTCAAGTACACCGCAAAAACTACCAGCTCTCCCTTTGTTCTCCCTTTTGTTTTTTTTTGTTTGTTTTTTTTTGGTATATCACGTTTTACTGCTAGCTGTTTACTATCTTGATTCTTTTTTTTTTTTGAATGGAAAACTCGGCGCGCCCAAAACCCCGGCGATCCTAACCCAGCAGTTCAATTTATTTTATTTTTTATTATACCGCAGCACCACCTACTCGCCTGCCAAACACGCCAAACACCACCAGCTGATCACTGCCACTCCGAGGACACACCACGCCCGCACAGCTCCTCCGACCCAGGCCTAATCCCCAATGGTTAGCCACGACGCTCCCAGCGAAGATCCTGCCATTTGGGCGCCCGATCGCATGAGCTCCGGAAACGCCACCAACTCCGGAGCACATGCATCTCCCGCGGCACCAATTGGCTACGCTCGTCTCGCCTTGAGCGGAGCCAATCAGTTTGAATGACGTGCGCAGCGTGCTCACGCTGACGCGCATTGCCGTCCTTCTCCCAACACGCGTGCAGGGTCCTGCGCCGGGCCAGGCACCCGGTTACGGGCGGGCTCCGGGACCCTGCCCACGCCCTGATACTTATCTGATAAGAGCCCACGCTGACTATTGCTGGAAAATAACTATGGACACCCCTGGATCTGCATTTTATGCTGTACATGAATGCTGTTAAGAGTTAAGATCTACCAAATACTCTTTGCTATCTATAAGGCTTTTGAAAAGCTGGAACAGTTAAGAAAAAAACTCCTGAGCATGTACCCTCTATTCACCATTGTGGAGTATTATAATATACCCCTATGTCAGAATCTGATAGTCTGGGAAGAATGGGCATGAAAGGGATTTCAATGTGTGGAAGATTTGGTAAACTCTTGCTCCTTTCTTTTACTGAGCTCAGGTCTAAATACTTCTTCTCAACCATTGAACAGTTTAATTATTTTCAGCTGAAGCAATTAAGTCATGGAGAACACACACAGAATTTGATTCTGGATTTCCAAATTTATTACAATTTTTTCATGCTTTGGTTGAGGTGAAGCACTAAGCATCATGGATTTATTCTTCCCTGCAGAAAAGGATAGATTTTGGGTGCCAGAATTTGCAAAATCATTGGTGTGAAGATATTGGGCTATCAAATCTAAGTGTATATTGGACCCTTTTTTGGTCTAAAGTTAATTGAGCCTCCATATCTGCTAGCACTTTACAATCAATATTTTTTTGTGCTCATTGGTTACATTGGATCTCAGTTGATGTGGCCAAGCTTAAGAGTATTACTGTGTTTCTAACGTGCTGGATGTGTAAGTCTGCATTGCGGATCTATGAACATATTCTGTATGCCTACCTTTTGGTTTTGTCCTTCTAGGTTGGTGTATGGTCCAATTTGTGTGGTATTCTCCCTTTATCTATGCCACTCTTATGCTTTAACTAGTTTGTGATAAATGCTATTAAAGGAAAAACCTTGATAAATATCAAAGTAGGTTTTTAGATATTCTGTTAACCCTAGAAATGAAGGTAGTTTTGCAAAATTGGAGGAGCTCAGTGTCTCCAAATGTCATATAATGGCTTAAAGGAACATTTTACTAAGGACATCCATGTGCAATATGAGACTTACAAGCCAGAACTTCTGAAAACAAAGCAGGCGCATCCAAGTTCAGGTGAGATTTCACAAACATGGATGTGCTCGATATGGATGTCTAGAATGGCATTTAAGAGTGAGGATGTCTAATAGCCTAATGGTTGGAGTGGTGGGCTGGAAGCCAGGGTTCAAATCCCAGTCTGTGATCTTGAGCTAATCACTTAACTCTATACTCTGCAGATGTTTTACCGCCAAAACAAGCACTTTCTCAATGCCAAACCTGGCGTTGTCGCAGACATCCCAGACATTTCGAAAATTAAGTGGGGATGTCTAAGTCCATTGCACTGCCACACTTCCTGCCTACTTGGACATCCCCACACCAGAGATGTCTTTAAAAACCATTTATAAAATGGCTTTTGGGATCTCTCCATGTATTAGACATCTATGTGCATGGTTTTGGATGACTAAGGCTATTAAAATGACCCTCTTAGTCGTATAAGTAGCCATTGTAGCAAGGAAGAATACTAGTTAGGTTTCAGCGGTTATTGGATCTAGTGTAAAAAATTGATGGTTGGTTCAGACTCTTTCTGTTCTTCTTCTTTTTAGCTGCAAGGTGTAGGCACTGGATGTTCCATGTGAATATATTTGAATGAATCTGTTTATAATTTTCTTTTATGTTCTTGCTTTATGGGTTGGGGGTGAGACAGGGGAAGTGCAATTGACATTCTATGACCTTTCACCTTATATTGTTTCTTGTCATACTACATATTTGTATGCCAGACTGATTGATACCATCTTTGATGCTTGTGCTATTTTCATGTTTATTGATATTTGTGATTTTTGTTTCTTGATAATTTTAAATAAAATTATTGAACACAAAACTACCACCCCACAAAATACTGTACTGTCACCCCGAAAAACTACATCTCCTTGCAAACAACCCCACCCCAAAAACTACTGTACCTGAACTGCCTCACCAACCAACAAATGCCCCATCCCCAAAGGTTACCTCCCCACAACTGCCTCACCACTCCACAAACTACCCCAACCACCCAAAAGGACCCTGTTTCAATTTCCCCTACACCATGCAAACTATCATTACCCCAAAAAATATCCCACCCCAAGGCTCCACTGCCCCAAAACTATCCCCACTTCAAAACTACACCCTGCAACTGGTCACCAACCTACAAACTATCACTATACCAAAAATACCACCTGCAACTGCCCCAATGCTCCACAAACTATCCCCTCTCCCCCCAAAAAAACCTATCACCAACTGCACCAGCACCCTAAAAATACCTTCACTCCCACAAACTACCCTCAAAACTACACCAATGCACTTCAATCTACCCTCATCCTCCATCTACTCCACAGCTGCCCCATTATCTTGCAAGCTACACTCTCAAAAATCTATTTCTCAGCAACAGCCAAACCATTCTGCAAAATACCCCATCACTAAAACTACCTCCCTGCATCTAACCCCACCCCAAAACTATATAACTCAAAAATGCTCTACCCCACCTTACTACCTCAACCATAGGCACAATACATTCACAGCACCCAACAGAGATGCAGGGATTACTATTAATTCCCTAGCTGGAATGTACTGCATTTTAAATTATGTGCATATATATTTCATTTTCTTTGATGTTATTTTTTACTATGATAGCTGACTGATTTTTACTGCTTGCTTATTGGTTGCTATGGGCTGATTCTATGAGGCGAACAGCAGGGTTGCACGTCTCGCCAGGACGTACAGCCCCGCTATCTGCCTTGCAGGTATTGTATACCCATCCCCTGCTGCATGCACAGAGCCACTGCTGTGGGGGACAGGGGCATGGCAGGGTAGAGAGTGGGAGGGGCGTGGATGGGAGTGACACCCGGACATATAGGGCCGATTCCGCTCACTGCCTTGTATGTCTGGGGATCGCGGGGGAGATGCCCTGCTTAAAGGTGAAATAAGAGCAGGGTGCCCCCCAAACATGGATGGCAGCCCCCCCTGTAGCCAGGAGCTCCCCTACAGGAGCACCAGGACAAGGAGGTTGAGTCCTTGCCACACAATCTGGGCCTCAGTAGCTCCTGTTGGGGTCAGACAGTGGGGACACGGGGGTCGGGGGTGCAGGCATATGGAGCCAATGGGAGGATGCCTCCCACGGCTGGGGCGAGGCACATGCTGGGCCATCCTCGGGTCTGTTTCCAACAGCCATGGGAATGGTTTGCTCCCATGTTTCAGAATTGGATGCAAATGGGCCCATCCTGCACGGGGTCATCCGGATGACCCGAATGTCCCCCTTCTGGAATCAGGCTCAGTGCCTACTGTCAAATTATTCTGTTGACATAGACGGGACTAGATTAATGAACTGGCAAGCTTTGAAGGCCTATGTTCCAAACCTTAGGGGGGGAACTTGGTCAATTGAGCTCTATACTTAAGAGGTTAGGATTAACATCTGCAGTTTTTTGGCGATTCGAAGGAATTTAACATTAATGTCTGGAAGCTTGAAGGATGGCTAACATGTTTTCACATTTTTCATAGTTTAAAACCTCTATCTGTAATGCCTTTCCTGCTTTATCTTTATTTTCACATTTGATTGACCACCAGGCCAAAACATAATGGCGGTGTACAGAACAAATAATCACTACTAAAAAGAGAGAAAAGAACGCCAAAACAAGATAGTGCTGTGGCAAAGTGCAATCAATGAATAAGTCCAGGAGTCAATTGACAGGGTCCAAGCCAGTTTATTGTGCACAGGCCCAGTCAGTCAAAGCTTCAAAAGGAACTGAGCAAAGGTTTATACAGAGACATAACCATTTATACCTCTTTTTCAGTTTGATACATGAGAATTTTCTATTGGTTCCAACTTGATACATGCAAACTTTTCATTGGTTATACATTCCCTGCACCTGTCCAATTAGAAATCCCTCCGGAGCCTAGCAACCGGACCCCTCCTTTAGGATTGCTTGAACAATGGTACAGTTCTGAATTTCGTTACTTTTCTACTGCAAGGTTAACTTTGGCTTCTGGAATGCATATACTGAAACATTTCTGTTCTTTCACACACAAGAGAATAATAGAAGACTTATGAATTCATGAAAACTTCTTATTAAGCATTTTAAAACAGTTTTCTCATTTTCCACAGATTTTTTGTTCTTTTCTAGCTATAATGGGAGTTAGGATCCAGGCCTAACTTACAGGCCTTTCATAGTAGCAGGCCATGCTAGGCCATAGCCTACCACAATAGGACAGAGAAAAGGTCAGGGCACCCAGGAAAGATAGAAGATAGGAAGAGATAAGGGATGGGTTATACAATATGAACCTAGGTAGGAGGGAGGTCAAACATGGGAGGAAAGTCAAAGGCGATGCTGAAGAAGTGAGTCTTCAGCATCACCTTGAACCGGGGGATGCTCGGAGGGTAGGTGGTAGGGAATTCCAAAGTGCCGGTCCGAGAAAGAAAAATGCAGAGTGGCATGTAAGTTCCAGATGTGCATGAGTTGGGGAAGGGAGAGACAGATAGTTATTGTGAATGGAGCGAAGGGCATGGGGGGGGGGGGGGATGTGCAGATATAGTAGATCTGACAAATTTTGTGGAATACCAGCATGTAATGCGCAGAAGCACGGTGATGAAAACCTTGTATTGAAATCGGTATTGGAGAGGGAGCCAGTACAGATTGAACAGAAGGGGAGTCACATGATCAGTACGAGAGGCATGAGTGATGACCCGGGCAGCTGTATTCTGTAATAGCTGTAGATGGTGAAGCTGGTAACAGGGAAGTCCGGCTAGAACAGAATTACAGTAATCGAGTCTGGATAGAAGAAGGGCCACTGTGAGGGTAACCAGGAAATATGCTGGGAGGACAGAACACACTGCCCTCAGTTGATGCAGTATGAAAAAGGAACAATGTACAACAGAGGTGACATGCTGGTGGAAAGAAAGGGAGGAGTCAAGGGTGACACCCAAGTACCAAAGAGTCGAGGCCAGGGGAATGGCAGTGCCAGAGAGAACGGGACTCAGTGAGGGTGGAGGGGTATCGAAGGTAAACCAGATGGCAGCGGACTTGGTGGGGTTCAGATGTAAGTAATTGGAAGATAGCCAGGAGGAAACTTTGTCAAACAGGTGTTCAGGGGGCGAGGTCAGGCGAAAGAGAGCTGGTGCAGAAAAGGAGGATGATATCATTGGCATAGTAGTATGCCGAAAGACTGGACTGCTGTACAAGTAAAGTCAGAGGTGCAAGGAACAGATTGAAAAGTAAAGGCACTAGTACAGAGCCCTGTGTTACACCACATGGGAAGGGTATGGAAGGGGAAAAAGAAGAGCCAACGTGTACCGAAAAAGAAGTGAGGACAGAAAAGACCGAAACCACTGATGCACCGTAGCGCAAATCCCATAGTCATAAAGACGAGATAGAGGAGTAGCGTGATCAACAAGATTGAACGTGGCTGAAAGATCAAGAGATACCACTATAGAATAGTCACCCTGTTCGTGTGCCACATACAATTAGTTCAGAAAAGAAATAAGAATGGTTTCCGTGCTGTGGCCAGCCCGAAAGCCGGATTGCCGGGGGTGAAAAGCCAGTGTAAAGTCAAGATGTGAGGATAGTTGCAAGAAAACTGCCTTTTCCAAGCGTTTAGTTAGAAAAGGAATGTTGGAAACAGGTCGCCAATGTGCAGGGAGAGAACGATCCAGGGAAGGTTATTTCAGGAGTGGACGAACAATAGCATTTTTCCAGGAAGAAGAGAAAGAACCGGAGGAGAGACTGGAGTTGAGGATGGAGAGGAGGAATGGGAGCAACAGCCAGTGGGAAGGGATGGGATTGGAGGGGCAGGTGGTCTTATGTGATGAGTCAAAGAGCTTGGAAAGTTCAACTATAGTGAGAGGATGAAACCATGGAGATATTTAAATGTCTCTAGCATATCTTCTAAGAGTGTGCAGGCAAAAAGAATATGTTTTGTTTCTTATATGGGTTACAGGTTTGTTTAGTTTTATTTTGCTTCATTTTAATATATGTTCATTTTTTTTCATTTTATTTTTATACATTTTCATTCCAGGGCAATTTTATTAATTAAAGAGGTCTGGTCTGGAGCTGTATGGAAAATACTAACTTGATTTTTTGACCTGTGAATCTATTGACTCCTGCTCTATAGAGAGACCTACTTCATAGACTTTTCTTTTGCCATATTCTTGTGAGAAAAATTCTGCAAAACCATGTCTAAGTATACTATCAGAGATATTTACCAAGCCTAATCCAAATCCTGGTTACTCATCCACTCCCCATGACACACACATGCACATACACAGCCCCTGCCAGTCCCCTTAAAATGCACACACATGAATCACCCATTCCCATCACATGCACACACACACACACCAGACACACAAACACACACATGTATGCATCCCCGATACGCCCCATGACAAATGCACAAACACACACACCTCTCTACACACACACGCACACACAGCCACTTACACTTCTCATGATATGCGCATGCAAAACACCCCGCATGTCTGATTCCACAAATAGGGGAAATGAGTCATTGAGGCATACTGCGAGTGCATGCTTTTCAACTTGTTTCAGTTTTTCCTCATCTCATGCCCTCAGTGTCCTCAGCTTCAGTCATTTGCCTGTGTAGTGCCTTTAGCCTTAGATATCTTTCCCCGAGCAGATATTTTAGACAGATATTCCATTCCTGAAATGAACCATGAGAAATACATCTACTTTTTTGGATTTGCCAGGTACTTGTGACCCATATGGCAACTGTAGGAGACAGGGTGATGTACTCTGATCCAGCATAACGTTTCTTATGATTTGATCTACAGTATATGATTGACATCATCCACTATGGATGCTTATCATCCCTATAGTTATCCTATTGCTCAATACCTCAATTTGCAGCTTCTTCTGCCTTTCAGAAGCTGGTGTTGAAAGTGGGTCCAGAAAAAAAAAGCGTTACGAGAATGATGAGTGTACACTGGTACTCTTTCTATATCCCTATGCCGAATACTCTATGCATTTTGCCATCACCAGCTCAAGGTTTAATATTGTCATTGATAACCATGTATTTCCAGCCCTAGTGGGCTAGATAACATTGCTTGGTAGACTATATATGGCTCATTAGATATGCTCATTATAATTCTTATAGCTTGAAACATTCCCCTAGAGCACAATATGTAGACTGTACAGTCTGATAAGCCAACTGCTATACCTACAATTATTATGGATGTGCATTCGTTTGAAACAAAAATGGAAATATCAATGGATATTTTGTTTTAATTTGAAACAGCATTTAACTGAGGATTCCACATTGTGGTACTAGATCGAAAATGAGCATGCGCTGGCGTCCTGAAGATTTGGGGAAGCTGGGCAGTCCCGAAGATTTGGGGAAGCTGGGCGGTAGTCTGCAGTTAAGCAAAGCGTTGAAACAGGGCACTAAGATCGGTTTGCCCGAAACGCAGTACTGTGTACTTGGTCAAAAGCTGCCGACATTTGCGAAGTTTTAACTGAGTCTTGAAAATCATCATGACTCAGTTTCATCTGGACAACAGATAAGTAATTTTTTTCGACTGTTTGGTCCTATTCATGGTGTATGTGTGAAGTTGGAAGCAATATAATTTTCAATACGTTTGGTGTAGGGTACACTATTTTTATGGTGTTTTTACCTACTTTTTAAGCTCCAATTGGGGCTTATTAATATTGAGTAAAACGGAAGTATAGCTACATGAGGTAGTTGGTTTCCTCACGGCTTGTCTTCCAACATTAATACATTCACATACACACACTTTAGCTCATGATTTTAGGATTTTTGCTCTATTTTTGTTTATGATTAATTTGAAACATGGCACTGAAAAATTCAAGTTTCATGTTTTTCTCTTGTTCTGTCACAGGCCAGGCTGGCCTCAAACTGATAATCTTTTGTTTAGAAGACAGGCATATTGCAGATTAGCCACCACAATTCCATGGAAGTTGGTTCTTGCAAGTATTGCTGTATTGGTGGTG
This sequence comes from Ichthyophis bannanicus, assembly GCA_033557465.1. Taxonomy (NCBI): domain Eukaryota; kingdom Metazoa; phylum Chordata; class Amphibia; order Gymnophiona; family Ichthyophiidae; genus Ichthyophis; species Ichthyophis bannanicus. The sequence continues at coordinate 385,828,999 of CM066035.1, read as the reverse complement.
ATTTTTCTTCCTGTTTCCGGATTGGCCCAAAGTTTGTCTGGTCTGCAAATCTCTGTTAAATGCTAACTGGATTTCTTGACTTGTGAATCTATTTATGCCTGTTGTAGAGATTAACTCCAAAGGTTTTTCTTTTGCAATATTCTTCTGCCAGAAATTTTGTGAAACTATGTCTAAGTACACCATCAAAGATTTATCAAGCCTAATGCAGATCCTGGTTGTCTGATGTTGAGACCAGCCTCTGACTGTGAGAAAAAAAAAGCAGTTGGGTTTTTAATTTGCCTGAAGCTTTTAGTAACCTTTCAGTTATGTTTTTCATTTTGGCAGCAGCAGCCAGCCACAGCTACTTTGTTAATTAACAAAATTACCCTGAAATGAAAATTTATTTAAATAAACCAAAACTCTTCTATTGTGGGTGAAATTCATTCCTGTTTCGTGACTGGCCAAACGTTTTCCTAGTCTGCAGCTCTATGTAAAATGCTAACTGGATTTTTGACTCCTGCTGTAGAAATTTATTTGAAATGTTTTTATTTTGCTATGTTCTTCTTCCCATGGTAGCTGGAACCACACAGCCAGAAGGCTCTCATGCTACCTGAGCAGTATGTGAATAGGCAGAGCTGGGGCAGAGAGTGGATGGTAGCAGCCACATAGAGCTAGCATGACCAAGCTAATGGTATACTAATGGCATAAATACACTGCTAGTGTGGATGCAAATACTGCTAGCCTCTGACCAGGCGGTAGTTGCACCCACCTTGCCACCACTTCACGGAAGTACGGTCCAGTGAAAAATCCCACATGGCGTAAAGGCCTACACATATATGATTCTTGACAATAAAGGATGGCAATATTTTCATGTGAACCAAGTGCTCACCTAGGAGCATCATGGTACAGCTGCTATGGCAGTGAAGCACTACAGCTTGACAATAAGGAAACCTGTGCATGTAGCAATGACTGTCTTGACAGTATGCAGTTCATGTCTACATATGTATAGATGTGAGAGGGCTGCTGGTGTGATCAAATGTGGTGGAGCTGGGAGATAGGTCCTGTGCACAATGTAAAAGCTAGTTTTTGTCACAAAGTCAGAGTTGAAGACAGCATAATTCAGCTGGGGACTGGTCATGAAATGTGGTCAAACCACTGGCAGAAGGAATGTTTGGCACCAGACTGTCAGACCACCATCTGCCTTTCTTGGTGGTGGAGGGGGGGGGAGTGGCACATAGCAGTGCATACATGCACCTCTGGGGCAATGCTGGTGCCATGGGCCCTGTACCTGAGGGCAGATGGCCCCTCACACTGACCATATGATGACATGTTTTTTCCCTACTGACTCTGAGCATATACCTACATTTCCAATACTGAATATTGGTGAGCCTGGTTTAGAGCACCCTGATCAATATTTCCTCCCCCATCCCCATGCCTAGGGGATGAGGTATTCCACAGACCTGGGAGCTGTTGTAGGCTCCTCCAATGGTTCCTCTTACCCAGAGGTGGGTATCCTATGTGGTAGGTCAAGGGAATGCCTATGAACAGTATGGATCCCATGGAGTGAAAGACGTGGCTGGCTGGCTGCTCTAGCCATAACCCCCCCCCCCCCCCTAACATCTGTGTGGTCACTGTGCTAGCCATGCAGATCTGCAGGCCGTAGTTCCCTTTTTCTCCCACAAGGTGGCAGCATTCCTCAATAGCTAGGGTACTGTGCCAAATGTACAAAGGAAGTGATAGGCAGGGGTCCCAAACTCTCCCCCCCCCCCCCCCCCACACACACACACCAGAGTTCTGGTAACCTCTCCATGGCAGCCTTGGTAGGCAGGCACCCTAGGTGACAGAGGTTCCTATGGATGTTCCTCATGGTGGCCACTGCTGATGCCCTACCCACTTCCTTATGGGGTTCCCTACTCCTTCAGTTGCTGCTTTTGCACCCTATCTCCCACAAAAATGGCTACAGCATGCATACATTGGCTGTAGTGATTTGCATGCCCTGCCCCCTTGTACTTTGGTCCATAGCTCAGAGCTGAACAGCAGAATGTGCCTATTTCCCAGTCTTCCTTTCACTGCCCACTTACTACATGCCCTGTGAGTGGGGTCGGGGACCTTATTTATTTATTTGAAATTTTTATACCACATTTTCCTGCAGATCAAATGCAGTTTACAAAGAACAACTTTTGAATTGTACAAAACAGTACAGATTCAGTTATATGGAACAGTTACAACTATGTACATTAACATTGTAATATTCTATATGTTCTATATTGCTGTCTGCTCTCTCTCTTCAGGGGAGTATAGGGCCTACCTAGCATACCTTCAGAGTGAGCCTGTTCACTGGCCATGTGATTACCACATCCATGCACTGCCATGGCTAGCATGATATTACCTTCCTACCATGGCTATGCCCTTTGTATTTGCTACAGCTGCTATACCGCACCATAGTATAATTTCATACTAACTGCACATTAGCCTCATTCTAATCAAGGCTCTTTAGTAAACATGCCCCTTAGACATGGTTTCACAGAATTTCTGGTAGAAGAACATGGCAAAAGAATATTTGGAGTAAATCCCTACAGCAGGACTTCACTCGTATGTATTTTTAATCATTTCCCTATGAATTTCTGTTGTTCTGTCTTAGCAGATTGTAAACTCTGTGGAGCAGGGACTGTCTATGTATATTTGTGCATTGCTGCACATGCCTAGTAGCACTTTATAAGTTATAGTAATAGCAGCAGTAGTCAATAGATTCACAAGACAAAAAAAATCCAGTTAGCATTTTACCTAGAGTTGCAGATCAGGCAAACCTTTGGTCAATCAGGAACAGGAGGGAAAATTACCAGTAATATAGAAATGCTTGCAAGAGTCAGTACTAAGGAGACTTGATGGCTAGAAGATCATTAGTTTGCAACTAGCCTGACTGTAAGAAAAAAATCCACTTGGGTTTTTCATTTGCCTGAAACCTTTAAGCATTTTTTTTAAAATTTATATTTATGCAATTTTACCATACAATCAAGAAAGCCAACAACGCACTCTCTTGAAGAAACAGGTTGACACTATGAAAAACATAATAATTCAGAAAAAAAAATACAATTTAACATAGAAAATATCAAAGTGTCTAACCAGCATAGCCCACAAAAAAGGGGAAAGCATTCACAGAAGTATATATAATACCAAACATGAAAGAAAAAAGGCAACACATCATTTCAGACCCTACATCTCTGAGCACAATTAAGAGGAGTCAATAGAGGATTCTACCCGCCTAGCACTAATAAAAGCCAACAGCTGGGAGGGCTCAAAGAAAACATAAGAAACAGCTTGGAATTTTACCAAGCATTTACAAGGGTATTTGAGAAAAAAGAGTCCCCCCAGCTGTAGGACCCCCGATCGTAACAAAAGAAACTCTCTGCGGCGTTTCTGCGTTTCTCTCGATAAGTCAGGATAAATACGGACCGCAAAACCATGAAAAGGAAGTTTCCTTTTACGGAAAAAAAGCTTCAACAACCACTCTCTGTCTGATAGCAAGGCAAATGATACAAAAAGAGTAGAAGACTCAAAAGAGTCAAAACCAGTATTCTCCAACAAATTAGTAACATTCAATACATCCCCATGCAACACACCACCCTCCAACACCCTGCTAGGAGTGGTGCATTTTGCTCTGGGTAGGTAGTAAATTTTCACTAAGGGGGGCATCAACTCAGAGGACACCCCTAAAACAACTGAAAGATATTCTTTAAACATATCCTTAGCACTAATAGAAGATGACTTAGGAAAATTAACTATTCTCAGATTATTAACTCGAGAAGAGTTTTCTAACTGCTCCAACTTCATATGTAATGTCAAGGAAGTCTTTTTAAAAGTATCAAATTGATCTACCAGACTAGAAAGTCTATTCCGAGATTCTGCTTCACCAGCACAAATATCAGACAGTTTCTCCTCAAGTACAGTTACTGCTCCCATAGTAGTTTTAACCTTAGTAGTTAAAGAAGACATTTTCGGAAATAAGGCTTCAACTAACGAGGCAATAGCGGTCCAGATAGACTCCAGCGTAAGGTTCGCAGGACGTTGCAGAGAAAAGCCATCTCCATATCCAGCGTCGGATCGAGTACCTCATTGTGTGTCGGCGATTCATCCCGCGGGGCTAAGGAAGAAACCTGCCCCGCGCACACTCCTCCTTCCAGTACCGATGATGGAATACAGGGGAGCTTACTTTTAGCTCCACTGCTCAGTTCTGCCAGCATACCTCTTCCTGGCCCATCCGAGGTACCAACCTCCTCTGACATTGCAGGGGAGGGCACCTCCAGGAAGCCCTCAGGCAATGCATGAGTGCAGAACACCTTCGGTGCCGGGCTCAGTGCCGGGGAAAGTGATGACGCCGAGGCCGCTGCCGAGCTATCCAACTCCGGCATATCCGCCAATCAGGTTACTCCACCGGCCGCGTCTGAACTCCGTGCGGCTCGCTGTAAGTAAAGGTCCAAAGGGCCAGAAGCAACAGAAACCGGCATCGAGGCAGCAGAGGGCTGGGAGGGCAACGGCCCTGGCTTGCCTTTCCGCTTTCTTCCCATATAGAAAAGCGTGCTCACACGGCTAGGAGTGTCGCCACCATTTTGGAACGCCCCCCCCTCTCGACTGAAACCTTTAAGCTTTGTTTTTCATTTGGGAAGCTGCCACAGATATTTCTTTAATTAAAATTGCCCTGAAAGGAAAATGTATAAGAAAGAAATGAAATGGACTGGGAATTTGTTAAAACAAAATAAAATGAAAGCCTTGCAAATGAAACAGGAAAAGAGACAAAACAATAAATCAGAATAAAGCAAAAAATCCCCCCAAAACCCTAACACATAAACAATATGGGAAACTAAAAAGAACATTTTTGGCTCTCAATGCAAAGTGTGCCTTTGAGTCAATGCTGACTCCTGGTGACCCAGAAGCTCCTGGGATTTCTTGGCAGTGTGACTGGAAGTAGATTGCCAGGCCTTTCTTCTGCATGTTCAGTGACTTGCCCAAGGCCACAAGGAGTGCTAGTGGGAATTGAGCCCTGGTTGCTTGGTTACTAAGCCAGTGTTCTAACCACTAGGCTACTCCTCCCAGGCCTTTACTAAGACGCTTGTTTACAAAGCCATGGTAGTGGTTCGCGATCATTATCGGAGCCGCGGCCCCATTGATTTCAATGGGTCCGCGGCTCCTATAACGATCGCGAACCGCTACTGCGGCTTTGTTTAAAAAGCCCCTAAATGTGGCAAAATAAGCACAGGCCCACAGGAACATGGCATGCAAACATGATAATCACAGCATGCTGTGCTGCACCATTGGCAAAGTAAAGGGCCAGAGATGTTAACAACATTATTATATTCTGCACACATTTGAGACTCTTGGTAGTGATGAAATTAACCATATGATGCTGTTGACATGATTATCTAAAAGAGTATATCTATGTTACACTCAGTTTATAGTTCCTTATTTTCAACAAACTCCCCCTATTACTTTGTTAACATTGCTTCTGCAGTTTTTGCCTCTGAATTTCCACTGATATTATTATTAAGAAGGCACAGTCCACAATCGTTTACAGTGGTCTGCAGGAGGGGTGAGTAACCCTAGTCCTCCGGTGCCCCATAGTGGTCAGATTTTCAAAATACCCCTAATGCATGCACAAATCAATTTCATATTTATTAGTGTTTATTTTGAAAACCCGGTGCCCTCAAGGAAACCCCAAGGGTTTATTTTGCAAACCTAGTTGCGCATCTCAGTCTATGGCAAGCTTTTGTTTTTTCTTTTATTATGTATGGATCTTTCCTTCCCTTGTCATTTCTGTAATGCATATTGCAGCAATCTTTATTTTTCATTTAGATTCCTGGAAAACACAGATCATGCAACGATTTCATAAATAATATAAACGGAAAATAGGAATTATCGCTTTCAAGTAGCTGTACAAGAAGAGAATAGACACATTAGTTGACTGAGAATAAAGTCGTTGTTTTCCATTAGCAACAGATTTAGGTGCCTCATTACGTTCTTTAAAACCATATATCTTACACCAGAGCAGTAAACAAGAGCTGCCATGTAAAACCGTCTGTGTTACAACATTCAATAAATTATATTTTACTTTACTGGCGTTTTTTGCTTTAAAGTGTTGTGCCAAATTGCTTACTTGCTGAAATAAATCTATGCTTTGGGGCCTACATATTAAAGGCTTTCTCCATTTTTTTTTTGCCTCTGGGAAAATGCTTAGTACATAGGATCCTTTGCATTAAGTGAGGGGTCTAAGTTAAAACTGCACCAGTGCCAGTAAGTGTATCTCTACACATTCTGTTTTCTCATTTCCTCTGGCAATTGATCTGCAAAAGACTTTTATCAAAGCGCTCCGTACAAAATGCAGTTTGAGTAGCTGACTGCTTTTCATTTCTATTCTTGTATTGTATATGAAGTGTGAATTGTTTCCTTGTCGATATTATGGCTGGCACTTTTATCCCTTTTCTTTAACTTTCTCAAGGGTATGTAACCTTATCATGAAAAAAATAAGTTAAAATTAGGCATTTAGTTGCACTGGCATAAGAAAATAAAACTACAAATCTTATAGCATATTCTGTAGCTTACAGTGCATCCTAAGAACATAAGATATGCTATACTGGGTCAGACCAAGGGTCCATCAAGCGGAGTATCCTGTTTCCAACAGCAGCCAATCCAGGTCATAAGTAGCACTCAGCTTCCCAAAAATACACAGACTCCATGCTACTTCTCTCAGGGGTAAGCAGTGGATTTCCCTAGCCGTCCTGATAGAAGGAGAAATAAGAAGAGAATTAAATCAAGGCCTCATAAAATTGTTATCCTCATTTCTTAAGGCATTTTGTTTTAGTTATGCGCAGTACATTTATTAGGAAATGCTGTCATTATAGAGTCCCTTCAGCAATGTTTTACAATGGGGCATATTTATTAAAATGTGTTAAGCAGTCAGCATGGGATTTAGCGTGCTGTTAGCTCAGGTCCACGATAATGGATACTATGCACTAAAAGCAACCAGTGAGCTAAAAGTCGTGCACTAACTGCCTAGCATGATTGGGGTAGGAATTGAGCAGGATATGGGCATAGATGGGGTGTAGACTGTGCTGGCATTTAGCGTATGATATGCTACCATGTGCTAACGGGCACCACTGCAGAGTGCATAGCCTCATGTAACCCTGATGTTAAAAAAAATATACAATGATTCCCCTACCAGCACTCTGAAACCCTCCTACTCCTCCTGATATTATTTATTTAATTTTATTTTATTTAACAGTTTTTTAAACCGCCTTATCATAGATTCAAAGTAGTTTATATTACAACAAGAACCAAGAAATGTTATGATATGCCCCAGTATCATCCCTACCCTCTGATCCCCACCAGCAGTGTCAGCATCATCCCTCTCCACCCCTCCAAAGAGGCAACCAACCCTCTCCTCGCTGCTTGACCACCCCTCCCCTGGCACTTACGAGGGATTTCCATGGTAATATGGTGTCAGGCAATCTCCAGGAACAAGCAGGAATGTAGTCTTCACATATGGGTATCGTCGGTACCGACAGAGCCTGCGCAGGAACGCTCCCCAGTGTCCAATTAGGAAGCTTTTGGGAGCATCCCACAGCGCCTGCGTGCTGCCTTCCTGCCTTTCCCAACTGCCTCTCTCCAGTTCTTCATTTTCCGCGGAGCCAGCAGGTTGTTGTTCCTGTCACTGCAGACAATTGTTTCCTTAATCTTTATTTTTTTGTGGTCGCGTCTGCCTTCGATGCTATACCGGTACCTCCGGTTCTCTTTTCTTTCTTTCTTTTGTTTAAAAATAATAATATTCTTATTTTTTTTCCAAACTTTTCTTTTCAGGTGCACGTGTCTTAAATGTTTAGGTCCTGACCACTCCATCACCGAGTGTATGGCTTGTGTCATGATGTCCAAAAGGGGTCGACAGAACCGAGCTGCTAAGCTCAGTGCCCTTTTTCCTTCCGATGCAGCTTCTGTGGCATCGACGTCTTCCAGGGCTTCGTCTTCCTCCCATGGATCTCAGGTAACCAAACATAAGTCTAGCCGGTCCTCAAAGGGTAGATCTCCTTCTAAGCATCGAGATGCCTCTGGCGTTGCCCTTGAGGGTTCCATACCGGCAAAATTGCCCCGGCGGGAGGCTTTGGCTTCCAAAGCACTATTGGGGCTCCAGGATGTTCTCGAGGCCTCGACCTCGGCAGAACTACTGGTGCCATGCTCTGGAGTACCGGCTGCCTCCGGTACCGATACCCAGGCATTGGCAGCGTCGATAGACCAGAGATTCCTGGCTATTGAACGCAGTCTGGCAGCGCTCCTTGCAGCATCGATCCCCTCGGAACCGCATCAGACAGTTCAACCGGTAGCGGTACCGACGCTGGTACCGGTGTCTGTACCGGTACCGACAGCATCGGCATTGACATCAGCATCGGCTTTGCCAGCACCCAGTCATGCGATGCCATCCGGTACCGATACACCGGTGCCGATGCCCCTCGGCACCGACTTCAATCAGTACGGGTATCAGGCTCTTCAAGAGCATCCGGACAGACGGTACTTCGAATCCTCGGAGGACTTCAAGGATTCTGACAGCTCTGCCGGTGCCAGTATATTTCTCCCGGAGGAGCCTTCCTCTCCTAAACATAGGATGTCTCCTCCTGAAGATATCTCCTTTCAGGATTTCATCAGGGAGGTGGCTCGAGGTCTGTCCATTATTGTGGCTCCTGAAATAGAGCCCAGGGCTAAGGAATTGGAGATTTTACAATATCCCAAAGCTCCTAAGGAGGCAGCTACTCTGCCTATCCATGAGATTCTGCATGATCTCATGTTGAGAATGTGGGAGACACCTCTTACCACCTCTCCTCACTCTCGCAGACTGGATACCATGTATCGAGTCCCTCGTCCTGGTTTCCAGAAAACTCAGCTTCCTCACCACTCTATTGTAGTGGAATCAGCTATGAGAAGGATCAGGAATGCAAAGAGGCATGCCTCTAATCCTCCAGGACGTGAATGTAGAACTTTGGATGCCTTTGGACGTCATACGTTCCAGGCTTCCATGCTTTCTGCCAGGATCAGTTCCTATATTCTATATATGGGAATGTTCCTTAAAGAAATCACAGGAGACTTGGAGGTTTTAAGCCCTCTTCTTCCTGAGGACAAGAGGCAGGATTTTCTCACACTAGTTAAACATGCTCAGGATGTTTCTAAGTTTGTCAATCGTGCAGCTTTTGACTGTTTTATTTATTTATTTATTTATTTATTTAACAGTTCTTCTATACCGCTCTATTTTAGATCAGAGCGGTTTACATTTAACATCAACTATACAACACAGGCACTTTGAGTTGTATTTACAATAAACAGGGAGATCAACTTGGAAATAACTGGGGGGAAACTATGTATATTGTGTAATTATTAACATTGTGCATTATTAACATTGTGCATTAACATTGAGTGCATAAGCAGAACCTCTGCCATTGCCATAGGTGCACGAAGAATTGCCTGGCTCCAGGCATCCGATTTGGAGCTCTGGGTGCAGGACAAACTGGGAAATATCCCTTGTACAGATGAGAATCTATTCGGCAAGAACTGGCAAGAAAAGGCCAATGAGATGAATGCTGACAACTCCACATTGGATAGATTATCCAAAGCCACAGCTGATCCTGCAAGAAAGGTTTCTTAAAAGATTTCTTTCTTCTCCAAGAAGAAAAGGTTTTATCCCTCTTATTCCCAGCAGGGATGTTCCACAGGTCAGCTTGTCCGAAAAGGTCAGCAGCCACCTAAACAAAGAAAAGCAAAGACTGCCAAACCTCAATCGTCTCAGCAGTCTCAGCCTCCACAAGGCCTTTGACTCTCATCTAGAGAACTTAGCCTTCCTGGCCCTCAATGGTCCAGAGCCTTCCTCCATTCCAGGAAGTTTATGTCACTTTGCCCCCAGATGGGGGCAGATAACAGCAGAGCATTGGACACTCTCCATTATAAAAGAGGGGTTCAAGCTTCATTTTGTGTGCATGCCCCCTCCCACAATGGTAAGACAGTTCAATTCTCAGACCTCTCTTATCAACCTGTTAGGTCAGGAGGTCACTATGCTTCTTGCCCAAGGGGCAATAGAAGAAGTACCCATTCATCAACGGGGTACAGGGTTTTACTCTCCCTATTTCCTTATCCCAAAGAAGACAGGGGGACACAGACCTATTTTAGACCTCAGAGAATTGAACAAATTCCTGTTCAAAGAGAAATTCAAGATGATTTCTCTGGGAACTCTGCTGCCATACCTTCAAACCCAGGATTGGCTTTGTTCTCTAGATCTCAAGGATGTGTACACTCATGTTCTCATCCATCCAACTCACAGAAAGTTCCTTCTGTTCCTTTTTCAAGGGAAGCATTACCAATACAGGGTGCTTCCTTTTGGCCTGGCCTCAGCACCAAGGGTGTTCACGAAATGCATGGCTGTAGTAGCAGCATTTCTCCGTACTCTAGGGATATTCGCCTTCCCCTACTTAGATGACTGGCTCATTCGAGCCCCATCAGAGTCAGAGGCCATGACTTCCCTATCCTGCACAATGCGTATCCTTCAGTATTTGGGGCTGGTCATAAACATCCCAAAATCCAATCAAACTCCCACTCAATCTCTAGAGTTCATAGGAGCTTTGCTGGATACCAGAAAGGCAAGGGCCTATTTCCCCCAGACCCGTTGCCTCCGCATAGTGCAGTTAGCTTCTCAAGCAGTGCGAAAACCTCATCTCACTGCCCAAGAAATGTTACAACTACTAGGCCACATGGCATCTACAGTGCATGTGGTCCCTTATGCTCGCCTCCATATGAGAGCAGCCCAGTGGACCTTATCGGCTCAATGGACCAAGGCATCAGGGTGCCTGTCCGACAAAATAGCAAACACAAATCATCTTATTTTGTCTCTTCAATGGTGGGAGTCCACTCAGAACCTGTTGCTGGGGTCCCCATTTCAACAACCTTTACCCCAGGCAACTCTCACAACAGATGCTTCGCCAGTGGGTTGGGGAGCTCATCTGCAAGGCCTCTCCACCCAGGGCACTTGGTCTCCACAGGAGACTCATCTACATATCAATCTCTTAGAACTCAGAGCAATCTTCCTTGCTCTTCGAGTGTTCCACACACTGCTCAGCTACAAGACAGTCCTCATTCAGACGGACAATCAAGTAGCCATGTTCTATGTGAACAAGCAGGGGGGAACAGGCTCTCTGTCGCTTTGCAACGAAGCTTTGCGACTATGGGCCATCGTCAGAGAGCATCAGATTCACCTCCTGGCAGTTTATCTTCCAGGCATACAAAACTCTTCAGCAGACAGACTCATTCGAGTTCTGCTTCCACACAAATAGTCTCTACATGCAGACCAGGTGGCCAAGATTTTTCAAATTTGGGGAACCCCGGACATAGACCTCTTTGCAAGTCCGTTGAATGCCAAACTTCCCCGGTTCTGTTCCAGAATTCCGGCTCAGGGTTCTCAGGCCAGGGATGCCTTCCTCCTTCACTGGGATCAAGACTTCCTTTATGCCTTTCCACCCATTCCCCTAATTCCCAAAACCCTGTTCAAGCTTCAGAGAGACAGAGGGTGAATGATTCTCATAGCTCCACATTGGCCACGGCAAGTGTGGTACCCTCTGCTTCTACATCTCTCTCAAGCCCCCTCCCTGGAGTTAGGATCTATTCCAGATCTCCTGTCAGAGGAGGATGGAATGTTATGGCATCCCAATCCCCAGTCTCTGCATCTCAGAGCTTGGTTGCTGAAGGCCTAGATCTTCATGATCTTAACCTCCCTCAGCAGGTAAGGGATGTCCTTTATGCTTCCAGTAAACCTTCCACTAGACGCTCTTATGCTTTTAAGTAGAAGAGGTTTACCATATGGTGTTCGCAGAAGGGTCTTAACCCCCTGGCGATACCTCTGGAATCATTACTTGAGTATCTCCTTCATTTATCCAATGCAGGACTTAAGGCTAACTCAGTAAGAGTCCATTTGAGTGCTATTGCAGCTTCTTTCAAGCCTCTAAATGGACAACCTATTTCCTCCCATCCTCTTATAGCAAGATTCATGAGAGGCCTTCTTCTAACTAAACCTCCCGGTAGGCCACCACCGGTGGCATGGGACTTAAACCTGGTTCTTGGTCAGCTCATGAAGCCACCTTTCGAACCCTTAGCTACTACCTCATTGAAATTCCTTTCTTGGAAAGTTATCTTTCTCATTGCAATCACATCAGCACGTCGCATCAGTGAGTTGCAAGCATTAGTAGCTGATGCACCTTATACAAGGATTCATCATGACAAGGTAGTCCTTAGGACTCATCCACACTTTATGCCAAAGGTGGTCTCGCCTTTTCATCTTAACCAAGCAGTCTACCTGCCGGTGTTCTTTCCAAGACCTCATGCATCAAATGCAGAAAGGAATCTTCATACTTTGGACTGTAAAAGAGCTTTAGCCTTTTACTTGCAAAGAACACAGCAACATAGAAAGTCCTCTCAACTCTTTGTTGCTTTTGATCCTTCTCATTTGGGACTTCCAGTCTCCAAGAGAATACTGTCCAACTGGATTGCACAGTGTATTTCCTTTGCCTATCAGAGTAAGAACCTTCCTCTGGAGGGTCATGTCACAGCTCACAATGTGAGAGCCATGGCAGCTTCAATGGCTCATCTGCACTCTGTGTCTATCGATGACATCTGTCGAGCAGCCACTTGGGCCTCGGTTCATACCTTCACAGCCCATTACTGCTTGGACAAGGACTCCTGCCGGGATGCCTTGTTTGGTCAGGCTGTTCTCCAACACCTGTTCCATACCTAATCAACTCCTACCCACCATCCCTGGTTGGATGCCAGAGATCCATGGGGGAAGTGGAGCCCTGTCCCAGGGACACACGACTTCTGGGGTATCTCCCTGGCATCTAAAGCTAGGGAGTCCCCATATGTGAAGACTACATTCCTGCTTGTTCCTGGAGATAGCATAGTTACTCACCTGTAACAGGTGATCTCCGGGAACAGCAGGAATTTAGTCTTCACAACCCACCCACCTCCCCTAGGAGTTGTATCTCTCTATTTATTTATTTAATGTTTTTTCTATACCGCGCTATTTGTTATCAGTGCGGTTCACAAGTAACAAAATCGTTCAGTGTAGGAGGTCTACAATGAGCTTACAATAAACGGGGCATTTAACAGGGATAACAGGGATAACATGCAAACTATATACAATCGTCGGCCAAGATCATAATTGCAGCCCGACATTATTTACAGGTTAAGCAACAACATGATTATATACAATCTAGGTGCGAGTCGCATAGTGGGGACAACGCATCATTATATAGTTATTGCCAGATATCAGAATTAGGTAACACATGACTAGATACATTCTAATTGAATGTCACAAAGTAAGAGCATATCATCGTTACATAGGTTCGTGTCATATATCACAGGTATGGCTACGGAATAGGGTTAGGCTACGGATGGCTACGGAGTAGGGTTAGGCTAGTTCTATCTCTTTCTCTTTCCCTCTCTCTCTCTCTTTGTCTCAGCTTTAAACTCAACTGGAGAGAGGCAGTTGGGAAAGGCAGGAAGGCAGCACGCAGGCGCTGTGGGATGCTCCCAAAAGCTTTCTAATTGGATGCTGGGGAGCGTTCCCGTGCAGGCTCTGTCGGTACCGACGATACCCATATGTGAAGACTAAATTCCTGCTGTTCCCGGAGATCACCTGTTACAGGTGAGTAACTATGCTTAATTGATCCCCAGACATTACTGCCTATTACCTCATGAGTTCAAAATTGCAGTTCAGACCACTTGGAAGTCAAACTGCTAAATATCGGAATTTCAACTTGACCGCTATTGTTAGGGGTCAAAGCTGCCATTTTGAACTCAGGATGCCACAGGCAGGAATATCCAAGAATCTCTCCTGCCCTGTTATTATATAGACATGCTACGTCACACGCATTAGGCATATGACACACACATTTGGTTCTATTCACATACCTTTGCTCAGTCTTTAAAAGTATTTTCTGGAATTGTTCAGCTCCCCACACCCAATCACCAGAGACAGTGGAAAGCAAATTCCAGAGACTGAGACCCACAAGATTTAAAAAAATAAAGCAGCCAGACAATAAAGGTAGAAAAAATAATAATAATTTTTTTTTAATTTAGTGAATGGAATATGTCACTTTTTGGAATTTGTCATCTGCTGTTTTAATAGTTGGCACAGTATAGGAGGAATGCATTACTTTTTCTTTTGTTTTGGTTTTGCGCTGCATACAATTGGAGTTTCAGTTTAATTTTTGTCTACATATTCCTATTGTTGCAAATGCAATGTGTGCCTTCGAGTCAGTCCTGACTTCTGGCGACCCAGAGTTAGTTTGTGATAATTTGTTCTGTACTTGAAAAGATTCTCTCTATGGGGTTTGTTTACTTAGCTGCAGTAGCGGCTTCTGCAGCTAAGTAGACAAGCTCCTATGTTTAGAAAGTGTGACTAAGGCCAGGTATTCTGTTAGCAATGAGTGTCTGCATTAATCCAGCTTGTTTAATTTTCCCAATAAGTGCTACTAATGAATTTATAGTGCTGCCTTTTTCTAGTTAGGTCCTCATTGGTGATGTTATGGAATAGTTGATTTGTTTTATCCAGACCTGACTTTCGTAGGGTTTTGTCATACTTTACAATGCTTCTGTTACTGGAGAAAGTTTGTTATTGTTACTGCCAGACCTTTTTTTTTTTCTGTATGGTGAATTATACAGGGAAATGTCCTAGTTCTGTTCTGGAGGGAGGGAGTGAAAATGATAAGTTAAATTAAAGCCCTATAAAGCTGAATAACATTTTGTGGTGTTCCCTTCATTTGCAAAGCAATACAACATGCACATCTTTCTAGATTTAAACTGCAAATGCATCATAAGAAAGACCTGACTCACTGGCCTTCAATCTCACCCATTGGAGTGGTAAATCTCATTCTGGGATGGGCCACCCTTGGCATCTCTCTATTTTACCATCATGGAGGAATGGGGTGGGGGAGGGTTGGCTTCCTCTAAGAGAATGGGGGAGATGCTACCACTTGGGGCAGGAATCATAGAAACTGAGATGTTTAGCAAGGGTTTAGAATCAATTAACACATGGCCGATAGCGCAGGTACACTTACTATTCCATATGCCAAGGCATTTACCATACAGCAAGTAGGTGATTTTATAAAGTCTTTCTTGCACATATGTGGCCACATATATGTGCAAATGACCTCCTATAAAATACTACCCCACATAAAAGTATGTGCTTTGGCATCAGGGTGTGCTAATGGGCAAAGCATACATGGATCAAGCGAGTACACATGTAGATTATAAAATAGTATAATTTATGTGTTTACTTGAAAAATATAGATGTGGACATTTACACCAGCTCAAGGACTGGTATAAATGTCCATACCTACAATGTTGATGCATGTTAAGCCAATTATATTAGTATTTTATTAAGGCAATTAGGCGTCTAATTATTTGTATAAAGTAGGCTTAAGATAGATTCCTTAAAATGAGCTGTAACTAGGTGCCCCCTTTTAAAATTACCCTCCAAATGTTTGTCCTATATATTTCATGCAGAACAGATGCCAGCCTCAACATTTACCCCACACTTGCTACATATTAAATAGTGAAATTAATGTACGGTAAGAGCAAAAACTTACCCACAATTTAGTTTATAGGCCCCTAAATCTTTTAAAACCCGCAGGCTCCTATTTATTAACTCTTGACATGTGATAACAGCATTTATCTACTGCAAAGTGCTCAAAAATGCCATTATCACATGCTAGGGGCCTCATTGTTTAATTCTGTTTTGGCAAGAGGTAGCTAAAAGGTGCCAGGAAGGGATCAGTCTAGAACTCATTGATCTGCATTAACAGTGTCTCAATATTTTTGAAGATTTTTTAAAAAAATCTCTGCTACTTTTTATTGTCTATTTTTGAACTTTTAATAGTTCTCTGATGCTGGGGTTTTATTTGTCAGTTCCTTAAGTTGTCTCAACACTCTAGGCTGCTATATTTTTTATACATATGTTAAGTTCTTTTATTGAGTTCAAAGTTCTTTCGAAAAGCTTGGCTAACTCTTGGGCTCAATCAGCCGGCAGTCCTAGAAAGGGAGATTTCTTGGTCCCTACCCAGGCAAATTTATTGAAGGAGATTCTAACTTCTCATGAAACTGCAAATGAAGACTAAATTTTGTTGACTTTCCATATTGGTATATTGTTGTTTTGAGGAAATATTAAAAATGTTCCTAGGAAAGATTCAGTTCATAGCAAAGATCCCATTAGACACTCTATTTGATATAGCCATATTGCAAAAACATTGGTAGAGCTCCTTAAACTTCTTTTAAATTTTATTTATTTATTTACATTCTCTTATATACCGCGCTATTCTGCATCAGTGCGGTTTACATTGAACAAACTGAAATTACATTGAACAGGGTATTATAACTTGGAGATAACTATTTTACAGGGAACATGGGCAATGGAGGGTTAAGTGGCTTGTCCAAGACCACAAGGAGCACCTGTGGGACTAGAAACCCCAGTCCTTCCGGCCCAAGGTTGCTGTCCTCTAGTGGGATTTGAACCACTGACCTTCTGGCCTGAAGTACCTTGCCCCAACCACTAGGCTACTCCTCCACTCCAGTTTGATAAGTTTGATATCCCTAAGAAACTTTGGCAGGTTAAATTTCTTTGAATAAAAACTGGCTTGCTCTGAGGCTAGAAGTATATATGTCGGCTAAAATTTAGATTTCACAGTAAAAGAAATTTTTTTAAGCCATTTAAAGTAATAGATATTTTTAGTGCCCCTATATGAATAAATGGCAGTGCTGAATACATGCATAATGTGGTGACTACTGGTAGGTATATGAATAGCAGCAATATTCAGCTGCTATCCATAGAGCTAAGCAGTTGAATATCTCTGCTATCCTTATAGTTTGGCAACACTACCCACACGCCTCCAAAACGCCGCCTAGACATTATTGGGAGTATTTTAGAAGCTCTATTTGTGAGTTCAAGTCTGAAAACGCCCACTTAGCTGCACAAATCATGGAGATGTCCTGGAGCAATTTTAGAAAGTCAGGTCTATAGACAGCTCCAGCGCGAGAACGTGCAGGCAGCATAGGGGTGTGGTAGAGGTCTGCCCCGGTGCTGAGCAAAAAGGTTGCATGCCCTGGTTCGATTTCAGATAGCACAAGCATGTCAGACTCTGGTTGTTGAGATGTCCATGCCTATACCTACTCCTGTCCACAAATAAGGTACAAAAAGTTGTTTGTTTCATGTCTGCAATGCTTCCGGGGGAAGAGCAAAATGTGTTTACATCATAGCGATTAATATTTCCTGGCTGAAGTATCCTACCCATAAATATATATACTCCAGACATTATTTCTGGCCCATCACCGCAAGTCTGAAATGACAGGGAAGGATGTGCTAGTTTCATAACATAGATGCCCCCTCCCCCAGGCTAGGGCATCCAAGTACCCAGTTCTGCAGGCATGCCTTTCAGGGATATCCACATTTGTAAAATGGCCTACACATATGCATGTCCCTAGCCTTGCTATCTGCACGGAGCCTGACTTCACAACTGGTTACTGGGATAGAGATGGAGTGAATTCAGAAGGCACAGCTACCACGCCTATAGTTTTTGGATGTTCTGCTCTTGATGTCCCAGACTTTTTCTAAAAAAAAAAAAGCTTTGACTCTGCAATATATCCAGAAAGACTAGTCTGTTCAAATGTAGACCACAATTCATTGAAATGCCCCAAAACAAAAAACAAAGAATCCTTGGAAGCTTTTTCTAGACATCTCTTTTAAAATGCCACTTCACATGGGCAGTGCTAAAGTGGTTAGATCATCATTCACCCATACTATTGATGTGGAGAGTAAATTTTAGATGGGGCACGTAGTTAAGCCTATTTTATAAAGGCAAGTAGGTGTCTACTTGTAAGTGCAGACATTTATACCAGCTCTATAGCAGGTGGAAATGAAAGTGCACAAATTTTCAACTACACGTGTAAATAGTATTTTATAATCAATGCATTTACTTCATAACTTTGCCTGTGCTTCTCCCATATAATGCTCACAGTTATGCCTACCAGTAAAGTACACACCGTCATGTGAACAAACATATTCTTAACGGGTTGTTATCCTATAAAAAGCCATTAACATGCATATGTGACCACATATGCCTTTAAATGATTGCTAAAATAATGACAATGTAGATGTGTAACTTACTGGGTGAAGTAGGCATACCCCTTTAAAATGACCCCATTGTGGTAATTTTTTTAAGGGTATTTTCACATATACTGTATATGACAGTATACATTTGTAAAATACCACTTATAAAATTACCCCATGAGTAAAAGTATTCGCAGTGACAAGAAGACACAATTTTATGCAACTTGGTTGTAGGCAAGCTTGGAGTAGAGTTAGAGCAGAGTCACAGTTTACATGCATATATTAAAAAATAGGTATGGTTGCACAATCTAGCCATGATTATTCAACTTTCCTAGACACCTTTATAAAATAGATCCAAATTAGAGGCCTACTTGCGGACCAGTTAGAGATTGACCTGTTACGAGTATACTGGCATTCTCTATGTGTTTTAAAAAGCGGAGACCAGTAGACATATACATTTGGTGGGGAGGGGGGGGGTCATCTTAAAAGTCACTCATGATTTTGGACATCCAAAGATGTGAACATGAATGTCTCTGGTGCAGAGACGTCCAATTAGGAAAGGGGCATGGTGGATGTGCAATTAACTTAGACATCCCCATTTGATTTCAGAAATGTCTACCTTTAAGACCTGCTCCAGGCACTAGGAAAGAGTGTAGAGAAAATGGAGAATTAAGTGACTAACCTAAGATCACGAAGGACACATTGGGATTTGAACTGAGGCTGTACTGCCCCTAACTCCACTATGTTAACCATTATGCTACCAGATATCTGTGTTCTGAGATGCTGTTCTTGGGATGCCTATGCAGACATCTCTAAAGACATCCATATTGGGAACATCCATGTTTTGAAATTGTGCCTGAACTTGCACGTGCCTGCTTTTTTTTCAGACGTTCTGGCTTTGACGTCCCAGATTGCACTAGGACATCCAATTGTAAAATGTGCCTTTTACTGACTGGCAGTAAACATACAAGTACTTCTGAATATTTCCCTGTTTACATTTAAAGCTCTGTGTTTCTTGTGAAACTGTTTCACTAAGATATAGCATATTGCTACCAGGTAAAATGCTGTCCTCTGTGAGAGAAATATTGCAAATTATTTATGTATTTGCAGGCTCAGCTTCTTGCTATTTTGCATCTGACAATTTTATACCCTTTATTTCTCAAAGATAAATAAAGATAGAGTGTAAGTTGAGAGATGGTTCTTTGGGGAAGAGATTGGCCATGATATGTCTTCATTTCCAGAGATAGTTTGATACTAGGCCCAGCCTCTGATTACTAAGCATGTCTGTGGTGGGAAACAGGACCTAGAGAAAGTGGTCAATGCCTCCTGCATAGGCCAAATTAGCAAACAGAAAATAATCTTGCTTCTGACTGGTGTTTTCACTGTGCAGGTACTCTAGATGTGAAACTCTTGCTGTGGGGATAAAGGAAGAAGTGCCTAATGTTTTCCTTCCTTTACTGTTCTCACAGTAACAGGCAAAGGTTTGGGCAGGAGTGTTGAAAAGCCAAAGAATTGTATTTTTCCCTTACTTTTGGTCTTGGCGCCATCTTTTTACATTTCAGCATGGCGTTGTAGGCAGGCTGGTGCTACCATTAGGTGAACTACGTGGTTGTCTAGGGTGGCAGCTTCTGGTGGCAGCAAAAAGAAGAGCACTCAAAACTAAACAATAGATTCAGACAGCTGGGGGAGGAGGTATAAGACTTATGTTTTGCCTAGGATGCTAAAACTTAGAACCAACTCTGGGGCCGGCCCTGCTCTTCTCCAGGGCCTGTAGCGGTGGCAGTGGTTCACAAACTGAGACGCAGCACTTACCTCAACTTGCCAGTGCTGCATCGTGGTTTCTGACCTCTACTGTCTCTTCCACCCTCTCCAACATAGACTTCCACCTCCAATCCTTGCACCAGCTCTGGTTGTGGTTGTCTTATGGCAAGTCTAATCTGAGTGAAGTGGCAATTAATGAATTTTGTAAGCCCATGAGTGGCAAAAATGTCTGGGGCTTCAGGCACTGCTTCTATTTTAGGATACTTGGGGGGGGGGGGGGGTGCTACAACCAGGGGCTTTCTTTTGCAGATGCTGGGAGCAGATGCTCTGGATTGCTCCCTTCTTGTTTTACTCTACTGTCTGTCTACATGGCTTGCATGATGCGTTCAACTATTGTCAGCTGTGCAGCCTTTGTCTGGCTTTTGGTATTGCTGTCCATCACCCTGAAGAGCAGACTGTTTATAATGTTCTATGTTGAATATTTTGATGGCCAAGCTAGACATATTAGTTTGTAAATAGCTTCCTACTTACAGGGTTCTGCCACCTATGGGTGTCCCATAGACCTGTGCACTCTCTGAAAGGTAGTACATTTGATTGTTGTATCATAGCTTGGGAGGTAGAACTGGATACGATTCACTGAGGTTTTCTCATTGCAGGAAGATTGACTATTCAGTATAATTATTAGCTAGTGAAGGTATGGGTTTCTGAGCATATTGTGAAGTGCAAGATACACCGCTTTGTGGTTTTATGCCTTGCTGACGGTAATTATTTTCTGGAATAATATCTTACAGCATGGCAGTTTAAGTTATAATCGTCACAATACCTATCATTATAGGTATACTACCGGAATTAAGTTTGCATTTTAACTTAGCATTGCTGCTTGGGCATGATCTACCCTGGATATTGTTTATATAATGGTGACTTCTCTCTTGCATATGAGGTGATTTCTCTCCAATATTTTACCCTGTCTATCTACACTTTGGAATTTGAAGGTTGGGATCCTGTTGTGTTCCTTCTCAGTCCCGTTGATCTTGATAAGTGGTAGTTTCTATCTTGTTACAGAATTATGGATGCGATTGGGTTCAATCTAACACAGAACATTTTTGGAGATGACTGGGTGTGATCATTTTTATGAGCAACTGATTGTCATTACTCTTGCTTTCCAGAGATCTACTATCAGCATACAGTAATAGCGTGCAGTCATGTCTGCAGAGGAGGAGCTCTCTGTGTAATTGGATGCAGTCATATATGCAGAGCATGGACTGTGTGACTAGGTATATTCACCCCTGCAGTTGGTGGAGCCGATGCCATGCTTTTGTGCAGGCACACCTGCACAGGACAGAGTTTCAGTGCAGACACATTTGAAGGAGATGGATTATCAATGTGTTTAGGTGCAATCAGAGATAGCTTTATGCGAGATCAACACCATGATGCTGGCTTGAAAACTTTGAGGCCATCTTAGAACCTTTCAGAATTTGCTTCCTTTTCCCACTGCAGCTAGAATGGAAAATGGAGGCTACTGCTTGCTATGATCAGTATATTTTTCTTTTTCTTTTAAATTACCACTTGGTGTAGTTGGAATGTATAGTACAGTGGACGATGTCAATGTTATGTTTGAGTGGAGGTACATCAGCAGAAAGTGACCCATCAATGTGACTGGATGCAAATGCACACCTTGGACCATCATAATGCATGGCTAAAGGCACACCTGCAAAAAATAGATCATCAGGGGGGATAAGCAGTGATTGGCTAATACTTTTAATGGACTTTTTTTCCATGAATTTCTTCAAGCCCCTTTTAAACCAATGTACAATAGATGCTTTGAACATATCCACAGCTTCATAGTGTGGTACGTGAAATATTACTTTTGCCAGCTGCTATTGGTTAGTTACGTGGCATGTCAATTAATGCTAGCACTGTTTAAAAGTATAAATGACTAGTCTATAATTACCTGGTCTATTCTGCTGCTGTATCTAAGTATATGTTTGTGTATATTTGTGAGTACTTAGGTTTAGACTGTATGAAAGATTGCGTATGCAAGAGGAATGCCAGATAGTCCTGATTGGATACATTATAGTATCTGGAGTTTTATTATAAATTATTATCTTTGTATGAAATCATTCGCTTAACAAGTGTTCATCATATTTGTTATAGTTCTAAGGGTTTTTGGTAACCAGATATTGCACATATTCTAAAACTATATGATATATAAATTAGCATAAAATGATTACGAGTACAGTTCTAAACACACTGAGAAAAACATTTTTATGTTCTGAATGGTAATACATCAGTGGAGGTAGTGAATTATATTTTTTCAGTCAATATAGATGTGCATTGGGTGTTTTTGTTACTGGTGAATTTTATGTTTATGTGAAGAATGATCAAATTACATTTGTTTCTCTAAACAGCTTCTTAAATTTGGCAGATTTTTAAAATAGATTCTAAATTGATTTGTTTCCTCTAGTTTTGGTTTGTAGGTAGCCCTATCCTAAAGCCATTAAGAATGCAGCAAAGGGTACAGAAAGAGGTTAATTAATATCAGGCAAGAAGAATATTCAAGATATTCCCTCAATGCAAGTCTCTTGAGCATCAGTGACATATATTCTGTCTTCCTCTATCAGCAGATAACATCTCTTTTCTCCTAGGATGCTTGGATTTCTCATACTTACAGAATGAAGAGGTAAAGCATTGTCAGTGACTGATACTCTTAATCCAGCACCAGTGGGGATATCTTCTTCCTGAGTAGCATTTACATTTTACACTTTGGTTAAGGTCACCAAGTTTGTGAAATGTAAGAAGACAAAGAGCAAATGACCTTTCCTGGTGATTTAAAATGCTGCTAGATGAAATGCTTACCAAATGTGATTATAATGATGTGATTCCTCAGTGATTCCAACAAGGAAAGGCTCTGAGTTAGGTGGTTGCTTGGGAAAATCCACCCTACGTATACCACTACCTGGATATCAAAATATTGTTCTGCTGTAAAACATGGGGACAAGATTTTTTTGGGGGTATGTTAAAGACAGGAGGAAGTGCAAAGGTAACATTTTGAGAGTCAAGAATGAAAGGGAGGCTGATGAAGATAACATGGAAATTGCTTAACAAATACTGTATCTCTGTTCTATGTTCACAGATGAAGGACTGGGAATAAGAACGTAAGATATGCCATACTGGGTCAGAGCAAGGTCCATCAAGTCCAGTATCCTGTTTCCAAGAGTGGCCAATCTAGCTCACAAGTACCTAGCAGTTTCTCTAAAAGATACAGGTTCCACAATGCTTGATTGGGGAAAGCAGTGGATATCCCGGGTCCCCTTTAATAATGGTTTATGGACCTTTCCTCCAGGAACTTGTCCAAACCTTTTATAAACCCGGCTACACTAAGAGCTTTTACTACATCCTCCGATAATGAATTCCAGAGTTTTATTGCATGTTTAGTGAAAAAATATTTTCTATTATTAGTCTTAAATAGGATACCCTGTAGCGTCATTGCATGTCCCCTAGTCTTTCTATATTTTGATGGCATAAACAATTGATCTACGTTTACCCATTCCACTCCATTCATTAATTTATAGATCTCTATCATATCTCCTCTCAGCAGTCTCTTTTCCAGGTTGAAGAGCTCTAACCTTTTTAGCCTCTCTTCATAGGGGTATCCTTCCATCCCCTTTTTTGGTGGCTCGTCTCTGTACCTTTTCTAATAATGCTATATCGTTTTTAAGATACAGCGACCGGAATTGCACACAATATTCAAGGTGTGTATGTGCGCATGTGTGTAGTATGAGTGTGTGAGGAAGGCTCTGTGTGTTTGTGTGTGTATATGTATGTGTGTGGGTGTGGGTGTGTGCTTGTGCATGTACCGGTGGTTATGTGTGTGTAACAGCAGGCTGTGTGTATGTTGGGGTGTTATGTGTGTATATTGGGGGGATATGTATGTGTGCATGAATGCATGCATACGTTGTGAAGTTGTCTGTTTGTTTGTTTAAGAACATAAGAACATAAGATATGCCATACTGGGTCAGACCAAGGTCCATCAAGCCCAGTATCCTGTTTCCAAAAGTGGCCAGTCTAGGTCATACGTACCTATCAGTTTCCCCAAAAGACACAGGTTCTGCAATGCTTGTACTGGGTCAAGTATTGATATCCTGGGTCCCTTCTTAATAATGGTTTATGGACCTTTCCTCCAGGAACTTGTCCAAACCTTTTTTAAACCCAGCTACAGTAACAGCTTTTACTACATCCTCCGGTAACAAATTCCAGAGTTTGATTACACGTTGAGTGAAAAAATATTTTATTTTATTAGTCTTAAATAGTTTACCCTGTAGCTTCATTGCATGTCCCCTAGTCTTTCTATATTCTGATAACGTAGACAATTGATCTACATTTACCCGTTCCACTCCGTTCATTAATTTGTAGACTTCTATCATATCTCCCCTCAGCTGTCTCTTTTGCAGGTTAAAGAGCCTAACCTTTTTAGCCTTTCTTCATAGGAGTATCCTTCCATCCCCTTTACCATTTTGGTGGCTCTTCTCTGAACCTTTTCTAATAATGCTATATCTTTTTTAAGATACGGCGACCAGAATTGCACACAATATTCAAGGTGCGGTCTCACCATGGAACGATATAGAGGCATTATAATATCTTTTGTTTTATTTTCCATTCCTTTCCTTATGATACCTAGCATTCTATTTGCTCTCTTGGCTGCCACTGCACACTGGGCCAAGCGTTTTAACATGTTATCCACAATGACGCCTAAATCTTTTTCCCGTGTGGTGGTTCCTAATGTGGAACCTTGCATTGTGTAACCATAGTTTGGGTTGTTCTTCCCTAGGTGCATAACTTTGCACTTGTCCACATTATTTATTTATTTATTTATTACTATCTTTTATATACCGCGCTATTTGGTATCAGCGCGGTTCACATACAACAACATCAACAGAATAACAGGCTATTCCGTGTTTACAGCAAATAGGTATATAAACTTGGGTAACATAAGGTTAACTTATTACAAACATGATTATATAAAAGGAGTGGAGGAGTAGCCTAGTGGTTAGAACACTGGCTTGGTAACCAAGCAACCAGGGTTCAATTCCCACTAGCACTCCTTGTGGCCTTGGCCAAGTCACTTAACCCTCCATTGCCTTGGAAGAAAGGCCTGGCAATCTACTTCCAGTTACACTGCCAAGAAAACCCAGAAGCTTCTGGGTCACCAGGAGTCAGGACTGACTAGAAGGCACACATTGCATTGCATAAAAGGTATCATGACAACACAAAAGTCCTAGTAATCTTACTGAGAAAGTGGGAGAGTCTATTTGAAGATAAGGCATGTCTCTTATTTGGGGGGGCTTTTGCTGGGGGTAATGTTTGGTGGGTAGTATATGAGGAAAAGGTGATATTTAAGTGCTTTCCTAAATTGGGTTAAGTCGGTAATGGCACGAACGCGTTCCAGCATCTTGGAGCATAGAATATAAAAGATCTGCTTGCCGTTATCTGGGTGCATTTTGTTACAGCCTTAGGAAGTGTTAGTGTGTTGATAGCCGTCGGTCTTCTGGATCTAGTCGATGGAGTTACATGGATGAGATTTGAGAGTGAGGAGGATGAAAGTCCTTGGATGGCCTTAAAGGTCAGCAGTATGGTCTTGTAAGTGAGCCTACCATGTATGGGGAGGCAGTGGAGTTGCTTTAATATAGGAGTCACGTGCTCAAATCTGGCGACTCCCTGAAGGACCCTAGCTGCAGTGTTCATAGCAAGTTGTAGAGGGTTAATAGTGGATTGAGGAATTTCATCTGCCATTTTGATGCCCAGTCTTCCAATTTATCAAGATCCTCTTGCAATTTTCCACAATCCTCTTGGTTTTTAACAACTTTAAATAGTTTTGTGTCATCTGCAAATTTGATAACCTCACTCGTTATTCCACTTTCCAGGTCATTTATGAATATGTCAAAAAGCAGTGCATTTGTGTGTGTGCACATGTGCATATTGGGGACCGTGCGTGTGTTTTGGAGCTGCATACTCTTCTGTGTTTTGGGGGCTCTGTGTATGTGCATTTTCCCTTGTCTTTCTTCGCTCACTCTTTGTCCCTCCCACCATCTTGCAGAATTTCATTTTCTTATTCTTCATTACCCTGTCCGCTTGCACTCTCCCTCTTACCCTTCTACCCACTCATAATTCTCTCTTCTTTCTTTCTCCTGCAACCCACTACCTCTCTGTTCCTAATGCAGCCTTTCACTCCTTCCTTGCCTTCCTTTCTTCCTTAATGCACTCATTGTTTCTTCTCCTTTTCTCCTCTAACCCTTCCCCTTCTCTTATGCTCCGCTCCGCTCCTCTTCTCCTTTCTTCTTCTAACCCCACTTCTTCCCTTATGTTCTGCCCCTCACTTTTTTCTTTCTCTGTAGCCCTGTCCCTTCCATTATTCCCCACCCATTTCTTCTCTCCTAACCTCATCCCTTCCCTTAAGCTCTGACCCTTTCTTTCCATTTAAACTTGCTCCTTCCCTTAGGCTCTGCCACCCCCCCCCCTCACCCATCCCTTCTCCTAGGCTCTGCCCCCTCATCTGGCCCTTTCTTCATTGCATTGTCCTTGGACTCTGCCGGCTAGACCCAGGGTTCCTGCTGGCTCTTCACTGCCTCTCCTCCACTCTTCCTGTCAGGAAGACCTGCCAGCTCTTCAATGCCCCTTCTCTGTTCTTCTTACTAACATGGAAACGCCTGCCAGATCTTTGCTGCCGTTCTCTGCATAAGCATACACATTTGTTTATTTATGCATGCATGAACAGATATGCGTGGATGGATTGGCACAGACAGATAGATGGATGGACTCTCCTCAATAAGCACTATCACTTAAGCACAAGGCACCAAATAAAAGCAATATGTGTTTCTATCTTCTATTGACAGCAGTGATTCTCACTCATGAACCAGGATGCGTTAGGTCTGATTTCAGTCTCTCAAATTTGCTGCTATTGCTCTTCCTAGTGCTTCCTAAAGTAAGAGAGTTTACTTTAGGGATTCATAGCATGAAAAATCTAAAGACAACATATGAAAGAGCAGTTAAGAGTTCTCTGTAATCAAGCCTCTGGCACCAAAGACAATTGAGAATACTGTATTTCAGTCTTGTTCTATATATTTTCTTGGTCTCGGTTTGTATCTCTTGGTACTTCATCTTCTTTCTCCTCCATACATAGTATAGAATAGTTCCTTGGTATTGACACATCTACAACCATTACTGTTTTGTTTTTCTCTTTTATTACAATGTCTGTTTTTCTTGCACCAGTGGGATGGGAATATTTTGTTCCTTTTCCACAATATCCCTCACACATCACAAGGAATATTTGTTCCTTTTCCACAATTTCCCTCACACATCACATGCAAACTAGGACAACTCTAGACCCCTACCCAACCACCAGATAGGTCAACAATGTCAATCAAATGTATATAGAACAAATCTGTGATACTAACTTATTTCGAATATGTACCAAGACCATAAACTGTAACAATGACATATGTAAATGTATATATACTAAGACTTGTACTGTAAATAACCGATAAGATCCAGACCTAACCATGCAGTTATACAGTGTGGCGCAATGGTCTAACATGTAAATAGTCACCCCAGTTAAAACTTATAATGGTCTAACATGTATATAGTTGCTCCAGTTACAACTCCAAGTTACCGTTGCTGTTCAATGTAAGCATAAGGCAGATCTCCCCTGCCCTGTACAAGAATTGTTAACTGTGAACCACACTGATATTAAAGAGCGTGGTATAGAAAAGCTTTTAAATAAATAAATAAATAAATAATTAAAATATGTACTTGTCTTGCAAATAACATGTTATCAATGGGATTGGGAACGGCCTAGATGCTCACAAGGTCTTCACTCTCTCTTTGCAGTAATTTTATTTATTTAAAACATCTGTACTCATCCTGTCCACTGTTTTGAGTGAATAACAAGCAACATGCTCAGTCTGTAACATAAGCAAGGCAAATACACAGATTAGCCCAAAAACCAAAAACAAATTGCAAGTCCAAGATTATATTACCCTACTTGCCTTTGAGCCCAACCACTCATATGGACATGTTTACTAAGCTGGGCTAATGATTAGCACAGGCTATTTGCAGCTAGGTCCTATTGAATAACATGTGGCCTAGTTACAAATAGCCTGTGCTAACCATTAGCCCAGCTTTGTAAACATGTCCCATAGAATCTCTCAGCTATAACCTGGGATCAAGGTTTTGTTATGAAAAGACCAGACTAAAAAAATAATGACTTTAATCTCATTTGAAATACTATATAATAGGACATCAGTCATACGTACATCCAGAGCGTAATTCATTCCATTCACTTGGACCTGTGACCATATAAACATGCTGCCTCATCTCCGCCAAATAAAACTAACTGATGGGATATGCAGCAGCTTAGCACATTCTGATCTGGAAGCTTGGGGCAGCTTATAAATCTCGGATGCTGTTACTATTTTGGAGGACATCCCCATCTAAGGCCCTATAAATCAGCGTAAAGACTTTACACTTAATTCTCCAAAAGACTGGAAGCAAATGCAGTTTGCTCAAGCATGGAATAACAGGATGAAAACGCAATGTTCCTGTCAATAATTGGGCTGCAGCCTTTTGAATCTTTTGAAGAGCTTTTAACACAGGGAGTCACAGTAATCATCATGTGTCAAAGGAGGGGCCTGGAGTATGGTCCTAAAATCATGATTTGTGATAGAAAGGCAGAGCCTGCAAAAAAGAAAAAAACTACATCGCTTATCTGAATCATAAAAAGACAGGATCCAGAGTTATACCTAAACAACACATCTGGATAGTCTAGCACCTTCGTCCTACCCAGAATCAGCAATAAATGTGATCATAGTCCTTTTCTTGTACAGCGATGTTAAAGTATTTATACAGTTTCTAGTGGACATCGCATGCTAACTTATTTTTCCTTTCTATTAGGGATGTGAATGGTAAACATTTTCAGATTTGTTCATTTTCACAGAACTAATCTGAAAATGTTTACCATTAGGAGGGGTCGATTCCTGTCTAGGAAACAAAACAGGTAGATAATGTGCAACTTGATAATGCTAATATGAGGGTGGAACAGGCACGCAAAATAAGCCAGACACAGACAGAAGATGACTTAGACAGCTCTGCTGCCCTCTTCTCATCCAATGAAACTGCTCCACCGCAGTTTTTTCAAATGACAAATTATGGAAGGGGGAAGGTTGTACCTGTAAAGTACAGTAAGCAAATAACAACAATCCGACAACCCAACCCCCCCCCCTCCCGAAACTGGTTCTTTTACCCGACCCGAGGGAGGGAAGAGGCAGAGGCAGGGGATCATACAGGAGGGAATATCTCTACGATTAGAATATGGGATTATCGGGGGGGCGGAGCCTGATGTCCAGCGGGTAAGACGCTTCGCGCTGAAGCTCCCGAGAGGCCTACTTAGAATCCTGACTTAATACCTATACAAACTTACTATTTCGCTCCGGGCTGACCGGGGTACCTCGGGGGGGATGGCGGCCCATAAACCAGCGCGCTTGGACTTCGGGTCTCCTTCTTCTTCTCACGGGAAAACGCTCCAAAACAGAGGTGTCCTCCCCACAGAAGATGGCTCCATTTCGGGAAAACCCCGAAATGCACCTGGAGATTTTAGAGGAAATACGCGGCGTGAAGGAATTGGTGCAGTCCAATGGAGAAGCGCTTAGAGCCATGCGAGAAGACTTTGGAGTGCTCCAGGACCGACTTGAAAGTCTCTCATTACGGCAGGACAATATGGCGGGGGTCCTCGACTCGCACGAGGTGCGCTTGGGCACACTGGACAAGGCTGAGCGCCAGATACAGAATCTTCAAAAGGAGTTAGAAGATAGCAATAATCGAGCCCGTCGCAACAATGTGAGGCTCATTGGAATACCGGAGGGGGTGGAAGCGGGAGATATGAGAGAATTCCTGCTCAAAACTCTTCCCTCCTTGCTGAAGATCACCTTTCATAAAGAACTGGAAATCGATCGTGCACACCGTGTTCCTACCCACATGGCGCTCAACCGAACGACCCCCCGGCCTATTATCTTTCGCTTGCTACGATATCAACAAGTGGAACAAATTTTAAATGCTGCCCGGGCGAACCATCATTTGGAATTTGAAGGTCACAAAGTCTCCTTCTTCCCTGATTTGGCAAAGCCTACCGTTGACCGACGGAAGAAACTCCTTGCTTTTCGCCCTCGACTTCAACAGCTACAGGCTCGCTTTGGCCTGTTGTATCCCGCGAAGCTCCGAGTGACTCTCCACAACCAAACCAGGACATTCGAAGATCCCGATCTACTATCAACATTTTTAGACTCCAAAGAAGCAGAGCAGATGCGCTAATCCAACGACTTGGACTTTTATTTGCCGGCTCTGTCCGCCATTTTGAAGGGCCCGATGCGGCGGTCATAGTTAAGCACAGAGACTACCTGGACTTTCTTTCTTTCTTTCTATGACTTTTGTTTTTGGTCTCCTATCCCTCCATGATGTGTGCCTCGGTCGGATTCGGAGCACGCACAGTCCTACAGGTTATGTGTTTTTCAATTTCGGCCTTCTCTGGGGCTTCTCCACGCAGACACATGGTCGCCAGTAATTTTTGGGGTTCTGCTTCTTCTCTACCGCGCTGCGGTTTTTCTTTTTTAATGTGGGGCGCTTCATTGTATTATCTAAGCTTATTTTCTTTTATGCCATATGTACAGCCAGATACAGTCAATATGAGGGACATTGTGAAATTATGTGCGCTATCATGCTCAGAATTTTTAACTTGTCTGAATGGCCTTATGTAAAATCTTATCACTCAACGTAAAGGGCATTAATAGTCCAATCAAAAGAAAGAAAATCCTTAGCTATCTTAGCCATGAGCATGCTGATTTAGCGTTTCTTCAGGAAACGCACTTAAACTCTGCTGAAACACTGAAACTCAATGTTAAGCCTTACATGGTGGCTGCCTATTCTCCCGCCGTTTCCAAACGGTGCGGGGTAGCCATTCTGGTTAAGAAATCTTTGCAAGCTACTGTAATTGATACTAGCGCTGACAAGGAGGGTAGATGGGCCCGAGTACATCTTAAGGTTGGAGATAGTGAATTTACATGTATTTGCATTTATGCCCCGATGTGGACAACCCTGCTTACTATGCAAGTATTGCGCAGTTGGCACAGGCCTCTGCCAATACTCCATTAATACTTGGTGGTGATTTTAATCAAGTGTTAGACCCTCTGATAGATAGACAGCCGCCTAGAACGAGTAGTCCACCCAAGAGTCTTGCTACCCTTACAGCTCTGATGCAAGATCTTGCGCTGGTAGATATATGGAGGCTGCTTCACCCCTCCGACTTAGAGTTCACTTTCTTTTCTGCCCCCCATCACTCCCAATCTAGAATAGATTTCTTTCTCATTTCCAAAGCACTGATTTCTCAAGTAGACACGACTAGGACTCATCCTCTCCATATTTCAGATCATGCTGCCATATCTTTATCATTACATGTCACTGCGCGGGACGATTCTCCCCGAGCTTGGTTTTTTGATAGATCCCTACTGGGTCAAAAAGATTTTCAGGTTGATATAAAGGCCGCTATCCAAGATTATTTTCATTTTAACTCACCCCATGACACAGCGAGCTGGGCTTGGTGGGAGGGTTTTAAAGCATCTATCCGCGCAACTATAACCAGCTATCAAATTCGGCAGGGGAAACAAAGAAAGCAGCATTTACTGATTCTAGAGCAGCAGATACAAGCTGGGGAGCGTCTCCTCACGTCCCGTACTGACCCATGTATTTTACTCCGTTTACAACGTTTGCGTTTTCAATACAATCAGCTTTTGTACACTGCTGCTGTTAAAAATATTGAATCACAACAAGGGCTATATTATCGGGAAAATAATCGTGCTGGCAAATTATTAGCAAATGCCCTAAAAGGTCAAAAAGAAGCCAAGCGTGTTACCGCCCTCCGTAATCCGTCGGGGGGGGGCTTGGTCACTAAAGATACCGAAATCTTAGAACTCTTTCGTGATTTTTATACTCGGCTTTATCAATCTGAATGTGATTTTGAGCCAGATGTATTTGAACGCTTACTTTCAGGGATACAAAGACCGACCCTATCTGACGAAGATAGAGTGGCCTTGGACACACCATTTACTGTCTCAGAAATTCATTCTGCTATCAAGAAATGTGCCTCAGGTCGAGCCGCAGGCCCAGACGGTCTCCCTGCTGAATTCTACAAAACCTTTCACGCTGACTTAGCTCCAGTTTTGAAACTTTATTTTTCTGCTCTGGCCGAGGAGGGTTCTCCTTCTGGGTCCTTTTCAATGGCAAATGTAGTAGTTTTTGAGAAAGAGGGGAGAGACCCGCAACTAACAGCTAATTATCGTCCAATTTCCCTCCTAAACGCGGACTATAAAATATTTGCCACCATTCTCTCTGCCCGGCTCTCTGATAGGATGCCTACCTTAATACACCCAGATCAATGCGGTTTCATTCCTGGTAGATCAACTGCTGACAATGCTCGGACTCTATGCCATGTCCTGACTACCGCAGTTAATCTTGATCGCCCATTTGTTGGCCTCTCACTTGATGCCGAGAAGGCCTTTGATCGCTTAGAGTGGCCCTTCCTATTTGCAGTCCTCCGCTGGTACGGATTCGGGGAAGGTTTTCTCCGTTGTCTTCGCACCATGTACGCACAGCCTACAGCCAGTATATGTGCCAATGCTTTAAAGTCTCAGCCTTTTCCTCTTCAACGCGGCACTCGCCAGGGATGCCCACTGTCTCCACTTCTCTTCGATCTTGCACTCGAACCCTTGGCTTTACTAATCCGGCAATCGGAGGAGATTCATGGAGTCCCCTTCACCCATAGGGAAATCAAAATTTCAGCATATGCTGATGACCTTATGCTTTTTGTCTCTCTAGACTCAGTACCCGGCTGTCCTAGAGCAAATTGGTAAATACTCACAACTGTCCGGTTATAAGATAAATTGGACCAAGTCGGTAGCCTTTCCATTAAATCCTTTGCTTCATCAGGCTGATATGCAATCCTTCCCCTTTTTATGGCAACCTCGCATGGTCAAATACCTTGGGGTTCACTATTGTTCTCCTTTGGAAGACACTATCTCCTTCAATGCCAAAGACTTAACCTCTAAAGTCCGGGCGCTTACTCATCGCTGGACTCCTTTAACACTTACCTGGTGGGGTCGATTAGAAACCATAAAAATGATGATTGTTCCGAAAGTGAATTATATCTTAGAAATGTTGCCCTGTCTTTTACCTCGACGTATATACAAAGATATAGAGGGCCTTCTGACTAGATACTTGTGGCAAAACAAGACACCTAGGATAGCGAAACATAAGCTGCAAGCAGATAAGGAAAATGGGGGTGTCAGATTCCCTGATTTCCTGAAGTATCATCAATCTTTTCTTCTCAAACAAGGCGCTCGTTGGCTAGAAGATCCAGTACCGAGTAGACCTGTGTGGCTAGACATAGAAGAGGACCTTTGCAAACCGATTCCTCTTACTTTTCTTCCTGGTATGACTCTCCCATCAGACTCCCACTTTCCACCAATGCTTTTAGACACCTTAGGTGCCTTTAATAATCTTATGCAATCTTTAGACTCCCGACTCTGTCCGTTAGACAAGCTCCCACTTTGGTACAATACTCGATTTCGAATACAAAATAAGCCGATGGCGTGGAGCCCCTGGTACACTAGGGGCATTTGGATTCCTAGTCAGTTGTTCCATGAAGGTCGCTGGAAAACTTTTAGTGAATTGCAAATTGAATTTGGTCTCCCAGCGAAACACTACTTTCAGTTGGTGCAACTTCAGCATTGCCTTCGGAGTGCTAAGGTGCTCCCGCCATCGGCCTCCCCTACACAAGGTTGGTTGGAGACTATCCGATCTATCGGTAGTTCACCGGGTGTAGCATCCAATTTTTACAAAACCTTATGTAATGCTATAACGAGAGATACCCCTATAGCGCAGAAAGCATGGGAGAGAGAATTGCATGTGACTTTGACCCCGGAGCAATGGAGCCTTGTCTGGAGTAGAGTGACACGGGTCTCCCGATCCGCCTCACTCACTCAGACACTCTTCTTTCTAGCCCACCGGTGTTTTTACACTCCTGACAGATTAGCCAAATGGAACACTACTCAGGGCAATAGTTGTTGGACATGTCATGCGGCCATTGGTTCACTACCTCATGTTATGTATGAATGTCCCGCACTACAGTATTACTGGCGTCGGGTCTGGGGTCGTATCCAGTCTATTTTGCACTTTCAAGAGCCCCTTTCTTGGAGGATAGTGGGACTTCGCTCAGCTGCGGGGATCCCCTCTCTTCCAAAAACGGCTTACTTCCTTTTGGACTTTATGCTTGGCATTGCTATTTCCCTAATTACGAAATACTGGAAAAATAGCTCCCATCTGAGCCCCAATGAATGGTGGAATCATGTCTGTCTCTACAGTAAATATGAACAAATACCTCGTATGTTTGCTTCCCCCATTCAGACTCCTCATCATCGGTCTAAATGGAAGATGCTCAATGACTATGTACATTCTGCTCAATGCTCTCATCTGACTGTCTAAATTTGTATATATCTTTGTCCCATGATTATTCTGTATCGCAGATACTCTTTTGATTGTTTTGATGTATAATCACTGTTGTTTGGAAGCGCTCACATGCTGACATAATCAGCTAGAGAAGAAGCGTGGGGGTGGGGGGTAATTGGGTTTACTTTTCTTTATTGTATACTTGTTTTGTCTCCTTTGGTGTGTTGTTTCTTTTGTTTGTTGCAAAATGAAAATAAAAGTTTAAAAAAAAAAAGAATATGGGATTATCAATTTATCGAAGTATGCCTTCAATGATATAGAAAAAGGTGTTCTTAATAAGGGCCTGTCTGTTCCTTTTGATCCATTTATAACCCGAGTGGATTTATATAAGTTTTTTTGAAAACTTAAAATTATGGACTTTTTCAGTGAATAGGGATCAGGTTCTACTGATAATTCAGTTATAAAAAAGTCCTCCACATGGCTTCCTCCTGTTAGCTTGAATCCTATTTTAGACACCTTTGAAAAAGTAGTGTTTAAAGATTAGACGAGCTCCAAGAAAAGAAAAAAATTTGGTTCTATGACAACATTGCAAAAGAAGAAAGGGTGGCCTTAAAATCACTAAGAGAGAATCCAAAATTAGTCATAAGCCAGCACATAAAGGGGGAGCCCTGGTTCTGATGAATACTACAGACTACGTTGCAGAAGTTAATAGATATCTTAGATGACGTTCCCACACAAGTTCTCAAAAGAAGTCTAGATAATTTTTATCAGTCTGGATTTGAAATTGGTTTTCTCACTAAAAAAGAATTCAAATTTTTGAAGGTAGCGCATCCTGTTATTTCTACGATTTATATGCTTCCAAAAGTACACAAATCCTTGGATAGGCCACCAGGACGACCGATTATTTCCACTATAGGCTCACTTTTTGAGCCGGTCTCAACATTTCTTGACATGTTTCTTCATCCATTTGTTAATCAGGTACCTTCATACATTAAAGACACATCACATGTGATCAAGGTTTTGGAAAGTTTTCCAGAATATCATATGGATTTAATGCTTGTCACACTTAATGTGACATCATTATACATAAATGTTCCTCAGCAAGCTGCTTTGGATATTATTGAAGATTTTCTGTTAAGAAGAGCAACGCCATGGTAGATTCCCATGTGTTTTTTGGTTCAAATTGCCCATCTGGCACTAACAGAAAAAAAAATCCGTTTTAGAGGGTTATGTTACAAACAAGTCAAGGGGGTAGTCACGGGTTCTTCCATGGCTCCTGAGATGGCAAATTTATATGTGGCCTATTCTGAAAACACTTTCCTTATCATTCCTCCAGTTTAGTCCTCCACCTCTGGGTAGTGTACCTCCTCCTGCAGCTTGGAGACTGGACCAATCAAAACTTGGCATCACTGTCAGTAGCATGCTGGAAATCCTCCTCATCTCCAGTGTGTCCAGTCTCCATGCAGCAGGAGGACGTAGTGAGCCTAGGTGCTGGGCTCACTAGAGAAACAGATAAGGAGTAACATAATTAGTTTCATTGGGTCTAATAGCTTCAAATTTCTTAATTTGGCATTTTTGATTTACTTTGCTTAATTTAGTTTGGTTGCTTTAAGTTCTTTCCAAATGTTCTCTTAAATTGGTCTGGGTCACTTTAAAAAAAAAAAAAAAAGGAGGTAATTGGTTAAGGGGGATGGGAAGCGACCCCTTCCCTGCCCAGCCGCTTACCCCTTACTTTTGGTTCCGTTTAATTCAGGATCTCTGTCCCCTGGACTGTACGGGGCAGAGCTCCTTCAGCGGCACCCGGACGGCTCACTCTCTCTGAGGCCGCCTTCTGCGACAACAAGAGGGGTTCCGGTCTCCTGTCTCTTTGCCGGGAGGCAGGGCTGGCTTGTTGAAACGGTAATCGCAGCTCCTCTGCATCGAGCCTCGTCAGTCCGAAGCAACGGGTAAGCGGTAGCTGAGCCCTTCGGGGGCTGCTTCAACTGCCCGTTAATTTTTTATTAGGCCGTCAGCACAGCGCGCCAAAACACTGTGAGGAACCGCGGCCATTTTCAGCTCGCGGTTTCTTCAGCATTTCTACCCCCGCAGCAGCAGCGTGAATTTTAAAGACTTTTTGTCTTCTCTTTTTTTTAATTTATACTTTATTAATTTTCAAATACACCAGAGTAAAACTACGTGTAATTAGAATACAGACACCAAAAAGGAATATCTAATCATCAAAAATAACATAAACTTGGTATAGACCACAAAATACCCCTCTATAAGGTTCCAAGAAAAAAGAAATTAATCCAAAAGTAACAACCAACAGGCCATAACAAGTAGAGCTTAGATGGAACTTGTGGCAGCCGGTATGGGGCCCAATCCCTCCCCTTCCCTACCCTCAAGCAACAATTTCAATTGAGGGGGTTCAAAGAAAAGAAACTGCTTGGTATTATGAACTATTATTCACTTACATGGGTATTTCAACTTAAACTGTACCCCCAGGTTAAGAGAGCGCTGACGTAAAGCCAAAAACTCTCTCCTCCTTTTCTGGGTATCTCTCGCCAAATCTGGGAAAATCAAAATCTTAGACCCCATAAATTGGGAAACATTCATCTTAAGAAAATATAAGCGCAGAACAGAGTTCCGATCCGACTCAAAGGCAAAGGACACCAGTAAGGTGGCTCTGCTGGTTACCACTTCAAGCGAGCTTTCAAGGAATCCTGTCAGATCCATCTGAGCTGGAACACTAGGCTCCACCGAGGCTTTCCCACCCAGTTCATCTGTTGAGGAAATAGAAACATACTGCACACAAGTAATGGGAGGTAAATTCACAGATGGTATGAGCAGTACCTCAGTAAAGAACCTCCGAACCAGCTCTAGAGGGTCCAGCAAAGGAGACCTGGGAAAGTTC
The DNA here is from genome assembly GCA_033557465.1 of Ichthyophis bannanicus. Lineage (NCBI taxonomy): Eukaryota > Metazoa > Chordata > Amphibia > Gymnophiona > Ichthyophiidae > Ichthyophis > Ichthyophis bannanicus. The sequence continues at coordinate 385,791,650 of CM066035.1, read as the reverse complement.
AGCAAACGCAGGTTATTCCTCCTTACTTGATTATCCAAAAACTCTAGCCACCTTCCCATAATTAAAGCTCCTTTTGCCTGGGTAGCACCCAGGTCCTGTAATACAGCAGTCTGAGTCTCCAGTTGTGACAACCTCGCAGCATGCCCATCCACTCTTGAGCGTTCAGCCTCATCCTGCACCTTCACAAAGCTCAAATCCTTAGAAAGAGCAGCCACAACAGGTATGAGAGTCTTTTGAAGGGAAGTTATGGCGTCCCATAGACTTTCTAAAGTAACTGTTGCCGGTCTACCCAAAGCCTGAAACTCGGAAGAAACCAGAGAGAGAGAAGAAGCCAGAGATACACTCTCCGAACCTCCGCTTGCCCGAACTGTCGATGACAACTCTCCTCCTCCCAACACGGCAGCGGGAACCATCTCACTCTGGATCGGGGCAGCACCCTCCACTGCAAGCGAACTCCCATCTTCCGGGGGTACGCCGACAGGCAAACCAGCCCCAGAAACTCCTCCGGGTTGCGGCGGCAACTGCTGTCGGGGGCTCAAAACTACCCCATTGCTCAAATCAGACGAAGAACGCATCTGATCCGCCGAAGCCACGATATGGTAGGGTTCCAAGATGGCGGATGAGCTTTACGGTCTGTCGGGTGTCTGGTAGCGGGCTCCGGTTTGAGACGCCGCTATGGGAAGAAAGAGGAAGCAATTTTCACAGAAACCCCCCGAAACCTCTACACCTACCGTTGCGGCGTCACAGTCGGTGATTCCTGGCTTCTTTTCCCCTTTTTGTCTTCTCTTGAGTGTCCCGCTTAGATATTTTTTTGAGTTTCTTGAGATTTATTTTAGTTTCTTTGAACCCTTTAGCATTCCTTTGCTTTAATCTTTGATTTTTTTGATTTGGGGTTTCTCATTAGCACTATTGCTGCTTTATTTTTTCTCGGGGGGGTTAGCCTTCAGGCAGAGTGCCTGGCTATTTAAAAAAAACAAAAAACAAATGCAAAGGAGTCAAAGATACGTTGTGAGAGAGAGTTGTTTCTCTTCCATAGGGTGCTTTAAGCATTTTATTAGGACAGGCTTGCCCTGCCTCCAGGGTTTTTTGCTGGCTTGAGTCAGGGGTCTTAGGATCCTTTAGGGCCTTTTCCCCATGTCCACAACTTCCCAATGTGTTATTTGTGGCTCTCGTAGGGGCTCAGGTTCAGAATCAGGTATTTGTCAATGCTGTGTGACAGTTTCCCTCCATATGGAACAGCAGCTGAAGAGTTCCATGGCTTCCATTGCTCCAGCACCGGTACCTGGTGCTGAAGGTGCAGTGGAGTTACCGGGCTTATCCGCTACGCCCCCCGAAACCAGTTGTGGTAAGCCTGCCGCACAATTAGAATTTGGAGGTGCAGCACAGATGCATGACTTTTCTCCAGAGTTTGTATTGCTTATGCATCAAGCGTTTTGTCGCAAGCGTCATGGTATGATGTTAGGCTCCCTGCCTACCCCATCCTCTGGTGCACGCTCATGACTTACGGAGCAGGAAACTCTAGTTGGGAAAGCGTCCAAGAGACCGCGACCTTCTGATCCTTCCTTTTCTGAAGCGGAATGGCAGGAGGGGGATGAGACTGAATTTGATATGAGGCGGAGATGGAAGAATTAGAGGAAGGGGAACTGCCTGAACCTGAGGATCATGCGAAGATTATTCGTGTATTTAGGAAGGAGGAATTGTCGGCTTTAATTTGGGAAGCTCTTCAGACGCTTAAGCTGTCGGCTGAGCAACCTCTTGAGGAGGAAGAGGCGCAGATCCCACCATTCAGGCGGTGCGTCAGACGCAGATAGTCTTTCCTATCCACAAGGTAATAGATCAGATGATTCAGAGCGAGTGGGATCATCCCAAGGCAGTTATCAAGGGAGTCAGGATTATGAACAAGCTGTATCCTTTGGCGGATAAGAACAAGAAGAGGTTTCGGTTGCCGAAAGTTGATGCGGCGGTGTCAGCGGTAACTAAAAAGACCACGATTCCAGTGGAAGGCAGTGCAGCCTTGAAAGAGGCGCAATATAGGAAGATGGATGGTTTGTTAAAGCAATCCTTTGAGGCAGATGTGGTGGCATTGCAGGCCTCCATCTGTGGAGCTTGGGTAGCAAGGACCTGTCTTTGCTGGGTCTAGCACCTGAGGCGGTCAGTATCTCTGGATGCTGACGACATGCGTCAACTTCAGCGCTTAGAGTCTGGTTCGGCGTATTTGGCGATGTTCACTATGACCTCATTAGATCCTTGTCGAATAGTATGGCCTCTTTGGTAGTGGCACATAGGTCCCTTTGGCTAAAAAATTGGGCGGCTGATGGGTCCTCGAAGGCACGGCTCGGCAAGCTTCCGTTCAAGGGGAAGTTGCTATTTGGCGAAGATCTGGATAAATTAGTGAAGGATTTGTGAGAATCCAAGGGGGGTAGGCTGCCTGAGGATAAGCCTAGGCGTGGATAGTCATCTTCATCGTTTCGAGGTCAGTACATGGATTTTCGGAGGTTTCGTTTTCCCCGTTTCACGGGATCCCAAAGGGGGAGATTTGCTGCTCAAGCCTTGGGATTTCGTGGGTTTCGCGGCGCCAATAGAGGCTTCGCAATGGCAGCCTCCGGAGTCATCTGTAAGCCACAATGAAGGATGGCGGGTCCCGGCAGAAGTTCTTCCAATCGAAGGTCGGCTTCGGGGGTTTCTTTCTGCCTGGACCCACATAACATCAGATCAATGGGTCTTAGAGATCATTCGCGATGGATATGCCTTAGATCTCACAAGACCGGTATTGGATTTTTTTGTGCTTTCTCCTTGCAGGGGACTTCAGAAGGCTCTTCAGGTACGGCAAATGTTGGACCGTCTCTTGCAATTGGGAGCGGTCATTCCGGTTCCGTCGGCAGAATACGACATGGATCGCTATTGTATTTATTTTGTGGTGCCAAAGAAGGATGGTTCTCTTTGTCCCATTCTAGACCTCAAAGGAGTAAATCGCTGTCTCCGGGTACCACACTTCCATATGGAGATGCTATGGTCAGTCATTGTCGCAGTTCGACAAGGGGAGTTTTTTACGGCTCTCGATCTTACAGAGGCCTATCTCCACATCCCAATCAGGGTCTCCCACCAAAGGTTTCTGCATTTTGCGCTACTTTGGGGTCATTACCAGTTCCAGGCCCTCCCTTTTGGTTTGGCGACTGCGCCACGCATATTCACCAAAATAATGGTAGTTGTGGCGGCGGCTCTGTGGAAAGAAGGAATATTGGTCCACCCGTACCTAGACGATTGGTTGATTCGGGAAAAGTCCCAGGTCGAGAGTGTGAGAGCCACGGAGAGGGTTGTGGCTCTATTTCAGACTCTGGGATGGGTAGTCAACCCACTCAAAAGTCACTTGGTGCTGACTCAGGCCCTCGAGTATTTAGGGGTATAGTTCGACACGCGGATAGGGTCTGTGTTTCTAACGGAGCGGAGATCTCTGGCCTTACGAACATTGGTGCGGAACTTTCAGAAGGTCGCAGCTCCGTCAGCGTGGCAATATCTTCAGCTCCAGTGGATGATGGCGGCGACATTGGAAGTAGTGCCTTGGGCCAGGTTTCATATGCGGTCGTTGCAGTGGGCTTTGCTTCGCCGCTGGTCCAATCAGTCCGATCCACTGAGCAAACGGCTTCCTTGTCCACCACGGGTCTGTCAGGATCTTCTTTGGTGGATGCATCCTACTTCCTTACGAGCGGGGATACCCTTGGAACAGCTGGCGTGGATTCCGCTGTTAACGGATGCGAGTCTCGCAGGCTGGGGGGCGCATTGCGGAGTGGACTTTGCTCAGGGCCTTTGGTCGCCAGAGGAGAGCAGCTGGTCGATCAACAGGCTGGAGCTCAGAGTGGTCTTTCTGGCTCTCTGGAGTTTTGCGGTCCAGGTGACAGGTTGAGCGGTTCGAGTATTGTCTGACAATGCCGCGACCATGGCATACTTAAATCGGCAAGTGGGACCGGGAGCGTGAGCATGGAGGAGGAATCCAGTAGTCTGTTTGCCTGGATAGAGCCTCAATTACAGGCGATTTCGGCGGCACACGTTGCGGGAAGAGACAATGTAAAGGCAGATTTTCTCAGCAGAATTCAGGTGGATGCAGGGGAATGGGAACTCCATCCCGAGGTGTTCGTGCAGTTGGTCTCGCGATGGGGAACGCCAATCATGGATCTCATGGCCACTTTCCACTCGGCAAAGGTAAGTCGATTTTTCAGCAGAAGATGGGAACCCATGTCGGAGGGAATCGATGCTCTGATGCAGCCCTGGCCCTCGCCGGGTCTTCTTTACGTGTTTCCTCCATGGGCGCTCATCGGGCGAGTAATTCAGTGCATCGAAGCACATCGGGGGCAAGTGCTATTGATAGCGCCAGACTGGCCCAGGAGACCGTGGTATGCCGACCTGTTAAGATTGCTAGTCGGCATTTCTTGGCGTCTTCCGTTGTCTCAGGATCTGCTGATCCAGGGTCCGCTTCAGATGCCGTGGGTGGAGAGATTCTCGCTTACGGCCTGGCCATTGAAAGGGCGTGTTTAAAGAAGAAAGGTTATTCAAAGTCGGTCGTAGTGACTTTGCTTCAGGTCCGTGAACGCTCTACTTTGCTTGTTTATGTGAGAGTTTGGCGAATCTTTGAGGACTGGTGTTCCAGATGGCAGATTCGTGTCGCCCCGGCATCTGTTCCGGTGATCTTGGATTTTTTACAGGCTGGCTTCGATAAAGGCCTGGCCGCTAGTTCTTTAAGGGTTCAGTTGGCGGCCTTAGCCTGTTACAGAGGTAAGGTGCAGGGCATAGCGCTGGGAACACACAGCGATGCCGCGCATTTTCTCAAGGCGGTTACCAGATTGCGGCCAGCGCGTCAGATATCGGTTCCACCTTGGGACCTCAACTTGGTTTTACAGGCGCTGGGTAAAGCTCCGTTTGAACCCTTAACCCAAGCGTCGGTGAAGGATTTGACGCTTAAAGCTGTGTTTTTGGTTGCTATCTTCTCGGCTAGGCGCATCTCAGAGCTTCAGGCACTCTCGTGTAGAGAGCCCTTTCTATGTTTTTCTTCTCAGAAAGTGGTTCTCAGGCCGGTTCCTTCCTTTTTGCCGAAGGTGCTGTCCCCCTTTCATCTTAATCAGGTGGTGTTCCTTCCGGTTTTGCGAGCGGGAGGTCAGCATGCTTCTGACAAGGGCCTTAGCCGCTTAGACATAAAGAGAGTTTTGCGTCGTTATTTGGTGGTCACTGAGGCCTTCCGCAAGTCAGATCATTTGTTTGTACTTTTTAGGGGTCCCAGGAAAGGGGAAGCGGCTTCTAAAGCCTCCATTTCCAGGTGGATTAAGGACGCAATTATCTCTGCTTACATCTTGCATGGGCGTCCGGCTCCGATAGGATTGAGAGCTCATTCTACTAGAGTGCAAGTAGCTTCCTGGGCGGAGCACAGTCTGATTCCACCGGCGGAGATCTGCAAGGCAGCGACTTGGTCATCGCTGCATACTTTCAGCAAGCATTATTGGCTTGATGTGCTAGCAGTGAGCGATGCCAGTTTTGGTTCAGCGGTTTTGCGTGCCGGCTGGCAAGGCCCCTCCCGTTAGTACTGCTCTGCTACATCCCAGAAGTAGAGGACTAAACTGGAGGAACGATAAGGAAATAGAAATTACACTTACCTGGTAATTGTAGTTCCTTGAGTGACGACAGTTTAGTCCTCATTCCCGCCCTTAGCCTGGTAAGTTGCTGCGGCACGCTGTCGGTCTTGAAGAGCTCATTTACAGGTGAGTGTTTTTGATAAGAGCATGCTCCTTGTGGTCTTTGGCAAGCCACTTAACCCTCCATAGCCTATGTTCCCTGTAAAATAGTTATCTCCAAGTTATAATGCCCTGTTCAATGTAATTTCAGTTTGTTCAATGTAAACCGCACCGATGCAGAATAGCGCAGTATATAAGAGAATGTAAATAAATAAATAAATAAATATCTAAGAGACCGCATTATCCTGTCTCTATTATTCTTCTTGCTCTTTTCTTGCTTTCCTCGGCGGTTTGCTGGCTCGGCAGGAGGTGAGCATTCCCTAAGTTAAAACAAACAAAAGAAAATTCATACTTTCCGTTTTTAGGGAAGGTATATGTCCTATTACCATTTTGTAGTTTGGTTTAGAGTGTTGGCTACTTATTTGTTGCTCGTTTGAGTCTGCTTTGTCAATAGTTCACTGGAGATGAGGAGGATTTCCAGCATGCTACTGCCAGTGATGCCAAGTTTTGATTGCTCCAGTCTCCAAGCTGCAGGAGGAGGTGCACTACCCAGAGGTGGAGGACTAAACTGTCCTCACACAAGGAACTACAATTACCAGGTAAGTGTAATTTCTATTTTTTGACACATCATCCGTTTGCTTCCAGTATAAGGCTATGGAAGTGATACATTGTTGATATTCTTTTAATATGGGAAGGAGGTCTCAACCAGTAACTGGGTAGTCAGACCTGGTGTTCCCCCACTTCCGACCTTCAAATACCCCCCTCCCCTTTCTGATACTCCTCCCTCCTTGCCCACAAACTTCACACACAGCCGTTCTTGGAAACAACTGGTCGCAGCTTTATTGCCATGTTAACACATTGAACATTATGAACCAGTACAATCAAACAAACCCCAGCGGAGCGATGCCTCGCCAGCCATTCAATTAGCAAGGTGACCTCGCCTCCGCTCCTGCCACGGTTAAGCCACCGGTAAAGTTCCTACCACCCCTGCCCGACTTCACGATATCAATAGCAAAAGTCTGCCAGGGGATGTCCGAGTCGTGGGCACCCCGTCCCTGCCCCAAGTAGCCTAAGGCTCCAGACCCCGGACACCTCCGGGATCCCGCGACCGGCACAGACCCATTGATGAGCCTGTGCCACCCCCCTCACTATCAAGCTGCTACCAGCGAGCATCACCATGAACCACCCGCTTCAATGCCTCCTGCTAGTCATTCACGAGCAAGTCCACCCCCATCGGAGATAGATGTACCCCATCACCCCTATACAATCCAGCACAAGCCACCTCAACCCATGAATGCTGCACCTGATACCGTCCCTGCTCACATACCCACCGACCAATCTGCCTGTTAATTTTCGTCAGTCCTCTAGACCAACACCGTTGCCTCCAGCACGCCGGCCTTGTGATGACATCAGACCATATTAAAACCACCTCCAGAAACATCTTTAGCACCAATGCAAAATCCCTCTTTGCAGCTATGATCAGCTGCTTGCATGTCCAGGAAGCCAAATCGTTGCCCCCCCAGATGCAACAATATAATCAACAGCTGTTTCCTTATGTGCTCATGGTGACGGAGCAAAGGCATGAGCTGTGTCCACCATAGACCGTGCTCGCCCAGCCATGAAACCGACACCAATGCAGAATCCAGTCCCAGGTTTAGCCCGACAGGCCGCACTGCTGCTCGCTGACCATCCCAGTAGACGAAGGAATGCTCCAGCATCCAACATCCCCACACACTCTGTCCCCCATCTGCAAAATAAAAGAACAGTTAATATCAACCGTGGCCATTCAGCATGCCCACCTCAGAAACAAACATATCCGTTAAAAGCCCTAGACCGCCATCTACCAATACTTTGTATCTGCACTCCCGACAGCCCAGCCGCCTCAATAGTAGGCGCACCAATGCAAAAAGAATGCATGGACAAAAGGCTTGGGTCTTCACCCATCTGCCGCAAAACCATCCTTAACACCGCTGACACCTGAAAACGCGTCAAAAGCCATGCATCCTTATGGATAAATAGCCCACCCTCTGACACCGGGCAAACACGTAAGTAGTCCCTCATTATGGCTACTGGGCAAGTGAGACAACCAATCTCCTTCAGGACCACCCACAAGTCTTTTCCTTGCTGGTCTGTTTTGGATTTTTCTAGCAGCACTCGTAACTGCCCAACATCTACCAGGATGTGCTGACACCACAAACTGACCCCCACTCCCAACTGCCCAGAGTTTGCTACCAATTCACCCACACAGAAGGCACCAAAGAAGGCCAGACTGAAAACTGCCCGAAAGAGTGTGGCTTCATATTGCGACTCTGCAACCTTAGGTAAATCCGCACATAGTCTGATGAGTAATTCATGCATAATCGGCTGCCGATGATCCCGCAGTGTCGGCCGGGAACACTCCCAGCCATCCAACAACCTACGAGCGAGGAACCCTCTCCCTGAGGATCCCCATCCCACCGCTCTCGCGAAAAACGCAAAACCCGCCAACTGGCTATGCACCGATGATCGAGCGACACCCTGACTTTTTGCACTAAGGATATACTGCCCAATTAATTGATCAGACAACGCCCCCGCCTGCCACCCCCATGCTCCCAAAAATTCCACAACTCTCTCACAACCTCGTCGATAAGCATCCCATGTCCGCTCCGCCACCGAACTACGCAGCAGATTCCTCATCTCCTCAGGCCACCGCTCCATAATTTCTAAGGGAGCATGGGCCCTTCTGCATCCGATTCCGGTGCCAACTTCCAAAACCGATCCCACTGTAAATGGGAAAGAGCATTAGCAATGCCATTGGTATGGCCCGGGATATGTCAAGCCTTCAACGAGATGTTCAGACGCAAACAGGACAATACCACCTCCCTCATTAAGGACGCCACCTGAATACATCGCGGAGTGTAATGAATAAATGCTGCGTGCTCTCCCAGGAGGGATCGAGCCTCCCGCCACACAGGAACACCTCCAGCTGCTTACCTGCCCATTCGGGGCAGTCTGGGCTCTTTAAAAGGAAGCGCCAGAAGTTCAGCAGCCCTTTGCATCGACATGCGCTCTTCCAGGAGGGATCGAGCCTCCCCCTGCACAGGAACACCTCCAGCTGCTTACCTGCCCATTCGGGGCAGTCTGGGCTCTTTAAAAGGAAGTGCCAGAAGTTCAGCAGCCCTTTGCATCGCCGCGTGCTCTCCCAGGAGGGATCGAGCCTCCCGCTGCACAGGAACACCTCCAGCTGCTTACCTGCCCTATCGGGGCAGTCCGGGCTCTTTAAAAGGAAGCGCCAGAAGTTCAGCAGCCCTTTGCATAGCCGCGTGCACTCCCAGGAGGGATCGAGCCTCCCGCCGCACAGGAACACCTCCAGCTGCTTACCTGCCAAATCGGGGCAGTCCGGGCTCTTTAAAAGGAAGTGCCAGATGTTCAGCAGCCCTTTGCATCGCCGCGTGCTCTCCCAGGAGGGATCGAGCCTCCCGCCACACAGGAACACCTCCAGCTGCTTACCTGCCCAATTGGGGCAGTCCAGGCTCTTTAAAAGGAAGCGCCAGTAGGTGCATCCGCGCCGGCGGGCCCACACCTGAGGGCCTCGCCAGAGGGCCCTTTGGTGTGGCCCTTAGGCGGAGCACTGAGGCCAGGTCCATTTAGTTCTCCTATGACCTCCAGCAGCAACATCCCGGGACATACTCAACACCTGCGAAATTGAGCTCCTTCCAACACCTGTGAAATTAAGCTGTACCAAGACCGACTTGCCCTGAATACCGGCACCAAGACCTTAACTACCCTGAATACCAGGCCTCACCTACCTCGTGAGTATGACCTATTAGATCCAAGACTGCCACTATCTAATAGGACTTTCCTATTCAACCGAATAACAAAAGTCTATAACTTTCTAGCAACACAGAGAATTTTAGCACTGTATTATAATGAACCCCACCACACTGCTTAATTTTGTATAGTTCTGTTACCTTGCATAATTAACAACTTATAGCATCATTGTATACTCGCAACTGCTGCATTGTAGATACCAGTACACTGTTACTGCACTGTACCTACCACTCTGCTTAAAATACATAGCTCTGTTTTTGCTAACAATACACAGTAACATTGCATACTTTGTTCTGCTACACTGAAGATTACTGCATTGTACCTACCACTCTGCTTAAATTGCATAGCTCTGTTTTGCTAACAATACACAGTAACATTGTATGCTCTGTTCTGCTGCACTGAAGGTACAGATACGCCATCACTGTACTCTACCTATTACTCAGCTTAAATTGCATAGCTCTGTTTTAATTTGCATAGCTGGTAACTGATAATACCATCGCATATTCATAACTGTGGCATTTCAGATGCTAATACACCTCACATTCACAAGGCACACTTACCCACACAATTAAAAATGCTCCCCCCTAGCCTAATCATAAGCATACTATACTTGCTCAGTAGTACACTATCTAGATCTCTCTCTGAAGCAACCAGCCCCAACTCAATTCTGATCATAAGAAGACATGGAAGGAGAGATCACAGCAACACACACCACTCACCCCCAGAATACTCCCAGAACTCACACCCCCACCTAATCCACATACCACTTTTACACCACACCAAAACCAAGCAACTCCAAGACCCACGCAACCTTCGATGTGCCCTCATAAATGCATGATCAGTTCTCAAAAAGTGGCCAGTAATACCTGCCATCATATCACACCTCAACCTTGACATGCTCCTGGTGACTGAATCATGGCTCAACAACTCTGACTCAATCATCATCAACCAGCTCACCCCCTCTAACTTCACATTCCATGCATGTCACAGAACTGACGGCAGAGGTGGTGGCGCATTCATCATAGTTAAAACTGATCTACACTATCAAACAATCTGCTCCAACAGCTCAACTCACCTTGATACTATCTCTATTGCTAACAAATACAACACAATTAACCTAATATACAGATCTCCTTCCTCATCTACTGGCGACCTTGCAACTATAATTGACCTAGCATCTAACCCCCAAAATGCACATAAGCCAAATTGGATACTAGGCGATTTCAATCTCCCAGCTCTACAGGATACCCACTCCAGAGCCCTACTCGAAGCTCTCAGTAACCTACACTATGATCAGATAGTGGATGCCCCTATACACCAAAAAGGGAATACGTTAGACCTTATCTTCAGTCCTAGACCAGGAATAAAGCCAGACCACAAGTTCAATGTAATCATCTCACCTGTACCATGGTCCGATCATAATTTAATCAGTTTCCAAATGCCATTATACCAAGACAGAGAAAACACCCCTGAACCAACTGAAAATACAATAGTACATTCCAGACGCTTCAGACACTTTGACGCTGAGGAAATCACCAAAAACGTCCTCCCCAACATCAAGACTACCTCTCCAAATCTTGAAGAAGTACTAGACTCATGGAATACCAACCTGAATACCTTTGCTTACGTACCTTCCCAAACGAAATCACAAGCCATAGAGCAGCAACCAAATAAGAAGGGTTCTGCACCCTGGTATACCGCAGAATTAAAGACCTCTCTACGAGCCCTCAGGAAATTGGAAAGAAAGTGGCGACGCACTCGAGCCACATCAGACTTGACACTTTACAATTCCCACCTGCTAGCCCATCGAAATCTTATATTCTCTAAAGAAAAGAATACCACTCTGAACTGCTAAACTGATCATTGAACAAGCCTCATGACCTGTTCAACATAGTTAAGTCCCTAACAAAGGACCAGTCAGCGTCACAACCAGTTCTGATACTCCCCCAAGACTATGCCAACTACCTGATAGCCAAAACTAACAATGTTAGTAAAGCCACACTATCTTCCCCCACCATGAACCCACCCAAACAGCTCTCCACTTTCTCAATACCATGTCCAAGAAGCATCGAGAGCATCATTTCCAGCATCAACGCCACAACGGCCCCTAACGACCCTTGTCCAGCTCTCTGGATAAAGTCACTACGCCATGACGTCAGTCCGATAATAGCCAAAATCATTGACCTATCCTTCTCCTCTGGACATTTCCCATCAAGCCTTAAGAAGTCATCCATCAGGCCCCTCTTAAAGAATGCCAAACTTGACGCCCAGAAGGTCGAATCATACCAACCCATATCCAGTATCCCATTTCTAGCAAAGATAATCGAGAAGGAGGTACAACAACAGCTGCAGGATCATATTGACTCTAATGCCCCCCTCGACCCAAGCCAACACGGTTTCAGAGCATCATCCCATGGTGTCGATACCCTCCTCACCACCCTCATCAACACACTCATTACCGGGATTGACTCCATCAAACAAGGATATGCATTAATTTTCCTCGACATTGCCGCAGCATTTGACTCTGTAAACCACGAACAACTTCTAATTCGACTGCATGATAAAGGGATAAGCGACCTAGCATGGCACTGGTGCAAATCTTATTTAACCGACAGATGGCAGCAAATACAAACAGGAGCTACAACCTCTCTACCATTCAAACAACACTACGGAGTCCCCCAGGGCTCATCCCTCTCCGCACTCCTTTTCAATATTTACATGCAACCGATATGCGAAATAATTTGATCATTTAAAATCTCCTGCCTGCTCTATGCAGACGACGTATTACTCTTTACTCCATTCACAACTGAGACCCCAGACTTCACCCAACTGATAAACTGCTTCAATGCCATAACCGATTGGCTCCTCTCCCAAAGTCTCAAAATCAACTTTAAGAAGACAGAAGTTCTATTTGTGACAAGAAACCAGTCCTTCATACCTCCGAAACCATAAAGACAAGAGATGCAGAACTCTCATGCAGACCCTGCATCCGCTATCTAGGCGTGACCATAGACCAACAACTCAATTTCAAAACACATATCAACAATGTAATCAAACAAATATACCACAAGATACGAACCCTACGACATCTTCGACCCCTGCTACAAGCTGAGGATTTCAGAACAGTCTTTCAAGCCTTGGTGATCCCCCACTTTGATTACGCCAATGTCATCCTACACGGCCTTCCCAAAAATACGATAAGCCCCCTACAATTAGCAATGAATACAGCTGCAAGATTCCTAAGCGGAGCTTCCAGAGCTGATCACATCACCCTGATACTAAAAGACTTACATTGGCTACCAATATACTGTCGACTAACCTATAAAGTAACCATCATCACTTTCAAAATCATCAACAATATGGCCCCCACAGCCTTAATGGACCTCATCCACCCCATCACTGCGAACAGAGAAAGGAGATCATTTACAGCAAATACACTAACGATTCCCAGAGAAATAAAAAAATGCACAAAGTCAACCAGGAACAGAGCATTTAAGCTATATGCCCCTAGCTGCTGGAACACACTCCCTGCACCCATTAGAGCTATCAAAGACCTAGCTCAGTTCAGAAGAGCGCTTAAACATCACCTCTTTCTCCTAAACTATTCACAGCAATCTAACACGTCACCCCTTAACATGCTATCAAGTATGAACACGTGAACCTTACCAATGGATGTATATACTATAAAAACAGTCTGTAAATAGATGTAAATTGTTGTACATAGTTACCACCAGTTGAATTCCAAGTTAATCTACCCTATTCATTGTAAGTGCTATGCTTTGACTGCACAAATCTGTTATATGTAAACCGCGCTGATTTTTAAGAGTGCGGTATATAAGAACAACAAATAAATAAATAAATGATGCTCACCACAGCTTCATTATCACACCATCATACCACCCTACGGTTGTGCAGCCTGTCCAGCCACAACTCCAATGCCACCAATATAGGGAACAACTCCAAGAAGGTGATGTTACTTAACAGTCCAGCATTATGCTACGTCTGAGGCCATCTATCGGCAAACCATGCCCCTCCAAAGTAAATACCCTTACTGTCAGACGGCTGCCTAGGGTGAGAACTTACACAATCTTGACGATGCATATATTCATATGATTCTTGCAAGGTATTGTGGGTATTGTAGTTCATTCACTCCCAAACACAGCTGATGACAATAATTTGAGTTGTGAAACCAAGTGGTAAGATCAATAAAATACTTCTTTTATTGATGGGGTTTAATTCACCCAGCACATGTATGCTTGATAGCACTATAAATGAGGTTACTTGCTTGCAGTGTTTAAAATGGATAACAAAAAGTCACAAAGTAAACCAGAAAACAACCTTCAGCTTGTCAGGCAATTAGCTAATGTTTTCTTAGCAAATAATTACCAAATACAAAGGCACAAAGAAAAGAATAAACTTTGCTGGTTAGGTTAACCTCTGCTTATTTTCCACGCAGATCTCAGCAGTGATTCTCCCTTGCTCACACACACAATCAGGTGCAGCTTTAATTACTATCAATTGACCAGCTGTAAGCCTTTAGCTGGCTGGCTGCTACTGTGTAAACCCAAATCCTGCTTTAAGAGCTGTTTTGCAGTGGAAATAAAGAACAAAGTTAGGTTTCTTTGTGATGGCTGATGTGTTTGCTCATAGAAAACTAGCAATAGCATTTAGATAAAGAACAGTCCATGTAAATAGTTTCATCTGCTGTATTTCCCCCTGCATCAACAATCATAGGGTCAATATCATACATTGGCACAGATGAGTCTTTCATTAAGGCACTATCATGAGAATGCTCATTCCCTTGCTGCCATTCTCTATTATAGATAGGGTCTGGATCAGTGTTCATACCTGAGCCTCTCCTGCTATCATTATTCCTCTCTGTATAGCCTGGCCAATATGTAATCCAATTCTGATGTCCAGCCTTCCAATCTTGATCCCTGGACACTGGATCTTCTCTCACATACCTTCTGGCCTTGGTCTGAAAGTCCCTTCCACATGCAGTCTTCTCTCTTCCAGGTAGCCACTGGTGATTCCTATCTCTGCCCCTCCATTCCTCTGGCTGAATCCAGTCCAATGGACTCTGCTGGCTTTTGGAATACCTCCCAGTATGAGTACTGCCTTGGAATCTCCCAGACCTTCCAATGGCCTTTATTCTCTTCCTTCCAGAGAGTTTCCTTCTCTCTCTATCTGCTTGGCTTGGCTTCTGTTTCTCCAGGTGATACTGGTGCTTGTAGCCGTTGCTGTCTCTGTATCTCTTCCTCCCTCTGTAGCTGAAACTGTTATCTGAAGAATAAGCTCTATTCTTATTCTGTCCTAATGTGTGCTGCTCCCTAACACAGCGCAGCTGTGTTGAATCAGGCCCTGCCCTTTGAGATGAGTGCTTAGGGATTACCTCATAGCTCTCTTGATTGCACACACATTCTCTCACTTCAGCCCCTCTCATGGCTGCTGGAAACCTGGTGCATTCTGGGACTGGTAGTCTTTTATGTGAAAACTCTGTTTTCTTGCTTCTACCAGAACTGACAGGTTGCTTGTTCAGAGTCACATCATCTTTTCTATAGCTCCTACCTGAGCTATGATAAGCTTCCTTATCACATTACCTACACCTCCCGCTGCATCCGTGTACAGCTACAAATCTTCACTAGAAATCTCAGCTTCCATCAACACCAAAGTTCCATTGAAGTCTTTCAAAAAGACGTCCCAGATCCGCAAATCCTCCTGTATAACTCTGGAAACTCGAATGCGATGATGTGGCTTCCCCACCCCCGCCACTGACACAGCTAACTGTCAAATAAATACCTGCCCCATTGGGATTACTCTGCAGGCAAAATTCAGAGATCCTATGAATGCCTGCATTTCTTTCAACGTTACCTTAGCAGAGGCCAACACATTAGCTACCAACACCCGCAACTTCACTACCTTCTCTACAGGCAGGCACACCACCATTTGTTCAGAATCCAACTCAAATCCCAAGAAGGTGATCCTTGTTGCCGGGCCCTCCGTCTTGCTCACTGCCAACGGCACCCCCAATTCACCCGCCAAACTCACAAAACCTTCCAAAAGCACTCAACAGACCATAGTCTGCGAAGCGGCCACAAACAATAAATCATCAAGGTAATGCACCACATCCGACCAACCCACCCTCTGCACCACCACCCACTGTAGGAAGGTACCAAATTTTTCAAAGTAGGCGCAAGAAACTACACAACCCATCGACATGCATTTATCAAAATAAAATCCTTCTTCAAATCGGAAACCTAACAAATGAAACGCAGAGGGGTGCACTGGCAACAAGCGAAAAGCAGATTCAATATCCACTTTTGCCATCAAAGCCCCGTGACCCAATTTCCTAACTAACTCCACCACCCTATCAAACGAGGCATATCGCACCATACAACACTTGTGCGGGATGTGATCATTAACCAATGCCCCCAACGGAAAAGACAAATTGTGTATCAACCGAAACTTTCCCGGTTCTTTTTTAGGTATGATTCCTAATGCAGACACCACAAAATTCCGGAAAGACGGCTTTGTAAACGGACCAGCTATCCCACCTAACTTCAACTCAATGGCCAACTTCTCCCGCGCTATGGACACAATGCGCCACACCAATGGGAAATTACATGCCGTCGTAACTGCCACGAGACCTTGAACTGGAATAACAAAACCCGACTGAAACCCCAGCTGCAAAACTTCCTTATCCCCCTTTGGGTAGTGGCGAAGCCATGTGCTTAAAACCTCTATCCTTATTGGAGTTGGAACCAGGCCAAATGCCCCCCTCCTACTTGGAGGTCAGCACCGGAGCCAACGAGGCCCCTTTTTTAATGCATTTTGCCACCGAGTGTGCCCCGCCACAGACTGAGCAGACATGTCGGAACTTGCAGTCCAGGAACGGGTACAATGACTTATTAAACAGCCAGCACACATCCCCAACTTCACTTGCGACCGGTCTAGGTTGCAATATGGCCCCACCCCCATGAAAGGAAAGGCTCACCCACTGCATTGGCCGCCGGCCCTCCCCTTCCCCCCCCCCCCGGCGTTCACTCTGACTGACATCTGCGTGAGCCACAAGTTAATGTCCTGCGTGCCCCACGTTAATAACTTGTTCTCTTCCATTTTATTCCTAAACTTCTCATCATAATTTAGCCACACCTACCCCTCGTGGGTCTGTAACACTTCCAGAATCGAATCAGCATATGCCAGCAACATCCCATAGTGCTCCGGATAGTGCTGGCCCCAAACACTTGCCAAATGCAAGAAAGCCCTCACCCAATTCACGACATTCCTAGAGACTTTCCTAATCTGCTGGCCTTCTCATCCTCCGTACGCTTTTTCTTACTCTCACTGGAAAGCTTCCGACCCTCAAGCAAGCGGAAAATATCTATATATCTCCGTTTCCAAATTTTTTGCCACAACGTCTTTGGAACCTCTTCCCACAACTCAGACAAAGTTGCTGAAGTCGGAGTTCCACCCCCGACTTGCTCCCTATCGCCGTGCTTCCATGTACCCCTGGCTTCCCGCGTTCATCCCCCGAGGTCCCCACGAACGAGCCCGATGATGATGAGGAGGACGATTCCGAATTATGCCGCTGCTGGCAAGAGTGCCTCTTCTTCATGCTCGCTTTTCCTGACCGTTCCGCACTAGCTCCGTTCCCTTCACACACTGCCACTTGTGCTGCCAGAAACTCACCTGTCTCCACCATCGCTGTCGTCTCCGTAGCTGGTGGGCGAAGCACCTCCTGCTGCTGATCCGCAATTGGCTGCTGCACACTGGCTCCTCATGCAGAAGACCCTTCCCCCAAGACTCCCCGCAAAGCCGTTGATCCCGTGTCCATATCCGTCACACGTGATTGTCCCCCTGTTCCGTGCACCATTCCAGGCGAAGTCAGAAACGGAACCTGTGGAGACAAAAAAGAAAAATGGGGGGGGGGGGACACGGGGACCATGCCGGTTGCCAAGCCCCTGCCCACTCAGCCCTTGACGGACCTTGTCCACCCCCCGTCCAATGGTCTTCTTATATAAATGGTCCTTTTAGTATTGCGCCATACTTTTAGCTTAAGAATATTTTTAAGGGAAGATGTTTAAGATAATACTTTAAAGATGGTCCTCTTTTAAGGCCGTATGTCCTTTCTGTTCTTAATTCGGGCTGTGCCGCCGGGCCCCGGTCCCGCGGCCGGCCCAGTAACCGGGTTCCCGGGGCCCGACCGCATGGCAGGCCTGTTGCTGGGGGGGGGAGGTGGGGGAGTTCTGCCCCGGATTGCAGTGGGCGGGGCTTCCGCACTCGGGCTCCACACTGGAAGGTGGAGCCCGGTGATTGGACCGCGCGGGCGGTCAGGGGGCGGGGTCAGCGCGAGCAACGGGGGAGCGCCGGCTGGCGTTCTCCCTCTTCCTCGTTGCTCGCGCTGCCGGAAGGTTTGTTCTGCGCTGCGGGGGATACAGGCCTCTCCTCCGGGTAGCGGGGGGTTTGCGTTCGTTCGGCAAGGGGGGGGGGGCTCGCGTAGCGTCGTCCCTTCCTTCTGCCCTACACTATGGAAAATTCATTATAATCCCTCTAGCCAGGGATTTTCCATGTTGCTTCTCCCGTTGGGGAGCCACGTGGTCGATGCCCGACCGGCGCTCCTCTTCCCCGGTGGCCTGTGCGTGTCCCGGCGGGGGGCCGGGGGTCTTTGCTGGGGGGGGGGGTCGGGGGGTCTTTGCTGGGCGGGGGGGCTAGTTGCTTCGCCCTGCAGCTCTTCCTTACCCCTGGGCCAATTGTAGGAGCAGTAGCCTAGTGGTTACAGCAACAGGTTAGTGCCTTAGAGATCTGGGATTGATTCCCACTGGTACTCCTTGTGACTTTGGGCAAGTCACTTTACCCTCTATTTTCCACCCTATTTCATATCTTAGAGGGGTGGGCCTCATTCCCGCCCCGCTGGGTTCCCCTCCCCCTCCCGGCTTCCTCCCTTCCCCGGGCCCGTGGGCTTTCGGGGCTGTCCCCTGGGGGGTTTGGGCCACTGGGGGGGGGCTGGGGTGGCTGGTTTGGTGATGGCCGCGGGGCGGCTGGGAGTACGGCGGCCTGGGATGCCGGTGGGCTGGGGTCCTCGGCGCACGGCTGGGGCGCCGGGCCGAGCGCAGCGCCTAGTACTCCTGCGGCTCTGGCTGCTGGGTTTTCTGCTTTTTCTTCGCAGGTCCCATGGAATTCGACTCCGGCGACATCCATGGCTGCTTCTGCCGCGGGGGCCGGTCCCGATCCTTCATGTCCCGTGGCTGTGCTGGTCTCGGAGGCGTCTGGGCTGTCTCCGGGGAGTGCCCCGGTGGACCCTTCCGGTGGGTCGGGTGAGTATGCGGGGGTCTCCGGTGGGGCTGTGGGAGGAGCCCTTGTTTTCCGTTCCCGGGTTGCCTGCGGCAAAGAAGGGCTAAGCACCGGCGGGGTCGGCGGGCGTCTTCGTCTTCCCTCCTCCTCGACGTCATCCTCGACCTCTTCCCGTGGTTCGGTGCCTGGGACGTCGGACGCCAGGGCGGGTGCTGGGGCCTCCGTCGTCCGCTGTGCAGAGTTATGGGAGGGCGTTCCGCGTAAAATTGCACCGGCAAACCAAGTATCTTCTGCCTGCTCGAGGGTCGGAAGCGTTCTGGCGAGAGCAGGAAGAAGCGTCGGGAAGACAAAAAGGCGGGTAGGGTCCGCAAGGCCTCCCGGAATACGCTCAATTGGACTCGTGCCTTCTTGTGGCTTGCGAGTGTCTGGGGTCACTATTTCCCGGGGCAGTATGGGGCGTTACTGGCTTATGCCGACACATCTTGGCGGCGTCCCAGGCTCACGATGGGTGGGCCTGGTTGAATTATGATGAGGAGTTTCGGGATCAGATGGAGGAAAATTGTCACTTGTCATGGGGGAAGAAGGACATCCATCTTTGGTTGACCCAGATGTCCGCGAAGGGGCGAATTGGGGGAGCGGGTGCTGCGGCTGGCAAAGGGGGCTCCGCTCCTGTTCCGGCGGTGGGGCGTTCCTTTCGAGTCCCCGTCTCGGCCCCGCCTCAGTCCCGTGGGGGGGACGTCTGCTGGCGCTTCAACAAGGCGTCCTGCCCGTTCCCCGACTGCAAATTTAAGCATGCCTGTTCCTTGTGTGGGGGCGCCCACGCTGCCGCTAAGTGTAGTCGGAAGGGGGTCGCGGGAGCTCCCTCTGGGGGTAAGTGAGGTCGGGGGTGGGGGGCTGGCCCCTACTCCCGTGCGGATCGAGGCAATGCGTCCACGGCTGGCGGAGTATGGGCGGTCCCGTCATGGGCAGGCGGCCGGCTTGCTTTTAGAGGGGTTCTCGGGGGGATTTCTGTATCCCGGTTCGGGGTGCGTCCGCACTGGGTGGGCTCCGGAACGCTGCTTCGGTGCACGCACACGGTGATTTCGTGCGTAGGAAGATTTCGGAGGAGTGTGCTCTGGGTAGGGTTGCGGGCCTCTTTTCGGTGCCCCCCTTTTTCCCCGTTCACGGTTTCGCCCTTGGGGGTGGTCTCCAAGAAGGAGGCGGGTAGGTTCAGGCTGATCCACAACCTCTCCTGCCCTCCGGGCGATTCTGTCAACGGCCGCATACCCCGCGAGCTCTGTTCAGTCCGTTACGCTTCCTTCGGGGCTGTTCGATCTCCTGTGCCTATTTCGAGGCCTTTAGCACCTTCTTGCATTGGGTGGTCGAGCGGCAGTCGGGGGTCTCTAGCATAGTCCGCTACCTTGATGATTTCCTATTTGTCGGGCCGGAGCGGACTACTACTTGTTCCGCTCTCCTGTGGACTTTCCTCGGCTTGTCCGTCGACTTTGGTATTCCTATTGCGGCCAAAAAAAAACCAAAAAACAAAAAAAACAAAACAAAACAAAAAAAAAAAAAAACGGTGGGGCCGGTCACTTGCCTCACCTTTTTAGGCATCGAGATTGATACGGTCGCGAGGGTTGTACGTTTGCCGGCGCCGAAGGTCCAGCGG
This sequence comes from Ichthyophis bannanicus, assembly GCA_033557465.1. NCBI lineage: Eukaryota > Metazoa > Chordata > Amphibia > Gymnophiona > Ichthyophiidae > Ichthyophis > Ichthyophis bannanicus. The sequence continues at coordinate 385,771,184 of CM066035.1, read as the reverse complement.
CTGCGTGAACTGGTGGCTTCGGTCGGCTCCGCTGCTAAGGTTTCCCTCCGGGTCCTTCAGTCGTTGCTGGGCACCTCAATTTTGCTTGCCGCGTCCTTCCCATGGGGCGCCCCTTTGCCCGGCGCGTATCTCTGGCAATGGCGGGCCTCCGTCTCCCCATCATTGAATCCGGGTCTCTGCAGGGATGCGGGAGGATTTACGGGTCTGGGATGCCTTCCTCGTGGGTTTCGATGGGTGCTCCGTGCTTCAGTTGCCTGAACCCTCGAGTGTCGATCTGCAGCTATTTGCCGATGCGGCTGGCGGTTCCGGCTTCGGTCCTTTCTGTCATGGTGCCTGGTGTTCCTTGCCGGCGGATTGGGTCCACTCCGGTTTTGACTCGGAACATCACTTTCTTGGAGCTCTTCCTGATCGTGGCGGTTTTCTGGATCTGGCCGGGACAAGCTGCGCAACCGCGGGTAGTGTTCTGGTGTGACAATGCCGCAGTGGTGGAGGTCATTAACCGGCACGCGCCTCGTTGTCCGCGTGTAGCTGCGCTGATGCGGGTGTTCGTCCTGGCCTGCTTGCGTCTCACCGCTCGAGCACGGCATGTGCCGGGCGCCCAGAATTCCATTGCTGACGCTTTATCCCGTTTTCAGTGGGTATTGTTCCGGCGACTGGCCCGGGGGCGGACGAGCTGGCCTCACGGGTCCCAGAGCACCTCTGGACAGTTGGGGCCCTGAAGTGATGTCCTTATTGGCCGCATCGGTGGCCTCCAGTGCCTGGGCGTCGTACCGACGGGGCTACTCTCAGGTGAGTGCGTTCCTTTGTGCGCAGGGCTGGTCAGGGGGGGTGGTTCCTGACGGACTGGTCGGCCGGTTTGTTCTGTCGGCTAAGAAGGAGGGCTGGGCCCGGTCGGCGGTCGGCGGAGCATTGGCGGGGTTTTTTCCTTCTTTTGCAAGGCCGCTGGTTGGGGTAACCCTCATATGTCCTTTTTTGGTTCGGCGGTGGCTGGCGGGCTGGGCACGGGTCCATCCTGCGTCGCGTGACTGGCGGCTCCCGGTGTCGCACGAGCTGTTACTGCGAATCTGCGAGGTTTTGCCGTGTCTGGTGGCCTCTGGCTTTGAGGCCGTCTTGTTTCATGCGCTGTTCACCACAGCTTCCTTTGGTGCGTTTCGGGTATCCAAGCTGGTTCCTCTCTCCGCCCGGTGTGGGGCGTTTGGCGGGATCGACGTTTCGCACGTTCGGGTCGACGCGGAACAGGCTCGGATTTTTTCTACCGCGTTCGAAGACAGGTCAGTCTGGGAAGGGTAGCTGGGTCCTCTTAAGTCCCATTCCTCCTTTGTTACCCTGCCCGGTTCACGCGTTGTGCTCCTATGTTCAGCGGCGGCCGGCAGCGTGTGGCTAATTTTTCATCCATGCGGATTGCAACCCAGTGACTCAGTTCCAATTCCAGGCTGTGCTGCGTCTGGTGCTGCGTGCCTAGGGTTGTGCCGACCGCCGGTATGCTTCGCATTCGTTCCGGATCGGGGCGGCGACTAGTGCGGCGGCTGTGGGTCTGGACGGTCAGGTGATCCAGCACATTGGCAGGTGGCGTTCGGGGGCTTATGCTGGGTACGTGCGCCCGGCGGCTCCCGGGGGTGCGGTCTAGCGCCTGCGGGTGGCAGGACTAGGGTCCCGGGGTGGGGGGGGCTTGGGGGGGGGGCTACTAATGTCTTCTTCTTATTTCAGAGTTGCCTGATGGTGGCAGTCCGCTTGTTTTCTGCTTTCCAGTGGCATGTGCTCTGGCGACTGGTGGATCATTGGGCACTCCTTCGTCTACTGGGCGGAGCGTCGGGCGGCAGTCCGGCCGTTGGGTGCCCATCTTGGTCTCGCCACGTCTGGAGTGCGGCTTTGCTGGATGGGTCAATGTGGCATGCATTGGGAGCTGCTCTTGACTCGGGTTCAGGCGGAGATCGGACTGCGGCGGCAGTCGGTGGGGGTTGCTACTCCATCTCAGCGGCAATGACCTGGTGGCTTGGTCTTGCCGGCAGCTCATCCGAACTGTACAGAGAGACATTGCTCAGTTGCGGGAACTCCTCCCGGGGGTGGCTATTATTCTGGTCAGACATTGTGCCCCGTCCGGCTTGTTGAACCCAGCGGTGTTGCTCGAGGGGCCTGGTTAAGATTAACAGGCAGTTTGGACGCTGGGTTCAGCAGACGGGGGGGCGACAGGTCCTGCACCCTTGGGCGGATGTTTCCTGTGCCGGCCTCTATCGGCTCGAGGGGGTTCATCTTGCCCCGGTGGGATGGGACCTGCTTTTAAATGATTGGCAGGAGGCATTGGAGTCTTGGTGCTGGTCGCAGCTTTCGGTGGTGGGGGCGGCGCAAGGATAGTAGCCTACCTTTGCGCCGGTGGCGGGGTGGTGAGCAGGTGCTCGCTGACCCGGCGGGGCATTTCAGCTTTATGCCGCTTTCCACAGGAGCGGCACTATTCTTTTCGTTGGGGGAGACGCCCCGGCTGGGGGTCTCTGCCCGGAAATTGGCAACCCTGGAGCCGGCCTTTGCTAATGACGGCAAGGCGGGCGGTAGGGGGAATCGGGGGGTGTGGATGATGCACCACTTTGCTAGAAATGGCTGGTGGGAGCGTCATCCGGAGGACGGGTGGGGGGGGGTGTTTTGGTTATTGTTATGAAGGTTGATTTGGGCCCATGTTGGGTCGGTGTTTAATACCTTTAAATAAAAGCTGCGACCAAGCAATTGCACCACTCCCTGATGTCTGCTTGTCTTTGTCAAAGGTTCAAGGGGTGGTGGGAGGTGAGAGGGGTTTATGGGGCGGGGGCACGGGGTGGTGGTGGCATGACGGGTCGGGGCATCCGGATACCTCGGTTAATTCGGGCTGTGCCGCCGGGCCCCGGTCCCGCGGCCGGCCCAGTAACCGGGTTCCCGGGGCCCGACCGCATGGCAGGCCGGTTGCGGGGGGGGGGGAGGTGGGGGAGTTCTGCCCCGGATTGCAGTGGGCGGGGCTTCCGCACTCGGGCTCCACACTGGAAGGTGGAGCCCGGTGATTGGACCGCGCGGGCGGTCAGGGGGCGGGGTCAGCGCGAGCAACGGGGGAGCGCCGGCTGGCGTTCTCCCTCTTCCTCGTTGCTCGCGCTGCCGGAAGGTTTTCCCTCCCTCCCTCCCGTTATTTAGGCTGGGGGGGGGAAAATAGGGTGTTGCAGCTGGTGGGGGACTCATCGCTTAGGGCTGTGGCGGGGTGGCGAGCAGGTGCTCGCTGACCCGGCGGGGCATTTCAGCTTTATGCCGCTTTCCACAGGAGCGGCACTATTCTTTTCGTTGGGGGAGACGCCCCGGCTGGGGGTCTCTGCCCGGAAATTGGCAACCCTGGAGCCGGCCTTTGCTAATGACGGCAAGGCGGGCGGTAGGGGGAATCGGGGGGTGTGGATGATGCACCACTTTGCTAGAAATGGCTGGTGGGAGCGTCATCCGGAGGACGGGTGGGGGGGGGGTGGTTTGGTGATGGTGAGGAAGGGTGATTTGGTCCCATGTTGTGTTTGTGTTTAATACCTTAAATAAAAGCTGCGACCAAGCAATTGCACCACTCCCTGATGTCTGCTTGTCTTTGTCAAAGGTTCAAGGGGTGGTGGGAGGTGAGAGGGGTTATGGGGCGGGGGGAAGGGGTGGTGGTGGCATGACGGGTCGGGGCATCCGGATACCTCGGTTATTCATTTTATATTATCATTTATATCCAGCTCTTTACCTTTCCTTTGCAGCACTTTTTATGGGTCAAGGTTATATGTCCTTTCTGTTCTTATTCCTTTTATGACACTTCGGTCGTATTTTGTATTTTACATTTTTATTTAAGTAGCTTTTAACCCTCCCTTTTTTAGTGGCACTTTTATGTATGCCTTTGGGCTGATTCCTTTTATCTGGATGATCACTGTTTTGTTTCCTCTTTTTTATCTTGTATCCTAATGTTAACTTTTTTAATTATTCATTTTCAATGGCATATTCAAGAAACATATATTTTGATGGCTTTTGAGTTAAGGTCCGTTCTGGGCAGCCATCCTTCATTTGCTTCTGTCTTGGGCTCTTTTTCTTGTAGTGATTTTTTAATGCTATTATTAACTTATAACCCTACAAAACCTCTTCATTGATTTATCCCTTCAATGGCCAACTATGTCAGGTTCTTTTCTTTTTTTCACCTCCCCTTCTTTGGGCTAATTTGTTTTTTTTTGTTTCCATTCTCTTTAATAACCATTTGCCATACATGCCAGGTGGGCATCCTGAATGTTATGCTTAAGAAACACTATAACAATCTCCCTGGTACCTCAGTTGGTGCTCCTAATTCCTTCTTTTTCACTGCATTATGTTTTCCCCCCTAATTTGCATTATCTATTTTCCCTTTTTTGGAGAATTTAATTGTTGCACATACATTTTTAGGTTTGTAGTATCCATCACTGGGAGCGACATCTCGTTTTTCCTTTTTATTTATAAAACGGCTATATACGCCCTTTTATTAATTGTTTCTGTTTAGTCATTATAGATTTATTCAGTACAATACTTTGGAAGATTGTAGAATTCATGGGCTCTTTCTTCCTCATTAAAACATATGAAATAGTACAACACAACTCTTCGGAACAATGGGATTCGAATGTAAATCAAGGCCGTGTTGTAGCCTGGTGTTGCTCACAGTGCTACACCTCTTATGGGGGGCATTAGGACCACAGTATCTAAAATGGTTCTGAAATTTGAAGGCAGGAAAAGGAATATTTCATTAAAGACATATTTCATTGGAAATATACACAGCTTTCTAATGTATTAACGTAGATCAAATAAATAAATAGATTAAAATATATATATATATATATCTTCTATTAAACGTAAATACATAATGAAAGCTTAGGGAAAGTTTGGATGATGTCAATACTGCCGGTTTGGTGTCAAAGGGAGCCCTTTTAAATGCACAGAACTGTTACTTTTGGTTTCTTCATTGCAGTCTTGGAAGAGCTTGTTGCCGTGAGTCCTGGTTATCTTTTGGTGCCTGTTCCCCTCACACATACACTTGTTCATAAGTTGAATTTGACTGAACGTGTCATTATATTTCTGGTTTGCTCATTGTCATTGGTTCCCTCTTTATCCTGTTGCAGGAAGAGTATAAATTTATTTATTTATTTAACCAGTTTTGTATACCACCTTATCCTTCAATCAAAGTGGTTGACAAGACAACAAAGGCTTACATATTGATGGTATGGGAAAACAAAAACGATACATTACAATATAAATACAAAACAAAACAGTATGTTATAATACTATATCATAGTGAAATGAAATATACATAATGGTTAATTTAAGTTAAATGAGTATAAATGCATTGGATTTTCTTGTCAAGCACATGTTTATGTGAACAAAGGAATAGACAGTTTTTTCATTTATATGCACATTATCTACTTGAGTTGGTCTTTTTATATTATTAAGAGTTATATTCTATTATTCTTTGCAGTATTTATTCATCCCATTGATGTTTTTAACCTATATGGTGGCATTTTAATTTTAATAGGATTTCTATATGAACTTGTGTTATTTTTATAATATTCTATTTGGAATATTTTGTGTCATTTGCAGCTGTGTTTTATTGGTTGGTTACATATTCACAATACTTTTTAATGGAGCATATGTTTAAGGTTTCTCTTTTATATGTTTACTAGAATGTTTTTTTTAGTGTGTTTATTTATTAGCTTATTTATTAATTAAAATATCTATTTGCTTGTGTTGGAGGACAAGCTCTACCCCATGTTAAAGGCACAATGTTGCCAAAACACTACTGGTGTTGGGGTTTACCAATAAAGTCTATTCCAAATTTGAGAGGGTGTACTGATCTCCTTGCTCCTGTTGCTCCCATTCAGTGACAAGGCCTTATTTTCTCATGAACTGGAGGACCTTAAGAAGAAAGCCAGGGCACCCTGGTTTCAGCTTTTCCTGTCCTTAATTACTGTGATTAGGGATGTAACAGAACAAGATTTCACAAAGATAACCTAGATCCATTTCAAGCAAGGCCTTGGAATCTTTGTATCAAAACCTTAAACTGCAAACACCCTTCAGTATGGAGCACATAGATGACACATAATCCCTTCTTTTTAACCCCCCAGTGACCCTGGCTATGGTGTTCCTACTTCATCTGTGTATTTACATTGGTTGAAATGAGAGTGATGTAAAAAAAAAACATGTCCATTCAACACCCCTTGCACATCTTGCTACTATTTCCAATATGAGATGATGTGCTCCCCTCCTAGATTCAAACACAGCATATAATTCCTCAGACAGGTTGCATCTTCAGGATCTACAGCTCCTGGGTTTATCTTTCAATGTCAAATCGTTTCACGCAACTTTATGCATGTATTTATTTCAAAAATGTATTTATTAAGTGTTCCTTTTTAATTATGACCCACAAATCAAGGCTTGTAATAATTTCTGCAAAGTTCCACCAAACACAGATTCTCCCTTTCAGATTCCCAGTCATTAACTCCAAAGCAGGACTTTAATTCCCGCAAGGCTTCTTCTCTGAACAAATTGTCTGTTGCTTCTAGATCAATGGTTCCCAAACATGGAGTGGGGACCTCGAATGGGGTCACATCATCAGTGGATGGGGTCAAAGAAACATGGCCATTTCCCTTCTTCTCTGGAATCGCTGGGATCTATGCCAAGTAGTGGAAGTCACCTGGTTAAGCTTCCTGTTAGACTGGAAACTCATGCTGTTTTCTGCTCCTAAGCTCTGTGGGCCTCATTCTGATTAAGGCATGACAAGCCCATCTGGACATCCAAAATCTGGACTGGCTGGATCGGCACCTAATTCTGTACCCGTGGGAACTAGATGTTCCATGGGATCAGAATCGGTTGTAAAAGGCCTACACGGGCAGGACATGCCCCGATTCCAGGCCATTGCACGCCCAGTTTCCACCCTGTCCAACCCAGCTGAAGTTCCTGCATGGAGCCCTGGTGCCATGGCACCAAGGCGCCATGCAGGATCCCCGATTCCCTGCCACACAGAACACATGCCGTTCCCTGTCGCCTGATCCCTGACCCCTGATCCCTGTGCCAAGGCTAGGATCGGGCTGTGGGAAAACCCCTGCTGCCGCTCACCTGTAGTCCAATTCTCGCCAGTCCTGGTCTTCTCGGCCAGGGAGACTTATTCCATCTCTAAGGTGGAATAAGTTCCCCCGACATCCATGAACTCCCGGAAATTCAGGGCCGCAACCAGAATTGGCACTCTACATCTGGGCTCATTGCCCTCCTCTTCCCTGCCTACGCTCCTCCCCCTCCCCTCCCCATCCAGAGCTTCCCACACCTCTCCTCTGTATGTGCAGGGAGCTTTGGGCAGGGAATCGGGCACAAGCGTTTGGCAGGGGATGTACATCCAAACCGGACATACATCCCTGCTAAACGCTGCATGGAATGCCTCCCTGTGTGTACACACCACTGACACAAGCACCTCAGTACAATGAGATTACAGATTCAGTTTCAAACTATGCACTGCCAAACTGCAAAAACCTTCACAGCACAGGAATGGCAGATTCAAACTATGAAGTTATTTTTACTTTCCAAGCCCCCCCCCTTTCTTCACCTTTCCAGAAAAAGTAACAAAAAGAGTCCTTTCACTATGGCAACAGCATAAGCAAACAGCAGTAGGCAACCAATGGGGACGCAAAAACAAAGAATTCCTCCTTGGAAACCACTGTCCCTTGTAATTAATATGCACTCCGAACCTACCTAGCGCTACTTACTGTATTATGAAAATAATACAGACTCCCACATCTCAATTAACTTTACAAAACTGCTTACCATAAAATCCAACAAAATTAGGTTAACTGTAATCGCTTTACCTGTAACAAGAATCAATTCACCTCTCTACTCGCCTCCTTAGGTCATGCAAAAGTAAATCAAATTAGCAAAAGCAATAAGAATGCGGCTCGCAATACAAGTTCAACTTGAGTCACCACTCAATACTTATACCTGTAAAATAAGTAAATTTAATCTAGTTAGCTTGGTGGTTGTTAAATACCCCATGGGGCCTGTCTACTAAATGTTCTTTTCTCATTTTGTGCCTATGGGGAAAGTGCTTATTAGACAGGCCCCTATGTTAAGCTATTTGTTACTGTAAAACCACATAAGTTATTTGTAAACTGCTTTGATTTTATGAGACAGCAGTATAGAAAATAGGTTTGATTAATAATTACCCAATAGCATACATAAAAGCCCTTAGCTAGGGTGTATTGTTTTCCAATAGCTTGCATTATTGGTGTTAGGGTGCACTATTTGCAAACAGTGCACACTAATGACAGTAGCAAAACAATAAAAATGTCAGTGTTTTTACTTCTGTTTCCATTTGAAAACAACTGCACATCCCTACAAAGCAGTACCAAGATTGACTGGAAGACCCCCAAGGTGGTGAGAGGGGACTAAAGTTGCACTACTATTGGCTGGAACGCCCCCAAGACAGTGAAGAGAAAACATCTGGTTATTGGTGGTCACTGCATAGGGGGTGTGGGTTATCTTCCAAAGAACTGGAAATTTGGGTTTAGTGGGCTGGCCATCATTAGAGGTAGCATGGATATTCTCCTGAAGAAAGTGGATGCACAACAGCAATGATTTCCTCTCTGTATCAAGGAGGGAAGAAGACCCTGAGGTTCCCAAAAAAGGGTAAAGTGGCACCAGGAACAGTGGAATGAAGATTCGAGGTGCCAATAAAAGTCCAAAGCAGGCAGAGGAGGAACCTGTTTTCCAAGTACAAGAGATAGCAAGGTGGTATAACCATTGTTTTAAAGATATGTGGGGCCAACCCTTTCAAGCCACGTTTTATCTTTTCCTGCAGCATTAACAAGGATATCAATCAAATCATATTTAATAGCTTACATAGGCAAAGAATTCTGCCTGCATATTTTTGGATCGGAAGCCAGTCCTCTAAAGCTGTGTATCACAGAACATCATAAAAATACTTAGATAAAGCAAGCTGGTTTGTTGTAAATGCATGTACACAGCACTTCCTTACAGTGATCCTACGTTTTTTGCATTAGCTATTGAATAGGGTCTGTGCAAGGGTATATTGGTTGTCTTTTAGTTTTGTGGCCCCTTCAATGCACTCACAGTCATTTGGTCCCCCAAACCACCTTTCCTATAATGAACAAACATCCCAGTAGAAAAATGAGAGGATCAGGGAAGGTGACCGTAGTGGGTAGCTGCAACTAAAGCAGCATGAACATTATTGGGGCCACTTGGCAATAGTGATCATAGCATGATCGCCTTTGATTTAATTAGTGGAGGAGGGATAGTAAGGAAATCCACAGTACTACCTTTTAACTTTCGAAAGGGAGACTATGATAAAATGAGGAAAACAGTTAAGAAAAAACTAAAAGGAGCAGTTGCAAAGGTTAAAGACGTACATCAGGCTTGGCTGTTGTTGAAAAATACTATCTTGGAAGCCCAGACCAGCTGTATTCCACGCTTTAAGAAAAGTGGAAGGAAGTCCAAAAAACTGCCAGCATGGTTTAAAGGTGAGGTCAGAGAGGCTGTTGTTGCCAAAAAAGCATCTTTCAGGAAATGGAAAAAAGAGCCAAACGACGAAACCTGGAAACAACACAAGCACTGGCAAGTCAAATGCAAGGAATTGATAAGGCAGGCAAAGGGAGAATTTGAGAAGAAGCTTGCTGCGGAAGCAAAAACGCGAAGTAAAGACCTTTTCAAGTACATTCGTAGCAAAAGACCTGTGAGAGAGTCAGTTGGTCCATTAGATGATAAAGGGGTTAAAGGAGCACTAAGAGGTGACAAGGCGATAGCGGAGAGACTGAATGAATTCTTTGCTTCAGTCTTTACTGAGGAAGATGTAGGGATGTTACCCATGACTGAAGTGGTATTTAAAGGTGCGGAAGAATTGAAGGAAATATCGATACATCGGGAAGATGTATTACAACTATTAGATAAACTGAAGAGTAGCAAATCACCTGGGCCGGATGCTATACATCCAAGGGTGTTGAAAGAACTGAAATATGAGATTGTAGACCTGCTATTAGTAATCTGTGAACTATCATTAAAATCATCTCTAATACCTGAAGATTGGAGGATCGCCAATGTAACACCAATTTTTAAAAATGGTTCCAGGGGTGATCCGGGAAACTACAGACCGGTGAGCCTGACATCAGTACCGGGAAAAATGGTAGAAACCATCATAAAGAATACAATTACTCAGCATGTAGATAGTCATGACCTAATGGGAGACAGCCAACATGGCTTTAGACAAGGAAGATCTTGTCTTACTAATCTGTTATGTTTTTTTGAAGGAGTGAATAATCAGGTGGACAAAGGTGAGTCGGTTGATATTGTGTATCTGGACTTTCAGAAAGCCTTTGACAAGGTCCCTCATCAGAGACTTTTGGCAAAACTAAAGAGTCATGGGATAGGAGGCAGTGTACTATTGTGGATCAGGAACTGGTTAAAAGATAGAAAGCAGGGGGTAGGGCTAAATGGCCAATTTTCCCAATGGAGAAAGGTGAATAGTGGTGTACCCCAGGGATCTGTGCTGGGTCCGCTGCTTTTTGACATATTCATAAATGACCTGGAAAGTGGAATAACGAGCGAGGTTATCAAATTTGCAGATGACACAAAACTATTTAAAGTTGTTAAAACCCAAGAGGATTGTGGAAAACTGCAAGAGGATCTTGATAAATTAGAAGACTGGGCATCAAAATGGCAGATGAAATTTAATGTGGACAAGTGCAAGGTTATGCACCTAGGGAAGAACAACCCAAACTATGGTTACACGATGCAAGGTTCCACATTTGGAACCACCACCCAGGAAAAAGATTTAGGCGTCATTGTGGATACCATGTTAAAACTCTCGGCCCAGTGTGCAGCGGCGGCCAAGAGAGCAAATAGAATGCTAGGTATGATAAGGAAAGGAATGGAAAATAATACAAAAGATATTATAATGCCTCTGTATCGTTCCATGGTGAGACCGCACCTTGAATATTGTGTGCAATTCTGGTCGCCGTATCTTAAAAAGGATATAGTGATTTTAGTAAAGGTTCAGAGAAGAGCCACCAAAATGGTAAAGGTGATGGAAGGATACTCCTATGAAGAAAGGCTTAAAAGGTTAGGGCTCTTTAACCTGGAAAAGAGACGGCTGAGGGGAGATATGATAGAAGTCTATAAATTAATGAAAGGAGTGGAACGGGTAAACGTAGATCGATTGTTTACCTTATCAGAATATAGAAAGACTAGGGGACATGCAATGAAGCTACAGGGTAAACTATTTAAGACTAATAAAAGAAAATACCAGAGGATGTAGTAAAGGCTGTTAGTGTAGCTGGGTTTAAAAAGAGGTTTGGACAAGTTCCTGGAGGAAAGGTCCATAAACCATTATTAAGAAGGGACCCAGGATATCAATGCTTGAACCAATACAAGCATTGTGGAACCTGTGTCCCTTGGGGAAACTGCTAGGTACAATATGACCTAGTTTGGCCACTGTTGGAAACAGAATACTGGGCTTGATGGACCTTGGTCTGACCCAGTATGGCATATCTTATGTTCTTATGTTATTGACAAGGCACCAAAGTGCGGAAGAGCACAGCAAACAGTGACTTAAAAAGCCCAACACACAAACTCTAGAGGATGAAAATATCTGTATTTTGCTTAATATTCTAGCTAGGGTGGCAAGGAAATGACAAGGCCAAAACAGGTGGGCAGACGGTGACTTAGGCTGCATCAGAACCAGAAGCAGAGAAACACAGGGAGGAATTTCTGCCTTTGCTTGTTTTTTAATGTAGGCCTTGGAGAACTCACTGGAATCAAGACACCAGGCAGCAGAAAGTGGCATAATAACTACCATAACTATAGCGAGACATTGAGCTCAAGAGTGTGAGCAATGCATCCATTGACTTAGTGGAGCTGCGCACTTAGTCGTCCTCACAGTTGCCAGGGATATTGAAGGAAATGAGAGCCCATACATCCATTAGGTGAACTAGGCAGTCAACTTGTATGCCACTATTTGGAGTACTGTATTAGAGGGTCCAAAACCTAAACTAGCATCAGTCTTGGTATTATCAAACTGAGGCTACTGCCCATCCATTTGATCCTGTCATGATGAGCATGTGATACAGCAAATGCCCCACAGTGAACCACTGCTTTTGCAGCTCTTGCCTTCAGCTAACGCACTTGTCCCCTGCCCCCCCCCAGCTGCTATGCTGCAACTTTCATCAATACATGATGCTAATGAAAAAAGACATACAATCCCCTCCCTCCTTTCCTCTACAGCTAAAAGGAGAGCGGGTCTGTCACATCTAACATGTTTACCTTTAGCCAATATCTCTGTTCTGTTTGACAAAATCAACTTATATATATGGTGGGGGGGGGGGGAGCATCAGCTGCAGAAGGGACCATAGGGTAAGAAATAGGCTATAAGCAATGTTTTCCCACTGGGTCATGGGGAGCCCACATAATGCCTAATTCCAAAAAGTAATTAGAAGGTCCATATGGGGAAGCAGAGACTTGGGGATTGGGAACAGGCAAGGGTAGAGATTGGGGGATGGGGACAATATAGACAAAAAGACTGGGAATATAGGAAGGAAAGAGAGTAGAGATAAAGGGATAGGGAGAGAAATGAGATTGAAGATAGGATTTGGACTTGAAGGAGGAAGGGGGAGACTTGGGAACAAAGAGAATTAGGTAGAATGGAGAGTATAACTAGGGCAGAAGCTCTGGAGAGAAGGTGTAAAGGTATTTGTAGGAGGGGAACAACAGAAGCTTAGATTGCATTGGGGATATAAGCAAGGACTTTGGAGGGGGAGACTGGAGGCTAGTAGATTAGGTTCAGATACAGATAAAGACTGGAAAGCAAAGATTCAAGGGAGGGAAAAGAGTGGTGACATGGGAATGGGGAAAGTGGAGACTTTGGAGTTGGGGGGTCTAGCAGGGACTGGGAAAATGAATGGAGACTTGAGAGGGTAAGAATTCAGGGATTGGGAGATAGAGAAAAGAGATTGAGATGGAGGGACAACAGGGATCCAGAGACTGGGTGAGTTTGGTGAGAGCAACAACACAGCGTTTGGTGGGACAAAAACAATGAGGAATTAGTGATTGAGTGGAGAATCATGACTTAGGAATGAAAGATTGGACTTAGTATGTGAGATGAGAGTAAGAGATGGAGAGTGGTGGAGGGATATAAGGGAAGAATAAAGATGAAGCAGAAGGAATGGAAATGTGAGAGTAGATGAAAAAGGACAACTAAAATAACAGAGAGAAGGGTAGCATGGAAAATGGAGGCATAAGACTGAAACTAAAGATCATACTAGGTAATTAAAGATGTGGAAAGTGGCAAAGATGAAAAGGTAAAAATACTAATGAGAAGCCAAAGTGTGACTGGAGATTGGAGCACTTCCATGGGATGATGGGGGTAGACATGACCAGAAGGAGTAAGAGGGAGTGGCTGGAAAGAGTTATATGTGGATGGCTTGAGATACCCAAAAGAGAAGCAGTACCTAGGAAGGAAAAATACAATGGAGTCAGATAGAGACTGGTAAGAGGAGAAACCCAGTGAGTGGGAGATGGGAGAAGATTATCGAGAATTTGAAGATCTAGATCAGCAAGAAAATGAGAATGAGATGGTGATGTTGTAAAAAAATCTAGCTATAAGTAGATAGAAAAGTGCAGAAGAGTAGGAGAAATGGAAAATTGGTGTCAGAGATAGGGAAGGAAATAAAGAAGACATGAACCGATAGGAACATGAGAAGGATGCCCCTAATAATAGTTGGAAGACCAACAAGGAGAAATGGGAAAAAAAAAGACTGGAACCAAGACCTGTAGAAAAAGAAAATGCCCAGACAACAAAAATAGAATAAAAAAGATTTGAGGGCAATTTAAGAAATGTCTATGAAGCTTTCAAACTAATTCTACCTGTGAGAAATTCATCACAGTTTCTCTTTGAAAATTTAGAGTAATTACAAAGTATGTATATGTGAAAGTATGCATGAGGATACCTGTATTGGGAGAGGAGGGCCAATGGTTTACCTGTGTAAAAATGTTTTGAAAATTCCTGTCCCGCTCCCAATATTTCAGTGTAGGATGGGAATATGACATGAAGAGTGTACACCTAACTCTTTGTGATCCCCAAATCTTTGCCCCATTTCCTTTGCTCCTTTTACCTTTGTTCCCGGAGCTCCTGTTCAGCCCTTCCTATGACATACAGTATAAGCCTCCTTAGCTCTCATTCCACCTGCTCTTGCTCTAATGAACTCCAGTCTCTCCACAGGTGTTTTTCCTCAATCCTGGAAACACGCTTTGGTTCGTCCCATTCTTATAAAGCCCTCCCTCGACCCTACAATCCCCGCTTACTACCGCCCAGTTTCCAACCTCCCCTTCCTCTCTAAAATCCTGGAAAAGGTTATATTCTCTCAATTATCTTCTTAGCTTGACTCTACTCACTTCCTTCACCCCCGCCAGTCTGGTTTCCGGCCCGGCCACAGTGTTGAAATGGTTCTTTTGGGTTTTTCGAACGAACTGCACACAGCTCACGACCGCGGTGATCTTTCGGTGGTGGTTTCTTTGGATCTTTCGGCCACCTTTAATCTTGTCAACGTCCCTTCTTCTGGACCGCCTTCGTGAGGCGGGTCTTTGCAGCACGGTCCTTCATTGGTTCCACTCCCTTCTCTCCTCCAGATCTTACTCCATTCTTTCCTCATCTACCCCTCCATCCTCCTCCGAGACTTTTCCCCTTCCCTGTGTTGTCCCGCAAGGCTCAGTTCTGGCCCCCCTTCTCTTCAATATCTTCCTCGCACCTCTTGCTTTACTGGTTCAGCAACACGGGATCTCTGCTTTCTATTATGCCGACGCCCTGGTTCTCCTGCACCATACCTCCCCCCTCCATCCTGATCCCTCCCCTCTAAACTCCTGCCTCACAGCCATTGCCGACTGGCTTACCACTCACTGTTTGCACCTTAACCTCACAAAAACCCTTGCCATCTGGTTCTCTCATGGTAATATTCCCCCCCCCCCCAGGAGTCCCCTTCCTTCTATGGTTCTCCCATCCTCCTAGTCTCCTCATTTTGCTACTTGGGCATCTTCCTTGACTCTAACCTATCTCTCCGGGAACACATCTCTCATGTTTCCAAAATGTCATTTTTCTTCCTTCATCAAATTTGCGCTATCTGGCCCTTCCTTACCACACAGGCACTTACTACCCTTCTCTTATCCTTGGTTATGTCCCTATCGACTTCTGTACTTCTGTAATTCTGTTCTAGCTGGTCTCCCTTCCATGCAACTTCACTGCCTCCAACGCATTTAAAACACTGCCGCCCGACTCATTTTCCATTCTTCTCCACGAGATCGCATCACGCCCCTACTTATTCATCTTCACTGGCTCCCTGTCAAATTCTTCATCCACTTCAAAATCCTTGTACTTGTCCATCGCGTTCTCTACACCCACTCCCCCCAGTATTTGGCTGATCTCGTTCACTTCCATACCTCAGCGCGCTCTCTACGTTCTTTGCATCTCAACCGCCTACATCTCCCTTCCCCCTCACGTGCCCACCTTCAGTCTACTCGCTCCTCTGCTTTCTTCTTTGTTTGTCCCGCCCTCTGGAACTCCCTACCCCCCTCCATCCGGCTTGAGCAACAGCTTACCTCCTTCAAGAACAGTCTCAAAACCCACCTTTTTGCCCTTGCCTTTGACCTTCCTGACCCCTCTGTGTAATCTTACCCTCCCTCTCCCCATCTTTCTCTCTCCTCCCTCTGTCTCGTTGTATGATTCTGCTGGTTTGCTTTCCTATCCACTATTGTAACTTCCTTTCCTCTTTTCTGCCTCGCGGCCTTCTGTATATTATTTTTATTTATTTATTTATTTACATTCTCTTATATACCATGCTATTCTGCATCAGTGTGGTTTACATTGAACAAACTGAAATTGCATTGAACAGGGCATTATAACTTGGAGATAACTATTTTACATGGAACATGGGCTGTGGAGGATTAAGTGGCTTGCCAAGACCACAAGGAGCACCTGTGGGACTAGAAACCCCAGTTCTTCCGGCCCAAGGTTGCTGTCCTCTAGTGGGATTTGAACTCCCGACCTTCCGGCCTGAAGTACCTTGCCCCAACCACTAGGCCACTCCATACCGCTTTGATATTATTGTTTAGCGGTATATAAAGTTAATAAACATAAACATAATTCTTGTATAACTCTTATTCTTGACTGTCTATGGCATCCTCTGTTATATAATCCTCCAAATAAATTACCCCTATTCAATGTACATTTCCTAATTTATGTTATAATGTAAACCGCTTTGAATTTATGATAAGATGGTGTAAAAAAACTCATTAAATAAATAAAATAAAATAAATAAATGTCAGCTTTGAGAATGTGCATCTCTTCCATCTGTATATATTTATTTTATTTATTTATTTATTTATTTAGCATATATTTGTATACCGCTACTTCCAGCGATCAGGAGCGGTTTGATTAGGTAAACAAGGAGTGTCGGATCAATGACAAATTTCAAGAAATTACAGCGTGATTTACAAGGTTATATGATGGTTATCAGAACAAAGCCAGTCATTTTCAATAATGTATACAGTTTGATTCATGGGATAAGCACAACACACAGTTAGGGGGGGGGGAGAGAGGGAGATTTACATATGAGATTTACATATTATTTCATCCCATACAATATTTACATATTGTATGGGATGAAATAATGTTGCATTGCATGTAGAATCTGACGTCCCAGGGTCTCAATTCAGCTTTAGTCTTCAGATTTCAAATTCTAATTTGTAGTTCCCTATTCTGTATTTGGCAAGGGTCTTTTATTTTCCCAGCAGGAGGAAGTTTATTGGTGCTGTAGGGCTCATTTGAGTTCTGGTTAGTTAGCATTTTGGTATTGCAGGTTTTCTATATATGTTCCAAACGTGCTTTATGCAGTAATTATTATGATTGTTGCACACATAAATGATAGTTCTGTCTCAAAAAGCTGCACTTTGTGCTTTTATTTGTATGGCATAATTTCAAATGTGTGCCTATGTTCTCCTTGTACTTTTAAAATAAACC
This sequence comes from Ichthyophis bannanicus, assembly GCA_033557465.1. Classification (NCBI taxonomy): domain Eukaryota; kingdom Metazoa; phylum Chordata; class Amphibia; order Gymnophiona; family Ichthyophiidae; genus Ichthyophis; species Ichthyophis bannanicus. Next base: position 385,754,140 of record CM066035.1, on the reverse strand, counting down.
TGTCAGTATAGATGCAGAATATATATTAATATTAATGCACAGTATTGATTTTTGATAGTTGGATGTGTATATGAGAGATGGGAGAGGCACAAGGCAGTAGGGTCACTTAGGGCACCTAATATTCTTGCACTGGCCAGGAAGGAAATCACAACAACAAAAAGAAGTGAATCACAAGGGGTCAATAATTTATAAACCATTGATCCAGTAAATGTGAGCCCATAAAGCTAGCCTAATGGCTTATAACAGGAAAGTTCCTCACAAAAATTATTTCAAAATGATTTCCTTAAGAAAATATTATAACAAAGAAAATATTTTTTGTCAAACTACTTACTAGTGGCCATACAGAGTAATAACCAAATGGCCATTTCCCAACAGTTCCTTTTATTCAAAACTACATTTTATATTTATCACCCATGAATTAAATCACCATTTAAAATGGAAAACAGGAGATGATTTACCCCTATCTGACACTGCGCTATATTTCAGACAACCAAAATACACATTTTAGTGCTGTCCTGCTCCAGGGGAAAATTACTTATCTCTTCTCCATGCCGTCAGTCCTCTATAGAGTCTTTTCAATCCGGCAAGCTTAGATAACAGCAATTCAGCTCCTGTTAGTATAGTCCATTGTCTTAATGGCTGTTAGTAGTTTCATCTTAAAGAAATCTCTTTTTACCTTGACTGGTAGACTTCTGAAGATTGGAGACTATTCTCTGTGTTCTTCCATGCTAGTGGTGCAGCTAGCCCTAGATGTCATATTGGTAGCATCAAATGACTTTCCTCCTCTGCTCCCACCACTATTACCATATCTGTCTTTCCCAAACATTGTGACTCAATAAGACTATACTGTAAGCTCTATTTAGAAGGGACTCTCTTATATGTGTCTGAGAGCATTGTATACCGTATGTCCAGTAGCCCTTTAACAATTATAAGTAGTATCAGAAGTAGTAGCTGGTTGGCTGCTTGTGTCTCCCTTTGTTCCATCTGTACTCTCTTGTGCTTTTCTTTTTTTCTTTCATCTATGCAGCCTCTGGAGCCAGGGAGGGTTAGGGAATTCTTTTAAAATCAATTCTCTGGGCCTCTGACACACATACAGTACAATACTTCACATTTGTCTTTGAAAGGGGTCATTTTGAGCTCCTCTGCTAACTCCAACTAACGGGGAGGTTGTACGGGGAGGTTCGATGGGGGCGGGAAAGGTGCAATGTGGGGGCGGAGTTAGGGTGGGCAGTGGGCGGTCCGCGGCCCTGGACGTACAGGGCTGATTCCAATGTCGGTTCTGTATGTCTGGGGCTGGCAGACTGAATGGGGAACTTATTGCACTTCTGAGGTGGAATAAGTTACCCTAGTCAGCAGAGGATGGCAGGACTGGGCAGTGGAGGAGGTAGGAAGGGGTGGAGAAGATTCCTTGCAGCCCAACCCTGGCCTTGGGAGGCCAGATAGGGGGGTCGAGCTGCGGAGAATGAAATATCTGGTTGGCGGCCGGGATTCGCGGCTCCTTAATGGAGCTGTGGTGCCATGGAAACTGGACGCCATGGTGCCGCGGCTCCATTCAGGAGCCTTGACTAAGTTAGCCGGGCTAGGCCTGTACATGCAGGCCAATCATGATTGTTGTCCTGGCCTGCACATACAGGCCTGGATGCGATTCTGATCCCGCGGGGCTAGACGTGCCCCCTGGGATCAGAATCCCGTCTAACTCTGTGCTTCCGGTTTCAACCGGGTGCACAGAGGGCCGGGATGTCCAGGATGGAATCTGACCCTAGTTGTTTCAGACTAGTGACTATAAGCAGTCTGTCCCTCCTTGCCTCTGCAGCCATGCAAGGTGAAAATGATTGTTTTTAAATCAATACTTTCTGCATCTGATACACATAGGGGCCCGTTTACTAAAGGATTTAAAGGACATTAATGAAGTTAATTCATTTTGAGTGCCTATAGTCCAATGGATGCAATGACATTTAACACATGTTAACATTCACAAACGCATGCTAACCTTTAATAAAAGGGCCTATGTGTCTTTTTAAAATACTTGGGGTAAATTGAAAGATGAAGCCACAGGTCAGGAGCTGGTGTACATATATGCATGACTAATTCATGTGGCTGTATAATTTATAAAGAATATGCAAACTTTGGAACTTTTTCTGAACTTCTCCTAAAATAGTGCCTACACATGCCTCACATAAAAAGGTATACACTGTGTTTTTACTTGTGTGCCCTGTGCAATAATTTTATAAAAGCTCTTTAATGCATGTAAAACTAGGGTTTAACACATGAAAAATAATTCATAGAGCTATCCCCATACATTGAAAGTCCTCTGCTGAGAGTCTAAACTTCTCCTCTGCTTCTGTAACCAGAGAGGCTGACTTTTTAAAATCTAATTTCTTTGCCTCTGACACACATACAATGCTACCTAGCTGAGCAATTGTTTCTAAGCGCCCTATCTGATCTTTGATGATTTCTGTATTTTTAAAATCATATTTGCACTTCAATACACTTTTTTGTCTGCCTTACAGCTTTCTCTCTCTCCGCTCTTATTTAGTCACTTGTCAAAAGGTTTCAGCATGACTGGTGAACTGCTTCATGTGTCTGTCTTTTTTTCCTTTCAAACTGACTCTGTTTTCAGGCCCTCCCTCTCCCTGTGGGCGTGGCTTCATTGAGAGCAAATGGAATGAATGAGGATTCCCACAAACCAGCTTCTCGTCCAATCAGTTTGTTTAAAGGTATACAAAATGGAAATGTACCCATTTGTCACAGAGCTGTCAAGTTACCCAGTTCCAGGAGTGAGAGATTTTTTTTTGCCAAGGTCTAGTTTTAAATTTGCATTGCAATGCAATATGGTATTTGTAGTCCCTGATTTTCATTAAAATCAGTGTTAGCAGGGCCCATAATGCATCAGGATGAGATTGTCATGAATCCAGGACTGACTCAAAATCTCACTCCTGGAATTGGGTATCTTGGCAACTCTGTTGTCACGTTTTACCATTTGTCCAAAAACAATGTAGAACAAATTGGGTGGATGTACCTCAATGGGGAGGGGGTGGGAGGAAGAGCAAGCTGGGGGGAATCATATCACAGTGCAGGATAGGCAGAGAAAACTAAGGAGTATGTATCTTAATGGGGGGCAGAGCAAGCTGGGCGTATATGTCTGGGGGGATGAAGAATGAGAACTGTTGATATATACCTGGGTGAGAAAGAATGAGAGCTGATAGTATTGCCTAGTGAGGCAAAGAATGAAAGCTTAGGGTATATGTCTTAGGGAGGGGAATAATGAGAGCTGGAGATATGTTCATGGGAGGGGGGCATTGGGAAAAGAGAACTAGGGATCTTTCTGGGTGTAGCACTATTGCTGAGCAGAGGAAGTTTTGGGGTGGAGAGAGAGAGAATTGTAGAGGGCAAATAGAGTTCTGGGTGTAGGGAGAAAAAGCACAGGGGAACAGAGAAAGGGATTGGGCGGGTAGGGGAAAAATAGTTAAGGTAAGAAAAGGAAAGCTTGGCGGTGTCTGTCCCGGAGAAGGAGCAGAGAAATCTAGGGGCTGAACCAGCTCAGGGAGGGGAAGAAATGAATATACACATAGAATCTACAGCCAGGATAATACTGTATGCGCATAAAACTCCAAAGATAGGAAATATAAGTGCATATGCAGTCTGCACAAGTAAATTGTGAATGGACAATGAAAGGAAACTGCAGAAGATGTTAGTGAATACCCACAGTAACTATTGCCACATTGGCATAATAGTGCATGCCATTGCATTCTCTAAATGCATTCTATGGTATGGGGTATATAATAACTGTAATTGTGTCTAAAACTCTTTAAAGAACTTAAGTTATGAGGCTCCAGGCCACTTGTTGTTTGCTTATTTATATCTAGCTTCTCTACGCATGTGAAGCACTGGTATTATTCAAGAGAGAAAGAGGTTGAAATGATAACCAACCAACTACTTCTGCTTCCGAATAGGAAATTTTTGTCCGAGGGGAATCCTCCTTTGAGTACTGGCATGACTCTAATATAAGGACAACTCTAATACTGTATGAAATGCCATTTTTATTTCTAAAAAATAAGTTCTCATCACTGCAATTGGTAAATCAGCCATTGTAAGTTAATGATTCTCTTGGAAATCCACCCTTTAAAGACTAAAGATTATATCCAATTGTAAGGCATGATGAAACAGGTACCTATTTTGTTGACATTGCTTTCCCTTGCTTTTACAAGAGCACAAGCATTATTCAATGTCTTACGTTCTCTTTCCTAATATTAAGGACCATCTGATGTTTTCTTGATTTCAGGACCTAAGGATGTCTCTACTGGGACGTTGCTCCTTTTATCCATCTCTCTTTTTGTGAATCTATGTTTTAACCTATGTTATTAAACTTCCTTTCCACCGCAGAACATTTGCATGCTGTAAATCTTCATACCCTAGGAAATTCTAAAGATGGTAGTAGCAAAGACAGTTGACCCATCTAGAGTAGTCCTGTTCACACTGCAAGATTATATCTAAGCCAACAGTCATAGAAGCTTTATAGCTTGTAAGAAATCCTTTCTTACTGCCTCCAAGCTAAATGAGGATAGAATATCTTATACTTAATCTAACACCCAGCACTCCTCTCCCTTTTCTTACCACTGAGCTTTGAATCTAAATGTTGGTTCCAGTTACTAAGACATGGCATGATCCGTAAAACTGCAAAGATCATCATGCTAGCTGCAGAAGCCCAAGACAACATTTAAAGAAACTCTACAGGGAAAGCATCTTTAAACTCACTTGAGAGCCTTCAATCTATTTATTATTTTATTTATCTGGGTTTATATACCACTCTATTTTGTTGGCAGAACGGTTTATAGAAAACGTTACATAACAGAACAGCTTTATACATTAAACAGGAAGGCTAACTTGGATGATTTAACAGAACTTAGGTAATTTATAGTTTGATATGATAAAACAACATTCCTTGTGTTGGGAAGAGTGATAAGGGGGTAAGTTCAATGAGGTGCTGGGCAGGGAGTTGCTGGGGTTGGCTGCTGGAGGTTCCCATCTATGGGAATAAAGATGTCTCCAGTCTCTCTCCAATGGACTTTCCCTCCAAAATTCAAATTCAAATTTCCCATCTCAATCCCACCAGTCTGGTCTGAGGACTACTATATGAAACAGCAGACATCCACTGCTTAACCATTTCACCCTGAAGAAAGCCACAGTATGGTGGCTGAAACATCAGTTCCAGTTACAAAGATGCAGCATAACCTGAAAAATTGTAAAGATCATCATCATCTATTGCCTTCAAAAGCAATGGGAGAAATCATTTATTTTTAAATGAATCTGTTTGTGCAAAGTTAATATCTTTCTAGTTAAAAACACAGCAAAGGGCTAAAGTTGGATTGCTGCTAATACCAAAGGAATGGTATCCATTGAGGAGGTTCCCTTAATACTGTAAAATGCTGTCTAGGGTTGTTCTCATTGAAATGTATCCGTTTGAAATATTATTACTACTTATTATTTGTATAGCACTACAAGACATATGCAGCGCTGCACAGAGACATGTAAGAGATCATCTCTGCTCATAAGAGCTTACAGTCTAGTCAAGACGGACAACTCAACAAGGATATATCCAAGGGAATGGTAAGGAAACATGTGGGAAGGGAACAGGAGACTAGGGGGATCAGGATCCTTAAGCAGTCTCAAAGAAATGAGACTTTTAGCCTGGATTTGAACAGGGCCACGAAAGGAGGCTGACATACCCACTCAAGTAGTTTATTCCAGGCATAAAGAGCAGCAAGGTACAAAGATCGAAGTCTGGAGTTGGCAGTTGGGCTTTTTGTATCATGTTTTTATGCATGGTTTGATGTTTCCTGGAAGGAAAAAGTTCACAACCTGAGTCCTGCAAGCTATTCAGATTTCCCTGTCCACCGACCGCCAGCTATCCCATTGGCACAGGTCTTCAGAGCTGGTGCAAGGGTATGAGGTGCCTTAGGCAAGCCTCACCCCTTGTGCTCTGTCAGTTTCAGCCCCTGCTCCAATTGCTGCCATTGGTGTCCCTCATCAGGATGTGCTGCAGCAGCAATGCTTTTAAAATTGCACCAAAGTGCTGGAGGACCTTCAGCTCTGGTTCTGTTGTGTTTCTGCCCTCCCCTTCAGTTTCACTTGCTGTTTGCATGGGGGCAAAAGCACAATGGCACTGCAGTGGCAGCACTAGGACTCCCAGAGGGCCGGCACTCTAGATGACGTGACCATCTAGTTTGCCTAATGGTAGCTCCGGCCCTGTAGGTCTGCTGTCTCTTCTGGAATCTGTGTAGAAAATCCCTCCCTTCTACTATTAACATACAAGTATTCCACTTGCAATTCCTTTACCTACTGGGCATGTGTATCACATGCTCTATGCCCTTCTTTCTCTCTCAAATCTTAAAGCAAAGCTTGAAGTGATAGGGATGGTAAGTACAAGGCACATCAGGAACAAATAACACCTTAGGCATTGGTCTTCCAAGATGTTTCCATGCAAACAGGAAGTGAAATTGAAGGAATTCTTTACCCCTCAACCTTAGATTGGAACAAAACCACAAGACATTCAAAGCCCATCTGAAAGCCTACCTCTTCTTTATTGCTTTTGACCTCCCACTCCCACCTGATAGCATACCTGCCTCAGTACCACTCTCACATGTGTTATTTATTTGCATCCTTGTCCTTTGTCCATCATGTATCACTGTCATTTATCTGTCTCATTCAAACATGTAACCTCTACCTGTCTATGTCTCTCCTGGTATCCCTCTTCCCCCTCTGTTGTGTTTTCGTTCATCTTGTCTGGTTATGTCTGGCTTTTATCTTTTGCTGTCCTGTGTTAAGATTGTAATTTCCTTTCCTTTTCATGGCCAGTGGCCATCTTTCTCAATACATGCAAGGCCGCAGGTCAGGGTCCTGGCGGCCGCGTGTAACCGGGTGTTCGGCCGGTGCGGGGACCCTGGCTCACGGCTGTCATCGGCAAAGGGGGAGGAGGCGCAATGACGTGCTGTGCGACGGCAGCGGTGATTGGTTCCACCCGTGTGCAGGAGCGTGGTGGAGCCTGGGAGCAGGAAGCGGTGCACCAGTGGGGGAGGCGCCAGGAGGCGGCAATGGTTGCCTTAACTCCTGGGCCTTCTCGGGTTCTGTTGCCTGCTTGGTGACTGCCTGGCTTGGCCTGCTTGCCTCTTGCCGGTGCCTGAGCGTTTGGCGTTGGTTTCCTTCGGGTGGCGAGGTGCGGCGCAGGAGCGGTGAGGTGAGGCAGGGGAGCTGGCTGGATGGCGCAGGGTGCTGGTGTCGGGGGGAGCAGGGACGCAGACTCTTCCTTGAGAATGGAAAGCAGGGCCTGGGGAGCAGGAGGTGAACAGTAGGAGTGGGGTCGGATGGAGCAGATGCAGCTGGGCCCGTGGAGCAGAGGGCGAGGGCAGCAGGAGCGTGACAGGTCTGGTGTGATTTGACAACCCAGGAGTAGATCGAGCTTGCTACAATGGAGGCGAGTGTTGTCCTGAATAAAATAATTGATTAAAAAAAAAAAACGAAAAGAGAAAGTGTGACTACATAAATAAAAATTAATATTAAAAAAAAAATTTAGATAATTGGGGGGCAAGGTGGTGGGAGGTTTGGGATGGTTTGGAGGGGGCTGCAGGAGGCGGCTGGAGGTGGGCTGCATTTGGCGGAACCTTCGGGGGGTATAGCTGGCGGATTAGCGCATGGGTGGTTGGGGTTATTTACCAATAGTACCTCGGTGCATGGGGCTGGTTACGGAGGGTGGGTAAACGTGAGTGGCTGCAACCCCTTTTTTAAAAAAACAACAAAAAAACCCAAATAAATAAATAAAATAACTGAATTAATAAGAGTCGCAAGTGGGATGATGAAGGGAAGCGGGGGGAGGGGCGAGTCCTATATTGTTTAAGGGCTTAAGGTGAAAAGGTGGGAAGATAGCTGGAAGCAGGTCGGGTAGGAATGTTGGCCTTCGGTCAGAGGGGGGTGATAGGGCTTGGGGGGGCAGGGGAAGGTTAGTGCACAGGTTCTCCTAGGGGGCTGGCAGCAGTCCGGCAGAATATTCACTGGTAAGGGGATTTGACCATGGGAGATCGGGCTTGGGGTATGATTTAGTCTATGCGGGGCGGAATGGTGGGGCGGAGCAGCCACGTGGGTCTTCGGTGGTTCTCCCACCTTGGTGTTCTTTTGTTTCCACAGGTGGCGATAGGAAATCGACACACTGACAGGTATAGTGGAGGAGGCCAACCGCGATCAGAGCGCACAGGACAGGCTGCAACAGCTGATCGAGGATGGTGGACACTTGGTGCTTTATCCATTGGCCACATGGTGGCTAAGACTAGGGCAGGTGAGTTGCAGATTTGGCGGCAGAGATCGCGTGACAGAGCGGGGGTAAAGCATGCAAGAACAGGAGGCATCAGGGTCGGCAGCGACACTCTGTGGAGTCATCCCCCCCCCCGCTTCGTCGCCAACTATTCATCCTTGTCGTTGGGGGGCGGATGTCGTGGAGTAAAGGGCGGGAAGCGGTGTGCTAGAGGTGAATAGGCTCGGGAATAGAGTCCGAAGACTTGGTGCCGGAGGCTTCGGTAGGGGCGATATATAGATCCTTCCGCCTCTCGAGAACAGAAGTAGAGCAAGGGAGAGTACGTAGAAGAGGAAAGGAGAGGAGCAGGCGGGATGCGTTAAAAAAAATAAAAAATAAATAAAAAATAAAAATGAGGGGGGGGAGAGCCGGTTGTCGTGGGGAGCACAGGATTAGCCCACGCCGTCAAAATGTTGCACAGGGCAGGTACTGTGCGCCCAGGGGGGAAGGAGGGACAGTGGATGCTGGGGGTGGGGGTGGGGGCATGCAGGAGCGGTGGTGAGGCCTCAGATAGGAGGCAGCGGGGGGCAGGGGAGTTGCACTGGAGGTCATGAGTCTTCTTGCCCATTTTGTCACTGCGCATAGCGACCTGCGGCCTCAGTCTTCGTGGGACGATGTGCAGCAAAAAAAAAAAAGGGGGGGTGCGTTAAGCTGCTGTGGTGGCCCCCCTGAGTACTCAGGAGGTGGCAGCCTGCCTACTACACTAATTCAGTTAAGGGCCTTAAGGAGTTGGCTGCGGCAAGTCCCGCAGCTGAGGGAGGATGTATTAAGTGGGGGGGTTTCAGGAAGGTTTTGGTCCGTCCAGTACATGGAAAGGGGGGGGGGGCTCCCAGGCACGAAGTCACCTTTGTGGTGGTACTTCTGTGCATGGTGATGTATGCGTAGGAGGTAGAGCTGACTTGAGGCAGAAGCCCGGCCCCCCCCCCCTCCTTATAGGTATTATTTAAAAAAAAAAAAAAACAACCTCGGGAGTCCGGCGGATTCCTACTTGGGTCGGTTCTGTGCAGCGGGCAGGTGGATGATCGCGTCCTGTGGAGCAGGGGTACGGGAGGTGCTACTGGTGGATCGGACGGTTGCAAAGTGGGTCAGGGGGGCGCAGGGGGTAAGGAACCAGTTGTCTGTGGGTCAAAGACATGGTTTTGGCTGTAAAAGGGGTGGTTAGTTCGGAAATGCATGACAATGGGCCGTGCAGTGCGGTTGCATACTGGAGGTTTTAGTACTTTCCGGCTACAGGCGTGGGAGCGGAAGATAGGCCGGGCAATAATGGATTTTCAGCATGAATTGGATAAGACAGAAGACCTGGGGCTGAGGGGTACCTCTTCGGCGGGGGATTTGGATTTGGTGGAGTTGGCGGATCGTCTCCATCTTGATAAGGGGTTACCAGGGCAGGTGTTCGGGGCGAATGGGTGGGCTTCATGGTGAGTAGTGTTGAGGGCAAGGCGGGCTCCCGGATGGCCAGGTGGGCTGCAGCATTGGGTGGTGGTAACTTCGGGAGTGCCTGGACTGCACTGCAGGATTTGGGAATCAAAGGTTATGCGGGCAGCTTTGGGATGTCTGGGGAAAGACGTGCTACGTGCCTGAGAGATGTCCTATGCTGGGATCGCCGGGCTATGGGTAGGGGACTTATGTCAGGGGAGCGGGGAGGGAGGACAGCTCCTAGCAGTCTTGGCGTGACTCCAGCTTAGCTAGCAAATAGCCTTACGGGAATGGGGGATAACAGTGTGGTGCAGTACACACAGCCGGTGTGTCTGGGAACAAAAAGTCACAGGTGCAAGTCCCAGCTGTGGTTCATACTCCCATGTCCTTGCTGCCATGTCCTTACATGTTGGTTTTTCAGGTGGGACTGGTGAGTGGTGGCTCGATAAGCATGCAATTGCAGGGTAGGGTGTGGGGGGCGACACTGCAGCAGTGGTCAGAAGGGCAGGGGTCTTAGCATGCTGCATCGGCATGTGGGGGATACGTCTCGGCATATCCCAGAAGGATCTGAAGGGATGGTGGACATGCGTTACCATAGAGAGGCGGGAAGCATGAATAGCTACAGGGTGGGAGTGTTCGTGGGCTACGCCTCTTGACTTTAGGGGCCTATTATGCAGGGCTACTGGGGGAAGTGCTGCTCTGCCTTACCCTGGGGGTGAGGTTACAGCCTGACACCTCCCTGATCCAGGCGGTGATGCCAGGTAATTTCCGGCACGATCCAGGTCAGTGGGTCAGTAGCTAACTCCAGCAAAGCGGGAGTGGGTGGGGGTATACAGCAACAGCAGGTATGGACAGACAAGGTGCTGTTGCGGGTCATCCGAGCGATATCGGACAGGACGGCAAAGGAAGGGATTTTGGAGGTATCGAGGGGATTGCTGAACTAGGGTTATGCTAAGTGGACACCTGGTGGCTTTAGTGGTGGTTATGCCCGCACGGGAGGGGAATCTTCAGGTATGAGGATGCATGGCTCTGGACGCATGGTAATTTCGGCTGGGCTGCGGATGCGGCGGCAGCATGTACGAGATGGACGCTTTTGGTTTCGGGGCAGCGACTGGTGGGGGCATGTTAGGGTTGCCGGACAAAAGGCTACAAGCATCGGCGGAGGGGGGCTAGGGTTTGCGGGCTGGGTTCGGCTTCAGGAAGGGAAGGGTGAGCAATGGTTGGAGGCTAAATGGTAGAGTGCTGACGCGGGGAAAGGTCTAGGGTTGGTTGGCTGATGGGTCATTCCCTTGTGGTGGGGGATGGTGTGTGAGAATCGGTGTGGCCGGTGGACTCATGGGTCAAGCGTGGTCGCAGTTGGCTGTAGCTAATGCCTTTGCGGGGTCACCATGAGGATCGTGGAGCAAGCCAGCATAGATTGGGTTACGGTTGGGGGGGGCAACGACTGGGTCGTGGAGTGGACAGAAAGTGATAAGAGTGGCACCGTGGAATCTTGCTGTGCTTCGGTGCAGGTTGCACAGCGGTGTTTATTGGCAGCTATAAGGCAAAGCTGGGAAAAAAAATATACATATATAAAATATAATAAAATAAAATAAAAAAGGGGGGGGACGGACATCGACTGTGTGCCGGTTTGGGTCCGTGTACAAGGCAGTGAGCAAATCAGGCATTCGTGAGTGGAGATTGAGTGTGCATGGTGGTTAGGGGACGGGGGGCGCCTATCCCCAAAGTGGCATGGGGAATGTGAGGTCGCCCATGCCGGCGGCGGGACCCCGGAGGTTCCGGGGTCCGGAGACTTGGATAGTCTTGGGAAGGGGGTGGGGTACCCCCGACCCGGAGTACCCCTGGGCTAGCTTTTGCTAATGATATAGCGAAGTCGGGGGCCCAGTGGGGAGAGAAGTGGAAAAGCGGAAGCGTGCGCACTTTGCTACTGACATGGTTGGTGAGGCATCATTCCGCTGGGTATGCAAAATGATGGTTATTTGGATGTTGATTGTTTTGGCAGCCACTAGCGGGGGGCCTGGAATGTGTGCTTCGGGGGGGCTCACTGGTCGCAGCTTGTGGGGGGCCGGCGGCGGGACATTAATGTCACCGGTGCCGGTGGATGGATCCTGGAGGTGTCCGGGGTACAGAAATGTAGGCCGGACAGAGACCGGGGGTGGGGCACCCTAGACCTGACATTAATGTCCTCGGCGCCGGTGGCGGGATCCCGGAGGTTTCCGGGGTCCGGAGCCTTAGGCTATACTTGGGCTGGGGGCGGGGTGGCCCTGACCCAGACAACCCCTGGCTGACTTTTGCTAATTACATGGCGAGGTCAGGTAAAGGGGATTAGGATGATTGACGTTGGCATGACAGCGGACAAAGCGGAGGTGGGGTCACCTTGCTAATAGCATGGCTGGTGAGGCATTGCTCTGCTGTTTGGATTGTTAAGAGGATTATTCTTGGACTGAAATGTTCGGTATGTTATAAAGGTTAATAAAGCTGCGACCAGTTATTTTCCCAAAGAGCGGTTGTATGTGTGGATTTGTGGGAAAAGAGGGTGGAACTGAAGGTGTGGGGGGGGGGGGTGGGGGGGTAAGAGGGGTGGTTGGTTAGAGGGGCCTGGAGCATCGTGTCCGATCTACCTCGGTTACATTTGTAAACCACCTTGATTGTTTGTTTGAAAGGCGGTATATCAAATGCAATAAACATAAACATAAGGGGATGGCAGAAACAAGATGGAGGATGGACTTTATCTTTGCATAGATCCAGTGTATTTGCTTAGGCAATTCCCTAGGTTTTCAAAGAAAGAGTTAAATATTTTACAGACTAAGTTATTAGTTTGATATATTACACAGAGTTTTTGCCAGTTGGAAAACAAAATAAAGGCACAAATTTTGAAATATGGAAACTTGCAAGAACTTCCTCATGATAAGAGAGATCATTAGCACCACACCTATGACTGCCCATAAGAAGTGGCAGGCATGATTTGTAGATCTTGCTTCTGGAATTAGCATAGATATCAAAATAACTGAGCTGCTTTAGAACTGGACCACTTGGAAAGCCCTAAATCATTAATGTGCTGAAGTCTACAGGTCAAAAGCTGAAGTGAATTAGGGATACTCTACTACTACTGCTACTACTACTACTATTTATCATTTGTAAAGCACAACAAGGCGTACACAGCACTGTACAAACACATAAAAAGACAGTCCCTGCTGAAAAGCTTATAATCGAATTAAGTCAGGCAATACAAACAATACAGTACAAGAGAAGTAAGGGTTCAAAAGGGAGAGGAGACACAAGGGAAACAAGAGATTAGGATCCAAAAGCGGCTTCTAAGAAGTATGCCTTTAGCTTAGATTTGAAGAGGGAGAGAGAAGAGACTTAACGTAAGGATAGAGGAAGCTTGTTCCAGGCATAAGAAGCAGCAGGGTGAAAGGAACAAAGTCTGGAATTGGCAATAGAAGAAAAGGGCATAGAGAGAAGAAAACCAGAGGAGGAGCGAGTAGGGAGAGAGAAGAAAGGAAGGGGGATTAGGGAGAGAGAAGAGAGGAAAGGTAATGAGAGGCAGTAGAGTGAATACATTTGTAGGTTAGAAGAAGTTTGTAGTAGATACAAAAACAGAAGGGGAGTCAGTGAAGTGATTTCAGAAGAGAGGTTATATGACTTAAAACCTGCAAATGTATCAAAAAGCAGACCTTCCAACACTTTTTGATCCCTAAATAACACAATGCAATCTACACACCTAAAAGGTTGTTATTACACTTTCATGCTACTTGTTAACCTTACTCTGGATGAATTCAACACAGTGTGAAATTATTAAAAAAAAACAAAACCCAAAACACTATATCACGACATCATAACACAATATTACAAATATACTTCATCACAACACTTTATTCATAAACCCTATAAAAATACATTATGTCATAATGACCATGGATCACGGTTTCAGCATCTCGGCTTCGTCAGGGAAACTACAAATCAAAATCAAATATTACTCAACAACCTCACACAACCCATACAAATAAAATCACACCAAATATATTTTATATAGTCACTGACCTTCAGCTCCTCAATTCAATTTGCCGCAACAAAATGCATACCTTGAAAAAACACCAGCGCAAGTGTACAACTCAAAGCTCTTTTAAAGGCCATCACACTCAATAAAAATAATACTGTTTCGCCTGCAGATTAACCCATTCAGTATCACAGTGTCCCACCAAAAGATAAATTGTTGTTCTCTCTGGCACAATTACCGATGGAAATTACCACCACCCTCCCCGCTCATCTTTTCTAACACAAAACAACGAAAATCCTGTATGGCATGATTCATCTCTCACCAATGTGAGACCAACGGAGCTGATTCCACACCATGCTGGATAGCGGATAAATGTTCAATAATGCAAACTTTGAAGGGACGTGATGTGTGTCCTACATATAATAATCGGCATGGACAAAGCACTACATAAATTACCCCACTTGTATTACAAGCGGTAGAACCATGTAGTTCATGAATAAATCCCTTAACAGAATGTTCAAATCTCTCTATCTCCATAGAAACTGTACATATTATACATTGATTACATTTTTATGTCCCCTCACTCCCGCTGTAGAGATCTCACGATATTGGGAGTGCACCAACATATTTTTTAAATTCTTACCTCTTTGTAAAGAGAACACCAGTGAATCCCTAAAAATAGGGTGCACCTGTAAAATATTCCAGTGACCCAATATCAGATCTTTAATATAATGAGTTTGTGTAGAATAAGGTAGAACACAACTAAGATGAGATACATCTTTACCCTGTGTATTCAAAAACAACAAATCACGATGCACATTAAATGCCAGTTTCTTTGCATGAGATATCACCCGGCCTGGATAACCACAATTGCAGAATTTCAAAGACATCTTTTGTTTCTGAACAGCATAATCATGCTGTGATTAACATAACTTACGAAGATGCAAAAATGATCCTGTGGGAATCTTATCCTGAATATGCGTGAATGAAAACTACCATATTCCAACAAACTGTTACGATCTGTAGATTTTGTATAAATAGAAGTGAAAAAAACATAATTACTCAAAGCAATATGTATATCGAGGAAATGAACCTCCCTCTTAGATATCTCCAGAGTGAATTGTAAATGACTATCTTGTGCATTAATCCATCCCAAAAATTCATATAAATCTTGCTCTGAACCTTGCCATATAAAAAATATATAATCAATATAGCGAACCCATTTTGCTATAAATGTCCAGTACTAGGACACGTACACTATCTGTTCATCAAAATTACGCACATACAAACCTGCTACCAATAGGGTCATCGTGGCCACAATAGAGACCCCCTCAATTTGATGAAAAAACATTCCATGAAATTCATAAATTATTTTGTCGCAAGATTAATTCCAATAATTTACAGAAAAAAAAACAATTTGAGCATCAGAATATGAAAAAGATGCTAAATAATGCATAGAAACATCTATTGCCACCTCTTGTGGAACAGTAGTATACAAGGCTGAAATGCCCATAGTCACCAACACATAAGATGCCCCTTGGCCCTGCTAGGAATCCAGGAAGATTAATAAATCTCCTGAATCTTTAATGTATGACTGTGCCTGTCTATGCAAAGGATTAAAAAAAGAATCTATATATTGCAAAAGAGGTTCCAAGCATGAGCTGATTCCTGTCACTATTGGATGACCAGGAGGATCAGTTAAAGATCTATGTAGATTTATGTATCTTTGGAATGATATAGAAGATAGAATCCGGGAGTGTCAAACATAAAAAAACTTCATCAACTGTTCAGACACCACTCCAACATGAAATATTTCTTCTAATACTTCCAAAATCTCTGATTGTATTGCTTCAGGGTATTTTTGAGAGATTTTAATGGGACATCAGTGTTAATGGAAGCCGAGGTGTCGAGCGAGGAATTGCAGCTTTACACGGATGCAGCAGGAGGTCTGGGTTTGGGTATCTACTTTGGAGGGGCTTGGTGTGCGGATCGCTGGCCACAGGCATGGCAGGACGCGGGATTGTTAAGTAATATCACTTTCTTGGAACTGTTTCCTATCTTGGTGGTGCTTGAGTTGTGGCCCGACAGGTTGAGCAATTGGAGGGTGGTATGGTGGTGTGATAATGAAGCGGCAGTGAGCGTAATCAATCATTACACTCCACGATGTGTGCAAGTAGCATTATTGATGAGAGAGGTGGTATTGTCCTGTTTGAGTTTAAATGTTGCTTTTAAGGCTCATCATATTCCGGGACATACTAATTCCATTGCTGATGCTCTTTCTCATTTACAGTGGGACCGATTTCGCAAGTTGGCAGCAGAGGCAGAGGCGGAGGAGCGCGGGTTCCCTTGGAGATTATGGAGCTGTGGCCTGCAGAAATGACGAATCTGCTGCGGAGCTCTGTGGCGGAGCGGACATGGGAGGTGTATCGCAGAGGTTGGGAGAGAGTGGTGGAATTCTTGCGAGTGCGGGGGTGGCGGGGGGGCAGTGTCTGATTGCGTGTTGGGGCAGTATGTAATTAGGGAAAAGGGGCATGGGGTGTCAAGGTCATCAGTGCATGCACATTTGGTGGGCTTTGCTTTTTTCACGAGAGCAGTGGGATGGGGTTCCTCAGAGGGGGGTTTCTAGTGCGTAGATTGCTACAAGGGTGGGATCGCTTGCGGCTGACACCGCAAGATCTGCGGTGGCCGATTACGCATGACTTACTCTACAGCTTATGTGAGGGCTTAGCGGAGGTTGCAGAGTCGCAATACGAAGCCACACTCTTCAGGGCCGTATTCACTTTGGCCTTCTTCGGTGCATTTTGGGAGGGGGAATTAGTGGCACATTCTAGGAAGTTGGGTGTGGGGAATAGTGTGCGGTTCCCGCATGTGCGAATAGACCGTAGACAGTTACGGGTACTCCTACAAAAATCCAAAACAGACCAGCAAGGAAGGGGCTTATGGGTGGTACTGCAGGAGATCGGGGGCCTAACGTGCCCGGTGACCACAATGCGTGACTATTTACATGTCCGTCTGCTGGCGGAGGGTGGGCTATTTGTCCACAGGGATGCGAGGGTGTTGACCCGCTTCCAGGTGTTGACGGAGTTGCGGATGGTGTTGTATAGAATGAGCAAAGACTCGAGCCTTTTTCGGCGCATTCTTTTCGCATTGGTGCAGCAACTAGTGTGGTGGGGGCGGGGCTGTCGGGCGTAGAGATTCAAATGATAGGTAGATGGAGGTCCAGGGCTTTTTTGGGATATGTGCGATTATGAGTGGGCAAGCCTGCCGGTTACGGTGATATTTAACTGATCTTTTCTTTTGCAGATGGGGGAAGGTGTGCACGGGGATGTTGGATGCTGGGGCATTCCTTTGTGTTCTGGGCCGGCCAGCGAGCAGTAGTGCGGCCGATCGGGCTACACTTGGGTGTGGATCCTGCTGTAGTGTTGATTTCATGGCTGGGCGAGTGAGGTTGACGTGGATGCAGCTTCTGCCTTTGCTACGACATCATGAGAGCTTAAGGAAACCACCGTCATTGCTGCTGCTGCTGCACTTAGGAGGCAACAATTTATTTATTTATGTAACAAGTTTTGTATCCTGCTTTTTCCTTCAAGCGGTCACAATACAAGGTTATACAAAGGTAAAGGAAACATGCACCACTTTATCATTACATCAAAGCAGTAGCAAATGGGAGTACATAACACAGGGAATACAGTACAGTACTAACAAAGGTAAAGGAAACATGCACCACTTTATCTTTACATCAAAGCAGTAGCAAGTGGGAGTACGTAACACAGGGAATATAGTACAGTACATACATAGCATAGCATTACATTTCAATTAAAATAAGCATACCAGCAAGCAGACCCGACCATAGAGCAGCCGTTTCCTCAGTCCCGCTCTGGCCCTCAGGTGTGGGCCCACATGGCTTGTGTGCACTCCCGCAGTAGCGGTTATAAGGTCTGTCCTCTTGGTATGGTGGAGATTTCATAGAGTCACCGGTACAGGGTGTAGGCAACTTCAATGTAGGACCCCGCCTAAGGGCACACATTAAGAAACCAGACTTCCTTTTCACCGTTCGCTCTTGCCACGTTCACACTTTTGTTCCTTCCGGTCATCTATTAAAACAACAAGTATATACATACCTCATTTTATGTTGCAGTTTTTATTGATATTTATGGGTTTTAAATTTATTGTCTATTACTTCTAGTTGCACAAGAATTGCCTTTACATAAAGGTCATTCAGAGATGTGTCCTCAGTAATCACTACAGAGGTATTTATTGCCTTTTATAAGTTATTGTTTTATATAGTATATTTTATAATTTGTATTTATGTATTTATGTTTTTAGTTTATTCACCTGATCAACCCCTGACAAAGGGTAGCGAAACACGGCCTGTGTCGGGTTGGCAATAAGTTTATTAATAAAACTCTCTTTATTAATAAAACTCTGTCTTTTCCACATAATCACATTTTGGACTGGGTTTGTTGTTATACGTGATTATTTGCCTTTTCGTGGTGGGGACCCTGCCTAAGGGCCATGCCAAAGAGCCCTTTGGCATGGCCCTTAGGCACGGGCCCTTAGGCACAGCCGCGCCAAGGTGCGCTGTCTTTAAAGGTGGAGGCGGTGTGCTCCTTCCCGCTCGACTCCCTGATGGTGCTGGTATACCGGCTGTGTTTGCGTCAAGGTGCGCCATCTTTAAAGGTGGAGGCGGTGTGCTAATTGGGCCTCTTGGAGCTTCATGGACATGCAAGCAGTTGATCAATGCAGAAAAGAGGGATTTTGCTGTGGTTCTTCAGATGTTCCGGGGGGTTGTTTTGCTATGGTCGGAAATTATTCCGAGGCCAGCGTTTTGGGGGCAGCAGCGTTGGTCTCGTGGGCTGACGAAGATTAATTGGCAGATTGGGAAATGGGTATGTGAGCACGGCGGGTATCAGATACAGCATTCATAGGTCGAGGTGGTGTGTGCGGGCTTGTACAAGAGTGACGGGGTACACCTATCCCCAGTGGGGGTAGATTTACTCTTGAACGATTGGCAGGAAGCATTGGAATGGGTGGTGTGGGATGACAATAGCAGGTCACAGCTTGAGCTCGGTGGGGGTGGCACAGATGCATCAAGGGACCTGTGCCAGTGGTGGGAACCCGGAGGTTTCCGGGATCCGGAGCCTTAGGCTACTTGGGGCGGGGTGACCCCGACCCGGACAACCCCTAGCAGATTTTTGCTATTAATATGGCAAAGTCGGGCAGGAGTGGTAGTCATTTTGACAGTGGTTTGACCACAGCAGGTGCGGGGCGAGGTCACCTTGCTAATAGCATGGCGGGTGGGGTATCGCTCTGCTTGGGTTGGTTTGATGATTGTATGTTCAGAATGTTCTATTTGTTAATGGGCAATAAAGCTGCGACCTGTTACTTCCAATAACCGTTGTGTGTGAGGTTTGTGGGACTGTGGGGAGGGCTTAGAAGTGGAAAGGGTGGGTAAAAGAGAGGGGTGGAGCACCGGGTCCAGCTACCCAGTTAAAGTAAGGAAGCGGGCAGGGTCCCGGCGCCTGCGAGTTAACCGGGTGCGCGGCCCAGTGCGGGACCCTGCTCGCGTTGGGCGTGAGGCGGGGGGAGCGCATGGGGAGCAGGGACGCCGGTGGCATAATTTGAATTGATTGGCTCCGCCCGTGGGGACGTGTGCTCGGGCGTGTGCTTGGGCGCGGGGACGTGGCTCGGGCGTGTGCTCGGGCGCTGGAGGCAGTGGCCTGAGCACGTGAGGTGGCTTGCGTCTGTCTTCCCACCACTCCCACCCGTGATATCATTTGTGCAATTAGGGCATTGGGTTGTCGCAGCGGGGGGGGGGGGGGCTGGGATCCTGGAGGTTTCCGGGGTCCGGAGCCTTAGGCTACTTGGGGCGGGGGCGAGGTGCCCCCGACCCGGACAACCCCTAGCGGATTTTTGCTATTGATATGGCGAAGCCGGGCAGAGGTGGTAGTCATTTTGACGGTGGTTTGACCATGGCAGGTGCGGGCCGAGGTCACCTTGCTAATAGCATGGCGGGTGGGGTTTCGCTCTGCTTGGGTTGGTTTGATGATTGTATGTTCAGAATGTTCTATTTGTTAATGGGCAATAAAACTACGACCTGTTACTTCCAATAACCGTTGTGTGTGAGGTTTGTGGGACTGTGGGGAGGGCTTAGAAGGGGAAAGGGTGGGTAAAAGAGAGGGGTGGAGCACCTGGTCCAGCTACCCGGTTACATTGTATTCTTTAGTGATTTCATTTTTGTAATTTATTTGGTAATTTGTTTTAGTTTACACTTTTTGGTCCCGGCATGATGTGGAATCTTGCTTAGGCTTACTCACCAACACTGAAACATGCAGATTAGCAGATGCATATAAATAGAAGACCTGAACAAATAATATTTATATATATTTTTAAATAATTTGTAAATGATACTTTTAAGAATGTTAATATCTCTAATTGTGATATGCTAATTGAAAAGGATATCTCTCTAGAGGTGGTATGGAATTTTCCATGGCTTTGACTTCATTTCACAGTACTAAATATGTATTAGTGCCAGCCACTGGAAATTAAACGGTTGATGTGCTGGATGAAAAGTTACATAAAGCAAACTGATTATACCCTCCCCTGAATTCAAGCACCATTACCCATTTTATGGAGGTAGTTAGGATAGATGCTATGGGGCCATTCTGTTTTCCTTCACCTTGGCATATTAGCAGGGAATATGAAAGTCTATTACTAACGTTTGACAATATTTTTATAATACTGTGTATTCATTTGAAAAACTATCTTCCTGTCAGAAGACATTAGAATTTATAATGCTTTAGATATAAAAAGGAATACATATATATTTGTGAACTCTAGGAAGCACAGGGTAGATCAAAAACCTGGAAAATACATTTTTATTAAGCTTTTTATGTCCTGGAATTTCAGCCGATTGACGCTTTTAATTGAATGTGGACAGTTTCCATGCAGCATGCTACTCTTCTTTTTCTGAAGGGAAATCATTGAGTCATTAGATAATGCTGTTTTTAGATTGCCAGCGTTGAATTGCACATTTGGAATAGATGCTGGCAAAACGAGCAGCCGACACGGTAAATGATAACTTAAAGACATTCAAAGACATTCTGATGTCGCTTTTGATTTAGGTCTGGTGTCAAAGGCAGATAATTCCCATTTATAGATATTGACTCATTTTTCTTCTATGGTCCAGATGTGTGAAGCTGGCACGGCGCGGATGGCGCAATTGTATATTGGCATTATTTCACTGGAGGGGGGGAGGGGAGGGTGCTGCTTGAATGTATCCATGGATTCTAAAATAATACGACTGAACAATTCAAGTATGAAATGTGTAAATTGTGCCTCCAAAGCACTGCACAAGGGCACTGGCTACATTGACTATGCTTGCTGAGGGGAGGGAGGGAATTGTAATAGCACACAGAGACGGTGCAGAGCAGTAATTATATGATGCTTGAACAACTTTCCAGATCCCATGATGTCTGGAGGGAAAGGGCAAACTTCATCAGAACGAGGAAATAATGCAGAGAGAAATAAAGCTTTTCTATGGAGAGCTGCAGCTATTTTTAGAGGAGATGCAAACAGGGGCATATTCAAAGCATTTTAGCTGGTTGGCAGACCAGCTAACCGGCTAAACTGCATTCAGTAGGATATTGAGTGGCATGAAAGCAGTTTGTGCCGCTGCCTATCCCCTCTTACTTGGTTTAAATGCCCCAACACTAACTGCTTAGTGTTGGGATCTTCTGGTGGTGGTGCGGGGGTGGTGACATTGGTTAGCTGGAGAGAAATGATATTCAACCACTAACGGGTTAACCTAAGCTGGCTAAAGTTAGAGAGAAAAGGGCTCTCCCGCCTTAGGCGGTTAAGCTATCTGGTTAGCGGCTGAATACCAGGCAACTGGATATTCAATATCGGTGGCCGGATATGGCCCTGGTTTTGAATATGAAGGTATTATTTACAGTAGCAATGGCCAGCCTCTAATATCATTGGCCACCTCCGTTAAATATGCCCCTGAAATGAGATGAATCAATTTTTTTTACCTCTGCATTCACAGGTTCTTAGCATTATAGACATTCACTATTTAAGCTTACATTATTCACAACCATGATCATTTATACAGCAATATCAATCCTTGAGTCAAAACCTGATAAAATGAATGCACTTAGAGAACACTACAGAGAGCACTGTTCTGGCAACTGGTAACAGAACCCACATGGGAGGAGATGGACCTGAATGAAGGGGTATGCAGATGAGATCCCTGGTTCCCGATAAGTGACAACAGCTGAACCGATCTTAACAGGACTATAAAAGGAACCTGAAGTCAAGGGAGGGGTCCAGGGGAGAAGGTCAAAATCCCAGGCCCAAAGTAAGGCAGAGAGGTATGCTCAGGAAGAGAAGTTATGCTCAGATGCTGAATATATGAAGAGACACTATATTGTTTTTGAAGCCTACAAAAGGTGATGTCACTTGCTGCCATAGTGTCTGAAGGTCAGATTGGTAGGGTTTCCCTTAGATAATAGATAACTCATGGTACCCGGGGTAGATGTTTCCAGAGAGTGACAAATTCCCTTGGAATACCCCTCCCTTTTGAAGAGGGGAACAACAGCGAGAATGAATAAAATATACTAATGTGGATTAAAGCCTTTTTGGACAAGTATGTTACAAATGTGGAATTTCATTAAATTCTTAAAATGAAACCATGCTCCAGAAAGATGTATTAAAAGGTTTGTAATAGTAAAAATATAATTTAGTTGTACAGAACAAAATAAAGTTACATTCTCAATGTCTCTTATCTCCTCTTTTAAAGTGTACAACAGACAAAATTTAACTGTGTCAATAAACACTTTCTTGCTTTGGGAAGCTAGATCCCCCTCTAATTATTAAAGTTTAACTCTGATATTTGAGCTCATAGTATGTTCCATGTTGGTGCGTATAACACTGTTTAACTTCAGATGATTGGCAAATGTTGGGGGTCCTTGAAGACTTCTTGGCTTCTGATGTCCTCACCGAAACACAGGCTCTTCCCAGTCTTCAAATCAGGAACTAGATGAAATTCTTATGACACTGTTCAGGCCTACCTCTTATGTACTCTAATAAACACTTTCCCTTTCTAACTCCTTCCCTTAACTCCACTGGAGTGAAAAAACTTGCTGGCAAGATGGCAAGTTTGCTGGAAAAAAAAATTCACTCAGTCATTCTTCCCACTTTGTTTCTCAAATACTCCTCACTCATACACCTCACATTCTATGCTCCCTTACATTACTTTCCACTTATATTATCCAGTCACACAGTTTCCTTACATAAATCACATTTTTTTATACTTACTAGGGGTTATCATCCCTGTCTATCCTATAAAACTTTACACCCACACTCACAACCCACATAGGTTTCACCTCCTACCAGTCTCAGCATCTATCAAGCAGGTCCTTACTCAAAAAGAAAAACCTTTTGTCTGCCTTATCTACTCTTTAAGCTTACTTTTATGTTTAAACCCTTGAACTCTTTGTCTTCCCTTTTCTTTTAAAAAGGGAAACAAAAATCCTCTATTCTCCTATGTCTTTAGCTTAATGCTAACAGTTACTCTCCTTCCCTCTTAAACTCCAGTGAAAAGGATACCAATCACCTCTTACAAAAAAAAAAAATCCCTGAAAATAAACTTTAAAATCACTCACTCCTATTCACAATACATTTGTGCTCTCTCAAAATCATTCAAAACTTCCAGAAAAACACTTATTCAGAGGCCCCTGCAATCAAAACCACTGACACACATTCCAAGCTCACTCACAATCATCCACCAACTGAAGAAAAAAGATTACCTCACCAGCATTCTAACCTGGGCAGTTAAGTGTCACAATACCTGCTGATGTCATAGCATATCCCATTCTATTTAATAACAATTATTTCTTCCTTCTTCATATAATTTTCCTACATTATTACACATAAAGAGTCTCATGCCATTTTTTCCAGCTGTCTCTGGCTTCTGACACTCTGAAGGCATCCAACAGTTAAACAACATTTTAACCTACTGGTTACAGTAAAATGGGTGGTCAAAAACTATCTGCATCAAAAGAGTAGCAACTGGAAGAAGTTTTTCCAAACCTCTTCCAAAGATGGGGAAGCTGTAAAACTATAGGGCATAACATGAAGCTGTAAGGGCACTGAAAGGCAACGCCAGGAAATACATTTCACTGAAAGGGTGGTGGATGCTTAGAAGGCCCTCCTGATGGAAGTGGTGGGACAAACACAGTGACAGAATTCAAAATGCCATGGGACAGACACAGAGGATTCCTTTATAGCAACAGGATAAAATCAAAATAAACATAACTCTCTCTTATATCTCAACAAATAGGGGTGACCTACACAGGGCAGTGGGTACACCCCTAAACAAAGGCATATGGGGGGGGTGACCTACATGGGGTGGCAGGTGCACCTACTCTTACCACCTTACTGGGCAGACTAGATGGACCATACTGGTCTTTATCTGTTACTATGTTACTGTGGGCATATACTATCGTATGCCCCAGAGAACTAGATCAGGGGCATGTGATGGATGTCATCTACCTGGATTTCAGCAAAGCCTTTGATACTGTTCCTCATATGAGGCTTCTCAATAAACTCTGTAGTTTGGGGATGGGTCCCAAGGTGGTGAACTGGATCAGAAATTGGTTGACTGACAGACAACAGAAGGTGATGGTAAATGGAGCTCACTTGGATGAAAGTGTGGCAGGTGAAGGCCCGTGATCCACAGTGTCTGACATAAGCAAGCAAGCCTAACTAGCTTGACCTGTAAATGAAGCCTGTAAAGAGGCCCATAGGAATTGCACATCCCCCAATATGCTGCTGTAGAATTAGAACTCAGTAAAAGTATTGAATTAAGCTTAGACAAGCAGAATGGATGGAAAAATACAGAATTTATGCTTAAAACTGCTGACAGAGAAGTTATAGAGCCCTGCTTCCCTACACGTACGAACTAGCTGAGTGGCCTTGGAAGTAGGAAAGTAACAAGTTGGTGAACTGGCCATTGTAATTGGGACTAGAAGGGGGGTAAGCAGGTGCTGAGCCCACAGCAAGAACATAATTGGATAATCATATCAGCACCGGGACCAATAGAAGGGGTACGGGAGGTTACCGGGACCAATGAAATGTTTTTCTATACCTAGAATGAAGCTAAAGTCTATAAAAGTTGTTGTATTGCCAGAGAACTTCGCTCAGCCATTTTGAAATTGACTTTGCTTGAGACTTGTGCACAAATAAATGATTTGGACCTTCTGAACAGACTCCTGGTATCATTGGTTTGTCTGCGCTCTGCTGCTACATATTCTTGG
The DNA here is from genome assembly GCA_033557465.1 of Ichthyophis bannanicus. Lineage (NCBI taxonomy): Eukaryota > Metazoa > Chordata > Amphibia > Gymnophiona > Ichthyophiidae > Ichthyophis > Ichthyophis bannanicus. The sequence goes on along the minus strand of CM066035.1, from coordinate 385,729,065 downwards.
TGCGTTGGCCGGGAAGTTGTGGAATCAGAGTGTATATAGGGCAATATACCACGACTTTCCGCCTCTACAGGCTTGGTCCTGCCGGGATCGCGCCCCTTCCGACGGGGGCTGCTCCCTGGCGCCGCCGGTCCCTTGCATCGGAGGGAGCTGGTCGGACCTCGGCGGGTGCCGAGCCCGGCTGGAGCCAACGCCTCGAACCCGAGTGAGGGGAGTCCGAGGTCCAACTCATGCGCCTGCTTGGGAAGTTTGAGGACCGGATCCGGTGAGTATAGTTTTGATTTGATATGTCTAGACAGATAAGAAAGAGAAGTGCTGCCATTTGAACTTGGAACTGGAAATTGGTAAGAGAGCTTGATCACCTCTCAAAGACGGGCCGAGTAACCCCGCATGAGTATTCGCAGGGCGAAACCCCCATCTTCTTGTATTTTGGAAATTGAATAAGACTAGTCAGAATAGATAGAAACGAATGCATTCTGGGATACGTTGCTAGCATGATTGTGTGAATGAAGTGTGAATGAGAGGTCTGGCAGCACGGACCAAGCGAAGGCGGACCCCTGACTAGCGCATTTCCTGACCGGGCGACCGCGTTCAGGTCGCGAAAAGGGGGAAGCGATTGTTGTCTTGTCTTGTTATTTGTTTTCCTTATACATTTCTAGGGCCGTGAGGACCCCTTACCCACGGTCCGCCCTCCTTTTCCCTTTTGTCTGTTGTTGCGCGCACACATCGAAATGGGAGGGGCGGGGTCTACTAGGAACACTCCATTAGAATGTATGATCGCACATTTTAAAGAGGGATATTCTGGAGACTATGGTAATAAAATGACTGCGGCCCGTTTACAGATTTTGTGTACTAGGGAGTGGCCCGATCTAGACCCTACCTGGCCCCGAGAGGGAACCTTTAATGTAGGAATTATCCAGTTAGTGCACCGTAGAGTGCGGATAGCGCACCCCGATCAGTACCCTTATATAGATTCATGGTTAAGTATTTGTGAAGATCCGCCCCCTTGGGCGCAGCGCTGTTATGAAGAACAGTGCAGAATAATGTTAGCGAAGATAGATTATAGTCAAAAAAATAGAACAGCCTAGAAAGAAAGGGAAGGATAAGAAGTCCAGGAAGAAGCCCATCCTGGTAGATCCTGATTCCCCAGAAATGGTTCCCCGACAGCCTCGAACCCCGGGCCCAGTAAGAGCAGCCCGGAGTCCTGCCCCAGAACCCCTGAGACAGCGGGAACGGGACCCAACCCCTGAGCTATTACCCAGAGAGGAGCTCCCTTTAATTGAAGAAGATGATTCTACCGAGACAGAAAAAGGAGAGTCAGATACAGAAACAGAGAAGGAAGAGACTGAAAATTCCCTAAGCGATGCTGACAGTGTAAAAGTGGTTGCCAGTACTAGCTTGCCAGTAAAATGTACATCTAAAGTAAAGCACTAGAGAAGAAGAAAATAACCCCTGATAGGACAGTTACGAAAATATCTCTCAGATCCCAAAAGACATCTACTGCCAAGATGATGCCCTTACGGCAAGTCCCGGGAAATGAAGTGGTGGCGGGACCCCTAAGTTATGTGTATGTCCCTTTCTCTACAACTGATTTGTTAAATTGGAGGACACATTATGCCTCCTATATCAATAAGCCCCTAGAGCTTACAGAATTAGTGAATACTATTAGTGAAAACCCACCAACCAACATGGGCAGATTGCCGTCAGCTCCTGACCACTCTATTTACGACAGAGGAGCGAGCACGAATTAGAAAAGCTGCTATTGATTGGCTGGCGGATAACCCCGTAGCTCCAGAGCAAGGGGTGGAAAGAATAGACAATCGGGAAGCGGCCCAGAGAGAATTCCCGAATGAAGACCCCCGATGGGATCCAAATACAGAAAGAGGATCCAGAGCCCTAGCCCGTTTTCGCCAAGGCTTTCTGCAAGGCCTGAAAAGGGGGGGCCAGAAAGCTATGAACCTTTCCAAAGTTGCAGGAGTTATCCAAGGTATAGATGAGAGCCCAGCAGAATTTCATGAAAGATTAACTGAAGCATATAGAATGTATACTCCCTATGATCCCGATGCACCAGGAAGTTTATGTATGGTGAATTCTGCTTTTGTAAATCAGTCTCAACCAGACATTAGACATAAATTACAAAAACTAGATGGGTTTGCGGGCATGAATACAACTCAGTTATTGGAAGTCGCTCATAAAGTGTATGTGAATCGTGATAATGAAAGGCAGAGAGAATGTGATCGAAAGATGAAGAAGAAAGCTGATTTTTTGGCTGCGGCCATAGTTGAACAGAAAAGGGGAGGTACCCCTAGTCGACGGAGCAGAGGAAGGGGGCGGGGCCGAAGTGGAAGCCGGCCCCAACTAGGCGTAAACCAATGTGCCTACTGCAGGGAGGAAGGACATTGGAGAGATGCATGCCCGCAACTCGAAGACGCCCAGCAAGATGACGAAAACAATCATCAGTGGAGAGAAGAAAGACGAGGCCGTCCCTGAAACCGTGGAGGAGCCAATTGAGAACAATTCCAGCGAGAAAGAGGAGGAGCCATACAAGCATTGGCTACGACAGCCCATGACGAAGATGACGTGGATTAGGACAGACCGGGCTCCGAGTTTGCTTTAGGTCTCCAGGAGCCTATGGTCAGAATACAAATAGGAGACCAAGTTATGAACTTTATGGTTGATACTGGAGCAGAACATTCAGTAGTAGATAAGAAGATAGCCCAATTTTCTACAAAAGCAGTCACCATTGTAGGAGCAACTGGTGCCAAAGCTACAAAATCTTTTCTTCAGAATCGTATATGCAGTCTAGGAGGACAGCAAATAACTCATCAATTCCTTTACATGCCTGAATGTCCAGTGCCACTACTGGGACGAGATATGTTAGCCAAGCTACAAGCCCAAATATCCTTCTCCGAAAGAGGAGAAATGCAAATGACAGTAAATCCCCAAGCCAAACCAGCAGGAATAATGCTGCTTACAGTTCCCCGAGAAGAAGAATGGAGATATTACATTGATGATTCTGTCCAAGACACCTATTTTGAACAAACTTTGAAAAGCATTGATGCACCACCTGGAGTATGGGCAGAAGGCAGTCCCCCAGGCCTAGCCAAACATATAGCTCCAGTAATTGTAACCCTTAAGCCTAGTGCTACACCAGTACATGTCAAACAGTACCCTCTCCCAAGAGCTGCAATTGAAGGCATCCGTCGCCACTTGCAAAGATTACTAGAACATAGCCTACTAAAAGTATGTCAATCCCCATGGAACACTCCACTTCTGCCAGTAAAAAAACCTGGAACAGATGACTACCGCCCAGTGCAAGATCTAAGGAGAGTGAATGAAGCAATTGAAACCATACATCCAGTTGTACCCAATCCTTACACTCTTCTAGGACTGATACCTGCTGAAGCTACCCACTTTACTGTACTAGATCTAAAAGATGCGTTCTTTTGCATAAGATTAGCCCCTGTAAGTCAGATATTGTTTGCATTTGAATGGCAGGAACCCATCTCTGGAAGAGGGGGCCAACTCACTTGGACACGACTACCCCAAGGATTCAAGAATTCGCCTACCATCTTTAGTGCTGCACTGAATCAAGACCTTTCAAGCTATCCAGTGGCCCCGGGGAAGAGAGTGCTTCTCCAATACGTGGACGATCTGCTGATAGCTGCCGTATCAGAAAGTGAATGCATACAAGCCACGAAAGATCTCTTGCAGTTACTAAATGAAGCTGGATACAAAGTTTCCAGAGCAAAAGCACAACTATGCCAAAAAGAAGTGAAATACTTGGGCTTTCGTATAACCCAAGGAAGCCGAAAATTAGGCAGAGAAAGAAAAGAAGCAGTATGCAGAATTCCAACCCCAACGACCAGAAAGCAAGTTAGAGCCTTTCTGGGAGCGGCAGGATATTGCCGAATCTGGATTCCCAACTTTGCCCAAATTGCCAAACCACTGTATGAAGCCACAAAAGGAGAAGAAAAGTCGCCACTGGAGTGGGGACCTGAGCAGGATACAGCCTTCAAGACGTTAAAGGAACAATTAATGTCATCACCAGCCCTTGGACTACCAGATGTTCACAAGCCTTTCCACTTGTTTGTACATGAAGCACAGGGAAATGCCTTAGGCATGTTGACTCAGAAATTGGGAAATTGGGAGCGACCTGTAGCATACCTATCGAAACAATTGGACACTGTGGCCAAGGGATGGCCACCTTGCCTGAGAGCAGTAGCAGCTACAGCAGTGTTAGTGAGTGAAGCAGACAAGCTCACCCTAGGACAGAATCTATGAGTCACTGTGCCGCATGCAGTCCTTGCCCTCATGGAACAGAAAGCAAATCATTGGCTCACCAATTCCCGAATGTTAAAATATCAGAGCATGTTATGTGAAAACCCACAGATACAACTGGAAGTGAGTCATGCCTTGAATCCAGCGACATTGATACCTGTTAGTGAAGAACTCCCAGAACATGATTGTATCGAAGTCATGGACACTGTATTCTCCAGCTGACCTGACCTGACAGATGTGCCCATAGACAATCCTGACCAAATCTATTATGTTGATGGAAGCAGTCTCATCCTCAATGGACGACGCTGTGCCGGATATGCAGTTGTCACTCAACATGAAGTCGTTGAGTCATCAGCTCTAGCCTCAGGCACATCAGCCCAGAAAGCAGAATTGATAGCACTTACTCGAGCACTATTATTGGGTGCAAAACTTGTGTTGAATGTATATACAGATTCCAAATATGCCTTCACTACCCTACATGCCCATGAAGCTCTCTATAAGGAAAGAGGGCTCATCACATCCGGAGGAAAATCAGTCAAGTATGGCCCCGAGATACTGATGTTACTTGATGCAGTATGGGCCCCAACTCGTGTAGCTGTCATGCATTGTAGAGGACATCAAGCAGGAAAAGGAGAAGTTGCCCGAGGAAATAGGTTTGCGGATGCCTCAGCACGGCAAGCAGCTATGACAGGACAAATTAAACCACAAGCCATGCCAATGCAAGCAGCATTGTTTCCGGTACCTTTAAACTCATGGACACCACGATATACCACCAAAGAATTAGATTACTACTGTAACAAGGAAGATGGAGTACTGAAAAATGGATGGATTGAGCTGCCACCAGCAGAGGGCAGTCAACCCCCAGGACGAATAGTAATTCCCGAATTGTTAGGACCATCCTTTGTCAAAGCCTTTCATGAGGCCACCCACTATGGGAAAAGTGCTATGGAAAAAGCACTCAGACCACATTTCTACATTACTCTGTTGACAACCATATCAGCTTCAGTAGCACGCCAATGTCTAATTTGTGCCAAAAATAATGCCAAGCAAGGTCTCACAACAGCACCCCGAGTTCAGTCAGGAGGTGTAACCCCCATGCACCACCTGCAAATTGATTTTACTGAAATGCCAAAAGCCAATGGATATCACTACCTATTAGTATTAGTCTGTACTTTCTCTGGGTGGGTAGAAGCCTTCCCAACCAGAACTGAAAAAGCTCGAGAAGTTACCAAAGTTTTACTGAGAGAGATTGTCCCTAGGTTTGGAATTCCAGCAGTAATAGGGTCAGACAATGGGCCCTCATTTGTCTCCCAGATTACTCAACAGTTAGCAAAAGCTTTGAAGATACAATGGAAGCTTCACACTGCATACAGACCCCAGAGTTCAGGGAAAGTTGAGCGAATGAATCGTACCCTGAAAGCCCAAATGTCTAAGCTTTGTCAGGAGACACATCTGAAGTGGCCCCAAGTGCTCCCAATAGCTTTACTCAGAATACGCTCAGCTCCTGTGAAGTCAACAGGTTTTTCCCCTTTTGAAGTTCTGTATGGTAAACCCCCACCAATAGTGCAGGGAATTACAGGAAGTCTAGCCCAAATTGGTTCAGAAATAACCAGGCAAGAACTCCTAGCTCTTAGTTTTGTTCTGCAGACTCTCCATGCGTGGATCCAAGACCAGTTGCCTATCAACTTGACGGAACCTTTGCATCCCTACCAGCCTGGTACCTCGGTGTGGATCAAAGATTGGAAGAAGACACCGTTGGAACCCCATTGGAAGGGACCATACACCGTCATCCTGTCTACCCCAACTGCAGTAAAGGTAGCAGAAATCGATTCCTGGATCCACCATAGCAGAGTCAAGCCCGCCGCTGATCCTGAACCTGAGCAGTGGACAGCAGAACAGCATCCTGATGCACCTTTGCGAGTTACTCTGAGACGGCAACCAGCAGTTTAAACACTCTATCACAGTGCCTTGCAGTAGCCAAGTCTTTCGAAGAGGATTGCTGTTTTCCATACAGCAAGAGTTTGTTTTTAATGAACCTCATGTGTGTGATTTTACACACTACTTTGATGCTACATTGATTGACCATACTTCAAAAGCCAACTGAATTTGCTAAGTTGGTTAATGTGTGATGGACAACTTGAAGATCTTCAATCAACACTCAGCACCCGTTGAATTGCTTCATTAGCGAACGGGACGAAGAAAAGAACGTCGTGGTCAAGATCTGCAAGCTGAGGATTCAGAAGAACTCCAATCAACATGTACTTTTACCTTTGTTTTGCCCTGGTTGCCTGTTTTGGAGGCTTTGAACTGACTTATGCCTTACCTCCATGCACTGCTTGCATTACTTCTACTCGAACTGGACTGAAAGTAACTCAGACTTTGATTTACCATTCTTACTATACCTGCACTGGTAAAGTGACTCGGTGTATTTATAACACCACTGAACTAAATGTTTGCACTAACGGTAAATCTAGAGTATGCTATAATCCGCATCAGAATCCATCCTATTACACGTTGGAGATACGATGGAAGGATGCAGATGGACCTATAATTAATGCTACACAACCACTTAGAGATACTAGAAGACCTGCTGTTTTGAATTTTGATCCATGTGATGTTATAAACAGAGATAGTCGCTCCAAATGTGGTACCTGGGAAAAAGCATATTGAAATGACCATAAGTATATGTGCCCAGAAGGTGCCACAGGATGGGGAAAGTGTACAGGTAAAAAGGATTCATATAGTACTGCCACAGCAGCAGAATACTATTGCCCAAATTGGGAATGTTTTTTTTATGCTACATGGAATGATGGTATAGTAGAAGAAAAGATAACTAACTAAGTCACCAACAGACGACAAATGTAAGAAAGGTGCTTGTAACCCTTTACACTTACGGATACGTAATCCTAATGCATGGAAACAAGGATACAAGTTTGGTCTACGTATTGCAGGTACTGGATCAGATCCAGGAACTATTGTATATATAAGATTGAACACCCAAGCCCACAAGTCATCTAAATATCACATCCATAACACCTTCTATGAAGCCATGCATGTAAATAAGTTTGAGATCCCTCATCCTTCCCAGAATTTATTCTTAGAATTAGCTGGAGCAGTAGTATCTAGTCTCAAAATCTCAGATTGTTATTTCTGTGGCGGAACCCAGATGGGTGACCAGTGGCCATGGGAAGCTCAAGAATTAAATTATTCTCTGACTTACAATCAGACTGAATTACACAAGACTACTAGCGAATGGGTGTTAGCGCACTCAATTGTTGGACGTCTTTGCTATACCAGAACTGGACCTCAGTTCACCCAAAAGGTAGGACAGCTGGTCTGTCTTAGCCAGAAATTCTATAATGACACTACCAAAAAGACGTCATGGTGGTCAGGAGTAAAACACCCTGAACCTCCTAATCCATTAGCCAGATTTCCTGAACTTGCTGATTTATGGACTAATCTTGCCAAAACCCATGCTTGGCAAGCCCCACCTGGCCTGTATTGGATCTGTGGAAACCGAGCGTATGCTCGACTCCCGCCACATTGGGGAGGAGCATGTGTCTTAGGGACCATCAGACCTTCTTTCTTCCTCCTACCCACAGAACATGGAGAGCAATTAGGATACCCAGTATACACTACCCACAGACACAAAAGAGCACTGCGACAGAAGAGAGCACCCCTCCAAGTAGGCAAGTGGGAGAAGTGGAAGGGTGATGATTGGCCGCCAGAAAGAATCATTGAATATTATGGGTCTGCCACTTGGAATGATGATGGTATGTGGGGCTATCGAACCCCAGTCTATATGATTAATCGTATTATTCGTTTACAAGCAGTAGTTGAAATAATAACCAATGAAACTAGCCAAGCTCTTACACTTTTAGCTAGACAAAGTACTCAGATGCGCACTGCTATATATCAGAATCGCTTAGCACTTGATTATTTGTTAGCAGCTGAAGGAGGAGTATGTGGTAAACTGAATTTAACCAATTGTTGTTTAAAAATAGATGATAAGGGTCAAGTAGTTGAAGAACTTGCTAAGGATATGCAAAGACATGCTTATGTGCCGGTACAGACTTGGCACGCACTGAAATTTCCTAACTGGTTTGCTAACCTTTTCTCCTGGCTGGGAGGACTTAAAACTTTCCTTATATTAGTACTAATAGTTATTGCCATTATTTTGCTGTTACCATGTATAATCCCATGTTGTATGCATTCTATTCATAGTGCTATTGAAAGTACAGTAGAGCGGAAGACCGCAACTAAGATTATGGCCTTATACCAACCAAAACCTCCTGCATATAGTCGGAATCCTATGACCATAGTATAACTATTTTGAAGTGATTTAATTCTCACACCTTATTAAGTAATAGGGTGAGATTAATCAAAGGGGGGAATGTGGCAGGTGAAGGCCCGTGATCCACAGTGTCTGACATAAGCAAGCAAGCCTAACTAGCTTGACCTGTAAATGAAGCCTGTAAAGAGGCCCATAGGAATTGCACATCCCCCAATATGCTGCTGTAGAATTAGAACTCAGTAAAAGTATTGAATTAAGCTTAGACAAGCAGAATGGATGAAAAAATACAGAATTTATGCTTAAAACTGCTGACAGAGAAGTTATAGAGCCCTGCTTCCCTACACGCACGAACTAGCTGAGTGGCCTTGGAAGTAGGAAAGTAACAAGTTGGTGAACTGGCCATTGTAATTGGGACTAGAAGGGGGGTAAGCAGGTGCTGAGCCCACAGCAAGAACATAATTGGATAATCATATCAGCACCGGGACCAATAGAAGGGGTACGGGAGGTACGGGAGGTTACCGGGACCAATGAAATGTTTTTCTATACCTAGAATGAAGCTAAAGTCTATAAAAGTTGTTGTATTGCCAGAGAACTTCGCTCAGCCATTTTGAAATTGACTTTGCTTGAGACTTGTGCACAAATAAATGATTTGGACCTTCTGAACAGACTCCTGGTATCATTGGTTTGTCTGCGCTCTGCTGCTACATAAGGAGGGTGATTAGCGGGGTGCCCCAGGGTTCGGTCCTGGGCCCGGCACTGTTTAATGTATTTGTGAGTGATATTGCTGAAGGACTGCATGGAAAAGTCTGTCTTTTTGCAACAGAGTGGACTCCCCTGAGGGAGCGGATAACATGAGGAAAGATCTACAAAAACTGGAAGATTGGTCTAATGCTTAGCAGTTAAGATTTAATGCAAAGAAGTGCAGTGTCATGCACTTGGGAAACAGAAATCCAAGGGAAATGTATGCAATAGGGGGCGAAAGGTTGGTGTGCATGGGCCAGGAGAAGGACCTTGGTGTGATTATTCCTGAGGATCTCAAGGTGGCAAAACAGTGTGACAAGGCGGTGGCAAAAGCCAGAAGGATGCTGGGTTGCATACAGAGAGGAATTACCAGCAGAAAGGTAGAGGTACTAATGCCACTGTACAAGTCGCTGGTGAAGCCTCACTTGGAATACTGTGTTCAGTTTTGGAGACCATATCTTGCAAAGGATGTAAAAAGACTGGAAACTGTTCAGAGGAAGGTGACCAAAATGATTTGGACCCTGTGTCAGAAGCCATGAGAAGAGACTTGAACACCTAAATATGTACACTCTGGAGGAGAGGAGGGATAGGGAAGATATAATTCAGACCTTTAAATACTTAAAGAGAAATAATGAACAAACAAACCTCTTCCAAAGACGGGGAACCTGTAAAACTAGAGGGCATAACATGAAGCTGCAAGGGGGTAAATTGAAAGGCAATGTCAGGAAATACTTTTTCACTGAAAGGGTTGTGGATGTTTTGAATGCCCTCCCGATGGAAGTGTTGGGGGCAAATACAGTGCCAGAATTCAAAATGGCATGGGACAGACACAGTAGATCCCTTTTAAGCAACAGGATAAAATAAAAATAAGCTTAACTATCTAATTTCTCAACAAATAGGGGTGTCCTACACGGAGTGGTAGGTTCACCCCTAAACAAAGACATGGGGAGGGGTGGCCTGCACGGGGCGGCAGCTGCACCTATTCTTGCCATCTTACTGCTCTTTATCTGCCGTCATTTACTATGTTAATATGACTGCCAAACTTTCCACATTAAATTAAGTAACCTACCTGTTCTGGAAGATTTTTAGATTTCGCTTTCATGTTGTACCTCAAAGATATTAGATGGACCTCACACTGATCCAATCAGATTGACACTTTCTTAGAGTCTTTATTATAAGTAATAAAATGGCTAGAAAGAGTACAGTTTCCCTTGCCAGCAATATCACAAATTTAGTAGGTGCAGAGCCTGAGCTAAGAGACAAAGGATGGTCATTGTCAGGTCACTCACTGATCACAGACAGATGGAAGGATTTCATTTGTCTCCTCTCCACTGACTCTCTTTGTCTTTTCAATTATATGCATTTCTTGTATATAGTTGGGACTGGTACTGTTCAATGTATTTGCGAGTGATATTGCTGAAGGACTGAATTTAAAAATCTGTCTTTTTGCAGATGACATGAAAATTTCCAACAGAGTGGACTCCCCTGAGGAAGTGGAAAACGTGGAAAGATCTATGAAAGCTGGAAAAATGGTCTAATGCTTGGCAGTTTAGATTTAATGTGAAGAAGTACAGTGTCATGCACTTGGGAAACAGAAATCTAAGGAAATTGTATGCGATAGGGGGTGAGTGGATCTCTTTATAGCAACAGGATAAAATCAAAATAACATGGCTATCTCTTATATCTCACCAAATAGGGGTGACCTACACGGAGCGGTGGGTACACCCCTAAACAAAGGCATGGGGAGGGGTGACCTGCACGGAGCGGCAGGTGTACCTACTCTTGCTGCCTTGATGGGCAGACTAGATGGACCATACTGGTCTTTATCTGCCATCATATACTATGTTAGTATGTGTGCAGGTGCTTCCTGTTTTTCACAGAACAAAATTGCAGCTACACAAGCTACTGCAAATCTATATCTATACATCAGCACTTTTCTTGCTTATCTTTCACTTATTTCTGTCTCTGAACTTTTGCTTGACCCCTCTCAGGAAAAAAGCCACAATGTGTCATAAACAAACTGTCATTTACATCTCCTGACCCGCCTGACCAGGCACAGTGGTTCACTGAAATCTGCCCAACAACAAGCCAATGGCTACATCAGCCTCAATGTGTCTTAACAAATTGCCACATCTCCTGATCCACCTGACCAGGCACAATGACCCTCTGAAATCTGCCCAGCAACAAGACAATGGCCATATTTAGTTAGGTTTTTGCCAGAGGGCTGCATCAAGTCATTGCACATTGAATAGGTTTTGAGCCATATAACACAAGGAATGCTTAAGGACATGGCATTAAGTAAGGTTCATCGCCGTTGATACCATTCATTATATTATCAGATGCCTGCCTTCCAGGCACAAAGTCCAGCTGGGTTCAAGTGTACTATCTTTGGAAGATGTGACATATGATGACTCACTAATATTTTTGTATAGAGCTTATAGTCTACACTTAGGAATGAAATAAAGCAATACAAGACATACAAGTCTGGATCCTTCCTTCCTTTCTTTCTTTATTTAAAATCACTGTTATCCCAGCCATGTTCATAGAGTGAGTTAAGTCTCTACCCTCTATTACTGTATTAAACAGGTTATCCAATGGGGTTACAAATTGATGACTAGAAACCTTATACAATTTTGTAGAAAAGCCGTCAAGATCAGAAGGCATGTTCTTCACAGCCCATAAAATCTCCATTACCAAAATGAAAGACAAAGAAGAAATGGTGTTGCATTTATAATAAAGAAGAAACTTGCAAGAACTGTAATGAAATACAATGCAGTCAGTGAACGCTTAATCTCTATTCGTCTATGAGGATTGCCTATCAACACAACTATAATTCAAGTATATGCCCCAACAACAGCTGCAGAAGAGAATGAAATTGAAGAGTTCTATGAACAAGTACAAGCTGAAATTGACAGAACATGCAAACAGGATATCCTAATAGTCATGGGTGACTGGAACGCAAACGTTGGCAACAAAGAAGAAGACAAAGTAGTTAGAAAATATGGACTTGGCAACAGAAATGAAGCTGGAGAAAGACTGATAGAATTCTGCAAGACCAATGATCTATTCATCTCAAACACCTTCTTCCAGCAACACAAGCAGTGACTGTACACATGGACTTCACCCAATGGATTGTAAAAATCAAATTGACTACATCTGTGGAAGTCAACGATGGAAAAGTTCTATAACATCAAAAAGACAAAACCTGGAGCTGACTGTGGTACAGATCATCAACTACTAGTATGCAAACTCAAGCTAAAGTTGAAAAAGAGCAAAACACTCATGAATGCAGCAAAATATGACCTTGAAAATATACCACTGGAATTTAAAGACTGCCTGCAAAATCGATTTGCTGCTTTAGATACAAATGACAGAGCTCCGGAAGAGTTATGGAATGACATCAAGAAGGTTGTGTTGGAAGAAAGTGAGAAGTCTCTACAAAAGTTGAAAAAGCAAAAGCGGCCAAAATGGATGACGGAAGAAACTCTGAAAATTGCCCATTAATGCAGAGAAGCTAAAGCCAGAGGAGAAGGAAAGACAATCACAGATCTCAACAGAGATTTCCAACATGCAGCAAGAAAGGACAAGGAAAAGTACTACAATGACACTTGCAAGGAAATAGAAGCAGAAACTATTAGAGGAAGAACAAGAATGGCTTTCCTAAAGCTACGAGAGTTAAAGAAAAAGTTCCAGCCTCGAATTGGAATGTTACAAGATGCTCAAGGTTCTATGTTGAATGATGCTGAGAAGATCAAGAAAAGGTGGAAGGAATATACAGAGTTTTTATATGATAAAGATCAAGTGGACCAACAGCCTTTTCAACCTGTACCTTATGATCGGGAACCATTGGTGATGAAAGAAGAAGTTGAAGCAGCATTGAAAGCCTTATCAAAGAACAAAGCACCAGGCATTGATAGCATTCCTATAGAAGTATTGCAGCAATCTGATGCAGCTGTTACCATACTTACAATGCTCTGTCAAGAAATATGGAAGACAACATCATGGCCAATGGACTGGAAAAGATCTGTGTTTATACCAATACTAAAGAAAGGTGATCCAACTGACTGTGGAATTTATCGAACAATCGCTCTGATCCCACATGCCAGCAAGATTCTACTGAAGATTATTCAAAAGAGACTACAACCATACCTGGAACAAGAACTACCTGAAGTGCAAGCGGGGTTCAGGAAAGGGCGAGGAACGAGAGACATCATTGCGGATGTGAGATGGATCCTTGAAAAGACTAAAGAATACTAAAAGGATATCTATTTGTGCTTTATCGACTATAGCAAGGCTTTTGACTGTGTAAACCATGAGAAACTCTGGGTCACATTAAGAAGCATGGGTATACCAGAACACCTGATCGTTCTCTTGCGCAATCTGTACATTGATCAAGAAGCAACAGTTCGAACGGATCAAGGAGAAACAGAATGGTTTAAAATAAGCAAAAGTGTAAGACAAGGCTGCATACTTTCCCCCTACCTGTTTAGTTTATATGCAGAACAAATCATCAGAGAAGCAGGATTGTATGAAGACAACAGAGGTGTGAAGATTGGTGGAAGACTCATCAACAACCTTCGCTATGCTGATGATACCACATTACTGGCTGAAAGTGAAGATGATCTGAAACATTTGCTTCTCACAATCAAAGAACATAGTCTCAAAATGGGCCTGCACCTTAATATAAAGAAGACAAAGATCATGACAACTTGGCAGAATGGTTATGAAAGACCTAGATAAGATTCTCAAGAGCAGAGATGTCTCTCTCCATACAAAGATTCGACTTGTACAAGCCATGGTATTTTCAATAACATCATATGGATGTGAAAGCTGGACAGTGAAAAAGACAGGAAGAAAATTGATGCCTTTGAATTATGGTGCTGGCGGCGAATACTGTGTATACCATGGACTGCCTGAAGAACAAACCAGGCGGTACTAGAGGAAATCAAACCTAAGCTTTCTCTAGAAGCTCAGATGACAAGACTTCAACTTTCATACTTTGGACACATCATGCGAAGAGAGAGATCATTAGAGAAAGACATCATGCTTGGCAAGATAGAAGGTCAACGCAAACGAGGAAGGCCAGCAATGAGATGGATCGATACAATAACAGCAGCTACGGGTACCAGTCTGTCAACAATGAGCCGCCTGACTGAAGACCGAACACACTTTAGGATAGCTATCCAGAGGGTCACCATGAGTCGACTCCGACTCGACGGCACTTAACAACAACACCATAATGGGTTTATTTGTTAATTTTCTATCTTTCTCTGCCAGTTGAGGTAATTGTACTTCCAACGGATAATTATTGTCTATTTCCCCAGGTGTTGCCTTCATTTCTGGAGTATAGACTGATAGAAATATACAAATCTATTTCCAAGCTATTTTTCATCCCAAATATATTCCTCTCTCAGATCTTTAATTTTATGAATGTAGTTGTGCAGTCTAACTTTATGAACCTTTCAAGCCACTTGGCTGATAGCTTTGTTCTCTTGTTCCAGATCACTTTTTCATCATGGTCAATTTAAAATCAGTGTCTTCCAACTGCAGTTCCCCTAAGCTTATTCCTAGCCAGTTCCAATTTCCCAATATTGTTTTGTCCTTTGGGCTCCTTTAATGTTTACCTTCAAGCTTCTCCATATGTTTCCTAAGTTCCTTTACCTGACATGTTTTCTCCTGCTTTCTGAGTGCCGAGAGCAATAAATTTCACTCATATTAAAGTCCCAAGGCATTCTCAAACCACCACAGAGGTATGCTCTCTCACCTTGTTGAACACTATGGGTGCGATTCCACCCCGCATGTCTGGGCCATCTGTGCATCTGGCCATAACTGGATGCACAGAGGGAGTCATGATTCTGATCCCTTGGGGCATGCCTAACCCTGCGGGATCAGAATCATGAAAAGACCTGTATGTGCAGGCTAGGACCCCAATTCCATCCAGCCTGAACGTACAGGCCTTCCCCGGCTAAATCAGTCAGGGCTCTTTAGTGGTTGCCATGGCACTGTGGCTCCATTGAAGAGCCTTGACCCATGGCTGCTGGCTCCAGCAGTGATTTCCCCACAGCCTGACCCCTGATCTGGCCTCCTTAGGCCAGGGTCAGGCTGCGGGATATGTCCTCGGTCCCCCTGCCCCATCCGCACCCTGGGCCTGCTGATCCCTGGCAACTAGGGGAACTTATTCCACCTCTGAGGTGGAATAAGTTCCCCGTGCAAGTTGCCAGCCCCGGGCATACAGGGCCGACATTAGAATTGGCCCTGTACGTCCAAGGTCGATGACCACCCACTGCCGGCTCTAACGCCGCCCCCCGATCTGCCCCTTTATTGCCCCATCTACATTCCCTGTACAAGACGCAGGGAAGGTAGATGGGACCGGGAAAGGCATGAATAGTGCCACAGAATGACCCCATATGGGGATCATTTTAGAAGCCTTATTTAATTTAATTTAATTTATTTATTTTATTTTTTTATGCGTGCTTATATACTGCCTTTCATAAATCAAAGCGGTTTACATTGAACTCAAAATTGTATTAAAATATACATGCATTACATTGAAGGTTATAACATGTGTGTCGTAATAGTTAAACAATGAAAAAAGTAGAAAGTAAACATAACTAGGTATAACAAACAACTAAATACGTGATGAATTTGAGTAGATATAGCTTGATATTGGCTAAATGTTGGTTAAGAGATGTTGAATTTAGTTAATTTCATTTATTAATACTTGATATACCTCACTTTGTGGGGATAGCAGAGTGATTTACAATAAAATAGCATAAACCCTAGAAAAGAAAAGAATGCCAATAATGGATAGAAAAGTGGGGGAACACAAGATGGGACAACACAAGGATTGCAGAGATTAGCTTTGTACGTCCAAAAGTGGGCTTAGAGTGGAGGAGTAGCAGCCTAATACCCAAGAGATCAGGATTTGATTCTAACTAGTACTTCTGGTGACTTTAGCAAGTACCCTCCATTTCTTTGGAAGAAAAGGCCTGGCAATCTACTTCTGGTCATACCTTGTGTGGGACCCTAGCCTGGGCCTAAGGCTTACAGCTATGGGCTGCCTTTTGTCTGTCCTTAAATGCAACCTTATTCTTTGTCGCCAGCAATGCACCCTGGGACTTGTAGTTGATAATTCACATTCAAAGACAAACTGTAGTTGTGCAACCGTTGGTTGAGGCAAACAAGAATATTTATTTTGTGGATTTCCAAACGCATTAAAGCTCGGCACACAAACACAATGGATACTTCTCCAATAACACAAGAGTAAAGTAAGGCTAACTGGAACTGAAGGTAAACTGAGCACAAGTCTCTTTAACAAAAACTGTTATCTTCAATAAAGCAAAACACAGCACAGCCTTATAAGCAATTTCAGCAAAGGTGATTTTCTTCTTTTTTCAAAACCTTCTTTTAACCCTGCTTACAAGTTTTCAAGCTTCTTTAAAGCAAAGAGAGCAATCCATTAGAGAGTCCTCTGGAATGGATTGTGACTCACAGCAATCAATCTGCATGGGTTCTGGTACTACGGTTGGCTTATCTCTGGACTCAACAGCTTCTTCAAACTTTCTGGCTTGTAGGAATTCATAAAACTCATTCCACAACTTCTGTTTCTGGTCATGAACATTTACATTCGGGGAGTGAGCTTTCCCTCCCTCTAATGCTTGCTTTAAAGTCTCTACTGTGTCCACATTTACTGCCCTGCTTGTGGCTGGGTTACGGTTCTTTCCGCACAGGAAGGTATCCATCCACCTTCTAGCAGTTGGACCTTTCAGCATAGGGTCCTGAATATTGGAGAGAGGTACCTGTTCCAGCTGGTTTGTAGCCTTTCCAACTAACCGTCTGCTGGCTTTAGGTCTGGAAGTTTTTCTCAGATATGGAGTGCTTCCTTCTCTGCTTTCAGCCTTCAGCAACTGGAAGTCAGCCTCCTCGTGGCTCTCAGCTCTCCTAACTCTCTGAGCTCCTTCCTCCTGGGAACTTTCTTCCTCTTGGGAACTCTCTTCCTCCTGGGAACTCCACCGTGCACGCTGAGAACTCCTCTGTGAACTCTGTAGGCTCCGTGTGCTCTCTCTCTTCTTCTCCCCTGTGCTCTGTTTAGAGACGGGTTTAAAAACCTGTTTCTTTCCTGCCACACCTTTTTCTTTGCACGTGTGCTCATAGTCAGTAAGCAAGCCTGCCTCCTCGTCAGAGCTAGGGCGTGGCTTGGCTTGACTTTTTTTCAAAGTAGTTTTTCTCCCTCTGTGCAACGCTTGGCTGTCAGTAGTTTTAAAGGCACAAGTACCATTTTCTTCTACTTCCATTCTTTCCTGATCACTCTCATCACCACACTTGCCAAATAAACCCAGGTGCTGCTGTGTCATCAGGAGTCAGTACTGACTTGACAGCACTTAAAAAAAAAAAAAAAGTAAAAGTCTGAAAATGGGCTTATAGCCAGCCAAAGCACAGAGATGTTTCCAGAAGCCAGCTCTGGGGATGTATGAATTTAAATGGGGGCATGGAGGAGGCAAGGCCTGGGCTTTCCCAGGAACCTGGAGGCATGGTTACGGCATTTCCAGGGACCCGTACATCCCTGCCTGATCACAGAAACATGGATATCTGGTGTCACGTCTAACCCTAGACCTGCTCCAAGGCATGAATAGCATTGAACCAGCATCTGAAAAGTGTTTGTTTTAGATTAAAAACATCCAGAGGATGTAGAGGAGAATGCATTCAATCATCCCCAGTACTCATCACAATGTCAATGACAGCAGCAGCAGGATTTGAATCCTGAATGCCCTATACTTAACCCATTACTCTAACCATTAGGCAATCCTATATGTCTAGGTTCTGTAATACAATTCTGAGGATGTCTAGATAGTTGCTCCCACAGACATCCATATTGGGCATATCCAGGTTTGTGAAATTACATCTGCACCTAGACAATCGTCAAAACTCTCATAGTGACTTAGTGCAACCCAAGCAAACCAAGGCTACACCTAAAATCCCCTGCCTCCAGAACCAAATCCTTCAGCAGAGTATCTACTCCTTTGTCCCAACCAGAGGATAAAGCATGGTCCGTTATATGCTAACCATCTTAACTGGACTTGCCACCATACTGAGAAGGGCAGGTTCTGGATTGGACTACAGGTCCTAATGGAAAGAAAATTAGCAGGTAAGTCTAATTTCACCTTCCATGATGTTCCTACAGTCCAGTCCAGACTCCTGGGATTACCAGAACAGTACTCAAATACAGGCAGGACTAGTAAGCCTCTATCACCTAAGAGCCAAAACATGCTTCTGCTCGCGCATACAAATCCAGCTTATAATGACGTACACAGGTATGTAACGATGCCCACACGGCCACTCTGAAAATATCTGCAGGTGGAAATAGAGCGCACTCTGCCCATGAAACAGCCTGCATCCTAGTGGAGTGAACCCATGGGCCCGTAGGTACCGACTGCCCATTGTTTTAGCTCTTAACCCCAGTGATTCTGAGGCCTTTTTCTCCTCACTGTTTGATTCTGTATGTAACATCTGTTCTACTTGAAGATTGTGTATATGTAGAGTAAATTATTTCTTTTTTAGTTCCTTTAGCCATCTGGCAATGGATGCTTTTGACACTGCCTCCCCTTTGCGAGGTTCCCCTTAAGAGAACAAACAGATGATCATTCTTCCAGAAGGCCTCCATGGATTTCAAGTAATGACGGAGGGCTTGACGTGCATCCAGAGCATGGAGCTGCGGATCCTCGCCCCTGGGGAAGACCAGCAGAACCACAACCTGACTGAGATGAAAAGGTGAAACCACCTTGGGCAAAAAAGAGGGCACCATACACAAAACCACATTGTCTTTTGCTAGCAGTAGGTAAGGCTCCCTACAGGACAGAGCTTGTAGCTCCGAAATTCACCGAGCCAAACAAATGGCCACCAGAAAAACTACCTTCAGGGTAAGGTCCTTAAGGGACGCAGCCACCTGAGGTTCAAACAGTGTTCCTGAGAGAGCCGGAAGAACCAAGTTGAGATCCTAAGTGGGAACACAGAGCCGCATGACCGCCTGGAGAAACTGAAAGACATCCGGGTGAGCTGCCAAGGAGACCTCTTGGACGTGCCCTTGGTAACACTCCAATGCTGCAATCTGCACCTGCAGAGAGTTCAGCACTAGTCCCTTTTCAAAACCATCCTGCAGAAAAGCTTAGATATCTGGAATAGAAGCCCTGAAGGGCTGCTGATGCTGCATTTCACACCAGGTCTCAAAGACCCTCTAGACACAAACATAATCCAAGAATGTAGACTGCTGTCTCACTTTCAACAATGTGGCAATCACCAGCACCACATATCCTCTATGCTTCAAGGCTGGCATCTCAAGAGCCAAGCCATAAGCAAGAATCAATCCACCTGAGGCATCAGGATTGGACCCTGGGACAACAGATCCAGGTGTACCGGCAACCACCATAGCTTGTCCACTACCAGCCTCACTAGGTCTGCATGTCAAGGCTGCCGAGGACAGTCCCACTCTACCAAGATCACCAGACCTGCCTGGGTCTCTATATGCTGAATCAGATGTCCTATGAGGAGCCATGGAGGGAAGGCATAAAAGACTCTGCTGGTCAGTCCCTGTGCGCTCCCTGTGCCTGCTGAAGAAACGCTCCACTTTGTTTTTTTTCTGCTGATGCCATGAGATCCAGGATCGAAGCTGAAGCTGCACGTGTTTTTGAGAATTCTGGTTTAGAAATTCCAGATTGCACTTGAAAGGATCTCCTAAAATTCCCCTCCACAAACTACTCAATATCCTTCCCAATCTGATCTGATTATTTAAGAAATATTCATAGTCTTGGCCATTGTGTCCCATTCCAATCCAGATCTTCACACATTGGGACATTATCAGACCATGTTACGTTTCCAATGGAACCACCCACTACAGATGGAAATATATCCTCTTCCAGCCAAATCATGTCTTTATGAGAATAGCCATCATGGACACTGGAGTATATTGTACTTCCCCTGTGGGTGGATAGATATACAGGCATCTTACAGATTAAAATGCCTCTCTATTCCAATCCCAAAGCACTACCCTATGGTTTTTATATGAGTCCCCCCCCAACCCTCTGAGATATATTCATTTTAGGATCTAATACCAGATTAAAATCTCCACCTACCACCAAATAGCCCTCCATAAACCTCAATAAGACAATAAGTTCCTGTAACCTCTCAAGAAATAGTCCCCGATTAGTACTGGATTCATAGAGTGCCACTAATATAAAAAGCTGACTGCCCAATTGAGCTTTCACAGAGATATATCAAGCCTTGCATCTCAGAAGCAATAAGAATTCTCCCCACCCCCTTTTTTGTGCTCCTTTTTGTTTTATGTAAAAAGCATCTGACTGTACCTTAGATGTATCATTGTTCTTTCATCTTTCTTCAATAAGTGGTTTCACCAATAAGTGGGTATAAACACAGTGTCCACTTTTAGGTGCAACATCTCTTTAAATAAAAGCCGATGACCCTTTACATTTATCACAACTTAATGCACCCAAAATCCCAACAGTTTAGTACAGCCCAACTGCAGCTCCCATTTTGTGCCTATAATCCCTCCAGGATCTCCACTAAACATTACGGGTCCAATATTCAAATGGGACAGCTATGTGCTGCTACAGCGCATAGCCATCACCACCAACCTCTAACCCCAGATATCCAATGCTAGGGTCATTTGCGGCACTGGCATTGAATATCTGGGGTCACCACACGGCCTCCAATGCCACAGAAGCTAACCAGGTAGCAGAGATATTGAAGCTTTTGCTTTGACTAATTTTACCCATAGGTCATTAACCGAGTCGTACTACAATATTGCCGCTACCCAATTAGCGACTCTTGCCAGCCACAACACGCCCCAGAATGCCCATGACATACTCCGATGCTAAGCGATTAGCATCAGGGTGTATAGCGGTGTTAGTTGAAGATATTTAACAACACTAATTGAATATCCCATTCAGCAGCATTTACATGGTTTACAAGTCAGTAAACGGTGTAAATGCCTTTAGAATATCTGGCCCTACTTTCCCACCAGCTTCATCCACCATTCTCCCCTTCTGCTTAGCCATCCAAATCCACTTCCTAACCTCCCAGTTCCCTCTCCTTCCTACCTCTTCCCCTGCATCCCACCCCTCCCTCTATATTCACATTTCTATTTCCTTGGCAATCTCGTACCTCTAGACCACCATTCCAGAGCTCTAATGACTCACAAATCACATTTCATCCACCTGTATGCTCACCACCATTCAGACAATCCTCCACACATGCCTCCTTCCTCACACCAGAATTTAGATCATACTCATTCACTGGCATCAATCAAACCATTTAACTCTTCAAAATGTCATAAATTTTTGACCCCTCACCTCTCACCAGCCACCAAGTCAACCATTCACACCCAATTCGCTTCATTAAATCCCTATCAATCCCTTTAAATCTGAACAAGAAATTTTTGTATAAAAACACACAACTGTACACTGAGATCAGTCAAAACAGGCAGGTTGCCAGTTCAGGCCCCTAGGGCCTGAAGGAGAACTAGAATGGAGAACTTAGGCGTATCTTCAGCTTTTCTCTCCTTGGCTGCTCTGCTTCAACATCACTCCACTGTCTCTACACTCCACAGACTGTTCTTTTATGGAATGGTCTGTGTTGCCCATAAAATGCATGTGACCTACCCTGCTGACACTATAGTCTGCAGCCATCTCCCTCAACTTATCACCATTGACATGCTGCAAGGACCTGCTTAGTCTCTAGCAGGATTAGTTTCTTCCTACAAGAATAACCCTCTTTCTCCAGCAAAGTCCATGTCACTGTCACTGTGGTCACTCACTTATTATTCCCTTTAATCTAAGATAAAAATCCAAAAGGGAATAACCATTTCTAACATGCAGTAAGTTATCTTTTTTAAAGCAACTGGGTAACCTCTTAAAATTCTTTCCACCACTGCCATGTAATTCGGGACAAGTCTTGAAAGAGTACACTTTTTTCAATTATTCCAAGTAATCTTTCTCATGCTGTGGACCTTCTCCATCAGGCACACTTTCTCTTCAAAACTGAAAACAAACAATATTGTGTGAGTGCTCCCACTAGGATGAGCCCAACACATGATGCAGTCTATCAATTCAGACCTTGAAATCATCAGGTTGTCCAATTACACTGCTTATAAATCATTGAAACAGTCTCTCTATAGAGTTTTGTAGTCACCCATTTTCGGGACACTGCAAATGCGTACATTATTGAAGCATGACCATTAGTAGATCATCAGTAGATTTGTTTAAAGGCTTTGAAGGAAGTCTCATGTACCTCTATCCTTTGCTCCAAGAACCAAGCTCAGCTTTCTCGGATTTAATTTCTTGTATCACCTCCTTTATTTTACCATTGACTGAAGCAGTCTCCCCTCGGATTTCCATCATCCAACAAAACATGTCATTGTTTGTTACTGCCGTTTCTCCCTCACCATTTTCCATCATCATCATCATCATTTCCTCAGAGTCATCCTCCAAGAGTAGCCCGAATACATTATAGCCTGCACAAGGTAGTCCCTTTACCAGGGGGCTTCTCCAATGGTAACATAGTAAATGACGGCAGTTAAAGACCAGTATGGTCCATCTAGTCTGCCCAGTAAGATGGCCGGATTAAGATGGCAGGAGTAAGTGCCACTCTGTGCAGGCCACCCCTCCCCATGTCTTTGTTTAAGTGTGAACCCACCGCTTCATGCAGGACACGCCTATTTGTTGAGAAGATAGACGGTTCAGTTTATTTTAATTTATTCTGATGCTATAAATGGATCCATTGTGTCTGTACCATGCCATTTTGAATTCTGTCACTGTATTTTCCCCCACCACCTCCATTGAGAGGGCATTCCAAGCATCCACCACCCTCTCAGTGAAAAAGTATTTCCTGATATTGCCTTTCGATTTTCCACCTTGCAGCTTCATGTTATGCCCTCTCGTTTTACAGCTTCCCGTATTTGGAAGAGGTTTGTTTGTTCATTATTTATTCCTTAAGTATTTAAAGGTCTGAATCATATCTTCCCTATCCCTCCTATGTGATCAGAATAATGGCTAGGGAGAGAGCACTAGATTTTGGTAAGGCCTTTCACCTAGTTTCACATAGATGACTTATAAATAACCTGAATATCTTTATAATTTAGTCCATGTCCACAAACCACAATAGGACCCAGCACTCCGGTAGCCTAAACACAGAAGGATCGGAGGGTAGGAGTTGCCTAAACCCCGAAAAGGTTACGGAGCACAGCCTGACCGAAGGCACTGTCCCATCGGGACTCTCTTTCCAGGCAGTAATGGGCTGCAAACGTATAGACTGAAGACCAGGTGGCAACCCAGCAGCGACAGAGCGCAAGTTTGCCACCGAGGCTGCCATGGCCCCAACATGGTGTGCCTTAATGCAGCCTTCCAGCGGGAGCCTCGCCTGCTCATAAGCGAGGGTGATACAGTCCGCCACCCATGTGGACAGCGTATACTTGGTCATCACCTCCCCCAGCCTACTGAGGTCATAGAAGATGAAAAGTTAAGAAGCTTTGTCATGGCCCTGAGTGCATTGAATATAAAAGGACAAAGCACTCTTACAGCCCAAGGTGTGAAGTACCATCATTGCCCAACTGGAGTGAGGTCTTGAAAAGAAGGTAGGGAGCACCACTTCCTGGTTGAGATGGAAGGGCAATATTACCTTCGGGAGGAAATTGGGGTGCGTGCGCAGCACCACTCTGTTCTTGTAGAACCTGGTATAAGGCGCCTCCACCACAAGGGCTTGAAGCTCACTAACTCTGCGAGCAGAGGTGAGCACAACCAGGAAAGCCATATTCCAAGAGAGGCAGCAAAGGTGGCAGATAGCCAGAGGGTCGAAGGGTGGGTGAGTGAGATGCCTCAACACTATGTTGAGGTCCCATTAGGTTGCCGGAGGGTGAACCGGGGGCTTCAATAAGAGCAGGCACTGAAAAAAATGGGTCACCAAGGGTAGGATCGAGATGAGCTTACCATCCACTGGATGGTGGTGAGCCACCAGGGTACTAAGGTGCACTCGGATGGAGTTAGATTTGAGCCTGGATTGAGAGAGGTGGAGAAGATACTGTAACACTAGTACCACCGGGCAGGGGAAAGGGTCAGCCCCGTGCTCAGTGCTCCAAACTGAGAACCTGTGCCATTTGAGGGCATAGGCCTTCCTAGTAGAGGCATAGCGAGAGACCAGAAGAATGTCTTCCACTTCAACTGAAAGGTTGAAAGGGGCCAGAGTCACCCTCTCAGCAGCACACTGTCAGCAACAGGGACCACAGGTTGGGGTGCAGAAGAGCCCCCCTCCTAAGACAGGAGTCCCGGGGCAGTCCCCAAGGGAATGGGGGTCTCCACCGTCAACTGGAGGAACAGCAGGAACCACAGTTGCCTGCGCCACTGAGGAGCTATCAGGATGAGCGAGGCTCTGTCACAGAGGGTCCTGAACAAGGTCTTGGCAATTGGCAGCATAGGAGGGAAGGCGTACATGAGGCCTTCCAACCATGAGACAAGGAACACATCTGCTGCCACCCTGGAGGGTGGGCCTGCCAGGAGCAGAAGCGGGGCAACTGAAAGTTGCCTAGGCTGGTGAACAGGTCCATCACAGGTTCCTCCCAGAGCTGGAAAAGCCAACTGGCTACCCTGGGGTCCAGCTGCCACTCATGCAGCTGGAGGACTCTGCTCAGTCTGTTGGCCAGAGGTTTGTCCTGGCCTGGCAGGTACACTGCCCGCAAGAGGATACCCTGTTGGATTGCTTTCTTGCAGAGGACCAGTGCCTCCTGACAAAGGGTATGAGACCCTGTGCACCCCTGTTTGTTCACACATAACATCACCACCTGGTTGTCTGTCTGGACCAGCACTGGCTGATAACACTGGTGGTGACAGAAGACTTGTAGGGCTAAGTGTATAACTTGGAGCTTCAGGAGACTGATCTGCTGGGTGCTCTCATCTGGAGACCAGTTGCCCTGGGTGTGGAACTCTCAAGCAGTGGGCTCCCTAGACAAGCAGGAAGGCATACGTCATGAGGACCATTGAGGGGCTTGGGGCCTGAAATGGCATGCCTGCCTCGAGATGCTGGAGAGATTGCCACCAGACCAGGGAGTCCAACAGTTGGCGGGCTACAGCAACTTGTCTTGGGGGGGCCTGAGGCGTGAGACCACTGGTCCCGGAGACACCACTGCGCCGTCCTCATATTAAAACCCATGAGGATTGTGGAAAATTGCAAGAGGGTCTTGATAAATTGGAAGACTGGGCATTCAAATGGCAGATGAAATTTAATGTGGACAAGTGCAAACTTATGCACCTATGAAACAACATCCCAAACTATGGTTACTTGATGTAAGGTTCCACATTGGAAGGAAAAACTCACAAATAAAAACTTTTCCAAGTACATTCATCTCAAAAATACCCATAAGAGAGTCAATTGGACCATTAGATGATAAAGGGATAAAAGGGGCAGTAAGGTAGGATGAAGCCATAGCAGAGAGACTGAATAAATTGTTTGCTTTGGTCTTTACTGAAGAAAATGTGGGGAAGTTACCCATGGTAGAAATGATATTTAAAGGTGATGAATCAGAGGAACTGAAACAAACCTTGATCATCCTGGAAGATGTAATACAGTCATTTAATAAACCGAAGAACAGCAGATCACCTGGACTGGATGGTAAACCTCTCATGGTGCTGAAAGAACAAAAAACATGAAATTGCAGATCTACTATTAGTGATCTGTGAACTATCATTAAAATTATCTGTAATACATGAAAATTAGAGAGTGGCCAAAGTAATGCCAATTTTTAGAAAGAGTTCAAGGGGTGATCCAGGAAGCTACACATTAGTGACATCAGTACCAGGCAAAATAGTAGAAACCATCACAAAGAACAAAATTACTGAACATAGACAGAGTCATGGTTTAATGGGACAAAGCCGACATGGATGTAGCCAAGGAACTGTTGCACAGTAATTGGGCATCAATGGCTTATGAAGGTGTGAATAAATAGGTAGATAAAGGTAAGCCAATTGATATAGTGTGTCTGGATTTTCAGAAAGTCTTTGACAAACTCCTTTGTGAAAGACTCTTGGTGAAATTGAAAAGTCATGGGATGGGAGGCAGTATACAATTGTGGATTGGGAATTGGTTAAAAGAAAATAGAGTATGGCTAAATGACCAATTTTCTGAATAGAGGAATGCGAATAATGGAGTATTCAAGGGATCTGTGCTGGGACTGCTGCTTTTTAATGTTTATAAATGTCCTGGAAGAGAGAACAATGATTGAGGTGATCAATTTGCAGATGACACAGAATTTTTCAAAGTTGTTAAAACACAAGAGGATTGTGAAAAATTGCAAGAGGGCTTTGAGAAACTGAGAGACTGATCATCCAAAAGGCATATGGAATTTAAAGTGGACAAGTGCAATGATGCACTTAGGGATAAACAACTCAAATTGCAGATGCACGATCCAAGATTCCACATTAGGAATCAACCAGAAAAAGGATCTGCGCACCATCATGGATAATACGCTGAAACCCACTGCCCAGTGTGCAATGGTGGCCAAGAAAGCAAATAGAATGCTAGGAATCATAAGGAAAGGAATGGGGAATAAAACCAAGTATATTACAATGGCTCTTTATCGCTCCATGGTGTGACCACACCTCCAATATTGTGTGCAATTCTGGTCTCTATACCTTAAAAATGATATAGCAGAATTATAAAAGGTACAGAGAAGGGTGATCAAAATGATGAAGGGAATGGAAGTATACCACTATGAGAAAAGGCTTAAAAGATTAAGGCTTATCAGCTTGGAAAAGAGATGGAGAAGGACAGATAGAGGTCTATAAAATAATGAGTATAGTGGACTAGCTAAACATACATAAGTTGATTAATCCTTCAAGAAGTAGAAAGACTTGGGGATAAGTAATAAAGCTACAATGTTGCACATTTTAAGACATAATTGGGAATTATTTTTTTTTTAAGTTTTGAACAATCTTTATTTGAAATAAAGTAAGAATACAAATCAAGTCCACATCTAGGAGACAGTCACCTGAATACACAATCAGAAAAACATCCAGGTAACAGGATCCAAAATTTACAAAGCCCAATTTACATGGAAAGAAAAAGAAAGTAGCATTCATGAGGATTCTTTACTAATCAGAAATGCCTCAAATTGTCCAACATCGAGAAAAACATACTTAATGCATTCCAACACTAAAATACATTTGCAAGGATATTTCAGAAAGAAGGAAGCCCCAATGGCTAAAGTCCATTCTTTCAAAGCTAAAAACGCTTTCTGACAAACCTGAGTACTCCTACTCACGTCTGGGAAAATTTGTATAGAGTCCCCACAAAAAAACTGATTTTTCTTTTTAAAGTATAAACTTAAAATCAAATTTTTGTAATGAAATAAAAGAAACAATCAAAGTAGCACGCTGAGGAATTAAGTCAATAGAAGATTCCAAAACCTGAGAGACATCTAAGGACTCTACGCCATTGGGGTTTCCTTCCTGTACAACATCAGGAGAGGAAGTCTTTACTGCAGAGAACGTAGGAATATAATATATTGAGGAAAACTTAATAGAACCCACATCATCAATTAGTAAGACCTCCTTAAAATATTTTTGTAGCAAAATCAATGGAGCAAGATAATGAGTACGAGAGAAATTTAAGAAACACAAATTTTTTAAACGATTACTATTCTCAAGGGCTTCTAACTGATGGTGAACCAAAGCACTATCTTTAATAGAAGTAAGACGCAGCCGCCTCTAATACAGTAAAGCGACCCTCCAATTTAGTCAACAACTTATTACTTTTAGAAAGCAATGCTTCATGCTCTAAGAGCTTCTGTACCACTTCCGCAGAAAACCGCTCTACTTGGGAGAAGGAGGTGCGAAAGGAACCTTCCATACGCGCTACCAACTCCCAAAGATCTCTCAAGGAAACCTCAGCAGGTACAGTCACTTACAGCGTCCCAGAAGAAAATACCACCGGAGAAAGCATCTTAACTTTCTGCTCTCCCAGTGTCATTAAAGATGAGGCCTCCTGAACACAGCGAGGATTTTCACCGGGTATGCCCTCCCGGACAGAAAAAACCTCCGACACCTCTTCCCTCCCGGGTTGGACAACCCCTAGCGTATTAGAAGAGGACTCAGACACAGTACTCACGGACTCCCTCGATTGATCTTCCTGTGAGGGAGAAGTTCCAGGACCCACAAGATATCGATCCATAGGGCCAACAGTTTTACCAACTTTGGCAGGGATTGATGGAAACACCTTTTTTCTCCGTCTACCCATGAGACCGTGACAAGAAGCTCCTCACAACGGGGAAAATATTTTTAGACTTAACAGGTAATCAAACGGTGGAATTCATTGCCAGGGGGCGTATTAAAAGCTGTTAGTGTAGAGCTGGAACGAGGGAGAATGTAAGCTAGTGAAAGAAAATATAATATTTACCTTGTTCCAGGTGCATGGGGGGCGGGGCGGGGGGGCATCAGGAAGCAGTCTGTGGTCACTATGGGTCCAGAAGTAGGAGGCAGGATTTGTAAGAGGAATGGGCAGTGAAAAAAATAAAGGCCACTGTTGACTGTGGCAAAAATAGGCCCAATAAATGAAACTGCTGTTTTTAAAAGAATTGGGAGGACTGTGGAGAGATGACAGCCTGATCTGCGGATGTCAGTGTGTTCAGAAAGCCTGAACGAGCATGGGGAAGAGAGCTGCGATGACAGGAAGGCAGCTGTTCCCAGCTGCACCATTCTGTAAAGAGCAGTTCTGCAGAAGTAAAGCTGGCCTTAAAATGTAAAGGGGTTAAGCGCAATTTTGAATGAAAATTAAAAATTGAGCAGCATGCTGATGATCACGGATAAGCAACAGGTAAGGGGTTTGAGTACAGTCATGCTCAGATATTAGTTTTAAATTTAAAGGGACTGTGGCAGGCTATGGCCTATAATAGTCTGCAAATATGAAAGGCCTGTAAGTTAGGCCCTGATTCCAACCCCCATCATAGCTAGAAAAGAACCAAAAATCTGTGAAAAATGAGAAAACTGGTTTAAACTGCTTAATAAGAAGTTTTACATGAATCCATAAGTCTTTCATTATTCTCTTGTGTGCAGAAGATAGAAATGTTTCAATACATGCATTCCTGGAGCTAGAGATGACCTTGCAGTAGAGAAGTATCAAACCTAGAAACTGTACCATTGTTAGAACAGTCCTAGAGGAGGGAGCGGGGTGCTAGGCCCAGAAAGGATCTCTGATTGGATAAGTGCAGGGGGCATTGGAACCAATAGAAAGTCTGCATGTATCAAACTGAAGAAAAGGTAAAATGAATATGTTTCTGTGAAAACCTTGCTCAGTCCTTTTTGAAGCTCTGACTAACTGAGCCATATGTACAATAAATTGGCTTGGATCTTTGAACTGACTCCTGGTATTATTTATTGCATGTTTATCAGCTGCTACATATTCTTGGTGCATTGGCCGGGAATGTGCGAGCAGGGGATGGTATGCAAGTGAATATACCACGACTTCTCGCCTCAAAGGTTTGGTCCGGTTGGAACCATGTCTGTCCGACCACAGGGGAATTCTCAGGCGCCGCCGATCCCTTTGTATCGGGGAGGGTTCCGCCTTGCCTCGGCGGGCCACTGGGTCCAGCTGGCCAACACCTCCGAACCCGAGGGGAGTCCAGGATCCAAACCAAGAACTGGTGTGGTATCCGGATCCGGTGAGTAGATATTTTCGTGTTTAAAAGTCCGTGCAGCCTGGGGAAAAATTCTTGCATGAGTATGCGCAAGACTGATTTGGTATAGACTAACTGAGAAATCTCGCATGGGTATGTGCGAGACAAGAGAGCTTGATCACCTCTCATAAGGGCGGTCCTAGTAGACCCCGCATGAGTATGCGCGGGGGGAAGCCATCGACCATTTTTGTTGGGAATAGTCAGTTAGTCAGAAAACCTTGGGCACTTGAAAAATGATTTTTGTGATAATATGATTGCTTGTGTGATTGAGAGGTCTTGAAATACAGACCGAGCGAGAGCAGACTCTTGAGTAGCGCATTTCATGGCCAGGTGACTGCACCCAGGTCGCAAAAAAGAGGAAGCATTTGGTGTTTGTCTGTCCTTACTGTGTGTTGTTTGTATCTGATTTTTGTTATCTGTTGAAACCGCGAGTTTCCCTTCTGGTATAATGTAAGATTATTCTGTTGGGTAATTTGTGAAACAGTTTACCGATTAAGGGATAGTATTAAGAGAAGAAGAAAGAAGGAAACACTAACTCAGGAGTCAGTATTAAATAAAGAAGCTGTCTCACTCATTCCAGGTTTTTCTTCAGCACAGCGTGAAAATGGCAAGCAGAGGGAGAAGGGGCGTGTCTGTACAAAGGAATGTTTAGTATCTGTTAACCCTGTGAAGGCTTATTTTCAACATTCTGCAGCTGGGTTAATTTGTGCTTATTTCAGGAAAATTGTACCTGTTTTATTCAATATGTTCTAATAGTGATGTTCCTTCTGCTATGGTCATGTATTATATATCATTTAATAAGAATGTTTAGTCAGGATTTTGGATTCCGACAGTTTTTGGCTCAGCCTGGAAAGGGTTAAGTTCTTATTAACCCCGTTCGAGTTCCTGAACTGTTCTTGTATGAACCAAGTGAGAAGGATTTCTGTAGAGCTATAGGTATAATGCATTTGTGGGCTTAGCCTTGTCTTGTGTCTTTTTATGTTCCAATTTTCAGCAAGCACTGTAATGGTTCAAATAAAAATGATAGAGAAATTAAGGAAACTGCTTCTGTTTTTCCTTTGACCTTTGAAGTAGAGGTTAAGAACCCTGGCAGGACTATGAAGCATCCTGAGCCAGTAGTTACCAGATCACGATTTGAAGGTGATTTAAATCCTGAGTGAATGAGGAGTTAATCGTGCTTGAATTCTAATTCCTGATATACTGCGGCAAGCACCTCATAGAAGACATACTTATTGTTAATAAAAATAAAAAAGGAAGAAAAAGGTGTGTATATTTATTCCAGATATCCACCCACTTTATGAAAAAGTATCCGGAATGTCTTTTGAATATCTGCTTCCTAAACTGTAAGATTTAAAGTAATTTATTTTGCAGAGACATTGTTCAGCTTAAATGCTGATTACGGCTGGCAGTTAGTTTCCATGCCAAGTAATTTCATTCCAGTCATACGTAATAGATATGTGACCGTCATATTAGGAGCATAGTTCTTTCTATTGGGATTGTTGTTATAACATGTTGCAAAATAATAGTTTTATATTTTAAGGACTTTATCTAAATTGTTCCTATTTAGAATGAGCACACGCATCCATTATGTTTAGTCCACAGGAAAATGCAGCCTGACTGCCCGCCCCCTCTGTCTGTTGTCAAGTACGTCACCATTGGGGGGGGGGGGTCAGAGTCCATGCAGATTTTGTTGAAATGTATGACTAGGAATTTTAGCAAGGGATTTGCTGGAGACTATGGACTTAAAATGTCTCCGTCCCTATTAGAAATGCTCTGTGAAAGGGAGTGGCCAGTGTCAGCTACTTCATGGCCCTGTAGTTTCCCGTGTTCATCAGATTGTGCAAAAAATGTTCCCTGATCAGTTGCCCTACATAGACTCCTGGTTAAATGTTTGTGAGAAAAAAGCCCTCCTGGATAAAGCGTTGCTATGAGAAACAATGTAGGAGATTAGTAGCAAACACAAAGGGGGGGGCGGAAGTCTGGGGAAAAAAAAAACTGCCCGTTTATTATCTTTATAGGCCAGTTCCCTCAGCTCTGCCACCACCCCGGGCAGAGCCTGGGGCAGGGGGGGGGGACACCTCCTTGCAGATGTACCCCAAGTAGTTCACCAGCCACCTCCGCAGCAGGAGGACATGCACCCCCTCTTGACCGAAAGCCCTGGCTCAGTTTAAAGTACTCTGAGTGGGCCACAGTCCATCGATGACACTACAAGCAGGGATTCATTTGCCAGTTCAGGGTCACTCACAGCCAGCGCCCGAGAACATGAAGTGGAACCCAGACAGTCCCGATTGCCATATGTCTTCAGAAGTTATACCATTGTGCCAGGTCCAGGGCCTACCCACCCTTAATACCGAAAGCCATCCAACCAGCCTTGTTTCTGCCACTGATTTACTGAACTGAAAGATGCATTATGCCTCCTACACTGAGAAGCCTTAGGATTTGATTGAACTAATGAACAGTATTATGCAGACCCATCAACTTTGATAACCCCAAGTGGGATCCAAATAGTGCAGGCAGCCCTCACTATATACCCCATGCGATCCAGCAATCCAGGAGAATTTGTGTATGGAGATGCAGTTTTTGTCAGTCAGTCCCAGAGAGATATAAAACAGAAATTGCAGAAACTGGATGGATTTGCGGGCATGACAGTTAATGGAAGTTGCTCAGAAAGATTTTGTGAATCGTGAAAATGAATGTGACAGAGAAAGTGAATGTAAGATGAAGAAGAAATCAGATCTTCTTGCTGATACTTTAGTTGAATGACGTAGAGGTGGTTTTCCTAATTGAAGGAGCAGAGGAAGTGGAGGGGGTCGTGAAAATGATCGGCCCCCACTGGGTGCGAATCAGTGCGCCCATTGCAGAGAAGAAGGACATTAGAGAAGTGAATACCCGCATCTTGACTCCACTCCCAGGAATAGAGGAGGGAGCACTTGGAGAACAGGAGGTTGATTTTAGAGTCATGGAAGAATAAACCGAGCACAGTGTTCCAGCAAGAGAGGGAAGCAGCTATAGAGTGAGTGGCAGCTGAAGAGGGCTACAGCATGGATGAAGACTAGGCCAGACTGGGCTCCATGTTTCCCTGGGTCCCCAGGAGCCTATGGTCATTCTGAAAATAGGGGACCAATATATGGACTTTATAGGGGATACAGGAGCAGAATACTAAAGCCAGTAGCCCCTTTGTTTTCTCGATGCATCACCATTGTCAGAGCTACTGGGGCTAAGGCCACAAAGCCTTTCCTGCAGAACCATATGTGTGAACTAGGGGGACAAAAAAAATAACGCACCAGTTCTTGTATATGCCTGAATGCCCTATTCCACGTTTGGGCCGGGATCTGCTTGCAAAGCTCCAGGCACAGATATCCTTTGCTGAAGGGGGAGAAATGCAAATGACTGTGAACCCAAAGCCTGCTGGATTGATGGTGGTGACTGTTCCCCGAGAAGAAGAGTAGCGGTTCTATAGTGCATCTCCAATCAAGCCAGCTAGTTCCTGTATACCCACCAACCTTATAGCCCCGCCTGAAGTATGGGCAGAAGATAATCCACCTGGCCTAGAGAAGAACATAGCCCCTGTCATTGTCACCCTCAAGTCAGGAGTGGAACCAGTGAATGTGAAGCAGTATCCTCTTCCCCAACCAGCTAATGAAACTATTGAAGTATGGACTTCTCAAGGAGTGCCAGTCACCTTGGAACACCCCCCCTTCTCCCAGTCAAGGAACCTGGGACAGGGGATTACCGCCCAGTACAAGATCTGAGGCGAATGAATGATGCAGCTGAAACTATACACCCAGTGGTACCAAATCCTTATATTTCACTGTCCTGGACCTGAAAGATGCCTTTTTCTGCATACGCTTAGCCCCCACCAGTCAACCTTTGTTCGCTTTTGAATGGCAAGACCCCACAACAGGAAGGCGGGGCCAAATTACCTGGACTAGATTACCTCAAGGATTCAAGAATTCACCTACTCTCTCCAGTGCTGCTTTAAATCAGGATCTTTCAAGCTACTATGTGAACCCAGGAGAAAATGTTCTTCTTCAGTATGTGGACAACTTGCTCATAGCCACCAACTCAGAAAGTGAATGTCTACAAGCTACCAGTGTACTCTTGCACCTTTTTATGGAAAATAATTTTTATTGAAATTCTTATAGACAAAATGGTGCGATGCACCTTACCACAACAAGGTTCTAATCCCTAAACCCACTCCACCCCCACAGCCCGCAACTGCTTTCCAAACTCCAATATGCGGTCAGTGTCGAACAAGTCTACATTTACATCATAAAACATACAATAATACCACACTTCTGTACGAAACATAATATCCCCTCTCCCAATCAACCTGCTCCCTGGGTAACCCATCTAACCCTAACCCTCACAATCATTCTCCTTCTTCCACTGCACACTTTCCCCCTCCCCTGACAGGAACACTCACCACAGGTTGCCAGTCTCCTCTCACCCTTCAAGCACCTCCACCTGACATACTGTCCACCTTCCATCACTGCACAATACCACCCAGGGATTCCCTCGCCCCCTCGGGCATAGAAACCTCTCCAACAGCACCCAACCGCTAAGGAGGAACTGATGCGCTAAGGACCCCTCAGCAGTCCCCCTGGAATCCAGGGCAAGAGTCATCAAAATCAAGACCTAGGGAAGGCCCACAGTTGTGGTAAGCCCAGGGTCCCCTCCCTCAGCTTGTAGCGGCTCCCAAATACCACACCACACTTCCTGCTGCCGGGGCCCAAGCAACTTGGCTGACCGTCCCTCCATAGCCTTGAGTTCAAGCATCAGGCCCAGCCACTCAGCAACCCTTGGAGGGGCCTCGGACATCCAGTGGCGCAGAATGCACTGCTTTCCCACCACCATACTTCTCTGCAGCAACTGCCCATGATAGTGCCCCTGGGCCGCCCCCTGCAGTCGCAGTCCAAACAGGCAACAGTCTGGGAGTGGCTCCAGCTCTTGATTGAGCCAGCTAGAAATTCGTCCCCACACCGCCCACCAAAAACTTTGCACTGTGTCACATAGCCAAAATCGATGCGTGAAAGTTCCTCTCTCCCTCTTACAGAAGCGACACACATCCGTCTGTGCTATCCCTACCCTAGCCTCCCAAGCCTCTGTCACATAAGATCTCCAGAGAAATCGATATTGTATTTCTCGCAGTCTCACGGATTCTGACAAACTTTTCACTGCGGCAAACGCCTCCACGAGCTTCCTGACCATCAAGCCCGGCATCCCATCCCCCTGCCACCGAGCAGCTAACGTCTCGAGGGCCTTCCCCAAACCAGAACTCGCCCACTCTCTCCACAAATCATGTACCGTTATCTTCTCCTCCAAACTCTGCATCAAAGCTACCATACTGCCCGGTCCTAAGATTGCTTCCCCACCTTTCTGCACCTGACGCACATAATGTCGAACCTGCAGTTAGAAGTAAAAGTCCTTAGCATTCAGCCCATATCTGCTCTGCAGCGATTGAAACGAGTCCAGCTCTGGGGTCGAGGCCATTCTCATATGCCCAATACATTGCACTCCGCGCCCCTCCCATCGCCTAGCCACCAAAGCTTGCCTGCCCGGCAGGAAGTCTCTATTGCCCCGTAGAGGCAGTAGATCCGTTCTTCGCCACGACTGATGCCGCCTCTGGCACACTACCCTCCACACCTGCCTGACCGCCTTCATGCACACCGACATCCTCCACCACTCAGGTAGATCCCTATTCCTACTATGGATCAGAACCAATCTATGCTCCGGTGTCAACATCGCATCAACAAGCTCAAGGGGTATCATTTCGGCCATACCCAGCAGCACATCTCGGAGAGGATGCATCAGGCTAACCACATTATAGTCTCGTAACGACACCAGCCCTCCCCCACCGTCCTCCAACGGCCCCATCAAGGCCTCTAAAGCAATTCTGGCCTTCCTGCCTCTCCATAAAAACTTGCCCAGGTGAGTCTGCAGAAGGCACATGTCCCTTTGTGCGATCCAGAGCGGGGCATGGCGAAGTAGGTACAACCATCTGGGGAGCTCCACCATTTTGAACAATGCAATACGACCCATCAAGGAAATAGGCAGCTCCCTCCAGCGTTTTAACGTCGCAATGGTCTTTGCCAATCTCGGCCCTATATTAACAGTGTAAAGTTGAGATATATCCTCCGGAATCTGCACACCCAAATATCGGAGTTGCCCCTGCGCCCACAACAACGGGAACTCACCTACCCACTGAGAGCGGGCTCTCCCACCTACATCCAGCACCATCGACTTAGACCGGTTAACCCGCAACCCCGAAAAAGCACTAAACTCCTCAATCTGCTGCAAAGCCACTGCCAACGATGTTGGTGGGTCTCTCAAACACAGGAGCATATCGTCAGCAAATGCACTTACTTTGATTCCACTCTGTCCCCATTGGATCCCCTGGATCGCTTCATTTCCCACCAGAGACACCAGCAGTGGCTCCAGTTGCAGAACAAATAACAAGGGGGAGAGAGGGCATCCCTGCCTTGTACCTCTCTCAAGAGAGAAAGACTCCGAGAACTCCCCTCCCATGGTCAAACATGCCAATGTGTCACAATATAAAGCCTGAATCCAACGTAGAAACGCACCTGTAAAACCAAACTTCTGGAGTGCCGCAAACATGTAGGATCAAGACACAGGGTCAAAGGCCTTTTCGGCATCCAAACTCACCAGGACTAATGGTTCCTTCCGCAACAGGCACAATTCCATACCCATCAATACCTTACTGATATTCAAGCACGCTCCTCTACCCTTAACAAACCCGGACTGGTGTTGTCCCACCAATCCCGGCAGAAACTGCTGCAGTCTCGCCGCCAACACCGACGCTAAGATTTTCATATCATAATTGATTAATGAGATGGGGCGGTAGGACGCCGGATCCTCTGGGTCCTTACCTGCTTTGGGGATAACGGTGATCGCCGCTGTATGCATATCTCTCAGGAATCCACCGGTCCCCAACACTTCTTGATATAAGGCCGCTAGCGAGGGCATAACCTGGGTCTCCAAAAGCTTGTAGAATTCCGCTCCGTAGCCATCTGGCCCCGGAGCCTTATGCGGCGATGACTCCTTGATAACCCTCTGAATCTCTGTGCCTGAAATCTCCGCGTTCAATTCCTGCACTTCCTCCTCTTGCAACTGCGGCAACTGTATCCGCTCCAGAAATGTCCTCCCTTGGGTACTGTCTCCCCCCTCTGCCGAGTATAACTCTTGATAAAACCGTCGAAAGACCCCCATAACTTCCTGAGTAGTAGTACGCTGGACACCCTCTTTATCCTTCATAGTAGCTATCACCCGTGACCCTCCCCCGTCTCTAATCAAGCTCGCAAGCAGTCTCCCCATCTTATCACCGTAACGAAACAATTGATGCCTATAGTACTGCATCGAGTAAACGGCCCGTTCATGAAGCACCTGATTCATCCGCCTTTGTACTGCCAAGTAGTCCTCCCTAACACGCCTACTGGACCCCTGCACGTCTCGCTTCTTTAGACGTTGTAGTTCCTGAGCCAGCTGCAGGACAGTATCATCCACTCTCTTCCGTTCTTTTGCAACAAATGCCATGATATGCCCTCTCATCACTGCTTTTCCCGCCTCCCATAAAACCGCCACCTGCTCAACACTATTCTCATTAAACTGAACATATTCCTCCCAACACTGCTTCAAGTAGTTTGCAAAAGCTACGTTTTGCCATAGGTGCCTAGGAAAGGACCACTTAAATGGCGCTCCCCCTTTTCCTTTCCAGTCCATCCGGACCATGGCATGATCCAAAATTACCACCGGGTCAATCTCCACCGCAAGCACCTTGCCAAAACATTGCTTCGATACGAGGATATAGTCAATCCGAGACCAAGATTGATGGGCTAGTGACAGGTGGGTATAGTCTCTTTCTCCCTCATGTAGGACCCTCCATGCATCGATTAGCTGCCCCAATCTGCACAAATAGCTCACTCCCTTCTTGCTCCAGCCTCCTCCGGGCCGCAGCTGTTGCCTGTCCAACTGCGGGTCGTGTGGGCAATTAAAGTCCCCTGCTACAATGACCGGTATGTGTGGAATCCGCCCCACCTTAGCCAGCACCTTCTTGAAGAAAAGGTGATCATAAACATTAGGCGCATAAATATTACCCAAAAGTACTTCTTCCCCCTGAAGCTTTACATGAAGAAAAATATATCTGCCCTGGGGGTCTGCATCTTCGTGCAACACCTCCATCGGGATACCTTTTTGCACCAGAATGGCCACTCCCTTTTTCCGTCCCCCCAAGGAGGCCGTATACACATCTCCCACCCAATCCCGCTTCAACTTCTCATGCTCTCGCACACTCAGATGTGTCTCTTGCAACAGAGCGATCTGGGCTTTGGCCCATTTTAGGGCTTGCAGAATCTTAGTCCGCTTAACAGGCATGCTCAACCCTCCCACATTCCACGTTACCATACGTACATCAGGCATAATATTCCACACTTCTCGACATACTGCTCAAGCAATATACTGCTTTAAAAGCCCAGGTCCTCCCAGCCATGCCCCCAGGCCCCGTTCCCTCTCCTCGCCTCTTACCCTCTGACAACCCACAATCTCTGCCACTGTCTCTCACAACTCTGCCCTCTTCTCCCTTCCACACGCTCCCCCATGCACACACACACCTCCCGCCCTTCTTACGCCCCCTGCCCCCCCACCCCAACCCCCCGGTCCCCATTCCACCACTCCTCCACAATGCCATACCCAGCTCTATCGCCAGGATCGAGATCTAGTGTGTCGCTGCAGGGTTGCCCCGCCAAATAGCTGCTCACCTCTGCGCAGAGTTCAACAGTCTAGGACACCACCAACTCCACATTCACCCTCAACCAACCATCTCCCTCCACTCTCACCTCAACTCACATGCACACATGCACACCAGCATCTCCACAGTTATTCTCCCCAGCTCTCAACAGGGTAAACAGAGTAAATCCATTCAGCAGATCCTAGACATCAGGTCCCTTCAGTGTGAACAACATGGCAGTCCAAATCATTGTTGGGCACTGCTGGCTGCCAGATTCTCCCTCTCCATGATGTCCACAAATTGCTTGGCCGCAACTGCGTTATCAAAAGAGTGATCCTGGCCCTGCTTGTTGACTCTCAGGATCGCAGGGTAAGCCAGAGTGAAACGGATTTTCCTCTGAAACAGGGAGGCACAGATGGGAGAAAACTCCTTCCTCTTCGACGCCACAGTCGCTGAATAGTCCTGAAAAAGAAGCAGCTTCTGATTATTGTAAGTCAATCCACCTTTCCTCCGATAGGCTTGCAGAAGCTGTTGCTTGTGTTGGAAGTTCAAAATCCTGGCTATGACTACTCTCGGCCGTCCTTGCATCCACGATCGCGGTCCAATCCTGTGTGTGCGCTCCACTCGCAGCTCCCTGACCAGTGCATGTAGGCCCAATTCTTTCAGAAGCCAGACTTCGATAAACGGCACCAGTTGGGCATCAGTCTTTTCCTACGAAACTCCAATAATCCGAATGTTGTTCCTTCGGGATCTGTTTTCCAGATCCTCCACTTTAGCTTGCAAAGACTCTATCAGTTTCAACTGGGCAGAGGCCACTCTCTCCCGCCGGCCCTCCTCCTCCTCAATGGCGACCACGCGGTGTTCCAATTCCTCCACGCATTTTCCAACCTCGGTCAGAGAGTCCCCCATCGCATCCAGCTTTTTCAACACTTGGTCAAATTTGGGGTCTAATAACTTGACCACCTCTCTGGCCACCTCATCTGTTGCGGACGTCATGCTGTCGGCTCCCGGAGATGCCGGCTGCGACAGCGCGGCCGCCGCGGGCCCCGGTTTCCCGCTCTTCTCCCTCTCTTTTTTTTGGGTTACAGGCATGGCAGAGAGCTGGGAGTCAGCTCGTTCGAAGCAGCTCAGCTTCCTTTCGGCCCCAAAGGAGACCTCGGCGATCCGGCTCAGCAAAAGCAAGGTTCTTGCAAAGATAAGTCGGGGCAGCCCCAGAGCGAGCCAGGATCCTTCCTCACTCGCTCATGCGTCACGTGATCTCCCCCAAAGAATTTCTTGCACCTTTTTAATGAGGCTGGATACAAAGTCTCAAGAGCCAAGGTGCAATTATGTCAAACAAGTTAAATACCTAGGATTCCAGTTATCCAGCGGAATTTGACGCCTGGGACCAGAACGCAAAGAAGCTCTATGCAGTATTCCTACTCCAACCACCAGGAGGCAAGTGAGAGCCTTCTTGGGTGCCGCAGGGTACTGTCGTATATGGATCCCCAATTTTGCGCTGCTAGCAAAACCATTGTATCAAGCTACCAAAGGAATGGAAAAGTCTCCATTGGAATGGGGACTTGAACAGGATGCAGCCTTTTGATCTTTGAAAACCTCTCTGATGTTATCACCAGCTCTGGGTCTACCAGATGTCCAGAAAACCTTTCAGTCTCTATGTCCATGAGTCACAAGGAAATATTCTAGGAGTGTTGACTCAATCTCTTGGATCTTGGCAACGGCCAGTAGCCTACTTAAGGCTGGCCCTCTTGTTTGAGAGCTGTTGCAGCTACAGCCCTCTTAGTGAGCAAAGCTGACAAGCTCACCCTGGGACAAAATCTTCAAGTTACTGTACCGCACTTTGTTCTGACCCTCATGGAACACAAAGGAAGTTTCTGGCTCACAAATTCACAAATGTTGAAGTATCAAAGTATGTTGTACAATTGATGGTCAGTCAAGCTCTGAATACTGCTACGTTGTTACCAGTTGGTCTTGACCCCCCTGATCATGACTGTCTAGAAACTATGGACACTATATTCTCAAGCTGCCCGGATTTGACTGATGTTCCTTTGGAG
The DNA here is from genome assembly GCA_033557465.1 of Ichthyophis bannanicus. Taxonomy (NCBI): domain Eukaryota; kingdom Metazoa; phylum Chordata; class Amphibia; order Gymnophiona; family Ichthyophiidae; genus Ichthyophis; species Ichthyophis bannanicus. The sequence continues at coordinate 385,688,230 of CM066035.1, read as the reverse complement.
AACCCTGAACGGACTTTCTTTGTGGATGGAAATAGTCTCATCATCAATGGACATTGTTGTGCCGGATATGCAGTGGTGACCCTTGATCTGGTAGTTGAGTCCTCAGCCCTGGCCCCAGGAACTTCAGCACAGAAAGCTGAACTGATAGCTGTTACTAGAGCACTGACAATAGGAAAAGGGCTCTGTCCAAATGTGTACACAGATTCCAAGTATGCTCTTACAACCTTGCATGCACATGGAGCCCTGTACAAAGAATGAGGGTTGATAATCTCAGGAAGCAAGTCCATTAAGTATGGCCCCGAGATATTGACATTATCAGATGCATACTGCCTACAGATCTCAGAATTTAGGAAAAGTAGAATGTATGAATAGAACCCTGAAATCTCAGTTGTCCAAACTTTGCCAAGAAGTTCACCTGAAGTGGCCCCAGGTTCTTCCTATAGCCCTTCTTAGGATATACTTAGTCCCTATTAAGTCTTTAGGAGTTTCCCCTTTTGAGATTCTGTATGGGCAACCCCCACCTATTGTACAAGGAATAAAGGGAGATATGAAACCGTTTAGATCTGAAATTACTAGACAAGAACTATTGGTTTTAAGTTCTGTTTTGCAGAATCTTCATACGTGGGTACAAGATCAGCTGCCCATCCATCTAACAGAACCCCTGCATCCTCTCAAGCCTGGAGTCTCGGTGTAGATCAAAGAGTGGAGAAAGACACCGTTGGCACCGCATTGGAAGGGACCTTATGTTGTCATCTTATTAACCCCAACAGCAGTTAAAGTTGCAGAACTCGAACCCTGGATTCATCACAGTCTAGTAAAGTCAGCAGCCATTGATAGCACCGTAGAACGGAAGGCAGCTACAAAAGTTTTAGCTATGTGGCAATATTACCCTATACCCCAAAATGATGCTTTTACGCAAGTATAATATGTGATATAATTCTCACCCTTTCTCACTTGCGGGTGAGAATAATCAAAGGGGGGAATGTGGCAGGCTATGGCCTATAATAGTCTGCAAATATGAAAGGCCTGTAAGTTTGGCCCTGATTCCAACCCCCATCATAGCTAGAAAAGAACCAAAAATCTGTGAAAAATGAGAAAACTGTTTTAAACTGCTTAATAAGAAGTTTTACATGAACCCATAAGTCTTTCATTATTCTCTTGTCTGCAGAAGATAGAAATGTTTCAATACATGCATTCCTGGAGCTAGAGATGATCTTGCAGTAGAGAAGTATCAAACCTAGAAACTGTACCATTGTTAGAACAGTCCTAGAGGTGGGAGCGGGGTGCTAGGCCCAGAAAGGATCTCTGATTGGATACGTGCAGGGGGCGTTGGAACCAATAGAAAGTCTGCATGTATCAAACTGAAGAAAAGGTATAAATGAATATGTTTCTGTGAAAACCTTGCTCAGTCCTTTTTTGAAGCTCTGACTAACTGAGCCATGTGCACAATAAATTGGCTTGGATCTTTGAACTGACTCCTGGTATTATTTATTGCATGCTTATCAGCTGCTACAGGACCACATCACTAGAAATTGTGAAGGTTTGCTGGAGGTCAGTCTGGAGTGAAGCTGGACATCTGAGTATGAGAGGGGCTCAGAGTAGGATGTAGAAGAGGCAGAGATGGGGTTGACTCCCCAAATATTTGAAGGGACAGCATCCTAAAATTTAAACATGCATGATACTATTAAAAGCAGAAAAATGGGCAGTGGTTTGTTTAAGGGCATATAGCTGGAAACAGTGAAGGCAATCATATACACGGCAAGCTGAAAATGCTCAAAGAAAAAGTACAACATAGGAAAAGGCAATGGAATGGGCTAGCATTGTAAAAGAGAGGATTTTATTAGGATAGGTAAAGCAAATTATTGATTTAAGGGTAATATAATGAAGACTGTTGTCTGTTGCAATTTTGGGGAGCTAGAAAGTTTATTATTTTACATAGAAAATAATTTCTCTCATAGAAAGTAATGGAGTGCATTAATGTCTATGGACGTTTCCCTGACGAGCTGAAAATAGCAAACATTCCATGATAGACAGTTGCAGAGTGACTAAAGAAGACTCTTTTACTTGACTCTCTATTGGCTAATTCATAGCAATGCCACAGAAACACCAATAGTAGTGCAGAAGAATTCCACAGATTACCCAGGTAGCAGTAGAATGTTGGTAGAGTTTGCTAGTTGTTGGCAATGAGTGCAGAACTGCTTTTAAGAGCTAGTACAAAGCTTGTTCTAGTCATGTCATAGGTGAGAGTGCTGTGTTCAAAAGAACTGTTTAATTAAAACTCAGGTATAGTTATGATGCTACACTGACTGCTTTTATTGACTATTACTGTAACCAGGATGTACTAGTGAAGTGGAAGCAAATATTTGCATCAGGGATCTCAGAAAGAGACTCCTGTAAAAGGCCAGAGAAGGCTTAAGAGACAAAGATGTTATTGACTGTGTCCACTTATACTCAACTGAGACCTATGTTTAATAGCAAGGGCTGAGAATGAGTGTTGAGTGTGTGCTAGGAAATTTTATAATTTTCCTTGCCTAGATTTATTTATTTATTTTTTATACTGTGCTCTTTAGAATCAGTGTGGTTTACATGTATACTAACAGGTACTTTTTATTCCCTTGTCCCCGAAGGGCTCACAATCTAAGTGTACCCGAGGCAATGGAGGGTTAAGCAGCTTGCCCAAGGCCACAAGGAGTGGCCATGGGACTAGAGACCCCAGTCCCTCTGGCCTGAAGTTGCTTGTCCCCATGCAGGAATTGAACCCCTGGCCTTCTGGCCTATGGTAGCCTGTCCTAACCACTGAGCCACTCCTCCCTCTTTTTTTTGTGTAAAGATTTTTATTGAAAGATAATAGCGTAACAATAATAAGTCAAGCATCTGGATTACTACATGTATCAAGCCCCTCTCCCATCTTCAATGAAACCATACTTGTATCCAGGAAAATCTGGAATGTCCCAAACATTAACAGTAGGATAAGTAAAGAGTAAACCAATTATCATGAAAAAGTTGGCAAAACAGTCAAACCCTGAAGGGATAAGAAATACTGTACTATACTATGTCCTGGATCACCAAGGAAAATGATATAACTGTCAAAGTAGTACCAACATCTATAAAGTGGGATGGTTTCGCCAATAACCTACATCTAAACAACCTTTCATTCTTTCAATTACCCCCCACCCACCCATGATACTCCCCCCCTATCCCCCTGCCCCACCCCAAGCTTGAGGAGAGAATAGGATAACTGTAAAAAATAAGATTTAAAAAAAGGCAACGGAGATACAAGTCAATCCTCAATTGGTAAAACCATTCCTACCAAAATTTGGATGTTCAAATATTTATTTTCCCAGAACACAGATGTAACTCAACTTTCTAAAGGCAGAAATTGACTCCATAGCTGCTGTAATCTATCTGGTTTGCCTCTCAACTCTGATGTGAGTTTCTCCATTTTATATATGTCCCAAACCTTTATTAACCATTCGGTAAGAGTGGGCACAAAGCTCCATTTCCAATAACAATTAATTACCGAACGAGCCGCAAGAAGCAAGCATTGTACTAGTCGGGCAGTATTGACTGGTAAAAGATATGGGTCAAAATACCCTAAAACACAATAGTCAAGACTACAAGGGAAATCAATCTGCAATTTCTGAGTGATTTGGGCATGGATTTTCTGCCATAAACATTGTATCTTTGAGCGGTCCCACCACATATGGCGGAAAGTTCCATGACCACCACAAAGTTTCCAACATAAAGAATCATCAGCTCGCCCCCAGCAGTATAAGGATACTGGGACAATAGTCATACGTGTCAAAATTCGCAACTGGGTGTTAACCAATGATAGAGATATGGAGCATTTATGGGAGTAATGGATGGTATTGACCCAAAAATATTCAGGTATCTCCGAGAGATCTTGTTCTTATTGTATACAAAAGGATGGAGTAGGTAGAGACTCAGAGATATCTATTAAAAGAGCATGATAAAGTCTGGCCAAGAAGGCTTTCGTAAATGAAGTCGCAAACATGATACGTTCCCAAGGTCTAGGTGTCCTCATTCCAGCTTCCACTAAAGCCCGTGTATGAAAGCAATGCCTAAATTGTAGATATTGGAAAGGGGAAAGGGAGCAATGCAGTATCTCCTCTAAATGAGACTTTGATAAACAAGCAGATTGTTCAAACATAGAAGTTAGATAAGCATTCCTTATAGAGGAAAGAAAAGAAGACCCCAGATCCCTAACAAAAGGAAAAACACCAATCGGTGAAAAAGGTGACCATGAAGAAGGAAGTGAAGTTTTCACGCAAATTTTTTTCCAAGCAGTCCATACGGGAGCAAGAAAAATATCAGATTTAAGAGTTTCCCCCACTCCCCCCACAGAAAGGAAAGGTACGGCCCGTAGTGGAATTGGATTTACCCACCTAGCTTCTAAGTCAATCCAGGAGGAAGAAGTATTACAATACCAAAGGTGAACTGCGCGTAAACATGAACTGATATAATAGAGCTCTACATCTGGGAGACCAATGCAACCTGCTGACTTGGGACGGGTCATCACAGACCAACTGAACCTAGGGCGGCGACTTTGCCATATGAAACCCATGAGTATTCTACGTAATTTTGTAAAAAAGGAACGTGGAATCATAATAGGAAGTTGCTGAAATAGACATATGAGTTTTGGTAATAATAACATCTTAATTGTGTATAATCTTCCCAACCAGGATTCTGATAAAGGCTGCCAAACCAAGACCTCTTGGGCTATAGACGATATCATAGGAAGGTAATTATAAGAATAAAGTTCCTCTAATCGTTGGGGTATCTGAATTCTGAGATATCTGAATCTCGAAACCACGGGAAATTTACTTGTCCCCAGACAGGAAGGTATACCAGTCAAAGATAGACAGGGCAATAAAGCAGATTTTTGAAAGTTAATAGTGTAACCTGAAAGATGTGAAAATTCCTGAAGTAAAGAAACCAAGATAGGTAAATCAGTAGCAGGATCATGCAAAAAATCAGAGCATCATCCGCATATAGGGATAATATGTGATATTGATCAGCCAAAGTTATCCCAAGAGGAAGGGGCATGAGTTCGGAGTTGTATAGCCAGAGGTTCTAATGCGAGTGCGAAAAGAAGAGGGGACAACAGACATCCTTGCCTCGTTCCCTGCTCTAAGATAAAGGGATGTGAAGTAAAGCCATTAATCTGAACTGTGCTTACAGGAGCCTTATACAGAGCCATAATCCAAGATTGAAAAGAGGGACCAAAGCCAAAAGATTGCAAGGCGTACAATAAATAACGCCATTCCACCTTATCAAAGGCTTTCTCCGCATCTAGAGAAACAATAGCATAACTTCCTTCAATCTTGTGTAAACTAAACATAATATCAATGAGCCGTCGAACATTTTCAAAGCCATAGCGGCCTTTGATAAACCTGGTCTGGTCAGGGTGTATAATATCCTGAATTCTAGATTCTAAACGTAAGGCAAGAATTTTTGTGAAGATCTTATAGTTTGAATTAAGTAATGAAATTGGTCGATAATTATTGCACATTAATGGATCTTTACCTTCTTTTGGCAATACTGTGATCATAGCTTGAGACATAGACCCGGGCAGACATTGCTGATGTAATATATCGTTAAAGACCCGAGATAATATAGGGGCAAGACAATCCGAAAAGGTTTTATAAAATTCAGCCTGTCCCAACCACCGAGCCACTCCTCCCTCTTTTATTCAGGGAAAACAATTATCTTTTATTTTGTAATAGGCAAAGACAGTACAGGGTTCTGAGTCAGCCAACCGAACTGTTAATTGAATTTTTAAAAATATAATTTTGCTAAGAGGAAAGAGAGAATTAGCTTAGTTAGGGTTTTCCTTTATTTTTTTTAAGTGAGGTAGTAGATGGTTTTCCTCAACTGCACTGTTTTCCAGGATGACAGCGTCACGTGTGAAGTGAACAGTATCTCATTGAACTGAACAGAGTCGAGATAAGTATACACCAACAGATATTGTATTTTTTTTCCTCTGGCCAGAGGTAGGGTTGTTTTTTTTAGGAGCAGAAGCAAGCAAGACTAAAACATGAACATTTTATTTCATATATATTAAATATTGGATTTCTTTTTGTTACATAAAGATAGACATGAAATGCAACACTGTAAAAGAAAAGCAATACAAAGTATAAATTATTATTTTACATACTTTATGAAAAATGTAAAATAGAGAAGCAGTTAAGAGAGAAAGTTACTTATCTGAGCTGAGCTGAGTGCATTCAGAAGAAGTATAACTGTGAAGCAAAAAGTGAAATAACATAATTGTTATACACTGTTGCACGAGAATAATTTGTTGTCAAGGATAAACAATAATTACTTCTTTCTGATTAAAATAAAAATCTGTTTATTTAGCTTAATAATCTCCATTATACTCTAAGTTGCATCATTGCATGTTACAATTTATGGTTTAACATTTTATTTCCTTCTGTGAAAGCAAACTGGTATTATCTATTAAATCTATTTTGATCTTACTCACTCAGCTACTGACACAAACAAACCACAAACCAGGCTTGCTTACAAGAGCTCTAGATGTGGTGTAGTTAGATTTCAGTAAAGCCTTTGATTCTGTTCCACACAGGTGACTTGTAAATAAATTGAATGCTCTAGGAATGGGTTAGAAATTGTTTGAGTGGGAGGTAACAAAGGGTACAGATAAATGATGCTTACTCTGAGGAGAAGGATGTTACCAGGGATCAGTCCTTGATTCTTTTTAACATATTGCGGAAGGGCTATTGGGTAAAGTTTGCCTCTACGGATGATACCAAAATCTGCAATAGAGTCGATACCCAAGGGAGCGGTACAGTATAGGGGATTTTATTTATTTATTTATTTACGGTCTCTTCTATACCGCACTATTCAGCATCAGCGCGGTTTACATGGAACAAAAATGCTCAGTACAGATAACATGTATGAGTTTACAGATAACAGGGTAAGAAACTTGGATAACAGGGGAAACTATTTACAACATTTGCTACATAATCTTGGATAACAATGGTAAACTATTTACAAATATTGATACATAGAGTCATATGTTAGGGATTCAGTAGATACAAATGAACCACTAGGGTTAGAGAAACTTTCATGGCATGTTGTTGTTAGAGAAACTTTCATGGCATGTTGTTGGGAAACCATATATTTCCTTAGCGGATTGGCTCTCTATCTCAGTGAGTTGGTTCTATGAGATACTTATTGAAAAGATGGTATTTGAGGGCTTTCCTGAATTGTGTGAGGCTTTCAATAGCCTGGATATCTGGAGGTAATGCTTTCCAGCATCTTGGTGCGCTGATGCTAAACGCCCTATTGGCTGTAGATGCTGTGCATACTGTTAATGCTTTCGGTACTTTTAGGGTGTTTGTCGCTGCGGATCTCCTCGCTCTGTTAGGAGATGTGATGTGGATGAGGGCAGTTATTGATTCCGGGGAGAGCTTGTGAAGAGCTTTAAAAGTGAGTAACAGAGTCTTGAACACTATTCTAGCCTGGATAGGTAGCCAATGTAGTTGTATCAGCAGAGGTGTAACGTGGTCGCTTCTGAGGCTCCGTGGATGACCCTTGCTGCAGCGTTCATGGCGAGCTGCAGAGGGTGTAAGGTGGATAAGGGCAGGCCTTGAAGGATGGCATTGGCGTAGTCAAAATGAGGTATGATCAACGCCTGGTATATAGTCCTGAATCATTCGGTTCAAGCATGGATCGTAGATGCCTAAGTGATCGGATCTTATAGTATACTGCCCTGACTGTATTCGCTATGTGGGCTTTCATGTCCAGGCGTTGATCTAAGGTGACTCCGAGGTAGCGTATTGATGGTTTAGAATGTAATTCTGCATCTTTTACTTTAAGGAATTGTGGTGGTGTGAAGTTAGGGTTCCTCGTAATGAAGAGTACTTCCGTTTTCTTATGCTGTATTCGGAGGTTTTGGGAGAAAAGCCAGTCAGAAACTGCGTTGAAACAGCTCGTCAGTGGAGAGAGGTCTAGATGTTCCGTAGAGAAGGGTATGTACAGCAGGACATCATCAGCGTATAACATGCAGTCCACATTGAAGGATCGGATGATTTTGCAAATTGGCTGCATGTAAATGTTAAACAGGAGGGCTGATAGGGAGGATCCTTGTGGGACTCCCTGCTTTTGGTGGAAGGGTTCCGATGTCATGCCACCAGAACGCACATGTTGCCATCTTCCAGACAGGTAAGATCTGCACCATTCAAGCGCTCTTCCAGTAATGCCTTTCTCAATTAGTCGACCGATGAGAAGTTCGTGACTTACTGAATCAAAGGCTGCAGCGATGTCCAGAAAGATGAGAGCAAATCCTTGATGGATGTCATCAATGCCAGTGATTATCTTGCAGAAGAGGGTGGTAAGAAGAGTTTCCACTCCATGGGATTCTCTAAAACCATGCTGGCAGGGGTTCTAATGGTGCGGCAGTGTCAACGTGATCTTGTAGTTGTCGTTGTACCTCTTTTTCGATGATCTTCGCAAGTAGAGGTATACTGGATATAGGTCTGTATGATTCTACTTTTGGGGGTCAAGTTTGCAGTTTTTCAAAGAGGTCTGATAGAGGTGCGCTTAAGAGCTGAGGGGAAGGAACCTGTGTGAAGGAGAGGTTAATTATATTGGATAGTATTGGGCTGAAGTGGCTGCGGAGCTCCTTGATCCAGAAGGCTGGGCATGGATCGGACTGAGATGTGGAGGTGTTAAGGGCCATAATAGTGCTTCAATTCCATTCTTGGTAGGGGTAGAGAATACAGTTAGAGCTGCAGGGTAGTCACGTTCAGGGTGGTGGTTGTAGTCAAGATATTGATAGTCTGGCAAATCTTGGATTGTGCATAGTTAGCAAAATCTTGTGGGTGAATCTCAAATTGGGGTCCAGGGGTTGGTTCTTTAGATAGAGTCTTGACTAGGTCAAAAAGATCATGGGGTTTATTAAGTGATCTCTTTAAGGTCTCAGAGTAGTATTGTTTCATTGCATCGGTGGTTGCCTTGCGGTGTGCAGCCAGGTGACAGTTGTACGCTGTCTGGTCAATTGAAGAGTGGGATCGGCGCCATCTCTTCTCGAGTTTCCGTAATTGGGTAAGAGAAACTCTAAGATTGGCTGTGTACCATGGAGCGCTGGTTCTTTTCCCTGGGGGCTTGTTGGTTGGTGTGCGTAGGGCTATTGCACTAAGGCAATTGTTCCAATGTGTAATCAGGTCGTCGAGGTTCGAGGTGGTTTCATTAATGAGTTGTTGTGTTTCCGTGAGAATAAGGTCTCTGTTGAAAGGCTTGAAACATCTGGAGTGTGGTCTTGTAATGTTGCTTGGGATGATGTGCTTCTGTCCATGAAAGAAGAGTGGGACTTGGGCATGATTGTTTCTGATGAATTTAATGTGGATAAACAGGTAGAAAAGGAAACAGCAAAAGCCAAGAATGTGTGGGTGCATAGGGAGAGACATGGAAGCAGGAAAAAGCACTTTTCAAATTCCTATTTGTGCCAAGGAGAAGATATAGATAAGGACATAGCTGCTAGTAGTTTTAAACTTGCAGCATTATTCTGGAATTGGACATGCACCTGGATCTTTTTATCGCCTCCCTGGACTTGCCTTTGTTGTGCCCAGGACCGTACCTAGCCCTGTGCGAGCAGTGCGGCCACATAGGGTGCAAAGGCTTAAGGGGTGTATTTCAGCTGTCTGCTGTTGCCTGCTGCCACCACTTTTTCTTCACTCAGTGCCATAGGAGACGTCCATAGAACTGCCTGTCTTGCCTGCCCTAAGTTCCCGTTGGTCTGCCTGTGCAGCAGTATCCTGTTGCCATGGCACCATCATGTCCAGAAGGAGCAGCAGATGACCCAGCATGGGGGAAGCCCCCTTGTCCCTCTGCCCGGCCCCTGAGGGGGTACCCCAAACCTTGGGTCAGCCCTTGGGAGCACCCCCACCATGGCATGCTGGGGCTGGGGGGCTGGGGTGCCAGATTGCTACACACCCTGTGCTTATTCCACCTTCAAGGTGGAATAAACTGGGCATGAGGCAGACAGCCGGCAGACGTACAGGGCCCTGAGCTGAATAGGCCCTGTACATTCAGCCACAAAGCTACTCCCTCACTCTGCCTTCATCCTGCCCCCTCCCACCCTTGACCTGTGCTTTCTGCACAGTGGCCATATATGTGTGGGGAGCCTGGTTTGCAGCATACAGTCCATGAAAGTAGCAGGGCTGCATGTCCCACTGGTACATACAACCCTGCTATTCGTGTGTCAGAATGACCCCCTATGTGTCTTTAGAAAATAAGTTACTAATGTAAAGTAAGAATTCAATAACAGCATTCTACAAATCTGTGTTGGAAAGAATTTGTGAAGCTGTTTCTGCATGTTTTTCGTAATTGTTTCAATAGATGACTGATATGCTTGTGTGGGTTTATGTGTACTATGTTTGTTTATTTATTTATTTAAAAGTATTTACATCCCGCTTTATCCTTGAATCAAAGCGGATTTCACTGCAAACCAATCAAGTAGGGTAGTGCGGGGGGTGTTGGCATGCAGTGGTTGTGAAGGTAGTGTTTGTGAGTGTGTGGATAGGTAAATCTTGATTTGGGGTGCAATATATACAGGTTGAGCTATCTACATTTTGGCTATATACATTTTAATAAGAGTAATAGGATGTTTTTATGTTGTGGAAGTCATGTCTTGTGTAATTCGTTTTGTGGGGTCTTTAGGGTGGATTGGTGGTCTTCATTGAATTGTTCAGTGAATAGGGTGGTTTTAAGTAGCTTCCGGAAGTCTTTTATATCTGTTGTTGATTTTAGCTTATCTGGGAGGACATTCCAGATAGCAGGGGCAGCAAAAGAGAAGGCTCGCATGGATGTGGATTTGTTGATATGTATATGAGTGTATGTATATGAGTGTATGTATGTATGTGCATGTATATGTGTGTATGTATATGTATGTGTATGTATATGAGTGTATGCATATGTATATGAGTGTGACGGATCACAAATTTGTTTATTTTAACTATGTTTACTCGTAATACTGTGGTAGCCAAGACCTATAGACTAGGCCATAAGCCTGAACCTGAAAAATGACAGGCTTAAGAACCAAGCCTGGATTTCAGTAGTGCTGAGACATAAAATTAAAAAGATAGAATTAAATGCTGCTTTAGAATGAAATGCTGCTATAGCAAAGTTTGCACAAAGTGAATACAATGCCTGTATGTTAAATCGTTACTCCAGAATTGATACTTACACATTTTAGGAGCTAGATATGACCTTGATGAAGGAAAGTAACCAGGTTTGAACCAAGCCATTGTTCAGCAAGCTAGAGAAAGCAGAGCAAAGGGCATAGACCCTGATTGGTCAAATTCAGGGAAATGTCAGACCAATAGAAAGTTTGTAGAAATTAGCATGAGACCAATGGAAAGTTTTCATGTATCAAGCTAGAAAAGCGGTATAAAAAGTTATGTTTCTATGAAGAGCTCCGCTCAGTTACTTTACAGTTTTGACTGACTGAGCCTGTGCACATTAAACTGGTTTGGACCCTGTAAATTGACTCCTGGATTTATTCATTGACTGCAGTTTGCCGCTACATTTCTTGGTGCGTTGGCCGGGAAGTGCGAGTGGTGGATGGTATTCAAGTGAATAGTCCACGTAATTCGCCTTGAGGTTTGGTCCGGTTGGAGCCATGTCTGTTCGACTGCAGGGGAAGCCTCAGGGTGCCGCTGATCACTTTGTATCGGAGAGGGTTCTGCCTGACTCGGCAGGCCATCGGGTCAGCTGGTCAACACCTCCAAACCGGGGGAGTCCAGGGTCCAACTCAGAAGCTGGTGTGGTATCGGGGACCGGATCCAGTGAGTATAGAGTTTTTGTATTATTAAGTCAGACAGTACTGGAACCTGGAACCATATGGTAATGGGAAAAATGGTAAAAGGACACTGATCACGTCCGGAGCGGTCCGAGTACTCTGGCAAGGGCTATTAAGAGCGCAAGAGGAAACTACTGACTCTTTCTGGTAATAAAATCATGATTAACGGTAATGGTAAAGTTTGGTAAGCCTAGATAGTCAGGATTGGGCTTTTGGGAAATGAAATTGTGTTTGTGTGTGAGATGTGTGTGTTGTCTGTTAAAACCGCGCGTTCCCTTTCTGGTATGATGTAAGATTACTGTTGGGTAATTTGTAGAACAGTTTACCGATTAAGAAATAGTATTAAGCAGAAAAGAAGACAGAAGGAAACAAACTCAGTTGTCACTTTTTCAGTAAAGAAGCTGCCTTTCAGCACAGCATGAAATGAAACTAGCCAGGGGAATGAGAAGGGGCGTGTCTGGAGAATGGAATGTATAGTAGTTGTTAACCCTGTAAAGGCGTAATTTCAGCTTTCTATAGCTGAGTTAGTTTATGCTTATTTCAGGAAAATTGTACCTGTTTTATTCAATGTGTTTAATAGTGATGTTCCTTCTGCTATGGTCATGTATTATATATCATGTAATAGGAATGTTTAGTCAGAATTTTGAATCCCGATAGTTTTGGGCTTAAGCCTAGGAAAGGGTTAAGTTCTTATTAACCCCGTTCGAGTTCCTGGACTTGTGCGGACCAAGTGAGATAGGTATAATGCAGTTGTGGGCTTAGCTTTGTTTTGTGTTTATGTTCAAAATCTTCAGTAAGCACTGTAATAGTTTAAATAGGCAGTGATAGAAAAATTCAGGAAACTGCTTTTGTTTTCCCTTTGTCCTACGAAGTAGAGGTTAAGAGCCATTCCGAGCCAGTAGTACCAGATAGCGACATGAAAGTCATTTAAATCCTGAGTGAATAAGGAGTTCATCGTGGTTGAATTCTAGTTCCTGATATACTGCGGCAAGCACCTCATAGAAGACATGCTTATTGTAAATAAAAATAAAATGAGGAAAAAAGTATATATGTATTCCAGATATCCACCTACTTTATTGAAAAAAGTATCCGGAATGTCTTTTGAATATCTCCTTCCTAAACTGTAATTTAAAGTACTTTCTTTTGCAGAGACGCTGTTCAGCTTAAATGCGGATTACGGCTGGCAGTTAGCTTCCATGCCAAGTATTATCATTCCAGTCATAAGTAACAGATATGTGGTCATCATGTTTGGTTATTTCTATTGGAATTGTTGTTATCACATGTTGCAAAATAATAGTTTTATATTTTAAGGACTTTAAATTGTTTCTGTTTAGAATGAGCACACACATCTATTATGCTTATTGCAATCAATCTATGCTTATGTTTTCAGCATACCTTGTTTACAGCAATAATATGTTTTTTTTAATAAGTGCACCCAGAGGAATATTATTGTATAGTTCTGATTCGTAGTCCATAGGAAAATGCAGCCTGACTAGCCGCCCCCTCTGTCTGTTGTTAACTAAGTCACCATGGGGGGAGGAAGGGGGGTCAGAGTCCATGCAGATTTCAGTGTTATGTTAGTTGCTTCCTGGCCTCGTAGTTAAATGTTTGAGGGAGAAAAAAAAATCCTGCCCGTTTATTATCTTTATAGGCCAGTTCCCTCAGCTCTGCCATCATCCCGGGCAGAGCCTGGAGCAAGGGGGGGGGGGGGATACCTCCCTGCAAATGTCACTAGCCACCTCCGCAGCAGGAGAAGAGAAGCCCCGGCACAGTTAAAAGTACCGATGACACTACAAGCAGGGATTTATTTGCTAGTTCAGCCTGATTGCCGTATGCCTTCAGATGTACAACTACCAGTAAAGAGAAGGTCACGCAATCCCATTGCACTAGGCCCAAAACAGATCTTCTTGTTGATACTTTAGTTGAATAATGTGGAGGAGGTTTTCCTAATCGAAGGAGCAGAGGAAGTGAAAGGGGTCGTGAAAATGATGGCCCCCACTGGGTGCGAGTCAGTGCGCCCATTGCAGAGAAGAAGGACATTAAAGAAGTGAATGCCCGTATATTAACTCCACCCCAAGAGGGGAGGAGGGAGTACTTGATTTAAAAAAATAATAAACCGAGCACAGTGTTCCAGCAAAGAGAGGGAAGCAGCCATAGAGTGAGTGGCAGCCAAAGAGGGCTAAAGCATGGATGAAAACTAGGCCAAACCGGACTCCAAGTCTCCCTGGGTCCCCAGGAGTCAGTCTGAAAATAGGGGACCAATATATGGACTTTATGGGGAATACAGGAGCAGAATATTAAAGCCAGTAGCCCCTATGTTTTCTTGATGCATCACCATTGTCAGAGCTACTGAGGCTAAGGCCACAAAGCCTCTCCTGCAGAACCACATGTGTGGACTAGGGGGACAGAAAATAACGCACCAGCTCTTGTATATGCCTGAGTGTCCAATTCCACTTCTGGGCCGAGACATGCTTGTTAAGCTCCAGGCCCAAATATCTTTTGCAGAAGGGGGAGAAATGCAAATGACTGTGAACCCAAAGCCTGCTGGATTGATGGTGCTGACTGTTCCCCAAGAAGAAGAATAGCGGTTCTATAGTGCATCTCCAATCAAGCCAGCTAGTTCCTGTATACCCACCAACCTCATAGCCCCACCTGAAGTATGGGCAGAATATAATCCACCTGGCCTAGTGAAGAACATAGCCCCTGTCATTGTCACCCTCAAGCTAGGAGTGGAACCAGTGCATGTGACCAGCCATTGAAAGAATTCACCACCATCTGATGAAACTGCTGAAGTATGGACTTCTCAAGGAATGTCAGTCACCTCGGAACACCCCCTCTTCTCCCAGTAAAGAAGCCTGGGACAGGGGATTATCGCCCAGTACAGGACCTGAGGCGAGTAAATGATGCAGTTAAAACTATACACCCAGTAGTACCAAACTCTTATACTCTCTTGGGACTGATCCCCGCTGAGGCTGCTTACTTTACCATTTAGGACCTGAAAGATGCCTTTTTCTGTGTGCACCTAGCCCCCACCAGTCAACTTTTGTTTGTTTTTGAATGACAAGACCCCACAACAGGAAGGCGGGGCCAACTCACCTGGACTAGATTACTTCAAGGATTCAAGAATTCACCTACTCTCTTCAGTACTATTTTAAATCAAGATCTTTCCAGCTACTATGTGAACCCAGGAGAAAGGGTTCTTCTCCAGTATGTAGACAACTTGCTCATAACCACCAACTCAGAAAGTGAATGTCCACAAACCACCAGTGAACTCTTGCACTCTATTTAATGAGGCTGGATACAAAGTCTCAAGAGCCAAGGCATAATTATGTCAAACAAGTTAAAAACCTAGGATTCCAGTTGTCCAGCAGAATTAGATGCCTGGGACCAGAATGCAAAGAAGCTGTATGCAGTATTCCTACTCCAACCACCAGGAGGCAAGTGAGAGCCTTCTGGGGTGCCGCAGAGTACTGTCATATATGGACCCCCAACTTTGCTCTAATTGCAAAACCACTATATCAAGCCATCAAAGGATTGGAACAATTTCCATTAGAATGGGGACCTGAACAAGAAACAGCATACAAGACTCTGAAGACAGCCCTGATGACATCACCAGCCCTTGGACTACCAGATGTACAGAAGCCATTTCGTCTATATGTTCATGGACCACAAAGGAAATTACTGGTTCACCAACTCACGAATGCTAAAGTACCAGAGCATGTTGTGTGAAAATCCTCAATTGCAATTGATGGTCAGTCAGGCCTTAAACTCAGCTACACTGTTACCAATTGGAACTGACCCTCCTGATCATGACTGCATAGAAGTCATGGATACTGTATTCTCAAGTCGACCAGACTTGACAGATGTACCTTTTGAAGATCCAGAACAAACTTTCTTCGTGGATGGAAGCAGTCTTGTAGTCAATGGACATCGTTGTGCTGGATATGCAGTAGTAACTCTGGATCTTGTAATTGAATCATCAGCCCTAGCCTCAGGAACATCAGCACAGAAAGCAGAATTGATAGCACTCACAAGAGCACTAATACTGGGAAAAGGACTCTGTATAAATGTATACACAGATTCTAAGTATGCATTCACAACATTGCATGCTCATGGAGCCTTGTACAGAGAACGGGGATTGATAACTTCAGGAGGAAAATCTATCAAATATGGCCCAGAGATATTGACAATGTTAGATGCTGTATGGGCCCCCGAGCAAGCTGCAGTTATGCACTGTCGAGGACATCAAGCAGGAAAAGGAGAAATTGCACAAGGGAACAGATTTGCAGATACCTCTGCTCGTAAAGCAGCCATTACCGGACAGACTAACTCAGAATACTACAATTCAAGCAGTTCTATTTCCTGTACCTCTTAATTCATGGGATCCCCGATATACTACAAACGAATTGGACTATTATTGTGAACAAGAAGGGGGAGTACTCAGAAATGGATGGATAGAACTTCCACCACAGGAGGGAAGTCAACCTCCTGGACAAATAGTGATTCCTGAAGGATTAAGTTTAGCCTTTGTTCAAGCATTTCATCAAGTAACACATTATGGAAAAACTGCAATGACAAAAGCTTTGAAACCTCATTTTTATATTTCTTTGTTGGGACCTTTGACAGCTTCAGAAGCTCGTCAATGTAAAATTTGTGCCAAGAACAATGCCAAGCAAGGTCCTAATCTGCCAATAAGAATTCAGTCAACAGGAGTTACTCCCATGAGTAATTTTCAAGTAGACTTTACTGAAATGCCAAAAGCAAATGGATATCGTTACTTGCTTGTTCTAGTGTGTACCTACTCTAGGTGGGTAGAAGCTTTTCCCACCAGGACTGAGAAAGCCAGAGAGGTCACTAAAGTCCTACTTCGTGAAATTGTTCCAAGATTTGGAATACCATTAGTCATAGGGTCAGACAATGGGCCTTCATTTATATCCCAAGTAACTCAACAGTTAGCTAAAGCTCTACAGATACAATGGAAGTTACACACAGCATACAGACCTCAGAGTTCAGGGAAAGTAGAGCGTATGAATAGAACTCTGAAATCTCAATTGTCCAAAACTTTGTCAGGAAACACATTTAAAATGGCCACAGGTACTTCCAATAGCTCTTTTAAGAATACGCTCAGCACCTACTAAGTTATTAGGACTTTCTCCCTATGAGATTTTGTATGATAGACCTTCACCTATTGTCAAAGGGATCAAAGGGGATATGAAGCAGATAGTATCTGAAATTACTAGACAAGAACTATTGGTTTTAAGTTCTGTTTTGCAGAGTCTTCATACGTGGATACGAGATCAGCTACTCATCAACTTGACTGAACCGCTGCATCCTTTCAAGCCTGGAGTCTCGGTGTGAATCAAAGAGTGGAGAAAGACACCGTTGGCACCGCATTGGAAAGGACCTTATGTTGTCATCTTGTTAACCCCAACAGCAGTTAAAGTTGCAGAACTCGAACCCTGGATTCATCACAGCAGAGTGAAATCAGCAGCAGCTCCAGAGCCAGACCAGTGGACATCAGAACATGATCCAGAAGTTCCATTGCGGCTAACTTTGCGAAGACAAGCATATTGAAAAATTCAGGAAATTTAAAAAAAGAGACTGTGCTAATATAGAATTCCTGAATCCCAAGAGACTATTTGTTTATTCTGAAGAGATTATCATCAACAGAAAGAGACTGTAATATGGAATATATTATTTGAAAATCTTTGTGCCATTTTGATCAAGGACAGTGCAAACTAAAAGGACTGTGTCTATTGAAATACGTTGGAATCTACAGCTCTACACACCTACCAATGAAATTGGTAAGGTCATGTACAGCGGAAGCTTGAGGATCTACAATCAACACCACACCTGTTGCATGCTACTGAGAGCAAAACAGGTCAACGTAAAGTAAAGAAGAAGAAGACTTCGTGGTCAAGAATTATCAACAGTTGTACTGGTTTTTCAAAGACTTGCACTAATTCTTCAGAGACTTTTCATCATGATTCTCTACTGTTTCATCTTGATAGCAGCCTTAAGATGCTTTGAACTGACTTTTGCCTTGCCACCTTGTGCTGCATGCATAACTACTACTCGTACTGGAGAAAAGATTACACAGACTTTGCTTTATCATACCTACTATACTTGTACAGGTATAGTGAGTCAATGCATATATAATGGCACGGAACTGAACATTTGCACAAAAGGAAAGAGCAGAACTTGTTTTCACCCATGACAGAATCCATCCTACTATGTGCTGATAATACGATGGAATAATGAAGATGGAACTCTCTTAAATGCTACTCAACAACTTGAAGACCCTACAAAACCTGCAGCTCTATACTTTGATGCTTGCGATGACATAAACAGAAACTATAATCAGAAATGTGGGACTTGGGAGAGAAATTATTATGTTGGTAATTGAAGCACTAGTAGTAATAACATGTTTAATACTTCCATGCATTTTTCCCCTCTGCCTACGTAATATATCTGCAATCATTGAGAATATTGTAGAAAGAAAGAACAGCTAAGCTCTTAGCTATGAGACGGTATCGCTAGAATATGGTCTGTTCTTTCGGAGTATGTTATCAGTTAAGTTACAAGTTGACAATAATACTCCAGTTTCTCCTAATGAATTTTACTTCACTTTTGTTCCCACCATTACTTCAAAAAAGCATAATTAGAAGCAGTTAGGCCTCAGACTTCAAAGAGCCATGGTCTTTATTGTGTTATCGACCTTATGCTCTATTTTGCATCAACGGCCTTATCTCTGCGTTATATATGCTTATATCTTTGACTTGTCCAATGATTTCTAACTCGTGTTTTTCATATATAAAAAGAAATGGATGTTCGTAAATTTTTTTCTCTCAAACCATTATTAGCAGCAAGAAAAGATGAATGCTTATCTTAAAATGTGCCCTAATGTGTGAGGGCACATTTTAAGATAAGCATTCATCTTTTCTTGCTGCTAATAATGGTTTGAGAGAAAAAATTTTAAGAACATCCATTTCTTTTTATATATGAAAAACACGAGTTAGAAATCATTGGACAAGTCAAAGATATAAACATATATAAAGCAGAGATAAGGCCGTTGATGCAAAATAGAGCATAAGGTCGATAACACAATGAAGACCATGGCTCTTTGAAGTCTGAGGCCTAACTGCTTCTAATTATGCTTTTTTAAAGTAATGGTGGGAACAAAAGTGAAGTAAAATTCATTAGGAGAAACTGGAGTATTATTGTCAACTTGTAACTTAAATGAGACGGTATCGGCCTATACCACATAACATGGCAACAACTCAAGTGATTTGTTTCTCACCCATCTTAACATTCAGGGTGAGAATAATCAAAGGGGGGAATGTGGTAGCCAAGACCTATAGACTAGGCCATAAGCCTGAACCTGAAAAATGACAGGCTTAAGAACCAAGCCTGGATTTCAGTAGTGCTGAGACATAAAATTAAAAAGACAGAATTAAATGCTGCTTTAGAATGAAATGCTGCTATAGCAAAGTTTGCACAAAGTGAATACAATGCCTGTATGTTAAATCGTTACTCTAGAATTGATACTTACACATTTTAGGAGCTAGATATGACCTTGATGAAGGAAAGTAACCAGGTTTGAACCAAGCCATTGTTCAGCAAGCTAGAGAAAGCAGAGCAAAGGGCATAGACCCTGATTGGTCAAATTCAGGGAAATGTCAGACCAATAGAAAGTTTGTAGAAATTAGCATGAGACCAATGGAAAGTTTTCATGTATCAAGCTAGAAAAGCGGTATAAAAAGTTATATTTCTATGAAGAGCTCCGCTCAGTTACTTTACAGCTTTGACTGACTGAGCCTGTGCACATTAAACTGGTTTGGACCCTGTAAATTGACTCCTGGATTTATTCATTGACTGCAGTTTGCCACTACAATACATTCAGGATATTTAGATTTAGCTCATTCATTTTTAAGAAGCAGCTTAAGATGAGGAACATTGAGGTAACATAGTAACATAGTAAATGACGGCAGATAAAGACCAGCATGGTCCATCCAGTCTGCCCAGTAAGATGGCAGGAGTAGGTGGACCCCTCCCCATGTCTTTGTTTACGGGTGCACCTACCACTCTATGCAGGCCACCCCTATTTGTTGAGAAATTAGATGGTTCAGTTTATTTTGATTTTATCCTGTTGCTCTAAAGAGATCCACTGTGTCTGTCACATGCCCTATTTGTTGAGAAATTAGATGGCTCAGTTTGTTTTGATTTCATCCTGTTGCTATAAAGGGATCCACTGTGTCTGTTCCATGCCATTTTGAATTCCGTCACTGTGTTTGCCCCCACCACTTCCATTGGGAGGGCGTTCCAAGCATCCACCAACCTTTCAGTGAAAAAGTATTTCCTGACATTGCCTTTCAATTTACCCCCTTGCAGCTTCATATCATGCCCTCTAGTTTTACAGATTCCCCATCTTTGGAAGAGGTTTGTTTGTTCATTATTTCTCTTTAAGTATTTAAAAGTCTGAATCATATCTTCTCTATCCCTCCTCTCCTCCAAAGTGTACATATTTAGGTCTTCAAGTCTCTTCTCATAAGGCTTCTGACGCAGGTTCCAAATCATTTTGGTC
Organism: Ichthyophis bannanicus; assembly: GCA_033557465.1. Classification (NCBI taxonomy): domain Eukaryota; kingdom Metazoa; phylum Chordata; class Amphibia; order Gymnophiona; family Ichthyophiidae; genus Ichthyophis; species Ichthyophis bannanicus. Next base: position 385,667,801 of record CM066035.1, on the reverse strand, counting down.
GCCTTCCTCTGAACAGTTTCCAGTCTTTTTACATCCTTTGCAAGATATGGTCTCCAAAACTGAACACAGTATTCCAAGTGAGGCCTCACCAGTGACTTATACAGTGGCATTAGTACCTCTTCCTTTCTGCTGGTAATTCCTCTTTGTATGCAGCCCAACATCCTCTTGGCTTTTGCCACCGCCCTGTCGCACTGTTTTGCCACCTTGAGATCTACAGAAACAATCACACCAAGGTCCTTCTCCTGATGCATGGACACCAACCTCTCGCCCCCTATCGCGTACATTTCCCTTGGATTTCTTCTACCCAATTGCATGACACTGAACTTCTTTGCATTAAACCTTAATTGCCAAGCATTAGACCATTCTTCCAGCTTTTGTAGATCCTTCCTCATGTTAAAGCACTCCCTCGGGGGAGTCCACTCTGTTGCAAATTTTTGTGTCATCTGCAAAAAGACAGACCTTTCCATTCAGTCCTTCAACAATATCACTCACAAATACATTGAACAGTGCCGGGCCAAAGACCGAACCCTGGAGCACCCCGCTAATCACCTTCCTTTCATCCAAGTGAGCACCATTTACCATCACCTTCTGTTGTCTGTCAGTAAACCAATTTCTGATCCAGTTTGCTACCTTAGGACCACTGTACTCTCTAAGCTGTGCGCGTGTGCGCGCGCACACACCTCGCTGAGAGAGCGCACATACTTTACAACAGAGCGCACAAAAATTACGTCTCTGATTATGATAGAAAACAACACAGACGTCTTAAAATTTAAAAGTTATGATTGTAATTACTAGAAATTTCTCGCTTCATTTAGTAATCGTCTATTTTCACTTAATTTGATTAAAATCAGTGTGGTGTACATACTGTATTCTGACGTGTAGTCAAATTTTAAAGTATATAACTCCGAGTGTCATTATGTGGTGCACAAAAATTTAACCTTCCTTCAAAAGCTGCACACAGCTGATATTTTATGTGCACACAGCCTACAGAAAATTAGAGGGAACATTGCTTAGAACCCATCCCCAAACTACTGAGTTTGTTGATAAGCCTCCTATGAGGGGCAGGTAGATGACATCCATCGCATACCCTGATCTAGTTCTCTGGTCACCCGGTCAAAGAACTCAATCAGATTTGTTTGGCAGGTTCGTCCTTCGGTAAAACCATGTTACTTCGGATCTTGCAACCTGTTGGTTTTGAGAAAGTTCACTATTCAGTCTTTCAGGAGTGCCTCCATTACTTTTCCCGCCACCAAGGTAAGGCTCACAGGCCTGTAGTTTGACACTTCTTCCCTGTCACCACTTTTGTGTAGAGGTACGACATCAGCCATTCTCCAGTCCTGAGGAGCCTCTCCTGTTTCCAAGGATCTGTTGAAGACATCCTTTAACGGTCCAGCAAGAACCTCTCCAAGCTCCTTCAGTATCCCGGGATGTATCCCATCTGGTCCCATGGCTCTGTCCACTTTCAGTTCAGCAAGTTGTTCTAACACCTCATCTTCTGTGAATGGTGTGGTATCTACTTCATTCTCATTTTTATATTTGGGAGTCACATGTGGTCCTTCTCCAGGATTTTCTTTAGTAAAAACAGAGCAGAAGTATTTGTTTAGCAATTCCGCTTTTTCAATGTCACTTTCCACAAGTCCATTCCCAGCACTTCTGAGTCCTGCATTTCCACCTCTGATCTTCTTCCTTTCCTGAATATACCTGAAGAAAGTTTTGTCGCCACACACATCTTTAGCCATGTTTTCCTCTGCCTTTGAATTTTTCTATCCTTATTTCTCTTCTTGTCTCTTTGAGTTTGATCCTGTATTCATTTCTGTGTTCCTCTGTTTGCAAGCTTTTGAATTTTGTGAAAGCTGTGTTTTTTGCCTTTATTTGAGCAGCCACCTCTTTGGAAAACCAAATAGGTTTCCTTCTCTTCTTGTTTTTATTTACTTTTCTTACATATCTATCTGTTGCCCCTTTTATTGCCACCTTTAGTTTAGCCCGTTGCAATTCCACTTCCCTTATCTCTTTCCACCCTGTCAGCTCCTCCTTTAGGTACCTGGTCATTTTATTGAAGTTAGTGTTTTTGAAGTTTAGGACTTTGAGCTTGCTATGATTGGACTCCACCTTGGCTTTTATCTTAAACCACACCATACAGTAGGTATTTTCCTGTGCCTTGGAAGGTTTTCAATCTCTGTTCCTGAGGCAGTGGAGAGTTAAGTAATTTATCCAGGATCACAAGGAACAACAGTGGGATTTGAAGTGGGCTTCTTTCATGCTCAGCCCATTGCTCTAACCTTTAGGCTATTGTTCTACTCCACCATTTTTTTTGGAAACCTCTTATTTGCCTTATCTGTGTTTCTTGACTAGCGTGTAAATCTGTGAAACAGAAACTGGCTCTTTTATATGTGTCTGTATAACACTGCCCTTTAGTAACCTTGTACAAATGATTGGTACTAGTATGAAGTATTTGTGGTCACAAGAGGCAACTGTGGATTGTGAATATGCTATCATGATCTGCCTAAACTGCTTTGGAAAAGATTTGTGCTGCCGTGTACTTTAAAGGGGTTATTTTAGAAGCCCTATTTGTTCTTTGGATGTCTGAAAACAAGCATAGAGATGTCCAAAGCACAGAGACATCCCTGGGGCCATTTTAAAAGCTGGGTCTGTGGACATCCCTAGAATGATCCAAGTTGGAAAGGGTGCATGGTGGAGGTATAGCCAGGGTGTTCCAAAGAACTTGGATGCCCTTGACTGATTTCAGAAATGTCCTGGATGTCCCATACCATGTCAAAGCTTACACTTCCTCCAGGCACAAATAGACATCTGAAAAGTGTTCTTTTTTTCCGGAAAATACAGTATATGGAGGATGTGGAGAAAGAGATACATTGATATGCTCTTTATTTTACAATTTGACAACAAACACTGATGGACTCATGTTGTTATGCCGCCGGACGTCCCCATATGCAACCTTGCTTGAGATGGACATCCCCGCCCCATGGTTTCATGACATGGATGTTTATATAGGTGCTTGGGTGTCCATATCACGGGTGTCTATGTTTCTAAAATAGAGCCAAAACATAGATGTCCTTGGCATTTTTCTGCATGTTCTGCCCTGGACATCCCAGATTGCACTTGGACACCCTTTCTAAAATGCCATTTTAAATATCACAACATTGTTTCTTTAAAGGCTGTAAGAAAAGGCTCCAAAATGGTACCTTTTGAAAATATTACAGATAATTTTTTCCTGTAACAGTCCAATTGAGTGGGACAGAGTAAACGTAAAGGGATGGTATGGCCCAGTTTCCATGGAAGAAAAAGAATCCTTCCCTGGGAAATAAAGGGGACTACATGACTACAGTGGAGACTGTACAGATGAACACTTGCTCTGGCAGGTAAGTGATGAGTTGGGGGAGGTGAATAAAACAAAGTATCTAGGACTGGGATGGAACCAAAAGTAGACCGAAACCAAGTAATGATTAACATAGGGTGATGCTGCCTTTTGCATGTTCAAAATATTTTCTTTGGATCCATTCAAATAACATTTTTCACTCTTCCAAAGCAGCATGGCATCTCTTCCAGACTGGTGAAGCCTAAAGCCACATTAATGGTAGTGGAAAAAGGAGTACTCACCAGTGGTTGTTCACAATCTAAGGGTGCAAAGTCAAAAGGGTGTCATGTTAAAAAGCCCCTTTGTGTGGTTTCTATGCACTGATAGTGTTCCATGGGGGCCATATCTCAGACCTCCTCATTTCACATGAGTTATATATGATATATATTCCAAAAGTAGTCTTATTGTATGTTATTTACACAGAATTCACCCTGTATCTCAGACTACAGAAGCAGAGGAGACCCTGCGAGATGGTAGTATTAATACCAATGGCATTTATTGCCCGTATCAATATCAACTTCAACGTCTGCAATAAGTTCATAACACTGCTGCCCGTATCCTCACCTGCTCTTCCCGCTTCCATCATATCACCCCCCTTCTCATTCGTCTGCATTGGCTTCCGATCTCCTTTCGTATTCAGTACAAATTCCTCATCTTTGTCCACAGGTCTATTCATACTGGCACCCCCCTTTACCTTGCTGATCTGGTCCACATCCACACTCCCCACCGTACCATCCACATGAACCTCCTAACCCTACCTTCCCCTTCCCAAGCCCACCTAGAATCCACCCGCTCCTCCGCCTTCTACTTTCTTGGCCCCCGCCTCTGGAACTCGCTTCCCCTGGACCTCCGCCTAGAGCCCTCATTTAAAACCTTTAAAGCAAATCTAAAAACCCACCTGTTCTGCCTAGCCTCCGGCCTTTCTCCTCCCCATGTCCTCTTTCACCATCCCCACACTGATGCTCCCTGACTTGCTCTATAATCTATCTGCAATCCCTACTTTTCTTTCTCCTTTCCTATCATATTATGGCATTCTCTTCCTATTTTCTACAGCAGTCTCTAATTGTATTTTATAAACCGCTCAGACGCTGTTGTGATGGGTGGTCTATTAAGCAACTCAATAAGCATAAACATAAAATGTCTATACTATTGATATTCTTTGTAGAAATCAAAATGTTAACAAATGAGAGGTCAATATTGGTGCTATTACCTACTTAGAATAAGGAGGAAAATAAATTTGGATGGCCCTGAGATGACATGGTCTGGTTAATACATGATCAATTAATAAGACTCACTTAATTTGGAATCTAATAGAGGACAGTAAACATCATGTCACAGAGACATGGGTAGGCTTAGGTGGTGAACTTACTGTATCCCACCTTTGCCCTAAATGTGCTTTTCATCAGTAGCCCAAGTCAGAGGGGCATAATGGTAGGGCTGTAGTAGTATTTCTGAATAGCCTGAGGACAGATTTACTAATATAAAGTATTTGGAAGGGGCTGAAAGGGCTTGATAGTCAAAAGGGTTTATCACTGAACTGAACCAACTAACTGGATAAACCCTGCTGAGGGATATATTTAGTAGAACTGGACAGCGTGGGCTGAATATTGGGCTGTAAGCCAATTTAGCAGTAATTATTAGGATTTTGTGTTGAATTATATTTAGAGATTGGAACATTTCTTTTACTTGTTGATTTAAACTTTCATGCTGAGACTGAGGATTGGGTGGGAGGAGATCAGATTAGTGAATTTTTATCTTCTCACAAATCCAAGTGTCCCTTTAGATACCATTTTGTTGGACACATTATCCTGGTCAGATCATTATTATATTTAATTTTCTACAAAAATGCTAGTAGTCAATCAGTACCTAGAAAAAATCTAAAGTTTCCAAGAATTTACCTAAAGTGAATATTGAGGTCTTGGGTGAACAGTTAAGCCAAATTGAATGTGGCGGTATGGAAGGTGTAACAGTGGGAGAAAGAGTAGAGACAATGGAATATAGTGTTGCAAAGTGTTTGATTGCTGGATCTCTAAAAAAAAATCTACCGTTTTTCCTAAGAATTAATTTATTTGGTTCAACTCTAATCCTATTCCAAGGATGAAGGGCTCATGCTTAATATCAGGGCTCAGTCCTTGATTCACTCTAACCAATACTTGATGAGCATTTTCTGTTGGGAGGGAGGTTGGTTAATTTATTTATTTAACATTTCTTCTATACCACCTTTCACGATTATCAAGGCAATTTAAATTGAACACAACTGAACTTACTGTACATAAAACAACTGAACTTACATAAAGCAAAATTAGTGAAACATGACTTGGTGCTACAGGAGCACAATTATTAGTTATCTAACAGGTGGATAAAAGGGTGGTGTACTATTTGTGGCCCTGTAAAGGTGTGACTTATTTACAATGCCATATTGCTTCAGATAATCTTTTGGGTACATATTGGCGGTTAATTGGTAGCTGTCTTGTGAGAACTTATGTATCAGTCCCAAAGAATTCCTGGAAGATGTGGGTTTTAATCTTGTTTCTGAAATCTTTTATGTCTTTTATTGCTCTTATGTGGTTTGATCGATGACATCTTTCTTGTATGCTGGATGTTTTATATGTTGGGAGTTTAAGTAGGTTCTGGTTTTGAGGTCTTCTCTGCCCATTGTGTGGTATAGTCTGTATCTTGCATATGGTCTTGTACGTATTGATTACTGGTTTCTATTTTATGCATGCTTGAATGGGTAGCCAGTGTAAGTTTTTAAGAACTGGGGTGATATGTTCTTATCTTGGTGTCCTTGAGATCATGCAGGTTGTAGGGGCAGTAGTATGCATTTTGGTAGACCTTGGAGTATGGAATTACAGAAGTCCAGAGGAGGTGTGATGATTGTTTGACCGACTGTACCGAAGAGGTTGGCATCTAGTAAAGTTTGGAGGTTGTGTGGTATCCTGATTTTATGATATGCTGAGGCAGATGCTTTCTTAACATGGGCTTGGAAGCTCAGCTTCTGATCTAGTGTCACACCAAGGTATTTGACTTCAGTTTTTATGGGGATATTAAAGTTGTTGATTGATATTGTTTTTGGAGGTAAGTATGTGCGGTCTCTGTTAATGAATAGAACTTCACTTTTATTATAGTTGATCAAGAGGCTATGCTCTTGTAGCCAGTGTGTCAGTTCCTTGATGCATTATTGAATGTTGGAGAAGTATAGACTTTTTGTAATGAAGGGAGTATATAATTCTGGAAGTTTAGCCTCTTGGATACAGGGCATAAAGGTGTGTTTTTTTCTTCTTTGTGCCGATAAATACTCTAAACTTCATTGTGGTATTCCCACATAAAACTTTACTTAAATACAAGCTTAAAATGAATAAGAAGATGCTTTGTACAAGCACTGTTTTTGCAGTACATACTTTGGACACATAGGCGCCTACATATATCTTTATAAAATACACTAAAATTAGGTGCCTTCTCTAAATCTAGGCACCTTCTTATAAAATCACCCTCCTCTACAGGCTGTTTTAGGCACAACAAAGACTCAAGAAACTGCCTCATCTGTACAATTTATCTATCCATGTCTGATAACATCAATTATAGGGATAACTTTCTATGGATAAGTTACCTCTATAACATTATGTAGACATATTCAGTGGTCGGACTTGGATGGATATTGCTGCTAAACAGACACATAGATGGCAATTTTATAATCTTCCATGCAGTTAGCACATGTTTTCAGTTGGGTATGTAGGGCCTATGTTGTAAAATGATGTTAAGTGCATACTTTGCTTTATAAAATGGAGTTATAATGGTGCTCCTAGACTTAGTCACAGCAGTTATGCCTACTCTAGAGCAGGTGTAAAGGCCTGTATCTAGATCCCTTAGAAAGGCACTAAGTTATAATATTTTATAATTGAAGTATGTAAATTTAGACCCCTGCCTATGCTCCGCCTAAGCTCTGTCCCTATAAACAGAAAGTGTGCATGGTGGGTAATACACGTGTGCTTACATAATAGTGACTGCCTAAAGCTGGTCCATACGTGCATGTGCACTTTAAAAAAGGGATTTATATGCATTTCTAATGCCAGAATTTCCACATGTGCTGTATCCTATAGAATCACCTCCATAAAGCAGTAAGGTTTGCTTATTTGTATAGCTTTGTGTGGTCACTGGATGGATAAATCTTGGTCCCTAAGTAAACATACCCCATGATGCCATGTGTCTCCAACAGTGAACAGTTTAAAAAAAGCAAGTTATTTTGGAAGCTAGAGCTGCTTTCGGTTTTTTGATGTCTTCATGTCTCTGTTTAATCCTGCAGTTGCTGAACTGTCAGTGAATGTAAATGGCGGCTGTCCCAGGTTCCCTCAGGCAGTGATGTTTTTAATGTCTTCTGAGTCTGCACTAGGATGAATGCTTTAAGCTGGCACAAGGGACGGCCCTGCATGACATTCACAGCGACATGACCTAAACATTTGAAAATAATTGGTTGACGTGACACATCTTGGTTTCAGAGTCTCTTGTTTGATGTACCATGCCCCATGTGCTGCTACTGGTATTCTCAAGTGCCACAGAGCACACACCTTTCTTCTCTGGGCTCAAAAGTCACTGCATAGGGGTTATGCTCATTATCATGAAAGGACGTAACATTCAAGCAACCACCTCTGCTGTTCCTTCTCTCTCTATAATTGCACTTGCTGCTTTCATTGCTGAGTATTATGAAAATAATAATAAAACGCAATAATAGAGAAAAGAAGTCCTTTTGGGCAAAAGTAGAAAAGCTTGGAAAGACTGCAGTCAAGGTCGGTCTAGCTGTTTTCTAGCTTATATGTCTTCTTTCAGATATTTTGACAGAGAAAAATATGTTTTGTTGTAACGATTATAGTAGAATCTTTTTTTTAGTAGTACAGGTGAGAGGCAGAATATTTCTCTTACTCCTATTGTCTTTAGAACATCATTTATTTTACTAAGAATTTATAGATTTACTAAAAAAAATATAGTATGATCTAACTAACCCAGGAGAGGAGAATGCTATTCTTTTTTGTGACAATATTAACTGCTGCCTCTGTGTTTAGTTTCTTCTTCAAATACAGCTGCCTTCTTACTCCTGTGTATGTGTGTTCTTTAGCCATCGAGTCCATGCTGATTCCTGGTGACCTGGCCCCTAGGTTTTTGTTGCAAGGTGTGGCCGTTTCTGACTACACTTTAGAAAAGAAAGCAAAATATAAGGCTCTATTGTAGCTATAACAACACATTAAGTGCAATTTCATAATGTGCACGTCTGATCCATGGACACATCTAAAACGTAAACGGGTCCCCTTTGAACATAATTCAGCATCTGCGGGTCTGGACCTGCCCATGGGTCCAGAATCAGGCAGATAGGTGTCTTCAGTGCAGCACACACAACTGCTATAAAGGCAGCCCATGCCTCGGACATGGGTAAACGTTTTGGACGTCCCCACGCCCCACCATATCCTGAAACGTTGCACATTATGGATCCTGCCCATCCCTACAATGGCTGGGAAATGCACATATTTTATATGCATAGAAGTGAAACCTTCTATTTACACATTACCATTTGGACCTAGAATTTATTCAGTAGCTGAATTTCATAGTTGAATGCATAACTCTTTCACCTGGAGGCAGATCCTATAACATGTACTGTATGTCTGGCCTGCAGACACCTCTAAATTGAAATCGGGCCACATTTGAACCTAATTCTGCATTCACATATCATTGGTCCGAAATCAAGGAGATAGATGTGTCTGGCGTGGCACAGGCAAAGTGCTATTCAGCCGATCCGTGCACGCATCTGGCACGCAGTCCGCGCATAGGTGCAGACACAGGCCATGTGATATAATGGAGAAACACATCCACCGTCAATATTATAAGACACGGGTACATGTTTGGATGTCCCCATGGCCACTGTATTCTGGAAAGATGTACGTTTCGGATCCTGCTCATCTCCGCGATGTACCTGTGGATGCCATGCCTCCTCAGTAAAAACATGCATCTCCTAAACTTCACACTGATAGTAGTTTGCTGATGCAAACTAGACATAAATGCCAATGATACATGACTGCTGCTGCAACCTAGACCATATACCAGTCCTCTCCATGCCCTGAAAAGTGCTAAGTAATCCCAGTGCACCCTAAGATGGAATAAGAGAATGTAAATATGAACATGTATGTCATGACATACCTTGCATCAAATGGTACTTGGCATTATAAAATGGCCAAAGTATATGTCTACTATGGTCATCTCTATAAACATGCTTTAAACTGCTAAGGAAGGAACCTTACTGAGTGCACAAAACCCAAAACTAACATTTCAGTTCCCCAAAGGATGCATATTGCTAAGCAATAAATGCATGCCCTTTTCATGCCTATTGCCTATAAGTGCACTCATTCTGCTGCTCCGCACTACCGTTCTTCTCTTATCTCTCCCTACACTCCTCTTTAGGAATCTACTCTTCTGGCAGATCACCTCTATCTGTGCCCTTCTTTTCTACAGCCAACTCCATACTTCACTCTCAAAGCATCTTGCTGCTCCTTATGCCTGGAAAAACTACCTGAGTCTGTATGTCAGGATTCTTCTCTGGCCTTTTTCAAATCCAGGCTGAATGATCAGATCTTCATTGCCTCTTTAGGATCTGATCCAACTAATCTCTCTTGTGTGTCCTTACCATTCCTCCTAGATGTATCCTGTGTCTACAGTTACTGTGTTCTCTATCTTGACTAGATTGTAAGCTCTGCTTAGAAGGGACCATCTTTTACATTTTTCTGTACAGCACTGTGTACACATTTTAGTGCTATACAAATGATCAGTAGTAGTAGTAGTAGTAGTAGTAGTATGGCCTTCTGGCTATGGCATTTCATTCCCACATATCTGGGTACTAGCATTTCTCACAACGGCTACACCAGTTCCATCGTGGCATATGTCGGTCTGTATGCATCTACTATCTGTGGGGCAACCCTGTCTGCTTTCCCACAATCTGCTTTGAGGCACTACTCCCCTGGTCAGGCCTGTGTGGGCATGGGAGGGGGGATCCCTGTGCCATCATAACCAGGTAGCCAGCCTCCAGATATATCACCAATCTCGCAGCTTGCATAGATCCTTGATTGAGAAAGGGTGGAGGACTCATGACACAATCTGGGGGATGTTGGCAGATCAATCATGTCTCCCAGTTCCTGGCACAACTAATGTATGGCTACCCTATCACAGTGGCACCTGGTGACATTGTAGTCATCCATATGGTCTAGGTATTGGCCAGCCATTCATGGCCTCCATGAATTGCAGATCAGCACACCAGAACTTCCCTTGCTATCCCCAAACCACACATTCTCACTTGTAGTGACAAAAGATATCACTCTACCAAACTGAATCTATAACTAACAACTGCTCTACCATAATTGCATGAGGTCCCAAGACTACATATATGATCTCCCTTTCTCACTGCAACTTGATTTGTTTCCAGACTGACTCACATACTATTCTTATGTCAACTGTCCCAGCAGTTTTCAGAACACAGGATTTGTTAGGGTCTCCTGGATTATCTCTTTTAGCACAAACAACACATTTCATCATAGCCAGAATAAACACCATTGCTCTTCTTAATATTTCTGTAAGGGTGTTCATTAATTTTTCTTTATCTTAACAATATTTCCTCATCTCTGCTTTCTGTTCTTTATAACTGTATCTTGTGTTTTTCCAGACTACAATCACACCAGTTCAGCACATAGTTGTCACAACCATTCTTTAGCATGGGACGAATTGAAAAGCACAGCAGAATATTTTCTAAGTCCTGGCCTTATTCCACATTGCAGCAGGAATAACGAGGACATCTTCAGGAATATCGCAGAAAAAACATGGACCTTTCCAGAATACGCTATGCATGTCTTCACGGCTGACCATGCCTCCGTTCTGCCCCTTCTTTGCACGTTCTGAGATCCGTGTGCTAGCACCATGGACCTGCATGACAGCAGTGTTTTAGAATATGGTCAGGACATTTTTAGCACATAAACGTCCCCATCGTATGTACAAACCCCTTATTCATGTTCTGGAATGACCTTCATAGCCTCACTCAGACCTGCACCCTTTTTTAAATCATATCATTTTAGGTATTTTGTAAATAAGATGGACAAAGTTATATGTAGTTAAACTCTCAAATTGCTTCTAACTGCTTGACTGGCATTGAATATTGACTCCCTCCTACCTATCATATGAACAGAAAGAGTGGACATATTCAGATAAAGAATATAACTGAACAAGAAAAATGTAACAGAGAAAAGACTATTAGGAACAAAAAAAAATCAGGCCAGGAAACAGAGCCACAACACTACAATTAAAAACATCCAACCATGTAAGAAACACAGAGAGAAGAGTGAGCCTTACAAATATGGCTCCAAAAAATCCACAGCACTTGAATGGGTAATTTTGGACAAATAAACTGTCATACTGTCAAAGTGATCTATCTAAAAGTTGACAGGATTTTGCTATTTTGCAAGTTGTGACAAATTTCAATTGTGCATATGTTTAGTAAGGGTGTAAACGGGGACAGGGCCTGGGTGTTGCATAAGTGGAACCTAATTCTACACAATATTATGTTATGATTTGGGTTCATCCCTGCGCCGATTTAGGCATAACTGCTGTAACTAGACTCAGCACATCTGTACGCCTCTATCCTATAAAAGCCCACCCATTCTTTACTTTATAGAATAGGCCTCTGATACGTATGTGGCAGCTCAATTTGTCTGCACCCAATATTAAAGAATTATCCTCTATGGGGGTCATTCCAGATCCTAAATTGGCCGTTTGCACGTGCACGGGAGATGTGTATCTTGCAAAAACATCTACGACCATATTCCGGTACACGGTGCCCATGCACATCCACAAAGCTTGAATGGGGATGTCAGAACATGCCCAGGAGGGGCAGAATGGGGGCATGGTTTGCCACAGAGACATGTATAACGTATTCTGGAAAGGCCCGTGTACGTTTTTGGACTTTCCCACATACATACCCGTTATTCCTACTAGTGACATGGAATAAGGCCAGTACTTAGAAAATATTCACCAATGTCCTACAATTCTTCCCTACAAGTGAGAGTGAGTGTGTGTGTTTGTGGTTTGAGGGTTGCATTGGAGGATCTGGTGTACTGATCTGCAGTTCAGGGGAGACATGAATGCCTGGCCACTATCTGGACCTTATGGTCTTCTACTCAGGCTATGGAAGCAAAGATAGAGGGGGCATGTTACTAAACTGTGTTAAGCAGTTAATATAGGAATTAGCATCTGTTAATTGTTAATGCAGTGAATAATGCAGAAGATATAATGTCATCTCAGTAGGAGATGCTAAGTGCATCTACAATATCTACAGTGCAGTTAGCACACGTTGGTAGTATTTTCTCTGCATTAACTGCATGGACAGATGCTGGGAATACCCTAACAGTTAATGCAGAGGCTTTGCTATTACTGCTTGGTAATTTGGGCAACTCCTACATGGGCCACAGAGCCTATTTTAAGTAATAGGGATATGCATTCTAGATTCTACAATTGGTTCATTAGCGCACATTAAAATATAGCACATGTTAGATCAGTTTAACACATGTTAACTTAAAAATGAACACAAGCAAATTTGATTTACCCACTTTGGAAAGTTCTAACATGAATTAGAAATCTTTTATTAACACAAATGTATGAAGCAACATTTTTAAAACAATCCAAAATTCTCAAAAAAGTCAGAGAATAAACCAAATGTTTTTCCATTCATATCCCTTTTGATTAAGAGATTGTCCTAGGTATTATATCTGATTATACATTGCATATGCCAACATATGTTGATTTTGTTTTTTCTTAATTAAAAAGAGAAAAAAAATCAACTCAGTTCGATTGAGGACAAAGCTCTACGAAGACTAATGTTGGCTGGCCTATATTAGACATATTGTTTGTGTCTCAGTAGCTAGATCAACTATGTAGCTCAATAGATATAACTATATTATGCTCAGTACAGTCTGTGTCAGATGCCAACTGACAACTGAAATGTCTGAAAATCTGATGTGAAACTTTGAAGACACAGATTTAAATAGCATGCTAATGAGAGGTAATAGCTAAATTCAGCTGATATTCATTAATACCAGATAAGCTATGAAAGGCACATCACATCTAAAATACCCCAAGCACATTAATGTCAGATACAGACAAGCATTAGAGTGTAATTATTCTGTTTTTGAATATTTAGTAGGCAGTGCAAGCTTCTCTTTGCCTCTATGGCAAATTTTGATGTGTCACTGTTTTCTCTGGTACTTGAAAGGAAAACATGAAAGACAGAAAGAGGAATATGGCAGGCACTAAGTGAGGAGGATTTTTAGGCCTAGATATATTTTGGGTAATTTTCTAAGGAGTTAGTGGAACTTTAACTTTCAAAGTTATACAAATAGAATGGACTGACTCAAGGCCGATCCTTACATTGTGAGGGAAAGTATGCATGTATTTCACTATGAAGCATGTTTGCTAAACTGTACTACCCAGTAAGGCAGTGTTCAGTGCACATTAAGGGCCATGTTTACTAAGAATTTTCCCAATAGATACAAAATGGGAGAAGATCTTTAGAAGGTCATTCTAGAATATGAATAAAGGCTTGTATGTGCGCCGGGAATGTTTATATGCCGAAAATGTCTACAAATGTATTCTGGTCCATGACGGCCATGCACGTTTATCTTGCTTGCACGGAGATGTCAGTACGTGCCCTGGAGGGGTAGAACATGGGCGTGGTTTTCTGCAGAGATGTGTATAACATATTCAAGAAAGGCCCATATATGTTTTTGGACTTCCCTACAGATGTGCCCGTTATTCCTGCCAGAGTCGTGGAATAAGGCCAATATTTAGAAAATATTCTGCTGTGTTCTACAATTTGTCTCTTCAAGTGAGTGTGTGTGAAGGTTGCACGGGAGTATCTAGTGTGTTGATCTGCATTTCAATGGGGACATAAATGCCCGGCCAGTACCTGAACCTTACGGATGACTGCAGTGACATCAGGTACCTCTGTGATAGGGCAGCCATACAGCAGTTGTGTCAGGCACTGGGAGATCTGACATCTGTTGTGCCAACATTCCGTAGATCGTGCCATGTAGCCTACATACTTACCCAGTCCAGGATCTATGCAAGCTGCGAGAGTAGTGATATATCAGGAGACTGGCTATTTGGCATGATGCACAGGGATCCCCCTCCCGTGGCCACACAGGCCTGACCAGGGGAGCATTGCCACACAGCGGACTGTGGGAAGGCAGACAGGCTTGCCCCACAGATAGCAGATGTATGCAAACCAACATAAGCCAGGACAGAGAGTGGACATTGTATGGGACAGGTGTAGCCACATGTAGGGAGCTGCTATGAGAAATGCCAATACCCAGATACATGGGAAACAGATGCCATTGCCAGAAGGCCACAGTCATTAAAAGAGCATAGTTATGTCACTCAGCATTACAATGCATCCTTAAAGGAAATTGGAAAGTTAGTTTAGGTTTTTGCGAGGCTGGTAAGGGCCCATACTTAGCATTTTAAAAAGTGTTTTCAGAAATGACCAATGCAAGAATGACTAAGGAGTTGTTATACTGCCATGTACGTTTTGATGCAAGGTATGTCATGACAAACACATTAATATCTACTTCATCTTATAATACCTTAGAGTGCACTGAGATTGCTTTGCAGTGTTCTGGGCATGAAACAGACTAGTACATATAGATTAGTTTGCATCAGCATTTATGTATAATCAGTATTTAGGTTTAATTTGCATCAGCACAACACTGTCAATGAGAAGAGCAGTTTAGGAGATGCACGGTTTAATCGAGGAGGAATGACTGTTGGAGGCATTCACGGGTATATCGCAGAGAGGGGAAGGATCAGAAATGTGTAGCCTACCAGAATACAGTGGATGTGGGGATGTCCAAATTGATTGCAGCATTTACCTGTGTCCTGTAATATTGGTGAGGGACGTGCTTCTCCGTAACACCTCATGGTGCGTGCTTGCACTCATGCGTGGGCCTCACTCTGCAAACGTGCACAGGCCAGCTGATGTGCATGTGCCTTTCTGAGCAAATCTACAAGCTGATTCCAGAAACAAATATCAAAAGTCATCCACTGCTTCCTTCAGAAAACTTATTTTTTTGTCGGGTGTTGCCATGGGAGGGAAGAACTTGGATCACCCCCACCAAACTGCAACATCCATTTCAATCAAACAGGTTCCATTTGTCTTTATTCAATTCAATTTAATGTTTACTTATCTCAAGAAAGGAGCCTCAAAGTCCAAGAAGCATGATGTGCACATTTCGGATAACGCCTGTGTCAAGTGCTGTAACGTATTCCAATTGCTCCGTCTTCGATATGTGCTGCCATAAGTCATGTTGGCTTTTCTAAAGGGCGACTATGATTCTGATAGGCTGAATCAACTCATTGCTCATTAAAGGAACCACCAATGGGTGGAGGGGAAGCCCCATTAAAACGGGGATACCCACCTCCCAGAGGTAACACCAAAAGGAACAGCTGTAGCCAATATATGCGATAGCCAGAGGCGAAGTTAAAAATGTCAATCAAAACTTCACCAATGGAGGGTAGGGGATCTCTCCCCATCTTCAGGATAGCCCTCTTGTCATTGGTCCCTTGTTAAAGAATACTGGGCCAATCAATCTCCTTATTCAAGCCAAAAGGTTGAACCGTGTTCAGAGTAAAGATCCAACGTTGTTCAAGTTTTTGCAAAGAAGAAATGCGATCACCTCTGCGGGGATTCTGAGGAGCATAATCTATAACATTCCTTTGAAAATCAGAAAAAAGGTGGTGCTGCAGTAAACAATATTCCACAATCGGAGCTGATAAAACTTTTAAACTTTGGGGGTGATCCAAGTTCTTCCCTTGCACGGCAACACCCGACAAAAAATATGTTTTCTGAAGGACACGGTGGGTGACTTTTGATATTTATTCATATGTTAGTCACCTCAATGGGGTTTTTTCTTTGAGTGATTTATATTGTCCCCATATGAGGATGGCTGCCGATACTTTTGCCTTTTCTGAAGAGCAACTTGACACCTTGAGACAAAGACCTTCTTTATTTGATGATGTGGTTCAATCAGCTGAAGATAGAGTCTCCCTTATTGAGTTTAAGGTGCTAAAAAAGCATTTGATCCGTGCGCAGCTTCATGGAGCATCTATAACACAATATTTGAAAACTCAAATAATTCCGAGGGGATTACGGATGACCAGAGCCCCCAAAATGTTTGTAGCAGATGAAGATTTTGTTTCCACATGGAATAAGATTTTAAATAAATGCAGTTTTAATCTTATAGCATTGGTAGTGGAGAGGACCGCTAAAGAAGAAAAAATATTAACTACACAAATTAAAGAAACCCAGGAACTTTTGCAATGCTCCATGGAAGAGGATCAATTTAAAACTCTTAGTGAAGATATTGATCGACAATTAAAGGGATTTTCGACTATTTAAAATCTGTCAAAATGATGAAATTTACTCGTGATAAGGTAGATTATAAAACTGGCAGGATATATAGATGGATGTATGAGAAAGAGGCAGAGGAGACACAGAAAAGGGTGACATTTGACGCCTCTTCTGATGATACTGACGATAGTGGAGGGCAGCCCGTACAATATCGAGGATCGTTCACCAGGGGACATCAGGATTTTTGGGCGGGTCAGGGCCGCAGCAGACGGCCTCGCAGATCTTACCAACAAGAATCTTAGGTAGATCCACCAGTCACACGACAATGCTCCCGGCAAGCCCCTCCATTGTAGTCAATTTAACATCATATCCTCTTACAGATCAATGAGAAAAATTGTTAAATTTGGGGTTATCTTTTGTCCCCAGAGTGAATTATTGATGCATTTCAGATGCGGATATCTTTATATTGTTTTTTTCGGAAACTGCAGGTTATGCATTATTTTAAGGATAAACCAGGGTCATCAGATGGTTCTGTTGTAAGGCCTGTCTCTAGATCGTCTCCTCCTGGTATACCTGATCCAGCCATAGTCACCTATCAACCCTTGGTACTAAAAGATTTACAGATCATGGAGTCTTCTTTTAGTCACCGATTTTCTAATTTGGATAAAACCATGCGACAAACTTTACAACACCTATCATCTGACACAGATATTATGATCCGCAGCGCAGATAAGGGGGGCGCTATTGTACTTCAGTCAGTGGCTGAGTACATTCATGAGGTTCGCATGCAACTTCTGAAGAACGGGTTTATCGATGTTTGGATAAGGATCCTTCCCCTGAGTTATGTCAGGAGATTTTGTCTTTGGTTACCAATGCTCTGCAATCAGGATGGATTACAAGAAAGGAACATCAATTCCTGCTTATTCTGCATCCAGTGGTTCCTATAGTATATACAGTCCCTAAGATTCACAAATCCCTTACTTCCCCTCCAGGGAGACCTATAGTTTCTTGCCGTGGTTCTATATTAGAACCTCTGTCCAAATTCTGTGACATTTTTTTGAAGAAGGAGGCATCACAGGTCAAGTCATTTATTCATGATTCCATCCACTTTTTACACCAACTGTCGTTGATTTCTCTACCATCTTCAGATATATTTTTGGTAACTTTGGACGTAATGGCTCTGTATACTAATATTGATCAGACTGAAGCATTAATGTTATTGGGATCTCTGTTTCGGCTAGCTCCATCTCGCATACCAAGATCTTTTCTTCTGGAATTGATGCATCTGGTATTAATGTGCAATTATTTTTTTGTTTGAAGGCTCCTATTTTTTGAAAGCTTTTAGGATAGCCATGGGGGCAACAGTGGCACCATCTATTGCCACTCTATATATGGCAGATCTGGAGGAGCAGTTCGTTTATTTCTCCCCATTTTTTCTGCATGTTTTATATTGGGGAAGGTTCTTGGATGCCATCTTTTTCTTGTGGTTGAAGAGCTTACTTAACCCTCTCCTCACCAGCAACCTACTGGGCTCTTGGAGCTACAGAAAACTACATTCAAAACAATGGGAAGGTTAATCAAAAGACAGCAATAAAATACACACATCTATATAGAAATACACCAAAGCTTTAGTGGAGAGAAACTGAGAGAAACATGTTCTCCCTGTTTACTCTAACTTACTAGCCATGGTTCACTTTATTTATAAGGCTCTTTTAGATGGTACAGCATAATTTCACTTTATTATTACACGTCAGATATACGTATTCATCATATCATAGGTCAATGTCTAATCACTGTAGGTCAGTATGTGGAGACATACATGGGGTCCAAGACATAACTGTTTACTGCTACATAGATCATTATGAGGAGACATACAGGATTCCAGGACATAATTGACATAATTGTTTACTGTTGACAGCTTGATATCTAATAACCCTGAGTACTGCTTGATATCTGCTAACCCTGAGAGTATTTTAGCTAATAACCCTGAGACAGAGAGGCTAGAGTACAACCTGCCCTTTTCTTTATTTATGTAAACCTTCACTTAGTAAGCAAATATATAAAGTTTTATTTCTAAGCAAGGTTCTGAACAGAATTAACTCTTTCTCAGGTTTAGTCAATCTAATAGTGTACAGTACCCTGTACAAACAAACATGCTTTCAGTGGTCTTCAACGAGAGAGGAACTACAGAATTTTGTGGCTTGGTTGAATGAGATTAAACCTAACATTAAATTTACTGAACATATTAGTCAGGAGAGCATTGATTTCTTGATATGAAGATCTTTTTCCAGGATGGTATTGTATGGACTATACTTTTTCGTAAACCAGTTCAAAGGAACAGTCTGCTGAATTATAAGAGTTTCTATCCTGGCCCTCTTCGACGTGGTCTTCCCTTTGGGAAATTTTTAAGGATAAATCATCTTTGTTCTTCAATGATGAACTTCCGGAAACATGCTGCTGATTTAAAATCACGACTTATACATCGTGGGTATCCCCAACGTATTATAGAAAAGGCTTATCATAGAGCTTGTTTTGTCCATCGGGAGTGGCTTATCACTGATGAATATTCCTCTAAGAAATCAGTTTCCCAGGACGTGGTAGTAGGGGTAGTTCCATACATGCGTCATGCCACAGCCATTGTTGGCCTATTAAAAAAGCATTGGTCAGTTTTGCAATTACATCCTTGTTTTTCTAAAACATTGATGATTGCCTTTTCGCGACGGTCTAACTTACGTGATAAATTTGTAAAATCATCTTTGCCAATGGATAGGCTTTCTGATCCGCCAGCTACAATAGTGGGACATTTTTCTTGTGGTGGATACAACTATTGCTCAATGGCTTTGACTGGCTGGGTTTGGATGGATCTGATGCCTGACCGTGTATTCAAACGGCGGTGACATACTACATGCATGTCAAATAATGTAGTCTACTTGCTACAGTGTCCTTGCGCCATGCTTTATGTGGGACGAACGATTCGTCCCATTAGATTGTGATTGGGGGAACACGCGTCTTGTTTTCGTTTAAATGTTTTATCAGCTCCGATTGTGGAACATTGTTTACTGCAGCACCACCTTTTTTCTGATTTTCAATGGAGTTTTAAGATTATGCTGCTCAGAATCCCCACGGAGGTGATCGCATTTCTTCTTTGCAAAAACTTGAACAACGTTGGATCTTTACTCTGAACACGGTTCAACCTTTTGGCTTGAATAAGGAGATCGATTGGCCCAGTATTCTTTAACAAGGGACCAATGACAAGAGGGCTATCCTGATGATGGGGTGGGGGGGATTCCCTACCCTTTATTGGTGAAGTTTTGATTGACATTTTAAACTCCACCTCTGGCTATCGCATCTATTGGCTATGGCTGTTCCTTTTGGTGTTACCTCTGGAAGGTGGGTATCCCTGTTTTAATGGGGCTTCCCGTCCACCCATTTGTGGTTCCTTTAATGAGCAATGAGTTGATTCAGCCTATCAGAATCATAGTCGCCCTTTAGAAAAGCCAACATGACTTATGGCAGCACATACAGAAGACGGAGCGATTGGAATACGTTAAAGCACTTGACACAAGCGTTATCCGAAACATGCACGTCGTGCTTCTTGGACTTTGAGGCTCCTTTCTTGAGATAAGTAAACATTAAATTGAATTGAATTAAGACGAATGGAACCTGTTTGATTAAAATGGATTTTGCTGTCTGGTGGGGGTGATCTAAGTTCTTCCCTCCCACGGCAACACCCGACAAAAAAAATAAGTTTTCTGAAGGACGCAGTAGGTGACTTTTGATATTTATTCATATGTCAGTCACCTCATTGGGGTTTTTTCTTTGAGTGATTCCAGAAACAAGGCATGTCTATACCCATGGATGCAGAATTAGCATGGAATCGTGCCCATTTCTGATTTAAATGTGTCCACGGGACAGATGTGGATTTAGTGGAATCTGTCTCATAGTAAAATGGGTCCTAAGTGTGCTGCACTGACATTTAGCTCAGGGTTATGAGCTAGTAATCCCACGTTAACCAGTTAGTATGTTATTGGGTGGGGACAGCATGGGTTAGGAGCATAAAGAGGGTGTTGATTGCACATTGCAGTAAGTGTGCGTACATAAGGCCCACACTAACCGACTGTTGCCATTACTACGGGTGCACTTAAAGCCACCTCAATGGGTGCTATTAAGTGCACCCATATGCCAGTTAGCACATTGTTGCTCAAATGAGTTATCGGCATGGGGGATAGAGGCTTATGCCCACAAACATTAGCAAAGACTTCTGTGTTGATATCACATCACAATTACGCACTGCTGATGCCGCCTTTCATTAACATGCCCCTGTGTGCATGTTTTCATCCATGAAAAAAGTAATTCCTACAGGCGTGTTTAGTTTGGAGGAAAAACTATGAGGGTATCTTGGATTTTTCAATATGTGTGCATTGAATTTCCTCTGCAAGTCAACATTCAGAAATAGTAATACTGTATAAGCAGGGTTTTTTTTGAGGGGGTATATGGTGGTACAGAACGCCAGCACCCTTTTCATTGCTTACTAAAATTGACTATTTGTTTTAATGTATTAATTAAAGAGCCCTGAATATGAGTATCAACACCTTTTTCAGCAGAAATTTGAAATGTCTAATCTAGATGTTTCAAATTATAGCAATGTTCACTGGTGCTTAGATTTACATGCATTTGTGTGCATAAATGTAGGAGTGGAGGAGTGGCCTAGTGGTTGGGGCAAGGTACTTCAGGCCAGAAGGTCAGGGGTTCAAATCCCACTAGAAGACAGCGACCTTGGGCCGGAAGGACTGGGGTTTCTAGTCCCACAGGTGCTCCTTGTGGTCTTGGGCAAGCCACTTAACCCTCCATAGCCCATGTTCCCTGTAAAATAGTTATCTCCAAGTTATAATGCCCTGTTCAATGTAATTTCAGTTTGTTCAATGTAAACTGCATTGATGCAGAATGGCACGGTATATAAGAGAAAATAAATAAATTTTGGTGACTTATGCATGAAAATTACCATTTACATGAGTACTTTAGCCAGTTGCTATTCTAAAATTCCCTATGTCAGACTGATAGCGCATACCTTCGGTGTAGGGGTGTACACAGATGGAGGTTGGGTAGAGCACAATTTATGTGCATAAATTATAAAATAATTTATGCATGTCCTTCAAAAATCTAGGCACACATATTTACACCTGCCCTTGGGCAGGCATAAGTGCTTGTGCCTAGTCGGTGCTCATACGTACTTGTGTCACATGTGCTTGGGTCTAATTTGTGTGCATATACACGTAGTTCACTTTTATAAAATAGGCATGATAGGTGCATGCAAAATCGCATATTAACCTGGGTGTGCCTTTATAAAATTATCCTCTATATATTTAGTAGATGCTGTCAAATATACTAGAATATGTAGATGGACCATTTATATGTATAATTTAGCGGGGTGGGGCATATTCGGTGGCAGTGGCTAGACTAGTTAAATCACCTAATTGTCACTGCTTTAATAAAAAACTGAAAACCAGATATTCAGCAGCAGAAATATCTGGTTTCCATCACTGACTATTTATGCTTGCCAGACATCAATGATGTTATCTGGATAGTGATGATATTCACCCTCTAAATGGCTATCACTAATTGGTTAAAGTTAGGACAGCCATTTACCTGCCCAAACTCTAACCGATTAACCTATCTGGTTAGCAGTTGAATGTCACCGCTAACCGACTAGCAATCATTACCTCCCATCTATCCGGAGACTGCCCCAGTTTTAACCAGGTAGCTTTTTTGTGTTCTGTGGGGATACTTAGCAGCACAAACTGGACTGAGCAGGTTTCAGCTGGCTAGCAGATCTCATAACCAGCTAAAAGACTTTGCATATGCCCCCCAATATACTGTATAAGCAGTGATATTTAATAACTATTCATATATGGGCTGATATTTAACCTGCAGCAGTTAGCAGTTTTTTGGGAAAATTATATCTAATATTTACTGGCAGTATTTGTTTAGTGGGTGCTGCTGAATATCCACTTTTTGTTCTTAGTGGTGGCCCTGTCTGGATAAGGCCTTTGCATATGAAGTTAGGACTCTCTTTTTGCAGTTCTATCTTTATCTGTGGCTCTTTCCCAGTTATGATGATGGAGAGTTACATGACTAGTCTGAGATCAGAAGGATCAACATTGGGATTTGAACCTTTACTACAACTCAGTACTCTAACCATTAGGCAATTAGATGTCCCCATTCTCAAATGCTATTCTGGGAAAGTCTACTAGAAACATAGAAACATGACGACAGAAAAAGACCACATGGCCTATCTAGTCTGTCCTTCCATATCAACTACTACAACAGTCCCCTTTTTTCCTTTAGAGATCCTCTGTGTTTGTCCCATGCTTCTTTGAATTCAGATACTGTTCTTATCTCTACCACCTCCACTCGGAGACTATGCCATGGATCCACCACTCTTTCCGTAAAGAAATATTTCAGCATATCACTCCTGAATCTATCCCCCTTCACCCTCATCCCATGTCCCCTCGTAGCAGAGCTTGCTTTCAATTGAAAGAGGCTCTCCTCCTGTCCATTTATCCCCATAGACGTCCATTCAGGCATGTCCACATTTGGGAAATCATCCCTGAACTTGCATGTGCCTGCTTTTCTTTCCAGACATTCTGGCTTGAACGTCCCAGATTGCACTTGGACTTCCTTTGCAAAATGTGCCTTCATGTGTCTTATTAGTGATTGGATTAATCCAACATCATAACATTTTTGAGCACAGAAACCACACCTGCCATGGGAGCTGTGTCCTGTACCTGTGTTATGCTTGCGGCTTTTGTTTTGAAAGCCCAAGGGGTATGTCTAGTAAGCCGGGCTAAAGGTTAACCCTGGCTATCTGTAACTAGGTCTCATTGAATAACAGGATACCTAGCCCATGTTAACTATTGGCCTAGCTTAGTAGGCATACCCCTAAGTGTGCTACTATGCCCCTGATATTGTTTCCCTAAGCATAAGTGACAAATGGCTCAGATTGAAAGATGTCATCAAAAAATAAAATCAGTCAATGGTTAAGTATGTTGTTAAATGCTGTAAAGTCTATGTTGATTTCTGGTGACTCGTGGATAGTCATCTGTGTTACTTCTGGCTATGAACACCACCTGATCTGAATATTATAAAACACATATCTGTATTTCTATTGATCTACTGATTTCAAGCAATTAAAATTCAGAATTAGCATAAAAGGTTCTAACACATGCCTTATGGATTCCTAAACAAGGATAACCTCTACTTAGAAATCTCTTAAATAATGTAGTCAAGGTATGTAGTTTGTGACAATCTGCTATCAAAGTAAAGACACATTATTCCTTTTGTATAATTTTATCAAGATAATTCCATTATATGACCCTGGAGTCTAAGGTCATTTTTAATGAGTTATTACTAGAGAATAAAGTGTTTTCTTGAACACTGTACCATGCACAGGGAGCATCACTTGTCTTCCCTCCCTTAACCCTTATATTTAATGAGGTCAGAATAGCCACAACATGCATATTGTCAAAATGAATCTTGTCATTGTATTATTAATGCTTCACTAGCTTTCATAAGATTTCTGTGTGAAAGGGTCCCTGATACATGCTTCTTCTCACCCGTACCCTCATTTATCATCATCTGGCTTAAAAAGCATGGATTTGTTTTGTGTGTGCTGTTCATTTATTTCTTTTCTCAGTTGAATGACCTTATCATCTAATCCTCTGATGCATCCTTCAGTCAAGGTCAGCGTGACTAGCTTTTCCAGGTTAAACTTTATTCACTTTAATTCTCCATGAATATATGAAAACCGACTACTATTGGGAGAATTACCTAGATGCCTTCTATTATCACCACAGCCACTATTATCCCTCCATGCACTCCATCCCCCTACCTACTCAGCTTTTTTCTGCCATGGTGATTGACTTTGGCTGTGGCTGTTGCCAATGCCTGTGCCTGAGAATGTGTGATGCACATGGAGTTTCCATAGCAACCCTACTCCTGCTCTCTTGGTAAGTTGGCTTCCATTTTGGAAAGAACAACATTTGAGGGAAGGAGTATGGCTGCTATACAAAGTGTAAACAGTGGCTCACACTTTATTCATAGGCACAGCTCCTATCATCAGGGAGAGCCTGGTTAAGCAGATAAACTTGACCATGTAAGAGTGATAGAGGCCTGCTGGTAGTGATGGAGCCTCACCCATAGTGGTCAATGGAAGTGTGATTTGCTCCCACTTATGAGTAGATCATAGGCCGCTGTCTTTGCTTTCTAATAGATCACATTGTTCCTGAATGGAAGAACCATGGATTATCTCTTCCATAAGATACATAAGATATGCCATACTGGGTCAAAGCAAGGTCCATCAAGCCCAGTATCACTATTTCCAACAATGGCCAATCTAGATCACACATATCTAGACGTTTCCCCAAAAGACACAGGTTCCACAATGCTTGTATTGGGGCAAGCAGTAGATATCATGGGTCCCCTTTAATAATGATTTATGGACCTTTCCTCCAAGAACTTGTAGAGTTTGATTACATGTTGAGTGAAAAAATATTTTCTCTTATTCGTCGTAAATAGGTAATACTTCACTGCATGTTCCCTAGTCTTTCTATGTTTTGATGGCATAAACAATCAATCTATGTTTACCCGTTCCATTCCATTCATTAATTTATAGACCTCTATCATATCTCCCCTCAGCCATCTCTTTTCCTGATTGAAGAGCCCTAACCTTTCTAGCCTCTCTTCATAGGGGTATCCTTCCATCCCCTTTACCATTTTGGAGGCTCTTTTCTGTACCTTTTCTAATAATGCTATATCCATTTTAAGATACGGCAACCAGAATTGCACACAATATTCAAGGTGCAGTTGCACCATGGAATGATACAGAGACATTATAATAGCCTTTGTTTTATTCTACATTCCTTTCCTTATGATTCCTTGCATCATATTTGCTTTCTTGGCCGCTGCTGCACACTGGCTGGAAGGTTTTAACATGTTATCCATGATGATGCCTAAATCTTTTTCCTGGGTGGTGATTCCTAATGTGGAACCTTGAACTGTGTAACCATAGTTTGGGTTGTTCTTTCCTATGTGCATAACTTTGCACTTGTCCACATTAAATTTCATCTACCATTTGGATGCCCAATCTTACAATTTATCAAGGTCCTCTTGCAATTTTTCACATTCCTCGTGGGTTTTGACAACTTTGAATAATTTTGTGTCATCTGCAAATTTGATCACCTCACTCGTTATTTCCATTTCCAGGCCATTTATGAATATGTTAAAAAGCAGCAGACCCAGCACATATTCCTGGGGTACTGCACTATTCACCTTTCTCCATTGGGAAAATTGGCCATTTAGCCCTACCCTCTGCTTTCTATCTTTTAACCAGTTCCTGATCCACAATAGTACACTGCCTCCTATCCCATGACTTTTTAATTTCCCTAAGAGTCTCTCATGAGGGACTTTGTCAAAGGCTTTCTGAAAATCCAAATACACTATATCAACCAACTCATCTTTGTCTACCTGTTTATTCATACCTTCAAAGAAACATAACAGATTAGTAAAACAAGACCTTCCTTGGCTAAAGCCATGTTGGCTGTCTCCCATTAAGCCATGACTATCTATATGTTCAGTAGTTGTGTCGTTTATAATGGTTTCTAACATTTTTCCTGATACTGACGTCAGGCTCACTGGTCTGTAGTTTCCCGGATCACCCCTGGAAGCCTTTTTAAAAATTGGCGTTACATTGGCCATCCTCCGGTTTTCAGGTATTACAGATGATTTTAATGATAGTTCACAGATTACTAATAGTAGGTCTGCAATCTCATATTTCAGTTCTTTCTCTGGTTAATGTGTAGCTTTTTCTTGTAACAGCAGTCAGGGATATTAATAACACAGACTTTCTAGCTTCAGATAATATGGGCTGTTTTGTGCAAATATTGTTTTCACAAGGAAATCGAGTTGCTGTCTAAGATCCATTCATGTGGAAATGTTCTCAGTAAAATGTATGGAAAATAAATTTGCATATTTTGTAAAGTAGTTCAGGAAATATTAAGTTATGATTTCTCACTTACTAAGTTCTAAATTGCCTGCATGTAAAGAGGCCGATATTCTTGCAGTTGTTTTAGCCCTACAGTAAAATGATTTATTAACTATGTGGTCCCAAAGTTCACAATTGGAAATATTTTAAAATTATTGCCAAGTACAGTAGGTCCTATTGCAAGAATCACAGCCTAGTACAGTAAAATGTCTAGCAAAGAGGTAGAAAGTGTTAATCATGTTTTCAGCAAAAAGAAGTAATGCTGCCTTAGAGTGTTGAACATATAATGAGAATGAGTTTTCCTAAAAGGAAATGCAAATAAAATACATTTGATTCATGAAATAGACACTTTGTGAATACAGAACCCAGTCAAAAAAGAACAGGTGAAGTGGCATTTTGGAAAGAGTGCAATCTGGGATATCCTCTGCAAAATGCTGGGGGAGTTTTAAGTTTCAACCCAATTTTGTAAACTTGGATGTCCCCTAAATGGATATCCATGCTTACGGCCTAAGACATCCCTGCTTCAGAAAATTGGGCTTGGAGATGTCTATCCTATTCTGAATGCTTGTCCATGCAAGCTATTTTGCATGTAGAGATGTGCATCCAAGTGTCAAACCGAAAACAAGTGTCCTTGTTTCCCTGCAGTTTTCGTTAACATCACGAAAAGCATAGTGGATATCAGAGTTCCTTCTTCTCTGTGCTCCCTTGGTGTCTTGATGGCAGAACAAGAGCTTTTCTGATGTCTATCCATGTCCTTGAACAGCAATAGACATGGACTGTCCCACTAGTGGATGGGGTTATGCTCACCATTTCTGAAATTGGGTGCTGATGTCCATCCTGCCTGGAACATCTTGGTCACACCTCCGTCATGCCCTTTCATAGCTTGGACATCCTCGCACTGGGGATGTCTGTAGAACTGGCTTCTAAAATGGATCCAGGGATGTCTCTGTGATTTGGTATCCATGTGACCATTTTTAGATGTCCAAAGCACGAATAAAGCTTCTAACATACCCCTCATAATAACTAGTCTTCCAAATGCTGCTTTGAGAAATTATAATCTCCCTGGAATTTTAAGCACAGCTTTAGTCTGTTTTGTGACAACATTTTGAATTAAAAGACAACCAAAAAAGAAACAATTGGGGCCTGATATTCAAGAGCACTTATCCAGTCAGCAGGGCCTGCTAACTGGGTAAGTGCTGGGCAGCGCAATATTCAGCAGTGCCATCCAGACAACCACGCTGAATATTTCCTCTGAACCATCTCAGCAGTGTTCGAATAGTGCCAGGGTGGCCCACTGGTGAGATGGGGTGAAGTTTGGGGTTATCCAGTTGGTGACAATATTCAGACTGGTAACCAGATAACAAATTGCATAAAGAGAGGCTATGAAAAACAGTGATTTTAGCTCCATGGTTTTGTTATCGGGATAATGGCTGATTATCGCTGCTATCTGTATAGGGTCGACGGCCAGTGCTGAAACTGGATATTCAGCACTAGCTGCTATCTGAATTTTGGCTGAACGTCCAGTTCCACTTTTAAATATCACAGCTGGTGCTCAAACCCCCTCCACTCAAATCGGAATTTAAATATCAGCCCATTGCTATATTATTTGATTAACTCGTCTCTGATGCAAAGTGAAAGCTCTTCAGATTAAGCAAGACTAAATTCCACGGTGTGGTTTAACTGGAGGTCAGAGCAGGGATGGAGCTAAGAGTCTGTATTTGGAGTAGAGAAGGGGAGGAGATTTAAGTAAGCATGTGACAGCATCTCTGCATTGAAAATTTGAGAGGTCTCTGATATCTCTATTCTTTTCTGTCTCTAACTAAGCCCTTTCACTTTCCCTCCATCATTCTCTTTTCTCAATTCATCTTCCCTCTGCTTTTGTGCTGCCTTATCTGTCCTCCTTGTTCACCCTCATTCTTTCATGCACTAACTTGCTCTTCTTACTTCTTGCCTCTCATTTACTCTCTCCTTCATCTGTCATCATTTCTCGTTCTATTTCTTATCCATCCCCTTCGATGTTACAGTCATGTAAGTCTTTCAGTCCTGTACTCATGATCTTGCTTTCTTTGTGTAGTCAGAGGATGCTGATAGAGATATGGCATTTGCTGATAGAGACATGATATTTTGCTGATAGAGACATGATATTTGATCCTGTTCTCTCTAACACCTTAGCTGCACGTAACTTTAAGATAAGTGGTGAAGGAAGCAGCATTATGGGCCAGACAGGAGCTTCGTATGTTTTCTATAGTTAATAGAAGGTCCTGCAGTTAATAAGAAACTCTGGCCAGGGCTATTGTTGCAATGATCAGATTAGGGACAGTGAGAGAATGGGCCTATTAAAGGAGTGGAACAATCCTGCTGCAGTTGCAAAAGAAGGCTTATGGTACTAGAATTCAACCATTGAACTGAAAGAAAAAGGGGGAAAGGGAAAACTGCTGGATCATACATTAGGCACTGATTTCATATGTTATTGAAGTAAAATGGGGACATTTCAGATGCAACAGAACAAAATACTTTGGTATTCAAGGAAGAGAAATGACCAAAGAGAAGAAAAGCGGAAAGGAGAAAGAGGAGAGGGAGAGTAAGAGGTGAGAGGAGGAGAAGCCTGAAAGGGAGGGAGTAGAAGGGAACAGGAAATCATCCGAGCCCTTCTTTATCTCTGCTGGTGCGCCTCAACCCAATTAGTAATTCTGAATTGGCTTGATGAGCCTAATTGCCACTCCTAGGCGTCTACCTTCTACCACTGTCATTTTCTGATATGTTCCTTCCCAACCAGAGACTTCCATTCTGAAACATGACCAGACAAGATGTATGAGCTGTTTAACATGCATCCCATATTCTTGTTAGTATTAGCCTTTTGGCAATATTTCAGCATCTTCAGCTATGCTTTGGACTCCACCATTGGCACCTTACCCTGCTTTCTGATGCTGCACTTGCACAACTGGTGAGTGCTGATGGCCTTTCCTGTTTTTGCTATTGAATTTCCTGTTTCCCTACGGAATCACCGCATGACCTTCAGAATCTGATCCCTCCATCCTTCCTCATCTGTTTTTCTTCTCCCTATATTTACTGGGTCTTAATTCTACTCCCTTACCTCCTCCTCATCCTATCCATCAGTTGGCTTTTTTTCTGATCCTTCTCTCAATTATCTCCCCCCTTTCCAGCATGTAGTTCACTTTGTTGCCCTTTATGACAGTCATGACCGCTCCTCATTATCATCTCACCACTAAACCTCATTTATACTCTCTCATAAGTCACATCCCTAACACTCCCGTACACTGATACTGTATCCAGACTCTTCACGGGCTTCATGTTCCCCACTGTTTCTTCTAAACATCAACACAAAACTGCACGCTAGCGATGTACATTTATTACTGTGTGTTTGGTTGGTTAGTACAACTTAAAAATTGAGTCCATACTAAATTAATTTAAGACTTCTAATAGCAAGTCAATTAGCGTGTGTTCAAAAGTTTTACCATTCATTAACATTGTTATTATAACAAATGCGTGAAACAAACCATTAATAATCTGAAAATCAGGAAGAAAACCCATATAAACCAAAAACAGAAACATATTTCTTCTGTGCACACCCCTGCTTCATACTTACTAAGACCTAAAGAGAGGAATGAATCATCAGAACCATACCAGAAGAAAGGAACAAACAATAAGTGAATCCATGCAGAAAACAAAAATCATGAGACACGGCATACAATAATGTCCATAATCAAATCTTTCACCTTAATTGATTTCTCTAATTGCTGTACCATTGCTTTCCCTCTGTGCATTCAACACTTCCAAACAATGCAGGTACTATCGCTTTTTTATAGTTTTGGAGGGAAGAGGAAGAGTTGAAAGAAGAGCACTGTGAATGTTTGCATACACAATAGCATTACCACGGAAAGCAATAGGTTGCACAACTGTACCTTGTAATTGCTATTTCCTACTAGTGCTCATGATACATCTTTTATAAAAAAGCATGCTAAATGTTTTCACAGTTTTGTCATGATTGCATGCTTTGCATATCGTTAACTTTGCTAATTAGAGATAGGGAGGATAATTTTATATCAGGGTGCCTAGGCACGGAAAGCATATAGGTACTTATGTTGTGTCTACTTAACAAAAGGCCCTTTCCTTAAGTCAATGAATATACCTATAACCGTTTTTAAGAATTTTATCAATATTTTTTGTCAGACCGCAGATTACAAAGATCACAATAGTGGAACACAGCTATTGACTCAATTTCTCACTCTGAGCTCATTTTATTATATTTTGTATTTCTAGATTGTACTTCTTCACTCTAAAAAGAATCCCTATTATCCAGTTATCCTTCTTAATCCCTTTAACCGGGTACGGCGGACCGGTCGCCCCCCCCCCCCCATCCACCCCCGCCTCCTCTCCCCCACATTTACCCTCTTCCCCTTTCAATAATACTCCACACCACCTTTTGGGAATTAAACTGGTCGCAGCTTTATTAACCTTTCACAATAACCAAACAACATTCCAAACCATAACATAATTGCCCTCCCCCCCTGCAGATCGACCCACCAGCCATGTGAGTAGCAAGGCGTGGCCGTTTCCGCTTCCGCCGGGTACAGGCCCCGGCTATTTTTCATACCCCTCCCTCTTCCGGCTTCGCCATATTATTAGCAAAAGCCCGAGGGATTGTCCGGGTCGGGGGTACCCCACCCCCGCCCTAAGGATTGCTTCCGGCTCCGGACCCCGGAAACCTCCGGGATCTCGCCACCCCCTCCAGCTGCAACACCCCGACCCCCACCCAGGTCCGTTGCCTACCTAGTCAGGGAGGGAGGGTGGGACGACCGCCGCCCCGAGCTCCGTCTCCCGGCGTGCACACCGAACCCACGCTCCGTCCCCTTGGTCAGTGCATTATTTGAAATCATTGGCTCCCGCGACTTCCCTCAGCCCGCGGGAGCCAATGAGATCCGAGACGCACTGCATCTCACAAGACGGCCCCCACCCTGCCGACACAAAGGGGGAGGGAACGACGCGCCGCTCCCCCAGTTAACAGCGGACCCAGGCCCCGCGGCCTTCCTGTAACCGGGTATGGCGGACCGGTCGCCCCCCCCATCCACCCCCGCCTCCTCTCCCACACATTTACCCTCTTCCCCTTTCAATAATACTCCACACCACCTTTTGGGAATTAAACTGGTTGCAGCTTTATTAATCTTTCACAATAACCAAACAACATTCCAAACCATAACATAATTGCCCCCCCCCCCCTGCAGATTGACCCACACCAGCCATGTGAGTAGCAAGGCGCGGCCATTTCCGCTTCTGCCGGGTACAGGCCCCGGCTATTTTGCATACTCCTCCCTCTTCCGGCTTCGCCATATTATTAGCAAAAGCCCGAGGGATTGTCCGGGTCAGGGGTACCCCACCCCCGCCCTAAGGATTGCCTCCGGCTCCGGACCCCGGAAACCTCCGGGATCCCGCCACTGGCTCAGGTCATCCTTGACCTGAGCCGCCCCCCAAAGGCTAAGCTGCAACCAGCCCTCCCTTCATGCATAATATCTTCCAGGGCCTCTTGCCAGTCATTCAGGAGCAAATCCATCCCCACTGGGGATAGATGTACTCCGTCCGGCCTGTATAGACCTGCACACTCCACATCAACCCATAGGTGCAAAATCTGGCATCCAACATGCTCCCCCACCCATCGGCCAATTTGGCGATTAATCTTCGTCAAACCCCTCGACCACCGCCTGTGATCCCAGCAAGCAGGCCGTGGAATAATATCAGACCAGACAATAACTACATCCTGAAACATCAACAACACTTCACCCAAATCCTTGAGCGCCGCTCGAATCAACTGCCGACAAGTCCATGACCCTAAGTCGTTGCCACCCAAATGTAGCAGCAAAATGTCCGGCGCGCCTCTCTCACGCTCGTGGTGCCGCAGCAAAGGCAAGAGCTGCATCCACCGTAGGCCGCGCTCGCCCAGCCATGAGACGGTCACCTTCGAGGCTTCCAATCTGAAATTTGGGCCCATAGGCCGTGTTGCTGCTCGTCGACCAGCCCAGTAAACAAAAGAGTGCCCAATCACCCAACAGTGACACGATCCTTGTCCCACTTCTGCAAAATAAAGAAATTGTAACAGTTAACCACAACACAATTCTTATAAGCGCACATAGCCCCGGAATGCTTGCAATTTCCATCTACCAATGCGCCGTATCTCCCTCTCCAGCAGACCCTCCGCCGCTGCGCTGGTGGCTGCACCAATTCGAAAGGAATGCGGAGCGAACCGACTCAGTTCCTCACCAGACTGCCGAAGCGCCAACCGCAGCACCGCTGCAAACTGAAATCGCGTCAGCACGCTGGCGTCCTTGTGAATAAATAAACTGCCCTCCCCCCCCGGACGCACGCGCAAGTAAGACTCCAATAAGGCAACCGGGCACGTAGGTGCCCCGTCCACCGCCCTCAGGACTACCAAAGTTCCCTTCCCCAGCGGATCCATCTTGGATCACGCCAACCGGATACGAACCTCGCCCCCCAGTAACTTAACGTGCTGCCTTTGCAATCCTCCCCCCCCTCGGGACCGACCAGACTCAGCCACCAACTCCCCCATGCGAAAAGCACCAAAAAAGGCAACTGAGAAAATCGCCTGAAAGAGCTTACCTTCGTATGGGGATGACACCACTAGAGGCAAGGCTCAGCACAACTGCACCAGTAGGTTATGCGTTATAGGCTGCCTATCATCGCCCCGCGAGGGGAGGGACCGCTCCCACCCTTGCAGCAGCCAGCGCGTTAAAACCTCCCCCCCAGCAGCCCCCCACCCCACTACCTTCGAAAAAAATGAAAACCCCTCCAACTGCGTATGCACCGTTGTCCGCGATAATCCAGCAGCCTTCGCCGCCAAGACATACTGACCCATCAGCTGATCTGACACCGGTCCCTGCTGCCATGCCCGCTCCGCCAGGAAATCCACCACAGTGCTGCAGCCGCGTTGATATGCGGCCCACGTCGACGTTGAAATGGAACTCTTCAGTAATCCCATCATGTCCCGAGGCCAATCCGCCATAAATGCTCTGGGACCGATGTTCCGACCTCCGGCGCCAATTTCCGAAATAGCTCCCACTTAAAATGGGAAAGAGCATCAGCAATTTTGTTAGTACTCCCAGGGATATGATGGGCCCTCACCACCACATTCAGTCGCAGGCAAGCTAAAACCACCTGACGCATTAGATCGGCCACCTGCAGGCATCACGGGCCATAATTGTTGATCACACTAACTACTGCTGCATTATCACACCACCATAACACCTTGTGATTCCGCAGCCTGTCTGGCCATAACTCCAAAACCACTCGAATCGGATACAATTCCAGAAAGGTAATATTACTGGTGATGCCTGCCTCCCGCCATGATTGCGGCCATCTCGCAGAGCACCAAGCGCCCCCGAAGTAAATGCCCAAATCCAACCCACCTGCCACATCAGTAAACAACTGCAAATCCCAGCTGGAAATCTCTGTCTCCCTCAGGACCGTGGTACCATTAAATTCCTTCAGAAACTCATCCCATACCCCTAAGTCAGCCCGCATGCTCCGGGACACCTTAATACGGTGATGAAGTTTACTAACCCCTACCGTAGCTGCTGAGAGCCAGTGTAAAAATACCCTTCCCATCGGAATTACCCTACACGCGAAGTTGAGGGAGCCTATCAACGCCTGCATCTCCCGCAGCGTTATCTTGCTAGATGC
This sequence comes from Ichthyophis bannanicus, assembly GCA_033557465.1. Classification (NCBI taxonomy): domain Eukaryota; kingdom Metazoa; phylum Chordata; class Amphibia; order Gymnophiona; family Ichthyophiidae; genus Ichthyophis; species Ichthyophis bannanicus. The sequence continues at coordinate 385,633,256 of CM066035.1, read as the reverse complement.
CATCACGTTCGCTACCAACACCCGCAACTTGAACACCTTCTCCAACGGCAGACGCAACACCATGGCTACAGAATCTAATTCCACCCCCAAAAAGGTAAGGCTCGTCGCTGGGCCCTCGGTTTTCCCTGCCGCCAACGGGACGCCCCAATCCCCGTCCAACTGTACGAAACCGTCCAATAACTCTTGACAACGGCCCGAATCCGCCTCTCCCACAAACAGGAAATCATCCAGGTAATGTACTACGTTAGCACAGCCCGACTGCTCCGCAAACGCCCAATGCATAAACGTGCTAAACCGTTCAAAATAAGCACATGACACCGAACAACCCATAGGCATGCACTTATCGAAGTAGTAGTTACTTTCGAATGAAAATCCTAACAGATGAAGAGCAGATGGGTGCACAGGTAACAAGCGAAATGCTGATTCTATGTCCACTTTGGCCATCATGCACCCATGACCACATCGTCGCACGAGCTCCACTGCCTCATCAAAGGATGCGTAGCGCACTGCACACAAAGCCCTTGGGATGTTGATGTTAACGGAATCACCTAAGGGGAAGGACAAGTTATGAATTAACCTGTATTTCCCGGGCTCCTTTTTAGGGATGATTCCCAAAGGGGACACCACAAACTCAGCACACGGCTGTTCCACAAACGGGCCCGCGACCCTGCCCAACGCTATCTCCAGAGCCAGTTTATCCCTCACAATAGGGGCGAACTGCCTAACTGACGGCGCGTTCCTGGCTTTTCACAAACCCAACTTACCCACTACTGGAATCTTAAACCCACCCCGAAAGCCCTCCTCCAAAACCACCCCATCCTTAAGCCTGGGATACTTTCTCAACCACGGTAGCAAAGCCTCAATCCTAATAGGAGTCAAAGCCAAGCTCCACCAGCAACTACTGCTTGGCGGCTGGCATACTGGGGCTGGGAGTACCCCTCTTAACACATTTGAGGGCGGAATGCCCCCCATTGCAGACTGAACAGGCATGCCGGAACTTACAGTCCGGAAAGGGGCATGAAGATTTGTTGAACCGCCAACAAACATCTCCAGTGGCCCCCCCACCTGCTCTTGGCCCAGCCGAAGTGCTAGGCGCTCGAAAGGAGCGCCCCGCCCCAGACACAGCCGCTAGTCCCTCCTTGGCACCGCTCGACCCTCCCGCCGCTCAGTCTGACCGCCATCTGCGTAAGCCATAAATTGATATCCTGTGTCCCCCAGGACAACAACTTATTCTCTTCCATCTTATCGCGAAACTTCTCATCATAGTTGAGCCACGCCCAACCTTCATGCATCTGTGCCGCCTCTAAGATGGAGTCTGCATATGCGAAGAGCATCCCATAGTGATCCGGATGTTGGTGTCCCCAAACACTAGCGAGTCACAAGAAGGCACGAGTCCAATTAACTACAGTTCGAGCTACCTTCCGCACGCTCCCGGCCTTCTCATCCTCCTTCCTCTTCCGCCGGCTGTCCCCCGACCGCTTCCTGCCCTCCAACAACCGGAATATATCGATATAAAACCGCTTCTGAATTTTTTGCCGCAACTTCCTAGGAACCCCTTCCCACAATTCCGAGAAAGCAGCCAAAGTAGGCGTCGCCCTGCCCAATCCCTTCCGCTCCGCGCTCCTGCCTCCCTCTCTCCGGACGCCCTCCTCTGACGTCGAGGAACGTGACGAAGAATCCGTTGAAGACAATGAAGAGGACCCAGATTTACAAAGGCGTCGACAAGCGTGTTTACGTTTTCTTTTAGCCTTCTACTCACCCCCTCACTTGCCCCTGTTCCGCTGCCCACCCCCTCCGCCTGATCTGCCGTCAACTCACCTGCCACACCTGTCGCAGTCTCCACATGTAGGCTTGGCTCTTGCTGCTCAACAATCGTCGGAGATGCTGCATCCGGCTCTCCCGCCCGTCCTTCAGCCCCGTGACTCCTTGGCATGCTCAAGGCCCCATCATCCTGCTGAAGCGGGCCGCACCTCATGGGACCACTTGCGTACTGCCATCCCGGAGGTACCTGCAGAGAGAAGACAGCAAACGGAGAAGGGGAACCTGCCAAGGCCCAAGGAGGTTGCCACACCCCCAGCCAATCCGCCCTAGACGAACCTTGACCCCCCCCCGCCAATGTTCCCAAGCCGAAGGATAAACACCGGCCGGTACAGCGGGCCATTCTGCCGAACCAGCCGGCCCTGACCAATCGCCACCCGCTATCCACGCGGTCGGGCGCCCTTCCACAGACCCCGAACTCGCCTGCCCCTCAGATCTCCCCACAACCCCCCGTCCTTGAGAACCCCTAAACCATCCCTCTCCCCCTACATCCCGACCTCCCAAGGTCCCACGTCTGTCTGCCATATGCACACCCCCACTAACCCCCCTCCCTGCTGAATCTGCCATCTCTCCAAGTCCACTCCCCACCTCTGCACCTCTTCCCCTGCCTGCAGGTTGCCCCACTCCACTACTTTGCCCCCTTTTATTACTAGCCTTCCCCTTCTTGTTCCTGGACCCCCTTGCCAAGCTCCCGTGGCCCCGCTGGTCCCCTTCAGCAGCCCCCACCCCCTTCCCGCCCCCCTTTCCCTTCTCATCCCCCTACCCCTGCCTGCTCCTCTCCCCTCACCCTTACGTTGCGGCATCCTTACAAAACAGCATACCCTTAAGGCAAGCCCCCCCTCCACGGTATATTCCTTTCTCTTGCTGTACTTATTTTAAATTAATGCTCTATTATGCCACGTTTAGTTTATTGATTGATTTATTGTTTTCTTCTTGCCCTGCGCTTCCCTTTCCTCCTTCAAACCCACCTCCGAAGAATGGAACCCGCTCCCGCAATACCGTACTCGCCTGATCGTCACCGCACACTGGCGCCGTGTGTTAAACGCTCCCCCTCGCTATCTACAGTCTCCTGGCCACCAATGCCGAGTTTCTTAACCCCCCAGGACCGCTCCAGCCGTCCAGCACGACCGCCGCCCCGAGCTCCGTCTCCCGGCGTGCACACCGAACCCCCGCTCCGCCCCCTTGGTCAGTGCATTATTTGAAATCATTGGCTCCCACGACTTCCCTCAGCCCGCGGGAGCCAGTGAGATCCAAGATGCACTGCGTCTCACAAGACGGCCCCCACGCTGCCAACACAACGGGGGAGGGAACGACCCGCCGCCTCCCCCGGTTAACAGCGGCCCCGCGGACCTAGGCCCCGCGGCCTTCCTGTTATGAAGGGAGGGGCAAATGGAGCTCTTTTTCCTTTCCAGGCCATGTCAGGGAGCAGATATAAATCCCAACATGATTGATTTTGGCCTCATACATGCATTCCCTATATGAAATGGAATGTTTAGATTTTTGTCCCATCCGGACCATGCTCCTGACACATACCTCTCTATTTTTGACATGTGTAAAATGGGTCTTTTCCAAAACAGTCATTTATTTATTTGTTACATTCTTCTATACCGCCCCTTCCAGAGATCAGGGGCGGTTTACATAGAACTAACATGTTACACAGAACAGTTTTTTAGAACTATTTACATGGTAGCTTGTTAACATTTTGCAAACTTAACATATTTATAACCGTGTGCATGCGGTTTATAGGCGAATGTTGCCTGGTATGTGGGATGGGGGTATGCGGTTAGTGTGGCTGTGAGTTTGTGGTGGTGTTTTGTATTGAGTTTTGTGTTCCATAGTGTGCGGTGAAGAGGTATGTTTTGAGTGATTTTTTAAACAGCTGGAGGTCCTTAATTGAGCGGATTGATAGTGATAGGGAGTTCTTGTGGATGCAACTGACATTTTATTTTATTTTATTTATTTACATTTCTTATATACCGCACTATTTGACATCAGCGCGGTTTACATTGAACAAAAATTCAGCACCATAAGCAAGCGTCTGAGTTACAATAAACAGGGGCATAAAACTTGGATAACAGGGTAAAATCAGTAACTGGGGTCATAAAACCTGGATAGCAATGTGATTAAGAATAACGGAATATAACAGTGAACTATTAACATCTTAAATGATAGCGCAGATGAGGTTTAAGACAGGCCCGTAGAACCTTATACAAAGGTCTGTGGAACCTTACTAAGTGGGACATGTACTAGATGTTGTACTGATACATGTAAATCATGAATAAGGTTTATAAAATAGCCTCCTACAGGTATATCCCAGTATAAGAATGCAGGTGCATTTATACTATGGAGTCTGAAACCTTCCACTCACACCTTTTCAGAGACCTTAACAACGGCTTCAGAAGTTGGGAAATAATCTGTCTTATTTCTTTTCGATGGGCTTGTATATTATTAGTCACCTGAAAATTGCAGTATTCCTATATTCTCTTTGAATAGTGTATAATTTGAGAATTGTCTTATCGCCATAGGCAAAACACCTCTTTATGACTTATCGTCTAACCTTGTCTTGCTGTTAACAATATGAGTTTCCTTCCACAGAAACGCAAAGCTGTGTTTGACCCTACAGAGGCGTGTTCCTTTTTAAGAAATGTGTACAAAGTACTAAGTTATGTCACTCAGAGAATGAGAGAAAGTGACTGTATTTAACTTTCATAGTCTCCCGATGCCAGCATTTTAACAACAAAGCATTCGCAACAAAACAGCAGCACAGCGAGGAAAGCGTTGAGGGAATAGTTTGGCAGCAGGTAGAGCTTTGCATTTCCTATTCTTTTTCCACAACATTCGCTTAGAAAGCATTTACTGGAGCTGAACTGCCTTTATCAGGCTGATCAGGGCCCTGGAAGGAGCATGCATGATTCAGCTGCCTACCCAGGCTTTACAAAAAAATGACTTTGATAGCCAATGCACAAGTGCGGCAGAAGAGTTTTCCTGCTTCCATTTGTTAAGATTTAGTGCGGTCATTAAAAAATAGAAGGGCTCCTTGGTGACAATCCTTGGACATGCTAAACATCCCAAAGTGCAACCTTCTACAAATCAGAGATTAAGAGGCTGACAAAATGTTCTACTCAGTAACAGTTTCTCTTGAAATCTTACATCAGAAGCGACTATCTTTTCATCAAATCTCTTAGGGAGGCAAATGGTTATTTTTTTCCCCCTCAATTAGAAAACTATCAACTGAAAGATAAAAGAATGACATTTTATGTGCTTTGCTTAGGAGCCAGTTGATTTATTAAAAAAAGATTCTGCATGCGCCTGACCTGTGCTTGAAGCCTAGGAAGTGATGCTTGTAAAATAATGACTGCTTAATACTTTATCATGTGCTGGTTGCCATGTAGCTGGAAATCCTTTTTTATTTAGTTCTGTCTCTGTGAATTCTTAGCATGGGCAAGAATTCACAGATTTCTCTGCGACCACAGATTTCTCTGGGGTCTATTAGATTTTGCCTTTGCTGTGCAAATGGTCTATGGAAATTTAGTTAGCCACAGTGCTTTTCCTGGGCATACAGGCTGTGTTTTCCATCAGTTTGCCTGTCAAGTGGTTTGCATGCAGATGGGGTAAATTTGGAGACATCAGGTGCCATCAATCTTCATGAGTTTCTGATACACATCATTTCACCTCTACCTTTTCCAGTTGGAAGGGATGGCTGAGCTATTTTCCCTGAGTGGCATAAAACCTCATCAGCTCCCCTCAGCACTTTAAGGGTCACTTTTGGGTACACAGTAATGATAGTGCTCTCAATGGGAACAGCAGGTTTTTGGCTTCAGCATTTACTGTCTCAAATATTTGCTTTTTTAAAATCTGTAGCATTATGGAGTGTTCTTCTTTGGCTTGCATAACAATTATGAATTATAACAAAGCTGCTTTTTACTAAGTTTGTGTACAAGTAACTTGAAGGTTATCACAACAGTTGTATTTTTATGTCTGCATTTTTCCTTGAGTTGGAAAGTCAATCAATCGAGAAAGTGGTTTTAATTTACGAGAGCTATTATGTTAAACTCATTAGAAGTATAAAACAAAGTATGCCAAAGACAATGACCCCCTGTGTCTCAGGAGCAATAGCTCATATGTTATTTTGTTTAAAAAAATCAAAATACCAAGCCAGGTATTGCCCCACCAGGTAATCATTCTTTTCTGCTATTTTTCTAAATAGGTTGCTTTGTATCTCTAGGCTAATGAACTGTGCAATAGTATCTGAGAAATCTATTGCAGCTGTTAATGACCAGTTAGCTAACAGTTTGAGGCAAAGCCAAAGGCAGTAATATTCCAACAAATTAGTCATTAAACCATGCTAATGACCAATTTGGAAGGGACCTGGCTTATTGTTGTTGTAAGTCAATGTCAATCCTAGTATTAAACTGTGACGGAAAAAGTTTTGCATTCAACCAATTTTACAATGAAGCTGTCAAAATTTCATAAAAACTGTAGCTTTATGAAGAAAAACCCTAAGATCCAATTTCAATGCCCAGAATCAGATACCAGTAGCTCCACCCCTCATGGGCTAGCTAGAGCAGGACATTGAGAGAGTTATTCAGTGGTGCTATCTGGATAGTGCTATTTATTTAGACAGTTTTGTATACCACCTTATCCTTCAATCAAAGTGATCACAGCACAATTTGGGGATATGTTTAACACGAGGGGATATGAGACACATACATTCATACTTACAGGGAACATGAGCAATGGAGGGTTAAATGGATTGCCCAAGACCACAAGGAACACCTGTGGGACTAGAAATCCCAGTCCTTCCAGCCCAAGGTTGCTGTCCTCTAGTGGGGTTTGATCCCTGACCGTCTGGCCTGAGGTAACTTGCCCCAACCACTGGGCCACTCCTCCACTGAATATCTATTGAATATCTCCAGAGTCTACCCTGGCACTATTTGGTTAGTGTAGGGGCAGTTCATGAGTGGATCTAGGACAGTATGGCCACTATCCGGATAATTGCTGACCTTATCCGGATAGCAGTGATTTTCAGCCAGCACTTATTCAGATAGCTTAGGCTGCCTGAAAAGCAGACAGAAATTTCTCTCCACTGACGCTAGCAGAAAGCTGCCACTATGAAGATAAGGTTAGGACTAATCCAGATAGTGGCCACACAAAGAGGATAATCAACGATGGTCACTAACCTGATACTGCCACTGAATATCCAATTCATATTTAAACACCATGGCTGACCGCTATAGTGTTTAAATACCAGTCCAACTGAATAATGAGCAGTTAATTCCTACGTTAAGCACGAGTCTAATTAAATGGAAAAAGTAGGAGAATGGGAAAGATATACTAGTCACGTTAATAAAGAAGACTGCAGCTGGCAATACTATATCATTTCACAAATGCCTGTTAGAAAAAAATTGTGTGTTTTTTTTAAAACATATATGAAAAATTAGATCTGCAATATGGGTAGGTCACTAAATTGCTTTAAATTGAATTAAATGGGATGCAGTGTCATAAGAATCCATTACAAAAGCACTGTGTAATTAACAGTGGAAATAGCAGCATGAGAGTGAGAACAAAAACAATGTTATTTTTCAACCTGTGAAAGATTTGGGATGCATGCCTAAATTTACATTTGAAGTTTTCATGCTGGATCTATAATTGACATGTGCAGCTTGGAACTTGTGAATGCTTCCAAGCACAGACCCACACTGCACCTTATTGCCCCTTATCCTCAGATACGCCACACCGGCACCCATCTTCCTAAAATAAGCATACCATATCTCAGTTCTTAACAACATTTTATCAGCTTGTCAAATCAGTCAGTGCAGTGCAACTTCTTTAGTTCCAGAGGATAAGCAGACCACAATTTTAATACATTTGAGTAATATTCACTGCCAAGGAGATACATATTTACTGCCTTTTTGCCCCTGATTCAAACACGTTATGGTCAATGGGTTGGGTATTAGGTAGCTGCACCATGCTGTCTTTACCAGCCTTTTGAACCATATTCAACTTTCTCCAGCCACCTATATCCATGGTCTGGATACAAGCAGCTTGCCTAATATGGTATTATTGACAACCAGTCCAGATATTCCCTATCTAATGGCCCGTGAGTATCTTCATTCCATTTTATCCTCCCTTATTGGTGCCTCCTATTCCTGCTGTGGCAATGGCTCCTTATTCTCTGGGACAAGTGACACTAAAGTGGGTTTGTTTTGCACATACAATGACAGTAATGAGCTTTACTCAGAAAGACAGTTAGGGCCTGATTCCATCCTGGATGTCCCGGCCCTCTGTGTGCCTGGTCGGTACCGGATACACAGAGTTAGACTGGATTCTGATCCCTCAGGGCACATCTAGCCCTGTGGGATCAGAATCACATCCAGGCCTGTACGTGCAGGCTGGGACCCTGATCCCATTTGACTTGCACATACAAGACTAGCCCAGCTAACTCAGTCAAGGCTACTGAATGGAGCAGTGGCGCCATGGCGTCCGGTTGTCATGGCACTGCAGCCCCATTCAGGAGCTGCGATCCCCAGCCGCCAAACAGATTTTGCATTCCCTGCAGCCCAACCCCCGATCTGGCCTCCCAAGGCCAGGGTTGAGCTGCAGGGAATCTCCTCTACCCCCTCCTACCTCCTTCGCCGCCCGGTCCTGCCATCTCCCGCCGACTAGGGGAACTTATTCCACCCCAGAGGTGGAATAAGTTTCCTATTCAGTCTGCCAACCGCAGACGTACAGGGCTGACATTGGAATTGGCCCTGTACATCCAGGGCTGCAGACCACCCAATCCCCACCCTAACTCTACCCCTGCAATGCCCCTGTCTATCCTCCCTGTACAATGTACGGGGAAGTTAGTTGGGATTGGCAGAGGGCTGAGTAGCGAAGATGGACATCCCATTGGGACATCCGTCCCCACTATTCATGGCTCAGAATGACCCCTTGAGTGTTTTTTTAGTATGATTTAAATCGCTCAACTTTATTGCTAAGGCTCGTCTTAATATTTGATATGGATGTGCATTCATTAGCATGGGTTCAGTTCCATTGGGCACCTTAAACATTTGAATATGCACAGAATCGATTGTATTCATGTTAACCTATTAATTAAAGCATGTGCAAATTATTTACATATGTTTAAAATGTCTAATACACATGGCCAAAAAGTATTAAAAAGTATGTGTGGATCCTTTTGTTTGATTTAGGTGGCTTGCTTCTCCCATTTATATTGTAGAAGTTTTTACCCTATCCTGAGGATACTTTAAGCTTGTTACGCATTATATTGTGTGGGTTTTTGTTGTATTAGATTAGTAAACCTCAATAAAATATAAATTAGAAAAAAATATGTGTGGGTCCTAGTGGCACTGGAAGGACGCTGTGGTTTCTCCTGATCATTGGTGGCGGTGAGCTCTGCCTGTGGTATGGGCATGCGTAAAGGGAAAGGGAAGACTGGGCTCCCGGACTGCTCCCTGACCCAGCCGCTATGGCAGATGACTTTGGAGGACCTTCGAGTAACCACTGGGCCCTTGGGGGTTTCCTCCTTGAATCAGCCTGTGGTTCAATGTACAAGCAGTAGTAATGGGGCTTCACTGAGCCCAATAGCATGCATACTGCTGCCCAGACCCAGAAGTAGGTGGACTACAGTGGAGCAGAAGGGCTCTCACAACAAAGCGTATGGTGGAGTCGTCTTACCAGGAGGCCCGCCTCTGGCTGTATCTTCCCCCCTCATGGAAGTGGACCCAGCTTTGCATGTGGAACACTTGCAAAGGACCGTGAATGAAATCGTAGGGAGGGGGTGAAGTAACATCAGGTTTGTTTCAAGTTCAGGGGGCGAAGATGGGTGCGGTGACGATGGAGTCTCTTTGAGATGCCATGCAAGGACTTAGTTCTTCTCTACAAATGTTTGCTACATGTTTTGTAGGTGATTTGGCAATTTTGTCTCAGAATTTGTTGGATCAGTCTCTTGCATTGGAAAATCTGGCCACCAGATGTGATGCGCTGGTACCAAAAGTTAAGAAAGCTCAAGTGTTGGGAGAATTATTAGTGAAGGACAGAAGTTTAATCCATCGGAGGTTGGAATATTTGGATTATCAAGTACGAAGGAATAACCTTTGTTTTCTGAACTTCCCAAGGTCGCCTCTAATTGCTCCTGTGAACATGGTTAAAAGATACTTGACTGAAGTTCTGGGGAGGTCTGGAGACATGCTTCCGCATCTGCTGAGGGCCCAGTATGTGATATCAGAGGATTTCCCCCACCTGTTGAAGGTGGGAGATATGAGGGGTTAAATCTAATGGACTTCCTTGAGTAATCTCTAGAGGTGGTCACTCAGACCACACTTATTGCCACATTTGCGCTAGAGTTTGTTCGCAATCCTGTTATACATTTATATTTTTCTAATATTATTAAGTTGTTCTTTGGTACGAAGATATGTATTTTTCCTGATTTGTCTAAATCAACGCAGAAGAGGCTCCAGGATTTCCTGGCTCTGTGACCGAGGGTTTTAGCTCTTGGCCTTTGATATGTTTTATGATTTCCTTGTATGTGTGTGCTTGTATTTGAGGGAAAAGCTTTTGTGTTCTATGAACCAAGACAACTGCATGATTGTTTAGTGGTTAGAGAGGGAACTAATGTTTAAGTGGCATCTCATTGGCACACTGTGATTTGCTGGAGGTGATCCCTTGGGGTAGCCATTAAATTTTTGAATTTTTTTATTTTTCCCCTGAAGAATTTCCTTTCTTGGATCTGTAAAGCCTTTATTTATGGCCTGATGAGATGTATTGTTATTGCTTGCAGCTTGCTGTAGATCTTTGCTTGTGTCTTATTTCTGAATTTCCTCACTCGATTGTTATATTGCTGTGTATTTTTGAAATTGGTAAATAATAAATTATTTTTAAAAAAAGTCTGTGTGAAACAGATCAAACAAAATTAGAAAAATTTTGAAAAATCCAAAAATGAACAAAAGTCTTTTGGCCATACATATTCCTAATACATGTCTTGTGTCAAAGAAACGTCCTTCATAAGTCCATGGCGTATAATAAAGTATGCAAAGGCATAGTAACGTGGAGGCACAATCTGATGTGGGCATCCAGGCCCCTGTGCGGCCGATCGGAATTGGGATGCTTAGAGGTAGACTCGATTCTGACCCCGTGGAGGCTAGACGTGCCTACGGGATCGGAATCAGGTCTAGGGCCTGAATGTGCAGGCCAGGCCCCAATTCTGATTGACCTGTACACATAGCCACTAGCCCAGCTACCTCAGTCAGGCTCCATTCAGGAGTCACAGTGCCGTGGCATCCAGCCGCCATGGCACTTGCAGCTCCTGAATGGAGCCATGAATGCCGGCCACCGCCAATGCACTTCTTTCCCCACAGCTGGACCCTCGATCTGGCCTCCCATCGCCAGGGTCCAACTGCGGGAAACTTCCTGTACCCCCTCTTCCGTCCTATCCGGACTCAGCAGCAGGATCCCATGACAACCAGAGGGACTTATTTCATCTCTGCAGTGGAATAAGTCCCCCATCTATATTCATGGCCCCGGACATACACAACCGACCTCAGAATCGGTCCTGTATATCCGGGGTTGAGGACCACCCATGCCCCGTCCTCGCTCCACCTCCAGAACACCTCCTTCCACCTCTATCTAAGCCTCCCCATACAAATGTGTTGTTTGTATGGGGAGACTTTTGACGGGGCCAGCAGGGGGGTGAATAAAGGGGATGGATGTCCCAATGGGATGTCCATCCCCACTATTCATGGGACAGAATGACCCCCATAGTATATATCAGATGAAGACCAGTATAGTTCATCTAGTCTGCCCAGACAATGGTTAGAATAGTTTTATCTGTTTTTCTGTGCAGGTCAGCCTCCTCTATGCCCGTGTTTAGGGTTGCACCCACTGCACAGTGCATGTCTCCTCCCCCAATTTATTGAAGTATGAAACATATATCCACTGTGTCTGTCCCATGCCCTTTTGAATTCCATCACTGTATTTGCCCCCCACCACCACCATAGGGAGTGCCTGCCAAGCATCCACCACCCTTTCAGCAACATATCAAGGTATACTTGAAAGTTTTCTTTGATCAAACCAGTGGCCCTTAATAAAATTATGATTATGTCCTTTTTGCCACATTTTATTTTGTCTTTGATTGCATCTTTAGATATTTAACCATCTTCTCTCCATATGCCATGTGGAATAGCAAATTTTTCTTGTGGTGTTTTCCTTTATCACATGTCCAGATTTCTTGCATAAATCTTTTTATCAGTTCAATTGTCCCTGGTGATCATGCCTCTTTCTTGATTTCTAGTACTGTCCCTATTGTGATCTCATTGTTTCTCTTGTACAACAATGCAAGTGTTTATGCAGTTTGTACAGTAGATGAGCTAGGTTACCTTTCGTTTTGCATTTCTCTATAAAAAATATCTGACATCAACATGTCACAGCCACCTCTAGTTCTGTTTTATAGAATAGATGGTTGTCCAATTTGGTAGGCTTTTTTAAGGTTGTTGTGAGCCATCTTATCTATACTGTGGCCCATTGCCCAGTGTTGCTGTTATCAATCTCTCATTTATAGATTTACGTTCACCTCTCCTCAGTTTTGATCAAAATGTGTTTGCTGAAATAATTCTTTACATTTACCACTGTATTTGTGTTTTCTCCTAATCCTTTTCCTTTTTGTTGGTGTGATTCTTGTTCAATAGTGCTTATTGAAAGCATTTCACACAATAACAATGTAAAAAGAAAATATTGCTATTGTAGGCCACCTTGAATGATTTTGATGAAATTGGTAGTATATAAGCTTTAATAAATAAGTCCCCAAAAATGAATTGATGAAACATACAAGTACTTCATAAATACAAGAACAGCTCTACTAATTCACCTCAATGTAGCATTACATTTTCAGCAAAAAGGCAAAGTGGAGAAGGGCAGACCTCAGAATACTCCGGAAAAAGCTTTTTGTCATAAATTGGCTTCAGGTACTTTAACTAAAGTTAAATACATCAATGGTCCGCCTAAGTAAGCTACCCACCAAAACTAAGCAGGATTAACATAACTATGGAAATTAAGCAAGGTTAACATAATCGTTCCATAGTTTTCATAATTTCTAGAATACTGGCATCCTTTTAGAATTTTCAGTATATACACTCTCCATTTTACAATTTAGATATAAAACATTCTGCTCAGCATGAAATGAATATTATCACTAATTTGAAAGAACAACTGTAAGGGAAGAAGCCAATAGTTGATCAATTTGTTTACAATTGTCTATCAGTAACAAAGGGATGAATTTACTAAGCTGGGTTACCAGTTAACATTGCAGTCTAATGCTCAGTGTAGTACTTGTATCCCACCAAAGAGAGCCTCTCTCTGGAGTTCGTAAGATGTAACATGTATGAGTAATTTATCAAAGTGTGCTTTCAAAATCAAGATGTGCTTGGTACCCAACATGATGGGAAATAACTCGGTATCTTTCGGGCACATTTTCTAGGTCTCTGACTGCATTTCTTGGTACTTGAAGGTCTTTTCCCTCTCAATGTGATTCACAGAATAGTTGCTTGGGACTGATACCTATATATCATTGGTGTTCTGATGTTCTTCTTCTTTACCACTATGTCCAGCTTCCTTGCCTCCAGCTTTTTATTGATTGGAATCAGAGTATCCCAGGTCATCATAACCTCTTCATTCTCTGTAATTCTCTTAGGGTAATGATCTCTAATTTCTCTAGGGGAATATCATTGTTACTTTCCCATAATCTCACAGTGATCACAAGGGCAAAATTTGTTACAGCATGTAAGTGTCTGTGCAATTTGGATACTCTGTGGTCTGAGAAAGTGAGGAGGTATACTACCTCTAGTATATTAGGTTTGGAAATTAACTCTGGGAAGCCAATCTTAGAATGTAAAAAATAATGTCTCAGCTGTAGCCATGCATAATAAAGAAGCAGGCAAACAATAGGTTTTCTGCATTTCTGGGAAAGTTAAGTATCCTGTTTTTTTTAAAATAATATTATCTGTGATCTAAATGCCCTTATATTTGTGAATTTTAAAAACGGGACCTCACAAGGGAAAATTATTGCCATTAAAGTTACCAAATAGAATAGACTAAGGGGTCTCTCTACTAAACTGCAGTATCCTTTTGCAGTTATTGTGGGGCAATAGCTACAAAAGGCCTATGGTATCTTCAGGGGACATTCACGGCCTTACTCCTGCAGATACTGTGGAGCATTTTCACTTATTGCAGAGAACCGTGATCCCTACATTGGCAAGTGGTGCGGGAAGTCCTGCGATGCCTGTTGATGCAGGGATCATGGGATCCATGGTAAATGCAAGGCTAGTAATACTGTAGCTCTGCCCCCCCCCCAGTCACTACCAATCCCCCCATCCCCACAATCAGGTCATCCCCCCCCCGACCTTTCAACATTGCCGATGCTGTGGATATACTAATCCACAGCACCGAAAAGGCTACTCAGCCACCCATCTCAGCATGCCCCCCCCCCCCCAAGCTGCTCCAAATCCCTATAGAGAACTATCTGAGGGAGGACTGGGCACCTCTGAAGCAACAATTACAACTAGCTAGCCAGTTGGCCCCCTCTCTCCCTCCCACAATCCTAATTTTCATAAAGAGTCCTGGCTAGGCAGTTGACTTCCTCCTTTCCTCCTTCAAAACCTAAAAGCTCAGCAAGCAAGTCAGCCAAAGGGGCCCCCCAGCCACCCCCTGACCCCCCCCCCAAGTCCTTACTTTCAAGTTCCTGGTGGTCTTATAATCAACATTATGTAAACCGATTGGCCTGTTATTTCTGCAAAGGAGAAAATATCTCACCTTTGCAATAACTATAATTGCAGCCTGATAAAAGAAAGAGGGGCTAGGAACACATTAAATATCTGAACCAGGATCCAATTGAGCATCCAAAGTCTTATACAATTTCGCAGAAAGTATGTCTGGACCTACTGCTTTGCCTGTTTTCAAACTGCAATATTTTTACCTCTTCCAGTGAGAAAGGGTGATCCACCACTGCTGCAAGGTCCTTATCTAAAAGCAGCAGTACCTTGGAGCATACTCACTCACCAATCTCACCCACAGGAACCTCTTAATGAGAGGCATAGACTACATTTCCACTATTATCTTTCACCACATTTAATCTCTTCTTTGCTTTTTGTTTCTTATGCTGCCAAAGCAACAGCTTATAAGCTTTATTCCCATGTTTATAAAAATGTCTTTTGGTATGCTGCATCAGAGTAGATCTCTCTTCCATTTTATAGGTGGCAAGTTCACGCCAAATCTTAGGAAACCAGTCTTTTACTTTGTCCCCATCCCCCTTTCTATGTAGTGCTTCCAACATGATCAATTGGTTCCTAAGCCCTTCTATTTCAGTCCTCGTTCTCTTTCTAAACCCACTGGACAGGGATATCATCTGCCTCCTCAAAACCACCTTGCCAGCCTCCCATAGACTGAAGATAGAGGTTTAGGCTATATCATTGAAAAGTAAATATTCTTTCCAAGCTTCTCTCAATTTGCTCACCAGTTATGGGTCCATCCACAGCCATCTCTGCATCACCCAGAAGACAGGAGATCTCTCCATATCCTCCTCCTTTACCTCAAGGGGCAGTAAAGTATAGCCAGAAATATGCATTGTTTCTATTCTACATGACTGCAATACTCCCTGCAAAACTTGCAAGATGAACCAAAAGTCAATCCTAGAATAGGATTTATGCAATGCAGAGACAAAAGTGTAGCCTCACTTTCTTTCATGGGGGGTGTGCCAGTCATCAATCAGTCCAAAACTGCAGATGCTTTCACAATCGTCTGGTCCCTTTCCCATTTAATATTTTCCCAACCTGTCCATTCCTGCCAAAGCGCACCACATTACCACAAATTACTCGGCATGACATCTGATAAAATAAAAAATGGCTCAAGTAACTGAAAGCCTTACCTTTTTTTGGGGGGGGGAGGGGGGAAAGTAAACTTTGACATTAGTATAAAGTGTTCTCCCAAGTAAGTCAGTCAACATACCCTCCTTATCTTCAATATGGCTCTGAATCTGGAACCCATAACCCTTTGCAATGAGAATTAGTACCCTTCAAATTACCATTCCCTATCAAGTGAGTTTCTTGCAAAAGCATTATGCCAATCTTATCCCTGTACAATTGCATAAGAAACATTTTATGTTTAATAAGGCTATGAAGTCCCCTTTCATTTCACAATTCTAACTTAACCAGTCCCTAAAAGGATTTTCATCCACAGAATATTTGAATCTCCTCTTACACACCTATAACACAATCCCCCAACCACAGCACACATCTTCTCTTCCCCCCTCCTCTAGAACTCTCTTCCCACTCCTCCCATCCCAATCTTATCATAAACCGCACAATAATCAGCCCCATCTCATAAGAGACAGACAAACTTCTAAGTAGGTACTAATCCCTCCCCAGTCCCCCCCCGACCCTTCTATCTTCAAAAAGAAAAGAAAATAAATTAAAATCCCCAACCTTCCTGTCACCAAAACCACTCTATTGAACCATCCCACCCTACTTAGACAACAATATTAATCCATCTCTCTTTTTTGGCCCCTCCCTTATCTGTCTGAGAAAGGGACCCTCCCATAGTCACTTAAAAACTCTGAAGAGGTAAAATTGCACATTCACTCTCATTGAAGGAAGGTGAAGCTGCCTATCATACTTGATTGAGCCTGTCCCTCCCTCCAGCCAAGTCAGGGCATGTGCAAGCAAACAAGAGCATCAATTCTGATGAGTCCACAAGACTGCTCATGTTGAGGTAGTAATGCCAATGTCTCTGTCAGCACCCTGTCCTGTTATCTCAACATTGTTAGCTTTCTGTGATTTTCAGACACTTTCCTCTGCTTAGACATAGAAGCCTTCCACTCCACAGTCTCTCTTCTGTTCAGATTCCAGACTAGCTCCATTCTTTAAAAGGTCCATCTCCCAACAGTCCTACAGTTCATTAATTCTATGCTGAACATTATTGTGATAAAAAAAGAGAAAAGAAGAAGCCCCAATGATAAAATATATTCCAGTATTGCGGCAGTTGCATCAAAGGCTTGAAGCTCCACCTTCTCTCCAAAGTTTATCGCGATAGGCCTTGGGAAATCTGCAGTTCATGCTCCTGATTCATGATGGATTTTTGTTATCCTTCAGTCTACACATTAGTATGTTTTTATCCTCATAATAGTGAAAATAAGCTATAATAGGCCCAGGGCCAGATGTAGCACCAGCACGACCTCTCAAACGCCTGTACACTCTGTCCAGCTTCACATCTTTTGGGACACCAGGGACGCAAAGATCAAAAAGTTCCTGCATTAGGCACTGTGCATCCTATTTAAGACTAATAAGAGAAATATATTTTTTCACTCAATGTGTAATCAAACTCTGGAATTTGTTACCGGAGGATATAGTAAAAGCTGTTAGTGTAACTGGGTTTAAAAACGGTTTGGACAAGTTCCTGGAGGAAAGGTCCATAAACCATTATTAAAAGGGACCAGGATATCACTGCTTGACCCATTACAAGCATTGAGGAACCTGTGTCTTTTGGGGAAACTGCTAGGTAATTATGACCTAGATGGGCCACTGTTGGAAACAGGATACTGGGCTTGATGGACCTTGGTCTGAGCCAGTATAGCATATCTTATGTTCTTATGTCTCTTCAGCTACCTTAAAAAAGCCTAGCACTTTAATGTTGCAACACCTCTGTCTGTTTTATGTTTATGTTTATTGACTTAATATACCGCTCAACAAATAAATATCAGAGCGGTTTACATAGTACAAAAAGGAAAACCATATGGTGAAAAGAGGAAAGAAAGTTACAATGTTAATAGGAAAGCAAACAGGCAGATTCAGTCAACAGGACAAGAGGAGAAGAGGAAGGGAGGGGGAAGAAAGAGGTGTGGGTTACACGGAGGGGTCAGGGAGATCGAAGGCAAGGGCAAAGATGTGGGTTTTGAGTTTATTTTTGAAGGTAGTATATGACTGGTCGAGCTGGATAGAGGAGGGGAGAGAATTCCATAAAGTGGGGCCGAGGAAAAAGAAAGCAGAGGAGTGAGTGGATTGGTGGTGGGCACGGGCAGGTGGAGGGAGGTGAAGACGGTTGAGGTGCAGGGACCGCAGGGAGCGGGCTGGGGCATAAAAATGAACAAGATCAGCAAGGTATTGAGGGGAATGGAGGTAAAGGGCACGGTGAAGGAGTGTCAAGACTTTGAAGTGGATACGAAATTTAACCGGGAGCCAATGGAGGTGGATGAGTAAAGGTGTAACATGGTCACGTGGAGAGGAATGGAAGAGAAGGCGAGCAGCAGTGTTTTGAATGCGTTGCAGACGGTAAAGTTGAGTGGCAGGAAGACCTGCTAGAATTGAATTACAGAAGTCAACGCGGGACATAACCAGGGAAAGAAGAAGGGTGGTAAGTGCTGGTGCAGTGAGAAAGGGCCTGATGGCACGGATCTGTCGGAGGAAAAAGAACAAAGTTTTTGACACGTGAGCAAGGTGATCGCGGAAGGAGAGGTGAGAGTCAAAGAGAACCCCCAGGTAATGAAAGGAGGAGACCAGAGGGACAGATGAACCAGAGAAGGAGGGGGCAATCTTGGGAGAGGTATCACCACGGGAAAACCAGCTCATTGCGCTGATCCTTCATCTCTTTCATGAGCATTTCTGACATGAATTTTGGACTGGAATAGAGGGACTGAGTCAATCTCTTTACTAATATTAATTCTAATTTGCATCGCTCTATCATCCAAAGCTTTGATTTCCAGCTTAATGTCCCTAACAGTCTTGGAGGAGTTGGATGTAAATAACTTCAAGTCCTGTAGAAGCTCTCCTAGGTCTGCTTTCTTTGCAGGAGCAGACATCCATGTCATACCCCCTTTCTTACTATTTTTGAGGAATAATCTTTCCAGATGCCATCTTGTTAGTGCCTTGTTCTGAATTTCTTGAAAATTTAGCCAAGGATTCAGTGTAGCTACTTTTGTCCATCATAAGAGACACATATTTCAGGCATACCAATCCAGCTCAGAAGCCCTGCTGTGACCACTAAATCTTGTGTAAGCTATTGGTAGTGGGATTTACAAACCCATCAACACTCTGCCAACTGCAAGTCACAAAGCAGCATCAGTCTCTAGGCTCCAAACTACACTGCAGTGTTCTGATGCATCACAGACAAAAAAAAGGAAAATATATTAAAATGTAAATAAGCGGCATTCATCTGGATCAGGATCAGACTCTCGCACAGTCCCATAGTTGGCACTAACATAGTAACATAGTAAATGATGGCAGATAAAGACCAGCATGGTCCATCCAGTCTTCCCAGCAATACGGCAACAGTAGGTGCACTGACACTCTGTGCAGGTCACCCCTCCCCATGTCTTTGTTTAGGGGTGGACCCACCACTCCATGTAGGACACCCCTATTTGTTGAGAAGTTAGATGGTTCAGTTTATTTTGTTTTTATCCTGTTGCTGTAAAGGGATCCACTGTGCTTGTCCCATGCTGTTTTGAATTCCATCACCGTGTTTGCCCCCACCACTTCCATCGGGAGAGCATTCCAAGCATCCACCACCCTTTCAATGAAAAAATATTTCCTGACATTGCCTTTCAATTTTCCACCTTGCAGCTTCATGTTATGCCCTCTAGTTTTGCAGCTTCCCCGTCTTTGGAAGAGTTTTGTTTGTTCATCATTCTTCTTTAAGTATTTAAAGGTCTGAATCATCTCTCCCCTATCCCTCCTCTCCTGCAAAGTGTACATATTTAGATCTTCAAGTCTCTTCTCATAAGGTTTCTTATGCAGGCTCCAAATCATTTTGGTCGCCTTCCTCTGAACACTTTCCAGTCTTTTTACATCTTTTGCAAGGTATGGTCTCCAAAACTGAACACAGTATTCCAGGTGAGGCCTCAACAGCGATCTGTACAGTGGTATAAGTACCTCTTCCTTTCTGCTGGTAGTCCCTCTTTGTATGCAGCCCAACATCCTCCTGGCTTTTGCCACCGCCTTGTCGCACTGTTTTGCCACCTTGAGATCATCAGAGATAATCACACCAAGGTCTTTTTCGTGAACCATGCACACCAACCTCTCGCCCCCTATCGCATACATTTCCCTTGGATTTCTGCTACATAAGTGCATGACACTGCACTTTTTCGCATTAAATCATAATTGCCAAGCATTAGACCATTCTTCCAGCTTTTGTAGATCTTTCCTCATGTTATCCACTCCCTCGGGGGAGTCCACTCTGTTGCAAATTGTTGTGTCATCTGCAAAAAGACAGACTTTTCCATTCAGTCCTTCAGCAATATCACTCACAAATACATTCAACAGTGCCAGGCCCAGGACCGAACCCTGGGGCACCCCGCTAATCACCTTCCCCTCATCCGAGTGAGCTCCATGTACCATTACCCTCAGTCGTCTGTCAGTCAACCAATTTCTAATCCAGTTTACTATCTTGATACCCATCCCCAAGCTACTGAGTTTATTGACAAGCCTCCTATGAGGAACAGTATCAAAGGCTTTGCTGAAATCCAGGTAGATGACATCCATCGCATGCCCCTGATCTAGTTCCTTGGTCACCCAGTCAAAGAACTCAATCAGATTGGTTTGGCAAGACCGTCCTTCGGTAAAACCATGTTGCCTCGGATCCTGCAACCTGTTGGTTTTGAGAAAGTTCACTATTTGCTCTTTCAGGAGTGCCTCCTTTACTTTTCCCGCCACCGAGGTAAGGCTCACGGGTCTGTAGTTTGACACTTCTTCCCTGTCACCACTTTTGTGTAGAGGTACGACATCAGCCATTTTCTAGTCCTGAGAAACCTCTCCTGTTTCCAAGGATCTGTTGAATACGTCCTTTAACAGCCCTGATAGAACTTCTCTGAGCTCTTTCAGTATCCTGGGATGTATCCCATCCGGTCCCATGGCTTTGTCCACGTTCAGTTTAGCAAGTTGTTCCAATACCTCATCTTTTGTGAATAGTGTGGTATCTACTTCATTCCCATTTTTATATTTGGGAGTCCCAGCTGGTCCATCTCCAATATTTTCTTTAATAAAAACAGAGCAGAAGTATTTGTTTAGCAATTTCGCTTTTTCTATGTCACTTTCCACGAGTCTTTTCCCAGCACTTCTGAGTACTGCAATACCAACTTGATTTTGCTATCCTTATTTCTCTTTTTGACTCTTTGAGTTTGATCCTGTATTCATTTCTGTGTTCTTCTGTTTGCAAGCTTTTGAATTTTGCGAAAGCAGCGTTTTTTGCCTTTATTTGAGCAGCCACTTCTTTGGAAAACCAAATAGGTTTCCTTCTCCTCTTGTTTTTGTTTACTTTTTTAACATACTTGTCTGTTGCCCCTTTTATTGCCACCTTTAGTTTATCCCATTGCAATTCCACTTCCTTTATCTCCTTCCACCCTGTCATCTCCTCCTTTAGGTACTTGGCCATTTTATTGAAGTCATTGTTTTTGAAGTTTAGGACTTTGAGCTTGCTATGTTTGGCCTGTACCCTCGCTTTTATCTCAAACCACACTGTGTAATGATCACTGTTGCTCACAGGGGTACTCATGCAGACATTTGACACGCTATCACCGTTGGTGAGCACCTAATCCAGCATTGAGCTTTCCCTGGTTGGTTCCATGACCATTTGTCTAAGTGATGCATCCTGAAGAGCATCTACAATTTTTTTGCTTCTTTCCAGATGTGCAGAAGGAGTAATCCAATCCACATCAGGTAGATTAAAGTCACCCAAATGATTACTTCCCCCTTTGTGACTATCTTGGCAATATCTTTAATCAAATTGTTATCTATCTCTTCAATTTGAGTCGGAGGTCTGTAGACTATAGCAGTATGGATGACAGTGTCATCTCCTCTTTCCAACGCAATC
This sequence comes from Ichthyophis bannanicus, assembly GCA_033557465.1. Taxonomy (NCBI): domain Eukaryota; kingdom Metazoa; phylum Chordata; class Amphibia; order Gymnophiona; family Ichthyophiidae; genus Ichthyophis; species Ichthyophis bannanicus. The sequence continues at coordinate 385,611,593 of CM066035.1, read as the reverse complement.
CAGAGCACTTCTTCTTTTCCCCATGTCCCCTGCATTTCAGTAGCTTTAATATTGCTTTTAACATACAAGGCCACTCCTCCTCCTTTTCCATTTTCTCTGTCTCTTCTGAATAGATTATAGCCAGTTATGGCTACATCCCAATCATGCAATTCATTGAACCATGTTTCTGTAATGGCCACAATGTCCAAATCCATTTCACCATTAGGGCTTCCAGGTCCAGAACTTTGTTGGCTAAGCTTCGAGCATTTGTGCTCATTGCTTTCCAGCATTTACCTGGCTTGTGTGTATTTTGCGTTGATTTTGTTCTGCCCACATCTTCCCACTTGTTTGTGATGTATGTTTTAAAAGTGTGGCTGTTTTTGATATTATTCTGCTTTTGCAGGGAGTGGTGTGCCGTTCTTGACCTTCCACATCCGTCACCCCCTTTTCCTAGTTTAAATGCATATCCACATAGTGCCTGAATTTTTCACTTAAGATTCTTTTCCCTGCGACAGAGAGATGTAGTCCATCAGCACCGTATAGTCTCTTGTTGGTCCATATGTTGCCTCAGTTGCCAATAAATCTGAATGCTTCTTGTTTGCACCAGGTCTGGAGCCATATATTAAAGCTGTTAATGCGATGCAGCCTTTTTGTCCCCTTACCAAGAACAGGCAGAACCTCTGAGAATGCCACAGTGTTCACAATGGGCTTGAGTTTCTCTCCCAGAGATTGGAAGTCCTTTTGGACTGTAGAGGCACTGTTTCTAGGAAGGTCATTTGTGCCCAAGTGGATAACAACATCAGGTTTGGAGTGTTCACTTTTTGTGCTAAGTACTTCAACAATTTGGTTTGTATTCCTGCTGGCTGTCGAGCCTGGTAGGCACATAACTATCTTCTCTCCTTTGAACTGTGTTCCCAAGTTGGTGCCTCTGATGATGGAATCTCCAGGTAGTAGTAGTTTTCTGTTTGGTGAGGTTTTCTTCATATTTGGTGCTTTAGCAGGAGATTGGTCAGTGTCTGACTCATTTAAGGGCCCTTCAGTTTCATTGGATTGAGCATCCTCATTAGCCAAGGCAGAGAAGGCATTATGCAGGGATATCTCTTGATGTATAGGATGTCTCAGCATTACAGGTCGCAATCTTCCAGAACCCACTGTGATCCATTTGTTCCTGGGGTGTTTAATTCTTTGTGGGAGCGTTGGTGGACTTGGTTCAGTTTGTATCCTAGAAGAGGTGTGTTTCATTGCAGCTATTTCCTCCCTCAGTAGAGTCACTTCTTTATGCATGGCAGCTAGGTGTTTCCTTAGTAGAGTCAGTTCGTCATGCATGACATCTGACCTGAGGCACATAGGACAAGCTCTTAGGCTCCAAATGATTCGTCTTGAATTGAAAGTACTGCAGTTATTGCACTGAATACGCGACATGTTGGTTAAGCAGTCCCAGAAGAGGAAGAAGAAGAAGAAAGGATGAAGAAGATGTGGACTTTTAACCCAAGTAAGAAAAGGTAGATGGCACGTATGTGACTACTATAAAGGCAATGTAGCCCCTGGGGTGGATGGGGTGAGGGGTGGGGTGCACGGGAACCTAAGTGTCTCTGACCAGTAGGCTGTTCCTGAACCGTGGGCACACACTGCTATCTGATGTAAGTCTATACAAGGAAAGCAGTCCAGATGCCCCCAAGCTTAGTCTAAAACCACAGTTAACAGCTATAATAATGAGCCCCCCAAAATCAACAGTTACAATTGATAGGTTTAAGCCAGCAGAGAAAATAGAAAAATGTGCTGTTAGAGTAATGGAGGCTCCTCAGCTTCCTAAGCATAGTGAAGAGCTCTCACACCCAGTCAAAGCCCTCTTAAGCCTTACCGCCAGGTGCATTTGGCTTGCTGGGGCACAGCAAAACAGAAAAGTCATTGCAGCGTCTGGTGAGGCCAAACTGTGTTAAGGACTAGAGCAGCATCAGCTTTTCCATAGCCCTCTGCCAGATGTACCCTCTGCACAGTGGCCAGTCACAGAACCAGACAGGTAAAAAGCATCACACTCAACTGCTGGTTCACAATTTGCCGGTTCTACTCCCAGTCTCTGGTGTCAAAGCACTGGGGCAGATGTCAAAGCTGTCACCACTGTGTCATGAAGTCATGCTGAATCACCAGCTCGGAGAAGGCCCCAGCTGCTCAAACCACTAGTATACTTTAACCGCGCTTATTCCATATAATTACTAAAAACAGGTGAATTAGCCATCATTGCACACATCGGCATCTCAGCCACACCAGGTTTTCAAAACCCCCCTTGATGAAAATCCAACAAGGCAGGGGAGGTTCAAGAGCTTTGGGTTTACGTGGCCATGCTTCTCATGCACACTAGCACCTCCCTACCACAAAGACTTTGCCCTTATACTGTATATATTAGTTTTAGCATTAAATGTGCATTAACTGCAAAAACCTAATGTTCTTTGGTGAAAGGGCCCCCCCCCCCCCCCCAATTTCAAGTATTTCTTAAGGATGTCTTTAATAGAAAATTGTGCAACCTTGGGAAATTCTATAAAATGGAAATTTTTCCTCTTAGTGAGGTTTTCGAAATTCTCAATTCCATTGAGAAGAAACATTTTACCTTTAGTCAATGCCACTTCATCCTATGACAACATAATAGCATACTAAATGATGGCAGATAAAGATCAGTATGCCCAGCAAAGTGGTCAGGGTTGTAACTGTGATCTGTGCAGGTTTCCTCCCCATGCCTTTGTTTAAGGCATAACGGAGGTAGCAAGGATTGTAACTGCTTCTCTGAACAGGTTAATCTCCCCCTCGTGCTTTTGTTTAGGATTGTAGCTGTCACTGTCACTATACATATATTCAGCTCCTCTCACTATCGCTAGTGTAGCACTGAATATATTTGTATTTTATTTAAGCACCATGACTGGCGTTTAAAGAAAACACTGACTGCAGAGTTTAAATATTGTATTAATTTATTTAACCGGGTTTATATACTGCTTTATCCTAAAATCAAAGTGGTTTACATCGAAACTTGTGGATTTACATAGAACAGTGGGCGAGTGGGCATGCAGGGGATTGTCAAGCTAACTTGTTAGAAGAAACTGTGTACAAAAATTGTGTAAACCAAATATTGACCCACATTCCTTTTTCTCGCTGTTTTAAGTGGTTACAACATGCTAATTGTGTTAGATTACACAGCAACTGGAAGTTTTTTGCCAATGACAACATGTTTTTGTAGACCTTTAATACTTGGTCTGAAGTTGCCATGCTGTAGAGCTCACAGAGTATGGGAGGGGACGCTTGGCGTTTCCTGCACAAGTGCTAACTGGAAGATGTTTTAGCAGTATGTGGTAAGATATTCTCTTTCAGCTGCAGTAACTCAATGCACGTTTTAGTGCAAAATATGATGTGGACACACCAGAAGATTACAGAGGTAATGGCTTCCGCTTGCATTTATGCTGCTTTTCATCCTGGGAACCTGAGATTGTGGTGCAATCTTTCTGGTAGAATGTCTGGGAAATCTGAAGGCACATTTTAGAAAAAGACATGGAGAACAGAATGGAGATCTTCAAGGTTGTGATAATCGCAGTTCCTGCAGTTTTTTAGAAAAGGCTCTGCTAAACGTAGAGGTTTTTTCCTAAACTACAGAATAAGGACACGCAGGTGTGCGCATCTCCTGTACATGTTGTTACATGGAGTCAGAGGAGCCATTTTGCAAAGGCACACTTAGGAAAAATAAACAAGGTAAACATGACCTCCATACAGGGCTGGTCCTATGCATGTGCAGGCATGTCACCCGCACATGGCTCCGCACCCCAAGGAGCCCTGTGACCTTGCTGGCTTAAAAGGTAAGCCAGTGAGACCTGAAGCCTGCCTCACCGGCTCACCTCTTCACTGCCGTGGGAGGAATTTCCCTCATTCCCACGGCTGTGCTAAGTTGCAGGCACCGGGATTGCGGAGTCTCTAAAAATATACCTAGGGCACTTCTTGCCTTGTGCAAGAGACAGGAAGTGCCCTGTTTCATTTTTAGAGACTCTGTGGTCCCGGCAGCTGAAATTTAGCACAACCAAGGGAAAGAAAGACATCGCTCCTGTGACTGTGCAATGAATGTAGGCTGTGTCAGAGCTGCAGGGAGGAGGTGGAGAGAAGGTGACTCAGTGTGTTTGATGCTGGGGGAGGGGCATGGGGGCAAGTTAGCATGTGAAGACTATTTTTTTTTTGGGGGGGGGGGCTAGCTGGCACCTGAAGAGGACTGCTGGTGAGCTAGAGCTGGAAAGGGGCTAATACTGGAGGGGTGAGGGGATAGGGAGACTGCGATAGGAATGGAGATGGTGTCAGGAGGGTCTGGGACTAGAGGAGAACTGATGCTGGTATGGGGCTGGCACTGGAAGAGGATTGCTGGGGAGCTAGGGCTGGAAATGTGCTGATGCTGGAGAGGTGGGGGATGGGGGGACTGGGATTGGAAGGAAGATTATGCTGAGAGAGTATGGGACTGGAGGAGGACTGTGCTAGGTGATGGGGAACTAGGACTGAAGGATTTGAGATGGCAGGAGGACTGATGCTGGGGAATGGGAGACTGGGACTAGAAGGGAGATGATGCTGAAAGGACTGGTATTGGAAGAGGATTGCTGGGAAGCTAGGACTGGAAATGGACTGATGCTGGGGGATGGAGGACTGGAACTGGAACGGAGATGAAACTGGAGAAGAATTGATGCTGGAGAGGACTGGAACTAGAAGGGAGTTCATGCTGGGAGATTCTGGGACTAGAAGAGCACTTGTGCTGGGAAGGGCTAGAACTAGAAGAAAGACAAAGCTGGGAGGGTCTGGAGGGAAGCTGATTCTGGGAAGAGCAGGGACTGGAAGGGAGCTTATGCTGGGAGAGGCTGGAATTAGAAAGTAGATGATGCTGGGGAGCATGGGAAAGGATGCTGGGGTCAGGCAGATACAAAGAAGCAGAATCTGGGTGTGTGAGGATGGAGAGGAGGACAGATATTTTTTGTAAGAGGGAAGAAACAAGGTCATACAAAGGAAAGGTGAGAGTAAAGGGTATAAGGATAGATAGGTAAAAAGGAGGAATGGCAGAGTCATTGAAAATCAGAGAAGGAAGGAGCTGGGTGGGAGAAGGATATAGGAGGAAGGAGGGTAGAAATTGGGGATATGGAGATGGAGGACAGCAGGGACTGTGACTTAGAGGGAGAAAAGAAGACAACTCTTAAGATTAACTGGGTACTCGGAGAATAAGTTGCAACTGAGGTGGCAGGTCCAAGGCCAGTGCAATAAACTGTGCCTGCTGCTCCAGCAGCAGAAAGATTGTGGCATCATGTAGCATCATCCCAGCTTCATCTTTCTTTGAGTCAGCAACAGCAGTCAATGTTGCCTGTAGCATTCACTTCCAGTGCGCAGAGATTGATCTGTGCACCAGAAGTGAATGCTACAGGCAGCACTGGCTACTGCATGCTGACTCAGGGTGAAGGAGAAACAGAGAAATAGAGAGGAGATATGCTGAATTGGGCGAATATGGAGAAAGAGAGGGGGATTTTGGATTATGAGAGAGAAGCAATATATTGGACTGGGGAGGGGGGTGGGACAGGGTTAGAGAGAGAGAAGATGCTGGGCTGGGAGAGGGTATACAGTAGGACAGATGCTGGACTACTGGAGGGGGAGAGGATGGAGAAAGGGAAAGGGATAGAAAGTTATTGGTCTATGGGTTGGGGAAAGGGAAAAAAGGGCTGGGGAGGTGGAGAGAAAGAGGGAGATGTTGGACTTTGGGGGTAAAGGGGAAGGGTGAAGGGATTGGGAGGCTACTGAATTGGGGTGGTGAGAGAGAGAGGTGAGATGGTGGGCATGGTGTAACTATGTGAAAGAGTCCATGGGAAGTTGGCAAGGAGATGAGTGAGAGGAGGATGGTGGTTACAGAGCAAGGATATGTGGTAATGGTGAATGAGTAAAAGACGAAGGGACTAAGAGGCTAGCAAAGGAGTGAAATGGTAAATGAGATAATTGGGGAGATGGATTGATCTAGAGGTTAGAGGAGTAGATGGAAGGTTGATAAGTGATAAGTAAAAAGTCAAAAGGAGATTGAGGATGGAGAGGTGAAATTTGAGTGGATAAAAAGGAGTAAAAAAAGAAAAGAAGGAAAGAGCAAAAGGAGAAAGATCAATATGTTAGAGGCAGATTTAGAGAAAGAATGGAAAAAAACAGAAGAGAGAAGAAAGGACAAATCGACAGAAGAAATAGAAGACACAAGGATAACAGAAGAAAGTGACAGGGGCAATTGTGAATGAAAATTACAATGCTCAAAGACAGAAAAAATATATTTTATTATGAATTTATTAACTGGAATATGTCTGCTCTGCGAAATGTGCATCGCTGATGTCATGGAGGCAAATTCCATAACATGCATGTCCTGCCTGCACTACACATCTAAAATAAAAACGGGTCCCGTTTGAACCGAATTCTGCATCCGCGGATCGAGGAATACCTGCAGGTCTGGAATCGAGGATGTAGATGGGTTTGACACGACACGGGCAAAGCACTACTCAACCGGCACATACATGGACTCAGTGCATGTCTGTGCATTGTTGCAGGCATGGGCCATGCAATATATTGCAGAAACCCATCCCCCATCAATATTAGCAGACACAGGTAAACCTTTTGGACGTTTCTGTGGCCATTGTATTCTGAAAAGTTATATGTTTCGGATCCTGCACATCTCAGTGATGTACCCGCAGACACCACACCCCTCGGGAAAAACGTGCACCTCCTAGGCTGCTCTTCACACTGACAGTAGTGTGCTAATGCAAACTAGACATAAATACCAATGATAAATGACTGCTGCTGCAAGCTAGACCACATACCAGTCCTCTACAGGCCCTGAAAAGTGCTAGGTAATCCCAGTGCACTCTAATAGAAGGATGCATAATGTTGCTGAGCAACAAATGTATGCCCTTTTCATACCTATGGGCTATAAATACACTCATTCTGCTGCTCCGCACTACCATTCCTCTCTTATCTCTCCCTACACCACTCCTCGAGAGCTCTGCTTTTCTGACAGATCACTTCTATCTGTGCTCTTCTCTTCTACTGCCAAATCCAGACTTTGTTCCTTTAACCTTACTGCTCCCTATGCATATAACAAACTACATGTGTCTGTATTTAATTATTTATTTAACTAGGCTTATATACTGCTTTTCTACAAGTCAAAGCAGTGTACATTGTTAACAGAGAGGCAGCCACAGCTGCTGTTATAGTATCAGTCCATCTCATTGTTGGTCTTCCCCTCTTGCGCAACCTTATATCTTGCCAAGCATGATGTCTTTCTCTAATGATCTCTCTCTTCGCATGATGTATCCAAAGTATGAAAGTCAAAGTCTTGTCATCTGAGCTTCTAAAGAAAGCTTAGGTTTGTTCTACTCTAGTACTGACTGGCTTGTTGTTCGGGCAGTCCATGGTATACACAGTATTCGTCACCAGCAACATAATTTAAAGGCATCAATTTTCTTACTGTCTATTTTTTCACTATCCAACTTTCGCATCCATATGACATTATTGAAAATACAATGGATTGAATGAGTTAAATCTTTTTATGGAGAGAGACATCTCTGCTCTTGAGAATCTTGTCTAGGTCCTTCATAGCCATCTGCCAAGAGCAATGCATTGTTGAATTTCTTGATTGCTTGTTGCTTCTTTATTGATAGCTGATCCAAGTAGGTTAAATTGTCCACTTTTTCAATTTCTTCTCCATCAACAATGAACTTATTAATTTTGCCAGTTGTCAGGATATTTGTCTTCTTTACATTAAAGTGCAAGCCCATTTTAAGACTATGTTCCTTGATCTTGAGAAGCAAATGTTTCAGATCATCTTCACTTTCCACCAGTAATGTGGTATCATCAGCATAGCGAAGGTTGTTGATGAATCTTTCACCAATCTTCATACATTGGTTGTCTTCTCTGATGATTTGTTCTCTGATGATTCTGCTTCTTTGATGATTTGTTCTGCATATAAATTAAACAGGTCGAGGGAAAGTATGCAGCCTTGTCATACACCTTTGCTGATCTTAAACCATTCTATTTCTCCTCCTTCTGTTCGAACTGTTTCCCCTTGATTAATGTAAAGGTTGTGCAAGAAAACGATCAGGTGTTCTGGTTTACCCATGCTTCTTAATATGGCCCAGAGTTTCTCATGGCTTACACAGTCAAAAGCCTTGCTGTAGTCAATAAAACACATATAATAAAGCACCACCTAAGAAACAATGTCTTTTTGCAACCCATACTCACAATGTCTCAAGTATTCAAAACGGATTCATTATTTATTGTACATTTCAACCCTGTTATAGGAATTTTACCACATGTATATAGCCTACTTCATGTAAATAGTTCATGTTTATAGTTCAACCCCTGTTATCCAAGTTTATACCCCTGTTCGATGTAAAAACCAAACAAAATGTGTGTTTTGGTCAATTTTGTTATACTGTAAACCGCGCTGATGCCGAATAGTGCGGTATATAAGCAACTGTAATAAATAAATAAATAATAAAAAAATATACATATCCTTTTGGTATTCCTTAGTCTTTTCAAGGATTCGTCTCACATCTGCGATGATGTCTCTCATTCCTCGCCCTGTCCTGAACCCTGCTTGCACTTCAGGCATGTCTCAGGCATGCTGAATAATCTTGAATAGAATCTTGCTGGCATGTGGGATCAGAGTGATTGTGCGATAATTTCCACAGTTGGATTACCTTTCTTGAAGGACTACAAAAAGGGACTGCTACTTCTGGAGAGAGTTCTGGGAATTCTTCTAAATCTTGGTGAAAAATGATTTCTTTAGATTAAAGCTGATTAATCTGTGAATCCAGTATATTTGTTAAATCAGTCAGGGCGTAGTATCAGCAAAGAGCTTTTAGTTAAATTAAAAACTCAACAGGTAGCTTTCAGTTTAAGTTTAAAAACCCAGCAGAGAGCTTCTAGTTTAAATTTAATATTTTGTTAGGGTCTAGTAACAGCAAAGAGCTTTCAGTTTATATTTAAAACACAGTACAGAGCTTTCTGGTTAAATTTAGAACCCAAGACTCCCTCTATTCAAGCAAGGGCTATGTGAATCACCCAGAAAATTGGTCACAGATTACCTTAGAAGACAGGACAGGGTACTGTGTAGCAGCCAGCTTTTAATAGGTCTTCTTTCCCTCCCTACCTTCATGACACTCACCCACCCCTTGGATAACACAGGTACACTACCAAAAAACTGCCTCCAGTTTTGCAACTGATTCCTATAGATTTTGGGGTGCTGAATCCAGGAAAAATAGCCAAAATGTTCCATCACGTCACGTTTTCTTGCAAAATTAGATTACTTACCCAAATAAGGAATGTTCACATAATTTCTTTTTAGCCGACTGCAGTTTATTTTCTTGGCCCAAAATAGAGGTTGTAATGGTTAACTAACTAGAAACACTCCCTCATGATATTTTAGAGTGTTTTGTATTCATTTTATACATTAACAGGACAATTGGGAGGCGGGGGGCTAAATCCAGTACTCGCGCTGGCGCATGTTCTTTCCTGTTCGCCTCGCCTCGTTCGCTCGCTCAAACACGGTGGTTGCGACATGAACGTTCCTGTCAAATTTCAGTTTCTTGCAAGTTCATTATTACCTTTTGTTTGCTCAGTCGTAATCCAGCTTTATTCCGAAGTGGTTCACTACAGTTGTAGTTTGCAGTGCTGTGTATTTGTGATGGCTCACAGAGCCAGAGGTTGCGTCAACTCTCCGGACAGTTTTTGTTTTATTTGTGGGGAATATACCGTGAAAAAGCGGCAGAGGAACATTTCTGCATTTATTAAAAAAGTATATTTCGCCTATTTCGGTTTGAAGTTAGGCGATCAAGACAAACCGTGGGCTCCTCACAAAGTGTGCAAGACATGTGAGGAAGATCTACGCTTATGGATGAAAGGTAAAAAACAAGCATTTCGTTTCGGAATACCTATGATGTGGCGTGAACAAAGAGACCACAGCAGTGACTGCTATTTTTGCTCTTGCATTGTGAAGGGATACAACCTAAAAAATAAGAACGTAATAAGTTACCCCAACCTTCCCTCAGCAATTAGGCCTATGCCTCATAGCAACGAAGTACCTGTGCCTGAACCACCAAAATCTTTGGATCATATTTGTGTGGACGGTTCTGATCATGATGAGACTCATCAGATGGCTTTTCCCGATGAGTCCAGTACTTCCGAGTTTGAAACTGAACCAGATCCGAAACCTGAACTTTTCTCTCAAGCTGAATTGAATGATTTAGTCCGGGATTTAGGACTCCCAAAAGATGCTGCCCAACTGCTAGGTTCTCGGCTTAAACAGAAAAATCTATTGTCACCAGGAACAACTTTTTATTGGTACCGCAACCGCGAGACACAATTTTTGAAGTATTTCAGCAAAGAGGAAGATTTGGTATTTTGCAACGATATATACGGAGTGATGGAAAAGTTTAAACTCAAGTATGATCCTGCTGAATGGCGGCTGTTCATTGATTCGTCAAAAGACAGCATAAAAGGTGTTCTTCTTCATAATGGCAACACATTCGCTTCAGTTCCTATTGCTCACTCTGTTATTCTCCAAGAAAAATACGAGAATTTGGCCCTGATTCTTCAGAAGATTCGTTATGATGAGCATAAGTGGATGATTTGTGGAGACTTTAAAATTCTATCCATGCTATTAGGGCAGCAATCCGGTTTCACCAAATATCCCTGCTTCCTTTGCTTGTGGGATAGCCGGGCCCGCGACCTACACTGGGGGAAAAAAGACTGGCCAATTCGGGAGTATTTGAGACCCGGTGAGAAAAATGTTCTTCATGAGAGCTTGGTACCTCGTGATAAAATTCTATTACCACCTCTCCACATTAAGATGGGTCTCATTAAGCAATTCATCAAGTCCCTTCCAAAAGATGGTGAGTGCTTTCGGTACCTTTGCTCAAAGTTCCCCCGACTTTCTGAAGCAAAGCTAAAAGAAGGAGTGTTTGTTGGCCCTGATATAAGGAAACTCATTTCAGATGGAGCATTCGCTGAAACGATGTCTGAGAAGGAAAAAGAAGCCTGGGATTCCTTCAAGGATGTTGTTCTCAAATTCTTGGGGAACAGGCGGGATGAGAACTATAAGGATATTGTTGCCAGGATGCTCAATGCCTTCAAAGAACAAGGCTGTAACATGAGCCTGAAAGTCCATTTCTTGCACTCCCATGTGAACTACTTTCCCGAAAACGTGGGGGCGTACAGTGAAGAACAAGGTGAAAGGTTTCACCAGGACATCAAGGACGCAGAGAGAAGGTACCAAGGAAGATGGAACACCACTATGATGGCTGATTTCTGCTGGTTGCTGCTGCGGGAAACCCCAGATGAAAAATACGCCAAGCAGCGCACCAAGAGAAGCATTCGGGGGAAGAAGAAACGGGCCCACCAGGAGATTGATTGATCCAAGAATGACTTTAAAATCTAAACTGTGTTGACAAATATCGTGTTTTTACTAAACTTTGAAATAAAAATTTGCTAGTTATTACCACAGTGTCGGATCTCATTTATTAGAATTTTATTTTCACACCATCGGGTGTTTGTCTTCATGTATTGCAATGGTGCGGTTTGCGTTTTCTATTCTTACATACATACCTGTACAACATTTTTTGCACATTTCTTTGCTTTGCTTTGTGTCTAACCTCGCTCTTATATGCTCAATGTTTGTGCACATGTATGTGGCTGTTTTAAGTGCAGACAATTTTGCTACCATCACAGTGTGTTTTGTTGACATTACTCTATTCTTATGTGCTGCCTTGTTACAATTTTCTTTATTCTTATTTGAATAACTACTAAACAATTAGTATAAAGAATTCATCCAAGAAACTTTTATCTCGATCGCACTCAATCTGAAACGTTCACCTCAAACTGCTAACCCAATGTAGCAAAAAATCTGTACGTGATGGAGCAAATTGGTTACCAGATTTGGATTCAGCGCACCAAAAAACGTAAAAATCAATCGAAACATTAGAGGCAGTTTAAAAAAAAAATTTTTTAGTGTACCTGTGTAATCATTGCTTCATAGGTGCTTAAACCTCTTAAAAGAAAGGAAGTGCCATATTCACTCTCAGGTGTAGCTGTTTATCCTCATCAGGCATACATTAAGGACCTGGGTTTGGGACAGAATAGGGCCCAGAATGTTTGGCACTAGAACAAGGCAAAACAAATCTTTGTAGTAAATCACTACAATACGTGTCAATAGATTCAGAAGGCAAAAAAATCCAATTAGCATTTTCCAAAGAGCTCCAGATCAGGCAACCTTTGGGCCAATCATGAACAGCAACCAGCACCAGCACTATCAGATGCCGTTAAGGGGAGGATAGCTAAAACCAGCCCCCATGGAGATGCAATGGTTCTTCTACAAGATACCTTCTTTCTATACCAAGGTTCGCTGGTTTGAGGCTAGCATCTGTCTATGAACTTTTTTTTTCAAAACAGCATTAGTACATTTTTTCAAAACAGTCAAATTCCAAGTCTGCATATAAGACGATTCAGTTATCTAATAAGTTTCAGTTTTGAAATTTCCTTTTATATTTTCCCTTTAGATAAATCTTTTACATAGCTGTTCACAATGTATTTTTGAACATTAATGATCATTGAGACATTGCTTTATACATTACATGATCAATTTTAAGAATTCATGGAGATAACCTTTACAAACATCAGTATTATATGTATGCATAGTATTCACATTGTTTCTCTGGACATTAGCGATTTTTTAGTTGAAAAATCACCAGATACAACAAGTTTATTTTTAAGATTATTTGTAAGACTTCATGTTACGTTATTTGCTATCCTTGTTCACATAGTAACATAGTAAATGACGGCAGATAAAGACCAGCATGGTCCATCTAGTCTGCCCAGCATCATCAGTTTTTTATGTTGCTTAAGTGCAATATATTATTCTATATTATATATATATATATATATATATATATATGTGTGTATATACAAGGGTATCAGTACACTAAAAGTGGATCTTTTTTAATTCAAGTTCACTTTCTTTATTTTCTGTTTTTTGAAATGGCATGTATCAACATTGTTATGTTATCCACTTTACAGCTAGAGTAATACGCTAAAGAACACCTTCTACGTGAAATTCATCATAGAGTGCTCCAGTGAGTACTGTTATGTTCTGTATTTTATGGTTTACTATCTTTTTAATGTTTTCTTTATAACCCTGCTTATGTCATTTTCACAGATAACTTTTATGTTTTCCTCTGCCCTGCATTTCTGTTCTTTTAATTATAGTTTTAAATTAATGCATTTTTATATATTTTTATATGTTGTATTCATGTATTAATTATTTATATTTATATATTGTTTTAATGGATTTCATTTTTATTTCATTGTATTTTATTTTACTTCATTTTATTTTATAAGCTGCATACCCCCTGAGAAAGGTATTGCCGAAACGCGTTGGGGTTCATCTAATAAAGACTCCTGTGACCTTCACACATCTCTTGCTTTTTGTGTTCTCTATGAGGGGGAAAAAGCCATGAGTTTGTTCTTTGCCCAAAATCTCTAGTTACAGTTCAACTATGTATTTCATTTGGGCAACAAAATTGTACTGAAATAAAAATTCATAAAAACCAAACAAAAAGTTTTCAACATGAACCAAAACAAAATGAAAGAAACCTGCAATGAACACAGGAAACTAAAGGCCACTATTTTCTTGTTTTGCCTGCACACCCCTAGTTCTTAATCACACTAAACTGAAGATAATCCGGATTGTTAAAAAGTTTCCTGCTCCTCGGGTGGCCCCAGTTATTCAACGACATTCTGTTGTTTTACATGAGGAAGTTACCACCTGGGATTTTCCACTAGATTTGTTGTTATCATTTGATCATCTGGTCTATGCATTAATGAAGGCTTCATATTTTGCTCTTTTGAAATATGTGCAATCAGGGAAGTTCATAAATAATTAGAGATACATGGATCAAACTTATGTGATTTGTGATTTGGAAGTCTAATGCTTTGAGATTTGTTTTATTTCTGATGCAGCAATATACATTTGCTCCCTTGTGCTTCCAGCTTAATAAGAACCAGGGTTGGCGGGGGCGGAGCCTGATGTCCAGCGGGTAGGACGCTTTGCGTTGAAGCTCCTGAGAGGCCTACTCAGAATCCTGACTTAATACCTATATAAATTTACTATTTTGCTCCGAGCTGACCGGGGCACCTCGGGGGGGATGGCGGCCCACAAACCAGCGCGCTTGGACTTCGGGTCTCCTTCTTCTTCTCACGGAAAACGCTCCAAAACGGAGGTATCCTCCCCGCAGAAGATGGTTCCATTTCGTGAAAACCCCGCAATGCACCTGGAGATTTTGGAGGAAATACGCGGCGTGAAGGAATTGGTGCAGTCTAATGGAGAAGCGCTTCGAGCCATGCGAGAAGACTTTGGAGTGCTCCAAGACCGACTTGAAGGTCTTTCATTACGGCAGGACAATATGGCGGGGGTCCTCGACTCGCACGAGGTGCGCTTGGGCAAACTGGACGAGGCTGAGCGCCAGATACAGAATCTTCAAAAGGAGTTGGAAGATAGCAATAATCGCGCCCGTCGCAACAATGTGAGGCTCCTTGGAATGCCGGAGGGAGTGGAAGCAGGAGATATAAGAGAATTCTTGCTCAAAACTCTTCCCTCCTTGCTGAAGATTACTTTTCACAGAGAACTGGAAATCGATCGAGCACACCGTGTTCCTGCCCGCATGGCGCTCAACCGCACGACCCCCCGGCCTATTATCTTTAGCTTGCTACGATATCAACAAGTGGAACAAATTTTACATGCTGCCCGAGCGAATCATCATTTGGAATATGAAGGTCGTAAGGTCTCCTTCTTTCCTGATTTGGCAAAGCCTACCGTTGACCGTCGGAAGAAACTCCTTGCTCTTCGCCCTCGACTTCAACAGCTACAGGCTCGCTTTGGCCTGTTGTATCCAGCGAAGCTCCGAGTGACTCTCCATAACCAGACCAGGACGTTCGAGGATCCTGATCTATTATCAACATTTTTGGACTCCAAAGAAGCAGAACAGATGCGCTAATCCCAAATTTTGGACTCTTATCTGCCGGCTCTGTCCGCCATTTTGAAGGGCCCGATGCGGCGGTCATAGCCCAGCACAGAAATAGCCTGGACTTTCTTTCTTTCTCTGTATGACTTTTGTCTTTGGTCTCCTATCCCTTCATGATGTGTGCCTCGGTCGGATTCGGAGCACGCACAGTCCTACAGGTTATATATTTTTTCAATTTCGGCCTTCTCTGGGGTTTTCTCCCCCGCAGACACATGGTCGCCAGTAATTTTGGGGTTTTGCTTCTCCTCTACCGTACTGCGGTTATCTTTGTTAATGTGGGGCGCTTCATTGTATTATATTAGCTTATTTTCCTATGTCATGTGTACAGCCAGATACAGTCAGTTTGAGGGACACAGTGAAATTATGTGTGCTATCATGCTCAGAATTTTAACTTTTCTGAATGGCCTCATGTAAAATCTTATTATTCATCGTACAAGGCATTGCTGGTCCACTCAGCAGAAAGCAAATCCTTAGCTATCTTAGCCACGAGCACGTTGATTAGGTGTTTCTTCAGGAAACGCATTACACTCTGCTGAAACACTGAAACTCAATGCTAGGCCTCACATGGTAGCTGCCTACTCTCCCACCGTTTCCAAATGGTACGGGATAGTCATTCTGGTCAAGAAGTTTTTGCACGCTACTGTACCTGATATTAGCGCTGACATGGAGGGTAGATGGGCCCGTGTACACCTTGAGGTTGGAGATAGTGAATTCACGTGTATTTGCACTATGTCCCGAATGTGGACAACCCTGCTCACTATGCAAGTTTTGCGCAGTTGGCCTCGGCCTCCGCTAATGCTCCATTAATACTTGGTGGCGATTTTATTCAAGTGCTCCCTCAATCTTTTCTTCTCAAACAAGGTGCTTGTTGGTTGGAAGCTCCAGTACCGAGCAGACCTGTGTGGCTAGATATAGTAGCGGGCCTTTGCTCACCGATTCCTCTTACCTTACTCCCTGGTATGACTCTCCCATTAGACTCCCACTATCCACCAATGTTTTTCGACACTTTAGGTGCCTTTAATATTCCTATGCAACCTTTCGACTCCCGACTCTGGTCAGTGTAACTTCAGCATTGCATTCGGAGCACTAGAGTACTCCCGCCATCGGCACTCTCTGCATAAGGTTGATTGGAAACTTCCGATCTCTCGGTAGTTTACCGGGTGTAGCATCCAATTTTACTAAACCTTATGTAATGCTATCACTAGAGATACCTCTATAGCGCAGAAAGTATGGGAGAGAGAATTGCATGTGACTTTAACCTCGGAGCAATGGAGCCTTATCTGGAGCAGAGGGACACGGGTTTCCGACCCGCCTCACTCACTCAGACCCTCTTCTTTCTAGCCCACCGGTGTTTTTACACTCCTCACAGTTTAGACGTATGGAACACTACTCAGGGTAATGGTTGCTGGACACGTCCTGTGGCCATTGGTTTATTACTTCATTTCATGTTATGCATGAATATCCCGCACTACAGTATAACTGGCGTCGGGTCTGGGGTCGTATTTAGTCTATATTGCACTCTCAGGAGTCCCTTTCTCGGAGGATAGTGGGACTTCGCCCAGTTGCGGGGATCCCCTCTCTCCCAAGAAATGGCTTATCTCCTTTTGAACTTTATGCTTGGCATTGCTGTTTCCCTCATTGAGTAATACTGGGAAATTAGTTCCCATCTGAGCCTCAATGAATGGTGGAATCATGCCTGTCTCTACAGTAAATATGAACAAATACCTCGTCTGTGTGCTTCCTCCGTTCAGACTCCTTCTTATTGGTCTTAATGGAAGATGTTCAATGAATATGTACATTTTGCTAAATGCTCTCATCTGACTGTCTAACTTTGTATATATCTCTGTCTCATGATCATGCTGTATTGTGGATATTTTTTGATTGTTTGATGTATAATCACTGTTAACTGGAAGCGCTCACATGCTGATACAAACGGGTAGAGAAGAAGCACCGGGGTGGGGGGTAATGGGTTTACTTTTCCTTATTGTATACTTGTTTTGTCTCTTTTGGTGTGTTGTTTCTTTGTTTGTTGCAAAATGAAAATAAAAGTTTCAAAAAAAAAAAAGAACCAGGGTTGGCTTCTGATGACATGAGCCTTCATTTGCCACCACTCAGGAATTTTTCATATGTTTTATAGCCCCCATTCCCAACATACCTAGACTTGTCATTGCAGTGACCCATCCTGGGCCAGGAACTATGCACTGGGGCTCTATCTAGAACCTGAAACATAGGCCTTGAATCCAACCAATAAGTGTCACTGTTAAGGAATGACTGTGACTTCTTCCCTCCATCCCTCTCCCCCAACTTTCACAGGACATACTTCTTCAACATCCTTATCATAACGCTGACCCAGGAATTGTTTTAGGGATAGAACTGGGGGCCTTCTATATGACACTACATAGTACTGTCAATGAATTATCAGAATGGTTCTAGAATTCTTTTCGGTTTGGAGCAGTCTCATCACCATTACCATTATCTTCTACCGTGGTCTTCATTTTCATTGATAACTAAAAGCTTTTCATCTCTTGAATCCAAATATCTCTTTTGAATTGGCCCAGAGCATCAAGTGATGATGTGGTACTTGTCTTTGATGATTGCAAGTTCTTTGCCATTTGGAGGTAAGAGGAGCACACAATGGTCACTTCGACAATGTTCACCAGTGCTATGCAGTTTCTCAGAATGAATGTTGATTGGTGTCACCAAGTCAAGTAGAGCACTTCCATTTCATCTGTGTAGTATAAGACCGAACAGTCATGTTCTTTTACTACCAGCTCTGTATTAGAAGGAGGTGCCTTCCATTTCAGTGTAGATTTTCAAAAACCTTCAAGCATGCTAGAGAGAGAATAATATTTAACAGTAACCAGCAATTCAATTTGTCCAAAGTTATCCTTATTGACTAGCCAAAAGATTCTTATGACCATGCATGCCCAGGATTAAAATGGAATGTTTGGTCACTGTATCATGATGAGTATCATATTTTATTTTATGTGGAGATTATATAGAGACTGTGTTTCGCATATGCAATGCACACTGTTCAAAAGTAGAAGCATTTGCAGTCATATTAAAGTTCATGAATGCCATTAAGCCTTTAATAATGTAAAACATATCCATATATTAAAAGAAATTAAAAAATGAAAATAATATAAATAATTAAACATTCAATTAAATATTGCCATTTGGTGGCTCTAGAATAGACCCGAGGATATACTATTGTTAGAGAATATTCTGTAAATCCTGCAGTGCAGTGGTATGTCTTGCACCTTGAAAAATAGTGAAAAGTCTAATTTAGTCCTTTTTAGGAGCATAACATATTTAAAATGGTAAACTTAGGGCCCCTTTCACTAAGACTTAGCTTGAGTTGTCTGCTCCACAGCCCATTTTATTCATAAGGACTGTGTGGCAAATAGCTCGAGCTAAGTGTTAGTAAAGGGACCCTTAGATGCCTGTAGATGTATTTGTTTATATATTAGAACAAGAATTACCTGAAACCTTTTTTAATTAAATTTTGTTTATGCGTTCTTCCAGTTAAGCATGTTTAGCACAAATGTGCTAAAACCCCCCAAAAACAACCTTTCTGTGCAGTCACAGATTAAACATTCACAATGAATGGGTCCACTGGATCAAAACATTTTCAGACGTTTTCAGGCATTGAAAGTTTCAAATTTAGGAATCATACATACTCTTTTCCACCAATAATTAAAAAACTACTAATGGAATCTTTAGAAGCAATTACATTCAGGACCAGTCTAATGATATCTCTGTTGGCTGACAGATGGTGTTCCCAAAAAAGCACTCACTTTGGCTGTGCCTTAAAATGATCTGGCTTTGATGGTCCGCAAAAACTTTTGTAATGAAACTAGTTATCAACAGAGCTTTATGTTTGAGATGATATAATGGTATGAGCCCTATATATGAGGTATGTTTGTAACACTGTTGTAAATAATAACGACATACGTATGTCTACTTCAGGGGCGGCCTAAGGGGGGTGCGGGGGCCATGTGTGAAGACTCAATGCGGGGCCTCATTTGCATAAATATTTGCATAATGTTACCATACCCTAACATTTAGTAAACATGCCTGTTAATGAGTGTATGGATAAAGAATGACTAAAAGATTTCTACATTACTATAATCCAGTGCCAACTGCCAGGCACATTAGGAACTACTGTGCTGGGTCCGCTGATTTTTGACATATTCATAAATGACCTGGAAAGTGGAATAACGAGTGAGGTTATCAAATTTGCAGATGACACAAAACTATTTAAAGTTGTTAAAACCCAAGAGGATTGTGGAAAATAGCAAGAGAATCTTGATAAATTGGAAGACTGGGCATCAAAATGGCAGATGAAATTTAATGTGGACAAGTGCAAGGTTAGGCACCTAGGAAAGAACAACCCAAACTATGGTTACACGATGCAAGGATCCACATTAGGAACCACCACCCAGGAAAAAGATTTAGGCGTCATTGTGGATACCATGTTAAAACCCTCGGCCCAGTGTGCAGAGACGGCCAAGAGAGCAAATAGAATGCTAGGTATGATAAGGAAAGGAATGGAAAATAAAACAAAAGATATTATAATGCCTCTATATCGTTCCATGGTGAGACCGCATCTTGAATATTGTGTGCAATTCTGGTCGCCGTATCTTAAAAAGGATATAGCGATTTTAGAAAAGGTTCAGAGAAGAGCCACCAAAATGGTAAAGGGGATGGAAGGATACTCCTATGAAGAAAGGTTAAAAAGGTTAGGGCTCTTTAACCTGGAAAAGAGACGGCTGAGGGGAGATATGATAGAAGTCTATAAATTAATGGAGTGGAACGGGTAAACGTAGATCGATTGTTTACCTTATCAGAATATTGAAAGACTAGGGGACATGCAATGAAGCTACAGGGTAAACTATTTAAGACTAATAAAAGAAAATATTTTTTCACTCAACGTGTAATCAAACTCTGGAATTTGTTACCGGAGGATGTAGTAAAGGCTGTTAGTGTAGCTGGGTTTAAAACAGGTTTGGACAAGTTCCTGGAGGAAAGGTCCATAAACCATTATTAAGAAGGGACTCAGGATATCAATGCTTGACCCAGTACAAGCATTGCGGAACCTGTGTCTTTTGGGGAAACTGCTAGGTATGTATGACCTAGATTGGCCACTGTTGGAAACAGAATACTGGGCTTGATGGACCTCGGTCTGACCCAGTATGGCATATCTTATGTTCTTATGTTCTTATGTACAAACACTGCCCATTTGGAACCCATAGCTAACCCGCCGTATCATAACAGCACTACCAGGACTCACAAAGCACCAGACCCTACCTATCAAAAGGCAACACTGCAAATATTAAACCAATACATTTCAGAGAATAACAATACATGACCAACTGGGGAAAGAGAACAAGTAGCAATGTCAAATAGGAATTACATAAATAGAATACACATGCAGAACATGGACCATCACCAAACAAGGAATCACAATTTAGAAACAGGAAGACAATAATTAAACTGGGAACCCCAAAAGCCAAACTTCGAATGTACAATAACACTGTAGAAATAAAACTATAAATGAATTTCCTCTTGTACGAAACAAAGTGCAGATGTTAATAATGCACATTTCCCAGAGCTGACATATTCCAGTTAATAAATTCAAAATAAAGAGATATCTTTCTACCTTTTGTGCATTTTTTTTGAGTTGCAATTGCTCCAGCCACTTTCTTCTGGTTTCTTCGTGTCTTCTGCTAACTCTCCATTGTCTGCTGTCCATTTGTCCTTTCTTCTCTCTTCTTGTTTTTTTCCATTCTCTCTCTATATCTGCTTTAACATACTAATCTTTCTCCTTTTGCTCTTTCCTCATTCCTATTTCATCCACTCAAATTTTACCCCTCCGTCCTCAATCCCCACTTACTCGCCCAATACCTGGCCAATTGTAGATTTTTCTTCCCTCCCACACAAAATATTTTTCCCCTCTCCATTTCACTCTCCCAGCCCCATCCCATTCTATTCCTCCCCCAACATCAGCTCCCTTCTACTTCCAGCCCCACCCAGCATCCGCTCCCTTCTAGTCCCCGCATCAGCCGATTTCCAGTCCTAGCCCCCCATCAGCCCATTTCTAGTCCTAGCTCCCCCATCCATTTCCAGTCCTATCCGAGTCCCTCCATCAGCTCATTTCCAATCCCAGCCCCCCATCAGCCCATTTCTAGTCCTTTCCTAGCCCCACCATCAGCCCATGTCATATCCTAGTTCCCCTCCACTTAGCCCATTTCCAATCCAAGCCCCCCATGAGCCTACTTCCAGTTCTAGCCCCTCCATGAGTCCATTGCATCCAAGCCCCCACCACAGCCCATTTCCAATCTTAGCTCCCCCCAACAGTCCATTTCCAGTCCTATCCTAGCCCCTCCATCATCCCATTTCCTGTCCTAGCTCCCCCCCACTCAGCCTATTTCCAGTCCTAGCTCCCTCCCCTCACTGCCCATTTCCATTCCAAGCCCCCCTCCCTTTCAGCTATTTGCAGTTCAACCCCCTTCCACTCAGTGCATTTCCATGCCATACATCCCTCCCCATCAGCTATGTGCAGTTCAAGCCCCCTTCCACTCAGCCCATTTAAAGTCCTAGCAACCCCCCAACCCATTACCAGTCCTAGCTCCCCATAGCCCATTGCCAGTCCTAAGCCCCCCATCTGCCCACTTCCAGTCCTAACCCCCCCATAGCGCACAGCCCTAACCCCCATAGTCCTAACCCCCCATCAGCGCACAGCGCATTACCAGTCCTAACCCCATCAGCCCACCTCAAGTCCTAACCCCCTCATCAGCCCATTTCCAGTCCTAGCCTCCCCCATAGCCCATTACCAGTCCTAACCCCCCATCAGCCCACTTCCAGTCCTAACGCCCCATCACCCCATTTTCAGTCTTAGCCCCCCATAGCCCATTACCAGTCCTAACCCCCCCATCAGCCCACAGCCCATTACCAGTCCTAACCCCCCTCCCCACCATCAGCCCAGGGAAAATTTAAAATTAAAAAAAAAAGCTGGCCGTGAAGGGAGAGTTTCTCTCTCGCGGCTCTATTAAGCCCACTGGCGCTGATGGGAAACAGGCATTTCCTGTTTCCCATCAGCCCTGGCGGGCTTAACAGAGCCGCAAAAGGGAAATTCTCCCTTTGCGGCTCTGAAAGCGGGCAGGAGAGGGGCTGATGCAGGGAGGGAGGGAGGGAGGGCTATGCCGGGCAGGCGGGCCCGCGGGACATTCGATTAGCTGCTGCCACAGCGGCAGCGGCAGCAGCCAGCTTTTTATTTTTTTAATTTACTTTTAATGCAGAATGTTCTTAACGCAGGGCCCTGTGCAAAAAAAATTCTCGCTCAATGGACAGGTCAGCCCTGGTCTACTTTCTGCTCCTTCTTTCCTTTCTCGAAATGGAACATAAGAACATAAGATATGCCATACTGGGTCAGACCAAGGTCCATCAAGCCCAGTATCCTGTTTCCAACAGTGGCCAATCTAGGTCATATGTGCTATGATGAGGAAGGCACTGGTGAGCCTGCAGAGTTAGAGAAAATCAGTGATTGTACCTTTAAAAACATTCCAGCAGTGCACAGGCTTCAGAGCAAGATTACAGTTTCTGAGGCTAGGCTGCCACACCCAAGCTCTGCTGACGGAGTAGCAGGCTTGGAGCATGATTATGAACACTTGTTAAGGCAGAGAGAAACGCTGCCCAGGAAGCACCTTTATAAACCCTGCTTAGGGAAAAGCAGGGGTGAGAAGAGCAGAGAGAATAGCTGCTTTCTGGGAACTTCCAGCTCAATTTCCAGTCCTGCTCTGAGTCCGTCTCTGACTCTGTCTTCCTGGACTCTCTCCTTGAGTGTTTGCTTGCTCTGCTCTTCCCTTCTGAGCAACCTTTTCCTCCTGAGCTGCTCTTCTCCATAATAGGTTATTGTTTAAAACATTCATGTGATTGCAGAATGGGCCAAAATTGATGTATGATAGCTGCTATTCGTGCAGCACAAATGGAATATGGGACCACACAAACAACCTGATCTTCTTCAGGATTCGGATTACTTTGTAACAGTAATTCCATTTGAGCATAAAGGCACCTTAAATACGAATGCCATAGTGATATGCCCTATGCAAATATTGCATAAATAAAGATGTTGCTTGAATATTATATTTATGAACTTAGGAGCAAACATGATGCACTCTAAGAAATTGACTCACTATCAACCCTATGGATAATGGCTATGAAAACAAAGAAGATTATTCCTTTCCACTGGTTTCTTATAAAGGGTAGTACTAAACCATGGACCATCTCTTATAATTTGCACATCTAAGGATATATATAGTATGTTGATGACACTTTCAAACTGCAAATTTTTTTTACAAGAATTTTTCCAAACCAGAATATGTTGTAAATCACTCAATGATCCTTTCTATAAACAAAAAGTGTCATCCAAAAAACACTTCCAAAATACAGTATAATGTGTTGTATCCATTGGAATTCATACACAAAACAATCTTCAAATGCTGCTACATAGAGTGTGGCTATAGTGGGTGCTACAATTGCCCCCATAGCAATTCCATATATCTGATGGAAAAAATGGTCATTGAAACAAAAATAGTTGTTACCAAGAACAAATACGTAGCAAATCCATAACATGGAACTTTGGGCATACAAATTAAACACAAGCTGCATTATTTAAATTTTCAATAATAATGAGGTGCTTTGCATATATTTGTATGCTTTGAATCTTATTATTTAGCTCACGTTGCACTGCCATAACATACACTGTTTTGGACGCATGTATGTCACTTATGGTTTTTGAAAAATATTTAGCCGATCAGAATTTATTAGATGATTAAGTTCCAGCCTAAAATAAACATTTTTAGGATTTGCAGAATAAAAGGGATCTAAAAATCCAGCTAGGATGAAGAACTTGTTTATAGTTTTGCCACTTAAATAGAGCCAACAAAAAAATGTACTTTGAAAATCTGCTTTCCTGAGAGGTCAGTTTGGGAAGTTGAATAATATTGATTGTTTTGAACTTAAAGCACCTTTTGTTAAAGCCTGCTTTAAGGGCAAATAATACACAGTCTGACTATTTAAGAAGCATTATTCCATCAATGCACATTAGTAACTATGGGACATGTTTACTAAAGTGTACCAATGGTTAGTATGGGGTTTAATGTGCACTAAGCACACTGTGATATCCATTATCATGCACTAAAATATGCAAGCATCATAAAAATCACACACTAACCGGGAGACTGAGCAGTTTAAGGGCGGAGTGTGCACAATGAGATTAGTGTGGACATCTTTAGCGCATGTTAACAGGCAATGTTTCAGTTAGTGCAGGTGCACTTACCACTATCTCAATGCCTGGCACTAAGTGCGCCTGTGTTAATCATGGCAAATGGCTTAGCACAGGGCCAGAGCTAAACCAACACATAGAGGGGCATTCTGTGCTGGCTGTCTCCCCCTTGTACGGCCAATCAGAATCAGTCCGTACAGAGGTAGACTCGATTCTGATTGCGCGGGAGCTAGACGTGCCCGTGGGATCAGAATCGGGTCTATGGCCTGTCCCAACCCCCTCCCTTCCACGAACAGAGCACCCCATTCAAATCGCTTGTTCGTACGGAGGGCTTTGTCCCTGGCAGGCTGCCCAGTTATTTAGTGGGCCTGGATGTCTGGATCGGACGTCCGGACCCGCTAAACTGTGCTCAGGATGATCCCATAACTGAAGACCAGGAATGCTCCCATCGTCTAGCACAGGTGTAGTTCTCAATGTGCCTTAGGAGCATCAATGCACGCTAACGTAGTGCATTTTAGTAAACATATCTCTTGTACAGATAGGCCTGCTAAAAATCTGCATATCAATATCTGGATATCTTTGTGATGGCCATCTCAATGAATATTGTCCTTCTGGTTTACAAATTCAATGTATGCAAGTATTTTCTGCTTTAAAATGGTTTCTTCTATGTAAACTTATAGCTCCGCTTTTTTGCCTCTAGTGTTCAATACTTATTTGAGACAATTTAGCATAAGGTTTGAAAAATTAGGGGTCCAGCATTTCTGATATGCTGACAACATTGCTTTGATTAGACCTTTCCAAGATCATGATCAAACTGCTTATGCGTTGCTAATTTATTTTTTATTTTTTGTATGTGGTGGATGGGTGGAGATGGCCCACTACTTGAAGCGCGATGCAGAAAAAAGAAATAAATTACTAGTAGATTGTTCCATAGATATATTTCCTAGCTATAATCCTGTTTTAAAAGGTAATCTTGTTCCCTTAACGACTTCACTAAAACTATAAGGAGTTATTTTAGATTCAACTTTGACGATGGAAAGTCAAGTAAATAATGTAATAAAAAGTGTTTTTAAAAATGATGCTTATTAAGACAGCTTAGACGTTATGTAAGCGAGAATCAGCTTCTGTCTTTTGGCTTCCACAAAAAATATTGTCAGAGCTTCAGATTGTACATAATTCTGCAGAAAAGGTTATTCTAAAGGGCACTAAATGAGAACATCCAGAACCTTTTTTAATTATGTTGCATTGGCTTGTAATTTATCTAAGAATTATATTTAAATTATTATGTTTTGTGTTTAAAATTATGAACGGTGTTAGTTGCTGATTCTAGCAGGTCATTATGCTCTACTGCGCATGGTGATTTGAGTTATCCTACAATGAAGAATTATAATTTAAAAGGTACTTTAGATAAGTTGTTTACTTATCTAGCGATGGTCTGCTGGAATAAATTGCCTAATGTTTTAACAAAAGAGAGAGGATAAGGGTCTCTTTTATTTCACAAATTGTTATTGTCTGTTTCATTTTAATACAGAATATATGCAATTGAATTAGATTAGGTGACTGTCTGTTTGACCAATGGACTTAAAATACTGCCTTAATTAGCAATGTTTTTTTTTTTGTAATCCTCTAAACTATTTTGTAATGACAGAATAGAAATTAAATTAAATTGAATATGTTTGAAAATTTACATTTAGGTGTCTTACAGAATATTCTGGAGTTAGTTCAGATGATATTTTGTCATAACTAAGGGACCCTTTTACTAAAGGTGTGGTAAAACTAATGTGTGGTAAATACAACCCTCATGCATTGTCACTGGGTGCCCATCAAGTTCCCATCAACAGCTAAATGTAAATCAGTTGTTATCTCCTTCAAGAAGTAAAAAACATTAGGGGCACATCATGAAGCTACAATATAACCCATTTAAGACTAATTGGGGAAAATATTATTTCACTCAATGTGTAATCAAACTCTGGAATTTGTTGCCGGAGGATGTGGTAGAAGCTATCAGCATAGCTGGGTTTAAAAGAGGTTTGGACAAGTTTGTGGAGGAAAAATCCATTAACCACTATTAAAGTAGATTGAGAAATCCACTGCTTACCCATGGGATAAGCAGCGTGGAATCTGTCTAACTCTTGGGAATCCGACAGGTATTTGTGACCTGGTTTGGCCACTGGTGGAAACAGGATGATGGACCTTTGGTCTGACCTGGTATGGCATATCTTATGTTCTTATGTTCAATTAGTGCACAATTCCAAACCAGAACATACCAAACAATACCTCTAGAGGAATTATTATGTGCACTCTTTGACACCTTGCCATTGAGTGCATGACAGTTGAACGTGCGCTAATAGCAATGTGCTCTCCATGCCCAAACTCTCTCCCTAAGCTGCCCACTTTCCTCCCTTGTGCATGATGCTCATTGAATGTGCATTTTAGCAGCCACTAGCATTCCCAGCTGACAGTTACCACATGCTAAAACTCAAGTTTATTTATTTATTTCTTTAAACAGTTTTGTATCCCGCCTTTTCCTTCAATCAAAGCGGTAAATACAATACAAGGTCATACAAAGGTAAGGGAAACACAAGCCACTTTGTAATTAATCAAAGTGCAGGAATAAGGGGTACATTTCACAGGGAAGCACAACACATACATTACAATACATCAACTAAAACATATATACCAGCAGGCAGAACGAATTTAGCACAGCCATTTCCTCGGTCCCGTACGGTCCAACGCCTAAGGGCCACGCCAAAGGGCCCTCTGGTGAGGCCCTCAGGCGCGGGCCCGCAAGGCGCGGGCGCGCTCCCGCATCAGCGGTTTAATGCCGTTGAAGGGCACATCTGATTGGTGGTGTCAGGAGGTACAGAGGAGCTCCTGCTCACTCCCTCTGCTGCGGATTCAATGTTCTTGGTCCCGGGCGCGCTCCCGCATCGGCGGTTTAATGCCGTTGAAGGGCACATCTGATTGGTGGTGTCAGGAGGTACAGAGGAGCTCCCGCTCACTCCCTCTGCTGCCGATTCAATGTTCTTGGTCCCGGGCGTGCTCCCGCATCGGCGGTTTAATGCCGTTGAAGGGCACATCTGATTGGTGGTGTCAGGAGGTACAGAGGAGCTCCCGCTCACTCCCTCTGCTGCCAATTCAATGTTCTTGGTCCCGGGCGCGCTCCCGCATCGGCGGTTTAAGTTAACTGATTAGCAACCTTTAATAAAAGGGCCCCTAAATATAGTTGAAAACACTTAAAGGATTCTCACTGTTGCTTTTTGCCCTCTCCTAAGGATAATCTTTGATTGAATAAAACCCCAACGTTTCAAGGTAAGCTGTTTTCATTACCTGCTATCTTAATGTGATTCTGATCTCTAATACTCTGAATTATAGTCTTATGTTTTCAGAGACTCATTTGCAATCTTTCTTCAGAGGAAAGCACTACACAGGAGTGCCTGGTGAAATTCCAAGTGTTTTCTGCTCACACAAAACCTCCAGATTTCATATGATCTCATAGCCTGTGCACCTACTTTTCAGCTTTTAGGTTTTCACTTCTTTTGTCGCTCTTTCACAACCTCTGCAGTAATTCAGTATCAGCTCACAAGTCTCCATGTAATGACAGATTACATTCAGCTGCTCTTGCAGTAGGATTTAACCCCTTAATAGTGATCTAGCCCATTATCTTATCTCTACTCTTGGAAAATGATTGCAAAGACATGCAGACAAAATAGAACATGTTGCCTGTCACTGCTGTACTGTTCTAGTGTCAAATATTCTGGGTTTAAGGATGATTTGAAACTAAGGGAACATCCCTGAACAAATGGCTCTCAGTCTAATCATAGGATCTCTCTTTAACTGCTTGGGTGTCTAGGACAGTATCCTTAAATCAGTATTGGTTTATGCAGATTTATCTCATGCATATTCATTGCACATATCCTAAAAATCAGGAGGCCAGTGTTCAATAGAATTTTTGTGGCTAGTTTTGAGTTAATTGCATAAAGTTTGGTTTTAATAATTTCAGACTGGCCAAAGCATAACCTTGGCTGTTGTTCTTGATGTTTGGTCAAACGTTATGTGGTGTGATGAGGAGAGTATGGTTGAGTCTATGGAATTGGAAGAAAATCAGACATTTACCTTTAAAGAAAGAGACAGGCAAGGAATCAGTAGCTCTCAAACTGCAGGCAGAGAAAAGAACCACGCAGCTACTGAGGACAGGGCACATCCAAGCTCTGCTAATCCAAGGGCAAACTTGGAAATTAATGAGGGACACCTGGGTGAAGGGGAGTGTACGGTAGTTCAGAGACACTCTTATAAACCCAGGGAAATATTGGAGGAGAGGACGGACAGAGAGACTCAGCTTGAGAAGGGCAGCACCACGGGAAGAGAGTCTCAGCCTGAGAGAAGGCAGCACACGAAGCGACACCCTGGAAAGGGAGATACAGGGAAGCAGCACGCTGGAGAATTCAGTGGTGAGAGAAGCACCAGAGAAAGGCCCAGAGAGTTCACTGTGGCGGAGAACGGTGGAGACTTCTGGGGGATTCTCAGAGGTGAAAGCCCTAGTCATAAGGAAAGCTAGGATTGCAGGGAAACTGCAATTGGTTTTAAAACTAGGAGAGCTGTGCCAGAGAGAAGTGCTGATAAGGGTCAGGCTGCAGTGCCAACCGTTCCTGAACCAGCTAAAGAGCTGCAACTTCCAAAAAGGTGCGTGAATAAAAGGGTAGCTAAAAGTGCCGTAAGCCAGTTAGAGGCATTGTGTCATTTGATGCAAGAAAAGAATCTCCACGTTCCTGGTGGAAACCCTGTTCATAGGGAAAAGCCTCAGTGGAGAAAGGTTCTGGAACTTTTAGAGAATATTAAGCCTGAAGTTTTTCATGTTGGCTTAAAGCCAGATTTACCGGACACAGGTCCTGAGGAAATGCAGATAGACTATTATGAATCTGATGAGGGGTCTGAAAATTCAGTAATGGATTGTTCTCTGTGCCAGAAGGCAGAATAAAAAGTCCTTGGATAAAAGAAGGGAAAAGCCTATAACATGAATGTCCTAGAAGGCAGTGTGAAAACAGGGAAAAATGTGTTTAGCCAGGAATGCTAAAGAACCCTGTTGCTGACGAAAGGACACTTCTTTTGGGTTTGAAGAGAAGAGAAGCCTTGCTTGATTGCTGAATGATTTGAAAAACAGTGACACATGTTAAAAAGATACATAAAGCAGTTTCATTGTTTGGTTTGGTATAAACGCCTATGGATTATTGTTTGGAGAAAAGAATCCTGTTTGTTTTGTGTTGAGCCTTAATGCTCTTTAGAAAAAGAAATAAATTCCTGTGTTTTGCATTGTAAACCCTCGGTCTCCACACTACTTGTTTTTTTCTAAACAACACAACTACAAATCCCAGGAGCCCCGGCACTGGACGAGGAAGAAAATTCTTTAATTAAAGGACTAACAAGTGCAGCCCTAGGCTTATAGGCTGTTGTCTGGGCCAGGGGCCTCCACAGGTGGCGTAGTTGGCAGGATCTTTTCTACGCATGCGCCAGGATTTACAACCACTCAAGAATTCAACACAAGACAGTGCTAACTGCTGAAGCCCTGCTGAGGATTAAAAGGTGAAGTGCAGCTGAGGTCAAAAACCGGAGTCAAGGAGGACAAGCGGTGGCTTTCATTTCTGCTAAGCTAGAGTCTACACCTGTTGCAGGTAACCATAGATAAAAAGGGGTTTTAAAGGATATCTGTACAGGGGTGCAGCACTGTTGATATAAACCAGAAAAGGAGCAGATATATTTGTTTGTACCGCACTTGGTGGTGTTTTGTCTTTTCTTGTTGCAGCACAGAAGTTAGCCATGGAATGTAAGGAGCTATTACAGTGGATTGCTGGACAATTCGAGAAACAGCTCAAGAGAAAACTGCTGCAGTGATGCAGGTGCAGCAGAAACCTCTTCTGGACATGATGGGAGCATGGCTGGGAGCTCAGGAGAAAGCAGCAGAACCAGCATGGACTACTCCAGGTTCCATAGGAGCTTTGCACACACATGGGCTAGGGTTACAGCCTAGCGAGACATTTTCATTTGGTCAATTAACACAGAATGATGATACAGATGACTTTTTAGAGGCGTTTGATAGGGTGCCACACATAACAGGCTGGCCTAAGGAGCAGTGGGCTGTGCGCCTAGCCACTTCGCTTACCGGAGAAGCATTGGCGGCGTACAGGGCCATGCCTGTATCCTTGGCCAACGATTATGAGGAGATGAAAAAAGCTATAAGAGACTGCCTAGGCTTAACGCCCATGGTATATCATCGTCTCTTAAGGAATAGTAAATTGAAGCCTGGTGAAACACCGAAAGCTCTCTGCCAAAGAATTAAGAGCTTGGTATTAAAATGGTTAACACCAGAGGCTAGAACCATAGAAGCCATTATAGATAGCATTGTATTGGAACAATTTATGGCCACAGTCCCGAAGGACATACAAACCTTCCTGATTTTACAAAACTGCCGGAATACCAATGAAGCCACCTTATTGGTCGTGCGCTTTATGGAAGCGGAATTGGCAGGCCAGGTAAAAGGGGATGCTTCTAAAAGGGCAGATTCCGTATCATCAGAAAGGAAGGTAAGGCCAAAGGGGGATGAGATGAGAATGTCTATGCCAATGTGTAAAAACTACTCTATACGAAAAAAATGTTTTTCATGTGGTAGTGAGGGACACCTGAAAAAGGATTGTAGAGCGAGGACTGATTTGATAACTGCCCATACCAAGGAGGTGAGGGAAGGTTTCCTTTTGACTGTTGAAATAGAATGTGTTGTTACAGAAGCTTTGTTCGATTCAGGAGCAGATCAAAGCATGATCTCCAGAAAGCTCTGGCGGGAGATTGAATCTCGCTATAAGCAAGTCCTAAACCAATCTGATGGGAAGGTGAAAATCAGGTGTATCCATGGGGTATCATCATTCTATCCCATACACAGAGTGCTAGTGAAGGGTTTAGGCATGAAGAAGAAAATTCCCGTAGCTATTGTGCCCAGGTTACCACGTGCCCTGGTATTGGGGAGGGATTGGCCCCAATTCAGGGAGGGCCTGGAAGAGGGGCTACAGCAAAAGGTAGGCATGGTATCCACCCGAGCACAGTCCAAGGCCCCAGAGGAGGTAGAGGAACCCCCAGATGAGATGGTAGAGGATTTACCATCCCATGAGGACCTGATAACTCCCTCTGTAGGTAAGAGAAAGAAGGGGAGAGGGGAGAAACGCCGGGAGAGGCAGTGTAGGTCCTGGAATAGGGCCGAGGTAGAGGCCGGCCAAGACCTGCCATGGGTCCCGGCTGAACTAGTAGAAAAATTCCCATCCTTTCCAAAGGAGCAGCAAGCTGATCCCGCTCTTTCACGGGCTTTTGAGTACGCAAAAAGGGGGTCAGAAACCTTACCCAGGTTTTTGTTAGACGGGGATGTGTTATATCGGGAAGGTTTAGATCCCCATACAGGGAATATCCGTAAGCAACTGGTAGTCCCTACAATGTTCAAGATGCTAGTTTTAAGACTAGCGCATGACCATCCTGTAGGAGGACACAAATGAATACATGGCACCCTGGACCAGATATTAGCTCGCTTTTACTGGCCCGGTATCTTTAAAGAGACCTCGCGATTCTCCGAGTCGTGCCCTTCATGCCAACGAGTCACCTTGATTCGTCCACCGGAGGTGCCTTTGTTACCCATGCCAGTGATATCTGAGCCCATTCACAGACTGGCTATGGATATAGTAGGACCCTTGATAAAGACACCCCGAGGGTTCCAGTATATGTTGGTCATAGTGGACCCAGCCACGAGGTTCCCATGGGCCATTCCACTACGTAATATATTGGCAAAAACCATAGCCTCCGAAGTAGTGAAGTTATTCTGTGAAGTGGGATTCCCACATGAAGTCCTGACAGATAGGGGCAGTAATTTCATGTCTCGCCACCTAGCTCAAGTGTGGGATGCTTTTGGAATCCATCATGTTAGAACCGCTGCCTATCATCCACAGTCAAATGGACTGGTGGAAAGGCAAAACCAAACATTGAAGAAGATGTTGAGGAGAAGTTTAGAGGGCAACATGTCAGATTGGGATACGATGCTCCCTTTTGTTTTGTATGCTTGTAGAGAGCGAAAACAGACATCCTTAGGCATTTCGCCTTGTGAGTTAATGTATGGGCGGGCACCACGGGGCGTCCTGGATATACTGCGGGAGCAGTGGGTTGAGCCGGACGTAGAGGAAGTAGGGGTACCCCAGTTCTTGAGAGACCTGAGAGGACGGCTACACCGAACCTCCCAAGTGGCGGGGGAGAATTTAAAGGCCAGCCAGGCACGTCAGAAAAATTATTATAATCGACATACAAAGCCTCGCCAACTGGAGATAGGAGAAAAAGTAATAGTAATGGTGTGTGGGGGGGGGGGCAGTCCCAAGTTTGAAAGTAAATGGAAGGGGCCCTATAGGATAGTAAAACAAGTAGGGCCGGTGTCTTACTCCATAGAAAATAGAAGGGGGCGACAGCAGGTCTATCATATCAATGTATTGAGACCTTGGCATGAGCGAATAGCGTTGGCTCATTTAGCCACAAGAGAACATAAGACTGAAAAGTGGCAGACAGGCCATAAGATCCCAGTGAGAATTACGAGCTGTGCGGGTTCTGTAACGCCAGCTCATAATATCTTAAGGGGGGGGGGATGTGTGATGAGGAGAGTATGGTTGAGTCTATGGAACTGGAAAAAAATCAGACATTTACCTTTAAAGAAAGAGACAGGCAAGGAATCAGTAGCTCTCAAACTGCAGGCAGAGAAAAAAAACACGCAGCTACTGAGGACAGGACACACCCAAGCTCTGCTAATCCAAGGGCAGGCTTGGAAATTAATGAGGGACACCTGGGTGAAGGGAAGAGCACGGTAGTTTAGAGACACTCTTATAAACCCAGGGAAATATTGGAGGAGATGACGGACAGAGAGACTCAGCTTGAGAAGGGCAGCACCACGGGAAGAGAGTCTCAGCCTGAGAGAAGGCAGCACATGAAACGACACCCTGGAAAGGGAGAGACAGGGAAGCAGCATGCTGGAGAATTCAGTGGTGAGAGAAGCACCAGAGAAAGGCCCAGAGAGTTCACTGTGGAGGAGAACGGTGGAGACTTCCGGGGAATTCTCAGAGGTAAAAGCCCTAGTCAGAAGGAAAGCCAGGATTGCAGGGAAACTGCAATTGGTTTTAAAACTAGGAGAGCTGTGCCAGAGAGAAGTGTTGATAAGGGTCAGGCTGCAGTGCCAACCGTTCCTGAACCAGCTAAAGAGCTGCAACTTCCAAAAAGGTGTGTGAATAAAAAGGTAGCCAAAAGTGCCGTAAGCCAGTTAGAGGCATTGTGTCATTTGATGCAAGAAAAGAATCTCCACGTTCCTGGTGGAAACCCTGTGCATAGGGAAAAGCCTCAGTGGAGAAAGGTTCTGGAACTTTTAGAGAATATTAAGTCTGAAGTTTTTCATGTTGGCTTAAAGCCAGGTCCTGAGGAAATGCAGATAGACTATTATGAATCTGATGAGGGGTCTGAAGATTCAGTAATGGATTGTTCTCTGTGCCAGAAGGCAGAATAAAAAGTTCTTGGATAAAAGAAGGGAAAAGCCTATAACCTGAATGTCCTAGAAGGCAGTGTGAAAACAGGGAGAAATGTGTTTAGCCAGGAATGCTAAAGAACCCTGTTGCTGATGAAAGGACACTTCTTTTGGGTCTGAAGAGAAGAGAAGCCTTGCTTGATTGCTGAATGATTTGAAAAACAGTGACATGTTAAAAAGCTACATAAAGCAGTTTCATTGTTTGGTTTGGTATAAATGCCTATGGATTATTGTTTGGAGAAAATAATCCTGTTTGTTTTGTGTTAAGCCTTAATGCTCTTTAGAAAAAGAAATAAATTCCTGTGTTTTGCATTGTAAACCCTCGGTCTCCACACTACTTGTTTTTTTCTAAACAACACAACTACAAATCCCAGCAGCCCCGGCGCTGGATGAGGAAGAAAACTCTTTAATTAAAGGACTAACAAGTGCAGCCCTAGGCTTATAGGCTGTTGTCTGGGCCAGGGGCCTCCACAGTGGGTAGAAGAGGGGAGACCTGAGGGTTCCATTAACATGGCATAAAATTAATGGTATATCGGCAATATTCAGCTGCCATCCAATTAAATGCCACTGCCAAAAAAACAGCTGTCTTAACTGAAATAACTAGTTTTTTTAGTTTAAAACTGCATATTGTCATGCCCTTGCCCCTTACTTCCAATATGGAGGGGCATGGTTATCATAGGAAGTTTCACCTTTTAGCCTTTAACTGACTGGTTCCTTTGTCATGCCCTTTGGGAAAGGTGGTTCAGTCACAATCCACTTGGCTTCAGGTAGAAAAAAACACTTCTTGTTGGCTCGAATTATAAGGCAATGACTGAATTTATTGACTCAAACACAAGGTTCACAAATACTACCCTTGGATACTTTCTCCAGGATTCTTCACAATACACATCAGGACATAAATAAACTCAAAGCAAACTTTCAGCTTATAGTGTTCTTCAACTCAAAGGAAAAACCTTTTAACAGTCAATGCTACCAGCTTGGCTAGCATTGCTGTTTAAAGCAAACAAAAACAACATTTCTCAATGGCAGTTTTCTGTTCTCATAGTCCCAAACACTTCCAGGCTGGTTTGTCTCCTTACAAACAAAGTAAAACTTTTAACAGGACAAAAACTTCTCATAAGCAAATAATGCTCTATTCCATGCTTTAGGAATATTGAAAAACAAAGCCAAAAGCTTTCCTTCCTTTCACCATTAGCTCGGCTTCTTGCCGGTGCACTTCTCTGGATATCAGGTGTTTATCAAGCACAATCAGAGAGCTTCAGCTTGCTCTTGCTTTCTCAGCAAACGTATTTCTTCTTTAACACAGGACATGCACAAAACCATCTACAGGCTTTCAAGGTTACCTGACTCTGAAGGTTTTCTCTTAAGGGTGGTTTTCTTTCAATCCCTCTGCAGTAAAGGATTGGCACAAGGAGCAATCCATGTATGAGTCTTCGTCATTCACAGCTAGGTCTGGTTCACCTAGTTGAATAGGCTCTACCTCTCCTTCCAGTTCACAGGGTTCAGCTGACTGCCTTCCGTTAGAGCTGAGAGTATCCCTTGCAACTCTGCACTGCTCTGTATTAGACAAGCTTTCAAGGCTCATACCTGGGCCTGGGCTTGTAGCAGCTTCTCCTCCCTCATGCTCTGGCCACCATTCTCCTGTGCTTCCTTGTCCTGTCCTCCAGCTTGTGTTTCTGCTTGGGTCTCTCCTTGAGACTCTCTCTGGGACTCTCCTCCTCCTCTCCCTTGCTTCTTTCTCTATCCTAGACTTAAATCCCCAAGGCTCCAGCCCCACCTCTTCTACTCTCAGGTGACAGAGATCAGCTTGCCTCCTGGCAGCTGGGTAATTAGGGAACTCAGTGACGTAAAGGTCCTTTACCCTGGGTCTGTATTACCTCTCCTTTTCTCCACTAGGGGAACTCTGAAACCTATCCCATCTGGGAATTTCCTTCTTTCTAGGTATGATTGGGGTTTTGTTTCTCTGACCTTGCAAAATAGGTCCTTTTATAAGGGTGAATTCTTTTCCTTTATCTCTTTCTCCTCTGTCATGATAAGCTTCCTTATCACATACCCCCCTACCCACGATATTACGGGCTGGCGGAGGTGGTGAGTGTCCCTCCGAACAGTCCGTAATTCTTGAGAGGGCATCCACGTTTTTATGCAGCTTTCCTGCCCGATGTTCTGCACTAGGTAAACTATCTGCTGTAGATCTTTCTTGCCAAGACCTAAGAACATTTATGTGATAAATCTGTCTGCGTCCCCTATTACTTTCCACTTCGTATGACACTGGGCCCACTTGTTTGACCACCCTCCATGGCCCTTTCCACTGAACCTTAAACTTGGGAGTGGCACCTGCTACCTGTACCAGGACTTTTTCTCCCAAGGTTAACTGGCGAGGCTTGGCCCTTCGGTCGTACCACTCCTTCTGGCGGACTTGACTGCCCTGTAAATTCTTCTCGGCAATCTGTGCGATCCTATTCAATCGTGCTCTTAGATCACGTAAGAAGTGGGGGACTCCCTTGGCCTCCTTCTCTGGCTTTAACCACTGCTCCCTTAATATGTCTAAAAAGCCAAGAGGGGCTCGACCGTACATCAACTCGTAGGGAGATATGCCCAGGGAAACTTGAATCTGTTCCCAGCAAGCGTACAAAACAAAAGGTAGTAGCATGTCCCAATCCTGCAAGTTTCCGGCTAAACCTCTTCTCAACATTTGTTTCAATGTTTGATTTAGCCTCTCCACCAAACCATTCGACTGGGGATGGTAAGCATCTGTTTTTACATGATGAATTCTGAAAGCATCCCAAACCTGGGCCAGATACTTTGATACAAAGTTGGTCCCACGGACTGTTAATACTTCTCTGGGGAAGCCAGTTTCGCAAAACAGCTTTATTAGCTCTAAGGCTATTGTCTTGGCCGAGATATTTTGTAAGGGAACTGCCCAGGAAAACCTTGTAGCCTGATCCACCATGACTAGAATGTACTGGAAACCTCGGGGTGTTTTAACCAGGGGTCCCACTATATCCATAGCGATACGCCCTATGGGCTCCGATATGATGGGCGTTGGAATGAGAGGCACAATTGGGGGTCGTGCAGCTGTGACGCGCTGGCATGCTGGGCATGCAGCACAGAACCGGGCGGTTTCTTTAAAAATGCCAGGCCAGTAAAAGCGTATCAGAATCTGATCTAATGTTCCCTGTACCCCTTTATGGCCACCTATTGGATGATCATGGGCAAGTCTTAAAACCAACCCCTTAAAAGTTGTGGGTACCACCAACTGTTTTCTGATCGTACCTGTTCGTGGATCCTGACTTTCCCTATACAGTATCTCGTTGTCTAGAAGGAATCTGGGAAGGATCTCGCGTACAACTCGGGCATACTCAAATGCTTGAGTGAGAGCCGGATCTGCTCGCTGTTCTTGGGGAAAAGTTGGAAACTTCTCAACTAATTCAGCTGGGACCCAGGGTAACCCTTGGCTAACCTCCATCTTAACCCTTCCCTGTGCCCTACACTGCCTCTCATGACGCTTTTGCGCTTTCCCCTTCTTAATTTTAGCAGATGGGGAAGCCACTAAATCATTGTGTGAAGGTAAAACTCCTAGTGAATCTTCCAGGGTCTCGTCCCTTTGGCTATTGGCCGTGGACTGGGATCGGGTGGATATAAGGCCACTCTTCTGCCCTAAGCCTTCCTCTAATCCCCGCTTAAATTGGGGCCAGTCCCTTCCCAATACTAAGTCATATGGGAGTTTGGGAACCACTGCCACTTGGATCTCTCTCTGCACCCCTAACCCTTTGATCATTAGTTTGTATGTGGGGTAAAAAGAAGCAGCACTGTGAATGCATCCAATTCAAACACTACCTTATGGCTTCCTCTGCTTATTCTGGGCCTCTATTGCTCGCCAAAGCCCTGGAGAAACTTCCTCGGTGCGAGAGGGTTTTACATCACCTGGAGGACAGGTCCTAGTTACAGGATAACTTCCTGCTACACCAGGATGATGCTCTTCTGTCACGTGACCTCTCTCCTCCATGGCAACAGGGATGCTGCCAGACTGGAGGTGGGACTTCAGGACTATATCCCTGTAGGTCTGGTCTATGTACCTCTCTGTCTTTCTTATGTTTTCCAAGTCTGCTACTCTAGCCTCTAGAGAACTAAGAGCTTATCCAGTTATCTCTCAAAGTTAACTGGGTTTTTTGGCAGACAGACTCGAAAGGGGGCTGGGATATCTCAGGGAAAGTTTAGATGTGAGAACAGCTCTGAATATGCTGGCAGTTTCACAGGGAGCATTTATAAATAAGTGAGGCAGTCAATGTTGCATCTTGCAGGACAGGGAACTTCTTTTTGCAGGAAGCTTATCCTGGTTAAACGTGAGCAATATGTTTGTGCTTAGCATGACCTGTAACATTAAGATTCAGAAAAACAAAAAGTGAAACAAAAAGCATGATGCAGAGTGATGACAAAATTGTACAATGTGGCAGTTTTCTTAAATAAAAGTAGATACTGCGACCAAACAAAGGAAGGGAGTTATGGGACACTGCTCAGGTTTTCAGGCCTGTGACTGCCTTTCTAAAGGGAGTAGATTTTGTTATGGTGTAGTTCTGTGTGTGTTGTGTTTTCATTTCTTTTCAATTGCTTCTGGGACCATAGATAGAAATCCAAGGGCTGAGAAAGAATTGTTGTGTTTGTTGCCCCCAGCCAGGCAGTCAGGAACAGAGGACACAGACAATTGATGACTGTGAATACTCAGATTCTTTCTCTGGGTCAGAGGCAAGTCAGACGTTTATCAAGAGAAATGTGAGTATGGTAGGTAATTTGCTCCTGGCAGAACTAAGTTGAATGAATGGAGGAAAAGGCACTTGCAAGCAGCGTGTCTTACGGTATTGAGTTAAACATGGTAATGTTGCTATAAACCCTGTTGCACTATGTCACTCAGTGTCTAGTACTAATGAAGCACTACAGTTTCCTTTGGGGGGAACTTTTTCAGAGAAACTGCAATGCTTGAAATATGAAATGCAGTCGGCTTTACATGGTGGGAGACAATGGCACATGAAAAATCTCAAGAAAAAAAAAAAGATGAGGTCCAAGACCTTAAAGTTGTTTGTATTAGAAGAGAACGTGTATAATGATTCATTTGTTTGCTTTCCTTATGCCACACTTTTAAAAGGACACCATTTTCAGTTGTAAAAGATTTAAACAGTCTGGCTTTAACTTGGTAATTATTTGTTAGCTTTTTTTTCCATATACTGATTTTCTTCTTTAGTAGGTCAGGGCCTTATTTCACCAGATTGGAAAGTTTATATTTGAAATGTCTGTTTTCTTATCACTGCCGGTCAATAATGTGTAAATACTAGATAGATTTGTCTTGTTTTATTTGTTTCACTCTTGGGTCTTAAGGTAATTCTAATTGTTTTTCTGTATTTGAGTTATTCATTTTGTTTTCCAGGTAAGAAGTACACTTTGTTTTGAAAGCTTTCCTGATCTCAGTTTCAGGGCAATGATTAAGTGAAAAAAACAGATACATGTTATAGCCCTGTGAGAAAGACAGCAGTACATACTGATTTTTGTTTTGGTAACTTAGGGCCCAATATTCAAAAGGCATTTACACGGTTTATTGACCTGTAAACCATGTACATGCCTCTAACAGGGATATTCAATGGCAGTAACATGGGGCTTAGCATCAGGACCTGTGCCAGGAGGTCCAGGGAGAAGTAAATGTGGCTACAGTCGATAACTGGGCAGTGGTGATATTGTATGCTGCCCGGTTAGCGACCTGAAGCCAAAGATAGGTGAAGCAAAAGCTTACCTATCTTTTAGCTGCAGGAGCAAACCAAGCAGCATGCAGTATCGCTGCTGTCCGGTTAGCTACTATGCCTGGAAGACTGTGCGGCAAACACAGATATTGAATGCTGGGCCACATATGACCCTAGCATTGAATATCCAGGGTTAAGGGTCAGCGCAGATGGCTGTACACCATAGCAGCACGTAGCTGACCTAGATAAATATTGTACCCTTTAGTTTTTTTTGTTTTTTTTTAATTGAAATTTTTATAAACTTACAAAGCAAACATAAGGAAACATAGAGATGATCCATTAAGCAAAAAAATACATAACCAAAAATATAGAAAATAGGAATACATTATACCTAGCCCACAATATGGGGAGAATAAAATAACAATAATAACAATAAAAGAAAAAACCAAGAGTCATAACTCCTGAAGTTCTAGATGGCAAAATTAACAAAACCTCCTACCCCAGCCCCTTCGTGCCAAGCCCCTCTTTATCACAAAGAAATGATTCAAGTTGAGTAGGATCAAGGAAAACATACCTAGATCCCTGAAAAGTTAACAAGCACTTAC
The DNA here is from genome assembly GCA_033557465.1 of Ichthyophis bannanicus. Taxonomy (NCBI): domain Eukaryota; kingdom Metazoa; phylum Chordata; class Amphibia; order Gymnophiona; family Ichthyophiidae; genus Ichthyophis; species Ichthyophis bannanicus. Next base: position 385,571,313 of record CM066035.1, on the reverse strand, counting down.
ACAGGTAACGAAGAAAAAAAGTGGCCGGCAGGGCAATCACTCTAGGTTTAAGGGCCAAAAAACCCTGTCTCCTAGTTTGAATTGCCATGCAGACATCCGGAAATATTTGCACTTTTAAGTAATCATTTTAATACTGTGATTTTCCTTATATAGCAGATTCAAATTAATTTCTTTCCAGCTCAGGTACTTCTTCTGAAGATATGGAAAGTACTCTTTTATCTGATATTACTAGTGCTTAATTTGTTGTTCTTATTGTCCTTTCTAAACTCTTAGTTAGTATATAGACTGTAGATATGCCTGGGGGATACTTCTTCCTATTGAGATTGTTGTTATAAAATGTTTTGAAAAAATAATTTTCATATCATGAGGACTTTAGTTATATTGAATGTTTAATGCTAATTAGGACATATGTAGAGAGTTGTTTGGAATGAACAGATATACAATAAATGCATATATTCCTCCTGCAGTTCACTTTAAAGCAGCACTAAATTTTAGAAGTTCTAGTCTATAAGCATACATTAGGATGGTATGATGAAAGGCCTATGTATGTAGTTAGAGGCATGGTACAAGTATGATCAGAAAGTGTTGCGAGAAGTGAGATAAGATATTAATAGTGAAAAAGAAGGATTTTTGATGGACAGTAAACTGTTGAAGGTAATCTAATGATATAGTGATGTGTTAGTTTAATGAATATGTAAAGGGAAAAATGAGATTATGTGATTGATCTGCAGCTCTAATGTGCACATCTAGTGCTTTTTGTCCTGCTATCTGTATGGATTTGTATTGTAATATGAAATGAATTCTCTGAATCAATGGATTGGGAAGAGGAATGTACACTGCTGGAACTTGATAGAAGTAGACAGCACAGATAACAGTTTGGATGAATAAATAAGGCATGACTGTGTGTTTAGAATAACTCTGTTAGTGAGAGAGATTTGTTGTGTTCTTAAGAGCATAAGGAAATTCCTTCTTGCCAGATACCAGCATGCCTTGTTAAAGAAGTTACTTTTAAAGTTTTCAGGGAGGATATCAAAATAGAACACATAGTATAGCATGAATGTTGCTAATTCTTTTTCCCATAGATATATAAAATGAACAACTTCTAGGTCCAATTGGCAGCAGCGTTATTAAGAGATAAATCTGAATAATCATGAGATTATGTTTAAGATTATTTTACAGGGATCCTGGTTTCTGCAGTGCTACTGAATGTGTGGACGCCGAGTAAGATCAGCAATTCCAGCAGGACCACTCATATATAGGCAGCCATGAAGCCTGGGTGGACAGTCACTGAAACTCTGTCCAATATGTGCATAGTGCAGTCCATAGTGGAAAGAGATGCTGATGAAGAAATACTACTACTGCTACTAATCATTTGTATAGCACTGCAATGCATATGCAGCACTATACAAAAATATGTAAGGCACAGACTCTGCTCATCAGAGCTTACAATCTAATCAAGATGAAAAAAAAATCACAAAACTGGGGACTAGAATATGGTAAGATACCCATAAGTAGTGAATGAGAGTGTGAGGGATATCAGGATCCAAAACCAGCCTCAAAGAGGTGGGTTTTGAGCCTGGATTTGAATAGGCCCATAAAAGGAGCCCGGTGTGCAGACTCAGATAGTTTGTTCCAGGCATATGGAGCAGCTAGGTGGAATAGACATAGTCTGGAGTTGACAGTGGCAGAGACGGGCACAGATAAAATGGATCTGCCAGAAGAGTGAAGTTCCTGAGGAGGAGTGTAAAGTGAGATAAAAGAGGAAAGGTAGTGAGGAGCCGCAGAATGAATGCACTTGTAGGTAAGTAGGAGAAGTTTGAACTGGATGTGGAAATGGATAGGGAGCCAGTGAAGTGACTTGAGAAGAGGAGTTACATGAACATAGCAGCACTGGCAAATGATAAGCCATGCAGCTGAATTTTGAACAGATTGATGTGAGAAAGAACATTCAGAGGGAGACCAGTGAAGAGCAGGTTATAATAGTCCAGAGGGAATTGACTAGTGAGTAGATGACAGTTTTAGTAGTGCATGTAGAAAGGAAGGGACACATTTTGTCAGTGTTATAGAGAAAGAAGTGACAGGTTTTAGCTATCTGTTGGATGTGTGCAGAGAAAGAGAGAATAGAATCAAAGATGACCTCAAGATTGTGAAATGAGGAAACGGGGAGGAGTATAGTGTTATCCACAGAAATAGAGAAGGGAGGAAAGGGGAGGTGGGTTAAGAGGGAAAGATAAAGAGCTCAATTTTGACCATGTTCAATTTCAGATGGCAGTGAGACATCCAGGGAGCAATATCGGATAAGCAGGCAGGGATCTGGGCCTGGATTGGTGGAGAGATTTCAGGCACAAAATGTAGATCTGAGAGTTGTCAGCATAAGGATGATACTGAAAACCATGGGAAGAAATAAGTGCACCAAGGGACTAAGTGTAGAGAGAGGAAAGAACAGGTCCAAAGACAGAGCCCTGAGGTACACCAACTGAAAGCAGAGTGGCAATAGAGGAGGATCCACCAGAACACGAGGAACACACAGGAGAGCAGAGCTCCTGCAAGGATCAGTCAGTACACAGGGAGCAGAAGCAGTGGACGACCCAGATGCTTAGTGTAAATTCAGAAAAGCTTTATTGAAGATCCCCGACGCGTTTCGGCTTGCGCCTTTCTCAAGGGGAGAGTTGCTTACAAAAAATAATAATACAACCATTAAAAATATACATAAATAACATTGTGTAAAGGCAACCGGGACATATATATATATGAGCAAAATTATTATGAAATCAAAAATAACAATAAAACATCATAGCATAGTATAAAATCAATACATACAAATGTATACTAATATAAAAACAAAAGCAAAATTTTTGATACCATGATTCAATGGTAAAAGATTAAAAAACATATAATTAGAAGATGTAATTAAAAAATAATAATTAAAAAGACATAATTAAAATAGGATAGAAACACATAGAAAACCAGACGCAGGGCAGGAAACCAACCAGAAAACTACTCACTGAATCATGCACTGAAATGCCGTTTAAAACTGAGGGACATTAATGTCCTTAGCTTGCCACTATATGAGTATAAAAAGAAGAAAAATGAAAGGTTATTCAGACATGAATACTCAAAATGACAGGATACTAAACAACTAAGGAAAAATAAGAACAAATTTTAGGAGTGAATGTAACACTCATGTGGATCATACTTGGAAAACATGACTATATATAACTCAGATACGTCATTACAAAAAGGTTAAACTATGCCTCACAGAATTGCAATGACAAAATTCATAAGCTCTAGTTGTGCCATTCATGCAGAGGGAGCTATTGTATTTAAATAATTCGTGCGGTGAGGGACTAATCATGTGCATAACGAAACTCATAAGTACTTGTAGTGCCATTCAATGTAGAGTGTACTGTTGTATTTAAAACATTCGTGCCGTGAAAAATGATCTTTTACATGAAAACGTGTATATATATTTCTCTTAAATCTACTCACTGCAGGCACAGAGGTGCCTAGGACCCTGTGCTTTATGGTCAAACTCGTGACGACACTACATAAAAGAAACCGTAAAGACTATTAAATGCAAACCGGCAGTACTAAATTGAGACATTGAACCAGCAGACTATTTTTAAATACCTGATTAAATGTGTAGGCACAAATGCGAGATTCTGAATGGCACAACACTGTTTGGTAAAAAATACCTTGGCAGAGAATCACATAGGATGTCCTTCCGAACAGATCAGAAGAGCTCTTTGAGACACTGTCTTAAAAAGACGCTGACTTTCGCGCCAAAAGGGGCGTGGTTATCTTTGTCCAATCCCCGGAGGAGTATCCTAACAGAGGGAGGTGGGAAGTAAGCAAGTGTCATGGTGATGTAAATGTTTGATAATATTGGCAATAAAATGATCGATTCTTAAACCAATGATCATGATAGTTTTAATAGGGATGATATGATTGACCCGAATTGTACATGAGGCTATAGTCTAACAAGACTGCTTGAGGAAACAGCTGCTCCGTTTTAGAAATTACTTTTAAAAATTACTTTTAAAAAACGAGCACCGGCTCTTGATTCTGTACAAATGCAATTCTCCTGTTGCATTTAGAATAAACGATCGATTCTTGAACTAATAATCATAATAGGAATGACATGATTGACCCGAATCGTAAGTAAGGCTGTAGTTTATCAGGACTGCTAGAGGAAACAGCTACTCCGTTTTTTTTTTAAATTATATATTTAAAACGAGCATCGGCTCTAGAACCTGTGCAAATGCATTCCTCTTGAGGAAAATAACAAGGAACAGAAACCAAACCTTTGAAGTGAAATGGATGTGCTAAGTATTAATAATAAAAGTTGGCTCAAAAATTGTGTAAGAACTATGGGGTCTGTTTACTAAAGGCCGGTGTTGTGCGGTCCGCGGTACCGAGCGGGTGCCGTATAAGGAGTGGGCGTTCCGTCGTGAAGAACAGAAGCTGTGATTGACAGATGCGCTAAGGTGCGCGGCGCCCGTGTGGTTAGTGCCCTGTGACATTACGGCGTTTGATCTGTGCACATAGATCACACTGCTCACGGTTTTTGGGCTTCCACTATTGTGCTGCACATTGCTGACGGAAACGGTTTCTTTTCCCTGCACAGCACCTCTAACGCGAGTGTTTCACTGGCGGTAAATTTCTTTGCAGATTCGGGCACGCTCCTGTGCGGCGAGTCTCTCCCCTCCCACATTCCGCCCACTGACCCCGTCTCTCCGCCCCTAGGGGGCCTTCCGCCGCCCTCATTTCGCCTTGGCACGCCTCTTTCGCACATTACCGCCCCGCAAATGTGCGCGTTGTCGGCGCACGCTTGCGGGACCCGTTAATGTGCCGCGCACTCGTACGGGGCGCTTAAGAGCACTTAAATACATCTTTTAGAGCGCTCATGTGCGCCCCGTACAAGTGCGCCGTTTAGTAAACAGACCCCTATGTATATAAGTAATCAATTTATAAAATTAATAATAAAATTTGAAATTGGTTTGTTAAAAAAGTGACTCCAAATTGGTGAAAGACCTATGTATAAACGTAAAATATATGTAATCAATTTATGACTTAATGATAAAATTAAAATGTATATATATATGAATATAAGTGTTCTATATTGGTTTGTGAGATTTTTATATATGACATCATGTACAATAAATAAAAATCTAGTGAAAAATAAAAAATAAATAATAAATAATAAATAATAAAATTTAATAAAATTAATGTAAAAAATATTGTAAAAAATAAAAAATAAAATAAAGATAAAAAATAAAAAATATATCAAAATATAAAAAAATATATCAAAATTGTAGTTAATATTTAAATATTAAAATATAAGGTGATATCAGTGTTGTCTATCAAAATATTTTAATAAGAAAAAAGATAAAAGAAAAGAGAAAAGAGAAAAGAAAAAAGATTGGGGCATATATACATTAAATAATCATTAAAAACTATGGGTAAAAATATAAAAATATAAATAATAAAATAATAAATATAAAAATAAATTAAACGGAAACTAAAAGATAAACTACCAATAGATAATTTAAAAAATCATTTAAATAATTATTTTTAAAAAAGAAAATAAAATTAATAATATAATAAAAATAAAAATAAACATAAAAATAAAAATTGGGAAAAAGGGGAGGTAAATGGCCTCTGTGTATAGTATATTACAAACATTTGTTTCTAAACAAACCAATACGTAAAAATGATAAACCGACTCTTAAAGACATAAATCTATAAATAAGACTGGAAGGTCAGAGAAACACCGACAAATCAACCTCTTGATTAAGGCCATTAGGTTCTAAACTATTGAATTCATATATGAATCTCTGCTCTAACTTAAGAAGCAATTTGTCTACATCTCCACCTCTCCAGTGCGGGATGACCACTTTTAAAACTACATATTTAGGGTCCTGTACAGAATGGTTCATTTTAAGCCAATGAGCAACTAATGGGCGGTCAGGAACACTTCTTTGGAGGCAACTTCTGTGCTCTATAATACGAGTGCGCACTTGTCGCTTAGTTTTGCCAATGTAGATTAAATTGCAGGGACATAGGATCAAATAAATAACCTTTTCTGTTTTGCAATTTGAAAATGTGTGGAGATATACCTTCTGATGGGTGGTGGGATGCTCAAAAGCATTTTTTGCTACGATAGTGTGTGCACAGACAGAGCAGTTTCCACATTTGTGATGACCTTTTATGCTAAGTGGAGGCTTATTATATGTCAAGGCTGAGGGAACCAAAATATTAGCTAAGTTTGGATTGCGTTTATAAGCTATCATTATTCTTTTAGATGTAAAGGTAGGCAAGGATGTCAATAAATGCCACTCTTGTTTTATAATCTTAGTAATTTCACTAGAATAATTGGAAAAAGTTAGGGGGCATACGATTCGATCTGTCACTGTTTTTCGATCTTTTTTAATAAGAAGCGATTTGCGGTCCACACTGCAAGCTTTAAAAAAGGCCTTCTTCACACTCTTCTTAGGGTAACCGCGTTCTGTAAACCTCTGATGCATATCTGACGCATGTTTGTCGAAATCTGTGTCGTTAGTACACAGTCTTCTAATTCTCAGAAACTGACTGGTGGGAAGGTTGTATTTCAAGGATGTATTGTGAAAACTGTTGTAGTGAAGTAAATTATTACGGTCAGTGGGTTTGCGATATAAGTCTGTAATAAATTGATCTTTACCTTTTTTATAAGAATATCTAAATAGGCTATCTCTTTTGTACTGTATTGTCCCTCGAATTGTAAATTGGAGTCCAAACTATTGAGCCACTGGAAAATAAAGTTGTAAGCTGGTTTCAGTGCCGTCCCAAATCATGAGGACATCGTCAATATATCTCTTCCACAGTCGTATCTGCGCTTTGAAAGGATTAAGAGGCAAATGTTGTTTTTCAAATTCAGCAACATATAGGTTTGCAACATCAGGCGCCATCGAAGACCCCATCGCGACCCCCTTAATTTGTTTATAAAAGACCCCTTTAAAAGAAAAATAATTTTCAGTCATAGCAAGACTAGCAAGTTGCGTGAGATAAAAAGTGGGAACGCGGACGGGTTTTTCTCTTTGGATTAATGTGTTGGCTAATACTTCCAGAGCAGCTGCTTGAGGGATGTTGGTGTACAAAGAATTGATGTCCAAGGTGACCAATAAGAATTTTTCATCGTATCCTGAAAAATATTGTAATATGTTGATAATGTGAGTAGAATCTCGCACGTATGAATCTGCCAATACAACGAATGGTCGAAGAAAAATGTCTAAGAATTTTGAGATGGGTTCTAGAAGAGAACCAATTGCCGAGACAATTGGTCGTCCTGGTGGGTTCTCTAGAGATTTGTGTATTTTTGGTATGATATAGATGGTGGGGATGATTGGAGATGAGACTTTAAGGAACGCCAATTCCTTCGGAGTAAGATAGCCTGCTTCTTTGCCGATATATAAAAGCGTATCAACCTTTTGTTGTAGAATTTCCGTTGGGTCATCATAAATCTTTTCATAAAATACTTTATCAGAGAGTTGGCGCATAAGTTCGTTTATGTACATAGCTCGATCCTGTAAAACTAACGCTCCTCCTTTGTCAGAAAGGCACAAGCCGAAACGCGTCGGGGATCTTCAATAAAGCTTTTCTGAATTTACACTAAGCATCTGGGTCGTCCACTGCTTCTGCTCCCTGTGTACTGACGGATCCACCAGAACATACACTAAAAGTGCAATGGGAGAGATAAGAAGACAACCAGGACAGAAAAGAGCCCCTAAATCCAAGTGAGGAGAAGCAGGTGATCAACCGTGTCAAAGGCAGCAGAAAGGTCAAGAAGGATTAGATAAAAGTAAAGGCCTTTGGATTTGGCAAGGAATAGGTTGCTGGAAACATTGGCAAGGGCTGTTTCTGTGGAAGGTAGAGAACAAAAGCCAGACTGCAGTGTGGGTCCAGAAGGGCTTGAGAGGAAAGAAAGTCAAGACAGCAGTGGTAAACCACTTGTTCAAATAGTTTTGAAGCAAAAGGGGGGGGGGGGATAGGCCAATAACTGGAAGGGCAGGTAGGGTCTAGTGAAGGCTTTTTAAGGAGAGGTGTAACCACAGCATGTTTAAAGGCCACAGGAACAGTTGCAATGGAAATCAATAGGTTAAGGATATGACAGATGGAAGGAATGATCATAGAGGAATGGTAGAGCTGAGTAGATGCGTAGGAATGGGATCAGAGTAGCAGGTAGCTAGTTTGGAGGAAGAGAGAAGATTTGCAGTTTCCTCCTCAGTGATTCCAGAAAAGAAAGAAAGAGTGATTGAAAATGAGGGAAGGATTTGGGATTGAAGAGAGGAAAGATGAGTTGGAGGTGACCCTGCAGGGAATTCAAGGCTAATCCTCTTGACTTTGTCATGGAAGTAGTCAGCCAAGGTCTGGGCAGACAGTGAAGGAGGGACCTCAAGGAGAGAGTTGAGTGAAGCAAAGAGACTGTGAGGGTCAGAGGCAAGAGAGTTAGTCAGATCGATATAGTACTTGGCGAGTGCTATGGCTGATTGGAAAGAGGTTAGCATGAATTTGAAATGTAGGTAGTCAGCAAGGGTACTTGACTTAAGCAGGCACAAGAATGTAGATTGTGGATTGTTGAGTACAGCCAGGGTCGAAGTATGGTACGCCTCACAGGGCATGGAATGGAAGGAGCATGTGCATCCAGAGCAGAGGATAGTGTTATAGGAACATACTGCCTCATCAACAGACTCAGATGACATAGTGGAGGAGAAAGGTGATAAGATAGCAGTGGAAAGAGCTGAAGACCGCACCTTCAAAAGGATGTGAACAGGATGGAGTCAGTGCAGAGGGTTGCTACTAAAATGATTAATGGGCTTCATTATAAAGCATATGAGGACAGACTTAAGGATCTTAGTATGTACACCTTAGAGGAAAGGCGGGATAGAGGTGATATGATTGAGATGTTTAAATACCTCTATGGCATAAATGTTCAGGGAGAGAGCCTCTTTCAATTGAAAGCAAGTTCTGCTACGAGGGGACATGGGATGAGGGTGAAGGGAGATAGATTCAGGAGTGATATGCGGAAATATTTCTTTACAGAAAGAGTAGTGGATCCATGGACTAGTCTACCAGTGGCGGTGGTAGAGATGAGGACAGTAACTGAATTCAAAAAAGCATGGGACCAACACAGAGGATCTCTAAAGGTAAAAAGTGGACTGTTGTAGTTGTTGTTATGGAAGGACAGACTAGATGGGCCATGTGGTCTTTTTCTGTCATCATGTTTCTATGTTTCTAGTGTGAAGATTCCTAAACATGTTGGTGGAGAGACCAAGATGGGAGGTGGTTAAGGATCTTTATCTTTATCTTTATTTATGGATTTAATATACCGCTCTTTACCGGTGGCATCAGAGCGGTGTACAATAATGAAATACAAGCTGCGGAAACAGAAAGGAACACCAATGTATAGAGAATAGGACAGGAGGAGAAAGAGGAAGCAGTAGATAGTACATCGGAAAATGAAACAGAGTCAGGTAACAACAAATACAATCGGGACTATCGTGGTGGGGGGGAGAGGGAGGCAGGTGGGGGGGGGGAGACCGAAAGCGGTGCAAAAGAGGTGGGTCTTTAACCTGGACTTAAAAGTTCCAGGCGGAGGGTTCCAGGCGGAGGGCTCCAGGTGGAGGGCGACGGGGAGCGAATTCCAAAGTTTTGGACCCAAAAAGAAAAATGCCGAGGAGCGGGTGGACTCGAGGTGAGCCTGTGAGGGAGAGGGGAGAGACATGCGATTCAGGTGAACTGATCTGAGGGAACGATATGATGAGTGGAGATGTATGAGATTGGCAAGATAGAGAGGAACCCCGGTATGGATAGTTCTGTGTACATAGATAAGAATTTTGAACTGAATGCAGAAGGGAAGGGGAAGCCAGTGTAAGTGAATCAGGATGGGAGTGATGTGGATGAAGGTTAGCAAGTGATAGATAAGGGCAGAACTGAGGTAGAGAGGTTTGAGGGTGAGCAGTTGAAGGAGAGGACGAGGTCAAGGCAGTGGATATGCCTGTGTGTAGGAGCAATAAAGCACAACTGAAAGTTGAATGAGGAGGTTAGGGAAAGGAGCTTTAAGTCATAAGGATCAAAAGGGTCATCAACGTGAATGTTAAAATCCCCAAGAATAAGGGAAGGAGAAGATGCATCCATAAAGGAGGAGAGCCAGGAGTCAAAGTCAGTGAGAAAGATAGAGGTGGACTTGTTAAGGAGTCGATAAATAACACCTGCCCTGAGAGGTAGTGGAGAAATTAGGAATTAGATGGAGGCAGAAGGAAGGGCTGGAAATGGCACCACAGCCAATGGCAAAGTTATTGTCAGTGGCATAATGTGAATGTTGGTGCAAACCTCTGAACTACTGAAAGATCTATGGAGGGCAGTTAGCCACTGCCAGCAGATAGTGCTTGCAAGAATAATTGGCAGAGCCTTACTCTCTGTACACATTCTTCTTGAGACCTAGCAAAGACAAGCAGTGTAACATGATTGTAATCCTTTTCCTATATTGTCAATTAAAGCATATGTACAAAGAAATCCGTTCATTGACTTCTCCCAACCAGCAAGATGAAGTTCAACTATGGACCAGATGTGGTGCCTAGCACTCTGAAGATGGTTCCTTGCATCTGGTGGGGACAAACAGTGACAGACTTCAAAATGGCATGGGGCAGACACAGTAGATCCCTTTATAGCAACAAGATAAAATCAAAATAAGCATAACTATCACATATCTGAACAAATAGGGGTGACCTACACAGAGTGATGGGTACACCCCTAAACAAAGGCATGGGGAGGTATGGAGTGGCAAATGCACCTACTCTTGCCGCCTTGCTGGGCAGACTAGATGGACCTTACTGCTCTTTATCTGCCGCCATATACTATGTTACTATGTTAAAGCAGAAGGCATTTCCCACTGTGGCAGAAGACTTATTCTGGACTTTGACATGTCTGAGCTCTCATTCTTTTGTAGTGATTCTTTACAGAATCATAGAGGGGACTATAGAAAGGGGCTCAAAGGAGGGCTGGCATCTCCTGGGGAAAACTTAGAGTGTGAAAACAGCTCTAAATATGCTGACAGTTTCACAGCGGGTGTTTATGATTAAGCGAGACACTAAAGGTTATATCTTGCAAAACAGGGAGCTTCTGTTTGCAGGAAGCTTGTCTTGATTAAGCATGAACAATATGTTTGTGCTTGGCATGACCTGTAACATGTAGATAGAGATAAACAAAAAGTAAAGCAAAAAGCATGATGCAGAATGATAAGACAAAACTGTACAATATGGCAGTTTTCCTAAATAAAAATAGATGCTGTGACCAAACAAAGGAAGAGAGTTACAGGAGACTGCTCAGGTTTGTGAGCCCTTGACTGTCCTCCTAAAGGGAGGAAACATTGTTATGGTATAAGTCTGGTTATGTTGTGTTTTCATTTCTTCTCACTTGTTTCTGGGACCAGTGATAGAAAGCCAAGGGCTGATGAGGGATTCCTATGTTTGTTGCCCCTCAGCCAGGGAGTCAAGAACAGAGGACACAGACAGTAAGTCGTTTTGAATACTGGCAAAAATGATAAAGGGGCTGGAGCACATAAGTGCCAGCTCCTAGTTAAAATCTGAAGTCTCAAACAAAGGACAAGTGCAAATGCCAGCAGCACCCTCTCGATCCTCACCCCAGACTCCTTCCAACATCTACCATACCCCCTCTCCCCACTTTTGGACCTCTGACCCTCCTGGTCCTCCAAAATATTGGTGACCCCTCTCAGCTCCCTGATATTTAGGGCTCTTACTGGTGGGTGGCGGGGGGGGGGGGGGTCTCCTTGTTTCTAGTGCAGGTAGAAGTGATTTTCAGTTATTTCTGTCCTGTCAGGAACTTGGGATCAAAATGGCATTTCTGACCCCTAGCTATTTATTTATTTATTTTATTTATTTAACAGGTTTTATATACCACTTTATCATTTCAATCAAATTGGTTTACATTGAAACAATATTTATTTATTTATTTATTTATTTTAGTTGTATTTATATCCCGCTTTTCACCGGGTCAAAGCGGTCAATTGGGGGATACATTTAACACGAGGGGATATGAGACACATACGCTAATACTTACAGGGAACATGGGCAATGGAGGGCTAAGTGGCTTGCCCAAGACCACAAGGAGTGCCTGTAGGACTAGAAATCCCAGTCCCTCCGGCCTGAGATTGCTGTCCCCAGGTGGGACTTGAACCCCCGGCCCTCCGGCCTGAAGTACCTTGTCCTAACCACTAGACCACTCCTCCCTAATATCTTTAAATACTACTGCTAGGATTAAATTGACAAATAAGGAATGTGTGCTCTTTTTTTTTTTTTTTTGCCAGCCTGACCCCTAGTAATAATATCACAACACTACATTAGAGGTCAGAGATATCATTTTGTTTTTTTTTTAAACTTTTATTTTCATTTTGCAACAAACAAAAGAAACAACACACCAAAGGAGACAAAACAAGTATACAATAAGGAAAAGCAAACCCAATTACCCCCCACCCCCATGCTTCTTCTCTAGCTGATTATGTCAGCATGTGAGCGCTTCCAAACAACAGTGATTATACATCAAAAACAATCAAAAGAGTATCTGCGATACAGAATAATCATGGGACAAAGATATATACAAATTCAGACAGTCAGATGAGAGCATTGAGCAGAATGTACATAGTCATTGAGCATCTTCCATTTAGACCGATGATGAGGAGTCTGAATGGGGGAAGCAAACATACGAGGTATTTGTTCATATTTACTGTAGAGACAGACATGATTCCACCATTCATTGGGGCTCAGCTGAGAGCTATTTTTCCAGTATTTCGTAATTAGGGAAATAGCAATGCCAAGCATAAAGTCCAAAAGGAAGTAAGCCGTTTTTGGAAGAGAGGGGATCCCCGCAGCTGAGCGAAGTCCCACTATCCTCCAAGAAAGGGGCTCTTGAAAGTGCAAAATAGACTGGATACGACCCCAGACCCGACGCCAGTAATACTGTAGTGCGGGGCATTCATACATAACATGAGGTAGTGAACCAATGGCCGCATGGCATGTCCAACAACTATTGCCCTGAGTAGTGTTCCATTTGGCTAATCTGTCAGGAGTGTAAAAACACCGGTGGGCTAGAAAGAAGAGTGTCTGAGTGAGTGAGGCGGATCGGGAGACCCGTGTCACTCTACTCCAGACAAGGCTCCATTGCTCCGGGGTCAAAGTCACATGCAATTCTCTCTCCCAAGCTTTCTGCGCTATAGGGGTATCTCTAGTTAGAGCATTACATAAGGTTTTGTAAAAATTGGATGCTACACCCGGTGAACTACCGATAGAGCGGATAGTCTCCAACCAACCTTGTGTAGGGGAGGCCGATGGCGGGAGCACCTTAGCACTCCGAAGGCAATGCTGAAGTTGCATCAACTGAAAGTAGTGTTTCGCTGGGAGACCAAATTCAATTTGCAATTCACTAAAAGTTTTCCAGCGACCTTCATGGAACAACTGACTAGGAATCCAAATGCCCCTAGTGTACCAGGGGCTCCACGCCATCGGCTTATTTTGTATTCGAAATCGAGTGTTATACCAAAGTGGGAGCTTGTCTAACGGACAGAGTCGGGAGTCTAAAGAGTGCATAAGATTATTAAAGGCACCTAAGGTGTCTAAAAGCATTGGTGGAAAGTGGGAGTCTGATGGGAGAGTCATACCAGGGAGAAAAGTAAGAGGAATCGGTTTGCAAAGGTCCTCTTCTATGTCTAGCCACACAGGTCTACTCGGTACTGGATCTTCCAGCCAGCGAGCACCTTGTTTGAGAAGAAAAGATTGATGATACTTCAGGAAATCAGGGAATCTGACACCCCCATTTTCCTTATCTGCTTGCAGCTTATGTTTCGCTATCCTAGGTGTCTTGTTTTGCCACAAGTATCTAGTCAGAAGGCCCTCTATATCTTTATATATACGTCGAGGGAAGAGACAGGGCAACATTTCTAAGATATAATTCACTTTCGGAACAATCATCATTTTTATGGTTTCTAATCGACCCCACCAGGTAAGTGTTAAAGGAGTCCAGCGGTGAGTAAGCGCCCGGACTTTAGAGGTTAAGTCTTTGGCATTGAAGGAGATAGTGTCTTCCAAAGGAGAACAATAGTGAACCCCAAGGTATTTGACCATGCGAGGTTGCCATAAAAAGGGGAAGGGTTGCATATCTGCCTGATGAAGCAAAGGATTTAATGGAAAGGCTACCGACTTGGTCCAATTTATCTTATAACGGACAGTTGTGAGTATTTACCAATTTGCTCTAGGACAGCCGGTACTGAGTCTATAGAGACAAAAAGCATAAGGTCATCAGCATACGCTGAAATTTTGATTTCCCTATGGGTGAAGGGGACTCCATGAATCTCTTCCGATTGCCGGATTAGTAAAGCCAAGGGTTCAAGTGCAAGATCGAAGAGAAGTGGAGACAATGGGCATCCCTGACGAGTGCCGCGTTGAAGGGGAAAAGGCTGAGACTTTAAAGCATTGGCACATATACTGGCTGTAGGCTGTGCGTACATGGTGTGAAGACAACGGAGAAAACCTTCCCCGAATCCGTACCAGCGGAGGACTGCAAACAGGAAGGGCCACTCTAAGCGATCAAAGGCCTTCTCAGCATCAAGTGAGAGGCCAACAAATGGGCGATCAAGATTAACTGCGGTAGTCAGTACATGGCATAGAGTCCGAGCATTGTCAGCAGTTGATCTACCAGGAATGAAACCGCATTGATCTGGGTGTATTAAGGTAGGCATCCTATCCGAGAGCCGGGTAGAGAGAATGGTGGCAAATATTTTATAGTCCGCGTTTAGTAGGGAAATTGGACGATAATTAGCTGTTAGTTGCGGGTCTCTCCCCTCTTTCTCAAAAACTACTACATTTGCCATTGAAAAGGACCCAGAAGGAGAACCCTCCTCGGCCAGAGCAGAAAAATAAATTTTCAAAACTGGAGCTAAGTCAGCGTGAAAAGTTTTGTAGAATTCAGCAGGGAGACCGTCTGGGCCTGCGGCTCGACCTGAGGCACATTTCTTGATAGCAGAATGAATTTCTGAGACAGTAAATGGTGTGTCCAAGGCCACTCTATCTTCGTCAGATAGGGTCGGTCTTTGTACCCCTGAAAGTAAGCGTTCAAATACATCTGGCTCAAAATCACATTCAGATTGATAAAGCCGAGTATAAAAATCACGAAAGAGTTCTAAGATTTCGGTATCTTTAGTGACCAAGCCCCCCCCCGACGGATTACGGAGGGCGGTAACACGCTTGGCTTCTTTTTGACCTTTTAGGGCATTTGCTAATAATTTGCCAGCACGATTATTTTCCCGATAATATAGCCCTTGTTGTGATTCAATATTTTTAACAGCAGCAGTGTACAAAAGCTGATTGTATTGAAAACGCAAGCGTTGTAAACGGAGTAAAATACATGGGTCAGTACGGGACGTGAGGAGACGCTCCCCAGCTTGTATCTGCTGCTCTAGAATCAGTAAATGCTGCTTTCTTTGTTTCCCCTGCCGAATTTGATAGCTAGTTATAGTGGCGCGGATAGATGCTTTAAAACCCTCCCACCAAGCCCAGCTCGCTGTGTCATGGGGTGAGTTAAAATGAAAATAATCTTGGATAGCGGCCTTTATATCAACCTGAAAATCTTTTTGACCCAGTAGGGATCTATCAAAAAACCAAGCTCGGGGAGAATCGTCCCGCGCAGTGACACGTAATGATAAAGATATGGCAGCATGATCTGAAATATGGAGGATGAGTCCTAGTCGTGTCTACTTGAGAAATCAGTGCTTTGGAAATGAGAAAGAAATCTATTCTAGATTGGGAGTGATGGGGGGCAGAAAAGAAAGTGAACTCTAAGTCGGAGGGGTGAAGCAGCCTCCATATATCTACCAGCGCAAGGTCTTGCATCAGAGCTGTAAGGGTAGCAAGACTCTTGGGTGGACTACTCGTTCTAGGCGGCTGTCTATCTATCAGAGGGTCTAACACTTGATTAAAATCACCACCAAGTATTAATGGAGTATTGGCAGAGGCCTGTGCCAACTGCGCAATACTTGCATAGTAAGCAGGGTTGTCCACATTCGGGGCATAAATGCAAATACATGTAAATTCACTATCTCCAACCTTAAGATGTACGCGGGCCCATCTACCCTCCTTGTCAGCGCTAGTATCAATTACAGTAGCTTGCAAAGATTTCTTAACCAGAATGGCTACCCCGCACCGTTTGGAAACGGCGGGAGAATAGGCAGCCACCATGTAAGGCTTAACATTGAGTTTCAGTGTTTCAGCAGAGTTTAAGTGCGTTTCCTGAAGAAACGCTAAATCAGCATGCTCATGGCTAAGATAGCTAAGGATTTTCTTTCTCTTGATTGGACTATTAATGCCCTTTACGTTGAGTGATAAGATTTTACATAAAGCCATTCAGACAAGTTAAAAATTCTGAGCATGATAGCGCACATAATTTCACAATGTCCCTCATATTGACTGTATCTGGCTGTACATATGGCAGAAAAGAAAATAAGCTTAGATAATACAATGAAGCGCCCCACATGAAAAAAGAAAAACCGCAACGCGGTAGAGAAGAAGCAGAACCCCAAAAATTACTGGCGACCATGTGTCTGCGGGGAGAAGCCCCAGAGAAGGCCGAAATTGAAAAAAACACATAACCTGTAGGACTGTGCGTGCTCCGAATCCGACCGAGGCACACATCATGGAGGGATAGGAGACCACACAACAAAAGTCATAGAAAGAAAGAAAGAAAGTCCAGGCAGTCTCTGTACTGAACTATGACCGCCGCATCGGGCCCTTCAAAATGGCGGACAGACCCGGCAAATAAAAGTCCAAGTCGTTGGATTAGCGCATCTGCTCTGCTTCTTTGGAGTCTAAAAATGTTGATAGTAGATCAGGATCTTCGAATGTCCTGGTTTGGTTGTGGAGAGTCACTCGGAGCTTCGCGGGATACAACAGGCCAAAGCGAGCCTGTAGCTGTTGAAGTCGAGGGCGAAAAGCAAGGAGTTTCTTCCGTCGGTCGACTGTAGGCTTTGCCAAATCAGGGAAGAAGGAGACTTTGTGACCTTCAAATTCCAAATGATGGTTCGCCCGGGCAGCATTTAAAATTTGTTCCACTTGTTGATATCGTAGCAAGCGAAAAATAATAGGCCGGGGGGTCGTTCGGTTGAGCGCCATGTGGGTAGGAACACGGTGTGCTCGATCGATTTCCAGTTCTTTATGAAAGGTGATCTTCAGCAAGGAAGGAAGAGTTTTGAGCAGGAATTCTCTCATATCTCCCGCTTCCACCCCCTCCGGTATTCCAATGAGCCTCACATTGTTGCGACGGGCTCGATTATTGCTATCTTCTAACTCCTTTTGAAGATTCTGTATCTGGCGCTCAGCCTTGTCCAGTGTGCCCAAGCGCACCGCGTGCGAGTCGAGGACCCCCGCCATATTGTCCTGCCGTAATGAGAGACCTTCAAGTCGGTCCTGGAGCACTCCAAAGTCTTCTCGCATGGCTCTAAGCGCTTCTCCATTGGACTGCACCAATTCCTTCACGCCGCGTATTTCCTCTAAAATCTCCAGGTGCATTTCGGGGTTCTCCCGAAATGGAACCATCTTCTGTGGGGAGGACACCTCTGTTTTGGAGCGTTTTCCGTGAGAAGAAGAAGGAGACCCGAAGTCCAAGCGCGCTGGTTTATGGGCCGCCATCCCCCCCGAGGTACCCCGGTCAGCCCGGAGCGAAATAGTAAGTTTGTATAGGTATTATGTCAGGATTCTAAGTAGGCCTCTCGGGAGCTTCAGCGCGAAGCGTCTTACCCGCTGGACATCAGGCTCCGCCCCCCCAGAGATATCATTTTGAAACAAGGTATCTGATGGGGCATGAGTGACTGGGGATCACTCGCTTCCTATTAGACATAAAGGAGAACCCCCTGGTAAATTTAGGAGAATGGCAGGTACAGGCAAAGGAATATATGGGATTCTGTCGGGGGTACAGGGGTGCAGTGAGGAGTATGGTAGATAGCAATGGGATCTAGAGGTGTGACTTGATCCCATCACAGGCCTCTTTTCCATATAGTAGACTTGAGGCTTGCTATCTGGGTTGTTGCAGTCAAGACCCCACAATATTCCTGGCTTCAGTAATACAGAAGAGGATGCTCTATTTTCAGCATCTCCATTTCCAAAATTTCTGTTCCTGTTGGATGTACCAGCAAATGGACATATACTTTGTCATGTCTTAGTTATTTTACAAAAGACTTTGTATTTGCCAGAGCCCTATGTAAAATACAGAGTGAATTGAGCACATCCTGATCTGGATGTCAATTTCCCTCTCTATGACATATCTAAGATAGGCTTTTAAATCTTAGAAGCCAATATTAAAATTTGTAGTGCAAAACATTTCGCCTATAAATCATTGAGATACCTCCAAAATATTTTCTATTTGCCAATGTTTTCAACAAGGAACATGTTGAGATTCTATCAAAACATCTTAAATGCAATTGTTTTAGTGAAATACTGGATGATGCCAAGTAGCCTTACATATCCACTTTCAGGGCAAAAAACCCATGTCAAAGTGTATTAAGGAAAACGTGGCATGGGGCTTTATCTGTCCTTCGAAGTCCTCTGTTAGGACAGAGTTCTTCTTTGTGCAAAATAAGGATTGGTTTCTCAGGCCCTGCATTGATTATAATAATCATATTGATTATGATAATTATCATTACCTTACATAGTGTGATGGGGCCCGTGTGATAGAGCCCCGGTGAACCCTATTTAGGCGGCAGCCTAGGGTTTTGAGTTTCAATCTGCTCTTCTACTAAAACAGAGTCTTTCATTCGCGTGGTAAAGTAAATAAATTAGGGCTTTATTCCCTTTCCCGAAACAGATATTCTTAGGAATGCAAACACAACAAACAGCATCAAAACAAAAGACGGCTACAGAGAAAAATATCTTCTTTTCCTTTGTTAATGTCACAAGGTTATTTTCTTCAAGGTTAACCCAAAGAAATGATGTCATCCGAAAAACATATCGTACAGTCCATGGGAATTGGGTCTGAAGAATAACTTATTTTCCCATTGCATTACTTCAGGTTCATTCCCTTTTCTCAAATCACTTCATTGGCTTCCCGTTCATTTCTGTATCCAATTCAAACTTCTCTTTCTGACCTATAAGTGCATTCACTGTTCTGCTTCTTTCTACCTTTCCTCTCTTCTCTCTCCCTACACCCCTCCTCATGAACTTCTTCTGGCTTGCTTTTTTCATTGCCCTTTTCTTCCACTGCCAACTCCAGACCGGTCCTTTCACCTTGCTGTTCCTTATGCCTGGATAAAAATCCCTGAGTCTGTATGTCAGGCTTCATCTCTGTCCCTTTTCAAGCCCATGTTAAAGGCTCACTTCTTTAAAACTGCTTTTGGATCCTGACCCCATTTTTTCCTTGTGTCTCCTTGCCCTCCTTTTCCCTTTATTCTTATCCTTTTTCTTGTTTGTCTTTATTAGATTGTAAGCTCTCACAAGTAAGGGCCTTCTCTATGTTTGTACAGCACTGTGTATGCCTTGAAACTCTTGATTAGTAGTAGTAGTAGTAGCAGGGCCGGCCCGTCCATTGAGCAAGAATGATTTTTGCACAGGGCCCCGCGTTTCAGGGGGCCCCGCGCAAAAAACATTCTGATCCAACATTAAAATTAAAAAAAAAAAGCTGCCACTGCCGGGGCCGGGGCCGGGGCCGGGGCCGCCGCGGCAGAATCGAGTGTGCCGCGGGGCCCCCCCTGCCCAGCAGAGCCTGCCCTCCCCGGTATCACCTCTCTCACTCAGCTGCCTCCAGTCACACGTGCCGGCTTTCAGAGCGCGAGGGGAGTTTCTCCCTCGCTGCTCTGTTAAGCCCGCGGGGGCTGATGGGAAGTCCCATCAGCCCCCGCGGGCTTAACAGAGCAGCGAGGGAGAAACTATTCCCTCGCACTCTGAAAGCCGGCGCGTGTGACTGGAGGCAGCTGAGAGAGGTGATACCGGGGAGGGCAGGCTCTGCTGGGCAGGGGGGGGCCCCGCGGCACACTCGATTCTGCCGCGGCGGCCCCGGCAGAGGCAGCGACAGCTTTTTTTGTAAAAAGAATTTCGCTTGGGGGGGGTTAGGAGTGGTGATGGGCTGGGGGGGTTAGGAGTGGTAATGGCTGTGGGCTGTTGGGGGGGTTAGGACTGGTGATGGGCTGGGGGGGTTAGGAGTGGTAATGGCTGTGGGCTGTTGGGGGGTTTAGGACTGGTGATGGGCTGGGGGGGTTAGGAGTGGTAATGGCTGTGGGCTGTTGGGGGGGTTAGGACTGGTGATGGGCTGGGGGGGTTAGGAGTGGTAATGGCTGTGGGCTGTTGGGGGGTTAGGACTGGTGATGGGCTGGGGGGATAGGAGTGGTAATGGCTGTGGGCTGTTGGGGGGGTTAGGACTGGTAATGGGCTATGGGGGGCTAGGACAGGAAATGGACTGATGGGGGGGTTAGGAGTGGTGATGGGCTGGGGGAGGTTAGGAGTGGTGATGGGCTATGGGGGCTATGGGCGAGCTATGGGGGGCTATGGGCTATGGGGGAGCTAAGTCTATATGGGCTGATGGGATTAGGACTGGAAGTGGGTTGATGGGGGCTTAGGACTGGAAGTGGGCTATGGGGGGGCTTAAACTAAAAATTGGGTGATGGGGGATTAGGACTGGAAATGGGCTGGTGGGATTAGGACTGGGAGTGGGCTATGGGGGGCGAGGACTGGTAATGGGTGGGGGGGGTTGCTAGGACTGGAAATGGGCTGGGGGATTAAGACTGGAGGTGGGCTGATGGGGTTAGGACTGGTAATGGGCTATGGGGGGCTAGGACAGGAAATGGGCTGATGGGGAGGGGTTAGGGCTTGAGGTGGGCTGTTGGGTGGGGTTAGGACTGGAAATGGGCTGATGGGGGGTTAACACTGGAGGTGGTCTGATGGGGTTAGGACTGGTAATGGGCTATGGGGGGGTTAGGACTGATAATGGGCTATGGGGGGGCTGGGACAGGAAATGGGCTGATGGGGAGGGGTTAGTACTTGAGGTGGGCTGATGGGGTTAGGACTGGTAATGGGCTGTGGGCTGATGGGGGGGTTAGGACTGGCAATGGGCTATGGGGGGGTTAAGACTGGTAATGGGCTGTTGGCTGATGGGGCTGTCTGCTAATGGGCTATGGGGGGTTAGGACTGATAATGGACTATGGGGGGGGCTAGGACAGGAAATGGGCTGATGGGGCGGGGTTAGTACTTGAGGTGGGCTGATGGGGTTAGGACTGGTAATGGTCTGTGGGCTGATGAGGGGGGTTAGGACTGGCAATGGGCTATGGGGGGCTGACTAGAAATGGGTTGATGGGGGTTAGGACTGGAAGTGGGCTGATGGGGGGTTAGGACTGGTAATGGGTTATAGGGGGGGCTTAAACTGAAAATGGGGTGATGGGGGGTTAGGACTGGAAGTGGGTTGATGGGGGGGGCTAGGACTGGTATTGGGTTGGGGGGTTGCTAGGACTGGAAATGGGCTGATGGGGGGCTAGGACTGGAAATGGGCTGATGCAGGGACTAGAAGGGAATGGATGCTGGGTGAGACTGGAACTAGAAGGGAGCTGATGTTAGGGGAGGATTAGAATGGGATGGGGCTGGGAGAGTAAAATGGAGAGGGGAAGCATATTTTGTGTGGGAGGGATGAAAAATCTACAATTGGCCGGGTATTGGGAGAGTAAGTGGGGATTGAGGATGGAGGGGTAAAATTTGTGTGGATGAAATAGGAATGAGGAAAGAGCAAAAGGAGAAAGATTAGTATGTTAAAGCAGATGTAGAGGGAGAATGGAAAAAAAACCCAAGAAGACAGAAGAAAGGACAAATGGACAGCAAATGGAGAGTTAGCAGAAGACACGAAGAAGAAACCAGAAGAAAGTGGCTGGAACAATTGCAACTGAAAAAAAATGCACAAAAGGTAGAAAAATATCTCTTTATTTTGAATTTATTAACTGGAATATGTCAGCTCTGGGAAATGTGCAGCATTAATTTTTGCGCTTTGTTTAGTAGAAGAGGAAATTTATTTATAGTTTTATTTCTACAGTGTTGTTGTATATTCCAAGTTTGGCTTTTGGGGTTCCCATTTTATTATTGTCTTCCTGGTTCTAAATTGTGATTCCTTGTTTGGTGATGGTCTACTATGTTGTGCATGTGTAACTGAGCTGAGGTATTCTGTTTATATAATTCCTATTTGACATTGCCACTTGTTCTTTCCCCAGTAGGTCATGTATTGTTGTTCTCTGAAATGTATTGGTTTAATATTTGCAGTGTTGCCTTTTGATAGTTAGGGTATGGTGCTTTGTGAGTCCTGGTAGTGCTGTTAGGATACGGCGGGTTTGCTATGGGTTCTAAATGGGCAGTGTTTGTAGTAGTTCCTAATGTGCCTGGCGGTTGGTACTGGATTATAGTAATGTAGAAACCTTTTAGTCTTTCTTTATCCATATACTCATTAAGAGGCATGTTTACTAAAAGTTAGTGTATGGTAACATTATGCAAATATTTATGCAAATGAGGCACCTTATGCAAATGAGGCCCCGCACCGAGTCTCCGCACATGGCCCCGCACCCCCCTTGGGCCGCCCCTGAGTAGTAGTAATAGGTGTCATTAGGTATCACTTGGCTGGCTGCCTTAGCCTGCTCTATGCCTGCTACTCTCTTTTGGAGGTCATCTTGTTCCACTTTGGGATCTTATATAAACCCAGCCTTGGTTAGACCTTTTTACCAGAGCTTGGTCTGTATCTTGATGTCACCTTATGCTTGGATCCAAGGATTCAGGCACTGAAGATCTGCTGACCATCAGCACCAGAGGGCTCAACCTAAAGGAAATATGACATTTGCAGGCAGAATACCCCATTCTAGCTATAGTTGGACCTGTGTTACCCTGTCCTGTGGAGAACCTGCCCATGGATCTCATTCACTCATCATTCATGGGTCATTTCTACTAACGATAACTGTCACAGCTAGTTGATCAAGAGAGAATCCATAATGAACAAATCAGAGTGAAATTCTGATGCTTTTAAGTTCAGCTGCACATTGTCAGCACATATCTATTTCTAGAGAGAAAATTATGAGTTGAAAAGGTCAATGATATCTTTCTCAATAGCTGTGTTGAAAACCCTGAAAAATGCAGACTACAAAAACATCCTAGATTTTTGTAGGCAGCATCCAACATAAAAAGCTAATTTTGCATAGGGACTCTATGTCGGAAATGGGATGTCCAAGTCGGGACATACATATTTCCCACAAGTATTATATAAAATGCTTTACTGAATATGCAACCTTTTATAAAATACATATTAGAATTCTAGCAAATACTTACAGTAAATAGCAGTAGCAGTGATGTTATAAAACTACACAAAGGGGCATGTCTTCTAAACTGTGGTAATCTTTTTTAAAAAGGCCCAGCTTTCCCCTTGCAGATACCATGGAAGATTTGGGTTTACCGTGGAGACTCATGATACCTGCATTGGTAGATAGCATGGAAAGTCCTGCGGTGCCTGCCAATGCAAGTATTGTGGTCTCCGCGGTAAATCTAAGGGGAGGACAGGTACCAACTGAGTGCACAAAACTCTCACTAGCTCTCTACTCTGATTGCTACTCTGAGTGTCCCAACTGCTCCACCCCCACAATTAAAGAATATTGTCAGTGCCTCAGCTATAACGATATGCAGCACCAACAATATTAAAAAAACCCAGGCCTGACTCATTTTAGTACTAATCCCACCTGGACAGCCCTCTATCCCCATCAGGAACTATCCGGGGGGGGGGGGGGGAGTGTGCTATGAACCCACTGGCCAGAATTACAGTTTGGCTAGCCAGTCGAATAACGGCCCCAGTTCCTAATCCTTAAAAAAAAACCTGGCTAGCCAGTTGGAGGTCTGATCTCCTTCCCTCCCCCTCACTGAAATAATTAATCCCAGCTAGTCTTGGCATTAGGTCCCCCAGGCCCCTTCACCTACCTGACCCTCCCAGTCCATACCTTTTATCTCTGGTGACCCGGTGGTCAATGGGGACAGGACAATTCTCTCCGGTCCTGCCCCTGTACTCAGGACTGCCCAAAATATTTGCAATCACATGGCCCTGTCCCCTTGCTTCATATTAGGAGGCAGCACCACAAGATTGTGGCCATTTTTAAATGCTGTTTAGGAAGACAGAGCAACTGGCATCCTCAATAGTACTAAAAAAATATGGCCACAATCTCACCAGCACTTGGCACACCTACTTGACACCCACCAAAGTCCCACCCCACTTCTCCTCTATGCACAAAAGGTCTGTGATATCTGCTTTTCTTGCACGTTAGCTGATACTGCTGGGTAATAAATCTGCATTAGCCCCATGGTAGTAGCTAATGCTCTTTAGTAGACATGCCCCATAGAAAAAAAGAGCAGCAGCATTTATTAACGTCCACATATAAGCACCTGTGATGGAAATGGTGATTTTAAAACTTCTACTTATTAGTACAAAGAATTTTACATATAGTGGCCCCATTATATATATATATATATATATATATATACTTAAGTCAATTAGGCAGCAAAGTCACAAAAAGCTATTATTTTTTAAAATGACAATAAAATATAAAAATGAATGATTAAGGACAATTGATCCCTCTCTCCATCATTTTAATCCCTGGTCAAAATGATCACTTTTATAAAAGTTACAGAAGTCTCAGAAGAGGAGAAAATACAATGGGGAATTTTTTTTTTTTCATTTATTCTTTTCTGATTTAGCTATTTTCTTATTATTATGTCTTGCTTATTGTTTTTCTTTTATACTAGGAGTGGAGGAGTGGCCTAGTGGTTGGGGCAAGGTACTTCAGACCGGAAGGGCAGGGGTTCAAATCCCATTAGAGGACAGCAACCTTGGGCCAGAAGGACTGGGGTTTCTAGTCCCATAGGTGCTCCTTGTGGTCTTGGCAAGCCACTTAACCCTCCATTGCCCATGTTCCCTGTAAAATAGTTATCTCCAAGTTATAATGCCCTGTTCAATGTAATTTCAGTTTGTTCAATGTAAACCACACTGATGCAGAATAGCACGGTATATAAGAGAATGTAAATAAATACTATTGCATTTTATTGTAAACCACCTTGACTTTTGATTGAAAGGCAGTATAGCAAATTCTAATGAACTGAACTAAACATATATTCCTATTTAAAATGGGAAAAACATGTAAAATTTTTTGGCCTGCTAAAATCACACCCATGAGATGCCCTCTTTGAATCTGCATTCTAGGCTTCTACCTGTCCAACTAGTGGCATTCTAAAATTATCATTTACATGCATAGCCAATTTATGCATTCAGAAGCCAAGAAAAGCATCTAAAATGACCTCCAAAATGTCTTGAGTTGCCAAAATTGCCTGCAAAAACACAGAATGTTAAGTGTTTTTTGTCTTAGAACAAGAATATAACAAAGGAACTGCAATACTGGATCAAGCCCAGTGGCACATTATGCAGAATATCCTCTTTCTCACAATGGGCAACAGACGTAATCAAAATAATCCTATTGTAGAGGTCATTTCCTCAACTCTGGCAATACGACATATTGCTTTTGAAGTCACCCTTGCTAAAAGTTGTTAACTGGCCTATCCTCCTTAAACTTTTCCAAATCCTTTGGAGACCCAACAGTACTACTGGTCTTGACTATTACTGGACCACTCTGAGCCTTGGTCAGACTATGGTTGGAAGCACTACTGATGTCTCACTCAGAGTCTCAAGGAAATAAATATATTGGTAAGCATCTTTTTTTAATAACCCCTGTAATGAATTGTTACCAGTAATTAAGCTTTCTGCATAGATTTAGAAACATAAAAAGAATGACATCAGAAAAGGAGAAAGAGGAAAATATTTAAAAATTGATGAATTCTTCAATTTTGTAACTTAGTTAGCACTGTTCCATATATATATATATATATATATATATATATATATATATATATATATATATATAATATTACCTCCTACCACACTCACCCTAGGTCTCAAAAACTTTTCCATGTACAAACTCTGAATTATTCAATATCAGCTTACTCATTTATTTGTATCACCTTCATTATTTCTGGTTTCATCTGCAATTCAGGCTAATTTAAGTAGCTCAATTGTAATTTCATTTCACAACAAGTGTTCTTCAGTCATAAAATAATTTTCTCAAACTGTCTGAAAACTAATAGGAATAATTGCTTTAAGTATGGTTTCTCCAGAGCTTATTAAACCCAGTTCTATTTATTATGGCACAATAAACTGTCCATTTCCTACAGACAATAACTTAATAGTGAATCATAGTTGATTATATCATATTACATATTGTGCAATAGTTTCACAGGGGAAAGATAGGAATGGGAATGCAGGTAGCAATTTAGATTGATTTGTTGCCCTCAATATACTGGCATTTTCATTTCTGAGGCCTACCAAGTCCAAAACAAAACCATTTTTTATAGTTGTTCAGCATCCCAAGAGAAATGAGTTCAGGTGGTCTCAGCCTAGCTTCTCGTGTACGAGACGACATATAAAAAAAGCTCTCTTGGGTTGATAGTAATTCATCACTCTTGGCTCTGAAAAGCCACAAGATTACAAGTATGAAACAAAAGAAAAATATTGCAAGCAGGAGTTGTTTTTTTTTTACCACCTACTAACGTGAGCTTGCTAGTCCCTGTTGTAAGAAAATATAAAGTAGCAGATCTTCAACAGCTATGAAGACCACATTTATGTGGTTATTAGAATGCTTTTCTAATTGACCTCATCTTCTTTTGCCTGAAAGATGACAGAACCTCAATAAAATGAAGTTACCTCCCAAAGTAAAAGGTGAAACTTGCAAACATAAGAAAAACACTAAAACAATTATAAAGTAAGATATTGAAAAATATACATTCATTGAAGAAAACCTAATGAAACGTTTCTAACAATGTAAGCAAGCAGCAGTCAAAAGCACCTCAAGAAAACTAGAGCCCCTGAAAATGGTGTCTCCTTGGTGTGTTTTTTCCCTTCAGGGTTATCTGGGGTGAAGAAAAGATTATTTGATTTGATTATGTTAGAGTTAAATGTTGTTTTTAAGAACCTAAGAAACTTTGGGCCCGATATTGAGTTAGGAGGACTATGCACCGCTTCAACGCATAGCCCTCCCTGCCGACCTCTAACCCTAGATATTCAATGTCAGGGTCATACCTCTCAGCTGCAGTCGATAACCAGGCAGCAGCAATATTGTATGCTGCCCGGTTAGCTCCTGCGCTTAAAGATAGTCAAGCTTTTGCCTCGCCTATCTTTTAGGTGCAGGTCGTTAACCGTACAGCATGCAATATTACTGCTGATCAGTTATCAGTAGCTGCCACCTCCACTTCTCTCCAGAATGCCCTGACATGCCATGTTTTTCAGTGGCACTAAACATGTTAGTGCCGTTGAATATCCCGGATAGTGGCATTTACATGGTTTACAGGGCTGTAAACTGTGTAAATGCCTTTTGAATATCGGGCTCTTCGTTATTAAGAACTGGGCTCTGTGTTCAGCAACATCAAATACCCATCAAAGGTACAATATTGTCGCATCAAGATGTGCAGAACTGTTTTATCTTTTTTACCATCTTCATTTTCATCATTGTTGAACAGACCTCAGTCTTTGAGGGATACGTTTATGAAAGGTTAGCATGCGTTAACAAAAGTTAAAGTGGCTTAAGTGTTGCCGCAACCCATAGAAATGGCAGCACTTCATGTGCTGAGCTCAGGAAACTGTACTGACTTTGTTCAAAGTGGACTGGACATAGCCTAACTGTTGTGATGCATATGAGTAGAGATTAAGTGGGTTAGTGGTTCCATCAGGTGAAGTATGCCAGCATCATTGTGATAGCATAATAGGAACTAGGAACATTGAACCTATTGCTTTGTGAAGGTGAACAGAGCCAAGCTTTGCCGATAGAACTAAACATTCTATAGAGACAAAGAAAGGAAAAGTGTTCCATATTCCAAGCTAGATTGAAAGCTTCTATTCCAGTGCAAATGTCACAAGCAGTGGATGGTGCGACAATTAACTACCATAGCAACTCATTTCTGCTATGTTTTTGGAAAGAATCATTTGACTCTGCAATAATAGCTTAAATATAATACAAAACTCAGCAAATAACAATGAACACGCAGAACACTAATGTGCATATATAGGATCCTGAGCTCAGAATCTGAGTAAAAATATCTTCATCTTTTTCTAATATGGCATCTAGCAATGTAACTTAAGCTATTCTAAGCTTTTAGTTTTATATTTAAATTGAAAACATGAAACTGGAACAATGTAGCCTCTCTAAGTCAGTAATTTTAGGAGGCTAGTTACATATGTGAGCTAGTTTTAAGATATGCTAATTCACCTAACACACGCTATTTTATCTCAGGTCCAATGTTATTCAATACAATTCAATACAAACCTGTACACTCCTAGTCTGAATACCCGCAACCACACCTTAACCGCCTCCATACTTAACCCACCTTGAGAAGCTCGTGCTGTGCACTTAACCATGTATATAGTTACATTAACTGGCTTGTATATGTTATCATGTTCTCCCTGTTAAGAAACTTGTTTATTGTATACCCAAGTTATTTTTACCTGTTTATTGTAAGCACAAATCACTAAACTGAGATGTGTAGATTTAATGTTTATTGTAAACCGCACTGATCTTAAATAGCGCGGTATAAAAGAAAATGTAATAAATAAATAAATAAGAACTAGTTACTAATTGCGCATGTTAATGTTAGCATACCTTAGTGTCTAGCCCCCTATATCTGTTAAATCATAGCTCTCAAACAATAGCACCCTTTAGGCTAACATGAGTAGAAGGAAATCATTATATTCAACAATATATCTTTCCATTTGGTCATAATTTGCAGTATCAGATATAAACTGAATAATGTTATTGGTCACGATCTAAAGACATACTGAATACTTCTATACCATATATTTGTTCCTTTGTAGATAAGAGGCGTGGAGCCCAATTCAGCAAGGGGCATGTCTGGGCAAGAGACCCGTTAGGTCCTGATTCTGCACTGTGGGAGCAAGACGCTCCGGTGGGTGCAGGACTGGGCCCAGAGACGGCCCAGCATGCCCCTGCAGTCAGCCAGGGGACATCCTCACCTTCTCTCAGTTATCCCACCGCATTGTTGCCCCCCCTATACCCTGCTGCTTGACCCCCGTCGAGGCCAGCCAGGACCTGGATCAGGCGGTGCAGACTCACCGTGCCTGGTGCTGATGCTGCCGGGGGCCAGCCAGCGCTTATTCCACTTCTGAGATGGAATTATCTTGCCATCCCCCAAAAGCCATAACTTTATGTAAACAGCCCTGTACGTCTGGGTGCTGGTCCCGCCCATATTCCTCCCACTCCCCCCCCCCCCCCGTGCCACCCCCATCCACCGCAGCATGCATAGTGGCTCTGTGCATGCAGGGGGGAAGGAAGGCAGAATACGGAATCAGGGCAATAATGAAACAAAATCCTATTCTAGAAAACCACTTGCCTATTTTTCATAAAGCTGTTCATTTGATTAGATATCAGACAAACAGAAAATCTTAGCAAAGCATTATTTAGGAGATAACCAAATTATCTTATTAGTTTGACATCTGTTCTACAAAATTCTTAAATTGCAGGAATGGTTTCCTCAAGATGGGATTTTTAAAAATGTATTTGATTCTGGTATATACAAATTGAACTTCAATAAAAAAAAATCATGAAGGTACTAATGAAACTTAACTTAAAATGGCTGTTTAACTCTTTTCCTTGTGCATAAATTTCTCCCCTTAAATTTTCTTTAAATGCACAATAAACTTGGACATTTGTTGGAGTGTTTAAGTATAGGATGGACAATAAATCTGGGTTGAAAATCCACCTCTTTGAGGCTGCTTTTGAATGTTGATGCCACTCACTCTCTTGTTCACCACTTATGTGCATCTTATACTCTAGTCCCCAGTTTTGCATTGCTTTTTCTTCTTGATTAGATTGTAAGCTCTGATGAGCATGGACTGTGGCTTATATCTATAGTATGTACAGCATTTCATATGTTTTGTGGCGCTATTCAAATGAGTAGTAGTAGTAGTATTTGATGGCATGGATCCAATCAGCTGACCATGCTGTGTCTTTGAGCCATTATTGATTTCTCCTGGAATAATGCATATTGCTGAGCTTATGCAAAGGAAGAAAACTGCTTATTAAAATAAATGATCCTATGGGCCATCTCTGTCTCCAGACTTCATTGACTGAGAATATTAACATTAGAGAAGGATGAATGGTCTTTGGTAGGTGTTTCTTCCTGGTTCATTTTCAGATTCTGATTTTTATGGGCCCAATATTCAGCACCAGCGGCTAGTGCAATTACAGTGGCTAGCTGCTGAATATTAAATGTGGATATTCAATGCTGGGGTCATATGCGGTCCCCGCACTGAATATCCGAGGTTGCCACACATCCACAGACGCCGCAGAAGCTAACCAGACAGTAACAATATCGAACCGCTGCCCTATTAGCTCCAATGGGTAAAGATAGGCCAGCCTTTGCTGCGCCTATCTTTACCTGTGACTTGCTAACTGGGCAGTGATGGAATATTGCTGCTACTCAGTTAAGAATGAGTGTCACCTCCGCCCCACCCTGGAACGCCCATGACATGCCCTGACGATACACGGTTAACATCGGGACATGTAGAGGCATTACTTGGGGATATTTAACGGCACTAACCATGTTAGTGATGCTGAATATCCCTCTAAGCGACATTTACATGGTTTTAAATGCCTTTGAGTATCAGGCCCTATTTCTTTATTTTATTTAAAATTTATTATTGACTGGTAGAGTGGAATTATTACAATCTAATACACACAGAGAACACTACAACACTATTCATCCAATCAGCACAGGACTCTTCTCGCCTCTGGAGCTGATCCAGCGTCGGGGGTAGAAGCGGGAGCTGCAAGCCCCTCCCGCTCCCCCCTCCAAGGCCCAATCAGGTAAGCAGACCAAGACTTCAAATACCTGCACGCTTCTGGAAGGATCAAAGAAATACAACCAGAGACACTTATCGGACAGCAGTCACAACTCAGCATATGAACACTGCCCGGCTGGTAAGTAATCTCATAACCCAGATACAACAGGCATTATTCTAATCTATGCCCGACATTCCTCATTTAAAAGAACTAAGACAAGGAACCCTTAAAGAACAACCCCCACTTCTCCAGCAATTTTACATTCTTCAACTGGATCATTCCTGAACTGCAACTAGCCAAGTGACTATAACCACATGTCCATGAATCTTACACTCAGTGCCCTGATCTGTAATGTAAGTTGTACTATGCAATTTGCTTCTTGTCTTTGTATTTTTGAAACTGTGCTATGAGCTAGATATTTTGCCACACCCATGGTATTCTTGAAACCGCACTGCTAGCTAGATCTTCAGCCACATAGCCACTTCTCCCATTATTCTGATCTGAAGCGTCTGTTTGTACATGCATTCCAGTCACTATATTGTTACCACCTTCCTATTTACTAGGATTGCAGATTCATTCTCCCTGGTAATTTCTTCATGATACATGGATAGATTACATCTTCCTCCGCTGGCATTGTATTGTGCTGTTAGCTAGAACTGATACCTACTGAAGCTAGACACACTGTTATTTGGATCTGCAAAGTATGTTTGTAACCTGCTGCCATCTATCATACTTCAAACTAGAATTGTTTCCATTTTCACAGCATTGACCCCATTATTTGTTCTCTATCACCTATCTGAAAGCATTGCTAGTAAGTTGATTTAACACCACCAATTGACCTGAAGCTCTCTGTTATTCTCGTTGCTACTGTCACTCATCTGCATTCAGCTTCCTGCTAGCTGCATTGCACCCAGTTGCCCCTCTCTGCCCTGTACCCAATCACAAAATAGTGTTACGTTTGCCCTGCACCCAGTCCCAAACACTCTTTCACTGACCTGTATAGTACTACTGTACTCCACACTACCACCTCCTTGCCCCCTTCCATGGCCCAACACTCCATACAGCTATCCATACACAAAAATGGAGAGCAAATATATAGTAATCTGTATAATACACACCCTACTACTGCTCATATCAAGCTCCAATGCCCTATTGAACCACCAAGATCTAATCCCTTCCCAACACATTCCAATTATTCAACACCATCCTAATCATTATCAAATATTCTACTAATACAGACATGGAAGTACCAAGCATAGCCACTACTATAGGCACAAAACACACCACAGACTAATCTGTATCAACCCCATCCATTACACCCAACTTCTGACTCATAAAGATTCAGTGACCCCATTAAAATGCATTCTAATAAATTCAAGATCCATAAGAAATAAAATCCCAGTACTCCGAGACATTCTGATAGATAATCTCCAGATATTCTATGCATCACAGAGACCTGGTTACTGAACATGATTCAAGTCTCCTAAACCAGCTAAGTATGAATGGTTACTGTTTATTTAACTGTCCCAGAGACCCCAAAAGAGGCGGTGGAGTCCTGATACTAATCAAAATAGAACTAAATACCTACTCCAGCATCTGTAGCAACCTTGATGGGATAGATTTGCTCAAAATTGAAAACAAGAGCCTAGCAGTTTGCCTACTGTACAACCCATCCAATAACCACCACTCCAACCTCACTTCAATACTAGAATCAGCCTGCACCTCCCCCACAAAGAAACCACATATTATCCTAGGGGACTTTAATCTAGTATCTCTCTCCTCACAACAGTCTGTCACATGTCTGGAATTCATGGAAGATATGGGCTTCCAACAAATAATACACAACCCTACTCATATCAGGGGTATGTCTCTAGACCTAGTATTCCTCCCAGCATTCCTCACTGACCATCCTAAATTCTCCCCCGCCACTTCAAGACAAGTACCTTAGTCTGACCATTTCATCCTTCAAATAGACCTTCCAATCATCCACACCGCCCCAATACCTGCTAACTCACACAGCCAAAATACTACTTTCAGGCGCTTTGACAAAGATGCGTTCATGAATGACATATTACCCCAGCTTGCATCACCATAAGCTGATCTCAATGACACAATAAGGAAATGGAACACCACAATCACTAAAGTGGTCATATCTACGAATACCGCTACAAATATCAACTACAGACCCGCCGAAAAATGGTACCCACAAGATATACGCACTCGAAAGAAGGAACTTCAAAAGCTGGAGAAAAAAAGGAGGTGCAAAAAAGCTGCACTGAATGACTATAAAAAAGCCATACAGAGTGCAAAGAAGAACGACAAAATGGACTTACTCAACAAAGCCATTAATAAACTAAGAGAGCTTTTTGAAATCATAAAATCCCTAACCAAAACCCATCAAAATGAAATAACAAAACCACTACTGACCTACAAACTGTTGTTGTTAAGTGCCGTCGAGTCGGAGTCGACTCATGGCGACCCTTTGGATAGCTATCCTAAATTGTGTTTGGTCTTCAGTCAGGCGGATCATTGTTGACAGACTGGTACCCGTAGCTGCTGTTATTGTATCGATCCATCTCATTGCTGGCCTTCCTCTTTTGCGTTGACCTTCTATCTTGCCAAGCATGATGTCTTTCTCTAATGATCTCTCTCTTCGCATGATGTGTCCAAAGTATGAAAGTCGAAGTCTTGTCATTTGAGCTTCTAAAGAAAGCTTAGGTTTGATCTCCTCTAGTACCGACTGGTTTGTTCTTTGGGCAGTCCATGGTATACACAGTATTCGCCGCCAGCACCATAATTCAAAGGCATCAATTTTCTTCCTGTCTGTCTTTTTCACTGTCCAGCTTTCACATCCATATGATGTTATTGAAAATACCATGGCTTGAACAAGTTGAATCTTTGTATGGAGAGAGACATCTCTGCTCTTGAGAATCTTATCTAGGTCTTTCATAGCCATTCTGCCAAGAGCAATGCGTCGTTTGATTTCTTGACTGCTTGTTGCTTCTTTATTGATAGTTGATCCAAGTAGGTTAAAGTTGTTCACAATTTCAATTTCTTCTCCTTCAATGATGAACCTGTTGATTATGCCAGTTGTCATGATCTTTGTCTTCTTTACATTAAGGTGCAGGCCCATTTTGAGACTATGTTCTTTGATTGTGAGAAGCAAATGTTTCAGATCATCTTCACTTTCAGCCAGTAATGTAGTATCAGCATAGCGAAGGTTGTTGATGAGTCTTCCACCAATCTTCACACCTCTGTTGTCTTCATACAATCCTGCTTCTCTGATGATTTGTTCTGCATATATATTAAACAGGTAGGGGGAAAGTATGCAGCCTTGTCTTACACCTTTGCTTATTTTAAACCATTCTGTTTCTCCTTGTTCCGTTCGAACTGTTGCTTCTTGATCAATATACAAATTGCGAAAGAGAACGATCAGGTGTTCTGGTATACCCATGCTTCTTAATGTGGCCCAGAGTTTCTCATGGTTTACACAGTCTTGCTATTGTCGATAAAGCACAAATATATATCCTCTTGGTATTTTTTAGTCTTTTCAAGGATCCATCTCACATCCCCAATGATGTCTCTCGTTCCTCGCCCTTTCCTGAACCCTGCTTGCACTTCAGGTAGTTCTTGTTCCAGGTATGGTTGTAGTCTCTTTTGAATAATCTTCAGTAGAATCTTGCTGGCATGTGGGATCAGAGCAATTGTTCGATAATTTCCACAGTCAGTTGGATCACCTTTCTTTAGTATTGGTATAAACACAGATCTTTTCCAGTCAGTTGGCCATGATGTTGTCTTCCATATTTCTTGGCAGAGCCTTGTAAGTATGGCAACAGCTGCATCAGATTGCTGCAATACTTCTATAGGAATGCCATCAATGCCTGGTGCTTTGTTCTTTGATAAGGTTTTCAATGCTGCTTCAACTTCTTCTTTCATCACCAATGGTTCCCGATCATAAGGTACAAGTTGAAACAGCTGTTGGTCCACTTGATCTTTATCATATAAAAACTCTGTATATTCCTTCCACCTTTTCTTGATCTTCTCAGCATCATTCAACATAGAACCTTGAGCATCTTGTAACATTCCAATTCGAGGCTGGAACTTTTTCTTTAACTCTCGTAGCGTTAGGAAAGCCGATCTTGTTCTTCCTCTAATAGTTTCTGCTTCTATTTCCTTGCATGCGTCGCTGTAGTACTTTTCCTTGTCCTGTCTTGCTGCATGTTGGAAATCTCTGTTGAGTTCTGCGATTGTCTTTCTTTCTCCTCTGGCTTTAGCTTCTCTGCGTTTCTGGGCAATTTTCAGAGTTTCTTCCGTCATCTATTTTGGCCATTTTTGCTTTTTCACCTTTTGTAGAGACTTCTTGCTTTCTTCCAACACAATCTTCTTGATGTCATTCCATAACTCTTCCGGAGCTCTGTCATTTGTATCTAAAGCAGCAAATCGATTTTGCAGGCAGTCTTTAAATTCCAGTGGTATATTCTCAAGGTCATATTTTGCTGCATTCATGAGTGGTTTGCTCTTTTTCAACTTTAGCTTGAGTTTGCATACTAGTAGTTGATGATCTGTACCACAGTCAGCTCCAGGTTTTGTCTTGGTTGATGTTATAGAGCTTTTCCATCGTTGACTTCCACAGTTGTAGTCAATTTGATTTTTATACAATCCATTGGGTGAAGTCCATGTGTACAGTCGCCGCTTGTGTTGCTGGAAGAAGGTGTTTGAGATGAATAGATCATTGGTCTTGCAGAATTCTATCAGTCTTTCTCCAGCTTCATTTCTGTTGCCAAGTCCATATTTTCCAACTACTTTGCCTTCTTCTTTGTTGCCAACTTTTGCATTCCAGTCACCCATGACTATCAGGATATCCTGTTTGCATGTTCTGTCAATTTCAGCTTCATAGAACTCTTCAATTTCATTCTTTTCTGCAGCTGTTGTTGGGGCATATACTTGAATTATAGTTGTGTTGATAGGCAATCCTCGTAGACGAATAGAGATTAAGCGTTCACTGACTGCATTGTATTTCATTACAGTTCTTGCAAATTTCTTCTTTATTATAAATGCAACACCATTTCTTCTTTGTCTTTCATTTCCAGCATAGTAGACCATGTGATCATCTGATGCAAAGTGCCCGATGCCAGTCCATTTCAGTTCGCTGACACCCAACAGATCAAGTTGTACATGTTCCATTTCATTCTTGACCACCTCCAACTTCCCTTGGTTCATACTTCGTATGTTCCATGTTCCAATGTGTAAGACATCTTTACAGCTTCTGACTCTCATTTCATGCGCAGCTACATCAGCAGTCAGACTTCCCGAGGGCTTTGATCCAACCACATCATAAATGCTGGCTTTACTCTGAAAAGTCTTCAGCTCTTCCTCAGTAGCTAGCTGAGTGCCTTCCGACCCGGGGGTCTCATCTTCCAGCACCATAGCACAATTTGTTTTGTTGTAACTATCCATTGGGTTTTCATGGCAAGATACAGAAGTAGATTGCCGGGCCTTTCTTCCGTGCAGTTTAAGTTTGGTGTTGTTGCCGTTGTCACAAAAATGTGATCCTCCGCCATCAACACTATCCAATTCTGCTGCTGCCTAGATGGGTGGTTTGTCTTGGTCTGGCACCTCAGCTGAAACCTGCCCATCTTGGGAGACCCTGCCAGTAGTTAAACTACTGATAGTTTAGCTCTCAGCATCACTGATGCACGCAAGCCCTCACAGCACGACAAGCTGCAAACCAAGTGAGAGCCACAAACTCTAGCCAACCACATTTCAAAACTAAAAAATAGAACCCTGACAGCTAGTCCCACTCCCCCTTAACTTCAAAACAGCACTAACAATTGGCACACCTTCCACCTCGTCAAAGAAAAACAATTACTTGAGGTAATTACAAAAATCAGTACCACCACTTCACACTTGGATCCATGTCCCATATCATATAAAAAAGCAACTAAAATAGAACTAACCCCCTTCCTTTTTAACATTGTCAATTAATCCATCCTACAGGAATTAATGCCGAATTAACTCAAACTTTCTACCATTCACCCCATTCTCAAGAACAAACCCCTTAATATAGATGACCTTGCCTCATATTGGCTAATTGCAAGAATCCCTTTCCTAGCAAAAAACATTGAAAAAATAGTCCAAATACAACTTCAAGATTTCAACGACCTACATGCACCTCTTGATGACCATTAGTATGGTTTCTGCCCATTTCATGGTGTTGAAACCCTGCTCCTAGTAGTATTCGAAACCCTAATCTGCAGAATGGGTGATAATAATCAGGCGATCGTCCTAGTCTTCCTAGACATTGCCTCTGCCATTGACAACTTTGATCATAACATCCTCCTGACAAGAATAGCTCATCTAGGAATAACTAGAATAACCTTAAAATGGTTTAAAATTATATATCCAACCTCTTTCAATATGTAAAAATCGATCAGCTAGCATCCACCATCTTCCTCCAGGAACAGGGAATCCCTCAAGGCTCTGCATTGTCCACCCTCCTTTTCAAACTTTACCTTCAGTCACTCTGCTCAATCTTTAAGAAACACAATCTAAAATATCACATTTACGTGGGTGACATTATGTTTTACTCCCCAGTAGACACAAAAAAACCCACATTCAACAACATCATTGATTGCATCCATGAAGCAGAATCCTGGCTGAATGCAAATAACCTTCACATCAATTTCAACAAAACTGAAAAAATGTTCACGTCTAGAGGCCAAAATTTTACTCCCCTCCCACAAACAATACAAATATACAACCCCACCCTTAAAGTAAAACATGAAGTCATATATTTAGGAATGATAATAGACAGTTCCCTCAGCTGTCATCCCAAATCAAATAAACAGCCAAAGCTATTTTTCATAAACTAAGAACAATACAAAACCCCTGACCACTCCTCGACACACAAGACTTCAGAACAGTTGCCCAAGCACTAATCATGCCCCACCTGGACTACAGCCACAGTGTGCTACAGTGGTTACCTAAAAAGATCCTACACTGTTTTCAGCCAGAATCATAGCCAAAGCAAGGCTAACAGATCACATCATCCCCATCTTACAGAATCTCCACTGGCTCCCTATTCAGAGCAGGATAAAATATAAACTTTAGTAACCATTTTTAAGTTACTCAACAACATCTCCCTCTCCGTCCTTGCCTCACTGATACAGACCCAAACTGAATCCAGAATCAGAAGAAAATGCAACCAATATCTCCTCATAGTACCATCAAGCATCCACAAGACTAAAGAAAAAACTAGCAGTAGCGCATTCACATACACAGCCGCCACCCTCTGGAATTCCCTTCCAGACCACCTCAGAGCAAGCAAAGACCTACAAACCTTCTGAAAAGATATGAAAACCCTGCTTTTCACTGAAGCCAACATTAACACTATTTCCACCAACAACTAGTACACTCCCCTCCCCTCGATTCTTCTCCTGTTCTGCCACCTAACAATTCCTGTAACTCCAGACAGATACTATGAAGCTGACTATACACACAGGCATCTTCTATATGGATCAGTAACTTTTCATGTAAATAGTTGTACCTTAAGCAAGCACTATATTGTTTAATGTAAAAGTTACCTTGTATATAGTTAATTATTATATGTAACTGTTAGTTTCAATGTAAACCTCCCCTGATCTTCTGGAAAGGGTGGAATAGAAAAAACGTCCAAATAAGTAAATATATAAAATCATACAAAAAATCAATAATGGCAGCTTAATATCTACTTCAATATGCACTAATCCTTCTTAAAATGAGCAGTAAAATGGCAATTTTAATGATCAAAATGCCTATTCAAACAAATAAGCTTTTAGCTTTTTTTAGAATTCTTTTGTCTGATGAAACTCAACTCTTGATAAAGTAAATTCCAAAGATCTCGGCCAGCAATGGAAAAAAATCTATAAATGAATCTCAATAAATCACACTTCTTGAAAAGAAGGAATATCTAACAAATAACTGTTTTGTGATCTAGGCCATAGGGCTGTGGTCACCACAGGCCGCTGGTAACTGGGGCCCAGCCCATGAGGGAGGGGGTCTCAGCCATGCAGCTAGGACAAGCCGAGGCTTAAGGCAGGAAAAGAAGACTTGACAGTCGGAAGAGAGGTGTCTGGAAGAGGGGTGTATTTTGGTTTGAAATATCTTCTTAAGCACTGGGAAGGAATTTTGTTGGCTTGAAAGAGAATTCAGGAGACATAGGAGGGGTTTGAGTGGGAGTATTTAGCTCCACGCTTCACTGCCTCTTTCCTCTCCCCGGGGCACTGCGGCAAGCAGAGTCAAAGGCGGCCAATGTTTTCCCACCTAACCCACCCTTGAGGGAGGAGGACTGAGGGGTCAATAGTTACAGCTGGGGGGGGGGGGAGAGGGCAGTTACCTTAGACATTTGGGTTAACCAGAGGCTGTTGGCAGTTCGCCATGGGGCTAGGGTCAGGTGATCTCAACTCAGAAGTGGGATGAGGGTAGGTGAATACCCTGGCTCGGAGTCCTCACCTGGAAGGTACTAGCCTTTGCTAGTAATATGGTGAGGCTGGTGGAGGGGCATTTTATGGCTGCTGGTGTGTACAGTGTCAGGGGAAGGGGAGGTATGAAGGTGTTCCACCTTGCTAGTAATCCGGTAACAAGTAGTGTTTGTTCCTATTATTGTATTACATTGGCTTTGGATTTTAATTGTTATTTACTTGTTTTGGAGTTTAAGGAATAAAGCTGTGACCAGTGTGTTTATACCAAATACTGTGTGCATTATCTTGTGTGACTTAAGGTAAAAATGGGCAAAATGTTGGGCACGGTGAAAATAGGAAGGAATTGAAGGCAGAAGGAAAGGGAGTGGGGAGATGGACTCGTCCCCCTCCCCCCCCCCACACCAGGACTGGCTTACCTCAGTTACTGAGACACTCGAATCTTAAAGCTGTAGCAGTTCACAGCTCGGTAGACATTGGAACTGACCATCCCTCTGAATGCTGGGGCAAAATGCATCTTTAATGATTCTGACAGCAATATTTCAATTTTCCTGATGTTCAAACATAGCCTATTAGCTGTATACAAGACTTATACACATAGTTAAATATTTTAAAGTGACAGAGACTGACTTCTCTACTGCTACAAGGATTTGAAGGTAGTCAGCACAGAAATAAAAGACAGCAGATGGGTAACATATAGATGTTAAACAACAGTGCTGAGAGTGCAGATCGTGTGGAACTCCAGTAGTCATTCTGAACCACACTTAATGAGTTTGGATGTCCAATCTGGATGTCCAGGGTCCAACAAAGGGCACAACACCACGTGCAAAAGCAGTCCAACAAAGAAACGTGGATAGCAACGAAGGACGTGTGAAAATCTTTATTGGTCAAATCAGCCAAAGGCCCGACACAGGCCGTGTTTCGGAATTCCCTTCTTCAGGGGCTAAATGGCTAAAGACAAATACACAAATTAAAATAAACAACAAAAATAGTTATTTAAAAACAAAATCAAACTGGCTAAAACCACGGACATCAATGAATGCATACTGAAACAGTTTTAAATATACAAATAATAATAACAAATTAAAAAAACATTTTTCTAATAAACGGATGTATCAATATAAATATATAAATAAATAAATATAAATATAAATGGTGGAACAAATAAGTCGGCTAACAACAGAACGACACAAAAATGCACCTAAACAGTACAATTAAAAATGAAGGAAAGTATATAAATATATATAAGAAAATATAAATTTGATAAACATAAATTTGTAAATAAATAATAAATGTTTCAACAGACAATAAACATTTCATAATATAATCAAAAAATAATCAATCTGGATGTCCAGACCCACTAAATGCTGGGATGGAAATCCTCTTTACAGAGCTCCCCATACATATAGGCAGCTTGTGTGGGGAGCTCCGTTCGTGAGCGGGAGGGGGTGGTCCCAAGGAGGAGTGAGGATGGGGAGTGGGGGGTACCTGACCCCAGACATACAGAGACGATTCCAAGGTCGGCCCTGCACATCCGGGGTTGGTCATGTAGACAGAGGACTTATTCCACCTCTGTGGTGGAATAAGTCCCCCTAGACAGGGGCACTTGCAGCAACCGGCATGGAGAAGCTGGGTGAGAGGGTGTAGGAGGTTTTCCACAGCCCGACCCTGGCCACAGTAGGCCCAATCAATGGTCGGGCTGCAGGGAAAGAAAATTTTGATGGTCAGCCAGGGATCGCAGCTCCTGCATGGTGCTACAGTGGCATGGCAAAAGGAGACCATGCCACTGTCACTCCATACAGGAGTCTAGTTGGGCTAGCCGTGCAGTGGGCTTGATGTTCAGTGCCCAGAATTGGGTTATGGTCTGTACGTCTGGCCGGTTGCACCCGATTCTGATCCCACAGGCACATCTAGCCCCTATGGGATCAGAGTTAGGTGTAACCGGGGCATGTATAGATTCTGTAGTCTCGCACAGGAGGGGGACGCCCAGAAAAGAATTGCCCTCTCTAGGTTCAAGTCGGTAATACTAATAGCAATAAATCAACCAATAAGAATTTTATGATTGCTTCAAAGATGACATCTAATTGAATGATAAAATACTGTGTACCAGTCTCAAAACCTCTCTAGATAACATTAGAACTAGAAATCAGCAGGATCTCAGTTCTGTACATTTTTCAGAACTGGGTGAGGCACTAACGTATGTCAGAAGTAAAATGGAGGAAGTGGAGCTCAGAGTGACGGCCTTGAAGGACACTGACGTGCAGTGAGAGAGAGAACTGCAGAAGAAGCAGCTTGAGGCTGTCTTAGCTAAAGTGGATGATTTGGTGAACCACTTCAGGCAATATAACCTGTGAATGAATGGTGAGTGTCCCGGAAGCCCGGCCGGACATACAACTCCCCTTTTTCTTTGACTCATGGCTCATGAAGGAATTAGGTCTTGACTCATTGGTGAGAGTTATCGAGGTGGAGTGTGTGCATGGTCTAGGCCCCAAAACTGAGGGCTGGGGGATGCCGCATGCAGTACTTGCCAGAATCATAAATTTCCACTATAAGGAGCTTTTGCTTCAAGCCTACCGTAAGCGCCACAATTTATGCCTGGACAATCAACCAATCCTATTTCAGGATTACTCAATCTCTCACTACTAAGTGGAAAGAATTCCCCGCCATTTATACTGAACTTTATAAACAGGGCATCCATTTTACATTGGCCTACCCAGCAACTCTTCGAGTTTTTCATGAGCGGGCAGCGCACTCATTTGAGATTGCTGGAGCTGCAAAATAATTCATGGACACCTTGCCTATTCCAGATGGTGCAGTCAGTCCTTGATAGTGGCCATAGAAGTCTGGATGGATTTGCAGACTGATCATATTTTTCAGCTGACTACTGGTTGGATATTGCATGTATCAAGTGGACATTGGTTTGCTTTGCCACTTGTTGGACATGTAGAAGAGTTTGAATTTTGTTTCTTTTAGGGGATAGTATGGCTCCCCTGAGTGGCATGGGGGGCGGAGCAGTCCAGATGCACAATGGCTCATGGCCCGCTCCACTTGGTGGAGCATAGAAATGGTTGGATTTGTTTCTGTGGGGGGGGTTCTGGATTGTGCGGGCTTTGTATGTGGCTTGTTTGTTTGAGATGAGGATGTGGAGAGTGATGTGGATGTGGAGGCAGTGTGCTAGGGTTTTTTTTGGCTGGTTGG
Organism: Ichthyophis bannanicus; assembly: GCA_033557465.1. Taxonomy (NCBI): domain Eukaryota; kingdom Metazoa; phylum Chordata; class Amphibia; order Gymnophiona; family Ichthyophiidae; genus Ichthyophis; species Ichthyophis bannanicus. The sequence continues at coordinate 385,528,677 of CM066035.1, read as the reverse complement.
AAGTGGTGTTCGGTATGATGTACGTGGATATAAGGGAAGGAGAGAAGGGGGAGAGGTTGTGGGAAAGGGGAAGGGAAATAGGAGGGACTTCTGTGGCTGAGTGGTGCTCCACAATGACTGTTGGTTACTTTTCTCGAGGCTGAGGCTGGGCAGCCTTGGGTAAGAGGATTGTGTGAAAGCAAGGCAACTATAGATCAATTTTGAGCTATGTCACATAAGTTGACATGGCTCAAAATTGTTTGTACGTGGTATGTGGGGGGCATTAATTTACCCATTAAATGCACCAAATTTCTTCAGGTTCTTAAGCATAAAGGAGGCTCTGTTGCAGGAGGCACATCTTAGCGAGACTGAACATGCAAAACTACACAGATATTGGATGTTTCTGGTTTATGGGGCTTCCTCAGGAGCACATAAGGCTAGGATGGTGACTCTTGTGAAGTGGGGTGTCTCCTTGGAGGTGTTGGATTGTATGTCTGACCCCCACAGTCATTCTCTTTTTTAAAGGTGAAGCTGTACAATGAAGCACTGCTTATTGGAAACATCTACGCTTCCAATGAATATAGACATACTTTTTCCAGAAGCTCATTCACAAGATGGCATGGGAGCCTCATTGCAAGGTTATTTTAGCAGGCAATTTCAACTTCCCACATGATACAAAGCAGGATAGAACTGGGAAGGGCAAAATCAGGCTGGACGCTTAAAGGGATTGCCTACTTGTGCTGGATGGGAGGTTTAATGGACTGTTGGCGAGCGCTCCACCCAGGGGACGCATTTATCCAGAGCACACTCCATGTGATCACGCATCGATTATATTTTGGTGTCTGCTGGTAGCGTTGGGAGCATCCTTCAGGTGGAGATTGAGCCTATTGTAGTCTTGGACCATGGATGGTTTGGAAAGATTGGGAGACTGCGGGTGAGGCTTGTGTAGAGTTGTGATTACTAGCTTTCCTATGGGAGGATAAGGACTTTCAGAAGTATCTGATAAGGCAGTGGGATGAGTATGTTCAGCATAATAGTATTCATACAGACACACCTGTTTTGTTTTGAAAGGCCAGTAAGGCTGTGTTGCGTGGGTCCTATTATGGCATACCTGGCCCAGTGGTCTAAGCATTTAGATAGTAGTATCTTGCACTTAGAGTGTAATTTTCAGAGGTTAAAATGAAGGATCATGCAGGATTCCTGGCAACTGCAGCACAGGAGTTCCTAACCACGCAGGCGGCCCTGAATATGGTGCTCCAGTGCTGTGCGGTCCTATCCATGCAATATTATAAGCACTGTTTCTATTGGTACGGGAATTGCTCAGGGAAACTACTGGCATGGGTGGTGCGTAATTGGGAAGGCGTGTGGCTTGTGTCTGTATTAAAAGATGAGGAAGGTCGATTGCAGAATCAATCTCATCAAATTGAGGATGTGTTTTGTTCCTTCTATTGGTTACTTTATATGGTGAACCATGGGTCTCTGGATCATGGGAGAGGGTTTTTGAAGGACCTGCCCCTCCCTCAGTTGACAGACAAGGACCAGGCTATGCTCAGTGAACCATTGTCTGGTCTGGAGATACAAAAGGTGATTAAACAGAGTAAGCTGCATAAAGTGCCAAGGCCTGATGGAGTTTAGCTGGAGTACTATAAAATTTTAGAACTGCATTTGTTACCGGCGTTGGTGGCCATGTATGATGCAGTTTTGGCAGAAGACTCCTTCCCCAGAGATATGCGCTGTGCATCCATTTTGGTTCTCCATAGATCCCCTTGATCCAGAATCCTATCACCGCATTTTTCTGATTAACTTTGATGTTAAGCTGTTAGCTTCTGTACTGGCGCAGCGTCTGAATCCCTTACTTCAACATCTGATTGATCCATAGCAGGTGGGCTTTGACCCTGGTTGAGGAGCTGTGAGAAACATCTCTCAGCTTTTTTTAGCTATGGAATATTGTATGTTCCTTCATTTGCCACCACTTTTGATGAGTATCAATGATGAGAAAGCATTTTATCGGGTGTCCTGGCCATACCTGCTGGCTGCCCTTGAGGGTTTTGATTTCTCAGGGATTTTCTATGGTGGATCCGTGTCTTTTAGAAGGACCCCCAGTCAAGGATAATGGTGAATGGGATTATGTCTGAGCCCTTTGCCCTGGGATGGGACACCCATCAGGACTGCACACTCTCCCCTCTTCTTTTTGTTTTATCTTTAGAGTCTTTACAACTGGAGAAAGCTGTGCAAGCTCTGCAGTTGGAGAGGTGGAGCTGAAACTTAGTGTCTTTTCAGATGATCTGTTGCTCTGCCTGCACCAGCCTGAAATGTCTCTCCTGAAGGCTTTGTCAGTTATAGAGGCCTTTGACCAGTTCTCCGATTGCAGATCAACCGAGCCAAATCCATGACTCTGGATAGGGGCATGGGGAGGGGCAGAGGGTTCAATCAGATACTTGGGGATTCAGTAGTGTGCCTTTCCGGCACAATTATATGATACTAATATGCTACTACTACTACTACTACTGAGCATTTCTATAGTGCTACAAGACATATGCAGTGCTGCACAGACATGTAGGAGACCGTCTCTGCTCATCAGAGCTTACAATCTAGTCAAGACAGAGAACACAGAAGGTGTAGACAGGGATAAAATAAGGGGGGAATGGTAAAGAAACAAGGAGTTCAGGTGAGTCAAGATCCAAAAGCAGCAGCGAAGAGGTGAGTTTTCAGCCTGAATTTGAAGAAGGTCAGAGAAGGTGCCTGGCATACAGACACAGGTAGTTTGTTCCATGCGTAAGGTGCACCAAGGTGAAAGGAGCGAAGTCTGGAGTTAGCAGTAGAAGAGAAGGGCACAGATAGAAGCAATTTGCCAGAAGAGCAGAGTACCCGAAGGGGGGTATAAGGAGAGATAAGAGAAGAAAGGTAGTGAAGAGATGCAGAGTGAATGCACTTATAGGCCAGCAGAAGTTTGAAATGGATGCAGAAATGGATAGGGAGCCAATGAAGTGACTTGAGATGATGGGTAATATGTGCATGATGAGGCTGGCGGAAGATTAGCCGCACAGCAGAGTGTTGAACAGATATAAGGGGAGAGAGATGATTCAAAGGGAGACCAGCAAGGAGTAGGTTACAGTAGTCAAGAAAGGAGATGATTAAGGAGTGAATAAGTGTCTTAGTAGTGTGTTCAGAAAGGAATGGGTGGATTTTGTTGATGTTATAGAGAAAGAAATGGCAGGTCTTAGATATCAGATGGATGTGTGTGGAGAAGGAGAGAGAGAGGAGTCAAAGACAACCCCAAAGTTGCGAGCCGAGGAAACAGGGAGGAGTAGAGAGTTATCCACAGAGACTCAGAAAGGAGGAAGAGGTGTTTAAGACACCTCAGCACCTGTGAAGTTAGATGGGATTCTCCCTTTCCTTGAAAGGGTATATAGCTTTGTTAAAATGATGGAGTTGCCTTGATGGCTTACTCGTAAGGATTGCAGATGGTTGGATCAATAGATAGGGCACTTTATTTGGCAGGGGAGGCATCTGCGGAATCCTTTTTTAGCTTTATTACTTCAGCATGATGAGGGGGGTCTGGAATTGCCATCTCTGAGGGCCTATAATTTGAGTTGCTTGCTGCGGCATCTGAGAGATGTGGCCACTGGGACTGATGAGTGTGCTCCAGTGTCACTCTTGAACTGACTCCTCGCTTCATGCCATTGTCTGTATGGCCTCCCTGTGGAATCCTCTTGGCTGGGGGTTGAGTGGGAGCAGATTGGGTAACTTAGGGCCCTGCGGGCACCTTGGTGTGCGGTTTGTAAACAGTATGGTGTATCTTGGTGATGCTTAACCCTGATTCCTTTGATGGGGAACCCAGACTTTTCTCCAGGTCTTTTCTCTGCAGTGTCCTGCCGGTAGGCGGCTAAAGGTATTGTGCGATTAGGTGACCTATGCCCTGAGCAAGGCTCAGGACTCAACTTATTTCTCAACTTACAATGGCGGTTTGGGCTGGAGGCAAAAGATTTTTCTGTTACCCACAAGTTCGGCATAATGTAGATACCTTTCAGTGAAATCAGACTATTTTAAATCATAAGAACATAAGACATGCCATACTGGGTCAGACCGAGGTCCATCAAGCCCAGTATCCTGTTTCCAACAGTGGCCAATCTAGGTCATACGTACCTAGCAGTTTCCCCAAAAGACACAAGTTCCACAATGCTTGTACTGGGTCAAGCATTGATATCCTGGGTCCCTTTTTTAATAGTGGTTTATGGACCTTTCCTTCAGGAACTTGTCCAAACCTTTTTTAAACCCAGCTATACTAACAGCCCTTACCACATCCTCCGGTAACAGATTCCAGAGTTTGATTACACGTTGAGTGAAAAAATATTTTCTCTTATTTGTCTTAAATAGTTTACCCTGTAGCTTCATTACATGTCCCCTAGTCTTTCTATATTCTGATAGCGTAAACAATTGATCCACGTTTATCTGTTCCACTCCATTCATTAATTTATAGACCTCTATCATATCTCCCCTCAGCCGTCTCTTTTCCAGGCTAAAGAGCCCTAACCTTTTTAGCCTCTCTTCATAGGAGTAGCCTTCCATCCCCTTCACCAATTTGGTGGCTCTTCTCTGTACTTTTTCTAATAACGCTATGTCCTTTTTAAGATACGGTGACCAGAATTGCACACAATATTCAAGGTGCGGTCGTACCATGGAGCGATACAGAGGCATTATAATATCCTTTGTTTTATTCTCCATCCCTTTCCTTATGATACCTAGCATTCTGTTTGCTTTCTTGGCCGCCGCTGCACACTGGGTGGAGGGTTTTAACATGTTATCCACGATGACTCCTAAATCTTTTTCCTGGGTGGTGGCTTCTAATGTGGAGCCTTGCATCGAGTAACTATAGTGTGGGTTGTTCTTTCCTAGGTGCATGACTTTGCACTTGTCCACATTAAATTTCATTTGCCATTTGGATGCCCAGTCTTCCAATTTATCCAGGTCCTCCTGCAGTTTTCCACTTTCCTCTTGGGTTTTAACAGCTTTAAACAGTTTTGTGTCATCTGCAAATTTGATAACCTCACTCGTTATTCCCTTTTCCAGGTCATTTATGAATATGTCAAAAAGCAGCGGACCCAGTACAGATCCCTGGGGTACTCCACTATTCACCTTTTTCCATTGGGAATATTGGCCATTTAGCCCTACTCTCTGCTTTCTATCTTTTAACCAGTTCCCGATCCACAATAGTACACTGCCTCCTATCCCATGACTTTTTAGCTTTGCCAAAAGTCTCTGATGGGGGACCTTGTCAAAAGCTTTCTGAAAATCCAGATACACTATATCAACCGACTCACCTTTGTCTACCTGTTTATGCACACCTTCAAAAAAACATATCAGATTAGTAAGACAAGATCTTCCTTGTCTAAAGCCATGTTGGCTGTCTCCCATTAGGCCATGAGTATCTACATGCTGCGTAATTTTGTTCTTTATGATGGTTTCTACCATTTTCCCTGGTACTGACGTCAGGCTCACCGGTCTGTAATTTCCCGGGTCACCCCTGGAACCCTTTTTAAAAATTGGTGTTACGTTGGCGACCCTCCAATCTTCAGGTATTACAGATGATTTTAATGAAAGTTCACAGATTACCAATAGCAGGTCTGCAATCTCATATTTCAGTTCTTTCAACACTCTGGGATGTATACCATCCGGTCCAGGTGATTTGCTACTATTCAGTTTATCAAATAGTTGTAATATATCTTCCCGGTGTGTAGCGATATTTCTCTCAATTCCTCTGCAGTATCACCTTTAAATACCACTTCAGTCTTGGGTAACATCCCTACATCTTCCTCAGTAAAGACCGAAGCAAAGAATTCATTCAGTCTCTCCGCTATAGCCTTGTCTCCTCTTACTGCCCCTTTTACCCCTCTATCATCTAACGGTCCAATTGACTCTCTCACAGGCCTTTTGCTACGAATGTACTTGAAAAAGTCTTTATTTCGTGTTTTTGCTTCCGCAGCAAGTTTCTTTTCAAATTCCCGCTTTGCCTGCCTTATCAATGCTTTGCATTTAACTTGCCAGTGCTTGTGCTGTTTCCAGTTTTCATCATTTGGCTCTTTTTTCCATTTCCTGAAGGTTGCTTTTTTGGCAGCAACAGCCTCTCTGACCTCACCTTTAAACCATGCTGGCAGTTTTTTGGACTTTGTCCCACTCTTCTTAATGCGTGGAATACAGCTGGTCTGGGCTTCGAGGATAGTAGTTTTAAATAACGCCCAAGCTTGCTGTAAGTCTTTAACCTTTGGAACCGCTCCTTTTAGTTTTTTCCTAACTATATTCCTCATTCTATCATAGTCTCCCTTTTAAAAGTTAAAAGGTAGTACTGTGGATTTCTTTACTATTTGTTCTCCAATAATTAAATCAAACATGATCATATTATGGTCACTATTGCCAAGTGGTCCCAACACCCTTATTTCTTGCACCAGATCTGGCGTTCCACTAAGGACTAGGTCCAGTATGGCTTCCCCTCTGGTCAGTTCATGAACCAGCTGCTCCAAGAAGCAGTCATTTATTCCATCTAGAAACTTTATCTCTTTAGTTTGTCCTGCCGTGACACTGACCCAGTCGATACTGGGGTAATTGAAATCACCCATTATTACTACTCTGTTGTGACTTTTGTTAGCTTCTGTGATTTCTTTGAGCATTTCATCATCCATTTGTTCATTCTGGCCAGGCGGTCGATAGTACACCCCCACTGCCATCACCTTCCCCTTCATAAGTGGAATTTCAATCCATAGAGATTCTACAGCAAATTTTGTTCCCTGCAAAACTTTAATCCTTTCTGACTCAATGCCCTCTCTAACATAGAGCGCAACCCCTCCACCAATTTGATCAGCTCTATCATTACGATATAGTTTGTATCCAGGTATCACAGTGTCCCACTGGTTATCCTCCTTCCACCATGTCTCTGAGAGTGCAATCATATCTAACCTCTCATTTAGTGCCATATATTCTAACTCTCCCATCTTATTGTTTAGACTTCTAGCATTGGCATACAAGCATTTTAGAGACTGTATTTTATTCATATTAATCTGACTATTGGTAGGCATGGGTAATTTGGAATCTTTATTCTCTGTCTGCTCCTTACTCAAGGGCATTTCGGCTACTATACTCCCTTTTGGAACCTCATTGCTTTTGGTAGTATCCTTCAAGGATACCTTCGTCCGAACCATGCGCTCCTGGGTGACTGTCGGCTTTCCCCTAATTTCTAGTTTAAAAGCTTCTCTATCTCCTATCATGGAGATCTAGTGGATGTCTTTGATAGTTTGTTACGTTGGGAAGGGGCTAGCGGTGTTAAGGACCTGCTTCAATCTGCTCTGGATCAGAGATATTTTAACTTATTTTCCAAATGATGGCAGAGAGAAGGGATTGGAGTAGTTATCCTGAATCTCTTGCATAGTGCCTTCTCTAAATGTTTAGCCTTGAGTGAATGCATCTACCTGCAAGAGCTTCAGTATAAATTCTTGTGGTGGGCTTTTGTCCATGATGTTTGGGCCCATAAGGCAGGGCTGAAGCCTGTTGACCTTTGTAGATTGTGTGGATTTGCACATGGTACACTGATTCAGCACTTCTGGATCTATCCTGGCATATGCCTTCTCTGGCAATGAGTGTACAAATGCTTGGATCTGGTACTGGGAATGGCTATCTCTCCCACCTTGGACATGTACTTGCTTGGACAGTACTCGGTAAGGTTGGTCTTGGCAGCCTCTCAGCAGCACTTCTGTGATTGGGCCTTTTTAATGGTCAAGCGGATGATATTAGCCACTGGTTTTCTGAGGATGCTCCGGAATTTCGGCAGTGGGAGCAAGCCTTCTTGGAGCTTCTTGAGATGGAGCAGTGGACGGCGAAACAGTTGGGCACTAAAGCCTGGGACCGCTTTATTGTCGTCTGGTTGCCCTATATCTAGTCACTACCTCCTGCCTCTAGAGGGTCCCTTTTGAATGTCTGAATGTTTGCATGTTTGACTGCTTGAATGCTGGAGCGCCAGAGATCCAGAGATCCAGTTTCTTTATGTTGTTTGAGATCCTCCTTTCTTTTCTTTTGCCCTGCCAAAGTCTTCGGCATGCTGTATTTTGTGGTATCTTCTCCACCATGTTGTTCTCTTTTGTGTACCATTCCCTTTCCTCTCTCCTTTGTCTGTTAAACTCAATATTATCTACTCTCCATTCCCTTTGTCCATTGAAGAGCTCACTTATTCCTGGTTTGGCTCTTCACTCTCATAGCCCTTTGCATGCATGGCTATCCCGAGTATGGTGTGGGTGATTGGTGTGTCTGGGTAGCTGGAAACGTCAGCCGCAGGGGTGAGGTGGAGTAGGAGTAGGAATTTTGGGTTGGGAGGGTCTACTCTTGTTGTTGGCCAGTGCACAAGGCCAGGTAGGTTCATTTTCATTAAATTTAAATTATTATGTATATGTACATTGTTCTAGTTCTCTGTAAAACAGTATGCTGATCACAGCCCTGTTAAAGTTTGTTAATTGTAAACCGCTTTCGACCATAGAAAGGTGGTATAGAAATAAGTTTAAATAAATAAAAATAAAATAAAGAAATAAATTTATTAAAATATGATATACCGCCCTGTTAGTTTCTGAGCTTGGGTGCCGCTCTGTGAAATCCTCATAGGTATGTAAGGGGAAGGGGACTTACTTGGTTTTGTATGTAGAATGTTTATATCTATTTTATGTTGAAAATTGTTATACTTGGCTTTATTGCTGGTTGTGTTATGTTTCTAATAAAAAGGATTTGCAACTAAAGTCAATGGGGCAAGCAATTTTACATCATTAAAAGTAGAACTTTTCATCCATTTTTAATGAAATTTGCTTAAAGCCTGTGGGCAGACATCTTCTAGAGAGGTAACAGTATTGTAGTAGTGTCATGAAGACCCCATTGCACCAAAAGAGGAGTAAAGGACACTAGCAGTGGAATGAAGACCCCAAGAAACCACAAGGAGGTCAAAGCAGCATTAGCATTGAAAATTGCATAGCAGTAGAAAGGGGGTAAAGCAGCATTAACATTGGTATAAAAATCCCAAATCCTTTGGGCAGGGGAGGGGGAAAAAAGAAGCTACTGCAAGATTTGGTTAGAATCAGAGCTTTGTGGGGAAATGGGGTGCATTTAAAACTGAGTGTATGCATAGACAGGTTTACTCAGGAATATTTGATAACAAGAGCTTATTTTCTGTCACATTGACAGAAAGATCACAAGAAAGGACTTGGGCCTACACTGTGATTGGAATGCAGCCAAAAATTTCAACTGTATTGTTTCCCTTCAACAAAGAAACTACAGTTGACCAACCCCAAAAAGGGGATGCACATTCTCTGGTGGCATTTGATTCATTAGTCATCCTTAAACTTTAGTGCCTAAATATAACACCTGTCAGCTTATACATAAATGAGTATTAAGTCAATTAGCATCCTTTGAAAATTCCTAAAAAGCAAATTTTTAAAAGTTTTATTTATGCTTGTTTTCTAAATTAAACATAAGAATATCTCTTGTACAAGAAAAAGGCCTTAAGCCAAAAATTACATTTAAATGTTTCATCTATACTGAATGTATCCCAAAAGAGGAAACAGGCCAAAGACTTACAAGTCCACAATTAGAGGAAGCAAAACCCCAATTTAAAGGAAAAATTACACAGGGAAAGACAGAAAGAAAGGACTGCAATACAGGTTATGATGACTACAAGGCCCAGAATACACTTCAGAGCCTAACCAGGGTTTACATCAGGCACAGAAAAAAACAGATGTAGATTTAGAGGAGATCAATGAGGACAATTGTGATTCAAAAAAGACATAAATGGACCCACCCAACTTAACCAAGCAGTTATTAGGATAACAAAGGAAAAATAAGCCAGCCAACTGTACCACCCCTGGTTTTAATAAAAGGAATTATTTTCTCTTTTTCTCGATAACTCTTGATGACATGTTGAGAAGCACCCTGATCCTACATTCCATAAACACAAAGATGGTCATTTTGAACTGTGTTTAGCGAGTCTGGATGTCCGATCTGGATGTCCAGACCCACTAAGTGGCCGGGCAGCCTGCCGGGGACAGAGCTCCCTATACGAATAGGCAATTTGTATGGGGAGCTCTTTGTGGGGGAGAGAGGGGCCAGGACTGAGGTGGAGCGAAGGCTGGCGGTAGGCAGAGAGTGATCTCGGCTGTACAGGGCCGATTCCGAGCAGCCCTGTATGTCTGGGATCAGCCTCGGAGATGGGGGACATCATGGGACATCAGGGAACCACAGCGCCAGGCAGAGACAAGAGGGGAGGGGTGCAGGAGGATCCCTGCAGTCCGATCCTGGCCATGGGAAGCCAGATCGGGGGCCAGGTGGAAGGGAAAGGATGTTGTCTCTGGCGGGGTGGGGATTATTGCTCCTGAATGGAGCCGTGGTGCCATGGTGATGGTACACCATGGCACTGCAGCTCCATTCAGGAGCCTGGCTGTGCTAGACAGGGATTGGCAGGACATGCGGCCGATCCGAATTGGGGCACGGCTGGCATGTCCAGGCCTTTAGACCCAATTCTGATCCCACGGGGGCTAGACATGCCTGTGGGATCAGAATCGGGTCTACCTCTGCATGCCCGGATTCTGATCGGCCATACAGGGACTGGATGGCAAATACAGAATTGGCCTCAAAATCTTTATACCTAAAAAATATTTTTAGGAGCCATCCTCAATCAGATTCCAAAGCTACACTAACCAAAAGGGTAGCAGTCACCTTTGGTTTAGAGTCAGACCTCTCCAAAAATGCAGTTAAATCCAAACTGTCACTTGATATAATTTGTGACTGTTCAAATCATCCTTAGCCTTAATCTTAGCTGTGAGCAAACAAAAAACACTAGTAGCTGGAGAAAAAGATACTGAGGGAATCTTTAAAATGTACATCAGAAAATTCCTAAACAATTCCTACCCAGATATTAAAGGGATTTTAGGAAAGCTCAATACCCTCAAATTCCTTATCCAATTTGTGTTTTCAAGCAACTCAAGCTTCTTATATATCACTGTAGAATCCTTCATAAGTCCAACGATATTAACATTGCTGCTCACACTTAGTAACACTAATGTGTGTTAAGTGCTGCAATGGCCAATAGAAATGAATAAGGTCCAAGAAAAAATCATTTTCCTCTATATCCCAAGATTTCCAAACAAATTTCTCTTTACAGCTATTATATTAGGGGCACCCCAAAATGTATTCTCTTAAATACTCAATTCTCTTAAATATTTATATGTCAAAAACAAGATATAAGAAAACAAGAAGGGGGCATGGCTTGGAATCCATCAAGATGTAAGCTTAACTCATTAAGCTCCATGAGACTTGAGAAATATTTTCCCTTCTATCAGTAATTCAGCACTTCTGGAGATTTTACTGGTCGATGGAAAGCTTTAAGACATGGCTGAAAAGAAAAATCCTGGGTCAGATTCCCAATTTATCCTACCATCAGGGCTCAAAAGACATAAAAAAGGTCCACTTACGACTGATAAAAACATAGCTTTTGCTGATCTGGTGTTGCAGGAAGTACGAGAACTAAAGAGAATAATGGGTAGGCAGATTGAGGTCCCAGTGGGGATTAGAAGAGACCTAGAACAACTGCTAATGCAAATGAACAGCTTTCAGTTATGTTTGGACTCAACTGAGTCACAAATTAGCCATATGCAATGTGAAACAGCTCAGGTCTTGTTGAACACAGCAGCAATTAAACGTATTCAGCAAGAGATGGAAGACTTAATTAACTTCAGTAAACGACAAAATATAAGATTAATCGGCTTGCTTGAGTGTGATAATATTACATCTCATTAATTCATTTCTGGAAGGCATTTTAGAGCATCAATTCCACCCTGCTTTAGATATTGAGATGGTATACAGATCCCCACGTCTCCAGTTAATGGTGGGTCAACAGTCTCCTTGACCCATATAGAAACATAGAAACATGACGACAGAAAAAGACCACATGGCCTATCTAGTCTGTCCTTCCATATCAACAACTACAACAGTTCCCTTTTTACCTTTAGAGATCCTCTGTGTTTGTCCCATGCTTTTTTGAATTCAATTACTGTCCTCGTCTCTACCACCGCCACTGGGAGACTATTCCCGGATCCGCAACTCTTTCCGTAAAGAAATATTTCCGCATATCACTCCTGAATCTATCCCCCTTCACCCTCATCCCATGTCCCCTCGTAGCAAAACTTGCTTTCAATTGAAAGAGGCTCTTTCCCTGAACATTTATGCCACTGAGGTATTTAAACATCTCAATCATATCACCTCTATCCCGCCTTTCCTCTAAGATGTACATATTAAGATCCCTAAGTCTGTCCTCATATGCTTTATAATGAAGACCACTAATCATCTTAGTAGCCACCCTCTGCACCGACTCCATCCTGTTCACATCCTTTTGAAGGTGCGGTCCCCAGAATTGCACACAATACTCGAAATGAGGTCGCAGCAAAGAATTATACAGAGGCACTATCACCTCCTTTTTTCTGCTAGCCATTCCTCTCCGTATGCACCCAAGCATCTTTCTAGCTTTTGCTGTTGCCTTTTCTACCTGTTTAGCTACTTTAAGATCATCAGACACAACCATGCCTAGGTCCCGCTCTTCTTTAATGGACAAAAGTATTTCACCTCCTATACTGTATTGCTCCCTTGGATTGCTGCAGCCCAAATGTATGACCTTACATTTTTTAACATTAAATCCCAGCTGCCAAATTCTAGACCATTCTTCAAGCTTTGCTAGATCCCTCCTCATGTTATCTATACCTTCCTGGGTGTCTACTCTATTGCAGACTTTGGTATCATCTGCAAAGAGGCAAAACTTACCCGACAGCCCTTCCGCTATATCACTAACAAAGATGTTAAAAAGAATCGGACCAAGGACAGATCCCTGGGGCATACCACTGGTAACATACTTCTCCTCAGAGTGAACTCCATTTACCTGTAATCTTTGTCGCCTCCCACCCAACCAATTTCTAACCCAAGCAGTAACTTTAGGGTCCATCCCTAGGGTGCTCAGTTTGTTTATAAGTCGCCTGTGAGGAACAGTGTCAAAGGCTTTACTGAAATCCAAATACATCACATCTAGGGCTCTCCCTCGGTCCAACTCCCTGGTCACCCAATCAAATAAATCAATCAGATTTGTCTGACAAGACCTGCCTCTGGTCAATCCATGCTGCCTCTGATCCTGTAATCCGCTGGACTCCAGAAACCTCACTATTTTCTCTTTCAGCAGCGTTTCCAATAATTGACTCACCACCAAAGTTAAACTAACTGGCCTGTAGTTTTCAACCACATCCTTACTTCTGCTTTTGCATAAAGGCACCACATGAGCCTCTCTCCAGTCCTTTGGCACCACTCCCGACTCCAATGAGGCATTGAAAAGGTCAGTCAGTGGAGCTGCTAGAACGTCCTCAAGTACCTTCAGTATTCTAGGGTGTATCCCATCCAGTCCCATCGCTTTGTCTACTTTAAGTTGAGCTAGTTTCTGACAAACACAGTCTTCTGAAAATTGTTCAAGATGTCTCTCACTTCTTTTCCTGTTTGTGGGTATTTTATAATTTGATTTGTCTAATTCGGTTTGTTCAGGCATTGCAGCTGCTCTACTTAGCAAGAGGAAGATTGTATAAAATGAGGTACAAGGATTGCAGAATAACTCTTGCTCCTGATCTTGCCAGAGACATGGTTACTTGACCGGGCATTCCTCCCAATGTTGCAATAATTTAAAAATGTCAGTGTGCAATATGACCTGCTATTTTCCACACAAATTAAGGTCACCTATGAGAACCAAACTGTTATATATCAGGACCCAGAGGATCTGAAACTATTTCTGGAAACTTAAAAATGTCTTGAAAAATTTCTATGCTTTTTTTGTCATCTTTTCATTAACTTCCACGGTTCTTTGGTTAAGGGTATGGTGATTTGGGCTGGTTGTTGGGGAATTCTAAACATCCCTAATTTGGGTAGTTCACATAAGCCTTTAGTATTTCTGTTATTATAAGATATATAGAAGTGTGCAGAATATGTGTGGATTTCTATGTGAAGAATAAAGATTGAATTAGCAGTTAATATATAAATAACTCGACACTGATTGCAAAATTACCAGAAGCTTAGGCACATCATTACTGCTGTATTAGTTGGTGCACTGTATGTGCACACGCTTAGTAGCAGACTTAACAATTTGGCGTACCTTAAATTTCTAGATTTTATGTAGATGTTATGCTACTCAACATCGTGTGTAGGATCTAAGGAGGCGACTGATTTGATGGTTGTGGCATTTGTTATTGCATCCTTTTGACTTGGAGTTTTCTTATAATGTTCACAGTGTTAATGAATTTGTTAATGGAATATATTGCTTTGTAATACATGCAGTCACAACTCCTGTCTCAGGCAGCCGAATGCAGCTTGCAAACCAGCTCCCTTCACCACCTACTTCAATGGCATCAAATTCATGATCAACTGCTGGGTACTGTGTAGAAACTGAATCTGAAACGTGTAGATGCCTGCTTTCTTTCATAGGTGGTATAATGCAAATCACAGGAAACCTGTGGTAAAACCACTGGTCATGTCCCAACATTCAGAGAGCCGCCTTGAGCCCCAGCCATTGTCATTTTGACGTTAGTACACTGCTAGCTGACTTCTTGGATGATCAAAATGTGGATTGGAAACTACCTGCAGTTATAGCCATTGAGATGTAGGTGGTCTAGATGCAAGTTGCTGGACTATGAGTTGTCTTGTAATTGGCAATAATATTGCTTTATGATCTCACTTTGATGCATTTGACTGCATTTAAAATATGCTTGGTATTGAGCACTGAATATTAGGTAGGGTTACCACCAATACACAGCTCTTCTATAATGGAGATATTGATTAGAAGCCATTAATGTTTTTGCCTACTGAGATTGTGTGTTAAAGCACCCACTGGGCTGGAAACAGTTGTGCCAAAGATCTCACCCCCCCCCCCAAAGATCTCACGCCCCACTGAGAAAGCCTTTGACCAAGTTGAATGCCCATATTTGCCCATTCCAGGTGATGGAATAGTTTGGGTGTGGCTCATCCTTTGTGCAATGGTTTAAAGTACTTTATTCCTGTCCTAGATATCACATTTTGCAGTTAACAGCATCTTATCAAATGGTGTCTGTTTAGGTAAAGGCACTAGGCAGAGTTTCCTCTTTCCCCTTTACTATTTATCCTGACACTCCAACTGCTACTTCCTTATAATAAAAAAGAAACTAGTATTGAGGGTCTAAAATCGGGTGAGAAGAATTGGAAGCTAGTGGCTTATGCAGACGATGCCCTGATTTTTCTTTCCAGTCCTGTGGCATCTATAAGGAGGCTCTTGGATATAATCAGCTGATTTTCGGTGTTCTCCGGATTTAAAGTACATTGGGATAAAAGTGAGTTACTTCCTATAAATGACCTTGCCATGCAGAGGGATTTAGCCAAGTTTCCTTTTGAATGGGCATTGCAGGGTATAAAATATTTGGAAATGAAATGTTGTCCTTCCCCAGCAGATACAATTAAATGTACTTGCAATTCTATTCTTGTTGAATTGAAGAACATGTTATAGCATTAGACTCCTCTTAGAATTTCCTGGTTGGGGAGATGAGACACGATAAAAATACTTCTGAGTATAGTCTACAAATGGGATGCTTCTGGGATTTTGTAAGCCTAGCTTTTATGCTCAGTTGGACAAGATTTTTACCACCTTCCTCTGGAAAAGTAAAAGGCCACACATTGCCTTAACAGTGTTGAAACTGCCAAGGGGAAAAGGGGACTTTAGCTTTCCCAACTTTAAATTCTTCCACACTGCTTCGCTTTGGCATTATGGAATAGAATGGATTTTAGGAGAGTCACTTGTACCATGGCTTGAAATAGAGAAAGTGCTGTTTTTTTTTCCTTTCCAGACACAGCCGACTGGATTAACAGCCACGGGCACAACCAGGCAAGGGGGGGGGGGGGGGGGCAAAGGGTTAAGGTTGGTGGGGGACAGAGGGGCAGGGGGGTTGGCCTAGGCTGGCTATTTCAAGGGCAAGCGAGCTGCAGGCCGCCCTCTTGCCACTCCGATCGTGACGGCCATGGACAGCGCTTCAGATCTGGTCCTACCTGTGCAGCAGCTTCCCTTCCAGTGGGTGTCTCTTCTCCCTGTTGGGCATAATCCCAAAGAAAGAGCCAGGCAAACTTTGCCTCATTCATAAAATATCTTACCCAGAGGGAGCTTCAGTTAACAACCATATCGACCCTCACCTCTGTTCAGTCATCAAAAAAGCATGTCTGCTGGCCCATCTCGCCAAGGCCGAAACTGAGTCGGCTTTTTGGCTCCTCTCTGTACATTCTGACTCCTTCCATCTGTTAGGGTTCCTGTTCAAATGCTGTTGCTGCTATGACAAGTGCATGAGTGCATTCCCATGGGATGCTCAATCTCATGCGCACACTTCAAACTGTTCAGCTCCTTTGTATACTGTGTGGTGGAGGAGTTAGCTGGCCCTGACTCAATGGTGCACTACCTAGATGATTTCTTGTTCGTGGATGCTGGAACCAAGGAGTGCAATCGGGTACTCGGCTCCTTTGAGCGAAATGCCCAGGGGTTCGGAATACCCCTGGAGGCTGAGAAGATGGTTGACCCTTTGCTACAATTACATTCCTAGGTATTTAGCAGGATGTCAGGGATCAGGTGTCATGATTGCCCAGGGACAAGCTCGAGAAATTGCGAGCAGCCATAGGGCAGATGGTGGGCCTGTGGAAAGCAACGCTTGAGTGGTTTAAGACACTGCACAACTTGCTATGCTTTGCTTCCAGGATAATCCCAATGGGGCAGGTTTTTTGTCACCGCATAGCCCTGGCAATAAGGGGGGTAAAACAGTGACACCATCACATCAGGGTCAGCGGGGCCATATGGGAGGACTTGCGCATTTCAGAGCAATTCCTGCAGTGCATTTTGGAAGGACCTCCCTGTTGCGAGCTCTGACCTAGAGCTGTTTACGGATACATCAGGCGGGGTTGGCTTTGGAATATACTTTAAAGGAGCATAGTGTTCGGAACCTTGGCCAAATTCCTGGCACTCATATGGCACAAGGGATATTGCGTTCCTGGAACTATTCCCCATAATGACATCCCTGTTGATCTGGGCCCCACAATTGACCAACAAGGCCATTATATTCCATACTGACAACATGATAGTAGTACAAGCCGTCAACAGGATGTATGCCAGAATGTTGGGGTGATGGCGCTCCTACGGCAGATTGTCTTCAGTTGCCTGCAGTATAACATCACAATCAAAGTGGAGCATGTGCCTGGTCTTAATTATATGATTGTTGATGCCCTCTCTCATTTTAGGTGGCGGCATTTCGGGCCAGTGCTCCTGGGGCAGATACAGACAAGACAGCTATTCTGGAGGCGGCCTGGGTTTTTGGCCTGCCAAAGTTTGGAGCCTCCTGATGAGTTCACTGTCAGAGCATACTAGGTTCATCTACCTGCAGGCAAGGAACTACTTCCAGGAATTTTGTGTGCAGAACGTCATAAGGGAGGGTGATTCTTTCAGGACCAACACCATTCTTCACTGGATCTTCAGCTGCAGGGGCAGAGGCATGAGCAAATCTTCACCAAAGGAATGGGATAGTGGAATCCTTCCATGGACTTCGTTATTACAAGGATAATGAGGTGTTGAGATTGCTATCATAGCAAAGGATGAGATTTGTTATGACTCATTCGAGGTGCAATTGTTCAGATGTGCCTTTACCTTGGCATTTTTTGGGGCTCTAAGGGTTGGGGAGCTGGTACCCTCCTTGAAATATGCACCAGGATGCCAGGGTCTCCATTTGGGAGACGTTACAGAGAACAGTGGCATGCTCTTAGTGTATGTGTGCCAGTCCAAGATGGACCATGAGGGGAAGGGGGATCCAGTTCTTACTGGCCTCCCTCCCAGAAAATGCCACGTGCCTGGTGCAAAATTTCAGGAACTACAGTCACATGCATCCACCTGGTGGCATGGAATTGTTGATCCATGTGGACAGCACACCCCTGTCCAATTTTCAGTTTGAACGGGTCTTGAAGTACCGGTTGAACATGTGCGACTGGAGGTGGGCTACTATGGCACAAACTCATTCCACATTGGGGCCACAACAACCATGGCAGGATTGGGCATGACACGATACAAGATGCAATTGAGGTGCTGTTAGACAAGGCAATGGTTGGCTGCAGCTTATTCTCAGGTGGGGGCCCCTCGCGGCAAACGAGGACTCGCTGTCAGAGGGGTGTGGTCCTGCATTGAAGGGGTCCAGACCGAACACACAGCTGTACAGTACATCCTAAGGGAAGTGGCCATATGAAAAATTGTCCTCCCCGATCTAGAGTCTACAGGTTTGCAGC
Source organism: Ichthyophis bannanicus (assembly GCA_033557465.1). Lineage (NCBI taxonomy): Eukaryota > Metazoa > Chordata > Amphibia > Gymnophiona > Ichthyophiidae > Ichthyophis > Ichthyophis bannanicus. The sequence goes on along the minus strand of CM066035.1, from coordinate 385,510,323 downwards.
AGGACGAGAGAGCAATGCGCCTTCCCTGCTTGGATGGCAGAGGAGGAAAGACGATAAATAGGCATCAGTAACCCAAGCGGGTGGGAGTACCAACCTTTGATGGGCCAGACCAAATCATGGAGGAGAAACTTTGCTGTGAACAGGAGGGGTAGGAGAATGCTGTAACAACTTGCTCTCCCCCACTCCCAGCTGCCGCATCTTTCAAGCGGTGTATTTGGTGGCATATAATGAGAATAGAAGGAGTTGAGGCAGAGGGTGGACTTTAACAGCTGAACCTCCAAGTGAATATGGGCTGTGTGTCTCGAAGTGGGGTTCTTCTAGTTGTTGTATATAGTTTGTTATTGTACAGTAGCACGGTTATGTATTGTATGTACACATATTATATGATAGTCCTGTGTTGTATAGGTTAAGTTGCAGCCAAATGTGTTCCAAATTTTTATTTTAATAAAAAGAAAAACCTTTTCCTTGACAGTTCTGATTCCATACTTGGTGTCAGCAGGTATGGGGCAAGGCGGTGGGGGGGGGGGGGGGAGTGGGGAGAGGGGAAGGAATGGCTGCATGGGGTCTGGATGCCACTTTCCTGGTTGAGACCTGGCCGGCTAGATTAACAGCTGCCGGGAACAACTGGGCAGAGGGGGAAGGCAAAGAGTTAAGGTTGGTGGGGAGCAGAGTGGTAGGGGGGTGGGCCTAGGCCAGCTATTTCAAGGGCTGGTGAGCTGTGGGCCACCCTCTTGCCCCTCCAATTGGGATGGCCATGGACAGCGTTCTCGCCCCATCCATCATGCAGTCATCGCAGCATGGTCCTCTATTGAAGGGGACCAGACTGAGTGCACAGCCATACAGTACAGCCTAATGGGAGTGGCCATATAGGAAATTGTCCTCCCGATCTAGAGTCAACGGATTCGCAGCAGGACCAGAGAGCAATGCGCCTTCCTCACTTGGATGACAGGGGAAGGAAGGCATCAGTAACCCAAGCGTAATAAAGACTTTTTCATGTAGATTCATAGCAAAAAACCCGTGAAAGAGTCAGTTGGCCCATTAGATGATAGAAGGGTTAAAGGGGCTCTAAGAGGCGACAAGGCTATAGTGGAGAGACTGAATGAATTCTTTGCTTCGGTCTTTACTGAGGAAGATGTAGGGATGTTACCCATGACTGAAGTGGTATGGTGTGGAAGAATTGAAGGAAATATTGATACATCGGGAAGATATATTACAACTATTTGATAAACTGAAGAGTAGCAAATCACCTGGACTGGATGATATACATCCAAGTGTATTGAAAGAACTGAAATATGATATTGCAGACCTGCTATTAGTAATCTGTGAACTTTCATTAAAATCATCTGTAATACCTGAAGATTGGAGGGTAGCCAACGTAATGCCAATTTTTAAAAAGGATTCCAGGGGTGATCCGGGAAACTACAGACTGGTGAGCCTGACGTCAGTACCAGGAAAAAAGGTAGAAACCATCATAAAGAAAAAAATTGCTGAACATGAAGATAGTCATGGCTTAATGGGAGACAGCCAACATGGCTTTAGACATGGAAGATCTTGTTTTACTAATCTGTTATGTTTTTTTGAAGGTGTGAATAAACAGGTAGACAAAGGTGAGTCGGTTGATATAGTGTATTTGGATTTTTAGAAAGCCTTTGACAATATCCCTCATCAGAGACTTTTGGCAAAACTAAAGAGTCATGGTATAGAAGGCAGTGCACTATTGTGGATCAGGAACTGGTTAAAAGATAGAAAGCAGAGGATAGGGCTAAATGGCCAATTTTCCCAATGGAGAAAAGTGAGTAGTGGTGTACCACAGGGATCTGTGCTGGGTCTGCTGCTTTTTGACATATTCATAAATGACCTGGAAAAGGGAATAACGAGTGAGGTTATCAAATTTGAAGATGACACAAAACTATGTAAAGTTGTTAAAACCCAAGAGGATTGTGGAAAATTGCAAGAGGATCTTGATAAATTGGAAGACTGGGCATCAAAATGACAAATGAAATTTAATGTGGACAAGTTCAAAGTTATGCACTTAGGGAAGAACAACCCAAACTATGGTTGCACGAAGCAAGGTTCCACATTAGGAACCAACACCCAGGAAAAAGATTTAGGCGTCATCGTGGATAACATGTTAAAACCCTCCAGCCAGTGTGCGGCGGTGGCCAAGAGAGCAAATAGAATGCTAGGTATCATAAGGAAAGGAATGGAGAATCAAACAAAGGATATTATAATGCCTCTGTATCGTTCCATGGTGCGACCGCACCTTGAGTATTGTGTGCAATTCTGGTTGCCGTATCTTAAAAAGGATATAGCCTTATTAGAATAGGTTCAGAGAAGAGCCACCAAAATGGTAAAGGGGATGGAAGTATACCCCTATGAAGAAATGCTAAAAAGGTTCTTTAACCTGGAAAAGAGAAGGCTGAGGGGAGATATGATAGAAGTCTACAAATTAATGAACGGAATGGAACGGGTAAACGTAGATCAATTGTTTATGTTATCAGAATATAGAAAGACTAGGGGACATGCAATGAAGCTACAGGGTAAATTATTTAAGACAAATAAGAGAAAATACTTTTTCACTCAACGTGTAATCAAACTCTGGAATTTGTTACCGAAGGATATAGTAAAGGCTGTTAGTTTAGCTGGGTTTAAAAAAGGTTTTGGACAAGTTCCTGGAGGAAAGGCCCATAAACCATTATTAAAGGGACCCAAGATATCTATGCTTGACTCAATGCAAGCATTGTGGAACATGTGTCTTTTGTTGAAACTGCTAGGTACGTATGACCTGGATTGGCCACTATTGGAGAAAGGATACTGGGCTTGATAGATCTTGGTCTGACCCAGTATGGCATATCTTATGTTCTTATGTTCTTAAGTGGGTGGGGGTATTGACCTTTGATGGGTTGGACCAAACCATGAAGGTGAAACCCTGATGCAAATGATGGGGGGGCAGGGGCACGCTTTAACAGCTTTCCCCCCCTACCCCCCAGCTGGCGCATCCTACAAGAGATGTATTTGGTGGCATATAATGAGAATAGAAGGCGTTGAGGCAGAGGGGTGGCCCTTAATGGCCGCACCTCCAAGTGAAAAATGGCTGTGTGTCTCAAAGTGGGGTTCTTCTAGTTGTATATAGTTTGTTATTCTACATTAGCACAGTTATGTATTGGATGTACACATATTATATGATAATCCTGTGCTGTATAGGTAATTCAGCTGCCAAATTTGTTCCAAAATTTTATTTAAAAAAAAGCAAAACCTTTTCTCTCGACAGTTCTGAGTCCGTACTTGGTGTCAATGGGGGGAGAGGGGAGGGAAGACTGCATGGGGCCTGGATGCCACTTGCCCGGTTGAGCTATCAGTGTTACCCTCGATGACTATTCCAGACTTTAAATTGTGTTTTTTGCTTATCAATAGTACTATTGAAGCAGTAAAAGTGCTTGACTTTTATTGTTTGACACCTTATTTAGCAACTGGGGCTTCAAATTTGCACTTATCTGAGGGTCCCACATATGTAGATACTCCATGTCTGGTGCTGCACTCACCAACCTGCCCACAGGATTCAGATATCCTTGGTGATTTTAATGTCCACTTTGATTCCCTAATCAAACCACAGGACAGCATGTCCCTATATCTCCTGTCTGATCTTTCCCTTTCTCACTACACTCATTTCCCCCCACACGTGGCTGGCCATACCCTGGACTTAGTTATGACTATCTGTTCATTCCCTTGTCCTCTGTCATTTCTATCCACTCTTGCCCTTCCTTGGACCAACCACTACTTTGTCTTTTTTCATCTCCAGCTCCCTCGCCTCACTTCCCATTGGCTCTCTGATCAAGACAGGCGTCCCTTCTACTCATGTTCCATTACTCTGTCTACCCTTGATGCTTTCTCATCCTTGGACTCCCTGTTTCCATCAGATTTTGAATCACCTTCTGTCAATACACAGGTTGACCTCTGGAATAACCTGCTCCTTTCCACACTGGACTCTGTGGCTCCCTTTGACACTAGAAGGCCTCTTCATTTGTCCCATCATCACCCATGGTTTCACTCTGGTCTCACCCTTATGTGGCGTCAACTGTGGAGAGCCGAGCGTACCTGTCACAGGCTGTGCACTCCTGCCGCTTAGTCTGCTTTCACTGATCTTCACACTCTTTACAAGATGATGATCTTCAATGCCAAAAAAGCATATTTCAATAATCTTATCACCAATTCTGCTGTTTGAAGGAGCTTAATTCCATCATTTCCCGCTTGTTGCACTCTCCTGGTTCCACCCTATTACAGAGCGATCTTCCTACTGCCAACTATCTTGCCCACTACTTTTCCAAGAAAATTTCAGACCTACAGACAGACAGACTTTCCCACACTCTCCCTCAAAGACAACATTCAAGAGATCCCTGTCGCTACCCTCCTCCTCCCACCCTACCCTTACCCGCTCCTGGGCTGAATTCAACCCTTTCTCACTTGAGGCTCTCACCAAGACCCTTACCTCTGCCAAAATAACTACTTGCACTTCTGATCCCATTCCCTCATCCTGGATTCCTTTTAACTCCCTGGCTCTTCCTCCCATGCCCTCCCCATTATCAACAATAGCCTAGCCTCTGGGACAGTCCCCCTTCCCTGGAAGTCTTCCATAGTGAAGCCCATTTTGAAGAACCCTTCCTTAGATGCAGCCTCTCCTATTCACTATCGCCAGACTTACATTTTGCCCTTTTTCTCTAAAATCTTGGAATGACTGGTCTTCGTACAACTCTCCATCTCAAGAAATCCAATGCTCTTCACCCATGTCAATCAGGATTCTACCCTGGTCTTAGCACCAAAACAATCTTACTTTCCTTCCTCAGTGAAACCCGCAAATCTCTTGATAGAGGTAATATCTCACTATCTCACTAAATCTCTCCTCTGCTTTTGACTTGGTGAATCACACTATCCTTCTCTCTCTCATCTACAAGACATTGGACTATGTGGCACTGTTCTTCAGTGATTTTACTCTCTTCTCTCGGGTCACATGTATTCTGTTAGGTTTGCTTCTTCAAAGTCCTCTACTTTCCCCCTTTCTTTTGGTATACTTCAGGGTTCAGTTGTTGCCCCTCTTCTCTTTAACATCCCCCTAACTCTGCTCATTCAACAATTTGATGCCTGCATACTACTATGCAGATGACATCCTTTTACTTTTCCATACACATCGGACTATACCTGATCTATCCATCCTCAAAAACTGTCTCTCTCAGGTTGCCCTCTGACTGACATTTAACCACCTTAAACTTCTAAAACCTCAGCTACTTGAATCACCGGTTCCTCTTCTGCCTTTTCCACAGCTCCTCTCCTTGATGACACACTATCTCTTTGGCTTTCAGGGAGATTCATGGAGCAGAAACTGGGAAAGGGGGAAGAGTTGGGGTTCAGATGGTAGAGTATAAGAGACGAGGTATTTGCTCTGGAAGGAGGAGAAGCAGATGCTAAGAAAAGGAGAACACGTTAGGGAAGAGCAAAAAGAGGCAGCGTAGATACAGAGTAAAGGAGAAAATCTGCAGGGAAATGCTAGGGAAGGGAAAGAGGGGCGAGGGCAGTTGCTGGAGAAAAACAAAAAGCCATAGAACAGATGCAATAGAAAAGGAGTGAAATGGAGGGTTAGTGCTTGCTCTCTAGATATTTTTTAGGCAAATGTTCTCTTTTTTCTTCAGAGGATTTCTTTTGTATTCACATGACCATACCTACTGTACCCAAATGATGAGAAAACCCATCTCGTGTCTATCAGAATTTAAGATTGGATTGAATTTTTTTATTTCATTATTTAACTCTTTCTAATCAAAGCTAAAGGCAAATTACAATTCAGATACACAAGTTATTTATTGGTCAATCTGGACATATAGAGATGCTAAAGGGAGACAGAGGCACCAGATTCTAGAGGTAATGGTCTCAGCTCTGTATAGTTGGCCATCTTTCTACTTTCTTCTAGAACTCTCCACTGACTTTGTATCCTCTCTGTGGCCCTGCATGTACTTTGGGTGCCTGTAAGGCCAGCACAGTGACATCTTTTCATCCAGGTCCAAACCTTGTTTTCTCAGTAATAACAGTACCTAGGTTAAGCTGGAAATAGCTAATATAAATGGTTCATTTTTATTTAACACTAGAAGCCCCAAAGTGTGTCAATTGACGCTGTCATGAGGTAGACAGCACAGACCCTGAAATAATAAGAAATGAAAAGGAAGAAGAGCTTACCTTGCAGCCTCAGGGGCAGTTGCAGCATTCACAGTACAGAGAGGCAGGGAAAAGGAAAACAAACTTTCCACATGGGTGTAGTGACGCAGTAAGAATTGAGAGTGCCAATCAGGCTCACCTGGACTCAGACTCACGTTCCACGTTAGAGGAGCTGAGAGATAAAAGCAGGTGGGGAATCTCACAGAGACAGAGTTGGAGTGGGAAGCAGATTGGAAAGGAGAAAGAGAATTGGAAGCAGCAGAATGAGCATTGGCAGTGGAAGCTGGAGCCTGGATTAGGGCGGGAGCCGGAGCTTGAATGCCAGGAGGAAAGCAGAGACCAAAGGAACTCTGACTGCTGTTTCAGGCAGGCTTGGAGAGAAGGTGAGAGTAGAAATCCCAAGCAATTGCAGGAAGACACGTTACCTTGGAGAACCAGGGCTGGAGAAAGGCAGGCTGGCAAACCCAGGTGGGATAAGCAAAACTGCAGCAAGGTCTTCCCAGCCAGAGGGGTCCTCACACCAAGGCAAACTGTCAAGTTAACAGGAGGCAGAGGGCACGTCCAAAGAAGCACACAGGAAGCAGGAAGTGAGTTTCCCTCAGCCAGACATCGTAACCAGGTTTCTCACAGAAGAGCAGGCTGCAGGGCAGAAAGAAAGCCTTGGCTGGAGACAGAGGAGTTTGAGACCATCTTCTCCAAAGGAAAAGATAAGTACCCTGTTTCTGCTAAGGGGAGAAAAGGGAGTCTCCGGGATAGAAGCCAGGCTTATAACCGGCAAGGGAACTCTTATTGGCCCAAGCCATGGGAAGAAATCCCTAGCACAGCTCCTGATATCTGGGACTTACAAAAGCAGCTCCAACTGGGGGCAACTGAGGTTTCCCCAGGGCAAGATACAGAGAGCAGCTTCATAGGGGCTCAGTGTCCTTATACAGGGGCAGGTCCTAGCCCTATGCAATGGGAGAGCAATAGCTCAGAAAATATCCCTGAACCGATGGAATGTGCTGTATGCGTGACTGATGATATAGAGAGTCTTTGTTAAACGGAAAGAAGCATGATTACTTTTTGGTTAAACATCCTTTACCCTGGTGAAAACAACCGTTCTTTATGTTGTCCCTTATTCTACGACATCCTCAAGGGAAGGGGAATAAAACCCAACTTTAATTTAATTTGGATCATGACTACAGTGTCCTTTATTTACCACAACTCCAGGCTATCTCGGGTCTAGGCAACCGCCTAGGACCGGCATGGTCTCACAACGCAAATGCATTTTCAAAGTTGTATACCAGCACCACTGCTAGAACCATGTCAGTCATGTTCCATGACTTTGTTAGCAAGGTCAAGATGTTCAAATATGTGCATCGAAAATTAATGACAGATGCACCACCTAGTGGGAAAATGAATTTATACCTAGAAGCCCCAAAGTACGTCAATTGACGCACTCAATTGACGTGGATGCATCAATTGACATACTTTGGGGCTTCTAGGTATAAACTCATGTTCCCACTAGGTGGCACATCTCAATCACTGTTTACAGTTTTACTCCTACATTACAAACAATAAACACATGATGACATCATGTAATAATGTCACATACTGCACGTATTTAACAAATAAGTAACGTCACATTAATTCATATCTGCATTTCATGCTAAATGCAGTTGTCGTGATAATGCATCAACTGATGCACTTTGGGGTTTCTAGGTAAAATTCCTTTTGGGGCTTCTATTGTTAAAGGAAATTCATTCAAGAAAAAAAGAAATTGAGAGGAATTAGGATATAGCATCATGTTAATCTGTAACTGCTGGTGAATAGATAAAAATGCTAAAATGGATATGAGGGCAAAAATTACCATGCTTTCAGAATGGCTGAGAAGACTTTCAGATATGGCACCTAGATCTCTGTAGCAAATAAAGGTTCTGGTGATTAACAAGCTCACATAGAATTAGATAAGTGTAAGAAATCTGCCCAAGGATAGAGCACGTCATTTGTAACACCTTGCATCAAAAGGTAAAATGAGGTATTTTAGCTTTCCATAACATTTACAAGTCAATTCACTGCACCTCTGTCATGTTAAAGATGTATTCCAATTCAGAAATAGCCAGAAACAATTTGAGCACCTAGACAATGACAGAAGCAATATAAAAGGGTTCAGAGCCCTGCACTGTTGAGGCATTCCTAACAGGGGGCTCTACATTTCAAACAAAGACAAGCATTTGTGGTTTTGTTTTGTTTTTAATTGCTAGCTTTCTGACTGGGAGCTCTTAAAAGGGGTTTGGTGCATTTTTAAAACAAAGTTACATTCTTTGTGGTACTTTAGTTTAAAGGGAGGAATATTTTCTTTAGTGGGGTAGGTTTAAAACTCTGCTTTAGTAACTTTCTCAGCTCTTTGAAGCCACTGACACCTAATCAGGAGTTAGTGGGTCTGATTAGCCTGTGAAAGAACTGAGAGCAGCTGAGGCCTGCATAAAAAGCTTCAGAGTCCTGCACTGTTGAGGCATTCCTAACAGGGGCTCTACATTTCAAACAAAGGTAAGCATTTGTGGTTTTGTTTTTTTAAATTGCTAGTTCTCTGACTGGGAGGTCTTAAAAGGGGTTTGGTGCATTTTTAAAACAAAGTTACATTCTTTGTGGTACTTTAGTTTAAAGGGAGGAATATTTTCTTTAGTGGGGTAGGTTTAAAACTCTGCTTTAGTAACTTTCTCAGCTCTTTGAAGTCACTGACACCTAATCATTAGCAGCAGGGAAATGAAACATGATGGGTTGTGCATGGCATGGAGGGAGTTAGTAGGCATGTGTAAGGCCAGAACATTTTTGATTTGCTTTTTGCTAATTTTATCTTTACATATTTGTTTAAATAAAAAAAGGTTTTATTATTATTTAACTAGGTTTATATACCACTTTTCTACAAGTCAAAGCAGTGTACATTCAGGTAATATATATATACACACATTTCCCTCATCCCCGAAGGGCTCACAATCTATGTTTTTGTACTTGAGGCAATGGAGGGTTAAGTGGCCTCCCCAAGGCCACAAGGAGCACCTGTGGGATTAGAAACTCTAGTCCTTCCAGCTCAAGATTTCTGTCCTCTAGCCCTGGCCCTAACCCCTCAAGGATCTGCGCTCTCAGCACTCCTATTTAACATCTACATCCAACCAATATGCAACATCATGAAAGAGAACAACATTCAATACACAATCTATGCGGACGACATCATGATATACACCCCGATATCAATCGACAACCCGGACTTCTCTAAGATAACAGACTGCCTTACACAAATGACCAATTGGTGTCAGGACAACAACCTCACAATAAACTACAACAAGACTGAAGCTTTAATCATCACTCGGAACCAAAGCTTCATACACCCACCGAATATAAAGATACAAAACACTACTATACCAATAAGGTCAGAAGTGAGATACCTCGGGGTTACGCTGGACAATAAACTCAATCTCAAGCCACACATAGGCAAAACAATACAAAAAGCCTACTACAAGATGCGAATCATCAGGAGACTGAAACCACTCCTCGCCCCAGAACACTTCCGTACCGTATGTCAAGCTCTGATAACCCCACTACTGGACTTCTGCAATCCGATATACCTTGGTCTACAGAAACAAGCCATCAAACCACTCCAACTGGCACAAAACACCACAGCACGAATCATATCCGGAACTGCAAGACAGGAGCACATCACACCCACCTTAAAGGACTTACACTGGCTTCCAATCAGTGCACGCATCAGATACAAAACTATCATAAACCTATACAAGATAAAACAGCACACATCAGCCAACAGCCTGCACACCCTCATACAACCAGACACCAGTACACGTCCAAGAAGAAAACAAACTCACAACCGAGTCAGCACCCCAAGTGAATACAAACACACACGCAAGGACACAACAGACCGAGCACTCTCCATGGCTGCTCCAACAATATGGAACAAACTACCGGACGATTTGAGGGCAACTACAGACCTCAAGGACTTTAGGAAACAGCTGAAAACCATGCTGTTCATAGAACACTATGGACACATCACATAGTCTAAATAGCTGTATATCAGCACACGTCACCGCCAAACACTGTATGTATATAAGATGTTTTTAGCACCACTGTATATAGCCCACATTGTACATAACTCAAACTAATCTAGCACACAACACAACACGCACCCAACTAAATTTTCACCCCCACTGCATGTATAACACACTCACACTACCAGATTGTTTGCTGTGATACCACCTTGATTATTATGATAAGGCGGTTTAGAAATACTGTTAAATAAATAAAATAAATAAATCCAGCCTGAGGTAACTTGCCCCAACCACTAGGCTACTCCTCTTTACTTTTTTGTTTATGTGTGTTATATGGAAATAAGAGTCAACAAACAAGTTGTAGTTCATAAGCTCATACAATATGTCATACTGGGTCACACCAAGGGTCCATCAAGCTCTGTATCCTGTTTCCAACAGTGGCCAATCCAGGTCATAAGAACCTGTCAGGTACCCAAAACGTATACAGATTCTCTGCTGCTTGACCTTCTTATTGGACTAATTTCATGTATCTTTGACAAGCTATCAAAAGTTATCCTCTCTTCATGAAAAGGGCACAGGCTCTACTGTGGGCAGGTGTAAATGATGGCCAATGCCCCACATGGAACAGGCACAATGGTATGATAAACAGACATTGAATTAGTACCCCTTCAAGCTAGTGATGTCATTTTAAGTTTATGTTTATGATTATACAATTATGTGATTAATTGTTATCTGACCTTGACCATTTATTCCACAAAAAGGTGTCTTCAGTCATTTTTTACAAATACTATTTGAAATGGATGGAACAAAAAGAAAAAAACCCCAATGGAAATGACTGGTGAGAGGGAGGGGGAAACGTGGAGAAAGTGACGCAACTCTATTCAGCGAGTCTTATGTTATATAGGGGCCTGTTTACTAAAGGATTTTTCCCATTGTGTGTCTCTGGAGAAAATGCTTAGTAAACAGGACCCATAATTTGTCAGTTTGCTGGCATATTAGTTTTATTCAGTAACATCCAAGGACAACTCCCAAGAAATCAGAGCACAGGATTATGCACATATGGATGAGGTAGGGTGGGACAATCTCCCAGAGGAGCCTAGAACCCAACACACAGAGGCCCATAAGCCAGGTCTTTCCGCTCTGCTTATTTTTTTTTATCTAAAGTTAAATTATGCACTATTAATTTATAAATAAATACATACATATTTAAATATTTATGTATGTATTTATTTATTCATTCTTATATACCCTGTTTCCGAGGGTCAATGTTGTCTACAGAGAATACAACTCAACATTACATAAAAAAACTTGCCTAGAACAGTGATCACTTTTACATGGAACAGATTTACAAGATTATTTATAACATAGAACAGAGTTGCTTAAATCTGAGGGTTTATTGATTGGGGAAAGGGAAAGGGCGGGAGTAGGAGGAATAAGGAGATGAGAGAGACGGGTCATGTGATGTCGTTGAAATGTTCTTTAAATAGGTGGGTCTTAAGCAGCTTCCAGAATGTAGTAAGGTCATGGATGTCTCTGATATGGTGTGGTAAAGCATTCTATAGACAAAGAGCATACAGGGAGAATGCCCTAGTGCAGGTCAACTAGTTGCATTTGGGCCCAATTCCTTTCTTGATGTTGATCTTCTTTGTACTTCCAGGCTGACCCAGACGTACAAAGGAGTTCGCGATTCTGATCCCGCGGGGCATGTCTAGCCCCGCAGGATCAGAATCGCAAACAAGCCTGTACGTGCAGGCCAGGATTGTGATTCAGTCCTGGCCTACACGTACAGGCATTGCCTGGCTAACTCAGCCAGGGCTTTTAAATGGAGTCGTGGTGCCATGGCTTCAGGTTGCCATGGCACCTTGGCTCCATTTAAAAGCCGCGATGTCGGCTGCCTACTACAAAAGTCAGGCTGCAGGGAATTAACTTTGCCCCCCCCCCCCCCTAGCCACTGCCGCGCCCTGATGCAGACTAAAAGAAATGTCCAGGGTTGGAATAATTTCCCCGGACATTTTGCCATCCCTGGACATACCGGGCCGACATCAGATTTGGCCCTGTACATCCAAGGCTGGTAACCTCCCCCCCCCCCCCACTGCCCGCCCAGTCACCATCCCCATGCCGTCCCCATGCTGCCCCTGTGCCGCCCCTTCCCCACCCCTGTACAACTTCCCCACACAACTGGTGGGGAAGTTATACAGGGGCAGGAGCCCCTTTGTGTCTGAGAGAAATGGGTTGGATGTTTTTTGGCCTTTTTGTACATACTGGCTGCGATTTGTGAGGACAGTGTCACAAATTCCTTTATTAAATAGTCGCTGAAGGAGGATGTCATGGGATATGGTACTGAATGCAGAGGCAATGTCTAGGAAGATGAAGATGAAACCTTGCTGTAAATTTTCTATGCCCTTGATGAGCCTGCCGATTAGAGAGATTAGTAAAGTTTCTACTCCGTGGTGGTTGCGGAATCCATGTTGCTGCCAGTGCAAGGGGGCATTTGCGTCAGTGTAATTTTGCAGTTAATGGAAGACTACTTTTTCAATAATTTTTGCAATGAATGGCAATCTGTAAATAGGCCTTTAAGAGCTGGGTAGATTTTGATCAAGTTTGGGGGTTTTGAGTCATGGGCGGATGGATGCAGTTTTCAGGTATTTTGGGAAGTAGCCTTGTAGGAAGGAAGTTTAGATTAGTTTGAGGATGATTGGGGTGAGTTCTGTTGTTGTGTTCTTGAACCAGGAAGTGGGACATGGGTCTAGTGGGGAAGATATGGTACTGAGGTTGTGGATTAAGTTCTCCCTGTCTTGTAGAGGTAGGGTTGAAGGAATGCAGAAGTGCATTTTCACAGTATTGACCTGTGGGTTTGGTAGAAGATGGAGGAGAAGGCAAGTTGAGTCATGGCGTGGGGCAGGGGTGGCCCAAGGGGGGTGCGGGGCCATGTGCGGAGACTCGGTGCGGGGCCTCATTTGCATAAGTGGCCTTATTTGCATAAATATTTGCATAATGTTACCATACACTAACTTTTAGTAAACATGTCTCTTAATGAGTGTATGGATAAAGAAAGACTAAAAGATTTCTACATTACTATAATCCAGTGCCAACCGCCAGGCACATTAGGAACTACTACAAACGCTGCCCATTTAGAACCTATAGCAAACCCGCTGTATCCTGACAGCATTACCAGGACTCACAAAGCACCAGACCCTACCTATCAAAAGGAAACACTGCAAATATTAAACCAGTACATTTCAGAGAATACTGGGGAAAGAGAACAAGTGGCAATGTCAAATAGGAATTACATAAACAGAATACCTCAGCTCAGTTACACATGCAGAACATAGACCATCACCAAACAAGGAATCGCAATTTAGAAACAGGAAGGCAATAATTAAACTGGGAACCCCAAAAGCCAAACTTGGAATGTACAACAACACTGTAGAAATAAAACTATAAATCAATTTCCTCTTGTACCAAACAAAGCGCAGACGTTAATGATGCACATTTCCCAGAGCTTTCATATTCCAGTTAATAAATTCAAAATAAAGAGATATATTTCTACCTTTTGTGCATTTTTTTTCAGTTGCAATTGCTCCAGCCACTTTCTTCTGGTTTCTTCATGTTTTCTGCTAACTCTCCATCGTCTGCTGTCCATTTGTCCTTTCTTCTCTCTTCTAGTTTTCTTTCCATCCTCTCTCTCTACATCTGCTTTAACATACTAATCTTTATCCTTTTGCTCTTTCCTCATTCTTATTTCATCCACACAAATTTTACCCCTCCATCCTCAATCCCCACTTACTCTCCCAATACCCGGCCAATTGTAGATTTTTCATCCCTCCCACACAAAATATTTTTCCCCTCTCCATTTTACTCTCCCAGCCCCATCCCATTCTAATCCTCCCCCAACATCAGCTCCCTTCTAGTTCCAGTCTCACCCAGCATCCATTCCCTTCTAGTCCCTGCATCAGCCCATTTCCAGTCCTAGCCCCCCATCAACCCATTTCCAGTCCTAGCTCCCCCATCCATTTTCAGTCTGAGTCCCTTCATCAGCTCATTTCCAATCCTAGCCCCCCATCAGCCCATTTCTAGTCATTTCCTAGCCCCACCATCAGCCCATGTCAAATCCTAGCTCCCCTCCACTCAGCCCAATTCCAGTCCAAGCCCCCCCATGAGCCTACTTCCAGTTCTAGCCCCTCCATGAGTCCATTTCAATTCAAGCCCCCACCACAGCCCATTTCCAATCTTAGCTCCCCCCAACAGCCCATTTCCAGTCCTATCCTAGCTGCTCCATCAGCCCATTTTCAGTTCTAGCTCCCTTCCCTCACAGCCCATTTCCATTCCAAGCTCCCTCCCCATCAGCTATTTGCAGTTCAAGCCTCCCCGTCCACTCAGTCCATTTCCAGTCATAGCAATCCCCCAACCCATTACCAGTCCTAGCCCCCCATCAACCCATTTTCAGTTTAAGCCCCCCCTATAACCCATTACCAGTCCTAACCCCCCATCAGCCCACTTCCAGTCTTAACCCCATCAGCCCATTTCCAGTCAGCCCCCCATAGCCCATTGCCAGTCCTAACCCCCCCATCAGCCCACAGCCCATTACTAGTCCTAATCACATCAGCCCACCTCAAGTCCTAACCCCTCCCCATCAGCCCTTTTCCTGTCCTAGCGCCCCCATAGCCCATTAGCAGTCCTAACCCCCCCCATAGCCCATTAGCAATCCTAAACCCCATCACCCTATTTCCAGACAGCCTCCATCAGCCCACAGCCCATTACCAGTCTTACCCCCCCCAGCCCATTTCCAGTCCTAACCCCCCATCACCCCATTTCCAGTCAGCCTCCATCAACCCCCAGCCCATTACCAGTCTTAACCCCCCCAGCCCATTTCCAGTCCTAACCCCCCCATCACCCCATTTCCAGTCAGACTCCCTCAGCCCCCAGCACATTACCAGTCTTAACCCCCCCAGCCCATTACCAGTTTTAACCCCCCCAGCCCATTTCCAGTCCTAAACCCCCCCCAGCCTATTTCCAGTCAGCCTCCATCAGCCCCAGCCCATTTCCAGTCTTAACCCCCCCTCCATAGCCCATTACCAGTCCTAACCCCCCCATCAGCCCATTTCCAGTCCTAACCCCCCCTCACCCCATTTCCAGTCAGCCTCCATCAGCCCCAGCCCATTAGCAGTCTTAACCCCCCCCAGCCCATTTGCTGTTCTCCTCATTTATCCCCTGTGCTTTTGCTTTCTTAACCCCCCCTAGCCCATTTCCAGTCCTAACCCCCCCTCCAGCCCATTTCCAGTCCTAACCCCCCCTTGCACATTTCCAGTCCTAACTCCCCCCCCTTGCACATTTTCATTCCTAACCCCCCCCGTTTCTCATTTGCAGTCCTAACCCCCCCTTGCACATTTCCAGTCCTAACCCCCCATCACCCCATTTCCAGATAGCCTCCATCAGCCCCCCCCCCCTTCCCTTCCCTTCCCTTCCCTTCCGGCAAATTAAAAAAACAAAACAAAAACCTGGCTCTAGCTGCTGCCGCTGCCGCGTCCGTCGCAGCAGCGGCAGAATGGCGTGTCCCGCGGGGCCCCCTCTCTCCTCGTCGAGCCCTCTGCAAGGGCTTTCAGATTCGCGAAGGGAGAGTGCTCCCTCACGTCTCTGTAAAGCCCGCAGGGGCTAATGGGAAATTTCCCATCAGCCCCTCGCGTCTAAAGGGGCAGATGGGAAATTTCCCATTAGCCCCTGCGGGCTTTACAGAGACGCGAGGGAGCACTCTCCCTTCGCGAATCTGAAAGCCCTTGCAGAGGGCTCGACGAGGAGAAGGGGCCCCGCGGGACACGCCATTCTGCCGTTGTTGCGACGGACGCGGCAGCAGCCAGAGACAGGTTTTTTTTATAAATGTAATTTAAAAAAAAAGCAGAATGTTCTTTGCGCGGGGCCCCCTGAAACGCGGGGCCCTGTGCAAAAAACATTCTTGCTCAATGGACGGGCCGGCCCTGGCGTGGGGTATTTTGATTGTAGGATTATAGGATTGTAGGATTGTATTTTAATTGTAGAATTTGATTGTAGAAATTAAATACAGTTTATTATACCTGTTGGATATTTAACAAAGAAAACAACATGTATTGTTATATAAGCTCATTTCCAGGACGTTTTGAAGGCTAGAAAATAGTTGCCCTAACAGGGGGAATATCTGTTTATACTATGGCTAGAAATATGCATGTCGTGAAAGTATGTGCATGCGTTTAGCTGGTTAAACATCTCCTTAGGTGGAGTTAACAATTCTATTCACATGGAGGGTAATTTTATAGCATATGCACTTCTCTGCCTTAATAAAATAGTCTATCCCAAAACTTGTGCTCGGAGACAGGAGTGACTTTGGGGCAGTAACAGAGTCAATGTATTTACTGGGGCAGTAACAGTTACCATGTGCTAACTGCATGGCACAATCCATATCCAATCCTCACCCATAATGCACCCATTTCATGCCCCATTCCAAGTTATGTCATGAGCATGTGACTAAGTGCGTGCTAAGCGTCCTGGCACTGTAGTAACTGTTGTGCGAATGTATCAACAGTTACCACATGCTACTTTACTATACATGCTAACTGCTTATGACACTTTGGTAAAAGGGTCCTTTTGCACATATAGGTAATTGTACAAATAAATCTGGCTAGCATCATTTTAGCCTTTTTTACTCTTGCTTAATCCTTAAATTTTCCATATTTTGGGAAGAGGCATAGTACGTGGAAGAGGATGCCATAAATCCAGACAATATGAGACAGCCTACATACTAAATTATGCAAATACTGCATTTGCTTCAGATAATGTATCCATAGATGGCAGGAAAATGCAGGAATAGCTCATACACTAATTACTCTTATTTGGGTAGGAATGACAGTATTGCAATCAGGCGAGTAGATTATCTGAGCAATTTTACATTTTGCAGTGCATCTGTTGCAAATGTTCTAAAATATTTCAGTGAAAACAGCCTGAACAGCAGCCAATATTTGCTATAATTAAGTTATTACTAAGGTCCAGACAGTGAGTGAAGAGAGTACCAGGCAGTAGCAGGTAATAAAACAATATTTAATTATTAAACAAATCAGCAGATTATAATTTAAAACAATAAATTAATTCTCACTGTATATGACTAGATAATCAGCAGAAATAATTACCTAAATCTAAATATTTGGATAGGGTTTCTGGGCCCAGAACCAATTCGTTTTATGCAATATTATCAGAGATTTATTTTTAAATCTAATACAGCAAACACAGCCTTTCAGGTGATGATATTAAACTTTTTCTTTGCCATTTTGTGGAGTGGAGGAGTGGCCTAGTGGTTGGGGCAAGGTACTTCAGGCCGGAAGGTCGGGGGTCCAAAACCCAATAGAGGACAGCGACCTTGGGCTGGAAGGACTGGGGTTTCTAGTCCCACAGGTGCTCCTTGTGGTCTTGGGCAAGCCACTTAGCCCTCCATAGCCCATTTTCCTTGTAAAATAGTTATCTCCAAGTTATAATGCCCTGTTCAATGTAATTTCAGTTTGTTCAATGTAAACTGCACTGATGCAGAATAGCACTGTATATAAGAGAATGTAAATAAATACATTTTTTGCAGGAACTGACAGCTGAATTCCAGATATTTTCATATCTTCCACAAGCTCTCCAGTCCTTGACTTCCAAACAGACACCTTGTCAGCCTGCCTATCTCTTGTCACTTTCCATCCAGTTTATACTGGTAATATTAGACATATATGTATCTTTCTATTAATTATTAAGCACTATTGGACATGCCTTCTGCCAAAGAGTGATGATAAGTGGACAGGCACAATATGTCCCTATTCCATAGAGCTTACAATCTAAATGGCTACCTGAGGCAATGGGGGATAGTGACTTGCCTTGATTTGCCAGCAACAGAAGCAGAACTGAAATGCTGGTTTCAGCCCACATCTTCTCCTAATCTTTATTAATCTTGAGGTGAATCAAATGGTAGGAAAAAGACTGTCAGGGGCAGGGAAGCCCTTCTCACTGCTTGCAGTCACAGTAATAGTGAACTAAGGCACCCTGAAAAGATTCCTGTTAAGATTAGGCTGATTCCCTTTAAACTCAGGGGTCAAAACAGCCCAACAGAGCTCTTTATCTGAAGAGAACAGGCTGAATACAATACAAACCCAGACCAGCTGGAAGCGAGGGAAACTCCCTGAGGAATGGTACAGCCAAAGCAGAAAGGGGAGTTTCCTCCAACTGACACAGGAGAAGTGGTTGGAGTTAAGGAGCTGGATAGTGGTACTGTTAATCCAAGAAAAGGAGATGAACTATCTTGAACAAGGTACTGAGTGTCCTTGACTTTGTTGCTGTCATTATTGAACTGCTGAGAAGTTTTCCTTTGTTTTTGTTTGGGAAGCAGCATGGGGGTGATTAGCAATGAACCTGCAAACTGCTGGAGAGGAGCTGCCATTGCTCTTCCCTTCCTTTCAGCTGCCAAAGAGATGAGGAAGATAATAAGAGAGATTTTGAAGTGACTGAAGTATTTTTGCTTCCTGTTTCTTTCTATACACAAGTGGTAGTTATAAACGGGAGGAGAGTGGGGATGGGAGTTGTCCCTCTTCCTCTGAAGGCAGGGCTATGGCCCTAGTCTTGCTCAGCTAGCTGTAATACCTGGGCTGGAACAGAATGCTTGTGGTCATTTTAAAAGCCTTAGTCATGATTTGAACATCTAAAAATGGTCAAATGGATGTCCAAGCTATGGAGATGTCTACGTAGGTAAAGAGCCTGGCAAAGGCATGTCTTAGGTGGTGCCCCTGCTCGATTTCAGAAACATCAGGGACATCTATGACTCTGTCCAAATTTAGACCTACTCCAGGCACAAATAGGCATCAGAAAAGTGGATATTTTGATTGTAGAACACCCAGAAAGTGTAGAGAATATGGAGGGTTAAGTGACTTGCTCAAGATCACAAGGAGAATCAATGGGATATGAACCCACTATTCTAACCATTGGGCTAGATGTTCCCAGTCTTAAATACTACTCCAGGAATGTCTATGTAGCCAGCTCTATAGATGTCCATATTGGGCATGTCCACATTTGTGAAATTGCATGCGAACTTGGACGTGCCTGCTTTTTTTTCAGATGTTTTGGCTTGAACGTCCAAGTTTGCATTGTGACATCATTTGTAAAATGCGCCTTCACATGTCATTAAGCAAGCAGAGGGTCAGAGGAGTTGTTCTCTGTTGCCTAGTGACAAAGAGGAACTTTAAGCTGGGATAAAACTACCCCAAACTCTACTCAATGTATTGTTCCTATTTTAAATGAAGGAGAACTGAACCAGAACTACAAAAAGGCTGAAATAGTAAAGTGTTTCCCTATATTTAAAGGGGCCAGTGCTTTTCAATGCTATAGGGAATGGGCTAACTCATACTGCAGCCTTTGAAGCAAAGGCCGCTTGATGAAGAATTTATTTGCATCATTATTGTGGTTGTTCATGGCAAAATCCTTTCAGCGATATTGTGGATGGGATGACTGCTAGGGCAGTGCAGGCATAAGATAGATGTTTTTTTCTTTTTCAGCTTAATATATTTCCATCTTATGAGTTTTTTTCCTGCCATAATATCTCATGAACAATGTTTTTGCTTCATTGATTTGCTTATGAGTAAATTTGGAAGTTATAACAATTTTTGCAGAATGTTATCATAATTGTGATGAATGTTACTGTATTTATGGATTGATAGATCTCTGTTGGGCTAAGCATTTTATGATGTGAGGATAATTTTTGTCTGCAGCCACTTATGTCTTTTTTTTCAGCAGTTTGTTGTTTTGAATATGTATTAAGGACACAGTGACACATAAACACTATGGGCCCAATTTTCAAAGGCCTTTACACTGGCAACTTCCCTAGTTACTCAAGTAAAGGCCTTATCCAGGATGTTCAAAGGGTACCTACATGGGTAGTGCCTTCGAAAATCTCAGATATGTCCCTAACGCTATCCGCAGCATCGGAGTGTGTTGGGGGCGTTTTGGGGTGGAGCAGAGGTAGGCCATGTGCTACCCATGTAGCACCGATTTTTGATGCTACATGGTTAGCGCTCTGTGCCTTAAAGATAGGCGTGGGAAAACCTCACCTATCTTTAAGGCGCTGGGGCTATGTAGCAACGAAAATCGGTGCTACACGGGTAGCTCCTGTGGCTTCCTGTCTGTGCAGAGACACATGGATTTTCGATGCTGGGGCCACATATGACCACAGCATGGAAAATCCTGGTTAGATGGGAGGTGAGCGGGCTATGCACTGACGTGGTGCATAGCATCGCCCGGCTCAAAATTGGGCCCTATATTTTTCATAAAATGTTCCTATTTCTGCCATTGAAATCAGTGTTGCAGATCCCACAATGCATAAGGATAGGGTAGTTAGAGATCCCGGACTGGCCTCAAACCTCCCTCCTGGAGCTGAATAACATTGGGAACTCTGATGTATATATGGATATAGATATACACTGTATTGATAAATAGGCATAAAGTCATTAATATATACAGAGTGGCCCACATGCTTGTGGTGACCCTGATAAAGTGGTGACTCCTGCAGACGCCCTTGGTGGCATCCAGCAGATACCGTATAAAGGCTCTGACCATAGGTATCACCTGTATGAGAAGTCTAGATGCCCGATTGGAGATTGCAGTTGCTTCAAGGTGACCTTTTTGGCTAGCTCTATCTTCGGTACAGCTTCCTTCAGGGCCTGTAGCTTGTTAGCTGGGAGCCGTGTCACCATTACTATTGTATCGCAGTATTCAGGAAAGACAAATGCTGGGCCGGCCCTTCTATCTTATTCCCCACCAAAGAGACCCCCAGCTCTGCAGCCTTGAACTGGAATATCTTTAGGTTCACCTGGCAGGTGAGCTGCTTGCCTGCCATCAGCAGAAAATCTATATGATTTGCAAGGGATTGTGGGCAATGTAGTTCATTCACACCAGACACAGCTGCTGACAATAATTTAGTTGTGCTCTTGGGTAAAGCCAATAAGATATTTATTTATGGGGTTATTTCTCCCAACACAGATATGCTTGGTAGCACATAAATCAGGTTACTTGCTTCCAGTATTTAACTTGATAAAACAAAATCAAAATCAGGAAAACAACCTTTAAACTTGTCATGCAATTAGCTAATGTTTTCTTAGCATATATCTAACAAAGGAAAAGCCACAAAGAAAGAAAAAAAACTGTTCTTTTCAGGTTAACTTCTGATAACTTCCCACATAGATTCAGAAGTGATTCTCTCCTAGCTCACAAGCAATTAGGTAAGGCTCAATTGCTAGCAGTTACCAGCTGAAACCCCTTAGCTGGCTTGCTTTCTACTGTGTGGGTCAAATCCTGCTTCAGGAGCTTTTCTGAGTAGATTAAAGAACAAGTTTATATTTCTTTGTGATGGTTGCTGTACTTTGTAACAGAAAGTTACCAACGGAGTTTGGACAGAGAGCAGTCCATATAAACACATTCTTCATCTGCAATTATTCCCCCTTCTTCAACAAGCATAGGTTCAATATCATGGATTGGCACAGATGAATCTCTCAATGGAGCACTTTCAGGAGAATACTTGTTTCCCTGCTGTCTTTCAAGGTTATAGCTAGGGCATAGATCAGTGTTCATACCTGAGCTTCCATTGCTGTTAGAGTTCCTCTCTATATAGCCTGGCCAGTATGTAGTCCAGTTCTTATGTCCAGCCTTCCAATCCAGATCCCTGGACACTGGATCTCTCTTCACATACCCTCTGGCACAGGTCTTAGGGTCCCTTCCATGTGCAGCCGTCTCCCTCACAGGTAGCGTCTGGAGATTCCTAGCTCTGCAGCACCATTCCTCTGGCTTTCCCCAGTCCAATGGTGTATGCTGGCCCTTGGAATACCTCCCAGTATACGTACTGCTCTGGACTCTTCTAGACCTCTCAAAGGTTTTTCTCCTCTTTCTTCCAGAGGGTCTCTTTCCCTCTCTGTCCGTCCGGTTTGGCTTCTGCTTCTGATGATCCTTCAGATGAAACTGATGATCCTTCTCTGGATATCCAAGGTGATCATGAAGATGGTCATCTGTAGAATAAACTCTACTTTTATTCTGCTTGGATGAGTGCTCCTCCCTAACACAGCGCAGCTGTGCTGAATCAGGCCCTGCCCTTTGAGATGAGAGCTTAGGGATTACCTCATAGCCCTCCTGATTGAACACACGTTTCTCCACTTCAGCTCCTCTAATGGCTGTTGGAAACCTGGTGCATTCTGGGACTGGTAGTCTTTTATGGGAAAATTCTGTTTTCTTATTTCTACCAGAACTGACAGGTTGCTTGTTCAGAGTCACTTCACCTTTCCTATAGCTCCTTCCTGAGCTATGATAAGCTTCCTTATCACAATACCTAGCAGTTTCCCCAAAAGAGACAGGTTCCACAATGCTTGTACTCGGTCAAGCATTGATATCCTGGGTCCCTTCTTAATAATGGTTTATGGACCTTTCCTCCAGGAACTTGTCCAAACCTTTTTTAAACCCACCTACACTAACAGCCTTTACTACATCCTCCGGTAACAAATTCCAGAGTTTGATTACACGTTGAGTGAAAAAATATTTTCTTTTATTAGTCTTAAATAGTTTACCCTGTAGCTTCATTGCATGTCCCCTAGTCTTTCTATATTCTGATAGCATATACATTTGATCTACATTTACCCGTTCCACTCTGCTCATTAATTTATAGACTTCTTTCATATCTCCCCTCAGCCATCTCTTTCCCAGGTTAAAGAGCTCTAACCTTTTTAGCCTTTCTTCATAGGAGTATCCTTCCATCCCCTTTACCATTTTGGTGGCTCTTCTCGGAACCTTTTCTAATAACGCTATATCCTTTTTAAGATACGGCTACCAGAATTGCACACAATATTCAAGGTGCGGTCTCACCAGGGAACGATATAGAGGCATTATAATATCTTTTGTTTTATTTTCCATTCCTTTCCTTATGATACCTAGCATTCTATTTGCTCTCTTGGCCGCTGCTGCACACTGGGCGGAGGGTTTTAACATGTTATCCACAATGACGCCTAAATCTTTTTCCTGGGTGGTGGTTCCTAATCTGGAACCTTGCATCGTGTAACCATAGTTTGGGTTATTCTTCCGTAGGTGCATAACTTTGCACTTGTCCACATTAAATTTCATCTGCCATTGTGATGCCCAGTCTTCTTCTAATTTATCTAGTGCACTGCCTTGCACCCATGTCATCATCATGCCACCCTCCATCTGCTCCCGGCCCATGCCATGTCACTCCTGCCACCACTTTCTTACTGCTCTCCGCTGATCCACTCACCTTCCTCATTTTTTTTGCTGGCCTGTCCCCCGATCCTTGATTTGCTGGCTTTTCTCTTGCCCTTTTTTTCCCTTTGCAACTTGTCCTCATTGTTTCCCTGCCGGGGCCATGCCATCCACACTACTGGGAATACAGGGGCTGGGTACCTTTAAGAATGCCGGCTCCATCGTTTTCTCCCCCCCCCCCCCCCCTTTGCTGAGGTATGCTCAGAGATGGCTGATGCCTGTTCCTGGATACTGATCTTCCCACTAGAGAGGGACCTGGGATCCTTACTACTACCAGCTGCCTCAGGTTGGCCTGAAAAGAGGAGGAAGCTCCCTACACCCTGGGCCTTTATCCTTCCTTGTCTCAACTCTGCTCCTGCGGTCCATCCCATCTCAAACCACCTAGAGGAGCAGTCCGATTATGTGCCACACCCCTTCATGGCCGGTCTCCATTAAACTTGCCCAATTTATGATCCCACTTTTTCACAAACTGGGCATAGCTAACTGGTTCTGATTCCTCAGAGGGGTCTAATGAAATGAGAGTCAGAAACTGCAAAGATGTCTTTCATATTGGGACATGTAACATATAAAGCATGAACCAAGGGAGGTTGGAGGTGGTCAAGAATGAAATGGAACATGTACAACTGAATCTGTTGGGTGTCAGCGAACTGAAATGGACTGGCATTGGGCACTTTGCGTCTGATGATCACATGGTCTATTATGCTGGAAATGAAAGATAAAGAAGAAATGGTGTTGCATTTTTAATTAAGAAAAAACTTTTAAGAACTGTAATGAAATACAATGCAATCAGTGAACGCTTAATTTCTATTCGTCTACAAGGAATGCCCATCAATACAACTATAATTCAAGTATAATGCCCCAACAACAGCTGCAGAAGAGGATGAAGTTGATGAGTTCTATGAACAAGTACAAGCTGAAATTGACAAAACATGCAAACAGGATATCCTGA
This sequence comes from Ichthyophis bannanicus, assembly GCA_033557465.1. NCBI lineage: Eukaryota > Metazoa > Chordata > Amphibia > Gymnophiona > Ichthyophiidae > Ichthyophis > Ichthyophis bannanicus. Next base: position 385,485,840 of record CM066035.1, on the reverse strand, counting down.
TAGTCAAGGGTGACTGGAATGCAAAAGCTGGCAACAAAGAAGGCAAAGTGGCTGGAAAATATGGACTTAGCAAAAGAAATGAAGCTGGAGAAAACCTGATTGAATTCTGCAAGACAAATGATCTATTCATCTCAAACACCTTCTTCCAGCAACACAAGTGGCAACTGTACACATGGACTTCACCCAATGGATTGTACAAAAATCAAATTGACTATATCTGTGGAAGTCAATGATGGAAAAGCTCTATAACATCAATAAAGACAAAACCTGGAACTGACTGTGGTACAGATCACCAACTGCTAGTATGCAAACTCAAGCTAAAGTTGAAAAAAAGCAAGCCACTCATGAATGTAGCAAAATATGACCTTGAGAATGTACCACTGGAATTTAAAGACTGCCTGAAAAGTTGATTTGCTGCTTTAGATATAAATGACAGAGTTCCAGAAGAGTTATGGAATGGCATCAAGAAGGTTGTGTTGGAAGAAAGTGAGAAGTCTCTACAAAAGGTGAAAAAGCAAAAATGGCCAAAATGGATGACCGAAGAAAATCTGAAAATTGCCCAGAAATGCAGAGAAACTAAAGCCAGAGGAGAAAGATAGGCAATAACATAATTCAACAGAGATTTCCAACATGCAGCAAAACAAGGCAAGGAGAAGTACTACAATGACGGATCTAAGGAAATAAAAGCAGAAAGTATTAGAGGAAGAACACGATTGGCTTTCCTAAAGCTACGAGTTAAATAAAAATTTCCAGTCTCAAATTGGAATGTTACAAGATGCTCAAGGATCTATGATTAATGATACTGAGAAGATCAAGAAAAGGTGGAAAGAATATACAGAGTTATTATATGATAAAGATCAAATAGACCAACAGCCATTTCAACCTGATCAGGAACCATGATCAGGAACCATTGGTGATGAAAGAAGAATTCAAAGCAGCATTGAAAGCCTTATCAAAGAACAACACACCAGTCATTGATTGCATTCCCATTGACATACTACAGCAATATGATGCAGCTGTTGCCATACTTACAAGGCTCTGCCAGGGAATTTGGAAGATAATGTCATGGCCTACTGACTGGAAAAGATCTGTGTTTATACCAATACTAAAGAAAGGTGATCCAACTGACTGTGGAAATTATCACACAATCGCTCTGATCCCGCATGCCAGCAAGATTCTACTGAAGATTATTCAACAGAGACAACGACCATATCTGGAACGAGAACTGCCTGAAGTTCAAGCAGGGTTTAGGAAAGGGAGAGGAACACAAGACATTGTCGCAGATGTGAGATGGATCCTTGAAAAGACTAAAGAATACAAAAAGGATATCTATATGTCTGAGCCACATTAAGAAGCATGGGTATACCAGAACACCTGATCATTCCCTTGCACAACCTTTACATTGATCAAGAAGCAACAGTTCAAACGGAGCAAGGAGAAACCGAATGGTTTAAAATCAGCAAAGGTGTATGAAAAGTCTGCATACTTTCCCCCTACCTGTTTAATTTATATGCAGAACAAATCATCAGAGAAACAGGACTGCATGAAGAAGACAGAGATGTGAAGATTGGTGTGAGACTCATCAACAACCTTCGCTATGCTGATGATATCACATTACTGGCTGAAAGTGAAGACGATCTGAAACATTTGCTTCTCAAGATCAAGGGACATAGTCTTAAAAGGGGCTTGCACCTTAATGTAAAGAAGACAAAGATCCTGACAACTGGAAAAATTAATAAGTTCATCATTGATGGAAAAGAAATTGAAATAGTGGACAACTTTAATCTACTTGGATCAATTATCAATAAAGAAACAACAAGCAGTCAAGAAATCAGATGGCACCTTGCTCTTGGCAAAATGGCTATGAAGGACCTAGACAAGATTTTCAAGAGCAGAGATGTCTTGCTCCATACAAAGATTTGACCCATTCAAGCCATGGTATTTTCAATAATGTCATAAGGATGTAAAAGTTGTACAGTAAAAAAGATAAACAGGAAGAAAATTGATGCCTTTGAATTATGGTGCTGGCAACAAATACTGTGTACCCCATGGACTGCCCGAAGAACAAAGCAGTCAGTACTAGAGGAGATCAAACCTAAGCTTTCTTTAGAAGCTCAGATGAGAAGACTTTGACTTTCATACTTTGAACATATGTGAAGAGAGAGATCATTAGAGAAAGACATCATGCTTAGCAAGGTAGAAGGTCAGCTTGGCAAAAGAGGAAGGCCAGTAATGAGATGGATTGATACAATAATAGCAGTTATGGGTGCCAATCTGACTGACTGAAGACTAAACACAGTTTAGGACAACTATCAGGAGGGTCACCAACACACCGACTCGACGGCACTTAACAACAACAATGCAACAGTATATGAAACACTGTGTTCTGTACCAGGGTGCATAGATTCATTTTCTGAAAATCTTTCGCTGTTTGTTCTTTTCCTGTTATACTTTTCTCTTAGATTCATGGTGGCTGACTCTAATTTTGTAATATTTTCACGGTCTAAAAAGAAAACATAGGGGGCTAATGCACTTTTCTTTCTTTTAGAATAGTCTTAAAAACTAGGAGGGGTAAAAATTCTTTCTTTTATCCTTACAAAACCAGAATACTCACTATTTTGTTTATATTTTGGCAGATGGTAAGGAACTGGCTGTTGATTATTTGTAACAGTTTCTTGGTCTAAAAAGGAAATGCAAGAATAAGGATGAGGTACATTTTAAAGCATACCTGTTGGAAAAAAATATATTCATTTCTCTGTTGCCTTCTTCTGGTAAAGGAGAGCTTATTTATAAAACCAGACTCCCGCACCTTTTTTTAAAGACAATCATAAATTTAGAGATAGAAACATTACATAACCAATATTTAAAAAAAAATAAGATCCACCTCTACTCACCATGTTGATGACTGGAGAGACCCGATGTAACCTTCTTACAATTTACGGAGACTGCATGATCTTTTCTGTCATGGCTGATGCTGCTGCACTCTTTAAGTGAATTAGCCATCCAGAGCTCTGTTCCTCAGAATCTTTTCATATCGTTAATTGTTTAATAATGTGTCCCCAGTGATTAATCCACATGGCCCCCTGTTTTCTCAGACAACACTTTGTAGGAGAGGCTTTATAATGTGTATGAGGCCCTAGCTACTAATCCAAATTCTCTGATGGGTTATCCATTCCCAGACTCTTTAAGTGAATTAGTCATCTAAAGCTCTGTTCCTCACAATCTTATCAAATCGTCTATTGTTTTAGCTTGGAGTGGCCCCCTTTTTCCAGACAGTAAGTTGTAGGAGATAATTTATTAACTAGGAATTCCTAAAACACACAAAGTTGTAAGTTCAAGATATGTTAATCTTATGAACTGATTTAGTTGAAGGTTACAGGTTTAATTATTTTAAAATATAAAAGTACACATTTAATTTTTTTTCTTCATCTGCATGTTCACATTCAGCTAATAGATCCTGAAAATATAAACATATTTATAAAAAAAAGAAAGACATTTTTACATCACCTCATGGTTTTTTGAAGAACGACCTGTAATCTCTGTCATGGATTAAACAGTCCACTAGCTCTACATGGTCTTTATCTCTCACAGAGCTAACCAAGACACAGCCTGGCACAAGTTTTCTTGAGTTTCTACTATATATATCCTTTTGCCCCAACATCAGGCAATTGTGAGGTTTGTGACCTGGTACCCTTATAACACAGACAACATAGTCTTCTTCCATGCAAGTATTTCTTTATAATGCAGTATACTATTGCCCATATAACCAATTTAAATGTGCTTTTCAGTAAAGACTGTGCACTGATGGGGTTTTGGAAAGTCCTATGTCAGTCCACCAGCTAACATCAAACACATCTTTAGGTCTTGATTTTTTCTGATGTCCTTTTGGTTCCCTTCAACCTCCATTGGTTCTCTATGACACGAACAGAAAAAGCACAAGAAGGCTAAATTGATTGCTGGCATGCACATTGTGTCCTCTGGCTTTTCTGTGTGGGGGGGGGGGGGGGGAGATCTATCACTTCCCTACAAAAAAAAAGAAAAAAGTAGTGTCAATGTGAAATGAATTACCTCTTCTATGACACCTTTTAAAATACATGGACACCACAAGCCTCATAAAACCCCGGGACAAAAAAAAGAGCCTTTCTTTTACCTCTGCAGATACTAGTTTTCCCAGCAATAAAGTTGTTTCAGCATCCAACGCCGCCATGTCCATTTGAATCCACAGTGTTGTCATCTGGTAGGTCAAAGGCCGCATTTTCAGTTTCAGTGCTTGAATCAGAAAATTCTTGAGAATCAAACATTTTTTGTGCATCTGGGAGTGCATCTGGGAGTGCCTCAATCTCGGAGTTTCTTAACTCGTATGCATTTTGTTCTCCAATTTCTGACAGACTCTCTGGTGGTTCAAACAGATTTTCTGTTAGGTGGGACGTAACCCTCCATCTCTGCATCAAGATCTTTAAGAAAGCAATTGATCTTATGCACCCTTTTGGAAATCTTCCTTGGTGTTTTAAAAAGATCAAATTTTTTATCTTTTTGAATCATTGTGTTAGAGCTTTTTTAAAAGAGGCTGCTAAGTTTAAACCTGCGTGTTATCACCTATTCTGTCTACAGTCACATGGATATGTTCAGACTTGCCTTTTTTTCTCTGTATTGAATTTTTCAAAGCCACAACAAAAGCTGAAGTGGGATTTGAACCCAAGTCTCTGCTTTTAACACAGAAAGCACTTTTTTTTTCTCTCTCTCTCTAACAATGGGGTGCTAATTGAGACAAAGAAAGAAAGAAAGTCTGTTTTATATTTATTCTAACAAATGTTTTGTGCCAACATCGCATTTTAAAAGTTTTATTTTCAGGCTGCATTCTTGTATTTTACTAAAGAAAACACATTTTAAAAAAACAACTAGCGCAAGTTTCTGTTGCTATCATAGCTTTATTTTTAACAATTAGCTCTAAATAGATTGGAATACACATCTTTCACTAAAAGCAATGAGGCACTGATTTGTGAGAAAAAAGTTCAGACAGTGAAAAAATACCTTTTTGTTCTCTATTTTATTATACTGATTCTGGGTTATACTGTAGAAGCCTTATTGGAAGCAGTCACTTGAATTCCAGAATCAGACATTCTGCTTCCAGTGATGTCAGCATAAACTGGTAGGATTCACTTGTATTTTGGGGGTCAAACACCCTGTTTCCGCTGATGTCATCAGAAAGTGGCAGGGGTAATTTCCGACGATGTAGTGGAGGGGAGGGAGCATGGTCTAACCTGGAAGTGAGCGCTGATTGGCTGACATCATCCTTAGGGAAAGTGTGGTTGGTGGTAGGAGGGGGTGTTCCTGGGGACAGTGGTGGATGGGACTTGGGTGGAGCTAACCCATTCATTTCTATGAGAGGGGTAGGGTGTGAGCATGACCTAAATCAGAAGTGAATGCTGATTGGCTGATGTCATCCTTAGGGAGTGTGTGGTTGGAGGTGGAAGGGGGGTGTTCCTGGGGATAGTGGTGGGTGGGGCTTGGGTAGAGCTAACTCCTTTTATTTCTAAGACAAGGGGTGGGGTGTGGGTGTGGCCTAACCTGGAAGTAAATGCTGATTGCCTGACATCATCCTTATGTCACCTGTCAATCAGTTTGACAAATGTTGTACCCATTATTCTACTCACAGATTTTAACCTAGGAAAATTAAACAAACAAAGATTCCTTATTGTCCCTCCAGTCCAGTCCCAACATGTAGGTAGTCACGCCTCACCAGCAGCTAGGAGACTGAGCATATCAACTTCAATGACATCAGCATAGATAGGGAGCTGGTACCTCCCACCAGACTTCATTATCTCAGACTCCAAGCAGCTGGAGAGGTGTGATCCCATAGAAGGGGACTCACTGAAGGAACAACTAAGCAGATAAGCTGAGGGAGTTTGGGGGTTTTAGCCTGGATCTGGCCCTTTAACACAATATGAGGTTACAATAAAGTAAAAAGAAAAAAAAAGACAATAGTGGGTTCAAAGCCCACTAGAGGACAGCAACCTTGGGCCGGAAGGACTGGGGTTTCTAGTCCCACAGGTGCTCCTTGTGGTCTTGGGCAAGCCACTTAACCCTCCATAGCCCATGTTCCCTGTAAAATAGTTATCTCCAGGTTATAATGCCCTGTTCAATGTAATTTCAGTTTGTTCAATGTAAACCGCACTGATGCAGAATAGCGTGGTATATAAGAGAATGTAAATAAATAAATAAATAATCAGCAAAGAAAAGGTAGTGGAAAAAGTCTGCAGACCTTCTGTGCAACAGAACTTTCACACAGGCAACGAAAGCCCTCTGCGAGTCAAGCAGGACTTATTGCAGGTATTTGACCTTGGTAACGGCAGCTCCAAATCCTCTCTTGGAGAGGAGCTGTGTGCTTGTACAGGGCCTGTCACACTTGGCTGGTCTGGGCATTCCCAATGACACTGAAGCTCTACAGGCAGCTGAGCATCAGGACGGGGGTAATTGGCGGTTCCTTCCAGCTCTGTCAGTGGGTTCTCTGGTGGAAGGAAGTCGCAGATTTGTAGACAGCGGGGTATACGGCGGCTGGCTGCCACTGAGCATGGGAACCGGTGCCGTTTTGTTTGCTGTGTGTTTTTCTGATTCCTGCAAGTTTCAGGGATTTGTAAAACAAACCTCTGGGGTGGATTTCAGATGCTCGGGAGACTCCTTTGCATTTTATTGTTTTTCTTAGCCCTTTACCTTATTTTATTTTACTTTATTTCTTTCTCCCCAAGTTCACATGCAAAAAAAAAAAGGAACACCCTGCACTCAGGTAAGGGCAGTGTGCTACATCAGTACAGAATGCTGTTGGACTGCTCTGGAGAGCACAGAGCTCATCATACCCTACAAGCCAATCTGCCACACATGTGGGCGCACACAGGAGCTTAGTTTCAGCAGCAGACGTCTGCCATGGTTGTGAGGTAGAGTGCCGGTCAACAGAGAAAGGCCTCCAAGAGAGAAGGTCAGACCAGGTTGAGGGATCCTCAGAGGATTCACCCCTGTGAGAATAATGCTTGCCCACAACTGGAGCAAGGGCAGTGCCCAGCTCAGGGAGCAAGTCAGAGTCATCCTCCTCCCTGATTAGAGCCTAAGAATACACAGTGGACTCTCCAGACCCTCCTCTTCTCTGGATTCATCTGCATCTGGCCTCCTGGGGGACTTTTCTCTGGAGTTTGTCCTCCTCATGCATAAGGCTTTTTGTTTGAGGAAGCATGGGGAGGAGGGACTGATGGGATCCCAGGAGAGAGTTAAGAATAGAGGGTGGCCCATGATCCTTAAGAATGATGGGGTGGAGGGTGAACCTGGTTCTAGCCAGCAGAGGTTCGGCAATGGCCCTTGGGGAGACAAGGGGTCAGCCCACTCAGAGGAAGGGGCTGACTCTGAGGCTGATGCTGATGTGGGAGCCGATGAAGCAGAGCTCGAAGAAGGTGAAATACTCCAAGGGGAGGAGTCTTGCATTGTCTGCATTTTTTTGGAGAGAAGAACTGGCGACCTTGATCTCTCATTCGTTAAAGACTCTAAATATGGTGGCAGAGGCTCCGCTGGAAGAGGTTGACCTGGAGGATCCTCTATTCCAGTCCATCAGGAAGCCACAGATGGTGTTCCCCTTGCACCAAGTGATCCAACAGATGATCCATGATGAGTAGGATGTCCCAGAAGCCATGCTAAAGGGGATGCAGACCATGGACCATCTTTATCCACTACCAGATCTGGATAGAGATTTTGCACTCCCCTAAGGTGGATGCAGCGGTTTCAGCGATGATGGAAAAAAACATGATTCCTGTGTAGGGCAGTTCAGCCCTCAGGGACATTCAGGATAGAAAGATTGAGACCCTCCTCAAGCAAGCATTTGACATCAATGCTTTGTCATTGCAGGTGTCGGTGTGTGGTGCCTGTCTGGCAGGGGCCTGTTTGCAATGGGTGCAAGGGGTCTTAGAGTAAATGGGGAGCTCACAGCTGCACCTGTCAGAGGTGGCTAAGTTAGAATCTGGGACGGCGTATTTGGTGGATGTTTTTTATGATATGATTTGAGGCTTGTCAAAAAGTATGGCCTTGGTAGTGGCTGTTCTTTGCTATCTGTCGCTCAAAAACTGGTCGGCAGATGTCTACTCTGAGTCACGTTTAAGCAAGCTTCCCTTCAGTGGTAAGCTCTTATTTGGGGACGATTTGGACAAATTAGTGAAAGATTTGGGTGAGTCAAAAGGGGACGGCTTCCCGAGGATAAGTAGAAGCTGGGCCGTTCATTGGCCTCTGTGAGGGGATAGCCTAAAGATGTGTTTTGCGCACTACCAGAGGAGCCATTTTCCAGCCCAGGGTCAGGCCTTTTGAGGATTTTGAGGAACTGGCAGGGGTTTTTACCTCCCCCCCCCTCCTCGTCTGCTCAAATATCACAATGAGACTAGAGTGATCCAGGGCGGAGCAGTTGCCATGGGGTATCGACTGCAGGACTTTTATCCTACCTGGGCTCAAATCATCTCCAACCAGAGGGTGTTACAGATCATCCGAGATGGGTACATGTGGAGTTTGCTTGACTTCTTGTGGACACTTTTTAAAATTTGCATGCAAGGCCCCCCAGAAACTCAGGGCCATGTGGGAAATGCTCTGCCATCTTTTAGACCTGCAAGCAGTAGTTCAAGTACCAGACAAACAGTGCAGATATGATTGATACTCCATTTACTTCATTGTCACCAAGAAGGATGAGTCTTTCAGGCCCATCTTGGAGCTCAAGCAGGTAAATCAGGTGAAATCCAAGGAGGAAAGTGAACAGTTCACTCTGCAAGAGTGATCGCCTTCCTGCAAAGTCTTGGCTGGATGATAAACTTTGCCAAGAGTCATCTGCAACCGTCACAGGATTTGGTGTATCTGGGGACCCAGTTTCAGAAAAGAGAAGGCCGGGTGTCCTTGCCATTGGACTGGATGCATGTCCTGCAGGGGCAATTCTGGAAATTTCTCCAGATGCAGGTGCCAACTGCATGGCCTTATCTGCAGGTGTTAGGGTCCATGGCGACATCCATCAAGCCGATCCCTTGAGCTCGGGCCCACATGAGACTGCTACAGAGGTCATTGTTGCGGGGGTTTTCAGTGCAACTCCATCTACTTTCTTGCATACTGCCTTGCCCAAAGAAGGTGGAATCTCAATCTGGTATTATCAAGTTGGTGGTGGGGTTGCACTCTATGTTAGAAAAAGCATTGAGTCACAAAGAATTAAGTTTTGCAGGAAAAAAAAATTCACTGTAGAATCTCTATGGATTGAAATTCCAAGTAAAAAGGTGAAGGGGAAGGCTATGGCAGTGGGTGTGTACTATCGACCCAGGGCCTGCCCGTCCATTGATCAAGAATGTTTTTTGCACAGGGCCCCGCATTTCAGGGGACCCTGCGCAAAAAACATTCTGCATCAATCCAAGTAGATTAAAAAAAATGGCTGCTGCTGCCGCTGCTGCCGTGGCAACGGCAGTATCAAGCGTCCCGCCTCAGGGGCCCCCCTGCCCGGCAGAGCCTCCCTGCAGCATCAGTTCCCGAGTCCCAAAGCACGAGCTTTCAGAGCCGCGAAGGGAGAGCTTCTCTGACCTCTCGCGGCTCTGTTAAGCCCACCGGGGCTCATGGGAAATCCCATGAGCCCTGGCAGGATTAACAGAGCTGCGAGAAAGGGAAACTCTCACGGCTCTGAAAGCCCGCGCTTTGGGACTCGGAAGCTGATGCAGGGAGGCTCTGCCGGGCAGGGGGGGGGGGGGCCCACAGAATGCTTGATTCTGCCGCTGCCATGGCGGCAGCGGCAGCAGCAGCCAGTTTGTTTTTTTTTTAAATCTACCTGGGCTGATGGGGGGAGGGGGGTTAGGACTGGTAATGGGCTATGTGGGGGGCTAAGACTGGAAGTGGGCTGATGGGGGATTTAGGACTAGTAATGGGCTATGGGGTGCTAAGACTGGAAATGGGCTGATGGGGCAGGGTTAGGACTGGTAATGGACTATGGGGGGGGCTAAGACTGGAAATGGGCTGATGGGGGGGAAGGACTGGAAATGGGCTGATGGGGGGGTTAGGACGTAATGGGCAATGGGGGGCTAAAACTGGAAATGGGCTGATGGGGTTAGGACTAGTAATGGGCTATTGGGGGGCTAGGAATGGAAGTGGGCTGATGGGGGGCTTAGGACTGGTAAAGGGTTATGGGGGGGCTTAGGACTGGTAATGGGCGATGGGGGGGCTAGGACTGGTAATGGACTGGGAGGGTTGCTAGGACTGGAAATGGGCTGAGTGGAAGGAGGGCTTGAACTGAAAATAGCTGATGGGGACGGGGGCTTGGAATGGAAATGGGCTGAGTGGAAGGGGGGCTTGAACTGCAAATAGCTGATGGGGAGGGGGGCTTGGAATGGAAATGGGCTGTGAGGGGAGGGAGCTAGTACTGGAAATGGGCTGAGTGGGGGTGTCTAGGACAGGAAATGGGCTGATGGAGGGGCTAGGATAGGACTGGAAATGGGCTGATTGGGGGTGCTAAGATTGGAAATGGGCTGTGGTGGGGGCTTGGGTTGAAATGGACTCATGGAGGGGCTAGAACTTGAAGTAGGCTCATGGTGGGCATGGATTGGAAATGGGCTGAGTGGAGGGGAGCTAGGATTTGACATGGGCTGATGGTGGGGCTAGGAAAGGACTAGAAATTGGCTGATGGGGGTGGAATTGGAAATGAGCTAATGGAGGGACTTGGATAGGACTGGAAATTGGCTGATGGTGGGGCTAGGATAGGATTGGAAATGGGCTTATGGGGGGCTAGGACTGGAATTGGGCTTATGGGGGGCTAGGACTGGAAATGGGCTGATGTGGGGACTAGAAGGGAGCGGATGATGGGTGGGGCTGGAACTAGAAGGGAGCTGATGTTGGGGGAGGATTAGAATGGGATGGAGGTGGGAGAGTAAAATGGAGAGGGAAAAAATATTTTGTGTGGGAGGGAAGACAAATCTACAGTTGGCTGGATATTGGGAGAGTAAGTGGGGATTGAGGATGGAGGGGTAAAATTTGAGTGGATGAAATAGGAATGAGGAAAGAGCAAAAGGAGAAAGATTAGTATGTTAAAGCAGATGTAGAAAGAGAATGGAAAAAAAAAATAGAAGAGAGAAGAAAGGAGAAATGGACAGCAGACGATGGAGAGTTAGCAGAAGACACGAAGAAACCAGAAGAAAGTGGCTGGAGCAATTGCAACTGAAAAAAAAATGCACAAAAGGTAGAAAAGTATCTCTATTTTGAATTTATTAACTGGAATATGTCAGCTCTTGGAAATGTGCATTATTAACGTCTGCGCTTTGTTTAGTACAAGAGGAAATTAATTTATAGTTTTATTTCTACAGTGTTGTTGTACATTCCAAGTTTGGCTTTTGGGGTTCCCAGTTTAATTATTGTCTTCCTGTTTCTAAATTGTGATTCCTTGTTTGGTGATGGTCTATATTCTGCATGTGTAACTGAGCTGAGGTATTCTGTTTATGTAATTCCTATTTGAAATTGCCACTTGTTCTCTTTCCCCAGTAGGTCATGTATTCTTATTCTCTGAAATGTATTGGTTTAATATTTGCAGTGTTGCCTTTTGATAGGTAGAGTATGGTGTTTTGTGAGTCCTGGTAGTGCTGTTATGATACGGCGGGTTTGCTATGGGTTTTAAATGGGCAGTGTTTGTAGTAGTTCCTAATGTGCCTGATGGTTGGCACTGGATTATAGTAATGTAGAAATCTTTTAGTCTTTCTTTATCCATACACTCATTAAGAGGCATGTTTACTAAAAGTTAGTGTATTGTAACATTATGCAAATATCTATGCAAATAGTGCCCCTTATGCAAATGAGGCCCCGCACCCACCTTGGGCCGCCCCTGTATCGACCACCTGGCCAGAGTGAACAAATGGATGATGAAATGCTCAAAGAAATCAAGGAGGCTAACAAAAGTTACAGTACAGTAATAACAATGGGTGATTTTAATTACCCTGGTATTGACTGGATCAGTGTCATGGTAGGACATGCTAAGGAGTTTAAGTTTCTAGATGAAGGAAATGACTGTTTCTTAGAACAGCTGGTTCATGAACAGATCAGAGGGGAAGCCATTCTGGACCTAGTCCTTAGTGGAACACAAGATCTGGTGCAAGAGATAAGGATAAAATCCCACTAGAGGACAGCAACCTTGGGCCGGAAGGACTGGGGTTTCTAGTCCCACAGGTGCTCCTTGTGGTCTTGGGCAAGCCACTTAACCCTCCATAGCCCATGTTCCCTATAAAATAGTTATCTCCAAGTTATAATGCCCTGTTCAATGTAATGTCAGTTTGTTCAATGTAAACCGCACTGATGTGGAATAGCACGGTATATAAGAGATGTAAATAAATAAATACGGGTGTTGGGGCCACTTGACAATAGTGATCATAGTGATCATAGCATGATCACATTTGATTTAATAAATGGAGGAAGGATGGTTAGGAAATCCACTGTACTACCTTTTAACTTTCAAAAGGGAGACCAAGATAAAATGAGGAAAATAGTTAAGAAAAAACTACAAGAAGCAGCTGCAAAGATTAAAGATTTATATCAAACATGGATATTGTTTAAAAATACTATCTTGGAAGCCCAGACCAGCTGTATTCCATGCTTTAAGAAAAGTGAAAGGAAGTCCAAATAACTTCTAGCATGGTTTAAAGGTGAGGTCAGAAAGGATGTTGTTGCTCTTAGCGGGCATAGCACTGGAGGCGCCACAATGCATCCCACTAATGATGTGTGGGGAATGCCCTCTGCCCCCTTCCCAGCTCCAGGCCTGCCAATCCTGCTGCATCAGGGAAGTTATCCACCTCTTTTACTTTTGTGCTTAGCGTGTCTCTTTCATGCTCAGCACATTTCCTGAAAAGTAAAGAAACAAAACAACAATAATGTAATACCACAGAACATTCTTAACTCACATTTGCACTCCCACTCCACTCACATGCAGTAACTGATGCTCCTCTGTCACTTCCTCCAACTGGCCAGTGATTGTTGCAGCCTCAATATGAGAAGAATGCATCCTAAAAAGCAGTGGCGTAAGTTACAATGAGGGACCCCCAAGCAAAGGTTTGTCGAGGACCCTCATTGTCACAGCGGTGATACGCTCCCCCATGCAGGTCCCCTCTTCATGCGGTGGCCCTCCCCTCCCCATGCTGCAGCAGTGGTGGTGTCAGTACTGTGCCAAACTTTATCATGTTTGCCATGCTGCTCCACTCTTATAAATTCACTGCAGACCTGGCAGCTGTTCCCCACCAGGCCGAAGTCTCGCGGGGTGGATGTTATCGTGAGACTTTAGCCCAGCAAGGAACAGCTGCAGGGCCTGCGCAAACTTACAAGCAGCACTGTGTGGGCCTCCTTTCTGCCCAGACCCTCCTCCCGCATTGCAGGGGCTGCTAGGGTAGAATTTATGCCAGTGCTAAAAAGTGATAAATGAAAACCTTTGCTTCGTGACTACCACAAACTGAAATATTTTAGCAGCAATGCATCTAAATGCTGAAACAGATGACTGTTTCCAACTAACCTCACCAACAGATATGCCCTTACATTACACAAAGGCCAAGCAGGAACCTCGTTCACCCCATGTACACTACCCGTGCTCCCTTATCATCAGGGTCTTGGATCTTACCAATCAGTTCTCACTCATAAGTATATGCTCAGGAAGTCCACTCTGAGAACCAAACTTTCTTGAACTGGCCACCAGCTCCCCCTCTCAAAAGGTACTTAAAAAGCAAGGCAGAGGCAGATTTAGAAAGTGCCACTAGATGTACTGGCAACAACTGAAATGACAATTGAATACCCACCTTAGCCAATAGCAATCTTAATCCATATTTCCTAAGGCCACTGCACTATCAAAGGAAGCGTACTGAACGGTCCACAAGTCTCTGGGCAAATAATCATGAACTGACCCTCCTGGCAGGTAAGAAAGATTATGGATCAATGAAACTTACAAGCTTATAGTATGCAAATAACTTCTAAAGATGAGAGGAATAAACTTGGAAACGATCTTACTGCAAAAAGACCCGCTGTTCTCTTCTATTAATTTCTATCTTCAATTTCTTTGCTGCAATGTCATGCAAACATTACATTAATACTGAATTCACCACCCTCATTCTTCAAACCCCCTTTACAAGAAACAAAAACAACCTCAAAACCAGCCTCTAAAATCAGAACACCCCTTCTGTTCTGCTACACTGCCAACTACGGCTTACTCTTCTGGAATCGGACAGAGGTAGGAACCTTCTCCCATGCACTTTCCCCTCTCACCAGTTTCCCTTCTGGCAGCAGCCGCTCTGCACAAGCTTGAATTTGCAATCAGGAAAAGGGCAGTTGCAAACATTTTACTTCCCTCCAGTCCCTCCCCAGACTAGATCAGATGACCCCTCCCCCCCAAATATCAAAAGGCGTGCCCCCCTAATGCTGCCATGCTTACCAGATTCCACCCCTGCCGCTCTTCCCCATTGGTGTTATCTGCGTCAGCCATAAATGAATATCTTGAGTACTCCAAGGCTATTCTTTTACATCTTGTCTCAAAATTTCTCATCATAATTTTACGAACGCTATCACTCAAGAGTTTGAGAGGCCTCCAAAATAAAGCCTACATATTCCAACAAAACTCCATATTGATCCAGCTAGTACGTATATTCCTCATACACTGACTAAGCATAGAAAGACCCAATGCAATTTTTTTTTAATTCTGCATACTTTTATCCTGCTTCCTCTCCTTTTTTATTTTTGAATCATCCCTCCACCTCCTACCTTCCATCAGTCAGAAAATATCCAAATATTCCATTTCCCTGTCTTATGCTTTAAAGATCATGGAACAACTTACCATAGCTCTGAAAGTGCCACTAAGGAAGGCATCCCATGCTTAGCCCCACTTGTACGTCCTGATGCTTCAACTACTGAGGCCCTACTTCATAAAGATAATGAATCAAAAGAATTGGATATGGAAGAAGATCTCAAACAGCCCTTTCCCTTACTCTTTTTTCTTCCCTTTCCTCTTCCCCTTCTTCTCTCTTTTCTGACTCCTCGCATCCCCAGACTGCTGCTGTCCCATTCCTAGAAACGTTTTACCTGCTGTCTCCTTTGACATCCCAAGAGCCCCTGATGCCCCATGAGGAGGGACCTGCTATCACACTCCCTCAGACAGACATTCTATCCAATCTACTCCCCTGATTCTCTATCAGCTGTGCAACAAGACCAACTAAAAGGATCCCTATCGAACCCAGTTACACCTTCATACTTGCCACCAAACCAGAGTTCTCCTGAAACATCTATAGCCCATCAAGTATATATATATATCTGATGGAAGAAAAGGTGAACCAGCTCCACTCCTTCCACTTCCATCTCCAGATGAAAAGAGATGGACCCATCCAAAACATCTAGATTTAAAATCCTTCCCAAAGCCAGATGCTCATTGCCCTGATTGAAAAATCAAGTCTGTTTCGATTCTTAATCCCAAGTGACACCAGCACTGCATTTTCCCTGCCCCCTAGAGGCTCCTCCTCAGGGTACTGCCTCAGTTTGCCCTATAGTTTGCTCAGTCTTCTATGCACCATATCTTCCACCATGACCCCAGTCGCATGCTATGCATGTACTGGAAGCCCCACTTCTATTTCTTCTTCATTCGTCAATGCAGGCATATCAAGGCCTTCCTGCTGCCATGGCATACAATCTGTTCCTGCTGAGCCCACATCTGCCTCCACCATCAGCAGAACCTCTCCCTCTCAGCAGCAGAAGATACACTTTCCTCATAGTCTTGCACACTCGCATAAAGAAGGGGAATTTTACCTGTGGCCCCTCTGATGGTCCCTCAACACCATTAATGGTGCTTTAGGGCTGGCTCCCCACTGCCAGATATGAAGCCTTCTGCCTGGATTTGGACACTGCAAGAAGTGAAGCCTTTCAAAAAGGAGGTACTTCCTTTTGTTTCAGACTCTGAACTATCTGCTTTTTTGGGCTCATACTTGCCCTTCTCTTGAGGACTCCAAATAAGAATAATTATTATTATGGCTATTTATTATTATTTTTAGTCCAAGTTTATTTGATTGCTATTATTATTAGTAACATGCTGCCACAACCAGGTATTTTATTTATTTATTTATTTAGCTGCATTTATATCCCGTTTTTCACCGGGTCAAAGCAGTTGGGGGATACATTTAACACAAGGGGATATGAGACACATACACTAATACTTACAGGGAACATGGGCAATGGAGGGTTAAGTGGCTTGCCCAAGACCACAAGGAGCACCTGTGGGACTAGAAACCCCAGTCCTTCCGGCCCAAGGTTGCTGTCCTCTAGTGGGATTTGAACCACCAACCTTCTGGCCTGTAGTACCTTGTCCCAACCACTAGGCCACTCCTCCCTCTAAACAGGTATAAAGACAAAAGAAAGAAACATAAACAATATATCCTTTTGCCTAAACGCACAGAAGCATATGTCAAGTTACAATATAGTTCAGGACAACTCACATACTCATATAGCTGCATTGTATCAGGGAATAGCTGCAATGATCCCAGTTCCAGAAAGAATGAACTGATAGCATGCTTCTTTCATCTAGATCTATCCCTTTTATGCTCCTTACCTCCTAGTGCCACCTTAGTGGGGGCAGGAAAAGGGTGACTTCATCCCAGCATGCACTTATTTATTTATGTATTTATTTATTAAACAGGTTTTGATATACCATTTTTCTACCTATCAAAACAATTTACATTTAACTGTGAGAATACAATTAACTTTTTGAATACAATGAGCTTATGCATATAACTGGAAGATATAAAACTTATAAACACATTGAAGCCAATTCTAAGTTTGCATCCCTGTGGGAGCAGAATCACATCACAGTGGCTGGACATCTGTGAGGTGCCTTGATTCAGGCACCCCAGACGTCCAGCCACTTGCCTGGCTAATTCAGTCAGGCTACCTCATGGAGCCGCAGTGCCATGGCATCTCATCGCCATAGCACCGCAACTGCGTGAAGGAGCTGCGATCATCGGAGGCATTGTTGTAGGCCTGTTCCCCACAGCCCGACCCCTGATTGAGTCTCCCATGGCTGGGGTCAGGTTCCAGGGAAACCCCCACACCTCCTCACCTCCAGCTTGGCCCTTAGTGTCGCTGTCCCTCAATGTCCAGGGGGACTTATTCCACCTCAGAGGTGCGACCCTGGATGTACAGGGCCAACCTCAGAATCGACCCTGTACGTCTGGGGTCGCATCTTCGCCTACCGCCCACCCTTGTTCCTCCCCGACCCACCCCTTCCTGCCCACCAGCAGAGCTAAACGTAGATCGAAATGATCCCCAATATGATTAAACTAAGTTTAAAAACAGGCATTGAAACTATTTACACAGTTGTTAGAGGCTAGAGGAGGGTGTATCAATGACAATGTGCCCTGTCTCCTCTCATATAACTAGGACATCTACAGAGAAGGGCAACAGAAATGTTAAATGATATGAAATGACTTCTCTTTGAAGTTCCCATGAAACAGATGAGGCTTTGCATTTTGGAAACGAGATGGCTGAAAGATTTATAAAATGACGACTGTTATCAATTCCTATAATATTAGATCTAGGAAACACTCTGTGGAACTAAGTGGTAGGAGATTTTTTTTTTATATAAGAAGGGATTTTTTTTTTCAATTAATAGACAATACCTGGTAGTTGTGGAATTTGTTGCAGATCATATGGTTAAAGGTAATAGAGCATCATGGTTAAACAAATGTTCAGACAAGTTTCTGGAGAATAGGATCATTAATCTTTATTAGCCTGGTGGATTTGGGGATCACCAGCAGCTACATCTGGGAATGAGCAACAGGGATGGAATCTTCACTCCATGGACAGGATGCTGAGCTTTATGGACCATTGGATTGACTGAGCATAGCGCATCATAAAATAGTGTCCTTAGAGATATGCTTATCTCTGTTCAATAATATCTACTTGCAAATTAATTGTCCTTCACTTTTTCCCCAACAATTACCCCTCAAGGACAATTTTTACTGTGAATTGGACCCATATTGGGGATACTCTTTCCAGAAAAAGACAAGTTAGTTAATGCCGGTTAAAATATTTTCCTTTGGTTGTCACTCTAGTAAAACATTCTGATTTGCTTTTCTTCCTTCTGATTTCTTTTTGTCTCTTTTTCTCTGCATCCACTGATCTAATAACCTGCTGAATCTACAGATTTATTTTTCTTCCACTACCTCTTCTCTCAGCTATCAGCATGTTCCATCTCTTGGGTTTTATTGTTCGCTTATCTCTTTGTTTTCATTTTTTATAGCATGGGGCCTACCAAATTCTCTGAGAGTAGAGACTTCAATCAGGCTTATTTATTATAGCTATTCTGCTTTCTAAATGTCTTTTTTATGCTTTTTGCTACTATAACTTCCATAGCGCTTGCAAATAGGATTTTGTCACCATTGATCACAGTCTCTGGCAACATATTTACAAGGATTTAATCTAGAGGCAAATAAGTCTATACTGCTTGTTAAGTAGACGTACACTGGTACATTATACTGTATGGTCACATGTATTGCATATCAGTACCAGTTAAGATGCAGTTTAGTATCAAATTAATTTAACCAAGTGTCTTCCAAAAAATGAGTCTCAGCATTTTAATGAAGTTACCAACAATTGTTATGACCCCCCACAACCTTCTTGACCATTGATGATGCTTAAGTAATCAGGAGAGTATATACTTGTTTGTAGAAGAATAATTTAAACTGTAAATGATATCTTCTTTAGGCCACATTTTTGCTTATCGCCTCTTGATAGGATTCCTGTATATAATAAAATGCTGTAGTTTCTGTTCTGCATCTTGAAGCTCAGAAAGTGTTCATCTAAATTATTTGTTTTCTTATTTTCAAGATTTTCAGCTTATTATTGACTTCTTGCCGCACAACATGAAGCAAAGTACACAATTAAAAGGAGGTGTTACCATGTTTATATTTATAGTAAACTTGCTATATTGCCATTCGCTCTACATCATAGTGGTTTACAAATCATTAAAAAATCGAGAAACAAAAGGAGGGGGAAAAAGTGCAAAGTTTCATTTCACAGTAAGAAAGTAAAAGAAAGACTGGCAGGCCATCTATCATATCCTAATCCAAAAACCCCCAAAACCAACCATGACTACACCCCTAACGCCCAGGAAAAGAAATACATTTTTCAACCCTGCCTTGAATTTAGGGAGACATGATTTTAATCGTAAATATTGTGGAATTGAATTACAAAGTAGCTGGCTTAGGCAATAAATAGCAGACTTCTTGTGCATTCAAATGGAGTCCTTGAGGATGTAGGGACAGAAAGTAATTTATTGTTCTGTGAATGGAAGACACAAAAAGGGATGTAAGATATCAACGTCAAATAAATAGCCTGGTTGACTAGTATAAAATGCACTATGAACAAATGTCAACATTTTAAACCCTAAACATGATAGTCTATGAAGAGCAGAGCAACACGGTGATACTTATTAGCATAATTAATAAGCTTCACTGCCTTAGGAAATAATGCAAGATTTTGGCCAAATAACACTTATTAAATGGCAAAACCATGCATCATTTGCCCTCAAAGTATGTTTTTTTTTTACTGCAACGTGAGCTAAATAATAATGAGATGCAAAGCATTGAAATATTGTGCAAATTGAATAATACAGCTTGTGTTTAACCTCACAGGCTGCATTATTCATATAAAGATAATAAGCTAAAATTCTTTCCTCATTCGGAGGATTGGACTGCTAAAGCATAGTCTGATGTTCCCAGGGAGCCTCTTAAAGGAGCTACAACCAAAAAAGAAAAATAAACTCCAACCCTATTGCTCAGTACCCATAGTGGCAAGTTCCCCACCCCCTCAATACCCTATACAGGCTCACATTCCCGATCTGACAATGACTGTGTATTCTAGTGATTGGGCAGCAGGCATCCCCAGTTGCTTCTACCCCATCAGTCACCTGGGTTCAAAATGTCATTGCCAGCCCCCAGTGATAGTTTTGTAATATTAGGAGTTAAGCTGCCAAATAAGGGCTTGTTTTCTATGGTGTATCAGATGGCTAGGAGATATGGGGGGGGAGGGGGGGCCCTCACATGTTTTTAATGTCTAGGGCATTAGGCGGAAGAGGAAAGTAATAATGGGTATCGGGGCTACGACACTCATCCTAACCCCTTTAAAAGTGTTTGGGTCCAACATGGGAGCCGGTCTCTGCAATACTGTGGCTAGGGACCCAAGATATCAATGCTTGATCCAATACAAGCATTGTGGAGCCTGTGTCTTTTGGGGAAACTGCTAGGTATGCATGACCTAGATTGACCACTGTTGGAAACAGGATACTGGGCTTGATGGACCTTGGACTGACCCAGTATGGCATATCTTATGTTCTTATGTTCTTATGCCAGGGATATGTGACTATCTTGACTGCAGCAATGCATATTTGCATTTACCACAGAAATTACTAACCTGTGATACTCATGTACCACAGATTAGTGACTTGCATGGTAAACAGTGAAGTGTTAAATGTGATATCTTACCATAGCCTGGCAACTAACCCCTACCTTGACCCCCAGGGGGTTTAAATAACTTTACTATCTTTATTTATCTTTATTTAAAAACTTATTATACCGCCTAAACCAAGAGGCATGCGGCGGTTTACAATAAAAACAAAGGAGACTACTGAAGAAAGGAAACAGAAAGGAACACCATTTGTTTACAAAAGAGACAGCAATAAAAGAAGAAACAGCACAGCAATAAGCGCAAAAACAGAAGGAAGGGAAACAATAAGCGAAAAACAGAGGAAAACAATAAGCACAGAACAGAGGGAAACAATAAGCGCAGAACAGAGGGAAGGGAAACAATCAGTTGCCAGCAGGAGGAGGAGGAGGAGGAATTGCAAAAGCTGTGCAAAAGAGGTGGGTCTTGAGAGAGGCTTTAAAGGTGCGGAGGGAAGATTCCAGACGTAAGGTTAATGGCAATGAGTTCCAGAGACGAGGACCAAGGAAAAAAAAAAGCAGAGGAACGTGTGGATTCGAGACGAGCCCTAGAAGGAGGTGGAAGAAAAAGGCGATTAGCATGAATCGATCGAAGAGCTCTAGAGGGGCATTGGAAGTGAACCAGATCAGAGAGATAGAGTGGGACACCAGTGTGCAAAGTCCTGTGAACAAAAGTCAGAATCTTATATTGGATACGAAAAGGGATAGGCAACCAGTGTAAATGAATGAGAAGGGGGGTGACATGGGCAGATCGGGATGTATTGGTCAGAAGACGGGCAGCAGTGTGATGAACTAAATAGAAAACCCTAGGTAAGAACGATCAGGTGAAAAAGAAATGGTTTCTTTTACAGTCTCTGAGCCCCTAGATATCACTTTGGTTTACTGAAAAAAAAAATCCATTTAATGCCCTTGGGCTTTTTACTGACATCATAAAAAAACCAAAGCAAAGAAATTAACCTCCCACTTAAAGTAATATACACAAACCAGAATATTGAATTTTAAACCTGAAAATTTCTGTGATAATCTGCACTTATTTTAGAAAAATAGAAATCCTGCACCCTAGTTAATAAGTTCTAGTGGAAAGACCCCTATCGTGTTGGAAGTTTACCAAAACAAACAGAGATTGATGAATGCGAGAAGAGTAGACTGATTTGACTGGGCCTCATTAAATGGCTTCTTATAGTTTGATGTTTGATTGATAGCTAAGCTTGTGTTTCATGCACTTATCTCAAAGTGTACAGCACAAATGTCAAAAAAGATTATAGATTCTGACAGTCACTCTGTAGGCACCCAAAAAACTCCTTCAGTTGTTTTACATAAGACTTCCTGAAATTTTCACTAGACGTCTAAAGAAATCTTCATTTTTTTATTGGTTTGAGCTGTGAGTAATACTCTGTTGGGTACAGCACAGTAAATGGTTCAGTGTCCATCACAAAATTAACAAGGTATTCACTTTTTTTCTCCCATTTTGTGCCTCTTGAAAAATGCTTCCTGAATTCAGGCCAAGGTATTCAGCAGAGTAATACAGATATTTATCATTCGAGAGATAGTTACAATGATATACCAATGCTCCCTAGTTTATATTAAAAGTACTACTGACATCTGCTCCACAGGGAATGTGGAGATGTGTTAAGTCAAATATAACAACCTGACAAAAAACAGAAGTGAGAATGAAGAACAGAAAAATATAGAAAGAAAGAAGGAAGATATTCATAGATTACTTACTTTTAAGTAGTTTCTATTGGCAAGTAAAATAAAATAAAATACATTAAAAATTATCTGAACAGGCTTAATCACATTTCTATAAAATGTATAGGAAAAATACAGTATCAGAATATCTATTTCTGTGCATATAAGTAAATTTTTAATAGGTCCCTAACTAGGCAGTTGAATGAACTGTTGTAGATAGGTGAAATAAGCAGCCTATTTTCAAAGTATTGCTATGCGTACTTCTGAAAACCTGTCTATGGGGGTTATCTTGGAAGCCCTATTTGTGCTTTCAACATCTAAAAACAGGCATAGAGATGTACAGAGATGTCTCCAGAATTTATAATGCTGCTTGTAGTTGTAAATCTGATAGACAAATCCTACCTCTTCTGGAAATTTTGCTTGCTTGCTTGACTCAGCGATAAGAACAAAATTATCACTACTACTACTGATCATTTGTGTAGCGCTACAAGGTGTACACAGCACTGTACAAGCACACATTCCTTGATCATCAAAGCTTACAATCTAATCAAGACAGACAGTTGAGGACAAGGAGACATCTAGGGGAATGGTAAGGAGACTAAGCAGATTAGGATCCAAAGGCAACCTTGAAGAGGTGAGTTTTCAGCCTGGATTTTAAAAGAGCCAGAAATGAAGCATGACTTACAGATTCAGGTAGTTTGTTCCAGGCATAAGGAGCAGCAAAGTGAAAGGATCAAAGCCTGGAGTTGGCTGTAGAAGAGAAGGGCACCGATAGAAGCGATCTGCCAGAAGAGTGGAGTGCCTGAGGAGGGGTGTAGAGAGAGAAGAGAGGAAAGGTAGTGAGGAGCAGCAGAATGAGTCCACTTATAGTCAGTAGGAGAAGTTTGAATTGGATACAGAAATAGATAGGGAGCTAATGAAGTGACTTGAGAAAAGGGGTTATGTGAGCATATCGAGGCTGGCAGAAGATTAGCCGTGCAGCTGTGTTTTGAACAGATTGAAGGGGAGAGAGATGATTCAGAGGGAGACCAGCAAGGAGGAGACTGCAATAGTCAAGACAGAAAGTGACTAAAGAGTAGATAAGTGTCTTAGTAATCTGTTCAAATTTTGCTGATGTTATAGAGAAAGAAATGACAATTTTAGCTATCAGTTGGATGTATGTGGAGAAGGAGGAAACAGGGCCATCCCAAGGGCGCTGCGAGCAGTGCGGTCATACAAGGTGCAAGCACAGAAGGGGCACTGATATCATCACTGGGCTTCTAGGAAGCTCATAAAGAGTGAGTTACTGAATATTGTTGCATGGAGGGGAGCACCAAATTCACTAGTTGCATAGGGAGCATTTCTACCTTGGTATGGCCCTAGAGAGAGGAGTCAAAGATGACCCCAAGGTTGCTAGCTGACAAAACAGGGCGGAGTAGAGCATTATCCACAGAGACAGAGAAAAGAGGAAGGGAGGATGTCGGTTTAGGGGGAAGATAAGAAGCTCAGTTTTGGCCATGTTCAATTTCAAATGGCGATGAGACATCCAAGCAGCAATGCCAGATAAGCAGACAGAAAGCTGGACCTGGATTCCCAGAGAGATTTCAAGTAGATCTGAGAGTCATCAGCATAAAGATGGTACTGAAAACCATGGGAGGAGATGAGTGCACCAAGGGGCTGGGTATAGAGAGAGAACACTTTAACACGTAAACCAGGCAATGATGACACAGAACAGAATGTTGATGATGAAGTTATATAACATTTTAAATAAAGATAAAATACTGTTCTGGAGGGATTCCTAGGGCAGTTAGGCAGTAAAACATATATCTTTACTCATGTACTACTTCAGTCACAAAAGATGGCTTTGACAAGTGATCATGTTCAACAGACTGCAACAAGCAACTCAAGTGACTATGAAACCAAGAATGACAACAATTCAGTGAAAGTACCAGCCAACGAACCAAGAAAGAAAGCCAGAAGACAAAATTGTGTATTCAAAAGGAATGGCTGAAGAACCCAGAATACTGTGACTTGCTAGCTAAACATGATGATCCAAACTACACACAAAGTGTTTATTGTAGTGCTGTGATTAGTGTTACATTTGGTGGTGTTAAAGTTCTGAAATTGCATTGTGAATCACAGAAGCATACTGTAAGTCATTTCTTAAGGTTCGCAGACAATCTAAAATAATACAATATTTTTGGTTAACACACATGATACCTTAACAAGGTAGCATCAGTGGAGTTAGTAAAAACATTTCATAATGTAAAACATTACAGTTATTTGTCAATGGACTGTGGAAACAAAATGGACATTTGTTTATATTCTGATTTTGAAATTGCCTCAAAGATCCAACTTGGAAGAACACAGATGTAATCCTTAGCACACAAATGTCATTGCACCATGTTCCATTGAAATAGCCATCAACAAAATAAGACTTGGAGACAATGGTAACCGAGGCACGGCGAACACAATGCATTACCCCCTCCCACCCCCACCTTTCCACCCCAAAAACTCACAACACTCCATTGTTGGCATAACACCGGTCGCAGCTTTATTAACTTTAAAACACTTTAACAATAATTTCCAAACAATACAATTCCGCCTCTACGACAACAGTAATGACTCACCAGCCATGTGGGTAGCAAAGTAAGGTCATCGCTGTTGCCCCCGCAGCGAGGCTACTGCTAAGATCCTACCATCCCTTCCTCCGGCTTCGCCATATGACTAGCAAAAGCCTCACCGGGGTTATCCGGGCCGGGGGTACCCCACCCCCGCCCAACTAATAGCTACGGCTCCGTACCCCGGACCTCCGGGATCCCGCCGCCCCCCCAGCTGCAACACCCCACTCCCACCACCCAACCCAACAATGGGCGGGAGGGAGGGACGTCGACCTTCCTCAGCCCTGCGCGCCCGAATGAGAGTAGCGCAGGCTCTCCCCCCGCTTCTTTCTCCCTCCTCCTGGCTTCACCTAATGCGATTGGCTCCCGCTGCTGCCACTCCACCGCAGGAGCCAATCGATTTAAATAATGCTGTCTGATCCTCTCGGCATGCCTCTGGCCCCTGCGGCACGAAGGGGATGTCACCCGCCGCCGGCCCGGTTACTGCCGGCCGAACAGGTAGGTCCCCTGCGGCCTTCAAATAACCGAGGCACGGCAGACACAGTGCCTTACCCCCTCCCACCCCCCCTTTCCACCCCAAAAACTCACAACACTCCATTGTTGGCATAACACCGGTCGCAGCTTTGTTAACTTTAAAACACTTTAACAATAATTTCCAAACAATACAATTCCGCCTCTATGACAACAGTAATGACTCACCAGCCATGTGGGTAGCAAAGTAAGGTCATCGCTGTTGCCCCCGCAGCGAGGCTACTGCTAAGGTCCTACCACCCCTTCCTCCGGCTTCGCCATATGACTAGCAAAAGCCTCACCAGGGTTATCCAGGCTGGGGGTACCCCACCCCCGCCCAACTAATAGCTACGGCTCCGGACCCCGGACCTCCGGGATCCCGCCACCAGTTCAGGCAATCCCAAATCCCTGAACTTCCCCCCCCCCCCGAAGCTGCGGCCGGTGCGCCGCCCACCGAAAATCTCCTCCACGGCCTCCTGCCAATCATTGAGGAGCAAGTCTAACCCGATTGGGGATAAATGCACCCCATCTTGGCAGTATAAACCCGCACAAGAAACGTCCACCCAAGGATGTTTAATCTGAAAACCCCCATGATCCACCACCCACCGCCCAATCAGCCGATTAATCTTGGTTAACCCACGGGACCACTGCCGCTGCTCCCAACAAGCTGGCCGTGGAATAATATCAGACCATATTAAAAGGACATCAGGAAACATTCGTAACACATCATCCAAATCCTTTTTTGCAGCCCGAATCAGCTGCTTACATGTCCAAGAACCCAAGTCATTCCTCCCCAGGTGTATCAACAGCAGCTGCGGCCGATCCCTCATATGCCCATGATGACGCAGCAAGGGCAGGAGCTGCACCCAACGCAAGCCCCGTGCGCCCAGCCATAAAACCGCCAGCTCTGCAGGGCCCATCCCTAAATTGGGCCCCATCGGCCGCACCGCTGCTCGCCGCTCTGCCCAATGCACGAAGGAGTGGCCCATCAACCAGCATGTCCAAGGACGCCCATCTGCAACACAAAATAACAGTTAGAAGCCCCCCCATGCCCATCCACAGTCCCCTCACAAACACACGTAACCCTGAAACGCGTGCGAGCGCCAACGGCCGATCCGCTGAATCTCTCCCTGTGGTAAACCCTCCGCCACCGCACTGGTAGCGGCTCCAATCTGGAAGGAATGTGGGGCAAACCCAGCGGGATCAACCCCGACCCGAAGCAACGCCAACCACAGGACCGCAGCAAACTGAAAACGCGTCAACGGGCTCGAATCGTCATGCAAAAGGAACTGACCCTCCCCCGCCAGGCGCACCCCCAAATAGTCCCGAACCGCAGACACAGGGCAGGTCAGGGGGTCCCCTATCGCCCTCAATGCAACCCAGTGCCCACAACCCCGCTGATCTGTTTTAGATCGGGCCAGCAAAATCCGCACCTCCCCATCACCTAGATACACATGCTTCATCTCTAACCCCTCCCCCCGCCGATGCGAAGCCGCCACTAACTCCCCAACTCGGAAGGCACCGAAAAACGCTAGACTAAACGCTGCCCAAAACAGCCTAGTTTCATAAGGCGAAGCAGCCACACCAGGCAACCCCGCAGAAAGTTGCGCCAGCAGCTCATAAGTAACTGGCCGGCGACCATCCCGCGGGGTCAGGTGGGAACGCTCCCATCCTTGAAACAACCTCCGCGTCAGAAAACCCCCACCCTGACAGGCCCAACCCACCGCCCGCGCGAAAAATGAAAATCCCGCCAAACGCGCCCGAACTGATGCTTTGGACACTCCTCTGGCCTTTGCCGCGACCACATACTCCACTAGCAGGTAATCGGGCGCATGCCCCCCTGCCACCCCCGAGTCACCAGAAAGTTGGCCACGTCATCACTTCCCCGCTGATACTTCATCCATGTCGCCGGCACTACCGACCGCCGTAACAGCGTCAGCATCTCCACCGGCCAAGCTGCCATAAGTCCTCCGGGACCTGCGCACCTTCGACGTCCGCAGCTGGTGCCAAAATCCAGAACTGCTCCCACTTAAAATGAGAAAGAGCATCCTCAATACCGTTAGTGCTACCTGGAATATGTCGAGCCCTGACCAGTACATTCAGCCGCAAACACGCCAGTACTACTGCCCTCATCAACGCTGCGACTGGCAAACAATGAGGAGTGTAATTATTTACTACACTAACCACTGCCTCGTTGTCAAAAGACCATAGCACCCTGCGATTACGCAACCTGTCCGGCCACAGCTCCAACACCACTAGGAAAGGAAACAACTCCAAAAACGTGATATTCGCAGTTAAGCCCATTTCCCTCCAAGCCTGCGGCCATGCCGCCGCACACCAAGCTCCCCAAAAGTAAATACCTAGCCCCTGCCTCCTGCTGCATCCGTGAAAAGCTGCAAATCCCCCGTAGAAACCACTGCCTCCATGAACAAAGATGTGCCGTTGAAATCCTGTAAGAACGTGTCCCACACCCCCGAATCTGCCCGCATACTCCGCGACATTCGGATCCGATTATGAGGCTTGACCACCCCTGATGAAGCCGCCGCCAAGCGCAACAGGAACACCCTACCCATGGGTATAACCCTGCAAGCAAACTTCAAAGAGCCAATTAAAGCCTGCAGCTCTCTCAATGTAATCTTGCGCGAGTTCAGCGCGGTGGACACAAGCAACCGCAAACGAACCACCTTCTCGACAGGCAACCGCGCGACCATCGCCACAGAATCTAGCTGTATACCCAAAAAGTTAACGCTCGTCGCCGGACCCTCCGTCTTCTCGCTTGCTAACGGCACCCCCCACTCCTCTGCCAGAGACAAAAATCCATCCAACAACACCTGACATTGCAAAGTCCGTGCCTCACCCACAAACAGAAAGTCGTCCAAATAGTGCACGACATTCGTGCAAGCCACCCTTTGCGTCAATGCCCAATGCAAAAAAGTGCTGAACATCTCAAAGTAGGCACAAGAAATCGAACATCCCATCGACATACATTTGTCAAAATACCAGCCTCCGTCAAAACGAAATCCCAACAGCGGAAAGGACGACGGGTGCACTGGCAGTAACCGAAATGCCGATTCAATGTCTACTTTGGCCATCAGGCTCCCTGCTCCACAATGCCGCAACAAATCCACCGCCATGTCAAAGGAAGCATAACGCACCGTACACCATTGCTGCGGAATGTGATCATTGACCGACAATCCAACCGGGAAGGATAGGTTGTGGATTAGCCTGTACTTCCCCAGCTCCTTCTTCGGAACAATACCCAAAGGAGACACTACCAAATTCTCAAACGGCCGACAGGGAAACGGGCCAGCCACCCTACCCAGATCCCGCTCCTTAGCCAATTTCGCCCGCACTACCTGGGGTAAACGTCGCACGGAAACCGCGTTATCCACCCGCCCCGACCAAACAGATCCTATCACCGGAATAGGAAAACCATCCCTGAATCCACCCTCAAGCACCTCCCGAGCACGCCTACGTGGATACAACCGGAGCCAAGGCTGCAAAGCATCCAGCCGAATCGGCGTAGGAGCTCGCCCCCGCACCTCCGCACTATTTGGAACCCGACAGGGTAGGGGCGGCGGGGACCCGCTTCGTATACTTAAGGGCAGAATGCCCCCCACTGCAGATGGAACAGGCGTGCCGAAACCTGCAGTCGGGAAAAGGACAAGACGACTTATTGAATCGCCAGCACAGGTCCTCAACACCTTCTCCTCCCAATTTCTGCCCCCCAAGCACCCCATCCCGAAAGGAACACCCCTTTCCCAGTTTACCCGCCCCAACCCCTTTCGCACCCCCGTGTCCACTCGCACCCCCAACTCCCCCAGTCCTGGCAGCCATTTGGGTCAACCACAAACTAATGTCCTGCGTCCCCCAAGACAACAATTTGTTCTCTTCCATCTTATCCCGAAACATTTCGTCATAGTTGAGCCAGGTCCAACCATCATGTGTCTGCGCCGCTTCCAAGATCGAATCAGCATACGCCATAAGCATTCCGTATTGCTCTGGAAAATGATGACCCCATACACTGGCTAGCCGCAGGAACGCTCGTCCAATTCACGACATTACGGGAAGCTCTCTTGACCCGGCCCGCCTTCTTGTCCTCCTTCCTTTTCTTGCGACTCTCACCCGACCTCCGTCTCCCTTCCAACAACCGAAATATGTCAATGTATTTTCTCTTCCGAATCTTCCGGCGCAACGCCCGCGGCACTCCCTCCCACAACTCCGAAAAGGATGCCAATGTCGGAACATATCCACTCCCCCTGCACCCCAGTGGCTCTGTCCCCCGCTGCCCGCCCCTCAGCATCCGCTGACGAAGTGTCAGACGACGACTCACTGGACGAAGAGGATGAAGTGTCTCCCCTACGATGTCGCCGACAAGCATGCCTCCGCTTCTTCCGTGCCTTACCCCCTCCCACCCATACCCAGCCCCCTGCTCTGCTCCCCACCCCTCACATCCCCGGTAGTCAACTCACCAGCACACTCCACCACAGCACTGGCCACATTGGTCCCCTCTTGTTGATCTGTGCGCGCAGGCCCCTGCTCCCTCCGCACTCCTGCCGTACGCTCACTTCCCGCTGCCATTCGTATAGGTGGCCCGTCCGACTCAGTCGCTGCTCCACTTGGACTTCCCACGCCGTATCCGCCAGGCAACTGCCAAGTCGCCGCCACCTGAGAAGGAATGTAAGGAAACACAGAGGGGGGGGCCACCCCAGCCCAAGAGGGCTGCCATGCCCCCAGCCAGTCTGCCCGGGATGTACCCTGCCCCCTTCCCCTCCAATAATCCCAAGCCACGGATCCACTCGCCTGACACAAACCTCTGGTACCGCCCATCCCAAAACTCCCCGCCTGGTTACACAATCCCGCCGGGACGCCCCCAACAGCCCCCCCCCCCAACCTCACTACCCCACCATAACCCAGCACCAAGCCCCTACTCGGTTCCCCCTGTGCGCTCATCAACTGACACAACCCCATCTGAATTAAGGCACAATCCCCCGCGGGTCCCACCAACAGCTAATCCTTGTCCAGTACCCGGGGAATGAGTAGCCCCGACTTGTCCCCTGCCCCCTGAGGTAGCCCTTGCCCTCGCCCCTCTCCTTCCCCGAGGTCCACCTGCCCGAGGGACACCCCCGCAGGAGTTATAGGAACTCCTTCCACTCTCCCCCTCCTCACCCCACCGCGCAAGGCTCCACTCTCCCTCCGAGGAGTACTGGCAGAGCACTGCCTGGAAACCCCCACTCACTCCTTCCTACGCCCCTGTTAGTTTTAGCCGGCATCACTGCCCCCCCCTGCACAGAGGCTTACCGCACTCTCCACGTGTTCTGCAACTGCGAGCAGCCGCCGAATCACCTCAGCCGTTTCAATCGCCGCAGACGGTGTCCTACCGCTCCGCACAAAATCCGCACAAAATCCGCACCAACAGGACCGACAAAACCGCGCTGCACAGCTACCTGCAACAAACACAGAAAATAAGGCAATAACAATATAATGCCGCGCTCACAAGACGACGTCGACCTTCCTCAGCCCTGCGCACCCGAATGAGAGTAGCGCAGGCTCTCCCCCCGCTTCTTTCTCCCTCCTCCTGGCTTCACCTAATGCGATTTGCTCCCGCTGCCGCCGCTCCACCGCGGGAGCCAATCGATTTAAATAATGCTGTCTGATTCTCCTGGCATGCCTCCGGCCCCCGCGGCACGAAGGGGACGTCACCCGCCGCCGGCCCAGTTACTGCCGGCCGAACAGGTAGGTCCCCTGCGGCCTTCAAATTCCCTTCTTCCGTTTCTGTTTCAGTGATGCCTCCAATAAAGGAAACAAAGTTTTCTACTTTAGCAATGAGAATATTTGATGTAAAAAAGATGTGCAAGACTATTTCCTATATTTTTATGAGTAACACAATGAAATACCTGAGTTAGTTGCAAAGTCTTTCATTAAGCTATTGAGTCTATAGGACTGAATCTCCGGAATATGGTCACGTATGAGGCTGACAATGCATCGGTGAATTATGGAACACACTGTTCTGTCTTTCAAAAGCTCTCAAATATAAAAGGAAAAATTATCAAGGTGAATTGTAACTGTCACATCTTGCACAACACTGCAAAATACAGCTCTAAGAAAATTAGCTATGATGTAGAGACATTAGTCATCAAGGTATTTAACCATATTTCTACAAGTGCAAAGAAATTGACTGTTTTAAAAGAATGTTTTGATTTTGTAGAAACTACTGCCAAATCTTGCATCAGATCCATGTAAGATGTCTGAGTTTATTTGCATCAGTTGATTAGCTTTTACTGAACTGGGATGCTATAAAAACCTACTTCCTGCAAATAGGTCCTGAGGATAGTGATAAGATAATTGGTCACTCATATCAGACCAATGAGATGGACAAAGCAAAACACTAACGATGACAGTGTTATTTATATTTTTATCACTCACTACTCTCAGTATTCCAAAAGGCCATACTTACTTTTGAAAAGAGCACTATTCAAGCCACTAATGGATAGATTGAGGATTGAGTTGAAGAGTAGGCACAAAGATGAATTCTTTGGCTTCAAGGCTGGACAAGCAATGCGTCACCTTGAGAAAGGGCGGTCTGAAAAATTTAGAACAGAAGCATTAAACGTTTATTCAAGGGCTTTGGCATACCTTCAAAAATGGTTTGATTTTAATAAATCACCTTTTAGGAAGTTTGCCTGCCTTTCACTTGAGAAGGATTTGCCCTCCATCGAAGATCTGTCCAGTTTAAGTGAACTGTTTGGCATTGAAGAACAAACTCCACATGGATGATTTATATAGTAAATCACTGCTTTTATGCATAGCAGCTACAGCATTAAATGAAAGCCAAGAAGGACTACCGTAACAAGTGCTAATAAATGGAGCACATTTCTTCAAAACACAGACGTGCCAAATTTGAAAAAGATTGCACAACATGCCTTTTGTCGTGAAGTACAGGGTTCAGAACCAAGGGAGGCAGAGGATTCACTGCAAAGTGAAACCAGAACTGTCAGTGCTGAAACAAGCATGGAGGGTTGGCATGGAAACCCTAAACAAAGAACGTCACAGAGTGTTAGGGAACGCCCATCCCCTGAGCTAGCTCCTGCCTCATCAGGGAAGTGGGAACACCTGGTGGGAGGTGTGGCTCAGCACAACGGAGAAAGAAACTTAGATAAAAAGCCTTTAGTTAAATATAGGACAGAAAGAGAGAAAGAGAAGGAGAAGGAGAAAGTCACAGACATAGTCTCAGATACGGAGACAGAAGGAAAAGGCAGCACAGCAAGCGTGGAGAAAGCTGAAAGAAGGAGAAAACCAGAGAAAGATAGATACTCCGAGGGCAGCCAAGGTCTCTGGCTGAGAGAAGGAAAAAGGGAAAGAAATCCCAATTCCACTCGGAGGAACTTCTCAGAGGAAGAGAGCTGGGGAAGATATTCAAGTCCAGTTCCCAGGGAGCAGTGCTCACCTACAAAAAGCACTGGGGATTTTTACTATCCAAAAAGCAGAGACGTTTACTCTGGGAACCAGAAAAGACAACCACGCTGTGCTCACAACAGACAGCCTGCAGGTAAAGCTTATTTCCCTGATACCAAGCTTTTATTAAAGGGGAAAGAAGAGTTTTACCAACCTTTTTGCAGCCAAGGGAGATTCCTGGGAGAAAGCAATTCTAAAGGCAGACACAGAATTCCCTGTAGCCAAACAGAAGAGGGAAACGTATATCCTTTTAAGTACAGAGGGCTGTGTGCACAGGAAGCCAAACACCCATACTCACAGAGCAGGTTGGGGGAAGGGAACCCGGTAACTGGAACGGAGAGGTTTGCATGGCAGGCAGAAGAACCCTCTCTAAGGGACCTTAAGGAAGAAGGTGATCTTATGCAGTGGGACCCTTCTCAACCCCCTGAGTCCGAAGTGTTTATGGACTGCTCTTATATGGTGGCAGACAATGTGCAGTCCCTTTGCTAATAATACTGGATTTTGCTGAAGGAAGAAAAACAGCCAAAAGAAGTATTTTGGAGGGAAACTGTTTTATTCTTTTGATTCCGTAACAGCTGAAGATAAGCATTATTTAAGTTGCCTATTTTTGTTCAGGAGTATGGTTTCTTTGTAAATATATTCTTTGTTCATGGTCATCAACATCCAACCCCGGGAGGGGCAATAAATCCTAATTTAACCTGAACCACTCGTGCACAACTTGGACTCATTCTTATTACTGGAGGACTACATTACCCAGGAGGCCTTTCCAAAACCTCCATTTAAAGTTCACAGTATAAGAAACACAACTACCCACTTGCCTTGCCCACGCTAAATGCCTCTGGGAGGGTGAGTGGTGACACTTTGCAGTTCCATGCAGCAACGTCTATGTGGAAAGAATGTTTAGTGTTATGAATAATATCTGGACCGATGAACGCAACAGATTGGGTATTAACACTCTCAAAGCCGAATTGTGTATTCATAACATAAACTTGCCATGTTTAAAGTGCTTCAAAAGCATCAAAATGACTAAAGCTCTCCTTCATGCAGTCAGAGCGACCACTAAGTATTCATTCAAATTAATGCAAAGTTATGTTGTTTTTCCTTTTCATTTACATCAAATATAGTATTCTCCCTGCTAGAGGGAAAATCTTCCAAATATTATACTTTTTAATATTTTAGAGGAAGGGAAAGCTTGATGCTTACCCAGCAGAGCTTCTGACACCAACCCAAAGCCCTGTTAGTGTTCTGAGCCCTACTGAGCTACATATTACACTAAGCTGCAAAGAAAGGAGGCCACCACCCTATATAACTTTTGCTGGGGCTCAGCCTGGTACTGATGTCAGGGTCTATTGACATCAGTACCGGAAAAACACTGGAATTAAGACTCTGTGAGAATAATGGTGAATGAAGAGGTTCTGATCACCAGGGGCAGTCCCATTCTGACTGACAAAAAGCAGGATGTGAGGAAAGTGGACAAAGTGTGAAGGTGAAAAACACGAGAATAGCATTGATAAAAGAGGTGAAATCCAAATAAGCCACCTAGAAATCTCAATATTTCGTAATAAAGAATTGTTGGAACCTGTAACGATAACTGGAACATTTTCCTATAGAGGGGAAAAGACCTCAGTTGTATAAACCAAGGCACGTTTAATGTGCACAGCACTATACCTGGTTTCAAAAACAACCATCATTTTTGGTCAGAGAAATCCCTCATTAATATTAGCTATGCTTAACTTATTATTTTTTTGTTGCTTAAATCTGGATTTTGATTTTCTTAAAAAAGAAGACTACAAGGAGATGTAATACTTTTTTAAACCTAGTATGTTCAAAGAATATAACTATTGATGCCAACAATAACCCATCTCGGATATAGACCCTGAGATGAAATTTGGATTGTGTACACAGTGAGTTATAAACACAGTGAATTACCTCACTTTTTAAATTGCTGTGACCTGTGGGTAAAACAAATTGCTTGCCTTTTTGAGATTGTTGGAACTGAAGAGATGGACTATTTTTGGCATAGTTACATTCTTTGCACATATTAGGTGTGCAAGAAATGCAGTCAGAGACCAATAAAATGTACCAGAAAGATATGGAAATGTTTCTAGTTGTGCTGAGTACTGCCACCGGTTTGATGAAGAGGAATTTCCAATTATACCTTGATAAATTGTCTGTGCATGTTATATCCTGTCTGCAAAATGTACAACTTGCCTACTGTAAGTCTGAAAGAGAAGTGGGGGATGGACACCATTATACTATCTATTCTAGTTTGGATATGCAGAGAAAAAAAGTTACATCAGATAAGGGTCGTAAGACCCATCTAATCTGGCCATTTTCATTCCTGGTGCACAATTGATTTGTGACTTTCTAGTCGCTTTTTTCTCTTGTTCTATTACAGCACTGTTTCTACTGAAAGAGGCATGAATCTTGCAGATTCACTGGTCTACAATTTTTTAAACCCTGTCTGCTTCAGCGACAAAATCTGCAAATTCTTATGGATTTTGACGCTCTGAATTAAAACATGACAATTAAACCTGCTGATGGGTTACTGTTCCCACGATATCTAAGCTTTCCCATTTTATGTGTATATATACAGTAATGTTTTGGTAGTAGAGTTTTAATCACAAATTATTGTAAACCTAGGTCTTTTCATATATTTATTTTCGCTATATATATGATCTTGATAATATTTCACATGCCATCTTTGTTTAAAAGTTTAAAAATTAGCCAAAAAGTTATTTAAATACAATTTATTTAAAAAGTTAGTATGAAACAGAAAGCAAGAAATGACTATGTATGCATTAGTATTGATTTCAGACCTTATTCTGTGTCTACTCAGTGTTTCTTGGCTTGTCTCTTGTATTCTGTAAATGGAGTATCTCTTGTCACTGTCCAGCAATAGTCTGCAAGTATTCACAGGCTCCATTTGCCTTAACATCTTTTCTCCGTCGATGCAATATCCTGATAAAATCGCTCACCATGCTCATCGCTCACTGCTCTGCAGTTTGGTGGGAAAAAAACAAAATGAAAGTACAAAAAAAGCATCTTTAGTGACATGTTGCAGCCAAGATGTCTGTATGAATTGAGAGGTTTTTCCATCAACTCCCTGTAGTTCTCTGCCTTGTTGTTTCTGAGAAAACCTCTTGCCACTAAGTGGAAGGCTTTCCATGCCGTCCCTTGTCACGTGTGCATGGTTAAATGCATCATCTCAAAGAAGTTTACGAATCTGAGGACCAACGAAGACACCTTCCTTTATCTTAGCTTCACTTAGTCTTGAAATTTTCCCACAGAGATACTTGAAAGCTGGTTTTGTTTTGTCTTTGGCCTTGACAACATTTTTCATTAGACCCAAATTAATGTGTAAGGGCCTTGATTCAACAAGTGGTGGATGCTCTATTGACTGTCGGAGTGGCCAATCTCTCTTGATGTAATGGGAGTCTTTTGCATGACTATCCTATTCACAGAGAAAATGGCAATACTTTGTGTATCCATTCTGCAGACCAAGCAACAGAACAATAACTTTCAAATCACCACAAAGCTGCCACTGATGTTGGTCATAGTTTATGCATCTCAACAGCTGTTTTATATTGTCATAGGTTTCCTTCATATGGACTGTGTGACCAACTGGAATCGATGACAAAACATTGCCATTATGCAGAAAAACTGCTTTAAGACTTGTCTTCGATTAATCAATGAACAGTGAATGATGCTGAGGGCTGCTATCAGACCATTTATGTTGTTGCAGGCTACAAAATCAGCTTCCATGAAGAAGAATGTAACAAGATCCTTTTGATGTTCACAGAGCATGGAAACCCTAACATCACTTGACAGAAGATTCCACTGCTGCAGTTGGGAGCCCAATAGCTCTGCCTTACTCGTAGATAGTTCCAAATCCCTAACAAGGTCATTCAGTTCACCTTGTATTATGAGGTGTGGTTCAGAGGAGGAGGATGGTAGAAAATTGGGGTCATGTGACATTGTTGGTTCAGGACCAGAAGTTTGATCCCCATCCTCTTCCTCATCTGACTCAAGTAAAAATGATTCTGGGCCATCAGGAACCAGCAGTCCATCTCCGTGTAGTACTGGGCATATAGCTGTTGGAATATTTGGATAGTGCACAGTCCACTTTTTCTTCTTTGACAAACCTTTCCCAACAAGAGGCACTATGCAGAAGTAACAACAGCTAATATGATCTGTCGGCTCTCTCCAAATCATCATCACTGCAAAAGGCATGGATTTCCTTTTTCTATTCAAACACTGGCAAAGATGTTTTGCACAAGTGTTGCAGCATGTGTGGGGCCCAGCTTTTGTCCTGATCTCAAATCAGCCATTGTGAAGATGGTAGACTTTCTTAATCAAAGCAGTTATACTGCATTTTTGTGATGCAAAAGTCACTTCACTACAAATGTAACAAAAGTTATCTGCATTGGTCAAACAATTACGAGGCATCTCTCACTTTGACTAAACACTGAGAAGACTGGTCTACAACCAAAATACTACTAACACGTCATGTTCATTAAAAAAAATGTTGCACAATTTGTTCTGCAGAGTGATGTAATTAAGCTGAGTTAGGATTGCATCATCTGTGAATTTGAGGAATAACATGATGCAATTCATATCATGTATGACACAATAACACCTTCAAATTGTATCATTTAATAAAAGGCCAATTCCATAATCCAAATTGCATCATTTAATAAAAGGCCAATTCCATCCGCATGGCCAGATTATGGACAGGTCACAGGTGCACCTGATTCTGCAACCATGGTTGCTAAACATTCTCACAGGTGCAGGATCAGGCACATAGATAAGCCTGGGCACACAGTATCCCGAGCAGGGAGAAGTACAGCAGGCTGTCCAACCCCACTGCTCAGTGCTCCTGCAGGTGTGCTGGTGCCATTGTGTCCCATTGCCATGGAACCCGGACACCCAGCAGGAACAAGCAGGCCCAACAGCAGAACATGTCGCATTTCCCTGCTGCCCGTTCCTCGGCGGGATCTGCCAAGGCCAGGATCGGGCTTTGGGGACTCTCCCTTAACCATGCAGAGGGTTGGTGGGTACTGCCAAGTCCAATCTCTGCCACTCCTGGGACTTGATTTCACATCTGAGATGGACTAAATCCCACGTCCATCCGTCATCAGCCGAAAGTACAGGGCCGTGTCTGAAGTAGGCCCTGTATGTCCAGGTGCTGTGGTCCACCCCAGCTCCATCCACTCTCCACCTCCATTCTGCCCCATCCAGCACTCCCTGCATACCAGCATAGTATGTGCAGGGAGGCAAGGGGTGGAATAAGGTCCCTGTGAATAGTGGGGGATGCACATCCAAACTATTTGCGTTTCGGCATGACCACTTAATTGCCTGAAAGGCATATACTGTCCAAACAAAAACATAGATTTATCACAAATGCAATTGAAAATGTGCATGTATTTTAGTCATTTATGGTTTAAATTGAGATACCTTCCCATTATTACTTGCATATCCTTAGCACGTCCAAAGTTGAAGTTGTATGTACTGACCCAGTAGCGTAAATTGAAACTTAGAGCCAATAAACAATTTTAAGCATCACTTTCATTTTCAGCAACCCAGACTCAGTAAAGTGTGTCTGAATTTATTTCAGAAGCATTTTGGCTGGAGAATGGTGTTTTATCTTGGAGGTCTTTGAATGGCTCTATCATACCCTTCTTGTTTTCTCTCTGGTCTAAAGAATACGAGCCAAATATTTTTCTGGGCACGCTATGCAGTGCTACGATTCATAGCCCTGCCGTTGATCCTTAATCCCGAATATTCAATGCTGGGGTCATATGTGGCCCCAGCATTGAATATCCGTGGACCGCCACACATGCCGGAAGCCACGTTAGGTAACAGGGCAGAAGCGATATTGCATGCTGCCTGGTTAGCTCCTGCGCCAAAAGAAATGTGAGGGTTTTCCTCCCCTACCTTTTTGGCGCAGATCACTAACTGGGCAGCATGCGATATCTCTGCTGCCCGATTATCATTTGTCGCCACCAGGGCCGGATTTACCTTGAGTGAGGCCCTACGCCAACAAAAATTGTGGGCCCCCAGCAGGGGCGGCCCAAGGGGGGTGTGGGCCTCATTTGCATAAGGGGCCTCATTTGCATAAATATTTGCATAATGTTACCATATACTAACTTTTAGTAAACGTGCCTCTTAATGAGTGTATGGATAAAGAAAGACTAAAAGATTTCTACATTACTATAATCCAGTGCCAACTGCCAGACACATTAGGAACTACTACAAACACTGCCCATTTAGAACCCATAGCAAACCCGCCGTATCCTAACAGCACTACCAGGACTCACAAAGCACCATACTCTACCAATCAAAAGGCAACACTGCAAATATTAAACCAATACATTTCAGAGAACAACAATACATGACCTACTGGGGAAAGAGAACAAGTGGCAATGTCAAATAGGAATTATATAAACAGAACACCTCAGCTCAGTTACACATGCAGAACATAGACCATCACCAAACAAGTAATCACATTTTAGAAACAGGAAGACAATAATTAAACTGGGAATCCCAAAAGCCAAACTTGGAATGTACAACACTGTAGAAATAAAACTACACATTAATTTGCTCTTGTCCTAAACAAAGCGCAGACGTTAATGATGCACATTTACCAGAGCTGACATATTCCAATTAATAAATTCAAAATAAAGAGATATTTTTCTAACTTTTGTGCATTTTTTTCAGCTGCAATTGCTCCAGCCACTTTCTTCTGGTTTCTTCATGTCTTCTGCTAACTCTCCATCGTCTGCTGTCCATTTGTCCTTTCTTCTCTCTTCTAGTTTTTTTCCATTCTCTCTCTACATCTGCTTTAACATACTAATCTTTCTCCTTTTGCTCTTTCCTCATTCCTATTTATCCACTCAAATTTTACCCCTCCATCCTCAATCCCCACTTACTCTCCCAATACCCGGCCAATTGTAGATTTTTTATCCCTCCCACACAAAATATTTTTCCCTTCTGCATTTTACTCTTCCAGCCCCATCCCATTCTAATCCTCCCCCAACATCAGCTCCTTCTAGTTCCAGCCTCACCCAGCATCCATTCCCTTCTAGTCCCTGCATCAGCCCATTTCGAGTCCTAGCCACCCATCAGCCCATTTCCAGTCCTAGCAACCCCCCAACCCAATACCAGTCCTAGCCCCCCATCAACCCACTTACAGTCCTAACCCCCCATCACCCCATTTTCAGTTTAAGCCCCCCCTATAACCCATTTCCAGTCCTAACCCCCCCCATCAGCCCACTTCCAGTCCTAACCCCATCAACCCATTTCCAGTCAGCCCCCCATAGCCCATTGCCAGTCCTAACCCCCCCCCATCAGCCCACAGCCCATTACCAGTCCTAACCCCATCAGCCCACCTCCAGTCTTAACCCCCCCAGCCCATTTCCAGTCCTAGCCCCCCATAGCCCATTACCAGACAGCCCCCATCAGCCCACAGCCCATTACCAGTCTTAACCCCCCCCAAAGCCCATTACCAGTTCTAAACCCCCCAACAGCCCATTATCAGTCCTAACCCCATCAGCCCACCTCCAGTCTTAACCCCCCCAGCCCATTTCCAGTCCTAGCCCCCCCATAGCCCATTACCAGACAGCCCCCATCAGCCCACAGCCCATTACCAGTCTTAACCCCCCCAAAGCCCATTACCAGTTCTAACCCCCCCAACAGCCCACAGCCCAT
Organism: Ichthyophis bannanicus; assembly: GCA_033557465.1. NCBI lineage: Eukaryota > Metazoa > Chordata > Amphibia > Gymnophiona > Ichthyophiidae > Ichthyophis > Ichthyophis bannanicus. The sequence continues at coordinate 385,445,393 of CM066035.1, read as the reverse complement.
TACCAGTCCTAACCTCATCAGCCCACCTCCAGCCTTAATCCCCCAACCCATTTCCAGTCCCAGCCCCCCCAATAGCCCATTACCAGTCCTACCCTCCCCTTCCCCTTCCCCCTCCCCCTCCCCCGGCCTAAAGTAAAATTTGATTTTAAAAAAAGACCTGCTGGCTGCCGCCGCGGGGCCCCCTCTGCTGCCGCGGCAGCATGCCCGCGGGGGCCCCCTCTGCAAGCTCGATCCCTCCGTGCCTCCCTCCGTGCAGGCTGTGAGAGGCGCGAAGGCAGACTGTCTCCTTCGCGTCTCTCGCGAAGGAGACAGTCTGCCTTCGTGTCTCTCACAGCCAGCACGGGAGGGAGGGAGGGATCGAGCTTGCTGAGGGGGCCCCCGCGGGTCAGTCCATGCTGCCGCGGCAGCAGAGGGGGCCCCGCGGCGGCAGCCAGCAGGTTTTTTTTTTAATTTTATTTTTTAAAAAAAGCCTAAGTTGTTCCTTTTTTGTGGGCCCTTCCCAGCTGTGGGCCCTACGCCATGGCGTACATGGCGTATACGTAAATCCGGCCCTGGTCGCCACCTCCGCTCTGCCCTGCTGACATGCCCCGATGCTAACCGGATAGCATCAGGGCATGTAGGGGAGTTAGAAGGGGATATTCAATGGCACTAACCAGTTGCTATACTGGGCTGTGAACCATGTAAATTCCTTTTGAATATCGGGCCCTACATATATAAGTAATGTCTTCTGGTGTTCAACTTGCATCATTTTGGTAGCCTATTAGAAATGGCCTCCGGAAATTTATTTTATTTATTTATCTATATTTTTCTATACCGCCCCTTCCAGCGATCAAATGAATAAAGTATTCTCTGGAAGGCCTCACAGATAACCTGTATGGAGGAATTATCATCTTTTTTCATCTACTCTTTCTTCTGCCTGTTCCAACATTTCTCTAGACACTGCCTTATCCCTTCACTACCCTTGGATCCTCAGATATGATCACCCCTTGCTACCCAGTTGATGCTACATTGTTGATTATGAATAGTTAGCACTAAAATTGTGTCTTAGACTTGTTTTGGCCTTCTATAATAATAAAATAAGATTTAGTTTATAGTCACTCTTTGTACAGGCATCGTATCAGTTGAGAGTCAAATGCATGCACTGGAATTTAACTGGGCTAAAAATGCATGATCTATGGAAGCCTACATATACTTTTGACAGAACTGACATAAAAAGATTTTCCATCAGATCAATTTATTAGAGAAAAAGGCAAATTTGAGATAGTATGTGGAGATTGGAATTAAGACGTCCAGGTCAGGTCATACACAGTTCTGATGGTATTTTAAACATGCCTCTGTTAAACATGGATCCTTGTCTAAAATAGTGCAGGACTGCATGTTTATTGGCCGATGTGTGGTACCGGAAGAGCCATTTTACAAATCGACACATGGGAAAAATCAACACAGAAAATTTGGCAACCCCCTTAATCCCTACTACAAAAGGCTGACTGAAACAAATACTTCCTAAAAACTTGTCTGTGCCAGAGAGCAACTGTAAATCCTGACATGGACAATTTTGGCCATATATGGGTATCCCCTATGTAAAATGGAGAATACACTTGTAAATATTTGACCTGCCCAAGCCAAACCCAGGGCCAGCCCGTCCACTAGGCAAGCTAGGCGGCCAGCCAGGGTGGTGGCGGCGGCAGCATAGGTGGGCAGCAGTCGTAGTGGCACACATAGGCAGCAGTGCCGCCCCCTCCTCAGCTGCCACCGCTTTTGAAAATACTGACACTGCCCGCCTCTCCCTCCCGAGATGGAATCGGTGGCAGCTGGTTGGGGGGTAGTGGTGGCGGCAGCTGAGGACGTTAGCTGGGGGAGGTGGCATCAGCTGAAGGGGGGCGAGACTGGGGTATCTTCCTAGGGCAGCAGAAACTCTTGGGCAGGTCCTGGCCACACTAGGAACAAGCCTCACACACCCCTGTGCAATTTATATAGATTATGGATGTTCATGTGCAAAATTTGCCCATTCTAAAATCACCATTCACACATGGATGTGTTTTCCATTTAGAAATTGCCAATAGAGCTTCTAAAATAACCCCCTAAATATCTTTAAAAATTGGTCTTTATTGTCACATTTTATTTCCTTAATTTTTACAGTAAAAAGAAGCAGTGCCTCCCAAAATTATTCGTGGAAAAGTATTCTTTGCACATGCTTATTCTCAAAGTACCATGGCAATTCCCAGAAACTCAAACTTTTAAGATTAGCTTTATAGTGGCTTTATGAATGAATCATTTAGTTGTTTATTGATTGATATTTATTTACATTCTCTTATGTACCGTGCTATTCTGCATCAGTGCGGTTTACATTGAACAAACTGAAATTACATTGAACAGGGCATTATAACTTGGAGATAACTATTTTACAGGGAACATGGGCTATGGAGGGTTAAGTGGCTTGCCCAAGACCACAAGGAGCACCTGTGGGACTAGAAACTCCAGTCTTTCCGGCCCAAGGTTGCTGTCCTCTAGTGGGATTTGAACCACTGACCTTCCGGCCTGAAGTACCTTGTCCCAACCACTAGGCCACTCCTCCACTCCATTGCCTTAACTATTGTTTTCAGTTATTATTCTTATTTAGTTAGTTAGTTGTCACATCAAAGGAAACGTTCATAACAACTTATAGTAGTGACACAAATACAATAATTATTACAACTAATAAAAAAAACACACATCAGACACCTGGAGGCCAATTCTCACTAGGGCCCGTCTGGCCCATCTGGATGTCCAAAATCTAGATGGGTCGGTTCTACCCGATTTTGCACTCGTGAGAGCTAGACGCTCCCATTGGAGCAGAATCGGGTACAATGGGCCTGGAAGGGCAGGGTGTGCCCTGATTCAGGCCTGCTATATGTCCAGCCTGCTCCCTGTACACATCCCCCGAGCCTCCTACATATAGCCTGGTGCCATGGCATCCCATCGCCATGGTACCGGAATGCCATGCAGGAGTCCCAATTGCCGGCAGTCTTTTTTAAATGCATGTTTCCCTGCTGCCCGACTCCCAATCGGGCCTGCATGGCCCGGATCGGGTGGCAGGGAACCCCTGCTGCACCCCCCCTGGCTTTGGTAGCTCACAGGTGGCAATTCCCTACCTCTGGGGGTACTTATTCCACCTCCAAGGTGGAAGAAGTCCCCCGTCTAAATCATCAGACCCGAACATACAGGACTGCGACCGGAATCGACCCTGTACGTCTGGGGTCAGGGTCATGCCCCCAGCCCTGCCTCACTCCTCCTCCGGTCTGCCCGCTTCTGCCCCCAGTTCCCTGCACATCTCCACTGTATGTGCAGGGAGCTCTGAACCATTAATCAGACCCAGGTGTTTAGTGGGGATGTACATCCAAACTGGATGTACATCCCCGCTAAATGCAGCCCAGAATCTACCCCATGCTAAAGTAACATCATAAAATAATAATAAATCATCAATATCAGATAAAATATTGGAATGATAACATGGCGAATGCTCAATTTAGGAAAACCAGCCAACACTCTAGAATAAATAAGTAAACTTCAAACTAGAAGCAGGAAGATCCTGAATTTTCTGCTGGTTGAATTTTACTGACAAGTGGTAACAAAATCCACACAGAAGAGGATGATGCTTGACTTAGTGCTTACAAACAGGGACGTGTTTCCGATGACATAGTGGGTGATCAACAGGGATCTAGTGATCACCAAATGGTATGGTCCATCATTAGCACAGTCAGTGATGATTTAGTCAAAGGTGTGGGTAAGGTATATCTCTAGTGGAAGTCCACTGCAGACTTTCCTTCAAAATACCACTGATGATCTTCAAAGCCATCAACAAGTGCTCCTCCACCTCCCTCACAGACCTCCTCCACCCCCTCCCCCAACAGAGCCAGGAGATCTTTTGCTGCCAACACTCTGATAATCCCAAAGGCAATAACAAAATGTGCACAAGCAACAAGAAACAGAGCCTTATCCCTCTATGCACCCACATGCTGGACGCCCTTCCATCCACCATTCGGGCCATCACTAACCTCGCCCAATTTAGGAAGGCACTGAAGCACCACCTCTTCCTCCGGCACTACTCTCATTCAAATGACATGTCACAATCAGAAACACTTAACAACCAGACCTTCACCCCTTGCGCACCCACGCCACACGATTGCAGCTCCACCCTCTAGATCAACGATACACCCAGTATGTTTGAATGGGTATATAGTGACCTAATGCTGTAAATGACACCAATGTGTAATACTTTAATGACACCACCGTGTAATAGATGCTAAGTGTATATAGCCACAGAATATCGCAAATGGTCACCGAGCAATACGAGACATCCACAAGTTGGGCAACCAATCTGTATATAGTTAGCAAACCTGTAAATAGTTGCAAGTAAGCCCGGTCACCTGTGCCCTATAGCGCAGTCTGTAGAGAGTTTCCCTTGTTAATCCCAAGTTGTTATACCTGTTCATTGTAAGTCCAATGTAGGTCCTGCCTGCACTGTACAAATGTTGTTGACTGTAAACCGCGCTGATTCCAAAGAGCGTGGTATAAAAAAGACATTAAATAAATAAAAATAAATGAAATAAATGTAAATAGTTCTATAACTTGGTGTGATATGGGGAAAGACCCCATTAGTACCAACAAGCTTTACTTCAGTTCCAAAAGGAGTTCAAAAAGGGTTTCACCTATAGATCATAAATGTCTTTTGGGAAAATGTTCTACTTGATATCTATTCTGTTTCATGCCGAATTTTGAAAAACAGTCATAGGATCTTAAATCTCTTCCTAAATGTAATTAAAGCAAGGGGCTAGAAAACAGGAAGGAATAAAAGAAAACATAGGAACTCAACACAGAAATAGGAAGTTTTGTTGGTGGGTGGTGGAGACTATAATCAGGTACGAGGTGATCATACACAGAGGTTCCACCCACATTAAAAATACTATAAAGAAAATCTATTTTAAACTCAAAATACTCAAACAACTACGCCCGCTAGTATTTATAGAGGATTTTATTAATATAATACAGGCTACCATAACCCCTCACTTTGATTTCGCCAACCTAATACTAATGGGCATTTCAAAACAAAACATTAAAAGGATTCAACTAGCTCAAAATGCAACAGCTAGAATTATACTAAAAATAAACTCACTCCAACACATAACACCAATTCTAGCATCCCTTCACTGGTTACCTATTCAAAGCAGGATAATTTACAAAATAATAATAACATCATTCAAAGCCTTACATGACATGGCCCCGACTACTCTATGTAGTCTAATATGCAAAGAACTTTCTAAGCCTACCCACAGAAAAGGACAATCAAATAAACTAAAGATTCCAAAAGACTTCATAAAAGCACATAAATTAACAAATAATAGAGCCTTTTCTCACATAGCTCCAACCATTTGGAATTCGCTACCAGAGGATCTACGATCACTAACAGAGATCGTGGAATTCCGCAAAAAATTGAAAACATATCTATTCACTAAACACTATAATACAATGGAAACCCTAGAACCCATATTAGACAAAGGCTAAATAGCCACCTGTTCACATCAAGTACAAACCTAACTCTATCCGGACAAAACTTATAGCTTAAACGAAATGACGATCCAAGCTCTTATGCCCAAATACCTCCACATGTATATAGTTGCATATGTTATGATCTTTTTTACGCTGTTCGACACTACACTACGTTAGTTAACTTGTTACACACGGTTCTAGCTTAAATATACTGTTTGTTTATTAAACTGTGTTTGTTTAATTTATGATGTTCTATGTAAAAGTTAT